>CM038141.1:339688730-342088730 GCA_021437245.1 Aegilops speltoides | reverse complement strand
GAAAATATGGCAATTTACCCGCACTCTTCACCACATTTGCAGATAAGGCCTTCCCTCATTCATCCTTTTCTCCCACAAGATCTTGATGTTCCGTGCAATGCACGAGCATCTTGCTAGTAAGAGTAGAAATTAGACATATACCACTTCTCGAATCTTGAAACCAACAACATTCCTCCCTTATCTCATCAAAACCGCCAAAGGAATATATTTTGAGTGAAACATGACATATTTTTAGTGATATACGTATTTCAAAACTAGACTTTTTTTCTATCAAATCGGTGAATATGTATTAATCTACATTGATCGTGGCAACGCACTGGCACATTGCTACTAGTTATTATAATTTTTTGGACACCAGACAAACGGTGGAGTACATATACGAAGAGAAGAGGCGCACACACGCAATCTGCCTCTCGCTGTCTCGCACACATGAGTGCTACGTAAAGGCGACGTTAACAAATAAACCCTAAAACCCTAGGTGCATGATTGCTGCATTCTCGGGTACCGGTTACGTGGTGGAGCACCTTTGTAGGAATAGTCAGCTCGCGTGATAATTTGATCCATAGGAGTTGATGGTCGGGACCACAGGTGAACGACTTGGAGCGCGCTGGCTCGCCAGTTGCCATAGATTGAGTAGCCATGTTTGAAATATCGTTTTTTTGCGGGGTTAAGAGTTCCGATTTTCAATGGCACGTTATAAGTAGTAAGTAGTTTTTAGAATGATTGGTATGGAGCAAAAATGGAATTCATAGTACTACGTACCTCCTTGGCGTATGGTTGTATGGGTTTATGTTGCGAGATGTTGAACCTGGTAGTTCTAGGGCAAATACTATGGTTTAGATTTAGATGTTGGTTTTCAGTAATCGGAAGGGGAAACCCTTCTTCGATTAAAAAAAACTACTACCTCCATTCTGGTTTACTAGTCCCCATTGTACTTTGGGTCGAAGTTTGTCCATGAATTTTACTTGTAAAATGTGAATAGAAAATGAGATTTTGTTATACCCAAACAGAAAAGGACTGGAGGGAGTGATTGCTCTGACACGGATGCGACCTCTCATAGCGCAGGCATTGAACCGGCGCGCTGGCCAAGAGGGCCACACTCGCTGCAGGCCCAGCTGAGCACGCCTCCTCGCCGCGTGCAACCAGCTTAAGACTGCCCCTTGCCTTCATTGAATCAGCGCGTGTCAGTAAACACGTCCTTCCATGAGCCGCAGGCATTTTAGAACACAAAATGACTAAAATATAATTAATTTACGCATGGTCTTGACTTGTTGTGCTTGCACTTTGTAGCGAGAACTAGTAGAGGTTTTTCTTTATTTATAACTCTCCTCACATTTTTTTGGCTTTGAAGTGAATCATGGTTGTGGACATTATGTATGAATGTGCAGATATCTGTGAACATGAGTTTGATGTGGAAGTTGAACTTGGAATGTCGGGCTTGCGCGTGAACTATACCATGTCCAATGCTTCGTCTGTTATTGTTTGGAAAGTAATTGCTGTTATTACATGACCAAAAAAACATTTTGTGCCACATCAGTAGATGCACAGACATCACAACAGGCATGCTGTCTGGATAAACATTTCAACCTAGCTATTATGAAGGAAATTTTGTATTGACAACAGTTTTAGATAGCAGGAGACGCCTAGCCTGCTCTCTGCCTCCGCTAGCTTATTTACTCGCTTCTTCCATCTCTTCTTTGGCTTGGGTGAAGAGAGCATCGATTGCTCTTTTGCTTCTTCAGAACTCAACTACATTCTCAAGGGTTGTTGCGCTTTCTTTCAGCATTTACTAATGCCACGAGGACACGAACAACCGATTTACTCCACGGCTTGTGTGTAATCCAGCATCATCTGGGAATTTGCACCTTGTGTCTAATCCAAGATCATTAGGAACGGCACCTTGTGTGTAATCCAGCCTCATTTTGGAAACATGATCTCGAGGTTGACCATACTTCCCTCCTCGCAGGAACTGCATCCTGACATGAAGTTACTTCTTTTTTAGATCAATACTCAGAGAAACCTAGATCCATTTAGTAGAAGCCACATAAATAGAACTCGGAGAAGTGAATTCAAAAGGAAAAAAAATATAAAAACAGACTACAAGGTGAGAACACCAACTTCCTACATCAAGCTAAAAAGGAAAGCATTAGGACGATTAAGACTCTTGTTGTTACACATCGAAGAACACCACGCTTAAGCGAAACAGAAACTACAACATATACACATCGAAGAACACGAGACTAAACGAAAGTAATTGAAAGGGTGTTACTTACCAAAGCTCGTTTCTGAGTTTCGTGCAGCTCCTCTTTAACTTGCCACGCTCCTTGAAGATGTCCCGAATATCCCGTGTTTGGTCTTCATTGCTCCTCTGCATGTTCACACTCATGGTTTTAAAATCTCAACATGGCAAGAAAAATACTAGTAGTAATACTCGCGCATCTTGTGGGCAACATTAAAGCACTCGTCTGCCATGTTAGAGCATCTCCAACAGAATCGCAGCGCGCGGCGCTTTAAAAACGTGTTTACAGTGCTGAGATCGAGAAGTAGATACTAGAGAGTAGAGGATAGTTCTCAGCATAGATAGATAAAAAAAAGATAATTCAACTACTCCTCATTATCCGACTCCTCCTCGGTGATGTCCTCCTCCGACGTCTGACTGTAGGCATGAAGATGCCAATCATCGTCGGATTTCTAGGGCGACGCTGCTCCTAGCCTCATGTTGAATTGAGCGTACGCTTTTCGCCTACGCTTGTCCTCGCGATAGGCGGCTCGCTCCGCCCTCCTCTTATCCCTCTCCGCCCTCCTTTGCGCATAGAACTCGCGCTCGTTGATGATGTCATGCGGGAAGTGTTGGCGCCACAGTGCCATGGCTTCCTCGTCCATCTCGGCAATGCCGAGACGGTGCTCCCGCCTCCGGTTGTCGCGACGATCCTCGTCGGCGCTAAGCCCCGGCAGAGGCGCAAGCTCCTGCGCCCGCTCCCGTGTCGGCACGTTGGGGAAGTTTAATGTTCTATGAGGCAACCAGAGGCGCCACGCCGCCACGTCGTATGCGCGGGCGGCCTCGTTGGTGGTGTCGAAATTGCCGAGGCCGAGGCGCATCCTGCGGAACCGGATCTCAGCGGAGAAGCCGCCGGAGGGGCGCGCGTGGACGCCGCGGTATCCCCAAGTTTCCGGCGCGGCGGCATGGTGGCCTTGGCGAAGAGCGAAAAGAGCGGGGAGAGAGCGGTGGTGAGGCACAGAGCGGTGGCAAGGCACAGAGCGGTGGGAGGGCGTTGGATTTTATAAAGCGCGTCGGACGCCGCGCACCAAAACTAGCGCACGCCCGGCCGCTTTCCCCCCGCCCACACGATCCTTTCCCGATGTCTCTGCTATCTCTACTCTCTTCTCTACGGTTATATTTATTTTATATTTAATATTTAATATTTATCTCTACTTCCTTTATTGTCTACTTTTTTTCTCTATACTTTTTTTTTCTTGCAATATAGGCCGTCCGATTTATATCTGACATATACGAAGGAAACAAATGGGAATTTTGCAAAAAGATACCCATACCCCTCTCCAGATTTGCAAATAAGGCCTTCCCTTGTTCATCCTTTTCTCCCACAAGATAAACTACTCATACAAATGCATATTGATGTGTGCAATGCATGGGCATCTTGCTAGATCTAAAAACATTTCCATCATTTGCCACACTACTGGTTGCAGATGAAAAACCTACCCAAGCACAGTAGCGATCTGAGTGACCTTTACAATTACAAGATGATATTCTTTGGACAATGGAGGCTATAACCAATTACTTTTACGGGAACAATAGCACCCAGGAAATTTGAAGGGTAGGTATGAACAAAATTGGAACTACACATGTACTGCTAAGTGATTCAATACACACATTACCAATCAAGGAGGAGAACGATGGTCGCGGCGGCCTCTGTGAGTCATGGTCGGCAACGGGAGTCAGTTCATTGTCCATGACGGTGGTACTTCTGCGCTTGGCGTCAGCTTCCAGGAAGCAGATCCGAGACCGTGGAAGATGATGCTGTTGGAAATATGCCCTAGAGGCAATAATAAATGGTTATTATTATATTTCTGTGTTCATGATAATTGTCTATTATTCATGCTATAACTGTGTTATCCGGAAATCGTAATACACGTGTGAATACATAGACCACACCAGTCCCTAGTGAGCCTCTAGTAGACTAGCTCGTTGATCAACAGATAGTCATGGTTTCCTGACTATGGGCATTGGATGTCATTGATAACGGAATCACATCATTAGGAGAGTAATGTGATGGACAAGACCCAATACTAAGCATAGCTCAAAGATCGTGTAGTTCGTTTAGCTAGAGCTTTTCCAATTGTCGAGTATCATTTCCTTAGACCATGAGATTGTGCAACTCCTGGATATCGTAGGAGTGCTTTGGGTGTGCCAAACGTCACAACGTAACTAGGTGACTATAAAGGTGCATTACGGGTATCTCCGAAAGTGTCTGTTGGGTTGGCACGAATCGAGATTGAGATTTGTCACTCTGTATGACGGAGAGGTATCTCTGGGCCCACTCGGTAATGCATCATCATAATGAGCTCAATGTGACCAAGTGTCTAGTCATGGGATCATGCATTACGGTACGAGTAAAGTGACTTGCCGGTAACGAGACTAAACGAGGTATTGGGATACCGACGATCGAGTCTCGGGCAAGTAACGTACCGATTGACAAAGGGAATTGAATACGGGGTTGATTGAATCCTCGACATCGTGGTTCATCCGATGAGATCATCGACGAGTATGTGGGAGCCAACATGGGTATCCAGATCCCGCTGTTGGTTATTGACCGGAGAGGCGTCTCGGTCATGTCTGCATATCTCCCGAACCCGTAGGGTCTACACACTTAAGGTTCGGTGACGCTAGGGTTGTAGAGATATTAGCATGTAGCAAACCGAATGTTGTTCGGAGTCCCGGATGAGATCCCGAACATCACGAGGAGTTCCGAAATGGTCCGGAGGTGAAGAATTATATATAGGAAGTGCTGTTTCGGCCATCGGGAGAGTTTGAAGTCACGGTATTGTCTGGGACCACCGGAAGGGTCCCGGGGGTCCACCGGGTGGGGCCACCTATCCTGGAGGGCCCCATGGGCTCAAGTGGGAGGGGAACCAGCCCCTGGTAGGCTGGTGCGCGCCCCCCTTGGGCCCCTCATGCGCCTAGGGTTGGGAACCCTAGGGGAGGGGGCACCTCCACTTGCCTTGGGGGGCAAGTTCCCCCCTTGGCCGCCGCCCCCCCTAGGAAATCCCATCTCCTAGGGCCGGCGCCCCCGGGACCCTATATAAAGAGGGGAGGGAGGCAGTGCACCACGCATCTTTGCGCCCTTCCCCTTGCTACACCTCTCCTCCCGTGACGCTTGGCGCGAGCCTGCGGATCCCTCATCAGATCCACCACCACGCCGTCGTCTTGTTGGATCTTCATCAACCTCTCCTTCCCCTTGCTGGATCAAGAAGGAGGAGACATCACGTTGACCGTGACGTGTGTTGAGCGCGAGGTGCCGTCCGTTCGGCGCTAGGATCTCCGGTGATATGGATCATGGCGTGAGCGACTCCTCAACCCCGTTCTCTTGAGCGCTTCGCTTCGATCTACAAGGGTATGTAGATGCACTCCCTCTCTCGTTCTGGATGAACTCATAGATTGATCTTGGTGAGCGTGGGAAAATTTTTATTTTATGCAACGTTCCCCAACAAAGGGTATCGAGCTAGGTCTATCGTAGTTCTCTTTGCACGAGTAGAATACAATTTGTTGTGGGTGTAGATGTTGTCAACTTTCTTGCCACTACTAGTCTTATTTTGCTTCAGCGGTATTGTGGGATGAAGCGGCCGGACCGACCTTACGTGCGCTTCGTGAGATAGGTTCCACTGACTGACATGCACTAGTTGCATAAGGTGGCTAGCGGGTGTCTGTCTCTCCCACTTTAGTTGGAGCGGATTCGATGAAAAGGGTCCTTATGAAGGGTAAATAGAAGTTGGCAAATTACGTTGTGGCATTAACGTAGGTAAGAAAATGTTCTCGCTAGATCACCTATAGAAGCCATGTAAAAACTTGCAACAACAATTAGAGGACGTCTAACTTGTTTTTGCAGCAAGTGTTTTGTGTTGTGATATGGCCAAAGTTGTGATGAATGATGAAAATGATATATATGTGATGTATGAGATCATGTTCTTGTAATAGGAATCACGACTTGCATGTCGATGAGTGTGACAACTGGCAGGAGCCATAGGAGTTGTCTTTATTTTTTGTATGACCTGTGTGTCATTGAAGAACGCCATGTAAACTACTTTACTTTATTGCTAAACGCGTTAGCCATAGAAGTAGAAGTAGTCGATGGCGTGACAACTTCATGAAGACACGATGATGGAGATCATGGTGTCATGCTGGTGACGAAGATGATCATGGAGCCCCGAAGATGGAGATCAAAGGAGCTATATGATATTGGCCATATCATGTCACTATTATGATTGCATGTGATGTTTATCATGTTTTTCCATCTTGTTTACTTAGAACGACGGTAGTAAGTAAGATGATCCCTCATCCTAATTTCAAAAAGAGTGTTCCCCCTAACTGTGCACCGTTGCGAAGGTTCGTTGTTTGAAGCACCACATGATGATCGGGTGTGATAGATCCTAACGTTCGAATACAACAGGTGTAAGCCAGATTTACACACGCAATACACTTAGGTTGACTTGACGAGCCTAGCATGTACAGACATGGCCTCGGAACACGGAAGACTGAAAGGTCGAGCATGAGTCGTATAGAAGATACAATCAACATGAAGATGTTCACCGATGTTAACTAGTCTGTCTCACGTGATGATCGGACACGGCCTAGTTGACTCGGATCATGTTTCACTTAGATGACTAGAGGGATGTCTGTCTAAGTGGGAGTTCATTAAATAATTTGATTAAAGATGAACTTAGTCTAAAATCTTTACAATATGTCTTGTAGATCAAATGGCCAACGCTCATGTCCACCTGAACTTCAACGCGTTCCTAGAGAAAACCAAGTGAAAGACGATGGCAAGAACTATACTGATCGGGTCCTAACACGAGATCATCCTCATAGCTGCCAAGAAAGATTATGTCCTAGAAGCACCGCTAGGTGAAGCACCAATCGAGAGAACCAAGGCGTTATGAGCGCTTGGCGGTCTCGTCTTGATGATTACTCCCTCGTTCGATGCGGCATGCTTTACAGACTTAGAACCGGGGCTCCAAAAGCGTTTTGAGCAACACGGAGCATATGAGATGTTCGAGGAGCTGAAAATGGTTTTCCAAGCTCATGCCCGGGTCGAGAGATATGAAGTCTCTGACAAGTTCTTTAGCTGTAAGATGGAGGAAAACAGCTCTGTTAGTGAGCACATACTTAAGATGTCTGGGTTGCACAACCGCTTGACTCAGCTAGGAATTAATCTCCCGGATGACGCGGTCATTGACAGAATTCTCCAGTCGCTCCCACCAAGCTACAAGAGCTTTGTGATGAACTTCAATATGTAGGGGATGGAAAAGATCATTCTTGAGGTATATTCAATGCTGAAATCAGCAGAGGTAGAGATCAAAAAGGAACATCAAGTGTTGATGGTGAATAAAACCACTAAGTTCAAGAAGGGCAAGGGTAAGAAGAACTTCAAGAAGGACGGCAAGGAAGTTGCCGCGCCTGGTAAGCCAGTTGCCAGGAAGAAGTCAAGCAATGGACCCAAGCACGAGGCCGAGTGCTTTTATTGCAAGGGAAGTGGTCCTTTGAAGCGGAACGCCCCAAGTACTTAGCGGACAAGAAGGCCGACAAAACCAAAGGTATATGTGATATACATGTAATTGATGTGTACCTTACCAGTGCTCGTAGTAGCTCCTGGGTATTTGATACCGGTGCGGTTGCTCACATTTGTAACTCAAAGCAGGAGCTGCGGAATAAGCGGAGACAGGCGAAGGATGAGGTGACGATGCGCGTCGGGAATGGTTCCAAGGTCGATGTGATCGCCGTCGGCACGCTACCTCTACATTTACCTACGGAATTAGTTTTGAACCTCAATAGTTGTTATTTAGTACCAGCTTTGAGCATGAAAATTGTATCAGGATCTCGTTTAATTCGAGATGGCTACTCATTTAAATCCGAGAATAATGGTTGTTCTATTTATATGAGTGATATGTTTTATGGTCATGCCCCGCTGGTGAATGGTTTATTCTTAATGAATCTCGAGCGTAATGTTACACATATTCATAGTGTGAATGCCAAAAGATGTAAAGTTGATAAAGATAGTCCCACATACTTGTGGCACTGCCGCCTTGGTCACATTGGTGTCAAGCGCATGAAGAAGCTCCATGCTGATGGACTTTTAGAGTCTCTAGATTATGAATCATTTGACACATGTGAGCTATGCCTCATGGGCAAGATGACCAAGACTCCGTTCTCCAGAACAATGGATCGAGCAACCAACTTATTGGAAATCATACATACTGATGTGTGTGGTCCAATGAGCGTTGAGGCTCGCGGAGGATATCGTTATGTTCGCACTCTCACTGATGACTTGAGTAGATATGGGTATGTCTACTTGATGAAACACAAGTCTGAGACCTTTGAAAAGTTCAAGGAATTTCAGAATGAGGTAGAGAATCAACGTGACCGAAAGATAAAATTCCTACGATCAGATCGTGGGGGAGAATATTTAAGTCACGAATTTGGTACGCACTTAAGAAAATGTGGAATCATTTCACAACTCACGCCGCCTGGAACACCTCAGCGAAATGGTGTGTCCGAACGTCGTAATCGCACTCTATTGGATATGGTGCGATCTATGATGTCACTTACAGATTTACCGTTATCATTTTGGGATACGCTCTAGAGACAGCTACATTCACTTTAAATAGGGCACCATCTAAATCCGTTGAGACGACACCGTATGAATTATGGTTTGGGAAGAAACCTAAGCTGTCGTTTCAAAAAGTTTGGGGATGCGATGCTTATGTCAAGAAACTTCAACCTGAGAAGCTCGAACCCAAGTCGGAAAAATGTGTATTCATAGGATACCCTAAGGAAACCATAGGGTATACTTTCTACTTAAGATCCAAAGGCAAGATCTTTGTTGCCAAGAACGGGTCCTTTCTGGAGAAAGAGTTTCTCTCGAAAGAATTAAGTGGGAGGAAAGTAGAGCTTGATGAAGTACTGCCTCTTGAAACGGTGAGTAGCGCAACCCAGGAAGATGTTCCTGTGGTGCCTGCGCCGACAAGAGAGGAGGTTAATGATAATGATCAAGATACTTCGGATCAAGCTCCTACTGAGCTTCGAAGGTCCACAAGGACACGTTCCGCACCAGAGTGGTACGGCAACCCTGTCTTGGAAATCATGTTGTTAGACAACGGTGAACCTTCAAACTATGAAGAAGCGATGGCGGGCCCAGATTCCAACAAATGGCTTGAAGCCATGCAATCCGAGATAGGATCCATGTATGAAAACAAAGTGTGGACTTTGACAGACTTGCCCAATGATCGGCGAGCGATAGAAAACAAATGGATCTTTAAGAAGAAGACAGACGCAGATGGTAATGTTACCATATATAAAGCTCGACTTGTCGCTAAGGGTTATCGACAAGTTCAAGGGATTGACTACGATAAGACATTCTCTCCCGTAGCGAAGCTGAAGTCCGTCCGAATCATGTTAGCAATTGCCGCATACTATGATTATGAGATTTGGCAGATGGACGTCAAAATGGCATTCCTTAACAGTCACCTTAAGGAAGAACTGTATATGATGCAGCCGGAAGGTTTTGTCGACCCTAAGAATGCTAACAAGGTATGCAAGCTCCAGCCCTCCATATATGGGCTGGTGCAAGCATCTCAGAGTTGGAACATTCACTTTAATGAGATGATTAAAGCGTTTGGGTTTATGCAGACTTATGGAGAAGCCTGCGTTTACAAGAAAGTGAGTGGGAGCTCTATAGCATTTCTCATATTATATGTGGATGACATACTTTTGATAGAACTTTTGGACAGCATAAAGGCCTACTTGAATAAGTGTTTTTCAATGAAGGACCTTGGAGAAGCTGCTTACATATTGGGCATCAAAATCTATAGAGATAGATCGAGACACCTTATAGGTCTTTCACAAAGCACATACCTTGACAAGATATTGAAGAAGTTCAATATGGATCAGTCCAAGAAGGGTTCTTGCCTGTGTTGCAAGGTGTGAAATTGAGCTCGGCTCAATGCCCGACCGCGGCAGAAGATAAAGAAGAGATGAGTGTCATCCCCTATGCCTCGGCCATAGGTTCTATCATGTATGCCATGACCTGTACCAGACCTGATATAAACCTTGTCGTAAGTTTGGTAGGAAGGTACCAAAGCAATCCCGACAAGGAACACTGGACAGCGGTCAAGAACATCCTTAAGTACCTGAAAAGGACTAAGGACATGTTTCTCGTATATGGAGATGACGAAGAGCTCGTCGTAAAGGGTTACATTGACGCTAGCTTTGACACAGATCTGGATGACTCTAAGTCACAAACCGGATACGTGTATATTTTCAATGGTGGGGCAGTAAGCTAGTGCAGTTGCAAGCAAAGCGTCGTGGCGGGATCTACATGTGAAGCGGAGTACATGGCAGCCTCAGAGGCAGCACATGAAGCAATCTGGGTGAAGGAGTTCATCACCGACCTAGGAGTCATACCCAATGCGTCGGGGCCGATTACACTCTTCTGTGACAACACTAGAGCTAATGCACTTGCCAAGGAGCCCAGGTTTCACAAGAAGACCAGGCACATCAAGCGTTGCTTCAAATCCATCCGTGAAAATGTTCAATATGGAGACATAGATATTTGTAAAGTACATACGGACCTGAATGTAGCAGATCCGTTGACTAAACATCTCCCTAGAGCAAAACATGATCAACACCAGGACGCAATGGGTGTTCGATACATCACAATGTAACTAGATTATTGACTCTAGTGCAAGTGGGAGACTGTTGGAAATATGCCCTAGAGGCAATAATAAATGGTTATTATTATATTTCTGTGTTCATGATAATTGTCTATTATTCATGCTATAACTGTGTTATCCGGAAATCGTAATACACGTGTGAATACATAGACCACACCAGTCCCTAGTGAGCCTCTAGTAGACTAGCTCGTTGATCAATAGGTAGTCATGGTTTCCTGACTATGGGCATTGGATGTCATTGATAACGGGATCACATCATTAGGAGAATAACGTGATGGACAAGACCCAATACTAAGCATAGCTCAAAGATCGTGTAGTTCGTTTAGCTAGAGCTTTTCCAATTGTTGAGTATCATTTCCTTAGACCATGAAATTGTGCAACTCCCGGATACCGTAGGAGTGCTTTGGGTGTGCCAAACTTCACAACGTAACTGGGTGACTATAAAGGTGCATTACGGGTATCTTCGAAGGTGTCTGTTGGGTTGGCACGAATCGAGATTGGGATTTGTTACTCCGCATGACGGAGAGGTATCTCTGGGCCCACCCGGTAATGCATCATCATAATGAGCTCAATGTGACCAAGTGTCTGGTCACGGGATCATGCATTACGGTACGAGTAAAGTGACTTGCCGGTAACGAGACTAAACGAGGTATTGGGATACCGACGATCGAGTCTCGGGCAAGTAACGTACCGATTGACAAAGGGAATTGAATACGGGGTTGATTGAATCCTCGACATCGTGGTTCATCCAATGAGATCATCGAGGAGTATGTGGGAGCCAACATGGGTATCCAGATCCCGCTGTTGGTTATTGACCGGAGAGGCGTCTCGGTCATGTCTGCATATCTCCGAACCCGTAGGGTCTACACACTTAAGGTTCGGTGACGCTAGGGTTGTAGAGATATTAGTATACAGCAAACCGAATGTTGTTCGAAGTCCCGGATGAGATCCCGGACGTCACGAGGAGTTCCGGAATGGTCCGGAGGTGAAGAATTATATATAGGAAGTGCTGCTTCGGCCATCGGGAGAGTTTCGAGGGTCACCAGTATTGTACTGGGACCACCGGAAGGGTCTCGGTGGTCCACCGGGTGGGGCCACCTATCCCGGAGGGCCCCATGGGCTGAAGTGGGAGGGGAACTAGCCCCTGGTGGGCTGGTGCGCCCTCCCTTGGGCCCCCCTGCGCCTAGGGTTGGGAACCCTAGGGGAGGCGCCCACTGCCTTGGGGGCAAGTTCCCCTTGGCCGCCCCCCTAGGAGATCCCATCTCCTAGGGCGGTGCCCCAGGGACCCTATATGAAGAGGGGAGGGAGGCAGTGCACCACCATCTTGGCGCCTCCTTCCCTTGCTACACCTCTCCTCCCGCAGACGCTTGGCGAAGCCTGCCGGATCCTCTTGCATCCACCACCACGCCGTCGTCTTCTTTGGATCTTCATCAACCTCTCCTTCCCCTTGCTGGATCAAGAAGGAGGTGACGTCATGCTGACCGTATGTGTGTTGAACGCGGAGGTGCCGTCCGTTCGGCGCTAGGATCTCCGGTGATTTGGATCACGACGTGAACGACTCCCTCAACCCCATTCTCTTGAACGCTTCCGCTCGCGGTCTACAAGGGTATGTAGATGCACTCCCCTCTCTCATTGCTGGATGAACTCATAGATTGATCTTGGTGAACGTAGGAAAAAATTTATTTTATGCAACGTTCCCCAACAGATGCCAGGGAAGAGGCTTCGAGTATCACGATGACGGTGGACCGGCTCCAGTGCGGCGTACGAGGTCATCGATGAGGCAGATGTGTTGTGGTGGACGAGTGCGCCGATGTAAAGGGGAGGAGCATGAAGGCTGCGGTGCCGTGGAGAAGTCTATTTTGCGGTGGGGATAGAAAATGGGGAGTATTCAGGTGTACTGCTCTGGGTGTCGGGGTGGGGTTGGCTGGGTAGGGTGAACCTGAAGTTACGAAAACAGCTCCCTACCAAGCGTCATCCATAGGCCTGTTCTGAAGGCTATGATGGTAACTTCCCACTGCTCGAATCAGGGTCGCGGGAGATTTTCCCGCCGACCTCAAAATTTTGTGACACTGGACTCCCCATGTGGCGTGTTGAGTGATTCGGCTAAGCAACTAGCGAGTAGTAGTAGTAAACTCTGCATATTAGGTTTAACCGAAGTCAAACTTCCTAAAGTTTGACCAAGTTTATATAAAAATATAAACATTTACCATAACAAATTTGTATGATGTGAAAGTACATTCAATAATGAATCGAATGGTATTTATTTGTTATTGTATATGTTAATATTTTTTGTTATAAGCTTTCTGAGAGTTTACAAAACTTGACTTTGACCAATGCTAATACGTGGACTTAAATAAAAATAGAGGGAGTACACATTTGTTTTCTTAGTTTGTAGTGAACTAATCATTTGTTGAAATTGTGAAATAAATATATTAGGCTATTGACTTCGAATGTAATGGTCTATACAATTCAATAGTTACAATCATTGTCGAATCCCAAGATGTATACAAGATCTATAGTACTTCACAACATGCTCAAACTAACATAATCCCAGTCAAATGAGAATCTAAATGCATTTCATAGTTATTACTTTGTAGGATGCAACAAAAACAACCAAAACTCTACATCAACCATTATAGAAGCAACATTTTGACATATCCCAATGTGTGAATGAAACGTGCAGAGAGAGCTTTTGAAGATGGAGCAGATAGGGCGGGAAAGATTGTATGTATGTGGACGAGAGAGTAGGGGACAAACCTAACGAGACAGAGAGAGAGAGATAGAGAGAGAAAGAGAGAGAGAAAGAAGTTAGGTCTGTGAGAAAGATGGAGACATGTAATATACGTGAGATGCGTGTGCATCCGGATTCTGTATACGTGGAAGGAGAAGAGACAACATGTTTGATGAGAGAGCTGGAAAAACATGGACGAGAGGGGAAGGATCTCATGGGTTGAGGGATTGACAATTTTGTGCGGGGGAGAGAGGGATTGGTAATTTTGTGCAAGAGAGAGAGAGAGGTGGGGGAGGAGTCGGTCGGCCGTCGTCACATCACCCTGCTTCCAAATGACCCGCATTCTCTAGCACGTGTGGTCGCTGTCTTGATCTGCTTGATGCCCTGTTTGAAGATTGAGGTGTTGTGCATGTTGGGGTGCAAAGAAGCACAAGCGAGATTGGTCGCCGTATAACCTTGGATGGGGATGAATTGTGTGCTCGGGGGAGTGTGTGTGTGTTGTGCTGCTTGTGTGTGTGTGTGTGTGTGTGTGTGTGTGTGTGTGTGTGCGTGTGCGTGTGTGTGTGTGTCAGATATTGAGCGAAAACAAACCTAAGGAGAGAAATGGGTATTCATGAAGAGATTGTGCGGGACTTGAGGTGGGCAGGGGCCGAGTGAGGGTGTCAAAATGTGCGCGTTGATGCATGTGTTGCATGCGATCGTGCGAGGGACGGACGAATCGGGAGAGATGGTTGTTGTGTTATAGATGCTCCTCTCTCTCTCTCTCTCTCACACACACACACACACAAGTAAACTAGAAGACCGTTCTCTCATGTATACACAACGTATCGGCATCTGTCTATGTCTCACTCATGCATGATCATTTGCACATTCACACCTCTCTATATCTCAGATCACACGCACACCGTCTCCACATTGCCCTTCCGCCACAACACACATATGGACACATACACACGTTCTCTCTCAGTCACACACACAAAATAAGTATTAAAAAAACTAGGGCGTACCTAAAACGTCCAAATCCAAATAAACACAAACTGGAGCTAAATCCAAATATATGGAAATATTGCAGCGTCAAGAACTTTCCCAGGAAAAAAAAGTTGAGTAATATTCGAGGATTGTTTTCACACACACAAAAAGGTTCGGTGGATGTCCTTCGAGCGCGACACGGTGACGCACCGTTCGATCAACCGCGCGGTCGCGGTTCACGCGCTTGCACAGGATTCTGTATCATGGTTGTGGTACTAACTTCAAAAAAAAACTAATAAAAGCGCTGCCTAAGTCTAATGTTTACGTGTGCTACGGTTTTCTTTAAGTTTGACCAACCTTATATAAAACTAAAGTAAGCTCCCACACGCGCGCTCATCAATATGCCGCCGCCGTTGCGCATGCTGGCGCCCGCCTGCTCCGGCCAACAATTTCTCGCCCATCACCGCCGTGTCGCCCCCATCCCTGTGCCATGAAGCCGAAGGCTCGCCCGCTCACGTCGTCTGCAGTCCCTCCTCGCCATGCCGCCGCGCTGCCAAGCACGCAAGCAGCTGGTGGAGCCGCGTCTATATATGCAGCGTACGAAGAGGAGGACGAGCGCGTGCTCCAGCACGCCGGCGAGGAGGAACTAGCGTGTCATTGTCATCTCCGCCCGCATGGAGGAGGCGTGCATGGTGGCTGTCGCGGCGGAAGCCGGTCGCGCGCGCGTCGAGCCCGCAAACCGGGTGAGGACGCGGAACCTACCTTCGAGACCTTGAATGCCACGTGGATCCTACAATTTGAAGGAGCAATTTGGGTCAGTCGACTCATGTGATCCGTTTGATGCAACATGGATGGTTAGAAGGGCTTCTTCCACCTCTTCTGCCGTCTTCTTCCTTCGCTCCGTCGAACTTCTTTCACAAATGGACTGGCCCAAATTATACTACTAGTACGAACGTATTAAGTACAGTAGGAACATGAAGATATGGGCAGCAGTACCAACTGCAAGAAGAACAGTAGTAAGACATAGTACTAGTACTACTGTACGTACTAAAGAGTTCAAATAACAAGAAAGAACATAAACATAGTTCTGATGGGGCCTTAGCACAACACACCCTTGAAAATAAACTAAGCAACTAGTCCGCTTGACACTGTAGTAGAACCAGCATGAGCGACGGCACTGCCACCTACTCGGAGTCCGAGTCCACGTCCTCGACTTCGTCCTCGTCCCTCTTCCTCTTCCTCTTCGCCGGCGCTCTTTGCTTGAACCTACCTTTGGGCTCGCTTCTTCATCCAACCCTTGTAGATATTTAAATAAAGGTAGGCATCCATTGCTGCGTACAGGATGTGATCTTCACCTAATGTCTTCGACTCCCATGCATGATGAAACTCGTGATGAGATTTCTTCAGTTTAGCGTACGAAGGATCAATCATGGCTGCTGCCAGGGTCAGCATTTAAGGTTGAGAGGAGGACACCAGGCTTGCCTTCTGGAGATCGAAGGGCTGGCCTACAACGAGACCTATCCGACGCAGGACATCCCTGTCGTTCTTAAAGCCTACATTAATGAATTTCACTCTTTTGTCCTTGAGGAAGTTCTTGAAATCCTGACACTCAACGTCGGCATGGCATATGTGGTAGACCAAGCAAACGTTATGTACGCAAACCTGGATCACGGCGGGCTTCTTCCTCTCTTCGTCCTTTAGATCCTTCTCTCGTCCCAGGACTGTGGTGTACTCAACATCTAGCCCAGCGACCCACTCATCCATTGAACTGTTGAACATGCGTAGGAAGCGAGCAAGCCATGCTTTCACCATCGCAGATCCACGTGTGTAGATGACGATGAACTGATCGCCGGTGATGGCTCTAACCTGGTACTCAGCTGCGACCATGGAGAATTGGGAGGCCATGGATTTTGGAGGAGGGTTAGGAGAAGTTGAACTGTTTTACCCCGCAAAAACTAGGAGCGAACTAATGCGAAAGGACGGGACGACTGGGAGCGAACTTTTGTGAGGTAGAAGACGGGGACGAGTAGGGTGTGCGTACAGCGTGGGGTTGCTGGCTTTCCTGGTGGATAAACGGCTGCAAGCCCCCAAAGAGTTCTCGAGAACTATGCGGGACCCACTAGATGTCATGTCTACTAGACCCATATCGTAGGCCTGACGGTATAGCTTCTGCCTGTTCGCACGCCATGCCGGCGCGTGGATGTAACTTCACTTAATTCCGTCAACCGTCGCGCCTCCCACGACCTTCGCCTCCCTCGCGCGGTCGCGCCCTTTGAGACTTTGACCGGCTATAAATGAGCAATTTTTTGCCTACTCCGCATGCATGATACTCCCTCTGGTCCTTTTTACTCCCGTCAACCGTTTGCAAAGTGTTTGACCAAATTTATACTTTTTCTTAACACCACCTTATATTAATTAACCAGCCACACCAGTACACTCATTTGATACAATATTCACCACACAGGGCGGTACGTTATTTACAAGAATACCATCTAATCTATTGTCAAATCTATACTTAGCGATTAAGTGTGCCACCTTATTGGCCGAACGGCTAATCTTTGACAATTGAAGATTGTTGATCAACTTCGAGATGCTCAACGCTTTCATCTTCAGGTCACGCATAGCAGACCTGTCATAGTCTCCCGATGCAAGAGACGCTACCACAAAAGCGCAATCAGTCTCTAAAATTACAGGATTATGAAGAGAAATACCTATGTAGAGACCGACAATGCAAGCCCTAAGCTTCGCTTCCTCCACGCTTTGACAGGCATCAATGAAATCCCACGACCAAATTTATACTTAAAATATCAATATCTACAGTACTGATTATAATGATATAAGAACTACATTTTATAATGAGTGTAAAAATATTGATTTGACATTGTGAATGTTGATACTCCCTCCGTCTTGGTGAGTAAGTCATCTTAGGCTGTGCACCATGACCAAGGAGGAGGGGAAAACGAGAGACATTAATGTTTATTTGCTAATTAAATAGCATTGCATGCAATGAACTAACCACTGCATGTCATGTTTGATAGTCACATGTCATTAAAAGCATGCACACCCTCATCTCTTATTGGTTGATATGTCAAGAAACAAGAAAAGAGGTAGAAGTTAATGCACCGCGCCTACGTGTTTTGGGATTATTTGGTTTTCGTAAGATGACTTACACACCTAGCTATTAGAGTACCACTACCTCCCTTCTAGTTTAAAGGGCTCGATTCAAAAATTTCACCTACTCTTAGCAAGATAGTAGAGGCGGTGGAATAGTTTTTGAAGTCTGCAAAAGTACTCAACTAATGATGTCGTTCTTCACAAAAAAATGTGTTTACCAATGCATGCATGAACACTAGTTACTCTACCCCCCCCCCTCTCTTCTTTAATTCTTTGCCACATCAGCATGTTTGCTATTCCCGTGTGCATGATACCAGCTAAGATACCACCATTATGGCCAGCCTTAATCATCGCATGCAATAATTTAGTGCACCTTCAAATATGAACATGTGTGGGGCGTGTATGTTTTTAATGACTTGAGACTATACCTAGACCGGCATGCAAGATGACTTATTATGCACCGTTCCGCATACCTGCAGGAAGACCGTTCATCTCCAAATCTTTTACTCTCCATGTGTGGAAACAATATGCCTACGAAACTCTCCTTCTCCCTCCGGCGGTCCCACCACTCCACCCCGTGTGAAAAAATCTGCATGCATGACTCTCCTCCCCCCACGCTCGTCCAATCCGTTGTGACCAGCAATATTTCCACCCCTCTGCTCCCCCGTAATTTACTTCAACAAATATGCCCACGTAGCTTTTACTTAACTTCAAGTGCATTAGGTCACTGACATATGGGCCCAACAGGGGACTGGCCCACATGTCAGTGACGCAACTGGACCTGCAGTTAAGTCAGTGCAGCTCAGTCCATATCTTACGAAGGTGTGCCATTGCTTGCTATAAGTATTGCGCCTCCCAGGACATCGCTATCTCCTCCTTCTCACATTCACGTTCATCGGTATCTCCTCCCCCCTCCCTCTCACTTGGACCACCATGGCATCGCCCCTCCCAAGCCCTAGGAGCCCCTCGCTGCACCGCGCGGACGGTCACGCGTCGCCGTTCCGTTCCTCACCGCCACTAGTCGAGGAGGACGCGTCGGTGTTCCGCTCCTCGCCGCTACGCGACGCGTCGCTGTTCCGTTCCTCACCGCCACTAGTCGAGGAGGACGTGTCGCCGTTCCGCTCCTCATCGCCACTAGTCGAGGAGGACGCGTCGGCGTTCCGCTCCTCACCGCGATGCGTCGAGGTGGACGCGTCAGCATTCCCAATCTCGCCAGCACGTGCGTCGGAGGACGTGTCGGCTCCCGCTACGAGGAGAATGCCGTGCCGCCCGCCGAGCCCCCCAGCCTTGAGGAGCCTTGGAAAGAAATGGATGTCGCCTTGTGGGAGGCTTTGCCTCCAGCAGAGCGCGCCAAAATAGAGGCGGAGAAGAAGGCCAAGGTAGAGAAGCGCACCGTGCAACAAGCTTCCTGGGAGGCCTATGTCGCGTCCGAGAGAGTCAGGCAATTGGCTCTTTGGCAGAAGGCTCATGCGAGGGCCGTGAGAGTGGCGGAGGACGCCGCGTGCCGCATACGAGTGCGGTCGAGGCCAAGCGCCTCATCTACGCTTGGCGGTACATGGACCGGGTGCACGCTTCCAGCCAGGAGGAGTACCTGTTGGCGCCGAATCACCACACCGTTGAGATCGCGCTCGCCCGCCGGCAAGCCGCCAATCAGCACCTCGCTTGTTGCGAGGCTGAGGAAGAGGCGTTGTGTCGATGCGCTGGGAAACGGCCGTGCACCGGGGCACTCGTGGCATGCCGCAAGCGCTCCTGCGAGTGTCGTGGCTTTTAGGAGGAGTATAATTTTTGTTTCGTAAGGCGATCTCATTAGTTTTGGGACGCAAATGATAAATCTCGAACATTCAGGAATTTTTAGCGTCCTTAATTAAGTATGTAAAAGGGAAAGTTTGGAAACATTGTGTATTATTACGCATTTTGCAAGTACGTGCATATAGCACAAACTTTACTATATACTATAAAACTACACGTCTCTCTCGATATATGCTTGCAGACTGTGCTACTCCCTCCGTCCAGGTCAATAAGTCATCTTTGGTTTTGCACGGTGACCAAGAAGGAGGGAAGACTTGTACACCTAGACGGAGGGAGTACTATTATTACTTATGTACGTGCAAATGCACGTTTTAACATTACGATGCAGTTTTTGTAAAAGTAGAAAAACAGCACTAGTCAAGCTTGTGAAACGATTCAAAGCAAAACAAATGCAAAAATGCTCGTTTGATTGTTTACTTTTAGCTTCCTTCTCTGTGGTTATTTCTCTGTCGTACTTTGTACGGAGTATCTCACTGGTTGGAAAGGCATGCAAATTCCCAAACCGCTTCCTACACCCTGTATCGAATTTTTTGCCTAACAAGTTGTGCCGTGCAATTGGAATTCCAACTTGAGTACTACTACTAGTAGGAGTACCAGGGGCCAGTTCTTTTAGGCTTCTAGATTAGTAATCCCATAACTACTACCTCCGTCCTGGTTTATTGGTCCCCATTGTAATCTGTGTCAAATTTTGATCATAAATTTAACTAATGAAATGTTAGTGCATGTCACATGCACTACTCCATCTGTCTAGGTGAGTAACTCATCTTAGGTTGTGCACCGTGACCAAGGAGGAGGAGAAAATGAGAAAGGTTAATGTTTATTTGCTAATTAATAGTATTGCATGCAATGAACTAACCACTGCATGTCGGGTTTGATATCTCAAGTCATTAAAAGCATGCACACTCTTTATCTCTTATTGGTTGATATGTCAAGAAACAAGAAACGAGGTAGAAGTTAATGCACCGCGCCTAAGTGTTTTGGGATTATTTGGTTTTTGTAAGATGACTTACACACCTAGACGGAGGGAGTAATATTTTATCAGTTAAATCTTTGGTCAAAATTTAGCAGAAATTACAATGGCGAGGAATAAACCAGGACGGAGTAGTAGTTTAGAAGCCCAAATAAATGAGTGAGGCGCCTTATTGTTACTCTCCACTGTGACTAGTCTTGTGGGAAAAGCTGGGGAAGGCGCCAAAAGAACTGGCCCTAGGAGTAGTATCTAGGGATCGAGTGTGCGAGATGAACCGGAGAAAGTAAATGCAGAGAGATGAAATGCAAAAAACACGGAGGGATGTGATGTTTGCTTGTCCGTTTATTTTACCAGGCCACTTATTACTGGGAGTGGTTGGGTTTTGTGATATGATGGCTTTACTGCCGCGCCACGAGTGGGGTGAGAGGTGAGACTCCCGTGCAGCGCTGCCCTCTACACTTGTACTACATCGGTCGTGGTTTATTAGTCCCCCATTGAATTAGACTGAAGATTTAACTGACAAAATGTTAGTGCATGTCAACAAAAACTATATCGTTGACTTCGTATTTGAACATAGTTTTGAATGATATAATTTTAGGTGACATGCATCAGCATTTATCGTACTATATATAATATTAGTTCAATTTTTGGTCGTACTAATCTATAGTAGTAAGGTGCCCATGCGTTGCACCGAAGAGTGAAATGCATTGATCGGGGAGTTGTTTATTTTGACAAAGGATGTGGGGGTCATCTCATGTGTAACGGGTATCAATAGGTTTCTTTGGATATTATTTCATCTCTAGAGCTCACAAACATCTGGGTGAAATAGATAAAAAGGTATCTTTTGCAAACAAAAGCGTTCAACTGTTCAACCTGCATCCAAAACTTGTGAAGAAATAACACTTATTGTGCTTTGCAAGAAATGATCTTTAAGAATTAGTTTTGAGTATCGATTGTTATACATGTTGGCTACAGATGACATGGCACTTTCTTATAGTCAACAGTTGGCTATACTATTAAGTAATATTAAACATGCCCTTATACACCTAGACGGAGGATTAAATCGGGATGACTTGCAAGGGGCGGAGGAGATGTAAGAAATGGTTCATCGTAAGTCTTTCACCAGTACTATAGTAAAAATTCATGCATGGAAGATTCTAGACTAAACCATAAACCGGTACACTTTTATTCATGCGCGATACTCCAATAGAGCAAGATCCTGCATGGAAGTCTCCACATGCTTAGACAGCGGATTACATTGAGCGAAGACTAATGATCAACATTTAACTTGATAATGAGTATGTCCAGGTGAACCTCCTTGGAGTCCCCGTGCACCGCGAAGGCGGGTAAAGGATGCCATGGGTTTTCCAAGTCCACATTGGCGGGATAGTCCTAGCTCCCCAGAGTCCAAGTCCGTCCGATAAGGCCGGTGTCGCCGCCCACGTGACCCGGAGGGGTAGTAAAACTGACCACGCACCCGTACATCGGCCTCATGTCAGTGTCAGCGTCAGCGTCGTCTCCCCTGATGCACATTACAGAGACGGGGCGGCAGCCTGCGCGGGCCTCGCCGGTGCCCACGATCAAGAGGAAGACGCTGCCGTCCTCCTCCGAGACTAGCAGGCGGCGGTGATCCTCCAACGACTCTGGCATGGTGAATGGGTAGCACGTCTCGTACTTGATGTTCTCCGCCAAGGGCCAGCAGTGACCGCTGCATGCATCCGTGAGGTGATGCACCATGTCCGCCGGCGAGCCATAAAATGGCATCGGGCACTCATAGCAGTGGACGAAGGGCTCCTTGGAGGCATTGACCAGGCCGTCTATGAAACGGGAGTGGCTGTAGGGGATGTTGCGCCAGTTGAATATATGAGCAAGTTACTACGAGATTTAATCCAAATAAGCACAAAATAAATCATGGCGACTATAACAAAGATGAAACTAATCATGTGGACTATCATAGTAGTAGGATACAGAGTAGAAACATGAATTCTACCATGATTTGAACAGAAGGATGAAACACATACGGAGTAATGGGAGCGGCACCGTTGGCGTTGAGGTTATCGCCCATGTCGTTGAGGAAGAGGTTGCCGAGGTCGGGAAGAAGTAGTCGTCGGTGAAGTCGTGGCTGCCAAGAGATTGAGAGTGCACTCCCAAATTTCAACAAATACCACTTGAATGTAGCGCTGGTGGGAGTGGTCAGGGGATGTTATGTCACGAATGGAGCGCAGGAGTAGTACACGGCAGCGATAGATGGTGTCCTTACTAGTACTCCCTAGTATCTATCTATCTATATCTACTCTTATAGAAACCGAGTTGGTGATGATGGTATGCCCGCCATCTTGTAATATAGACCATCCGATCTATATCTGCGGATAGAAAGCCAACTATGACAATTTTACAAAAGATACCCGCACCTCTCTCCACATTTACAGATAAGGCCTTGCCTCGTTCATCCTTATCTCCCACAACCTCGTGCTCCTCCCTATGTCTCTATCTCTACTACTCTTCTTTGTTTTTTTATAACAAATCGAATAGTTTTGCACCGTCCGCTACACGCCCGGCTGAACAAGCCTCCTCGCCTCCATCATCACCAGAGTCTTTTATAGGAGTAGGAGTAGAGAAAAAAACCGAGTTGGTGATGATGGTGTGACGTGCAATGCACGGGTATCTTGCTATTTTTTGCATATAAGTCCAAACACCATGTAGACACGGTCTTTGAGCACGGTTCGTAGTCGTTCCACGCTCGAGCATTGAAGTTTCTAACTATTTTAGATTAGAATATACTACTCCTCCGGTGCTAGTAGTAGAGCAGAGTCCTACTCTACTACTCTACTCAAGCAAGTTAGGGCATAGCACTGTAGGGAGTACCAGTACTGTGATCACTCAAGCAAGTTGTCTAGCATCGGCATGACCCTACGCTGCTGGTATGTGTCTCGTAAGTCAAGCGGCATGCTGTAGTCATCATCACCTGTCCACTTCCCGTAGCACATATTCGCTTCTCTTCTTTGTCCGCACATAATCTCGTCCAATCTTCCATCCCCGCTAAGGCGCCTCCCCTCCCTCGTCCGAAACCCAAGCACTAACAATGGCAGAACCGAGCAGAGTCCGCCGAAAGAGGCTGGAATTCGCTCCCCACAGAGGTAATCAAGCTCATTGTTTCGCGTGTGGACAATCTCAGTACCATGCCGCTCGCCGCGTGCTCGTCGGGGCTGTACCGTTTACTAAAGCCCTCAGGCCGGAGCTTTTTGAGCCAGCTCCTTGCTTGCTGATGCCGCCTGATCTTCAGAAACGGCCTGTCACGCAGCATAAAGATCGTAGGGTGGCGAACATCAACCCCCTTGACTGCGATCCGATCCCCGTCAGCCTCAACTACATTAACGGTATGTACTGGGTCGGCATGAACACGTCTTGGATGGTGCTCGTCGACGGTCGCGGCAGCTGGATGCTCATGGAGATCTACACCCGGTGATTGATCCCCCTTCCTTCGATTAACATTTGCCTTTGCTTTGGCACCGCGCCCGAATACTCGGAATCTTCAAGAGCCAACATGATACCAAGTTTGATTTGCTCAAGGTTGTAATCGCCAAGTGCCCACAAGATCTGCGAATTATAAAGACTTGAGCTAATTGCATTCTTCAACCGCGGTCTCGCCTATCCGACAGTCATCTGCGGTAAGTGGATAAATCTGCACGTCCATCGCAGGATCATACATCCTCCATGGTTCTCTCGATGCCATTGAACACAAGGGCTTCATTTACACCGTCGACTCCTTCTATGGTCGGGCGTATTGTCGGCCTACTCCAATCATCGCTACAAACGGTCACACAAAGAAGATGTTACTTTCCTATGATATCATGATGGCTTGCTTATATTCTCACAACATTTATGAAAAAATATTCATGCTCATAACATGCTATTCTTAAGATTGACTAAATCAAGAGCCCTTTTTATCGACTCAACTTGACATGATGTTGTAGGCGCCGGTGTCCCTACCCTTCCTAATCCCGTAACCTTTCAAAGAAAAGCGACATGGCGATTGCAGGTGGTTCTGGCTCGATTAGACAACGATTTAAAGATTGATGATCGTTACAGACGCATCGGACGTGTTGTTTCGCGGAATACAATCACGATCCTTTGCAAGGTCTTTGAGCGTGATCCCAGATCTCGGGCCTTCAAGAATTTTTGGCTGGAGGCTGGTAAGTAGCCTTGGTACATGCTCTCTATTTGTCGGACTGAATTATCCGATTAACCAGGAGATAACCGACGGCAAGGATCATGATGGCAGCGCGGTTTCGTTCATCAGGCAAAACTATGTGTACACAGCGTACCATGCGTCTATGAATGCACCATACCCTGATATGTGCCGCCACGCTCTGCAGCCCAAAGTAGGAGAGAGGGTCGCAAGTATCAGACTTCGACCTGCTGGCTGGAGTTTCCCCCGTCAAGCACTCATCTAGTTCAAGCCGTCAGCCAATCTCCACAGCTTAATAAATAGTAACGTCTAAATGAGCCAGTTAGTTAGATACATACACTTGGTGTAGTAGGATCTTTGTTTAGTTTGATGCATACACTTGTTCTTTTTTGGTAGCCCTTTTGTAATGATGGCTGATGTTTGGTTTGGAAGAGAGAGCTGCGTCTTCACTCTTACGGCACGCTCTCGCTTCTATTGCACCCCAGCCCAGTTGTTCTTCTTTGCTATTTTCAATGTACAATCAAGAGTATATTTAAATACATTGGTTGAATAATGTGTTGTTAGAACGAAAAACACAATGTTTTGGAAGTCGTTGCACGGTTCGATCCTTTAGTGCCCCGTACCGTACATAGCTCATACTATTTTTCGTATGGAACACATTTTTTACTTGTTGATAACATGCAGCCCACTGATGAAGGCCCAATAGAGAAGCCCATAATTAACTAGAAGGGAGGCTCTCACATGAATCCGTCCTAGGTACATGCTCATGGTCCCCTAAACATAAATAAGTAAATAAATAAATAAAGCTAAATGCTCATGCACCAGTTCTTTAGGAAAATAGGTAGCCCAAGATTTCTTTTGAAGAATACCCAAGCTAGCCTATTTGTTTTCTCCGACCATCTTGGGCTGCAAATCTTTCAAGACAAGGAGGGATGCATACCATCACGGCCATAGAGTATGGTCGATGTCATTAAAAGTAATATCAAAAGGGTTGAAAATTCCAAAAAATTATAGCAAATATGATATTAGTTTCTCTTTTTGTTTTTGTTCTTCACTGATATCTTATACATATTTCATTGGATTTAACATGATATAGTACTAATTTATTTTTAAATTTGTTTTAGTATGGCTATTAATTTTTGGATTAAGAATATTTTGTTCCCCAGCAAAAATTTGCGAACTTTCAAAATTTCCCACATATTTAGTTAATTTTTTTACCCTGGTACTGACCAGAAAATGGCCAACAATTCAAATGGAAAACGGGCTGCAATAAATTCCATATGAATTAGAAAATGAGTAAAAATTATAAAATAATAGCAAATGGGTTGTACACGCCACAGATTTCGAGGCTGACTTGTTTACGCAAGGCTTTATCAGTGAACACACGATTCTAGCAGCAATGACTGTTGGATGTCCATCCAACGGCAGACGTGCTTCTTCAATCTCTGATCTTCCTGCTCCAGCCGCCTAAACTAGCACCGACGGGACTGCCTGCTCCCTCCTCTTGTGTCCCGCTGTGATGCCGCGCAGGCTTCCCCGGCCCACCCTACTCCCTCCGCTGGCCTGGCCGCACGCAATCAACTGCCTCCTTATTACGCGAAAAAATGATTCCTCCCACTAACATCTGGGGCGCACCGGTTGGGAGGCTAACCTATGGGCCTACTAAGTTGACGCGTACGCAGGGCTTGTCAACTTAGTCAACAAACGATTCTAGCAGCAATAACTATTGGATTTGAATCGAACGGTCCTGCTGCTTCTTCAATCGTTGCTCTTCTTGCACCAGCCGCCCAAATCAGCGCCAGGGAGACCGCCTTTGCTCCGCCTCCGGTGGCGGTGTCTTTGCCGTTGAGGCCTCATCGCCCCCTACTACTCCCACCGCTAGCCAGGCCCTGCGGTGACGGCAGCCTCACACCGCAGCCAAACTAGTGAACCCTCGTACTCCTCTCTGCGTGGGCATCCACTGTCGTGTCTTCCCCGGCTCCGTGTCGTCCCCTTCCTAGGCCTCGCCGTCATCCACCGCCTTGGTGCTCTCGGCGCGGCGTGGTCAATGTGGTCAACGACATTCCATCGAAAAGAATCTTGACGTGGAGAGGCCGATACCGGGTCCATAGCCACAGCCAGTTTTTTTTGTGATTTGCCAAGTAAGTCGCTTTGTCGGGCTGTTGGGCTGCAAATCTTTCAAGACGAGGAGAGCTTTCATTAATTTGGAGAAAATGTCCCATCAAGAATGAGAAATGGGTTGTACATTTTAAAACACATCAAATCGGCAATTAGTTTCAAATATCTTTTTTTCATTTCAAGATTTTAAATTACATTAATTTTTATGCGTGGAGAATTTGTTGGACTTTATATTGATATACATTTATTTTTAAAATCAGTTTGAATGTGATTTCAAATTTGAGGATTAAAAACAGTTCGACCGCTTTTGAAATATGCCAAATTTCAGATAATTTTTAACCGTAGCCACAGATGGGCTGTAATGCTAACAAAAGAATATGGGCTCCAAACAAAACCTTAAGAATTAGCAAATGGGCTGTAAATTATTAGAAATAATGGCGAGACGGGCAGTATCTTTGTTTTCCACATTTGAGGCTTTCCTAAAAAGGTTGATGCACAAGCAAAGGATCGTTAGATGGCCATCCAACGGCCGTCGTGCTTCTTCAATCTCTGCTCTTCTGCTCGGCCGCTCAAACAAGCGCCAAGGGATCGCTCGCTCCTCTCCTCCCTGGCGGCTCTGGCTCATTGTCAGCGAGCCTCACCGCCCACCGTACTCCCATCGCTGCCTAGCCATCCCTCTACTCACCCACACTGCCGTTATTCTCCGGCGATGGCGGGACGAACCAAGAACCCTCAGACAACAGACTCCCCTCGCGGAAACAAGCGCCGAGTGTTCCTCGCCTCCGTGTCGTTCCTTCCTAGGCCTCGCCGTCGTCCATCGTCCCCGTGCTCTCGGCGCGCTCGGTCAACGTGCTCAACGACCGACATGCATCCGAAGTGGATCAGACGTGGAGAGACCGACACCGGGTCCATGGCCGCACGCAAGGAAATGCCTCCTTATTACGCGCAAAATAATGATTCCTCCACCTGACATCAGGGACCCACCGAAAGGGCCTCTATATTTCGCGAAAAAAAACATTACCGCCGCTGATAGCTCGGACCCACCAGCTATATCTTCGCACGCAAGGAAGTGCCTCCTTATTACGCACAAAAAATGAATACTTCCTCATTAGCTGGGACCCAAAGATAGTGGCGAGTGACTTGTGGGCCTACTAAGTTGACGGGACGGAGGGCTTTGTCAACTTAGTCAATATAAACGATTCTAGCTCCAAAGGGCGTCGATGTCCATCCAACGGCCGTGTGCTTCTTCAACCTCTGGTCTTCTTGCTCCAAATTACCCAAGCAGCACGGCCGTGCCGCATGCTCCCGCCTCCGTGGCGGATGTCTTGCCGCGAGGCCTCATCGCCCCTACTATTCCCACCGCCGGCCAGCCTGCAAAGAACGGCAATTTCACACCGCAGCGAACGGTAAACCCTCATACTCCTCTCCGCGCGGGCTTCCACTGTCGCGTCTTCCCCGGCTCCATGTCGTCCCCTTCCTAGGCCTCTCCGCCGTCCACTGTCCTAGTGCTCACGGCGCGGCGTGGTCAACGTGGTCAACGAACGACTTCCATCGGACGTGGATTGTACATGGAGAGGCTGACTGCTGGGACCCACCAGCTACATCTTCGCACGCAAGGAAGTGCGTTCGGACAAAAAAACGATTCGCCTCCCTGACTGCTGGGACCCACCAGCTACACCTTCGCACGCTAGGAAGTGCGTCCGGGCAAAAAAAAATGATTCGCCCCCCTGACTGCCGGGACCCACCAGCTACATCTTCGCACGCAAGGAAGTGCGTCCGGGCAAAAAAAAAACGATTCGCCCCGACCGCTGGGACCCACCACTACATCTTTGCGAGCAAGGCGGTGCACGGCGCTTGGGACCCACCGGTCAAAGCGTGCGTGGCGTTGTCATTCGGTCGCGAACATGTACGTATATATATCTTTGGTCGATGTAGAGGCGTGACGTGTCGTAGTAGAGGCGCGCACGTAGCATGTACACGTACGTACAACGGCTCGTGTACATGGCTGGGTCGGAACGGAGAAACAATGTCGTCGTCGTGTTCATGGGGAGGCAACGAAATGCGTCGCGTTCATGGGGAGACAACTGAATGCGTCGTGTTCATCGGGAGGCAACGGAACGCGTGGGAGCCAACCGGCTTGGATGGAACAGGCGATGGAAACGAGGCCTAGCGTACCGCAGAACAGAGGAAACGGCCTTGTGTTCGACCGGCCATGTTCGAAATGGGGTCCTGTTGATCGGGAGGGGTCTGGCATACCGCAAAATAGAGGAAACGGACCTCCTACGGTCAAAACGAGGGTCCTGTTGATCGGAGGGGTGTGGCGTACCGCAAAACGGACGAAATGGACCTCCCACGATCAAACAGGGTCCTATTGATCGAGAGGGTGTGGCGTCAAAGAAAACGGAGAAGCAGACTTGTGTTGGGCGCTTCTGTCAAACGAGGGTCTGTTCATAGGGAGGGTGTGGCGTGCCGCAAAACAGGACTCCACGGATCTGCTCATCTCCACCGCCGACCTCCTCCGGCCTCCACGGGCTACCGCTGACCTCCTCCGGCCTCCACGGGCTCCTGTTCATCCACCTCCACCGCGCTACTCCAATCAGCTCTTGTTCAACCACCCTCCACCATCTACTATTCATCTAGCCCTCCACACCACGGGTCTGTTCAACCACCCTCCACGGCCACCCTCCACCGCTCTCGTTCATCCAGCCCTCCACACCACGGGTCCTGTTCATCCAGAGGCAACACCACCGCCACTATTCATCCAACCCCCCTCCCCGCAACGCTCATTTGTTCATCAATCGATCGGCTTGATTAGCGGCGATAGCGAAGAATCGCTCGACGGGTTCGATTAACGACCATCGATCGATCGCTCGGGTTCAATGCGCGTAGCTTGCGGTCTGTCGCTTTCGGGTTAAGTTAGAGCTAACGCCTCACACACACGCAGCAGCGTCGTGTCGAGAAAGCAGCGCATCGCTTCGCCCCGACCTCCCATCGTAACCCAGCAACTCCCGTAAATCCCCCGCGCTTCTACCATGGTTTTTCCATCATGGACGACCCAAAGAATGTCATGCAGTGCGTCTTGGCCCGCCCAGACGAAAAGCCCATTTTCTATCATGATTTTTGTCATAGAAGTAGGAGCCCACCACATCTATGATGATACCGGTTTTGTCACAATTATCGTCATAGAAGTGTCATATGTATGACAAAAAAATTGCTTCGCCCAAAATGTCACGGATGTGTCTTTTTTTGTAGTGCCTAGTCCTGCATTAGGTAATACCCAAGTGCACTTTGTTTGTTTGGTGCATTGGCCCTAGCGGCACATGAACATATCGTTTGGTTGCATCTGGTAGTACTGTTGTGCTTACCTTGTACCCTAGTTGGTGAGCTTACCCACAACGATCACAACAAGCACACCAACGCCACAACACAAAGAATGGTGACGAATCGGGCGAAGATGATGAAGTTCTTGACCAGTCGAATCAAGATCCACCTTAGCGCTTCCACTTTGACAGCTCCAACCTTGGCACGACCGACACATTGCCTGCCTAGTCTTGAACCCTCTATAGTTGCAGTTGTTATACGATGACACTTGTGCATTGGCTTCTTCCCATGAACTATAAACCCCTGGAATCTCACCGATGCACACGTCATACCACTTGCGCTAGCAATGCACAAGAGGAAGAGTTGAAGCAGCAAATCAATGGAGCACAAGTAGCAAGCAAAGTAGCACAGAAACAACAATGGAGCAGAACAGAAGTAAAGCATGCATGATCATACGGCATAGCAAGTTCAACCTAGCAATACCTTGGTGTTAACCTACCACCACATCCAAAAGAGGGTGTCGTCCTACCACCGCAAGTTCACCATCAGCATGAGGGCTTAGTATATACCACCTCACCAAAATATACAGACCATCAAATAGTTTTTGAGCCCTAGCTACACAAAATGTACGTCATCATCGTCATCGTCGTCGCCACCGCCACCGCCATCGCCGTCGGGGATTATGCACGCTCACAGGCAGCACTACTCTAGTAGTAGTGCTTGCCCGCTAGCTCCTGAGCCACAACACCTTGTGGCGTCGGCCATGGCAACGAACCCAACACCCTGGGCCTTGTTGTCAAGCAGGTGGCTGAGAGCTGCTATGAGAGCCTCCTCGCTGAATCCACCCTGGGTCATGACAACACCATACAGGTCTGGGTGGACGTCGAGGGGCTTGCACTCCCTGATGGTTGTTCCACCTCCTTCACCGCCTCACCATCTTTGCAAAAGACATTGATCTCCTCCTCCATCAGCCTCCTCTCTTCCTCTTCCTATCATGGTTGGGGTCAAATGGCTTGTGGAAGGGCTTCACAATGGGCTTGTCGGGGCCATCAAGGACCTCGGCGTCCGTGTCCTAGGGAAATATGGCATGGGAGAACCAAGAGGCTCACCCGAGCCCATGGCATGCTTCCCATTGCCACCAAAGGAGAAGATGTCTTTGCATCTGGTTGTAGTTCGGATGGGTGTGTTGAGGAACTCGGCGTCCTTGGGTGGTCCTAAGAATGAAACACATGTGTTGTTAGTTGCGATTAGGAGTAGGCAATGGTGGGCGGTATGAAAAGGAAGAGGGCTGTGAGCTAACCGCGACATGGCGGCGTGAGTGCTCTGCCTCCGAACTATGGAGCAAGTGTTCTCATCCCATGAGGCGCCGCTAAGGTCTCTCAGCTTGGACACTTGGATCCATCGACTTCTCCACTTCCTCAGGTGGTTGTACACCTGGGTGGCATACACCGCTTGCCCACAGAACTCGAACACCTGCTTCGCAACGGTGTTCAAGTGCACCTTCTTGAAGCCCTTGTCAGTCCTAACTCCACTAGAGATGAGCTCACACATCTTGTTCAACACGAACGTGGACATGAACGGACGCCACTTCATGTTGTTCAACCTACCATCCTTCTTCGCATTTGCTGCTGCTAGCTTGATTGTAGCGGCAGCAGCAGCAGCAGGAGGAGTTGGCTCAACGAGCACTACTGGCACATAGAGGGAATCAGACTCGAACACCTCTGAATCAGGTGCCATCTCGGAGATAGGCTGCGAGTCCTCGACAAACGATGGAGCAAACCGGCTGTCGGACACGACAATGGCCTGACTAAGATCTTGCATCTGCGTGGTCATGTCCTACAATCGTAGCACGCATTGACAGTGAGCATAGCACACTACATACCGGCCAATCCATGAAAGCAGGAGCATACATGTACATGGTTCATCACTATCATAGCAAGCACATGCTTCATCACTATCATACTAAGCATACCAGACAATCTATGAGCAGAAACATACATCTACAATAAACATCATGCTACAAATGGACCACCAATAGCTACAAATCACAGATCTAAGCATGATTCAACACAAGCACAAGGCTCAACTTCAAACTCTACTACTAATCTAGCCTACCACATGCTTGAACATCTAGCCCTACCACAAATTGCAACCACGGCATAGCAACCAACCATATGAGCTCACAGATCAGACCACTAATCAACCATGCATCTAGATCAAACCCTAACTGCAGCTCAGATCTAGCTAGAAGGAACAGAGAGAAAGGGGGATTGAACTCACAGAGTCCATGGCTGCAGCTTGAGGACGAGGGGGGACGGTGGTGGAAGATGAACGCCGACCGGTGAAGGAGCTCCGGCGCTGTGGACCGCCGGCCGATGAAGATGCGCCGCTTACACCTTCGTCGGTGCCGATCTGCCGATGCAATGGGCAAAAGTAACGGAGGAAGACCGTGGCGAGTTGGGGCGGTGATGGAGGGGCTAAATAGGGGGTGGAGCGGCAGGAGGTGAGCCGAAATCCTCCCGCTGATTTTTTGGTGATGCGGGCGAGCTCGCGCCATCTCCCCGCTTTCGCGAGGGAGAAGCGCGTCCCCTCCTGCCTCGCCCAAGCTCTTGCCGAATCCTGCGTTTCCCACCGGCTCTGCAGTGCTTTAAGTTCCGTCGATCACGGGCCACACAGTGAAATCGAGCGACCAAGCGGGCCTTTCTTCCCGCGGGCAGTTGGGCCTAATCGGCAACCAAACACGCCCAATGTATACGTCCGTACGTACGTATGTGGCACCTACGGATGTGGCCTGCCGAGCTTAGAAATTGGATCTTTTGCCCCACTTTACTTCTCCATTTGATCATTTATCCTTCTTGAGAGGTTGCCGGGTGAGGCCAAGGGCCACTGGTCGTTGAGACAATCAAGGAGCAAATCATCAAATCCCTTGTAAAGTCAGGCATAGCTTCGTACTTGAATGCGAAAAGAAAGGCATCTGCTGTTGATTACAGAATACGGCGGGGGCTATCCGCAAAAGTGCAATTTTGACCGGCTTAGCCAGCATGGCGCCAATTGTCGCGTTCTGATTGGCTTTGGACCAAAATATTACATTCCCTGCAAATTCTAGGATGGCGGGGTGGGGTTTTGCAAGTTTTGGATTAAAACATCACATTTGTGGCAAGTTCTAGGACATGTGCTGCCATTACCTCTTGCTGGGGCGATAGCGGCCGCCGGCACCAGCCATAGAGAAATTGGAAATGTTGAAATCAACCAACGAAAAACATCTCACGCGCCGGCCGCCTCCATGTTACCACGCTGCCCTTGGACCCCGCACACCACTATCCGTTTAACCTTATCTCCAACCGAAGCGAGCACAACCACATGTTCCCCCAATCCCATTTCTCCAACCTCTACGTTCCTGCCATGGATCCCCTATTTTCCTGTCCATCATGCATATGCCTCCCCTCGACTCACCCAGATCGACGGCGTCCAAGTGCACCCTAGCGAAAAGTGAGGAAAAGATTGTCCCCATGGCTTTGATCTCAATGCTGCAAAATTGCCATCTCCCTATTGCCGAAGGTCGTGCTACAAGCCCTGGGCAGCGGAGCTGCGACCACAAACGCCGACCAATGGCAGGATTCGAGATCATCGACTGCAACATAGATGATGTTGCGGTGGCAATGACTACAACATGCAACATGGATGATGTTGTGGCGAGGACTTCGGTGATGGTGATGGGGCGGTGGGTTCGCAACATCGTCCACGTTGCAATGGGTTGCCGCAACATGACCCATGTTGCAATTGATGACAAAAGGCCCACTACTGTGCGAACAATCCTTCCTCGCCCGGAAAATCCTATATGTCGCTCGTTGCGTCAAACTACCGGCGCTTCGCACAGGCGAGCGACCGAGCAGCGACACAACGGGCCGGCCCGTTTAACCATCCAGCGCTCCCGGTTTTGGGAATCTTCTAGAGGTTCCCAGCTGGTTTTTCCGGTTTGGGGAACCTTCTAGAAGGTACCTGAACCGGTATTTTATTTTCCTTTCTTTTTCTATTTCTGTTTCTTTTACTTTTTTTTTCTTTTTTGTCTTTCAAGTTTATGTTTTCTCTTTCAGAAAAATGTTCGCGCTTTTTCAAAAATGTTCGTGAACAAGTTTGCTCAAAAAATGTTCTTTTCATTCATAAATTTGTTCTCAAGATTCAAAAAATGTTCATGCTTTAAGAAATTGTCGAAATTTGTTCTTCGTTTCAAAATTTGTTCTCAAGATTCAAAAAATGTTCATACTTTTAGAAAATATTTATGTTCAAATTTTGTTCTCAATTTGAAAATTTTGTTCTCTAAATTCAAAAAATGTTCGGGATTTTAAATATTTGTTCAAAAAATGTTCTTTTCATTCATAAATATGTTCTCAAGATTCAAATAATGTTCATGCTTTAAGAAATTGTCCAAATTTGATCTTTGTTTCAAAATTTGTTCTCAAGATTCAAAAATGTTCGTGCTTTCAAAATTGTTCGCTTCCAAATTTGTTCTCCATTTCCAAATTTGTTCTCAAGATTCAAAAAATGTTTGCACTTTAAAAATTGTTCGCGCTTCCAAATTTGTTATCCGTTTCAAGTTTGTTCTCAAGATTCAAAAATGTTTGTCAATTAGAAAAATGTTCAGGGAATTTTATAAAATTTCTTGTTTTGAAAATGTTTTGGAATTTTAAAATGTACTTGTTTACAATTTCAGAAAAAGTCCATTAATTTTAAAAAATGTTATAGGTTTCAAAATATATTCACGATTTCAAATAAATATTTCATGGATTTCAAATTAATATTTCATGTTCGTATTAAAAAACCCTACAGACAGCATGTCCGTAGCAGTACATTGTTCTTAATAGGCTGCGCTGCGTATATGTCACCAATGTTTGATTGGTCTGTTGTCTATTGTTGCGCCCCCAATAGCGTGAGATCCAGGGTTCGATTCCTAATAAGTGCGCGCGTTTTCCCATTTTGTATTTTTTTCAATTACGCGATACACTGCACCGACTGGGCCGGCCCAGGTCAGACTCCTGTGCGTTTGCTCGACTCCTTGCCGCAACGAGCGGCATATAGGAACTCCCTCCTCGCCCGATATGTGCAGGAGGCTAAATCGAATGCACGGCTGCACTTCCAGCCCATGCATCAACGGTTTGATTTAGCATGTCGGGCACGTATCGGCCAAAAAGTGTCGTTTGTATAGTAGGACTCCCACGTAATGCAATGTCACGCATGCCAAAGGTGACCGCAACATGGCCTGGCTTGCAATGGGTGCCCACAACATGGTCCGTTTTGTGATCATCCTACGGATGTCTCGGACAGATCAAACGGCTGCTCACGCAGCTGATCTGATCAGCCGGATGACGCGTAAGTCCGCGTCTCTAAAATTATATTGGAATAAGGAATAAACCGGGTTGTAACGATCTGTCCTTTCATCCCCAACACCAAACAAGAGAAGTAACCAGGGAAGTGGCAGCTCACAGAACTGCAAATACCACAATTTATTTGAGCGCAATAGTTCAGTGTTCAGCACAAGCAGACCCCAAAATGAGCAGTCACACACATACCAGCAGCCCTGCAGCAGACAAAGACGCAGGCCCTATAGGCTATAGCTGGGAGTGCAAGCGGCGCGGGACATCCCGCTCGGCCGCCACGCCGCCCCGCAAAAATAGCCCGCAAAATGCCGTTGGGCTGACCGCGTCGTGTGTAACGGGCCCAAGCGGTCACGCCGCTGAGTCCAGCGGGCTTGCCGCATATCCCGCATATCCCGCATAAGTCCTAACCTAGCTTCGTGCCTACCCACGATGGCGGCGGCGGCGGCGGCGGCTGCTGCTTCGCCCACCTAACGCTTCTCCGTCGCCACGTCCTCGACGACGGCCTGCTCCTCGCCGCTGACGCCCTCCGCGAGCTCTCCTCCGCCTCCCGGCCACCCCCGCCTCCGGAGCAACCGCCAGGTCCCCTCCAAATCTTGGTACGTCCACGCTGATGCTGAAGCTTATGCCTGATTCGTGCCCGCTTTTTCTTGTTCGTCGGCGGCCGGGGCAGGCGGCCGGAGGTCGATGCGCGGGGTCGCCGGGGCGGCGAGGAGGCTTCGCCTATGTGCGTGTGCGTGTGTGTGAGAGAGAGACAGAGAGAGGCGCGCCGTACAGATCGGCTGCTTCTGATGAGAGGGATTGAGAGAGAGAGAGATGCTTCGGCCTTGAGCAATTTGCAGAGGGAACGAGATGCTCCATAGAAAATTCTGATGAAGTTTGACGAAACGAAGCATGGCTCTGCAGCAGCCTCCTGGGGCATGCTGCTGCTGCTGCTGATGCTTGGCTGAGGTTTTTCTTCACCCAGCTCAGCTTTGACGTTCTGCTCGTCCTGTGGAAGCAAGGGGAGCAGGAATGACTTCACATGCTATATTGCTATCTGATTGAAATTTTTACTGCTGTTTTATGAGCATGAAGCTAAATAAGCGCTAGCTAGTCTGTCCACTGCCCCTAATCGCTGCTCATGTGTATGCACTCTGTTCCATGCAATGCGTTACACAATTCATGGATTGAGATCGAGATCCGTGTAGTTTTTTGCTCTGTTCTTTGTGTGCTTGGATAGTTTTTTTGCTCTGTTCATCTAGAGATGGAGGAGAGATTTCTTACATGTGGTGTTAGGCATAATCCTCTGCCCTACAAAGCTGTTATTTCTCACAAATTTCTGTCTATGTATGTCGGGTGATACAATTTCCTTACCCTCTATTTCCAGTGGTTCTGTTGCGTAGTTGTTCTCTCAGGAAAACAGAGTTTTGTCTCTGATGTTCTGAATTTTTGCTTCACGGTTCATTGTAGTTTCAATAGTATCTCTGCGGCTTTTGTGGATCATCTTTGGTATTCTCATTAAGTTGATGTATATGATGCAGTGCTCATGTATGTTTTGCCTGGGTGTAGGTTCCTTGTTTATTGATCAGTCATGGTGGGGTCGATGGCGCCATCTCCACATCGGGACTGCCCTACAGAAATCCTCGATGAAGATGTTGTCCCTCCACCGCCTCCCTCACATGCTGAAGCTGTTGTTTCTCCGTCGCTTCCCTCTTTGATTGGAGCTGCTGTTTCATCACCGCCCGCTTCAGCAAGGGCTCCTGCAACCTTGTCGCGCCCTTTCCTCTCCTCCAAGAACAAAGGGCATGCATCCAAGAACAAAGGGCATGCATCAACTGAAGAAGTCGATGCAGCTACAACACTTTGCTCCCTTGTCCCAATGACCCAAGATCCTCACCAAGGTACATGGTGCTCTCTTGCCTTTTGATCTTGATGGGTCATCTACTCTCTATGTAATAGTAGCTTGGACAGAGAGAGGGTGAACTGAGATAGTGCTTTGGAATAGTTCATATGTTTGCATACATGAGAGCTCGAGAAAAGCTGGAGACTAGTTATATATACTACTAGATGTAGAGATTCGAAATGCAAATGTTAACTTATATATTATTTGCAATTGGGCCCAGTATTGTTTGCAACCAGATACAACAGCATGAAAATTGTGCTCTTACTTATGCATTATTTGTGTGATTGAAAACAGGTTACTCAAGAGAAAATCAAAGACTCCCAAAACCCCACCAAAGAAGAGGTTGAGGTCACCGTTAGTGGTGCCCATAGTGGGATCCCCTGGGGTTAATGTCGTGTTATCTCGTGCATCTCCAAGGTTAGGTGTGAAACGATCGTCGCCAACACCGCCTCGATTCCTTGTAAGTTTTAATGTCTATTCGCACACACATGTTAAGTTTTAATGTCAATTGTGCGATATCTCAAATGTCTTGGCATAAGTTATTTGTTCATCTCAAATTCGTGGGTCTTCCACATAAAAGAAAAAGAAGGAAACTTAAATCTGAAATCTGGAATGATTATGATCCTGTGTATGATGGAAACAAACTCAAGGAAGCCCACTATAAACATTGCAAGAGAGTTTTGGTTGTACAAGAGCAGTGGTACTAGTCATTGCATTAGGCATTTGTTAGTTTGCGAGGAAAGAGCCAAGATCAATGAGTTTCTCGACTCACCAAATCAGCCATGCCACAACCTGATCCAAATAGTCTAGAGAAATGGAACTATGACCCCGAGAGAGCTCATTGGGAGTTGGTGAGGATGATTGCTATTCATGAATTGCCATTCTCGCTTGTGGAATACGAGGATTTAGAAGATTTGTGTACAAATTCTGAATCCCACATTTGAGGTGGTGTCTAGGACGACAATAAGAGTTGATTGCCTCATGCTATTTCAAGAACAAAGGAAAAGTTTCGAGAGGCTATACGTAACTTAACCTCTCGTGTCTCTTTAACCGCCGACATGTGGACTTCAAGTCAAGCCGTGAGCTATATGTGTATAACATGCCATTTTGTTAGTACGACGAAGTGGAAATTGCGAAAAAAAGTGATTTGGTTTTGCAAGGCGTAAACACCACATAATGGACCAAATTTATTTAATATCATGTTAGAATGCATGCAATATTGGGGTTTGCCAAAGAAGATTTTCTCCATCACGCTAGACAATGCATCAAATAACAACTCGTGTGTGAAGTACATCAAATCCAATCTGCTAGGAAAGAATTTCCTACCTTGTAAAGGAGATCTTTTACATGGTCGATCTTGACTCATGTGATCAACCTTATTGTCCAAGATGGGTTGGAGATTACATGCAAAGCAATGGATAATATCGGGAAAGCATCAGTTTGTTAGAAGCTCCCCAATCGAAAAAGTAAATTTAAGGAAATAGTTGCACAAGAAGGCATTGGTTGCAAAAGAGCCTATCTCTAGACGTTGTCACACGGTGGAATTCAACGATTTGATGATCAAAACAGCCCTAGAGTATAGGAGAGCATTCATCGCTATGAAGTTGCAGGACACAACATTTACATGTCAACCAACAAATGTTGAATGGGAAACGGCACAATCTGTTTGCAGCTTGTTAGAGCTTTTCCTTGACGCAACTATGGTGGTATCCGGTACATTATATCCAACGGCTCATTTGTATTTCCACCAACTTTGGAAAATTCATCTAACATTGCAAAGAGAGGCCAACCAAACCGATATTGTCATCAAATCCATGGTTGAAGCAATGCAAGAAAAGTTCATGAAGTATTGGAAGCTTTCATTCTTGACCATTTGTATTCCAGTCATACTCGATCCAAGATACAAGTTCAAATTCTTGGAGTTTTGCTTGAAATCTGGACTTGAAAGTGACGCAACGAGATATCTTGCTAAAGTGAAGAGAACATTCAAAGATTTATTTGTTGAATATTCTGCATGAGGGTGACTCAAGTATGGGAAATGATCAAGGAACCAGCAATGTTGGTACAAGTACTTGATAACCCATGGGATCAATGGAACAAGCATGTTCAACAACATCAACAAAATCGAGCAAAGCTGAGTGAACTTGATATTTACCTAAAAGATGAAATTTGCCCGCAAGAAGATGGCTTCGACATACTATCCTGGTGGTGCACAAATGCACACAAGTACCCCATAGTATCTCGGATAGCAAAGGATGTACTGGCTACACCGCATCTTCAGAGCATCGAGTCAGCCTTCTCCACCGGAGGAAGAATACTGAGTGACTATAGGAGCAGAATGATAGAAACCACTGTAGAGGCATTAATCTGTCTACAAGATTGGATGCGACCTCGAGGTAACAAACTCTCTTTTTAGTGATATTTGGCATTCTTTAGTGTTATGATGATATAACTTGTAACGTTTTTTTTCTCTCATTGCAGGAACTAATCATGTTGGCACGATAATAAACGATGTTATTTATGGAACAGGTGCTGATATTGATGCTCATTGATTGCAGCATTAGGTAAGCCTAATCTTGAAATACATATTATCATCTTTAAATCTTGATGGTTGTGTTCCGTCCTCATGGTTGTGTGGTGGTGTTTATGTAATTCTTATGATCTAGAAAAATATTAGTTTTTGATATCACATTAGCTCATGCCACCAGTTCTGTTTTTGTGGCCAAGTTGAAAAGTTCTTTTTATATAACAATTGAAGTAAATTCTTTGCTACACCTATTGTCATATACACTATAGAACTGTAAAATGGTAGTTCTAGTGCATTGATGGAGGGCAGCTTTTCTCAAGGTGAGATACATGAACAGTTCTGTTTCTGTACCCATGAGATGTGATGGTTCTGCTGCATATTATTGTGATTGGCTTCTAAGTTTGTCTGTTGTAAATGCAACTATTTGAGTTATTAGAAGGAGCATATTGTACTGGTTTGCATTAATAGTTTTCTAGATCACTTAAACCTTTGTCAGACCTTGATAAGTTTTCTAGAATGTACATTAATTCTTGAAACTCTTGCCTATTTGTACATTAATACTTTGAAACTCTTTCCTATGTAGGTGGTGCAACAGGATTCATGAACCAGTTGGAGATTCCCAGTGAAAGAGATGCTTAAGGGACATCACTTGTAATGATCTAGAACCAATCGCATCTCAGTATTGGTCTATCTGATTTTTTTCCATCCAAGCATGAACGCACTAGTTGAAATTGATTCTTGTTGGTCCATTTGTTCGGTACCTGTGTGTTGTTATAGCAGGCAAGGGTTAAATACCTGGCATCCTGGTCGATCTAGCCAGCATGTGGATCAGTCAGCACCAACAAAGTGAATGATCCCTATTTCATACAATTTCTAATTTCTGAATCTTGGCTTCAGTAGGTGTAGAGATGAGCATTTTGGGTGAAATGTGACTTGAGATGAGTATTCCTAATTTCTGAATCTTGACTTGTGAAGACTTGGATTGTATTTCTCGGTAGCAGCTTGTCAATGGCAGGTTTTCTGTTTAATGTGCAGCAGGTCAATCTGACGACCTGCTGTTGCTTTAGAATATTCGATCAATCTCCTGCATTTATATTTTCTATGGTCTGCTGGCTTATTGGAGGCTGCCAATTAGCTTTGTGTTTATCTGTTGGTTCATGCAATCAACCATATCATGTCCTGGCAGCACCTGGCGGTCTGTAGTAGTAGGAAAAGCTAGCTCACGCGGTACTGTGCATGTTTGATACATTTTGTACATCTGGCGGGTCTTTGCGGGCACAAAGCGGGCTGCCGCATAGTCCGCTAAAAATCAAGCGGCCTAAAGGCGGACAGCTGCTGTGGCCGCTGGAAAAGCCGGCTCCCGCTTGGCTGTTTGGCAGGTATCAATAGGTTTCTTCGGATATTATTTCATCTCTAGAGCTCACAAACATCTGGGTGAAATAGATAAAAAGGTATCTTTTGCAAACAAAAGCGTTCAACTGTTCAACCTGCATCCAAAACTTGTGAAGAAATAACACTTATTATGCTTTGCAAGAAATGATCTTTAAGAATTAGTTTTTAAGTATCGATTGTTATACATGTTGGCTACAGATGACATGGCACTTTCTTATAGTCAACAGTTGGCTATACTATTAAGTAATATTAAACATGCCCTTATACACCTAGACGGAGGGATTAAATCAGGATGACTTGCAAGGGGGCAGAGGAGATGTAAGAAATGGTTCATCGTAAGTCTTTCACCAGTACTATAGTAAAAATTCATACATGGAAGATTCTAGACTAAACCATAAACCGGTACACTTTTATTCATGCGCGATACTCCAATAGAGCAAGATTCTGCATGGAAGTCTCCACATGCTTAGACAGCGGATTACATTGAGCGAAGACTAATGATCAACATTTAACTTGATAATGAGTATGTCCAGGTGAACCTCCTTGGAGTCCCCGTGCACCGCGAAGGCGGGTAAAGGATGCCATGGGTTTTCCAAGTCCACATTGGCGGGATAGTCCTAGCTCCCCAGAGTCCAAGTCCGTCCGATAAGGCCGGTGTCGCCGCCCACGTGACCCGGAGGGGTAGTAACACTGACCACGCACCCGTACATCGGCCTCATGTCAGTGTCAGCGTCAGCGGCGTCTCCCCTGATGCACATTACAGAGACGGGGCGGCAGCCTGCGCGGGCCTCGCCGGTGCCCACGATCAAGAGGAAGACGCTGCCGTCCTCCTCCGAGACTAGCAGGCGGCGGTGATCCTCCAACGACTCTGGCATGGTGAATGGGTAGCACGTCTCTGTTGGGGAACGCAGTAATTTCAAAAATTTTCCTACGCACACGCAAGATCATGGTGATGTATAGCAACGAGAGGGGAGAGTGTTGTCTACATACCCTTGTAGACCCGGCGAAGCGATCACAACGTAGAGGAAGTAGTCGACGTTCTCCTCGCGATCCGACCGATCCGGCCCAAGCACTCGACGCCCCGAGTTCTTGACACACGACAGCTCGATGACGCCCCTCGTACTCGATCCAGCCGAGTGTCGAGGGAGAGTTCCACAAGACGACGGCGTGGTGGACGATCTTGATGTTTCACCGTGCAGGCTTCGCTTAAGCTTCATGACAGATAACCGAGGTGGAATATGGTGGAGGGGCACCGACACGGCTAAGGAACGATCTCACGATCAACTTGTGTGTTCAGGTGCCCCCGCCCCGTATATAAAGGAGCCAGGGGAGGGGGCGGCCAAGGAGGCGCATGCAGGAGTCCTACTCCTCCGGGTAGGATTCCCCCAATCCTAGTTGGACTAGGATTCCTGAGGGGAAAGAGAGAGAGGGGGGCCCCTTCTCCTAGTCCTAGTAGGACTAGGGAAGGGGGCCTTGCCAGGCTTGGGCTGCCCTCCTCCTTTCCACTAGGGCCCATCGAGGCCCATTTACCTCCGGGGGTTCCAGAACCTCCGGTACTCGAGAAATTCCGTTTTACCTAACCATTCCGAACTCCAAACATAGGCTTCCAATATATCAATCTTTATGTCTCGACCATTCCGAGACTCCTCGTCATGTCCGTGATCACATCCGGACTCGAACTCCTTCGGTACATCAAAATACATAAACTCATAATAACCATCATCGAAACCTTAAGCGCATGGACCCTACGGTTCGAGAACAATGTAGACATGACTGGAACCATTCACGGTCAATAACCAACAGCGGACCTGGATGCCCATATTGGTTCCTACATATTCTACGAAGATCTTTATCGGTCGATCCGCATAACAACATACGTTGTTCCTTTGTCATCGGTATGTTACTTGCCTGAGATTCGATCGTCGGTATCCAATACCTAGTTCAATCTCGTTACGCAAGTCTCTTTACTCGTTCCGTAATACATCATCTCACAACTAACTCATTAGTTGTAGTGCTTGCAAGGCTTCAATGATGTGCATTACCGAGAGGGCCAGAGATACCTCTCCGACTATCGGAGTGACAAAACCTAATCTCAAATACGCCAACCCAACATCCGCCTTTGGAGACACCGTAGTACTCCTTTATAATCACCCGATTCGTTGTGACGTTTGGTAGCACCAAAGTGTTCCTCCGTAAACGGAGTTGCATAATCTCATAGTTACAGAACATGTATAAGTCATGGATAAAAGCAAGAGCAACATACTAAACGATCGTGTGCTAAGCTAAGGGAATGGGTCATGTCAATCGATCATTCTACTAATGATGTGACCTCATTAATCAAATAACAACTCCTTTGTTCATGGTTAGGAAACATAACCATCTTTGATTAACAAGCTAGTCTAGTAGAGGCATACTAGTGACATCTTGTTTTGTCTATGCATTCACACATGTATCATGTTTCCGGTTAATACAATTCTAGCATGAATGATAAACATTTATCATGAAATAAGGAAATAAATAATAACTTTATTATTGCCTCTAGGGCATATTTCCTTCATCTCCCACTTGCACTAGAGTCAATAATCTAGATTACACAAGAATGATTCTAACACCCATGGAGTCTTGGTGCCGATCATGTTTTGCTCGTGGAAGAGGCTTAGTCAACGGTCTCGCAACATTCAGATCCGTATGTATCTTGCAAATCTCTATGTCTCCATCCGACTAAGTCCCGGATGGAATTGAAGCGTCTCTTGATGTGCTTGGTCCTCTTGTGAAATCTGGATTCCTTTGCTAAGGCAATTGCTCCATATTGTCACGAAAGATTTTCATTGACCCGATGCACTAGGTATGACACCTAGATCGGATATGAACTCCTTCATCCGCACTCCTTCATTAGCTGCTTCGAAGCTGCTATGTATTCCGCTTCACATGTAGATCCCGCCACGACGCTTTGTTTAGAACTCGCACTAACCGACAGCTCCTCCGCTTAGTGTAAATCGATCCGTCTGCGATTTAGAATCGTCCGGATCGATGTCAAAGCTTGCATCAACGTAACTGCCATTTATGAGCTCTTTGTCACCTCCATATACGAAAACATATCCTTAGTCCTTTTCGTATTTCAGATGTTCTTGACCGCCCAAAGGATCCACTCTGGATTACTTTGGTACCTCCTGCTAGGCTTATAGCAAGGCACACATCAGGTCCGGTACACACATTGCATACATGATAGAGCCTATGGCTGAAGCATAGGAACATCTTTCATTTTCTCTCTATCTTCTGCGGTGGTCGGGCATTGAGTCCGACTCAACTTCACACCTTGTAACACGTGCAAGAACCCTTTCTTTGCTTGATCCATTTTGAACTTCTTCAAAACTTTGTCAAGGTATGTGCTTTGTGAAAGTCCAATTAAGCGCCTTGATCTATCTCTATAGATCTTAATGCCCAATATGTAAGCAGCTTCACCGAGGTCTTTCATTGAAAAATTCTTATTCAAGTATCCCTTTATGCTATCCAGAATTCTATATCATTTCCGATCAGCAATATGTCATCCACATATAATATCGTAAATGCTACAGAGCTCCCACTCACTTTCTTGTAAATACAAAGCTTCTCCAAAAGTCTCAGACAAACCCAAATGCTTTGATCACACTATCAAAGCGTTTATTCCAACTCCGAGATGCTTGCACCAGTCCATAGATGGATCATTGGAGCTTGCATACTTTGTTAGCTCCTTTTGGATCGATAAAACCTTCGTTGCATCATATACAACTCTTCTTCCGTAAATCCATTCAGAATGCAGTCTTTACATCCATTTGCCAAATTTCATAATCATAAAATGCGCAATCGCTAACATGATTCGGACGGACTTAAGCATCGCTACGGGTGAGAAGGTCTCATCGTAGTCAACCCCTTGAACTTGTCGAAACCTTTTGCATAAGTCGAGCTTTATAGACGAGAATATTACCGTCGGCCGTCGGTCTTCTTCTTGAAGATCCACTTGTTTTCTATTGCTTGCCTACCCTCGTGCAAGTCAACCAAAGTCCACACTTTGTTTTCATACATGGATCCCATCTCGATTTCATGGCCTCAAGCCATTTTATGGAATCTGGGCTCACCATCGCTTCTTCATAGTTCGTAGGTTCATCATGATCTAGTAGCATGACTTCCGAACAGGATTACCGTACCACTCAGTGCGGATCTTACTCGGTTGATCTACGAGGTTCTGCGAAGAACTTGATCTCAAGTTTCATGATCAACATCATCAACTTCCTCACTACTTGGCGTAGGTGTCTCGGATAATCGGTTTCTCGCGACGAACTACTTTCAAGTAAGGGAGAAGGTACTATTACCTCATCAAGTTCCACTTTCCTCCCACTCACTTCTTTCGAGAGAAACTCCTTCTCTAGAAAGGATCCATTCTTAGCAACGAATGTTTTGCCTTCGGATCTGTGATAGAAGGTGTACCCAACTATCTCCTTTGGGTATCCTATGAAGACACATTCGATTTGGGTTCGAGCTTATCGGGTTGAAGTTTTTTCACATAAGCATCGCATCCCCAAACTTTAAGAAACGACAACTTTGGTTTCTTGCTAAACCATAGTTCATAAGGTGTCGCCTCAACGGATTTCGACGGTGTTCTATTCAAGGTGAATGCGGCCGTCTCTAGAGCATAACCCCAAAACGATAGCGGTAAATCAGAAGAGACATCATAGATCGCACCATATCTAGTAATGTGCGACACGACGCTCGGACACACCATTACTGCTGTGGTGTTCCGGTGGCGTGAGTTTGCGAAACTATTCCGCATTGTTTCAAATGTAGACCAAACTCGTAACTCAAATATTCACCTCCACGATCGATCGTAGAAACTTAATTTTCTTGTTACGATGATTTTCAACTTCACTCAAATTCTTTGAACTTTTCAAATGTTTCAGACTTATGTTTCATTAAGTAGATATACCCATATCTCGCTTAAGTCATCTGTGAAGGTGAGAAAATAACGATATCCGCCACGAGCCTCAACATTCATCGGACCACATACATCTCAGATGTATGATTTCCAACAAATCTGTTGCTCTCTCCATAGTACCGGAGAACGGTGTTCTAGTCATCTTGCCCATGAGGCACGGTTCATAAGTGCCAAGTGATTCATAATCAAGTGACTCCAAAAGTCCATCAAGATGGAGTTTCTTCATGCGCTTTACACCGATATGACCTAAACGGCAAGGTACCACAAATAAGTTGCACTTTCATTATCAACTCTGCATCTTTTGGTTTCAACATTATGAATATGTGTATCACTACTATCGAGATTCATAAGAAATAGACCATTCCTCAAGGGTGCATGACCATAAAAGATATTACTCATATAAATAGAACAACCATTATTCTCTCGATTTAAATGAATAACCGTCTCGCATCAAACAAGATCCAGATATAATGTTCATGCTCAACGCAGCACCAAATAACAATTATTTAGGTCTAAAACTAATCCCAAGGTAGATGTAGAGGTAGCGTGCCGATCGCGATCACATCGACTTTGGAACCATTTCCCACGCGCCGTCACCTCGCCCTTTGCCGAGTTCGCAATCAGTAGTCCCTGCTTGAGTTGCAAATATTAGCAATGAAACCAGATCAAATACCAGTGCTACTACGAGCTCTAGTAAGGTACACATCAATAACATGTATATCACATATACCTTTGTTCACCTTGCCATCCTTCTTATCCGCCAAATACTTGGGGCAGTTCCGCTCCGAAGGACTATCGCTTGCGATAGAAGCACTCGATTTCAGTGTTTAGGGCCGACTTGGGTTTCTTCTCTGAGCAAAGAACTTGCTTGCTGTTCTTCTTGAGATTCCCTTCTTCTTCCCTTTGCCTTTCTTCTTGAAACTAGTGGTCTTATTGACCATCAACACTTGATGCTCCTTCTGATTTCTACCTCCATGACCTTTAGCATTGCGAAGAGCTCGAGCATAGTCTTTACTAACCCTTGCATATTATAGTTCATCACGAAGCCTTTGTAGCTTGGTGGCGTGATTGAGAATTCATCAATGACACAATCATCCGGAAGATTGACTCCCAATTGTGTCAAGTGATTGTAGTACCCGGACATTCGAGTATATGTTCACTAATGTAACTATTCTCCTCCATCTTGCAGCTATAGAACTTATTGGAGACTTCATATCTCTCAATCCGCATTCTGTTGAATATTAACTTCAACTCTGGAACATCTCATATGCTCCATGACGCTCAAAACGCCGTTGAAGTCCCGGTTCTAAGCCGTAAAGCATGGCACATCGAACTATAGAGTAGTCATCACTTTGCTCGCCAGACGCTCATAACATCCGGTGTTGCTCCAAGAAGAGTTCGTCACCTAGCGGTGCATCCAGACGTAGCTCTTCCAGGCAGCAATGAGGATGATCCTCAAATTACGGACCCGATCCGTGTAATTGCTACCATCATCTTTCAACTTTGCTTTCTCAAGGAACGCATTAAAATTCAACGGAACAACAACACGAGCCATCTATCTACAATCAAACATAAATAAGCAAGATACTATCAGGTACTAAGTTCATGATAAATTTAAGTTCAATTAATCATATTACTTAAGAACTCCCACTTAGAAAAACATCTCTCTAGTCATCTAAGTGATCACGTGATCCAAATCAACTAAACCATAACCGATCATCACGTGAAATGGAGTAGTTTTCAATGGTGAACATCTTATGTTGATCATATCTACTATATGATTCACGCTCGACCTTTCGGTCTCCGTGTTCCGAGGCCATATCTGCATATGCTAGGCTCGTCAAGTATAACCCGAGTATTCTGCGTGTGCAAAACCGGCTTGCACCCGTTGTAGATGGACGAGAGCTTATCACACCCGATCATCACGTGGTGTCCGGGCACGACGAACTTTGGCAACGGTGCATACTGGGAGAACACTTCTTGATAATTTAGTGAGAGATCATCTTATAATGCTACCGTCAATCAAAGCAAGATAAGATGCATAAAAGGATAAACATCACATGCAAATCAATATAAGTGATATGATATGGTCATCATCATCTTGTGCTTCACGATCTCCATCTTGCAAAGCACCACCTTGATCACCATTGTTACCGGTAGCGACACCTTGATCTCCATCGCAGCATCGTTGTTGTCACGCCAAACTTATGCTACTACGACTATCGCTACCGCTTAGTGATAAAGTAAAGCATTACAGTATGATTGCATTGCATACAATAAAGCGACAACCATATGGCTCCCGCCATTGCCGATAACTTCGTTACAAAACATGATCATCTCATACAATAAAATATAGCATCACGTCTTGACCATATCACATCACAACATACCCTGCAAAAACAAGTTAGACGTCCTCTACTTTGTTGTTGCAAATTTTACGTGGCTGCTACGGGTTTAAGCAAGAACCAGTCTCACCTCGCATCAAAACCACAACGATACTTCGTCAAATAGACTCCGTTTAACCTTCTCAAGGACCGGCGTAGCCACACTCGGTTCAACTAAAGTGAGAGAGCAGACACCCACCAATCACCTTTAAGCAACGAGTGCTCGTGGCGGTGAAACCAGATCTCGCGTAAAGCGTCGCGTAATGTCGGTCCGGGCCGCTTCATCTCACAATACCGCTGAACCAAAGTATGACATGCCGGTAGGTAGTATGACTTGTATCGCCCACAACTCACTTGTGTTCTACTCGTGCAAAACATCAAACCATAGAAAAACCTAGGCTCGATACCACCGTTGGGGAACGCAGTAATTTCAAAATTTTCCCACGCACACGCAAGATCATGGTGATGTATAGCAACGAGAGGGAGAGTGTTGTCTACATACCCTTGTAGACCCGGCGGAAGCGATCACAACGTAGAGGAAGTAGTCGATGTTCTCCTCGCGATCCGACCGATCCGGCGCCGTTATCTCGACGCCCCGAGTTCTTGACACACGTCAGCTCGATGACGCCCTCAGACTCGATCCAGCCGAGTGTCGAGGAGAGTTCCACAAGACGACGGCGTGGTGGCGATCTTGATGTTTCACTGCCGCAGGCTTCGCTTAAGCTTCATGACAGATAACCGAGGTGGAATATGGTGGAGGGGGGCACCGCACACGGCTAAGGAACGATCTCACGATCAACTTGTGTGTCTCAAGGTGCCCCCCTGCCCCCGTATATAAAGGAGCCAGGGGGGAGGGGGCCGGCGGCCAAGGAGGGCGCGCCCTGGGAGTCCTACTCCTCTGGAGTAGGATTCCCCCAATCCTAGTTGGACTAGGATTCCTGAGGGAAAGAGAGAGAGAGGGGCGGCCTTCTCCTAGTCCTAGTAGGACTAGGGAAGGGGAGGCGCCGCCAGGCTTGGGCTGCCCTCCTCCTTTCCACTAGGGCCCATCGAGGCCCATTTACCTCCCGGGGTTCCAGAACCTCCGGTACTCCAGAATTTCCGTTTTAGCCGGAACCATTCCAACTCCAAACATAGGCTTCCAATATATCAATCTTTATGTCTCGACCATTCCGAGACTCCTCGTCATGTCCGTGATCACATCCGGACTCGAACTCCTTCGGTACATCAAAATACATAAACTCATAATAACCGCCATCGAAACCTTAAGCGTGCATGGACCCTACGGTTCGAGAACAATGTAGACATGACTGGAACCATTCACGGTCAATAACCAACAGCGGGACCTGGATGCCCATATTGGTTCCTACATATTCTACGAAGATCTTTATCGGTCGACCGCATAACAACATACGTTGTTCCTTTGTCATCGGTATGTTACTTGCCCGAGATTCGATCGTCGGTATCCAATACCTAGTTCAATCTCGTTACGCAAGTCTCTTTACTCGTTCCGTAATACATCATCTCACAACTAACTCATTAGTTGTAGTGCTTGCAAGGCTTCATGATGTGCATTACCGAGAGGGCCCAGAGATACCTCTCCGACTATCGGAGTGACAAAACCTAATCTCGAAATACGCCAACCCAACATCCGCCTTTGGAGACACCTGTAGTACTCCTTTATAATCACCCGATTCGTTGTGACGTTTGGTAGCACCCAAAGTGTTCCTCCGGTAAACGGGAGTTGCATAATCTCATAGTTACAGGAACATGTATAAGTCATGGATAAAAGCAGTAGCAACATACTAAACGATCGTGTGCTAAGCTAAGGGAATGGGTCATGTCAATCAGGATCATTCTACTAATGATGTGACCTCATTAATCAAATAACAACTCCTTTGTTCATGGTTAGGAAACATAACCATCTTTGATTAACAAGCTAGTCTAGTAGAGGCATACTAGTGACATCTTGTTTTGTCTATGCATTCACACATGTATCATGTTTCCGGTTAATACAATTCTAGCATGAATGATAAACATTTATCATGAAATAAGGAAATAAATAATAACTTTATTATTGCCTCTAGGGCATATTTCCTTCAGTCTCGTACTTGATGTTCTCCGCCAAGGGCCAGCAGTGACCGCTGCATGCATCCGTGAGGTGATGCACCATGTCCGCCGGCGAGCCATAAAATGGCATCGGGCACTCATAGCAGTGGACGAAGGGCTCCTTGGAGGCATTGACCAGGCCGTCCATGAAACGGGAGTGGCTGTAGGGGACGTTGCGCCAGTTGAATATATGAGCAAGTTACTACGAGATTTAATCCAAATAAGCACAAAATAAATCATGGCGACTATAACAAAGATGAAACTAATCATGTGGACTATCATAGTAGTAGGATACAGAGTAGAAACATGAATTCTACCATGATTTCGAACAGGAAGGACAGAAACACATACGGAGCAATGGGAGCAGCACCGTTGGCGTTGAGGTTGTCGCCCATGTCGTTGAGGAAGAGGTTGCCGAGGTCGGGGAAGAAGTAGTCGTCGGTGAAGTCGTGGCTGCCAAAGATTGTAGAGTGCACTCCCAAATTTCAACAATACCACTTGAATGTAGCGCTGGTGGGAGTGGTCAGAGGGGATGTTATGTCACCGAATGGAGCGCAGGAGTAGTACATGAAGCAGTAGATGGTGTCCTTACTAGTACTCCCTAGTATCTATCTATCTATATCTACTCTTATAGAAACCGAGTTGGTGATGATGGTATGCCTGCCATCTTGTAATATAGACCATCCGATCTATATCTGACGGATAGAAAGCCAACTATGACAATTTTACAAAAGATACCCGCACCTCTCTCCACATTTACAGATAAGGCCTTGCCTCGTTCATCCTTATCTCCCACAACCTCGTGCTCCTCCCTATGTCTCTATCTCTACTACTCTTCTTTGTTTTTTTATAACAAATCGAATAGTTTTGCACCGTCCGCTACACGCCCGGCTGAACAAGCCTCCTCGCCTCCATCATCACCAGAGTCTTTTATAGGAGTAGGAGTAGAGAAAAAAACCGAGTTGGTGATGATGGTGTGACGTGCAATGCACGGGTATCTTGCTATTTTTTGCATATAAGTCCAAACACCATGTAGACACGGTCTTTGAGCACGGTTCGTAGTCGTTCCACGCCGAGCATTGAAGTTTCTAACTATTTTAGATTAGAATATACTACTCCTCCGTGCTAGTAGTAGAGCGAGTCCTACTCTACTACTCTACTCAAGCAAGTTAGGGCATAGCACTGTAGGGAGTACCAGTACTGTGATCACTCAAGCAAGTTGTCTAGCATCGGCATGACCCTACGCTGCTGGTATGTGTCTCGTAAGTCAAGCGGCATGCTGTAGTCATCATCACCTGTCCACTTCCCGTAGCACATATTCGCTTCTCTTCTTTGTCCGCACATAATCTCGTCCAATCTTCCATCCCCGCTAAGGCGCCTCCCCCCTCGTCCGAAACCCAAGCACTAACAATGGCAGAACCGAGCAGAGTCCGCCGAAAGAGGCTGGAATTCGCTCCCCACAGAGGTAATCAAGCTCATTGTTTCGCGTGTGGACAATCTCAGTACCATGCCGCTCGCCGCGTGCTCGTCGGGGCTGTACCGTTTACTAAAGCCCTCAGGCCGGAGCTTTTTGAGCCAGCTCCTTGCTTGCTGATGCCGCCTGATCTTCAGAAACGGCCTGTCACGCAGCATAAAGATCGTAGGGTGGCGAACATCAACCCCCTTGACTGCGATCCGATCCCCGTCAGCCTCAACTACATTAACGGTATGTACTGGGTCGGCATGAACACGTCTTGGATGGTGCTCGTCGACGGTCGCGGCAATTTGGATGCTCATGGAGATCTACACCGGTGATTGATCCCCTTCCTTCGATTAACATTTGCCTTTGCTTTGGCACCGCGACCGTAATACTCGGAATCTTACAATGAGCCAACATGATACCAAGTTTGATTTGCTCAAGGTTGTAATCGCCAAGTGCCCACAAGATCTGCGAATTATAAAGACTTGAAGCTAATTGCATTCTTCAACCGCGGTCTCGCCTATCCGACAGTCATCTGCGGTAAGTGGATAAATCTGCACGCCCATCGCAGGATCATACATCCTCCATGGTTCTCGATGCCATTGAACACAAGGGCTTCATTTACACCGTCGACTCCTTCTATGGTCGGACGTATTGTCGGCCTACTCGATCATCGCTACAAACGGCTATTACAAAGAGATGTTACTTTCCTATGATATCATGATGGCTTGCTTATATTCTCACAACATTTATTTGAAAAAATATTCATGCTCATAACATGCTATTCTTAAGATTGACTAAATCAAGAGCCCTTTTTATCCGACTCAACTTGACATGATGTTGTAGGCACTTTGGTGTCCCTACCCTTCCTAATCCCAGAACCTTTCAAAGAAAAGCGACATGGCAGTTGCAGGTGGTTCCTGGCTCGATTAGACAACGACGAAAGATTGATGATCGTTCGCACGTACCGGACGTGTTGTTTCGCGGAATACAATCACAGTCACTGCAAGGTCTTTGAGCAGATCCCAAAGATCTCCGGCCTTCAAGAATTTTTGGTGGAGGTGGTAAGTAGCCTTGGTACATGCTCTCTATTTGTCGGACTGAATTATCCGATTAACCAGGAGATAACCGACGGCAAGGATCATGATGGCAGCGCGGTTTCGTTCATCAGGCAAAACTATGTGTACACAGCGTACCATGCGTCTATGAATGCACCATACCACGATATGTGCCGCCACGCTCTGCAGCCCAAAGTAGGAGAGAGGGTCGCAAGTATCGATTCGACCTCTTGGCCGGAGTTTCCCCGTCAAGCACTCATCTAGTTCAAGCCGTCGACCAATCTCCACAGCAATAAATAGTAACGTCTAAATGAGCCGCTTAGTTAGATACATACACTTGGTGTAGTAGGATCTTTGTTTAGTTTGATGCATACACTTGTTCTTTTTTGGTAGCCCTTTTGTAATGATGGCTGATGTTTGGTTTGGAAGAGAGAGCGCATCTTCACTCTTCGGCACGCTTCTCGCTTCTATTGCACCCCAGCCCAGTTCTTTCTTCTTTTGTTTTCAATGTACAATCAGTAGTATATTTAAATCATTGGTTGAATAAATGTGTTGTTAGAACGAAAAACACAATGTTTTGGAAGTCGTTGCACGGTTCGATCCTTTAGTGCCCCGTACCGTACATAGCTCATACTATTTTTCGTATGGAACACATTTTTTACTTGTTGATAACATGCAGCCCACTGATGAAGGCCCAATAGAGAAGCCCATAATTAACTAGAAGGGAGGCTCTCACATGAATCCGTCCCAGGTACATGCTCATGGTCCCCTAAACATAAATAAGTAAATAAATAAATAAAGCTAAATGCTCATGCACCAGTTCTTTAGGAAAATAGGTAGCCCAGTATTTCTTTTTGAAGAATACCCAAGCTAGCCTATTTGTTTTCTCCGAATTACTGGGCTGCAAATCTTTCAAGACAAGGAGGGATGCATACCATCCTGGCCATAGAGTATGGTCAATGTCTGTTAAAAGTAATATCAAAAGGGGTTGAAAATTCCAAAAAAATTATAGCAAATATGATATTAGTTTCTCTTTTTGTTTTTGTTCTTCACTGATATCTTATACATATTTCATTGGATTTAACATGATATAGTACTAATTTATTTTTAAATTTGTTTTAGTATGGCTATTAATTTTTGGATTAAGAATATTTTGTTCCCCAGCAAAAATTTGCGAACTTTCAAAATTTCCCACATATTTAGTTAATTTTTTTACCCTGGTACTGACCAGAAAATGGCCAACAATTCAAATGGAAAACGGGCTGCAATAAATTCCATATGAATTAGAAAATGAGTAAAAATTATAAAATAATAGCAAATGGGTTGTACACGCCACAGATTTCGAGGCTGACTTGTTTACGCAAGGCTTTGTCGATGAACACACGATTCTAGCAAGAAGGATCGTTGGATGTCCATCCAACGGCGACGTCTTCTTCAATCTCGATCTTCTGCTCCAACCACCTAAACTAGCACCGACGGACTGCTGCTCCCTCCTCTTGTGTCCCGCTGTGATGCCGCAGAGCTTCCCTGCCCACCCTACTCCCTCCGCCGGCCCGGCCGCACGCAATCAAGCGCCTCCTTATTACGCTAAAAAATGATTCCTCCCACTAACATCTGGGCGCACGGTTGGGAGGCTAACCTATGGGCCTACTAAGTTGACGCAGACGCAGGCTTGTCAACTTAGTCAACAAACGATTCTAGCAAAGAATAACTATTGGATTTGAATCGAGCGGTCCTGCCGCTTCTTCAATCGTTGCTCTTCTTGCACCAAATACCAAATCAGCGCCGGGAGACCGCTTGCTCCTGCCTCCGATGGCGGTGTCTTTCTGCCGTTGAGGCCTCATCGCCTCTACTACTCCCACTGCTAGCTGAGCCCTGCGGTGACGGCAGCCTCACACCGCAGCCAAACCAAGAACCCTCGTACTCCTCTGCGTGGGCATCCACCGTCGTGTCTTCCCGGCTCCGTGTCGCCCCTTCCTAGGCCTCGCCGTCATCCACCGCCTTGGTGCTCTCGTGGCGTGGTCAATGTGGTCAATGACATTCCATCGAAGAATCTTCAGACGTGGAGAGGTCGATACCGGGTCCATAGCCACAACCCGTTTTTTTGTGATTTGCCAAGTAAGTCGCTTTGTCGGGCTGTTGGGCTGCAAATCTTTCAAGACGAGGAGAGCTTTCATCATTAATTTGAGAAAATGTCCCATCAGTAATGAGAAATGGGTTGTACATTTTTAAAACACATCAAATCGGCAATTAGTTTCAAATATCTTTTTTTTCATTTCAAGATTTTAAATTACATTAATTTTTATGCGTGGAGAATTTGTTGGACTTTATATTGATATACATTTATTTTTAAAATCAGTTTGAATGTGATTTCAAATTTCAGGATTAAAAACAGTTCGGACCGCACCGAAATATGCCAAATTTCGTATAATTTTTTAACCGTGGCCACAGTATGGGCTGTAATGCTAACAAAAAGAATATGGGCTCCAAACAAAAACCTTAAGAATTAGCAAATGGGCTGTAAATTATTAGAAATAATGGCAGACGGGCTGTATGCTGTTTTCCACAGATTTGAGGCTTTCCTAAAAAAAGGTTGATGCACAAGCAGTGACTGTTAGATGGCCATCCAACGGCCGTCGTGCTTCTTCAATCTCTGCTCTTCTGCTCCCAATGCTCAAACAAGCGCCCGGGACTGCTGCTCCCTCCTCCTCATGGCGGCTCTCTGTTGTCACAGCAGCCTCATCGCCCCACCGTACTCCCATCGTTGGCCTAGCCATCCCTCTACTCACCCACACTGCTGTTATTCTCCGGCGATGGCGATTTAACCAAGAAACCCTCGTGCGGTCGTACTCCCCTCCGCGTGGGAAACAAGCGCCGAGTGTTCCCTGCCTCCGTGTCGTTCCCTTCCTAGGCCTCGCCGTCGTCCATCGTCCTGGTGCTCTCGGCGCGGCCTGGTCAACGTGGTCAACGACCGACATGCATCTGAAGTGGACTGTACGTGGAGAGACCGACAGCTGGGTCCATGGCCGCACGCAAGGAAATGCCTCCTTATTACACGCAAAATAATGATTCCTCCACCTGACATCAGGGACCCACCGAAAGGGCCTCTATATTTCGCGAAAAAAAACATTACCGCCGCTGATAGCTCGGACCCACCAGCTATATCTTTGCACGCAAGGAAGTGCCTCCTTATTACGCACAAAAAAATGAATACTTCCCCTCTTAGCTGGGACCCAGTATAGTGGCAGGCTGACTTGTGGGCCTACTAAGTTGACGGGGACGGAGGGCTTTGTCAACTTAGTCAATATAAACGATTCTAGCTCCAGTGGCCGTACGATGTCCATCCAACGGCCGTAGTGCTTCTTCAACCTCTGGTCTTCTTGCTCCAGCCGCCCAAAGCAGCGCCGGTCGTGCCGCATGCTCCTGCCTCCCGTGGCGGATGTCTTTGCCATGAGGCCTCATCGCCTTACTATTCCCACCGCCGCGAGTTCTGCGGCACAGCAGCCTCACACCGCACGAACCAGGTGAACCTCATACTCCTCTCCGCGGGCTTCCACCGTCATCGCGTCTTCCCGGCTCCATGTCGTCCCTTCCTAGGCCTCTCCGCCGTCCATCGTCCCTAGTGCTCACGGCGCGGGCGTGGTCAACGTGGTCAAGGAACGACTTCCATCGGACGTGGATTGTACATGGAGAGGCCGATCACCGGGACCCACCACTACATCTTCGCACGCAAGGAAGTGCGTTCGACAAAAAACGATTCGCCTCCTCGCTGGGACCCACCAGCTACACCTTCGCACGCTAGGAAGTGCGTCCGGGCAAAAAAAAATGATTCGCCCCCCTGACTGCCGGGACCCACCAGCTACATCTTCGCACGCAAGGAAGTGCGTCCGGGCAAAAAAAACCAAAACGATTCGCCCCCCTGACTGCTGGGACCCACCAGCTACATCTTTGCAGGCAAGGCAGTGCCTGACAGTTGGGACCCACCCGGTCAAAGCGTACGTAGCGTTGTCATTCTGGTCGCGAACATGTACGTACATATATATTGGTCAATGTAGAGGCGCGTACGTGTCGTAGTAGAGGCGCGCACGTAGCATGTACACGTACGTACAACGGCTCGTGTACATGGCTGGGTCGGAACGGAGAAACAATGTCGTCGTCGTGTTCATGGGGAGGCAACGAAATGCGTCGCGTTCATGGGGAGACAACTGAATGCGTCGTGTTCATCGGGAGTCAACGGAACGCTGGGGAGCCAACCGCTTGGATGGAACAAGCGATGGAACGAGGCTGGCGTCTCAGCAGAAACGAGGAAACGGCCTTGTGTTCGACCGGCCATGTTCGAAATGGGGTCCTGTTGATCGGGAGGGGTCTGGCATACCGCAAAATAGAGGAAACGGACCTCCTACGGTCAAAACGGGGGTCCTATTGATCGGAGGGGTGTGGCGTACCGCAAAACGGACGAAATGGACCTCCTACGATCGAAACAGGGGTCCTATTGATCGAGAGGGGTGTGGCGTACAGCAAAACGGAGGAAACAGACTTGTGTTGGAGCGCTACGGTCGAAACGAGGGTCCTGTTCATAGGGAGGGGTGTGGCGTACCGCAAAACGGGACTCCACGGGATACTGTTCATCTCCACTGTCGACCTCCTCCAGCCTCCACGGGGCTACCGTTGACCTCCTCCAGCCTCCACGGGCTCCTGTTCATCCAGCCTCCACCGCGCGCTACTCCACTGGCTACTGTTCAACCACCCCTCCACCATCTACTATTCATCTAGCCCTCCACACCACGGGGTCCTGTTCAACCACCCCTCCACGACCACCCTCCACTGTCTACTGTTCATCCAGCCCTCCACACCACGGGGTCCTGTTCATCCAGAGGCAACACCACCGCCACTGCTCATCCAACCCCCTCCCCCAAAGAACGCCACTGCTCATCAATCGATCGGCTTCATTAGCGGCGATAGCGAAGAATCGCTCGTCGGATTCGATTAACGACCATCGATCGATCGCTCGGGTTCGATGAACGCGTAGCTTGCGGTCTGTCAATCGCGGGTTAAGTTAGAGCTAACGCCTCGCACACGCCAGCAGCGTACGAGAAAGCAGCGCATCGCTTCGGCCCCGACCTCCCATCGTAACCGGCAACTCCCAGAAATCCCCCCCCCTCGCTTCTACCATGGTTTTTCCATCATGGACGACCCAAAGAATGTCATGCAGCTGCGTCTTCGGCCCGCCCAGGACGAAAAGCCCATTTTCTATCATGATTTTTTGTCATAGAAGTAGGAGCCCACCACATCTATGATGATACCGGGTTTTGTCACAATTATCGTCATAGAAGTGTCATATGTATGACAAAAAAAATTCGTTCGGCCCAAAATGTCACGGATGTGTCTTTTTTTTGTAGTGCCTAGTCCCTGCATTAGGTAATACCCAAGTGCACTTTGTTTGGTTGGCTGCATTGGCCCTAGCGGCACATGAACACATCGTTTGGTTGCATACAGCGTACATGTTGTGCTTACCTTGTACCCTAGTTGGTGAGCTTACCCACAACGATCACAACAAGCACACCAACGCCACAACACAGCAATGGTGACGAACTGGGCGAAGATGATGAAGTTTTTCAGCTTCAGGCCGAACTGAAGATCCACCTTAGCAGCTTCCACTTTGACAGCTCCAACCTTGGCACGACCGACACCGCTGCCTGCCTAGTCTTGAACCCTCTATAGTTGCAGTTGTTATACGATGACACTTGTGCATTGGCTTCTTCCCATGAACTATAAACCCCTGGAATCTCACCGATGCACACGTCATACCACTTGCGCTAGCAATGCACAAGAGGAAGAGTTGAAGCAGCAAATCAATGGAGCACAAGTAGCAAGCAAAGTAGCACAGAAACAACAATGGAGCGTAATGTAGTAAAGCATGCATGATCATACGGCATAGCAAGTTCAACCTAGCAATACCTTGGTGTTAACCTACCACCACATCCAAAAGAGGGTGTCGTCCTACCACCGCAAGTTTACCATCAGCATGAGGGCTTAGTATATACCACCTCACCAAAATATACAGACCATCAAATAGTTTTTGAGCCCTAGCTACACAAAATGTACGTCATCATCGTCATCGTCGTCGCCACCGCCACCGCCATCGCCGTCGGGGATTATGCACGCTCACAGGCAGCACTACTCTAGTAGTAGTGCTTGCCCAGCTAGCTCCTGAGCCACAACACCTTGTGAGCGTCGGCCATGGCAACGAACCCAACACCCTGGGCCTTGTTGTCAAGCAGGTGGCTGAGAGCTGCTATGAGAGCCTCCTCGCTGAATCCACCCTGGGTCATGACAACACCATACAGGTCTGGGTGGACGTCGAGGGGCTTGCACTCCCTGATGGTTGTTCCACCTCCTTCACCGCCTCAGTCATGCTGCAAAAGACATTGATCTCCTCCTCCATCAGGCCTCCTCTCTTCCTCTTCCTATCATGGTTGGGGTCAAATGGCTTGTCGAAGGGCTTCACAGCGGGCTTGTCAGGGCCATCAAGGACCTCGACGTCCGGTGTCCTAGGGAAGTATGGCATGGGAGAACCAAGAGGCTCACCCGAGCCCATGGCATGCTTCCCAGTTGCCAGCCCGAAGGAGAAGATGTGCTGCATCTGGTTGTAGTTCTGGATGGGTGTGTTGAGGAACTCAGCGTCCCTTGGGTGGTCCTAAGAATGAAACACATGTGTTGTTAGTTGCGATTAGGAGTAGGCAATGGTGGACAGTATGAAAAGGAAGAGGGCTGTGAGCTAACCGCGACATGGCCGGCGTAGTGCTCTGCCTCCAGAACTATGGAGCAAGTGTTCTCATCCCATGAGGCGCCGCTAAGCTCTCTCAGCTTGGACACTTGGATCCATCGACTTCTCCACTTCCTCAGGTGGTTGTACACCTGGGTGGCATACACCGCTTGCCTGAGAACTTCGAACACACCCCATAACGGTGTTCAAGTGCACCTTCTTGAAGCCCTTGTCACCCTAACTCCACTAGAGATGAGCTCACACATCTTGTTCAACACTTAACGTGGACATGAGCGGACGCCACTTCATGTTGTTCAACCTACCATCCTTCTTCGCATTTCTTCTTTGCTAGCTTGATTGTAGCGGCAGGCAGAAGAAGCAGGAGGAGTTGGCTCAACGAGCACTCTTGGCACATAGAGGGAATCGGACTCGAACACCTCTGAATCGGTGCCATCTCGGAGATAGGTCATGCGAGTCCTCGACAAACGATGGAGCAAAGCGGGTCATCGGACACGACAATGGCTCGACTAAGATCTTGCATCTGCGTGGTCATGTCCTACAATCGTAGCACGCATTGACAGTGAGCATAGCACACTACATACCGGCCAATCCATGAAAGCAGGAGCATACATGTACATGGTTCATCACTATCATAGCAAGCACATGCTTCATCACTATCATACTAAGCATACCAGACAATCTATGAGCAGAAACATACATCTACAATAAACATCATGCTACAAATGGACCACCAATAGCTACAAATCACAGATCTAAGCATGATTCAACACAAGCACAAGGCTCAACTTCAAACTCTACTACTAATCTAGCCTACCACATGCTTGAACATCTAGCCCTACCACAAATTGCAACCACGGCATAGCAACCAACCATATGAGCTCACAGATCAGACCACTAATCAACCATGCATCTAGATCAAACCCTAACTGCAGCTCAGATCTAGCTAGAAGGAACAGAGAGAAAGGGGGATTGAACTCACAGAGTCCATGGCTGCAGCTTGAGGACGAGGGGGGACGGTGGTGGAAGATGAACGCCGACCGGTGAAGGAGCTCCGGCGCTGTGGACCGCCGGCCGATGAAGATGCGCCGCTTACCTGCTCGTCGGTGCCGATGCGCGCAGCGGGCAGGTGCGAACGGAGGAAGACTGGTGGCGAGAGTTGGGGCGGTGATGGAGGGGCTAAATAGGGGGTGGAGCGGCAGGAGGTGAGCCGAAATCCTCTCGCTGATTTTTTGGTGATGCGGGCGAGCTCGCGCCATCTCCCCTGCTCGCACGAGGGGAGAAGCGCGTCGCCCTCCCCTGCCTCGCCCAAGCTACTGCCGAATCCTGCGTTTCCCCTGGGCCTGGCCTGCAGGTGCTTTAAGTTCCGTGCGATGCGGGCCACACAGTGAAATCAGGCAACCAAACGGGCCGCTTTCTTCCCGCTCGGGCCAGGCTGGGCCTAATGCGGGCAACCAAACACGCCCAATGTATACGTCCGTACGTACGTATGTGGCACCTACGGATGTGGCCTGCCGAGCTTAGAAATTGGATCTTTTGCCCCACTTTACTTCTCCATTTGATCATTTATCCTTCTTGAGAGGTTGCCGGGTGAGGCCAAGGGCCACTGGTCGTTGAGACAATCAAGGAGCAAATCATCAAATCCCTTGTAAAGTCAGGCATAGCTTCGTACTTGAATGCGAAAAGAAAGGCATCTGCTTGTTGATTCTGAGAATCTGGCGGGGGCTATCCGCAAAAGTGCAATTTTGACCGGCTTAGCCAGCATGGCGCCAATTGTCGCGTTCTGATTGGCTTTGGACCAAAATATTACATTCCCTGCAAATTCTAGGATGGCGGGGTGGGGTTTTGCAAGTTTTGGATTAAAACATCACATTTGTGGCAAGTTCTAGGACATGTGCTGCCATTACCTCTTGCTGGGGCGATAGCGGCCGCCGGCACCAGCCATAGAGAAATTGGAAATGTTGAAATCAACCAACGAAAAACATCTCACGCGCCGGCTGCCTCCAATGTTACCACGCGGCCCTTGGACCCCGCACACCACTATCCGTTTAACCTTATCTCCAACCGAAGCGAGCACAACCACATGTTCCCCCAATCCCATTTCTCCAACCTCTACGTTCCTGCCATGGATCCCCTATTTTCCTGTCTTCTGATTCCATCATGCATATGCCTCCCCTCGACTCACCCAGATCGACGGCGTCCAAGTGCACCCTAGCGAAAAGTGAGGAAAAGATTGTCCCCATGGCTTTGATCTCAATGCTGCAAAATTGCCATCTCCCTATTGCCGAAGGTCGTGCTACAAGCCCTGGGCAGCGGAGCTGCGACCACAAACGCCGACCAATGGCAGGATTCGAGATCATCGACTGCAACATAGATGATGTTGCGGTGGCAATGACTACAACATGCAACATGGATGATGTTGTGGCGAGGACTTCGGTGATGGTGATGGGGCGGTGGGTTCGCAACATCGCCCACGTTGCAATGGGTTGCGCAACATGACCCATGTTGCAATTGATGACAAAGGCCCACTCTTGTGCGAACAATCCTTCCTCGCCGGAAAATCCTATATGTCGCTTCGTTATTAAACTACCTAAGTAAGACAAAGCGAGCGAATCGAAAGCAATGCGACACAACGGGCGGCCCGTTTAACCATCCAGCGCTCGGTTTTGGGAATCTTCTAGAGGTTCCCAGCTGGTTTTTCCGGTTTGGGGAACCTTCTAGAAGGTACCTGAACCGGTATTTTATTTTCCTTTCTTTTTCTATTTCTGTTTCTTTTACTTTTTTTTTTCTTTTTTGTCTTTCAAGTTTATGTTTTCTCTTTCAGAAAAATGTTCGCGCTTTTTCAAAAATGTTCGTGAACAAGTTTGCTCAAAAAATGTTCTTTTCATTCATAAATTTGTTCTCAAGATTCAAAAAATGTTCATGCTTTAAGAAATTGTCGAAATTTGTTCTTCGTTTCAAAATTTGTTCTCAAGATTCAAAAAATGTTCATACTTTTAGAAAATATTTATGTTCAAATTTTGTTCTCAATTTGAAAATTTTGTTCTCTAAATTCAAAAAATGTTCGGGATTTTAAATATTTGTTCAAAAAATGTTCTTTTCATTCATAAATATGTTCTCAAGATTCAAATAATGTTCATGCTTTAAGAAATTGTCCAAATTTGATCTTTGTTTCAAAATTTGTTCTCAAGATTCAAAAAATGTTCGTGCTTTCAAAAATTGTTCGCGCTTCCAAATTTGTTCTCCATTTCCAAATTTGTTCTCAAGATTCAAAAAAATGTTTGCACTTTAAAAAATTGTTCGCGCTTCCAAATTTGTTATCCGTTTCAAGTTTGTTCTCAAGATTCAAAAATGTTTGTCAATTAGAAAAATGTTCAGGGAATTTTATAAAATTTCTTGTTTTGAAAATGTTTTGGAATTTTAAAATGTACTTGTTTACAATTTCAGAAAAAGTCCATTAATTTTAAAAAATGTTATAGGTTTCAAAATATATTCACGATTTCAAATAAATATTTCATGGATTTCAAATTAATATTTCATGTTCGTATTAAAAAACCCTACAGACAGCATGTCCGTAGCAGTACATTGTTCTTAATAGGCTGCGCTGCGTATATGTCACCAATGTTTGATTGGTCTGTTGTCTATTGTTGCGCCCCCAATAGCGTGAGATCCAGGGTTCGATTCCTAATAAGTGCGCGCGTTTTCCCATTTTGTATTTTTTCAATTACGCGATACACTGCACCGACTGGGCCGGCCCAGGTCAGACTCCTGTGCGTTTGCTCGACTCCTTGCCGCAACGAGCGGCATATAGGAACTCCCTCCTCGCCCGATATGTGCAGGAGGCTAAATCGAATGCACGGCTGCACTTCCAGCCCATGCATCAACGGTTTGATTTAGCATGTCGGGCACGTATCGGCCAAAAAGTGTCGTTTGTATAGTAGGACTCCCACGTAATGCAATGTCACGCATGCCAAAGGTGACCGCAACATGGCCTGGCTTGCAATGGGTGCCCACAACATGGTCCGTTTTGTGATCATCCTACGGATGTCTCGGACAGATCAAACGGCTGCTCACGCAGCTGATCTGATCAGCCGGATGACGCGTAAGTCCGCGTCTCTAAAATTATATTGGAATAAGGAATAAACCGGGTTGTAACGATCTGTCCTTTCATCCCCAACACCAAACAAGAGAAGTAACCAGGGAAGTGGCAGCTCACAGAACTGCAAATACCACAATTTATTTGAGCGCAATAGTTCAGTGTTCAGCACAAGCAGACCCCAAAATGAGCAGTCACACACATACCAGCAGCCCTGCAGCAGACAAAGACGCAGGCCCTATAGGCTATAGCTAAGACCATAACATAAACCGTGGATGCTCGCCTGATGACTCCTGAAGAGTGACACTGGCTTATTACAAAAGGATGGCTGTTAATTCATCAGGTTCACTTGAGGTTCTTGTTAAACCAGTCAACCATGTCCGCCAGGGCTTCCTCGGCGCTTTTCACAGCAGCTGCGTCTTCGCTTTTGTATCTCACAGTCCATCCATGAGAAACCCCAGGGAAGATCTTGACAAAGTGAGCAATCTGTAGGTCCATAAGAAATAATATCAGGATGGAAGATTTTGAGCTCCAGTTCTCAAACAATAATGTGTCTCCAATTTATGCACATTCTACTGTACTTTCTGACTTAATTTTCAGACAATATTACATCCTTTTTCCTCTTTTTCATCATGATACCTTTAGTGAATATTAGATAGAAATATAATAATACCTTCTCACTTTCAAGAAAACAAGATGCTCAGATGGATAATAACACTAGCTTGTGACTATAAAATGCTAAGGTTTGCCCAGGGGCTTGTAAAGTAAAAGCCGTGAAGGCTGGATGGCTTTTAATTGCAAAAGCCTGGTACCTACTTTAACATCAAAAGGCAAATTAGTAGTACATAATTTGGGAAGGAGGTAGAAACATGTAATGCCGAAACAAACAGACAGCATTCTGGTCAGATACAGTTCCCCACCAGGGCAGTTCCAAATTTGACAATTAGTTTAGCCTTTGTTGTATCACATGTTCTATAGCTTGAGTACATCATGGTTCGGTTTGAAGATCGGGTTGCTGGAAATGAGAACTTACCCCTGAGTTAGAGGATAGAACCTGCTCGAACTTCTTGACCAATTCTGGTGGGGACATTACGTCAGTTTCAGCTCCAAGTATAGCGATGGGGCATTTCACCTCTGAGATATAGCACATGTCGTAGTGTAAGAATCTGAAACCTTTCAAATGGAACAATATCTGTAATCCTCAAGGAGAGATTTTACCTTCTATATCATCAACAGTAACAAATGAAGGGTGCGACATAACGGCTGCCTGGATCTCATTAGCTTTCGCTAACTCTGCAACTACCTTTGCTGATATGTGGGAAGAAGAAGCACAATGCTTAGCAGATTAAACCTTAGAATTTGGGTTAAGATGTAACAGAACAAGACAGTGCTTACCACCCCAGCAATAACCTGCAGCCCCAACGCTAGACGCTCCTTGTTCCTTTAGAGCAGCAATAACTGGTTTTGCCTCTTCAAATGCTTTTCCCTGTATAAAGGAACAATTTATTCGTTTATATTATATGTCATATCACATTCAGCGAGAAGTAACTCAAACCCCTATCAGTGAGTTAAGTAGAGTGTCTCCACTCTATTCTTCTGACCCAGGAGAGCTTATCCACATTTGTGAAAGAGAAGGATAGCAATCGGTCAATATCCTACATATATTCTTACAAAATCATATCATGCTGCCATAACATGTTGTTAGGTTTGGACCTATTGATTTTATCATCACTTCGCACCGTCGATTAATTGGTTAACACTGTCCGAATCTATGTACAAAAGGCCAGCAATGTCATGCGATGGAAACTGGAAAGCTTTTGAAACATACTCCTTAAACATAAACAAAAGCAACGTGGCCTGAACATTTACAAGAAAATTAAAATAACAAGGTTTCAGAGAATCAGGAGACAACAAACCGGGGTATGCTCCTTTATCCACACTGATATTGGTCTGTCAGCATCTTCAGGTACATATGGATCCCCATGTAAGAAATCTGGCACCACAACAAAATATCCAGACGAAGCAACTTTATCGGCTATCTTCCTTCAAGAGGAGAGAGGAAAGAAGCTACATCAGAACTCCTTCATTGTGAATTGTGAGGGCGTCATAAAATAGAAGTCCACAAGAAACTATTCAAAAATTAACAGCTGAGCTAAAATCTCAGCCATAAATTATGTGAACCTTCCAGTTACATATTTGCCCAAAGTGTGTGAGAATAATGAGGAACTTCTATGCGGTGACTGCAATTCGAGTATCCTTTGTCCTTCTCGTGTGGATCGACTTCCACACACAGCACAGAAACTTGGCAAAAACGGCAGGCGAAAAGCAACACCGTTGCTAAATGGCAGGATGATTTTGTCACTATTGATGAATGCCGCCAAACGGGGACAGAACAGAATCTACTGATTCTACGGACATACCGATGCTAAACCAAGAGATATTATGGGTATAAAACAAAACTTGTGATGTCAGAAAGCACAAACAAGTATACTACCTCAGATTCGGCGCTTCAAAACCTGCGAAGGGAAGACGGGTAGCGCCGTTAATCGTCGCTATCCCCGGCAACCGAACTTGGATACGAAAAGAGAGGAGTTCTGATCGAAATCAATTAGTACCGTAGACGTCGGAGATTAGGACGACGGCGGCCTTGGACTCTTGGGCGCCGGCGACGTACGCCTTGATCCCGCCGAAGCTGTCCACGACCTTGCCCTCGCCGGCGGCGGGGTTGAGCGCCGGTGGGTTCGCGCAGCACTGCGGGCTCGCCATACTGCCGAGGTCACGCTGGTGGGGAGGGCTGGAGTGCTGGAGTGATTGCTTGGCGATGAGATTGGATTGGGATTGGGAACCGGGCCAGGCGACAGCACCGCAGCGGCACGAAATAAATGGGGGGAGAAGGACAGCGGACGCGTGACTGGCGGCTCGTTTCGAATCTGTTCGCGTCTGGTCGAAGCTCCCAGACTTTTGGGCCTTCGCTTTACCCTTTACTGGCGAGAGGCCGCGAACCAGGGGTGACCTCACTGCTGACCCAATTTGATTTTGATGCTCTGCATCCTTCTACCCAATTTGATTTTGATGCGCTGCATCCGGCTCCCACTTCATCCTACGATTTTTTCTTTCTAATCTAATCATCTCCGATTTTAACGTGATGGGCCGAACCCTTATTTTGTTCCAATCAAATCAAGCCACGTGCGCGGGAGCACAGACGGAAGCATGAGGAGGGAGCAGGCAAGTCTCGTCCGGGGGGTTAACCGAAAAGGCTCTGCATCCTTTTCGCAGTGATTTTGCTTGTTTTTATTTTGACATTCTGCCACAAAGTAACATTCATTTTCTTGCGCAGAGTGCTTCTTGAACCTTATGGATGTTTCCCTTTTCCTCTATCTGTTTTGATTCCCCCCCCCTCCTACTTTTGGATTTTTCATCGGTTTACCTCGTAAACCATCTTAATTGATTTGACTCTCAGCATCGCAGGCCACAGATTTTGCTAGTTTTTATTTGGACATTTTGCCCAACGTTCATTTCCTTGTGCAAAGTGCTTCCTTGAACTTTTTTGTAGGGTATGCTTCCTTGAACCTTATTATATACGTTCCTTTATCTGTATTGATTTTCCTCCTCCTACTTTAGGATTTTTCTCATCGCTTTACCTCGTAAACCGTCTTAATTACCCACCTTTTATTGACTTATCAAATAAAATTATTTTTTCCTTTGTTTACCCATTAAGTTCTAGGTAGGTAAATCACGAGCATGATTTTATTAAAAAAAACTATATAATTATATTAATACTAACATAGGTGGGTAAATCACAAGCTAAAGCACCAAAAAAATTATATCATTTTGCAACGCATGAACAATTATCTAGTTTCATCAGAAAACAAAAGGTTAATCGGCTTTACTAAAATAGATTTGCAATCAATTACTGAAGCAATCAACTATTGTCATTGCTACATTGATTATGTATTTGGCCTCAAATTATGTCCCTGCCTTCACCTCAAATTATGTATTTGATCTAGTTACTTTACTATAACGAATGTTGGGAGAACATCATGTCCCTGCCTTCACCTCAAATTATGTATTTGGTGCGCCATCTCATCCATGTTTGGGTGTGATGTCTAGACGGAGAGAAACCGCTAAGAGCACCTCTTTGTCCTTCTTTCTATCTCTTTGTCCTTCTTCCTACCTCTCTCCTTTCACATGTGCAGTACCTCAACACCGTAGCAGAAATCCCTATGCCTTCTCTTCGGAGTTTGGATTATGGCTCAGAAAAATTCATAAAAGCAACCTAGCAAAAACCCATAAAAACAATATATAATATCTTCAGTTCGAACACGATAACTTACTCAAGGCAACGTACATTGCATGATAAGTGCAAGTTGGCTGAAAAATCCAACCCATTGTGCATGTCGTGAGCTAGAACCTGTTGCCGCTACTAGTTGACCCATGTTGCTACAACAGTCTCATCTAGGCATTGTGTTCTGGGGCTTCACTGGCGTGGAGGAGCAACACATGAATTTCAAGCCAAACTAAAAGATAGGGATTCGATATTTAAGTCACAAATGCATAAGTGAGACGTGGAAGATTTCTTTGGGTTGAGCATCCAGTCAAGGAACACATTACACTCAGTGTGGCAGTGAGATCATTGATGATACAATGTTCCAATCAAAATCTTGTTTGACCATAAAAAACAGGGATTTTTAACTGACTGCAACTACCAATATCAAGGCACAAATGATAAAAAACAAAGTTTGGAACTTGGGATGTTCCGAGATGGAGATAGTTAGTGCTAGTCTGATGTACCGTGGGAAAGAGTTGTGTGATCTTAAATCACGATCTTTCCAAGTCCTATGATGTATGTGTTTTAAAATTGTATTGCAAGAAAATCCAACTAAGTTTGAAAGTTGTGTATGTTACGTATGTGATGTATTCTCATGTTTTGATGTATTCTCATGTAAAACATAGCGGTGACTAAGCTCTACCCCTTGTTTGGGCTCTAGTACAGATGTTGGCTTCTTGTGTCAATTATGATCCTACTCAATTTATCTTCACGCTTAAATAGGGGCGCACTTATACGAACGTCTCATACCATGTGATGCAACAACCATGTGATGCAGCATTCATGCAATTTGATACTCCTATCGTAAGGAGCACATGGACATCCACGTACTATTGTGAGCATCCCGCTTTGTCCTCAATGAGGTAGTTCCATGGTAAATGTATTAATGATACCAATTCAAGTTTAATGTGTAGTTCATTGAAACAACCACACTCTGAGAATGCTTCATTGCATCTATTGTTCAAGAAACATAGCAAAAAGAATGAATATGCCTACTAGGATGGTAGTAGAGAAATTCCGAAAAAGATGTAGATTAGATGTGGTTCCATCTTTCTTTGCATGCACAATCGTGCTTGTCCAAAGGTATTATGCTCTCAAAACAAACAAACAAACAAAATGTACATAGACCGCATTTTTAAACGACATGGGAGCGGGTGCGTAGCAATTGTTTGTCCATCCGCTCACACATTTTTTACTATACTATCATTGATATGATGACTCTGTAATAGATATAGAAATCATAAACTACACTCTACACCCCTGAGAGCTCCTAAAATGAAATTAAGTAATTATTAACATTCTCACATTTTGTGATGTACAGGAAGTTCGTGCAAAACAATAACAAAATGAAAATCATACAATGATGTATTGTTGACCAAAAACACATAACCATAGCTCGTGTATATGCAAGGGTTGTCCCAAGAAAATAAACATTAAATCATTTGGTACGCAATTTGCAGTCATGGTTATTTATATACTTTATATTATTTTGGCATAATGACACAAACACATATACACTAGCCCACCTAAATCAAGGATGCTTTCCTCATCAAACACATTGGATGAGGACCTTAAAGAAAATCCTATCTTACACATCGATGATGTCATAAATCTCGGGGCTTCCAAGTCTTGGGATGTCTGAGGGTTCAAGAACTACATTGTAGAGGTCATTCCAACTAAGTATAAAAACTTATATGCATTGGATATGTGGATTAGTTTGATACGACCTAGCAATGACTAAGATCTACCCCTATCTCGACCTCAGGTATGTGGTATGACATCTTTGTAAATCGTGATCCTATTTCATCTCTCTTCTCACATTTATATATGATTATCATTACATTGTCGTCCGATGCCCCATGTGGCTCAACAACCATGCAATGTATGCTTTGATGCAGTTCGATATAACCATAAGAGGCACTTGTGGACTCAGTTGCTATCATGAGCACCCCCCGTGCACTTAGTGAACTCCCGTTTTGATCTATCAATTAAAGTTCATTGTGTAGTTTATTAGATGATAACATTTTGAAAGAAACATTTAAAGTTGTTTTCTTAACTTGTAACATCACTAACGAGCAAAAACGGGCATAAGCAACCATATTTTTTGTAATACACAATAATGTACTAATGTCCAATATGAAGTTTACCTCCGTCAAAACCATGCCGATATGAACTTCTCTATGAGAGACATGATATGAGAAATTCAGAAGATGGAAAGATAGACATCCCTTTGGATTCTTTCTCGAGCTTCCTCTTATGCTAGTTTGTAATTATTGCGCTACATCGGGTCTTAGAAATAATGCATCTTATCGCGGCCTGGTGTGAGTCTTCCCAAATTGTGCAAGTCTTTTTCTCTTGAAAGCACTTCATATAATTAGTCAATTCGTAAAGGTCCTTCTTTTCTTAAGTCTACTATAAAAAAATATTTTTCTTTCGGTTGTAAATGATGAGCAATGATAAATTATCTAAGGGAATTTGAGTAGTGGAATGAGTTGGTGACGGTATGCAACTTTAGATTCAGAAAATGTGGGTACTCAAACACTCATATACCTACATAGTCATCATTTTCCTAAATCCTAGACTTGCCTCCCCCCCACCCCCAGGCATGCGTGAGAAAGACGATAAACCCAACCATCTACATAGCCATAACTCTCAAACTTGACAATGTGCAAATTGCTGATTTAGGAATAACAGAAAACACTTGACAAATACGAACCCATATTGCAATCTAACAAACAAGGAGGCTTAAAATGTGTAAGTTTTGTGCAGATTGACTGTAGTTCCAATCTTTATTTTCCCACAAGATGGCGCTCATAAAGTCCGTTCAATAAAGAAATGTGCTTGTAAAGTAAGTACTATGCACTAAGAGAAACGGAACAAATTGCACAAAGACCGCTTATTTTCGACCATAGGGGTTAAACAATCATGCATTGATGCAAATTAGTTATCAGACAATGTTCTCTATCTCAACCATTGCTTCGATAATACTCTCACTGATAGGAGGCTTGTAACAAATCTAGAAGTCATAAACAACACCCAACAAGCCTAAAAGAAAACTATCAACAACTCGATAACCCCTCAAAAAAGAAGCTACTAGTAATTATTAGTAAGTTATATGTGCCTTGCACACGAGAGTAAGTGCGACCGAATATCGATTTACCACGTCATAATAGGCAAACATATAAATTTGGAGTCACGTGCGATGAAGTACACGATATAGGTTTAAGTCTGCACGCTCATTCCATTAAAATCAAATTATGACTATAGAATATTCGATGATTGTGTGGTATATACTACACAAAACAAATGTTAAATATAGAGTGAGTTTCACTTTTTACCCTGTAGTTGTACATTTGTGACACATATTACCTTGTTTAGTGGAACTTCTATCAAAATGTCAAATTTTGAAGACTTTTAACACGATTGTACCCCAGTTTTGCATTTTCCTTGTTTTTGTTAGATAGGATTGGCATTGTTGCATCAATGATTCGTAAAAAAATGTAAAGATCGAAGGGCATCATTGACGATCATGTCCAAACTTCTCTTGTCCATTTGTTACATTCCTCGCCGTCGTCCACATATTTTTGGACCCCGGGCGTCACCTCACCCATTGCTTGATGGACATAGATAAGAAAACGAGGGTTCAAAGCTTCCAAAAGCATTATTCTAAACGAATGTCCACTTGATCGGGTAATTAGTGTCTCAAATGTACAACTACTCTTGAATATATAAGAATAGCTAAATACTCAATCTGCAAAGACAAAGTGAACTTTAGGGAGATGTTGCCCCAGATTTGAAACAAAACAAACAAAAAATCATATAGTAGAAACACATGTCAATTATTTTGTAAGAAAAGAATTGGGAGAAGAGTCTAGATAAATGAGAAATGGTTGCATTTTGTTCATATTATGCAATGTAAATGATATAAAAATGAACGACAATTATCTTATTAAAAAAGTTGGAAAATTGAAGTATGGAAGAATCTAGAACAAAGGAGCAGCGTGTTTGTTTTGAGCTTTGTGCATATTATAATTATGTCTAAGCTCAAGTAGAATCTTCTAATTACATGTGAAAAAAATCTAATGTAGTGAAGAGAATATCTAACGGCCAATACTACTTGCATTTGTCACCTCTCAGCCATTAGATGAGTTTCATCCAACGGCCAATAGTCATAGTTATTCACATACTATAGACTAGTGTAGATATTACCTTTTTTACATTTTATATCATACAAAAGAAAAAAAAAATCAAAGAACCATACAATGGTGCAATCACGAGGCAAGGATGGCTCGCAATGCATGTCTTGAAAAAATGAAGGTCTTATGGCAAATGTATCATACCGAGCAAAGCTAAAAAGTGCGATCTTTTTTGTCTAATAGAACAAACACTAATACCTTAATTGAGTCGGTAAAGATCAAATCTGTTTATCAAAGTGATTCTCTGAATGCTCAAGACATCTCTTTTTAACTGAGTTAACTCAGTGCCGGCAGTTGCTGTAAGAGAGGGGCAAGTGTTCTTTGGAATGACTGGGCGTAAAGGGCACGTAGGTGGTGAATCATTTGACATCAACCGGGCTCTACTTTGATTTTACTTTATTTCACTTGCCAGGTCATTGTTGTCGCTATTGAGGTGAGGAGTCTCTCTTTATTCTCGTTTTATTTATCACTAAATGATCCAACAAATGTATGATTTGATTACTAAATAGCCAACCCATAAGTAAATTCAAGAGAATTTCTTCATCTTCCAAAGTATATGAGTGAGGTAAAACTTCCATGGATCAATCTCATCACTCACATCTAACAACTAGTGAAAGATGTAGCTTGCTCAAGAGTGAAGATGACCTTCAGTTGGTGCATGCTACGAGGGCCGTCAAGCTTCCAGATGTCGAAACTACTACATGTATGTCTGCCAATACAAGTTGTTCTATTCTTCACTTTACTAAGCATAAAATTATTAGTAATGCCAGCAACATAGGGATATCTCTTGGTAGCAATGGAAAAGAAATTGCAAAATCTTTGAATGACTTATTAGACTTAGAAACTGACATAGCCCTAGACTTAATTCAACATAGCGCAACAGTTAAACCTATGAATGATGCATAAATTAATAACGTTGGAGTCACAACACTCAAGAGTCTATGTGAGATCTAGTTACTTTATCAAGAATGGAGAATGAGGAGGTACATTTGGTGTCAGAGGGGTATATGGCTCCTTTGCAACCTAATGATATCACTCATTCTGCCACTATTCAGGAGGACGCTGAGGTGGTGCAGGATAAACCAAAACGCTCCTGGAAGAGAAAGGTTTATCCTACATCGACAGAGTGTAGGAGTGTGAGAGTAAAACAAAAGAAAAAAAATTATGATGAAAAATGAAGGGGATCTTTTGGAATAGCAAAGGTCTAGCGGACTTGGCTAAACGGAGATTCCTGGCGAAGGCATCGGTAGAGCATAAATTAGATTTTTTTTTTGCTTTATTCGAGATGGGTAGAGATAACTTCACACCTCAGTTCCTCAATACCATCACAGGTGGGGATGAGTTTGATTGGCATGGTTTGCCCCCCAAGGGGTCGATTCGGAGGGATACTTCTTGGGGTCAAACACTGGTACGCGTTGGTGCTATACAAATGGTTTTTAACCCCTTTCTGCAATGACATTTGGAACCGTCGCCAAGTGAGTGTGGGCAATAGGGGGGTCCTTCCCACACAACCCAGAAACCGTTGGGGATAGGGAGCCAAGATGCATGTACAGTACTCGTACTCATTTGTGCTCGCATTGCCATCGCAGTCGGTAATATGTGGTGCTACGTTTGCGATGCTCGGCCCATCACAAATGGTTCACTATTATAGAACGTGTATGATAAGCATACAATCACACACATTCGCTTTTCACAAACCGTATGCCATAACTAATTAAGAAGATTAGCTAATCGTCGTACGAGTGTCAGATAGGATTACGAAACGTTGGACCGTCGTAGCATCGTCGTACATGACAACTATCGCATACGCTATTCTGTGGTGCAACGTTTATGATGCATACTTCATCAGAAATAGTTCATGGTTGTGAATCATGTATGATAAGGCAACTATTGCACACGCTATTCTGTGGTGCAACGTTTATGATGCATACTTCATCAGAAACAGTTCATGGTTGCGAATCGTGTACGATAAGGCAACTATCGCAAACGGTTAGTTTGCCAACACCGTTTGTGATATTGTCTGACATCGCACACGCTTTGCAAACGGCAACTATGTGCATGCTTGCACACGTTTCCTCTCTATGAACCGTCTCGGATTATGGTGTGTATCGAAAATTTTTGTGTTTTACCAACCGTGTGTGTTGTAACAACCTGGAGAGCGTAATTTCACCATAATTTAATTGCTGCTATATCAAATTAAAATTGAAATTGAATTTGAATGTATCCTATAGCTTTATTCATATCCATCAGGTTCAAACAACCAATGCATTATTCGATTCATAGGTACACATCTAGAATTACATAAGAACCAAATAAAGAATAATGAACCACAGTTGTATCCTTGTACTATCAAAGACGGTAAAGAAAGAGGCGAAATACATTCTGGTTGCTGAACAAGGTGAAGCGAAATGCACATATTGTGCCCTCCTCCATGCAGAAGGCACACACTACTCTAGTCCAACCCCTTGTGATGGCCGACCGCCCATCCTTCACGGTCTGCATGAAAATATCTAGATGATCATCGTGTTCTGGTAGAAATACTTTAACCTTTGCATGCCCACCAATCATGTAGTTTGAGAGGTAATCTTTAGTAAACTGCTTTGGGAACCACTTCAAAGGAAAAAAGATTCAGACATTGTCATCTAACACAACTCATTATGGGTAGTAAAAAGAAGGCCACAGAGTTCTTACTTACCATCCAGCAGTTCGTTGTTGTATTGGATAAAGTGTAAACAAATAGTTTACTTGCCATCTTTTGACCCATTTTACTAACAATCTTTATCAACTTCCTCACTTGATGCTGGTTCATCGATATCTCATTTCCCCGTACGCAGAAAGGGTTGAAGCGCAGATCTTTACCAATGACATATGTACCTAAAAGCACCAAGTTAATATTAGAAGCTAAACACCAATTGCAAAATGATGTAGTACAACACTCTTTTATAATATCTTATAACATCCAATATACTCACATATTAGATGAATTAATATCTTATATTATGGGCCGGAAGGAGTTTATTGCATTCTTACAAATTATCGGTTGATTAACAGCTGTTGTATCCATGGGTTAGAGTTAGTTTGAGCTAGTTCGGGCTCAAATAGCCCTAAAGTATATCTAAACATGAGGGCTAGTTTGAGCTAGTTGCATCTATAACCCACCCAAAAAAACTATCCAACCCAAGAGGTGCTAATTGGAGCTAGTTCTCCTAGTGCATTTATTGTCAATCTAAGTATCTAACCCTGTTATCCAAACACCTCTTTGGATGGAGTTAGTTCAGGGTTAGTCATGAAATAGAAACTAACTCTAACCTCTAAGCTAAGTTGAATATCCAAACAGGGCTGTGTTGTTGTTGTTGTTGTTGCTGCTGCTCTTCTACGTGTATCTAGATGATACGTCTCCATCGTATCTATAATTTTTTATTGTTCCATGCCAATATTATTCAACTTTCATATACTTTTGGCAACTTTTTATACTATTTTTTGGGACTAACATATTGATCCGATTGCTCGTGCGGTTCTGTTTGTTGCATGTTTTATGTTTCACGAAACCCAATATCAAACGGAGTCCAAACGGGATAAAACAGACGGAGAATTAGTTTGAAATATTTGTGATTTTTGGGAGGAAGAATCAGCGAGACGGTGCAGAGGGGGCCACGAGGCGGGGCGCGCCTGGACCTCGTGGGAACCCGTAAGGCGGTTGGCGCTCTTATTTTTCATAAGAAAGCTAATTTTATGAGAAAAATTTGGGCGAAAGATTCACCCCAATCGGAGTTACGGATCTCCGGATATAAAAGAAACGGTGAAAGGGCAGAATCTGGGAACGCAGAAACAGAGAGAGACAGAGAGATAGATCCAATCTCGAAGGGGCTCTCGCCCCTCTCGAGCCATGGGAGCCAAGTACCAGGGGGGAAACCCTTCTCCCATCTAGGGAGGAGGTCAAGGAAGAAGAAGAAGAAGGGGGTCCCTCTCCCCCTTGCTTCTAGTAGCGCCGGAACGCTGTCGGGGGCCATCGTCATCATCGCGATCTTCACCAACACCTCCATCATGTTCACGAACATCTCCATCACCTTCCCCCATCTATATTCAGCGGTCCACTCTCCCGCAACCCGCTCTACCCTCTACTTGAACATGGTGATTTATGCTTCATATTATTATCCAATGATGTGTTGCCATCCTATGATGTCTGAGTAGATTTCCGTTGTCCTATCGGTGATTGATGAATTGCTATGATTGGTTTGAGTTGCTTGTTTTATTATTGGTGCTGTCCTATGGTTCTCTCTGTGTCGCACAAGCGTGAGGGATTCCCGCTGTAGGTTTGCAATATGTTCATGATTTGCTTATGGTGGGTGGCGTGGTGTGATGTAAGCACGCACCGAGTAAGTAGGTTGTTTGCGTATGGGATAAAGGGACTTGATACTTTAATGCTATGGTTGGGTTTTACCTTAATGATCTTTAGTAGTTGCGGATGCTTGCTAGAGTTCCAATAATAAGTGCATATGATCCAAGAAGAGGAAGTATGTCAGCTTATGCCTCTCCCTCAAATAGAATTGCAATAGTGATTACCGGTCTAGTAACATAGTCAATTGCTTAGGGACAATTTCACAACTCCTACCACCACTTTTCCACACTCGCTATATTTACTTTATTGCTTCTTTATCTAAACAGCCCCTACTTTTTATTTACGCATTCTGTATTATCTTGCAATCCTATTCAACAACACCTACAAAGTACTTCTAGTTTCATACTTGTTCTAGGTAAAGCGAACGCTAAGCGTGCGAAGAGTTGTATCGGAGGTCGATAGAACTTGAGGGAATATTTGTTCTACCTTTAGCTCCTCGTTGGGTTCGACACTCTTACTTATCAAAAGAGGCTACAATTGATCCCATATACTTGCGGGTTATCACTAGACATCATCAGAGCATTAATGTAACACTTTTCCTTGTTGCTATGTAGCCTAGGATTGCATATGTAGACAAGTACAGTGCATGTGATATGTAGCCTCAGATATATAACATATGGCCCTAGTTAACCTAACGATAAATGGGTTGTAGATATATTCAGTTAAAAGTCCGATTCACCGATTAGTCCCTTATCAGCCCCGGGCCTATATGGTACCAGCTACCGATTTCCTGAACAGTGAGCATATATAAGCCATGGGATGAAACTAACCTCGATGGAAAATAGCAGTCGTTCCCAAAATTGTCCTGTGTAGGTACATCGAGAAGCATGTTAGCACAACAGGTTAAACATCAACCAAAATTATCCATGGCAGACAAAATAATCTCCAAAAGATAGCTTTAGTGTGCAGGTTTAAGCATGCTAGTAAAGCACACAAGCGAAAAGGTGTTTTAACTGCAACAGGCCTAACATTTAACAACAAGCAAACATACACTACAAAAAAAGACACATCCGTGACATTTTGGGCCGAACGAAAAAAAATTCTATCATACTTATGACACTTCTATGACGATAATTGTGACAAAACCCGGTATCATCATAGATGTGGTGGGCTCCTACTTCTATGACAAAAAATCATGACAGAAAATGGGCTTTTCGTCCTGGGCGGGCCGGAGACGCAGCTGCATGACATTCTTTGGGCCGTCCATGACGGAAAAAACCGTGGTAGAAGCGAGGGCGAGGAAAATATCGGGGTGTTCCCACTTACGGTGGGTGGTCGGGGCCGAGCGATGCATGGAGGTTTGCGCGTTTCTCTCATACACGCATGCGCGTGGGTGCGAGGCGTTGGGCTCTAACTGAACCCGAGCGAGGCGTTAGCCTACTAAACCCGAGCGATTGCACTGCAGGCTACGCGTTACTAAACCCGAGTGATCGATCGATGGCTGTTAAGTGAACCCGATCGAGCGATTCCTTTGCTACTGCTACTAACTAAAGCCATCGATGCTGCCTCTGGATGAACAGTGAGCGTTGCTGGGAGGGTTTGGATGAACAGTTCCTTGTGGGGGTGGATGAACAGGACCCTGTGGTGTTGCCTCTGCATGAAAAGGACCCCGATCGATCGAGCCGGTTGGGGTTGGATGAACAGGACCCCGTGGAGGGTTGGATGAACAGGACGACCCCGTGGAGGGCTGGATGAACAGTAGATGCTAGAGGGGTGGATGAATAGTAGCCCGTGGAGGGGTGGTTGAACAGGAGCCCGTGGAGAGGGCTGGTTGAATAGTAGCCGGTGGAGTAGCACATGGTGGAGGCTGGATGAACAGGAGCCCGTGGATGAACAGTCGTAGGTGGAGGCTGGAGGAGATCGATGGTGGATGAACAGTAGCACGTGGAGGCTGGAGGAGGTTGACGGTGGAGATGAACAGTATCCTGTGGAGTCCCGTTTTCCGGTACGCCACACCCCTCCCGATGAACAGGACCCCCGTTTCGATCGTAGCGCTCCAAAACAAGTCTGTTTCCTCCGTTTTGCGGTACGCCATACCCCTCCCGATCAACAGTACCCCATTTCGACCGTAGGAGGTCCAAGACAAGTTCGTTTCCTCCGTTTTGCGGTGCGCCAGACCCCTCCCGATGAACAGGATCCTGTTTCAAACGTGGCGGGTCAAACACAAGGCCGTTTCCTCCGTTCTGCGATACGCCAGGCCTCGTTTCCATCGGTTGTTCCGTCCAAGCCCTCCAGATGAACACGACGGCGCATTTCGTGCTGACCCAGCCGGTTGGCTCCCCATGAACACGATGACGACGTTGTTTCTCCTTTTTGACCCAGCCATGTACACGAGTCCTGGCCATACGTATGCGCGAGTAGGCGTTCGAGACCCCGCCCGTATGTATGTACGTGGCCGTATTTACTTTCTTGCACCCTGGCCGCTGTACGTACGTGTACATGCTACGTGCGCGCCTCTACTATGACACGTGTGCGCCTCTACTACGACACGTGCACGCCTCTACATCGACCAGTATGTACGTACACGTTCGCGAACAGAATGACAGTGCTACGTATGCTTCAACCAGGTGGGTCCCGACTGTCAGGCACTTCCTTGCTTGCCAAGATGTAGCTGGTGGGTTCCAGCAGTCAGGGGGCGAATTGTTTTTTTTTTCGGACGCACTTCCTTGTGCGCGAAGATGTAGCTGGTGGGTCCCAGCAGTCAGGGGGGAAACGTTTTTTCATGAAATACGGTGGCCCGTCCGATGGGTCCCTGCTGTCAGGTGGAGGAATCATTAGTTTCCGCGTAATAAGGAGGCACTTCCTTGTTGCGGCCGTGGACCCATCTGTCAGCCTCTCCATGTACAGTCCACGTCCGATGGAAGTCGTTCTTTGACCACGTTGACCATGCCGCATCGAGAGCACCAGGGCGGTGGACGACAGCGAGGCCTAGGAAGGGGCGGCGCGAGCCGGGAAGATCGGCGATGGAAGCTTCAGCGGAGAGGAGTACGAGGGTTCACTGGTTCGGCTGCGGTGTGAGGCTGCCATCACCGCAAGGCCTGGCCAGCGGTGAGAATAGTAGGGGCGGTGAGGCCTCCACAGCAGCACAGCCGGCCACGGGAGGCAGGAGCATGCGACACGACCGGCGCTGGTTTGGGCAGCTGGAGCAAGAAGACCAGAGGTTGAAGAAGCACTACGGCCATTGGATGGACATCGTACGATCACTGGAGCTAGAATCGTTCATATTGACTAAGTTGACAAAGCCCTGCGACCCGTCAACTTAGTAGGCCCACAAGTCAGCCTCCCACCAAGGTGGGTCCCAGCTAGCAGGGGGAGTATTCATTTTTTTGTGCGTAATAAGGAGGCACTTCTGGTGGGTCCGAACTGACAGCGGGGGAAACATTTTTTTCATGAAATACGGTGGCCCGTTCGGTGGGTCCCAGCAGTCAGGGGGGAAACGATTTTTTTCGTGAAATACAGTGGCCCATCTGGTGTGTCCCTACTGTCAGGTGGAGGAATAATTATTTTGCGCGTAATAAGGAGGCACTTCCTTGCGGCGGACGTGGACCCAGCTGTCAGACTCTCCACGTACAGTACTGTTTCGAGGGAAGTCGGTCGTTGACCACATTGACCACACCGCGCCGAGAGCACCATGGCGGTGGACGATGGCGAAGCCTGGGAAGGGGACGACGCTGAGCCAGGGAAGACGCGGCAGTGGATGCCCACACGGAGAGGAGTACGAGGGTTCACTGGTTCGGTTGCGATGTGAGGCTGCTGTCGCCATAGAATAACAGGGGGTGTGGGTGAGTGGAGGGATGGCCTGGCCAACGGTGGGAGTAGTAGGGGGCGGTGAGGCCTCCGCGGTAGCACAGCTGGCCACGGGAGGCAGGAGCAGGCGACACGACCGGTGCTGCTTTGGGCGGCTGGAGCAAGAAGACCAGAGGTTGAAGAAGCACTACGACCATTGGATGGACATCATACGGTCACTGGAGCTAGAATTGTTCATATATTGACTAAGTTGACCAAGCCCTCCATCCCCGTCAACTTAGTAGGCCCACAAGTCAGCCTCCCACTATGGTGGGCCCCAGCTGGCAGGGGGTATTCATTTTTTTTGTGCGCAATAAGAAGGCACTTCCTTGCGTGCGAAGATATAGTTGGTGGGTCCGACCTGTCAGCGAAGGGAATTTTTTTTCGCGAAATACAGAGGCCCTTCCGGCGGTCCCAGATGTCAGGTGGAGGAATCATTATTTTGCACGTAATAAGGAGGCATTTCCTTGTGTGCGGTCGTGGACCCAGCTGTCAGCCTCTCCACGTACAGTCCACTTCCGATGGATGTCGTTCGTTGACCATGTTGACCACGCCACGCCGAGAGCACCAGGGCGGTGGACAACGGTGAGGCCTATGAAGGGAACGACATGGAGCCGGGGAAGACACGGCAGTGGCTGCTGAGGGAGTCCTGGATTAGGGGGTATCCAGATGGCCGGACTATATACTTAGTCCGGACTATTGGAGCGTGAAGATACAAGACTCAAGACCCTGTCCCGTGTCCGGATGGGACTCTCCTTTGCATGGAAGACAAGCTTGGCAATCCGGATATTATATTTCCTTCCTTGTAACCGACTAAAATGTAAACCCTAGCCCTCTCCGGTGTCTATATAAACCGGAGAGGTTGGTCCTTAGAAGGCCGATCACAATTACAATGATAATCATCATAGGCTAGCTTCTAGGGTTTAGCCTCTACAATCTCGTGGTATATCTACTCTTGTACTACTCATATCGTCAATATTAATCAAGCAGGAAGTAGGGTTTTACCTCCATCGAGAGGGCCTGAACCTGGGTAAACATTGTGTCCCTTGCTTCCTGTTACCATCAGCCTAAGACGCACAGATCGGGACCCCCTACCCGAGATCCGCCGGTTTTGACACCGACATTGGTGCTTTCATTGAGAGTTCCTCTATGTCATCGCTGCATGGCTCGATGGCTCCTTCAATCATCGTCAACGACACGGTCCAGGGTGAAACTTTTCTCCCCGGACAGATCTTTGTGTTCGGCGTCGCATTGCGGGCTAATTCGCTTGGCCATCTGGAGCAGATCAACAACCACGCCCCTGGCCACCAGATCAGGTTCGGAAACCTGAACTACATGGCGGACATTCGCGGAGACTTGATCTTCGACGGATTCGGGCCTATGCCAGGAGCACCGGACAGTCATGACGAGCACGGCTTAGACATGCTGTCGGACAATGCTCCGGATATCACCCTTGCAGTAGCCCCGGACCTAAATCCGGAGCAGGCTCCATTGCCTAAGGACGGAGGGATGGACCCCGCCCCGCAGGCCGCACACTCATCGGCGGTGGAGCCGAACACAGGTCTCACCTCTATGGAAGCCTGTGACTCCAGACCCCCAGACTCGTATCCGGTTGTTGGTTCCAGTCCGTGCGCTCCCGAGCCAGCCGAGCCAGGTTGGGCCCCGGTAATGGAGTTTACCGCCGCGGATATCTTCCAGCACTCGCCCTTTGGCGACATGCTGAACTCATTAAAGTCTCTCTATTTGTCAGGAGGCTCTTGGCCGAACTATGCCCGGCTCGAGTGGGAAGCAGGCGACGAAGGAATTTGTTGCCCACCCACCACCCACTTCATTGCCATGGTCGATGATCTAACCGACGTGCTTGACTTCGACTCCGAAGACATCGACGGTATGGACGATGATGCAGGAGAAGAACATGAACCACCGCTCACTGGGCGATGGACAGCCACCTCTTCCTATGATATATATATGGTGGACACTCCGAAGGAAACCAATGGCGATGAGGCGAGGATAACCCCCCAGAGAGAAAAACAAAGCATGGGCGTCGTCGACGCCGCTCCAAGCCCCACCATAGCAATACTGGCCCAAGAGACGAAAACAATCCGGATGGTGCCGAAGAGGAATACAACCCCGACCAGCCTGCCTTCGAGCAGGCCGAACAGGCGACGGGCGGATATCCGAAGGAGGACAAGTACATGCCCCCCTCTGAAGACGAGATTAGCCTTGGCCATTCCGAACGTGGCGTGCCTAAGGATCCAGTGGAGCAAGTTCGCTTCAAGCGACGACTCATGGCCATGGCAAGGAGCCTGCAAAGGAAGCAACAGCAGCTCAAAGCTGACCAAGATTTGCTTGTGGACATATGGACCAAGGTCCTGGCCACCGAAAAATACAAACTAGACCGCCCCCGACAAAGGACACACACGGCATAATTCGCTACCCCAACCTAAGCAGGAGAACCCAAGGCACATACCCCGACGTCAACACACCACAACGATCCAAGACAATACGAAGGATACACAAAGAGGCATCCTCAAGCCTCGGCGCAATTGTCACAAACGTCAAGTCAGGGAAGTTGGTGCCAAATTCAGCAATTCCCAGTCCGGTCAGCGGACAAAGAACAGCTCAAGCCTATACGGCCTGAGCAACATACTCGATCAACCATGTGAAATTCATGGTACTACTAGGAGGATGGCCAAGCACACCAATAGAGAATGCTGGATCCTCAAAGCAAAGCGGCTGATCGTGCGCCGGAAACAATGAGGGGAGGAGTTCAACAACGGCAAAGTCAAAAGATCCTCCAGATCATAAAAGTACGGCCGATCTCCCCCGATCACATCAACCGTCCGAACAACATCAACCACAGCAATTCAATTGCAGTACCTCTAGACCTAGTAGTCCGGGGGCTCCATAACACATAAAGCCCCCGCGGGTATGAAACCACAAATAATATCTTCTAAAAAGATGCCAGGTGCAAAGGCCAAGTTTTATTGGCCCACAACTCTAACGGTTGTCTTCGGATCACCAAAAAATGCGACGCCAAAGAATAATTCTTCGGCACCTTCCCCTCATACGGTAATTTACCATATGCTAACGGGATGAACCACGTTGACTAGATTCCACGTGGTAAACCATTAGGCCAACACTGTGTGATATAATCACACCTATGGGCAAGGCCGAACCCCGCCCTTAGAGCGGAAATCATACAGATGCCGGAGTAGCGAGTCATGCATGCCTATCAAAATTTTGATATGACAGCCAACTATCCGGACACCAACTGAGGAGTCCGTGCTACTTCACGGTATACCGGCTGGGTTAACCTGGGTCCGATCAGGAACCCTCGGACCAGCCACAAGAGGACGTTCAGCTGCCTCTAAGTATTTGCCTTTACAAACTAACTTTGACGTAGAACAGGATTGGCAACGTGGAATCAGCCCGGACACACAAGGGTAGGAACATGCATGTGAACCCCCCCCCCCAAAGAAGGCAGTCCGGATTCACTTCAGACCCACTCACAGCCCCCTACAGTCTGGCCGTCACAGGTTCCGCCAAAAACACCTCTTTTTATAATCATAAATCATACTCATACGCATAGACATATCATCCTACTACAATGCGTAGACTTAAATAACACTATAGGCCGTCGTTTCTCATCGACGCCTCTTTGTAAAAAACGATAGCCACGCCTCGTGTTACTCCCGATTATGCCAGGGGCTTCACAGTACGGCAATAAAGTTCGACCACCTTTTCGGTCGCTCGGCACCCCGAACTTATAGCACTATATGCATCAGCTCCGAATCATGTCTTGGGTCATTGGTTTGGTTTGCCCGGCTCCCATGTTTTGGTACCTTACATTCCGCCCCATCGGCTAAGGTAGCGCTGGGAGAACTACTGCGATTGTCTCCCGGTTCTGCCGGACGAGCACCTCAGTAGAGAAAGTCAAAAACTGAATGTCATGATACAGCGAGAGCTGGTCAGAGTTTCGAGAGGTTGTAAAATCCTTAAAGATTTATTCCGCATAACGCCATCATAAATGCAGAGTGCGACGGATCGGTCTTCCGATCAGGCGCCAATGGAGCCCCTAGTTCGGCCTTCCGAACACTAGGGGCCGCACCGACCATACTCGAATTCCTATGGCTAAGTGAGAGTGGTAAAGCCCTATAGTCCGATTGCTTGGTTCGTGGCGAGGAACACCTCCTTAAAAGGACCCAGCCATGGGATAAAGAGTGTTCAGGTATGTCCCGAACACCCCCGTGTTTCTTTCGTGGGGATAGAAGCCGACGACTGGCCAACTCTCAGGATTTACATACACTAAACAGCCGCACAGGAAGAACAAATGTTCAAAAAAGGTAATAAATAATAGAAGTGCCATTATCCCATATTACAAAGAATGGCACGAATGCCCTCAGGGAAATATAATGTCTTTGTTACACTTATCCGCCACAAGGCGGGCTCCCTTCAGTACTCCTTCATAGTACAGCTCAGGCTTGCGGTGCTCCTTACCCTCTGGCGGCCCCTCGGTCATCAGCTTCTCCACGTCAAGCTTCCCCCAATGCACTTTTGCACGGGCAAACGCCATGCGCGCACCCTCTATACAGACCGATCGCTTAACAACATCAAGCCGAGGACAGGCTCCCACAATCCGCTTCACGAGTCCGAAGTAACTACTTGGAATTAGCTCCACGGGCCACAGCCGGACAACCAAGTCCTTCATGGCTAGTTCGGCCGCCTGGTGCAGTTCGACCAGTTGCTTCAGCTGATTGATAAAGGGCACCGGATAGTTCGGCGCCAAATACAGCGACCAGAAATTCCTCTCCGCAGACTTCTTCTCCTCGGTCTGATAGAATTGGGCGGCATCTGATATGCTGCGAGGCAGATCCGCAAACGCCCCTGGAAAACAAGGGTTCAGCTTGTCGCTTAGAGTTCTTCCCACTATCATGTAAAAATGGCCATGAATACAAAAGGCCTTAGCAGCCGCAACTTTCCGGGCCTCCTGAATGTCCCACACAGCACCTTGGGCTTCTTCCCGAGCATCTTCCGCGGCTTGGAGAGCTTGGGCGAGTTCGGATTCTTTCCCTACTAGACTCTGCTCCAAGCCCTCGCTTTTCTTCACAGCCTCCTGGAGCTCTCGCTCAGCTGCGATGACCCTGGCCTCGTGTTTCTCACGAAGCGCCCGTTTGGCGGCAGCCTTCTCGTTGGCATCAGCCACAGCCTTCTTCAGTGCCTCATATTCAGCACTCGCTCCTAGAGCATACAATGCAAATACTTTTCACTAGGCACAATTACTCATTCGTGCCAAATTCAAGACAATGTTTCAACATACCTTGCTTGTCCTCCAATTGCTTCTTCACACGACCAAGTTCCTCCTCAGCCCGTTCCAGGCTCTGCTTCAGTCCGGACACTTCCGCATTATGAGCGGCCGTCTTCTCTGCAGATGCCTATTTTCACATAAAGGGGTATACATCATTAACAAAGGCTCCTGCAAAAGCAGGGGATTTGATTCCCTGCCTGGCTCTCTTTCTGTCGCCGGACAGTGTATCAGGGGTTACTACTCATATTATGACAATTCCTCAAAGGTTTCTTAGAAAACATACCTCAAAGGCCTTTATAAGGCTAAGGCAGGACTCATTCAGCCCACTCTCGGCGGACTGAATCTTTTCAACCACCGCACCCATGAGGGTCCGATGTTCATCGATGATAGACGCGCTCTTTAATGCTGTGGTCTCCAGGACCTTGTCCGGCTGTGGTCCGAACCCGAGATCGCCCCCATCATCGACACGCCGGGGGGCCGCTGCCCCCATGTGTCCGGCCCCAGAGGCATGCCTCCCCTGGTCCGGGTCTCTTTGAGACGACACCTCGGTGTCACGCCTGGACTTCGGGGAAGGGGCCTATAGAGGCGTCTCGCTCGCCAAAGCGTCTGAGCTCAGTGAATCCTCCGATGAGGATTGTCCAGCACGAGACCTCCTCGGGCTGTACGAAATATGGCGACAGTTAAAACTACTGTACCCAAACGACCCTGGATGCATATGCGCGCTCGGATCTCGGATACTTACAACTTTTCTAGGGGCTAGGCCCTGGGATCCCATTCCGGGCTGTTATCGGTAGCCGTGGTGGATGCCTCTGGGTGGTAACCTCTCCCCCTCTTGGGCGATTCGGCCTCCAGGGATGAGGAAGCCGCCCTTTTCTTCCCACCTCCATAGTGAGGCTCATCCTCCTCTTCTTCCTCCTCTTCGTCTTTGGAAGAAGGAGCGTCATTGGAGTCTTCGGATTTTGTGTCTGAAGCTTCATGGTGACGGAGGCCACTCCGGCTCTTTTTGACCTTCTCGGAGGCCTCTTTCTTTGGTGCCTCGTAAGGCATGGGGACCAGCATCTTCGTCAGAAGAGGTCCGGCCGGTTCCTCCGGAAGCGGGGCCGGACAATGTATTCGCTCCACCTTATTTATCCATCCCTGGGGTCACGATGAAGCAAGATAAAAATGTCTCCCTCAGGACATGCCAACTGAAGCATGGATGGACAGAGCGTGGCTATAACTTACCAGGCTTGCAGAATGGGATAATTGATACCCACGGTCCTCAGTGGAGCCCGGCCATGATTTGCCGGACTTAAAGAGCACCTTCCAGATATCCTTGTGGGAAGAATCATAGAGCTCCCGAAGGGTTTGGTGCTCGGTTGGGTCGTACTCCCACAAATTGCAGGCTCGGCGCTGGCAAGGGAGAACCAGGCGAACTAACATCACCTGGACTACGTCAACGAGCTTGACGTCCTTGTCGACCACACTCTGAACGCGCATATGGAGCAGTGACAGCTCATCGGACGAGGACCAATTCGGGCCCTTCTCGGGCCAGGACGTGAGCCGCAGTGGGGCTCCAGATCTGAACTCATGAGCTGCAGCCCACTTTTTGCCGCATGGTTTGGTGATATAGAACCACTGCTACTGCCACTCCTTGACAGAGTCGTTGAAGGCACCCGTCGGCCAAACGACCTTGGGCATCTTGCTCACCATGGCGCCGCTGCACTCGGCGTGCTCGCCGCTCACCACCGTGGGCTTCACATTGAAAATCTTCAGCCACAGGCCGAAGTGAGGCGAAACCCGGAGAAAAGCCTCGCACACGACAATGAACGTCGAGATATTGAGGAAAGAATTGGGGGAAAGATCATGAAAATCAATCCCATAGTAATACATGACTCCACGAACAAATGGGTGAAGGGGAAACCCGAGCCCGCGGACAAAATGGGGAAGGAACACGACTCTCTCGTGAGGCTCCGGAGTAGGGACGACCTGTCCCGCCGGTGGGAGACGGTGGCCGATCTTCTTGGCCAGATACCCGGCCTCCCGGAGCCTCTTGATATCCTTCTCCTAGACGGTAGAGGCCATCCATCTACCTCCTGCTCCGGATCCGGACATCTTTGGAAAACCTCTCTTCGATGGAAAAGAAGAATGCCTGGGCGTTAGGGCTCGAACAGAGGGGAATGGGCTAGCGGAAGGAGAAGGCGTGGGTAAAGAGGAAGAGACCTTATCTCTTTATAGAGACGGGAGAAGCTTTTTTGCGCCTCCCCACTTGCCTGGTGGAACCTGCTCGCTCCCCACTCGCCGCGATTAGCGGTGCGGTTGGATTATCCATACCCGTATTGATGAGAATCCCACAATAAGGGGACACGATCTCTGCTATGGCAAAATGTGCAGAAGAAACCTCCTCACGATATGCGCTGTGGCTGGTTGTGGGAAAACGATTCAAATAATGACCCGACCGTAATGACATATCACGTCATCTAAAAAGTTGTAAGCTGAAAATATCATTCTCTCTACGGTGGTATGTAAAGATCATTTTGCAGATCCGGACACGGTCTACCTGTTCGATGATTACCTTGGAGTGTTCGGAGAAGGTACCCGCCTTGCAATGCCGAAGACAAGACTGCGCGCCGGACTCATTGTCATTGAAGCCTGGTTCAGGGGCTACTGAGGGAGTCCTGGATTAGGGGGTATCCGGACGGCCGGACTATATACTTCGTCCGGACTATTGGAGTGTGAAGATACAAGACTCAAGACTCCGTCCCGTGTCCGGATGGGACTCCCCTTTGCGTGGAAGACAAGCTTGGCAATCCGGATATTATATTTCCTTCCTTGTAATCGACTCCAATGTAAACCCTAGCCCTCTCCGATGTCTATATAAACCGGAGAGGTTGGTCCTTAGAAGGCCGATCACAATTACAATCATAATCATCATAGGCTAGCTTCTAGGGTTTAGCCTCTACGATCTCGTGGTAGATCGACTCTTGTAGTACTCATATCGTCAATATTAATCAAGCAGGAAGTAGGGTTTTACCTCCATCGAGAGGGCTTGAACCTGGGTAAACATTGTGTCCCTTGCTTCCTGTTACCATCAGCCTAAGATGCACAGATCGGGACCCGCTACCCGAGATCCACCGGTTTTGACACCGACAGCTGCCCATGCGGTGGAGAGTACGAGGGTTGAATGGTTCGGCTGCCGTCGCTGGAAAATAACAGGAGGTGTGGGTGAGTAGAGGGATAGACAGGCCAGGGATGCGACTATGATGGGGCCATGAAGCCTGCCCGGATGCACAGCCGGCCACGAGAGGCGGGAGCAGGAGGTTCTGATGGCGCTGGTTTGGGCGGCTGGGGCAGGAAGATCAGAGACTAAAGAAGCACGATTGCCATTAGATTGACATCTAACGGTCTTACGCTGGTAGAGTCGATTGTTGGCTAAGTTTCTTTTTTGAGAAACCTTGTGTATGCATGAACTTAGTAGGCCCACAAGTCAACCTCCAAATCTGTGGCAGACAACATAGAGCCCATTTGCTATTTTTTTTAATAATTTGTAGCCCATTTGCTAATTCTTAAGTAATTTATTACAACCCATTTTCTGCCCAGGACCACGGTCAAAAAGTTCAACCTTATTTTGCATATTACGGTGGAGTCCGAACTGTTGTAATCCCAAAATAATAAACATTTTTTAAGAACTTATTGATTTGCCAAAAAATCGTTTTGTTTTTGTAAGCAAATAAGACGTGGGACAATTGAGTTGGTTTAAGGGAAAACCAGTGGTAAAAAAATCAGCGCTGCAAGGAAAAACAACAACAAAAATAAGGATGTAAATATGAAAAGGGAATTTTATGTATTTTCAATATAATGATACGTGTATATGAACTAGTAAAACTATAGGTAGAGATTAGAAAACTGATATAGGCCATGCGTTTCAAGAGGAAAATAGAACTGGGATGTGTGTTTGATTCAGTAGAAAAAACTGCCTGCCAATGTTGTAAGACAAAATATAACTAACACTGGCGGGCCAGAGGCCAGTAGATACCTACTAGATCTTTGTGCCCCGTTGTCGTCATTGGTTGGGCCTGTTAAAAACAAAACCAAGCCTGGGCAGTATACAACCCAGTTGAAACTTGCTCGACCTGAAAAAATAATGTATACATGCTCAATAAACGAGAGAATTCTGCAAGTACAGACCGATAACTGGGATGCAGCAGGGATATTGTTTTTTCATCGTGATAATAAGTGCATGCACTTGTTTCGAAAAATTTGGAGAACTGGAAATTCGAACGGCAGGTGCTTGTGCTACCCATCAAATAAAAATCAGGTGCCTGAAAATTTGTTTCGAAACAAATGATTCATCTTTATATCCACGTCGACCCTCGGCACGATGGTTGGAAGCAAATGCAAGTTCATACCAAAAGATTGTTAACAACAATACCAACTTGCGGACGACGAGGTAGTACAAGTACCAATACCAAACTAACTTATAATCTTTTTACTCCTGGCCCTAGCGTTCGTCTGGTAGATAATCTTGCAGAGGACCAGCTCCCGCTCCTTCTCTTGCTCCAGGTCCCCGAAGTGGTACTGGTGGATCACCCAGTTGGTCCTCTGCTGGTCGAAGTTCTTGTTGGTGTGCAGCACGTAACCTTTTTTTGCCCGTCGCGGCCGTTGACCATCACCGACAAGGTATTGCCGGTCTTGTGCCACATCGCGTGCATGCCGCACTCCGACTGTATCTTGCGACGCATCCACGTGCCCCTTTTGAATGCCCTAGAATTGCGCTGGAAGAAATGCTTGCTTAGGCCACTCGGTGTGATACCTGCAGTATTGTCGAATACAGGTATTAGTGTACGTAGTTGGCATTTTGATAACATCTTTGGCATGTTGCAGTTACTTGTTTCACTGTTTATTAACTGTGAAATTGTAATTGCTTCACGAGGTCTGCGCCTAAAAAGAAAAATAGAGCTATAAACAAAGGAATATGTTTGTGCAAGTAGACGGTCGATCGGTGTCTTACCTGGAAGTTTCTCAGGATGGGTGTAGCATATGTTGTGCTCCCTGTCGATGGTTGGTATGAACAAATCGATGAGAGGGTGAGATCTCGCGCTGTTAGCACTCACTTTGGCCTCAAGGTGCTCGATCAGCTCCTGATCCGTGGGATCGAACTTGACGCCAGCCGGCAGCACTGGCCAATCCTTCTTCGACTTGCATCGGTTAATTCCAGTTATATGGTACTCAATGTATGATCAATCAACTATTTTAAGTGAATGATGAAAGATTTCGACAGATAAGTGGTACTCCAAATCTGAAGTCCAGAATACCCGAACACGCCGCCGAGATTCTTGTGTCACCTCACATGCAGCGTGTTGTCAGGTCAATTCAATGTGTGGACATGATGAATAATTTGACCGACGTATACTAGTACTGCTACTGTACTATTTACTAGTCGTATTTAATGTCATATTTTAACCATAGGTTTAACTAACAAGTACGCACTTGAAGCCTAATTGATACTCACACAGCATCTCCATCATCATTATCAGTACATCCTACGCAGGTGAGTCAGGATGCACTTGATCCCAGGAAGGTATCTATCCTTCAAACCAGAGGAGTGCTTCAAACTAACAACAGTACATAATATCCAACAAAAGAGGGTCGTGCTACAACAGCAGAATACATGGCTCAGTCTAGATATCAGTACGAATCAAGTTGTGCATATTTGTTGTTGGCATGAACCACATCACCGCATGTCGGGTTTGCAAAAGCCATCCATCGCATGGAAGCTTGATGCCTTTCACACACTGAAGATTATCTGGCAACAAGCTGTATCGACGAATCTCTGGATATGGTGATTCATGAAACCCATGGTATGATGTGTAAACATAGTCCCCCCTGGCGAATGGAAGTTGCATAGCACGGTAATCATCGCTGGTGATATGATCGATGATTGGTTGGATGATCGGATTATTGAGCCCGAGGAACATGGAGTGGTTGCCGAGGCTGTAAACCCGCCTCCAATTGAATACGCCTGGCCCAACGGAGCTGGGATCTTTCTCAAACACGAAGTAGCCATAGCCATCAATGTCACGAATGCCCCACACATTGTACTGCATGTGGTTTGATGTAATGGTATGGTCAGTTTGGTACGTGTGAATGAGCATCAAATGACCGACATCAGCTGAACGAGCAATAAACCACCACCCATCGGCTGGTATGATTCCAGGTCCTGGAATCATGAAGGCTAGCACATTTGCGTCTGCTGCAACAATTCAAATTGGAGACCAAAAGGAAAAAAATAAACAATCATGTTCAGAGTTGATACGTCCATTTTGCATCATGCTTTTATATCGATATTTGTTGCATTATGGGCTGTTATTACACATTATGTCACAATACTTATGGCTATTCCCTCTTATTTTACAAGGTTTATCATGAAGAGGGAGAATGCCGACAGCTGGGATTCTGGGCGAGAAAAGGAGCAAATATTGGAAACCTATTCTGCACAGCTCCAAAAGTCCTGAAACTCCACGAAAGTCTTTTTTCGAATTAATAAGAATTATTGAGCGAAAGAAGTACCAGAGGGGGGCCATACCCTGGCCACGAGGGTGGGGGTGCGCCCACCCCTACTAGGCGCGCCCCCTACCTCATGGGCCCCCTGGTGGCTCTCCGATGCCCATCTTCTGCTATATGAAGTCTTTTACCCTGGAAAAAATCATAAGCAAGCTTTCGGGATGAAATTCCACCGCCACGAGGTGGAACCTTGGCAGAACCAATCTAGGGTCTCCGGCGGAGCTGTTCTGCCGGGGAAACTTCCCTCCGAGAGAGGGAAATCATCACCATCGTCATCACCAACGATCCTCTCATCGGGAGGGGGTCAATCTCCATCAACATCTTCGCCAGCACCATCTCCTCTCAAACCCTAGTTCATCTCTTGTATCCAATCTTTGTACCCAAACCTCAGATGGGTACCTGTCGGTTGCTAGTAGTGTTGATTACTCCTTGTAGTTGATGCTAATTGGTTTATCCGACGGAAGATCATATGTTCAGATCCTTAATGCATATTAATATCCCTCTGATCATGAACATGAATATGCTTTGTGAGTAGTTACGTTTGTTCTTGAGGACATGGGTGAAGTCTTGCTATTAGTAGTCATGTGAATTTGGTATTCGTTCGATATTTTGATGAGATGTATGTTGTCTCTCCTCTAGTGGTGTTATGTTAACGTCGACTACATGACACTTCACCATTATTTGGGCCTAGAGGAAGGCATTGGGAAGTAATAAGTAGATGATGGGTTGCTAGAGTGACAGAAGCTTAAACCCTAGTTTATGCGTTGCTTAGTAAGGGGCTGATTTGGATCCACCAGTTTCATGCTATGGTTAGGTTTACCTTAATACTTCTTTTGTAGTTGCGGATGCTTGCAATAGGGGTTAATCATAAGTGGGATGCTTGTCTAAGAAAGGGCATCACCCAAGCACCGGTCCACCCACATATCAAATTATCAAAGTAACGAACTCGAATCATATGAGCATCATGAAAACTAGCTTGACGATAGTTCCCATGTGTCCTCGGGAGCGCTTTTCTCATTATAAGAGTTTGTCCGGGCTTGTCCTTTCCTACAAAAAGGATTGGTCCACCTTGATGCACCTTATTTACTTTTATTGCTTGTTACCCTTTACAAATTATCTTATCACAAAACTATCTGTTACCTACAATTTCAGTGCTTGCAGAGAATACCTTACTGAAAACCGCTTGTCATTGCCTTCTGCTCCTCATTGGGTTCGACACTCTTACTTATCGAAAGGACTATGATAGATCCCTTATACTTGTGGGCATCAAGACTCTTTTCTGGCGCCATTGCCGGGGAGTGAAGCGCCTTTGGTGAGTGGAACTTGGTAAGGAAACATTTATATAGTGTGCTGAAATTTACTGTCACTTGTTACTATGGAAACTAATCCTTTGAGGGGCTTGTTCGGGGCATATTTGCCCCGACTAGTAGAGCAAAGAGTTGCTCCTCAACCTATTGAACCTACTGAAAATGTTTACTTTGAATTTCCTTCGGGTATGATAGAGAAACTGCTAGCTAATCCCTTTGCAGGAGATGGAACATCGCATCCCGATTTACACCTTATCTATGTGGATGAAGTTTGTGGATTATTTAAGCTTGCAGGTATACCCGATGATGTTGTTAAGAGGAAGGTGTTCCCTTTATCTTTGAAGGGAGATGCATTGACATGGTATAGGCTATGTGATGATACGGGATCTTGGGACTATAAACGATCGAAATTGGAATTTCACCAGAAGTTCTATCCTATGCATCTTGTTTATCGTGATCGTAATTGCATATATAATTTCTGGCCTCGCGAAGGAGAAAGCATCGCTCAAGCTTGGGGGAGGCTTAAGTCAATGTTATATTCATGCCCCAATCATGAGCTCTCAAGAGAAATGATTATTCAAAAATTTTATGCTCGGCTTTCTCTCAAGGATCGCACCATGCTCGATACTTCATGTGCTGGTTTTTATATGCTAAAGACTATTAAATTCAAGTGGGACTTATTGGAAAGAATTAAACGCAACTCTGAAGATTGGGGTTCCGACGATGGTAAGGAGTCAGGTATGACACCTAAGTTTGATTGTGTTAAGTCTTTTATGGATACCGATGCTTTTCGTGGATTTAGCACTAAATATGGACTTGACTCTGAGATAGTAGCTTCTTTCTGTGAATCTTTTGCTACTCACGTTGATCTCCCTAAGGGGAAGTGGTTTAAATATAATCCTCCCCTTGAAGTAAAAGTAGTTGCACCTGTTACAATTGAAGAAAAGATTATCACTTATAATGATCCTATTGTTCCTACTACTTATGTTGAGAAACCACCTTTCCCTGTTAGGATAAAGGATCATGCTAAAGCTTCAAATGTGGTTCGTAAGAGTAATACTAGAACATATACACCTCCTGAGCAAGTTAAAGTTGAACCTAGTATTGCTACGGTTAAAGATCTCTTGGCTGATAATATAGATGGTCATGTTGTTTACTTCTATGAGGAAGCTGCTAATATTGCTAGACCCGATACTAAGATACATAGACCTGTTGTAGGCATGCCTGTTATTTCTGTTACAATAGGAGATCACTGTTATCATGGCTTATGTGATATGGGTGCTAGTGCTATGCAATACCTATTTCCTTATGCCAAGAAATTATGCATGATATTGCACCCGCTGAGTTAGAAGATATTGATGCCACTATTAAACTTGCAAATAGAGATACCATTTCACCAATTGGGATTGTTAGAGATGTCGAAGTTTTGTGTGGGAAAGTTAAATACCCTGCTGGTTTTCTTGTTCTTGGTTCCCCACAAGATAGCTTTTGTCCCATTATATTTGGTAGACCCTTCTTGAATATTGTCAATGCTAAGATTGATTGTGAAAAGGATGTTGTTACAATTAGCTTGGGGAATACGACACATGGGTTTAATTTTGATAAATTTCATAGACAACCCCATGATAAAGAATTGCCTAGTAAGGATGAAATTATTGGTCTTGCTTCTATTGTCGTGCCTCCTACTGATCCGTTAGAACAATATTTGCTAGATCATGAAAATGATATGTTTATGAATGAAAGAAGGGAGATATATGAATTATTCCTTAAAAAGGGCCCTATTCTGATACACAACTTGCTTGTTGAAATCCTAGGGGATCCTCCTCCACCCAAGGGTGATCCCATGTTTGAGCTTAAACCTTTACCTGATACTCTTAAATATGCTTATCTTGATGAAAAGAAGATATATCCTGTTATTATTAGTGCTAACCTTTTAGAGCAGGAAGAGGAAAGATTATTGAAAACTTTGAAGAAGCCCCATTCTGCTATTGGATATACTCTTTATGATCTTAAGGGCATTAGCCCCACTCTATGCCAACACAAAAGAAAATTGGAAGAAGACGCCAAACCAGTTAGAGACCATCAACGGCGTTTAAATCCTAAGATGAAAGAAGTGGTAAGAAAGGAGATACTAAAGCTCCTTGAGGCAGGTATAATTTATCCCGTTGCTGATAGTCAGTGGGTAAGTCCTGTCCATTGTGTCCCTAAAAAGGGAGGTATTACTGTAGCTCCTAATGATAAAGATGAATTGATCCCGCAAAGAATTATCACATGTTATAGGATGGTAATTGATTTCCGCAAATTAAATAAAGCTACTAAGAAAGATCATTACCCTTTACCTTTTATTGATCAAATGCTAGAAAGACTATCCAAACATACACATTTTTGCTTTCTAGATGGTTACTCTAGTTTCTCTCAAATACCTGTGTCAGCGGACGATCAAGCAAAGACTAATTTTATTTGCCCTTTCGGTACTTTTGCTTATAGACGTATGCCTTTTGGTTTATGTAATGCACCTGCTACCTTTCAAAGATGCATGATGGCTATATTCTCTGACTTTTGTGAAAAGATTTGTGAGGTATTCATAGATGATTTCTCCATTTATGGATCCTCTTTTGATTATTGCTTGAGCAACCTTGATCGAGTTTTGTAGAGATGCGAAGACACTAGTCTCATCTTGAATTGGGAGAAGTGCCACTTTATGGTTAATGAAGGCATTGTCTTGGGGCATAAATTTTTTGAAAGAGGTATTGAAGTTGATAAAGCTAAAGTTGATGATATTGAAAAGATGCCATGTCCCAAGGACATTAAAGGTATACGAAGTTTCCTTGGTCATGCCGGTTTTTATAGGAGGTTCATTAAGGACTTTTCTAAAATCTCTAGGCCTCTGACTAATTTATTGCAAATAGATATTCCTTTTGTCTTCGATGATGATTGTGTAGAAGTATTTGAAATACTTAAGAAAGCTTTGATTTCTGCACCTATTGTTCAGCCACCTGATTGGAATTTACCCTTTGAAATTATGTGTGATTCTAGCCATTATGCTATAGGTGCTGTTCTAGGGCAAAGAGTTGATAAGAAATTAAATGTTATTCAATATGCTAGTAAAACTCTTGACACTGCCCAGAGAAATTATGCTACTACTAAAAAAGAATTCTTAGTAGTTGTATTTGCATGTGATAAGTTCAGACAATATATTGTTGATTCTAAAGTAACTATTCACACTGATCATGCTGCTATTAAATATCTTATGGAAAAGAAAGATGCTAAGCCTAGACTTATTAGGTGGGTTCTCTTGCTCCAAGAATTTGATTTGCAAATTATTGATAGAAAGGGAGCTGAGAACCCCGTTGCAGACAACTTGTCTAGGTTAGAGAATGTTCTTGATGACCCACTACCTATTGATGATAGCTTTCCTGATGAACAATTAGCGGTCATAAATGCTTCTCGTACTGCTCCATGGTATGCTGATTATGCTAATTACATTGTTGCTAAATTTATACCACCTAGTTTCACATACCAACAAAAGAAAAGTTTTTTTTTATGATTTAAGACATTACTTCTGGGATGACCCACACCTTTATAAAGAAGGAGTAGATGGTGTTATTAGACATTGTGTACCTGAGCATGAATAGGAACAGATCCTATGCAAGTGTCACTCCGGACCATATGGAGGACACCACGCTGGAGATAGAACTGCACATAAGGTATTGCAATCCGGTTTTTATTGGCCTACTCTCTTCAAAGATGCTCGTAAGTTTGTCTTGTCTTGTGATGAATGTCAGAGAATTGGTAATATTAGTAGACGTCAAGAAATGCCTATGAATTATTCTCTTGTAATTGAACCATTTGATGTTTGGAGCTTTGATTATATGGGACCTTCTCCTGCCTCTAATGGTTATACACATATTTTAGTTGCTGTTGATTATGTTACTAAGTGGGTAGAAGCTATCCCAACTAGTAGTGTTGATCATAACACCTCTATTAAGATGCTTAAAGAAGTTATTTTCCCGAGGTTTGGAGTCCCTAGATTTCTCATGACTGATGGTGGTTCACATTTTATTCATGGTGCTTTTCGTAAAATGCTTGCTAAGTATGATGTTAATCATAGAATTGCATCTCCTTATCACTCGCAGTCTAGTGGTCAAGTAGAGTTGAGTAATAGAGAGCTCAAATTAATTTTGCAAAAGACTATAAATAGATCTAGAAAGAATTGGTCCAAGAAACTTGATGATGCATTACGGGCCTATAGAACTGCATATAAGAATCCTATGGGTATGTCTCCATATAAGATGGTTTATGGAAAAGCATGTCGCTTACCTCTCAAACTAGAACATAAGGCACACTGGGCCATTAAAGAGCTCAATTATGATTTCAAACTTGCTGGTGAGAAGAGGTTATTTGACATTAGCTCACTTTATGAATGGAGAACCCAAGCCTATGAGAATGCCAAGCTGTTTAAAGAAAAAGTTAAAAGATGGCGTGACAAAAGGATACAAAAGCGTGAGCTTAACGTAGGTGATTATGTGTTGCTATTCAACTCTCGGTTAAGATTTTTGCAGGAAAACTTCTCTCAAAATGGGAAGGTGATAACCCACAAGTATAGGGGATCGCAACAGTTTTCGTGGGTAGAGTATTTGACCCAAATTTATTGATTCGACACTAGGGGAGCCAAAGAATATTCTCAAGTATTAGCAGTTGAGTTGTCAATTCAACCACACCTGGATAACTTAGTATCTGCAGCAAGGTATTTAGTAGCAAAGTAGTATGATAGTAATGGTAACAGTGGCAAAAGTAAAGAGAGCAGTTTTGTAGTGATTGTAACAGTAGCAACGGTAAAGTAAATAAGCGAAGCATAATATGTGAAAAGCTCGTAGGCATTGGATCAGTGATGGATAATTATGTCGGATGCGATTCCTCATGTAATAGTTATAACATAGGGTGACACAGAACTAGCTCCAGTTCATGAATGTAATGTAGGCATGTATTCCGAGTATAGTCATACATGCTCATGGAAAAGAACTTGCATGCCATCTTTTGTTCTACCCTCCCGTGGCAGTGGGGTCCTAGTGGAAACTAAGGGATATTAAGGCATCCTTTTAATATAGTACCGGACCAAAGCATTAACACATAGTGAATACATGAACTCCTCAAACTACGGTCATCACTGAGAAGTATCCCGATTATTGTCACTTCGGGGTTGTCGGATCATAACACATAATAGGTGACTATAGACTTGCAAGATAGGATCAAGAACTCACATATATTCATGAAAACATAATAGGTTCAGATCTGAAATCATGGCACTCGGGCCCTAGTGACAAGCATTAAGCATAGCAAAGTCATAGCAACATCAATCTCAGAACATAGTGGATACTAGGGATCAAACCCTAACAAAACTAACTTGATTACATGGCAAATCTCATCCAACCCATCACCGTCCAGCAAGCCTACGATGGAATTACTCACGCACAGTGTCGGTGTCAAAACCGGCGGATCTCGGGTAGGGTGTCCCAAACTGTGCGTCTAGGCGGATGGTAACAGGAGACGAGGGACACGATGTTTTACCCAGGTTCGGGCCCTCTTGATGGAGGTAAAACCCTACGTCCTGCTTGATTAATATTGATGATATGGGTAGTACAAGAGTGGATCTACCACGAGATCAAGGAGGCTAAACCCTAGAAGCTAGCCTATGGTATGATTGTAATGAAGGTTATGTCCTACGGACTAAAGCCCACCGGTTTATATAGACACCGGAGAGGGCTAGGGTTACACAGAGTCGGTTACAATGGTAGGAGATCTACATATCCGTATCCCAAGCTTGCCTTCCATGCCTAGGAAAGTCCCATCCGGACATGGGACGGAGTCTTCAATCTTGTATCTTCGTAGTCTTGGAGTCCGGCGGACGATGATAGTCCGGCTGTTCGGACATCCCCTAGTCCAGGACTCCCTCAGTAGCCCCAGAACCTGGCTTCAATGACGATGAATCCGGCGCGCATAATGTTCGGCATTGCAAGGCGGGTTCCTCCCTTAAATAATCCAGAGAAGATCATGAACACCAGGATGGTGTCCGGCTCTGCAAAATAAATTCCACATTCCACCGTAGAGAGAATAAAATGTACACAAGTCCAATCTGCTGACGTATTTCGCGGCGTGACGTCACACCACTACCAAGCTTTTACTTGAATCGTTTTTTATTATACCGCCTCAGCGTGTTTAGCGGAGCGGTTTCCTTGGCACGTGTTGTCGAAGCAGAGATCGTGTTCCCCTTATTCCGGGATTCTCATCAATACGGGCGTGGGTAACCCAACAGAACCCGTCGCCACGCCTCCTCTATCGAAGGCGAATCCCGAACGGTCACGGAGACGGCTCTTGGTATTCCCCTCTTTATAATAGGACCAAGGCTCGTTTCTTCTCTTCAATCTTCCATCAAATCCTCTCCTCGCTCCAAGTTCCAAACACTCAGAGCCCCAGATTCGAGCGCTTCGGACCTTTAACAATGTCCGGCTCCGACCTTCAGGGCCGGTGGGTGCCCTCCTCCATCACGGAGGAGGACGTGCTAAAGCTGCGTGAGGCCAAGTACCTGTCTTACGAGGTTTTGCACAGGCTGCCTGCCGAAGGGCAGGCCATTCCCACCCCCGAGCCCGGCGAGTATGTCGTCTTTGTATCGCACCTCCGTCGGGGTTTAGGCTTCCCAACGGATCCTTTTGTGAGAGGGCTCATGTTCTATTATGGGTTGGAATTCCATGACTTGGCTCCGGAGTCCATCCTCCATATCTCCGCATTCATCGCTGTCTGCGAAGCCTTTCTCCGCGTCACCCCCCACTTCGGCCTGTGGCTGAAGACCTTCAATGTGGAGCCGAAGATGATCGGGGGGCGTCAAGCTGAATGCAGCGGGGCGGCCGTAAGCAGGAGGGCCGATGCCCCGTGGCCTGAGGGCTCCTTCCAAGAGGAGCTCGGCTTATGGAAGCAGGAGTGGTTCTATATTACCGCTCTGAGGGGCAGCAGGCAGAAGCCGTCGCCTCCGTTCCGCTCGGGACCTCCACGACGGTTGATGTCGTGGCTCAACCAAGGGCTCAATTGGGGGCCGTCAAAAGACGTGCCCCTGTTGCAGGGCCGGATTCGAGACCTCCAAGAGAGGGAGATCGATCTGGTCGTGGTGATGCAGGTCATGCTAATCAGGCGTCTTCTGCCCTGCAAACGCCGTCCTCTCCGGTTATGGGAGTTCAATCCGGAGGGACCACGGATTCTCCAACACTTCATGGGTACGACACCCGTGGAGATGTACAAGTTGTTCTTCGGACCGCAGGTGGCGTGTCCGGAATTGACTGAGGATCCAGGCCTAAGCTGCAATAGCCCGGATACTCAGGTAAGCAGCTCAGAGTCCGGACATACCGTTTGTTTGCTTTTCTATAATTCGCCTCTTAACCCGTTATCCTTCATCAGGAGTGGGTGGCGCAAGCAAAGCTGATAAGGTGTCCGGCTCCCCTCCCAGAGACCGCACTGAGCCCGTCTTTGGTCGAATGTTGGAGATCGCGCCTTTAGAAGAAGGCGAAGGGGAGAATAGAGGAGCTATCACCTCGCCCAAGGGGGCGCCTGAAGAAGGGTGGATCGAGAATCCCTCCCTCCAGGGGGAGAAGAGGACCGCCTCCGAAGACCCGGAGGCCCAAGCCCCTAAGCGGGGGAAGAAATCTTCAACGGAGGGTCCTGCGTCCGGGGAGACCCCGGCCGCGCAGTCTTCTCTAAAGAATCAGCCCTCTAGTGAGCCGTGAGTAGGAAAAGGGGAATTCATTAATGAAAAACATCCCTATTTGTGCTTCTGAGGATAACCGAAATTTTTACCTTGTAGTTCGGATCTGCAACCTTCTCAGATGAGCTCGTCTTCGGGGGATCTTCGTCCGGAGATGATGGAGAGCGAGACGCCTCCGTCTGCTGCACCGTCGGATAGGGCGGACGAGCCTGAAGTGTCGTCACGGAAGGTATCCCCGAGCCTGGCAGAGCCGAAGAGTTCGGTGCCGACTAGTGTTCGGCCGGGGGAGCCAAGGATCTGCTTGAGAGGCGTCTGTCTCGAAAGATCACCGTGCGTTGATGAGCATGGTGATCGGAAGATTTCGTCCGCCAAAGCGGATTGCACAATGCCGTCGGGAGTTTGTGGCGGGGTTTGAGGTGCGAAAACGCAGCGCCTTTTTGACAGTTTTGCACATGAAAGTCGCCTGTATAGATTGTAGCCCCGAGACTCGGTAGGTTGTCGGCGGCGACAGCAGCTTCGAGGATCAAAATCGCAGGTATTGAGTGTCACCTTTCCTATGCAGGTGGCGGATAGTCCGGGGGCTAGCCGGACTGATAGAGTTGCCGAATTAACGCGGCAGCTTGATGTGGCGGATGCGGACATCACGCTAGTCAACAAGCGACTTGACGAGTCACAAGGTAAGTTGTCTCTCCGCAATCACCTGTTTAAGCGGGTCCAAGCCCACCTCTTACAATATTTATGCTTGACGCAGATGGTGCTGCTGCTGTGGAGAGCCTTCGGGCAGAACTTGCTCAAGCCAATGAGTGAGCCAGAAGGAGTGATGCGGCTGCCTCGAGGGCGGCCGAAGAGTTAGAAGCGAAAGGCTGCACACCTTGCCGGCGAGGAAGAGATGGCGAATTGGCCGTAAAATTGAAGGATGCTACCGACCGCAATGAGGCTCTTGAAAAGGAGCGCCTATCGGAGCGGGAAGACCTGGGGAAGTCCACCACCGAGGCCAAGGATGCCCGTTCTGCAATGCGGGCTATGAAGGAGGAGCTGCGTCAGGCCAGAGACATTGTGGCTGGCAAGCCCTTTCTGCTGCGTCGCCGGTTTACGGATCCCAATTATGCCCAGCTTGGCTAGCTGTGGGGTCCGGAGGATCCATATATGGACTTAGCGGCAAGTGCGGCGGATGCCGTTGTGCACTTCCGGAGTCAGAAGGATCACAAGACGGAAGAGCTATTTTGGTCTCAATTCCATAGTCCGGATCGTTCACTTCTGCTAACCGATCGGTTGGCCGAATGGACTGAGCTGAATAGGTTGTCCGGACTTGCCATGACGGATGTCGTGACTCATGTCTGGCCAAAGAGGCCCAAGGCGACGAGCTATTTTGGCTTATTGCAGCAATTTCTTGGGGCGGTGCCGCATATCAAGGAGATGAAGCGGTCGGCCTGCATAGAGGGTGCGCGGATGGCCCTTGCCCGTGTGAAGACACATTGGACGGATATGGATACCACCGCTGTTGCAACCCAGGGTTCGGACGAAAGCCGGTTGCCCGCCGAGCACTATTTTGAGGAAGTTATGCGTGGTGCTCGTGTAATAGAGTCGCAGTGCTCCAAAAATGTCACGTTCAAATGAACGTTGTATTTTGTAAAACAATAGATTATGATGTAATCGCTTTTTATACTTGTGCGTTCCAAGTATTGAAATATCTCCTATGCGGCCGTTTATGTATACGTGTGTATAACCTGAAAGATGGCAGTCTTTGGCTTCAGCCCCCACACACAAGGTGCGGGGGTGTTCGCAAAAATAGCGCATTGTCACACTTAATCCGACGTCTCGGTCCTGTTGAGGAGGTGGTAGCGTAGCAAACAAGGCAATCCGGACTATGATGCTTTATCACTTTCACTTAGCCATTGGAGTTCGAGGGTGGGGCTACGATATAGCCCTGGGGCACCGCCTTCTCGAATTAATTGGCGCGTATGTGCTGGCTGGAAACGGTCCTTCGTCAAAGCGGGAATTCTAAACATTCCGTGGTCGATCGAGTGGTTGACCGGTCTCTCGTCAGATCATGACAGATCGGTTTTCGACTTTCTCTCTTGAGGTGCCGCCCAATTAACCGGGGCACAATCGCATTAGTTCTCCTGGTGCCGCGTTAGCCGATGATACGGAACATAAGGCAGCAAAACACAGGAGCTGGGCAAACCCAACATTTGACCAAAGACATGATTTGGAGCTGATGCATATAAGGCCTAACTCGAGACGCCGAACACTCCCTAAGGTGTTCGGTCTTTATAATGATGGGCAGAACAATACCCTAAGCCCCTAGTGTCCAGGTACGGGCAAGGTCTTCTGACGCGGCCGACGCCAAAACGTCAGGCTCCGCTCTGGTTATAATGAGAAACCAGGGGATTATAACAACAAGAGACAGTAAAAAAGGTTTACGGAGGGTCTTAATCTGAAAAGAATCCTTGCAACGGGTCCCTACTGCACGTCTGCGCCTGTGTCTCCATTGTGCCGTTATCCTGGATGGGTGTGCATGTTGTTCGTCTGTAAAAAAGAGAGGAACTTAGTTTGAAAGGAAGTCGTGCGAAAAAAAGTATATGAAAAATAAGTAGAGCAGAGTCTATATGAGCTCGTTGTTGCTTATATGCACAGCCCCTTGCGAAGGGGTGTGCGGCTAGGGAGCCCCCAGCTTATTTATGCCGGACTCGTCTAGCCGTGTCCGGGGTCTTTAAATGACCCTTGCAATGAAATGATGCCATGTGGACTGGGCATTTTAAGTGTAAGAGATGCGTAATGTGGTATGGCGTTGAAGCGGACAAAAGCTTCATGTCCCAATAGTGCTTGATAGCTACTTTTGAACGGGGCGACATGAAAGATTAATTTTTCGCGCCGGAAGTTGTTTGGTGACCCGAACACAACTTATAGTAATAAGGAGCCTGATCATTTAGCGTAAGGGCCTGGCGTCACTCCTTTAAAGGGAGTGCGGGTATGTCGAATTTTAGTACGGTCTATCCCCAACTTGCGGATTGTGTTTGGATATAGCAGGTTTAGATCACTGCCTTCGTCCATCAGGACATGTGTAAATTGTAGTCCGTCGATTATAGGATCCAATATCAGAGCAGTCCATCCTGCATTCCGGACACTTCTGGAATAGTCCATGTGGTCAAAAGTTATTGGTTTTAACATCCAATATCGACGTTCCGCTGGGGTGGACCGTGCGGTACCCGTCTTAGCGGGTGCCGCAATTTTCCGTATTATCACATGAAGTGAGTTTACTGCTTTGACTTCTTGTGGGAAAGTCTTTTGTTTTCCGGTACTCTACTGGTGGGGTTTATCATCATCCTCGCTTGATGCGTCGAGCCCCTTGTGTTCGGCGTTTAATCGGCCGGACTGTTTGAAAACCCAACAATCTCGGTGGGTGTGGTTTGCAGGCCTTCCGGGGGTACTGTGGATTTGACATATCCGACCCAAAATTTTGTTTAAGTTGGATAGCTCATCACTGTTATCCTCAAGAGGCAGTGTTTTGTTGTTTGGCCGCGAGCTTTTGAATCCGGCGTTGACCGCCGTGTTCTTTGGGCTTTTCTTTTTATCCCGGCCCTGATCTTTTCTGCGCCGTGATTTTCCGTTTCCATCTCTGATCTCGGATGTACTTGGGTCGCTGGTGCTGCATCTTGCCAGCCAGCTATCTTCCCCCACACAAAAGTGGGTCATGAGGCTTGTTAGCGCGGACATTGTCCTCGGCTTCTCTTGGCCGAGGTGCCTGGCGAGCCATTCGTCTTGGACGTTGTGTTTAAAAGCTGCTAAGGCTTCGGCGTCCGGACAGTCGACTATTTGGTTCTTTTTAGTAAGGAACCTGTTCCAGAATTTGCGCGCTGACTCTCTGGGCTATTGAGTTATATGACTTAGATCGTCTGCATCCGGAGGGCGGACATAAGTCCCTTGAAAATTTGCTCTAAACGCATCCTCAAGCTCTTCCCAACTTCCAACAGTATTTTCTGGGAGGCTTTTGAGCCAATGACGGGCTGGCCCTTTGAGCTTGAGGGGTAAATATTTTATGGCGTGGAGATCGTCTCCTCTAGCCATGTGTATGTGTAGTATATAATCCTCTATCCAGACTCCAGGGTCTATTGTTCCGTCGTAAGCCTCTATGTTCATGGGTTTAAACCCTGCTGGGAATTCATGATCCAGCACCTCATTGGTGAAACATAGTGGGTGTGCGGCGCCCCTGTATTTGGGTGCACCGCTGTCTTCGGACACTTGACGTGTTGTGTTGCTTCCTGGGGCCCTCTTCTTTGGCCCGTAAATGGACCTGGCTGGGCCATCTGTTTTTCCAGGGTCATGAATCGGCTTGTGTGCGGCACCGCTTTTAGATTTTGGCCTATCATCTAGTCGTCTATCCGCCCAGACGGCCTCTTTGTTTTTTGACTGTGGGGGCTCTATGGCCTCCTTGTTGAATTCTGGCAGCAGCTTGCACTTCGGGTAGCTCTTTGATTGATGGCCAATGCCGTATTTGTCTGCGGTTTTGAGCACTTTGCTCCACCTCATTCTGAGTATATCTTCCGCTGTTTTGAGCTTCCGTTTTTCCTTCTTCAAACTTCTTGCCGTGGCGACGAGTTTTTTCCGTAGGTTTTTATTCTCCGGCGGTGTGTCCAGCGTGAGGTCGTCTGGACTGTTGTTTTCGCCGGGCATGGATTGATTATCCGATTCGTCCTGTTCGGACGGTTGCTTGTCTGCATGTTCGTCGTCCATTGTTTTGCCCTGCTCTATTGCTTGGTCATGAGGAGCGCTGTTGTTATCGAGGCGGGACTTAGGGCGGCGTCTACGTCGCCGTTTTGGTAGTTTATCCGCGGGATTATCCTTTGCCGCGTCCCGTTGGTCCTCGTTATCGCTTCCTTTTGGGGTATCCACCATGTATACGTCATGTGTTGGGGTGGTCTTCTAGTGCCCTGTAGGCGCTGGTTCTTAATCGTCTCCGGCATCGTCGTCCATACCCTCGATGTCTTCGGAGTCATAGTCTAGCATGTCTGTTAGATCGCCGACAGTGGCTACAAAGTGGGTGGTGGGTGGGCTTTGAATTTCTTCGTCGTCCGCATCCCAACCATCCTGGCCATGATCCGGCTAGGTCTCTTCGGATAGCGAGAGATGTTTTAGCGAATTTAGGATGTCGCCAAAGGGCGAGTGCTGAAAGATGTCCGCCGCGGTGAACTCCATGATCAGCGCCCAATCGGATTCGATTGGCAGGGGCGCAGGAGGTCCGGAGTCCGGCAGGGAGTCCGGCACCTCGGAGTCACGAGCTTCATAGGGGACAAGGTCATAGTTCGGCTCCATCGCCGCGGAAGTTGCAGCCCCCGAGGCGGTGTCCAACCACCGGTCCTCGATCTGGGCCATCGGCTCCAGACTGAGGGCTGGAGCGGATTCGTGTGCGGCCACCAAGGCACTGTCCGGCGGCAGAGCTAAATCATGCCCATCGTGACAGTGCGGCACGCTCGGCTGTGGCTCGGGTCCGTCGAGGATCAAGTCCCCACGGATGTCGGCCGTGAAGTTTAGGCTTCGAACGACTGACGGCGATGGCGTAGCTTCGATCTGCTCGGATGGCCAAGTGAATTAGCCCAGGCCAAGCTGCGAATCGAAGATCTGTCCGGGAGAGAAGTCTCACCACGGACAGCGTTGTTGTTGATTGAAGAAGCCATCGTGCCTATCGGGGCGACACGAGGAACTCTCAATGAAAGCACCAATGTCGATGTCAAAACCGGCGGATCTCGGGTAGGGGTCCCGAACTGCTGTGCGTCTAGGCGGATGGTAACAGGAGACAAGGGACACGATGTTTTACCCAGGTTCGGGCCCTCTTGATGGAGGTAAAACCCTACGTCCTGCTTGATTAATATTGATGATGTGGGTAGTACAAGAGTGGATCTACCACGAGATCAAGGAGGCTAAACCCTAGAAGCTAGCCTATGGTATGATTGTAATGAAGGTTATGTCCTACGGACTAAAGCCCTCCGGTTTATATAGACACCGGAGAGGGCTAGGGTTACACAGAGTCGGTTACAATGGTAGGAGATCTACATATCCGTATCGCCAAGCTTGCCTTCCACGCCAAGGAAAGTCCCATCCGGACACGGGACAGAGTCTTCAATCTTGTATCTTTGTAGTCTTGGAGTCCGGCGGACAATGATAGTCCAGCTGTCCGGACACCCCCTAGTCCAGGACTCCCTCACACGGTGGTGAGCATCATGAAATTGGTGATGGAGGATGGTTGATGATGACAATGGCAACAAATCCCCCTCTCCGGAGCCCCAAACGGATTCCAGATCAGCCCTCCCGAGAGAGATTAGGGCTTGGCGGCAGATCCATATCGTAAAACGCGATGAAACTTTCTCTCTGGTTTTTCTCTCAGCAAAACGGAATATATAGAGTTGGAGTTGAGGTCGGTGGAGCATCAGGGGGCCCACGAGACAGGGGGGCGCCCCCACCCTTGTGGATAGGGTGTGGGCCCCCTGGCCTTGATTTTTTCGCCAGTATTTTTTTATATTTTTGAAAAGTTATCTCTGTGGATTTTAGGTCATTCCGAGAACTTCTGTTTTCTGCACAATAAACAATACCATGGCAGTTCTGCTGAAAACAACATTAGTCTGGGTTAGTTTCATTCAAATCATGCAAGTTAGAGTCCAAAACAAGGGCAAAAGTGTTTGGAAAAGTAGATACGTTGGAGACGTATCAACTCCCCCAAGCTTAAACCTTTGCTTGTCCTCAAGCAATTCAGTTGATAAACTGAAACTGATAAAGATAAATTTTACAAACTCTATTTGCTTTTGTTGTTGTAAATATGTAAAGCCAGCATTCAAGTTTTCAGCAAAGATTATGAACTAACCATATTCACAATAACACTTAGGTCTCATGTTTACTCATATCAATGACATAATCAACTAGTGAGCAATAATAATAAATCTCGGATGACAACACTTTCTCAAAACAATCATAATATGATATAACAAAATGGTATCTCACCATCCCTTTCTGAGATTGCAAAACATAAATGCATATCACCTTTAAAGATCAAGGGCTGACTAAACATTGTAATTAATGGTAAAAGAGATCCAGTCAAGTCATACCCAATATGAACTAATAGTAATGCATGCAAATGACAGTGTGCTCTCCAGCGGGTGCTTTTTAATAAGAGGGTGATGACTCAAAATAAAAGTAAATAGATAGGTCCTTCGCAGAGGGAAGCAGGGATTTGTAGAGGTCCGAGAGCTCGATTTTAAAATAGAGATGAATAACATTTTGAGCGGTATACTTTCACTATCAACGCAACAACTATGAGATGGCGATATCTTCCATGCTGCACACATTATAGGCGGTTCCCAAACAGAATGGTAAGTTTATACTCCCCCACCACCAACAAGCACACTCCACGGCCATCCGAAACAACGGGGTGCCGTCCATACCAACAACAGTGCTGGGGGAGTTTTGTTTTAGTTATTTTGTTTTTCTTTGATCTTTTTTATCATGGGACTGGGCATCCCGGTTACCAGCCATTTTCTCGTGAATGAGGAGCGGAGTTCACTCCCCTTGAGAATAACCCACCTAGCATGGAAGATACAGACATCCCTAGTTGAAACATGAGCTGCTCGAGCATACAAAACAGAATTTCATTCGAAGGTTTGGAGTTTGGCACATACAAATTTACTCGGAACGACAGGTAAATACCGCATCTAGGAAGGTATGGTGGACTCAAATGGAATAACTTTGGGGTTTATGGAGTTTGGATGCACAAGGAGTATTCCCGCTTAGTACAGGTGAAGGCTAGCAAAAGACTGGGAAGCGACCAACTGAGAGAGCGACAACAGTTATGAACATGCATTAAAATTAATCAACACTGGGTGCAAGCATGAGTAGGATATAATCCACCATGAACGTAAATATCGTGAAGGCTATGTTGATTTGTTTCAACTACATGCGTGAACATGTGCCAATTCAAGTCACTCGAATCATTCAAAGGAGGATACCATCCCATCATACCACATCATAACCATTTTAATAACATGTTGGCATGCAAGTTAAACCATTATAAGCTCCTAACTAATTAAGCATGGCATAAGTAACTATGATATCTAATTGTCATTGCAAACATGTTTATTCATAATAAGCTGAATCAAGAACGACAAACTCATCATATTTACAATAACAAGAGAGGTCGAGTTCATACCAGCTTCTCTCATCTCAATCAGTTCATCATATATCATCATTATTGCCTTTCACTTGCACGACCGAACGGTGTGTATAATAATAATAGTGCACGTGCATTGGACTAAGCTGGAATCTGCAAGCATTCAATTCAAGAGAGAAGACGAGGTAATAGGGGCTCCAAGTTAAATCAACAATCATGCATATGAGAGCCACTAAACATTTTCATTATGGTCTTCTACTCTTGACCCCCAAAGGAAAGAAAAGAAATAAAACTATTTACACGGGAAAGCTCCCAACAAGCAAAAGAAGAACGAGAAATCTTTTTGGGTTTTCTTTTCAATTACTACTACAAGCATGGAAATTAAACTAACTAATTTTTTTGGTTTTCTTAAGGTTTATCAAACACACAAGAAGAAAGCTAGAAAAAGAAATTTAAACTGGCATGGATAATACAATGAAAGAGTATGCGCACCAACAACTAGAATAAGTGTGTGAACATGAATGTAAAGTCGGTGAGAAATACGTACTCCCCCAAGCTTAGGCTTTTGGCCTAAGTTGGCCTATGCCCAAGGATCACAGCTACTCTCCCCGGTGTACTGAGGAGTGTCATCTAGATACCACTGGCTAGCGATCTCCTCCGGATCCCACTGATAACATGATGGACGATAAGGATCTAGTGGTGGTTTCGGCTCGGGCTCTAGAGCTGATGTCTGGCCTCGGTGCGCGTACACGGCCTTCGACAAAGACGAGGTATTGGCCTGCAGTTAAATCAAACAAAGAAGGCGCAGGCAGGGTAATAATCTCATTATGTTTCTTATTAAATCTCAGGTTATACTGGAGCATCTTATCATCATTGTCAACAATAAACTCATGCGCTACCATGCTCCTGTAATCTAAAAAGTTAAGGGGTAGTAGTGTCTCCTCTTTCTCATCATGCCTAATAGGTATCTCAAAATGTTTAGCAAGGCGTGCAGCATAGATACCTCCAAAGATGGGGCCCTTTGTACGGTTTAGGCTTAACCGTTTAGCAATAACGACACCCATACTAAAAGTGTTATCACCGAATAAGGCATGGAGCAGAATAATAATATCAAGAGCACTGAAGTTTCCACTATTTCCACGACCAATTAAGCATCGACTAGCAAATATGGCAAGGTATCGCAAAACAGGAAAGTGTATGCTAGTGATTCTTGCATCGGAACCCTTCTTCGAATCCCCTACAGTAATAGTGTTAACAAAACCATCCACATCTTTAGGATGTGGTTCATCTAAGCTTCCCTCAAAGGGTATTCTACAAACTACGCAAAAATTACGTAATGACATTTCCTGAGTCTTATCATATAAACGAAAAGATACTGAAAGAGGTGAATTATTAGGATAATAGGAAAATCTTTGCATGAAGGTATTGGTGAGTAAGAGATACTGTTCGATCCGGTCGCGGAGGAAGTCGGTGAGGCCCGCATGTTCAGCCAATGAATAAAAGTCTTCATAAATCCCGGCTGCTCTCAAGAAATTATCACAAGGCCATTCACACGGCCGTACTTCCGCTATGCGAGGAAGATTACACTTGGCCTTTTCTTTCTCCTTAGCTTGCTTATCCTTGGAGCTTTGGCTAGAAGAGCCCCTCAATAATCTCCTTATCATTTTCTGAAAGTTTCTGAAATTTTTAGTTACTTCAAAATAAAAGTGAATCAAACTAAACAAGATTGATAGCAACTACTCCCACAAATGCCTAGAGCCTATATCATGCATTAGAATTACTTGGGACCTCATAAATTTGACATGCAAGCTCAAGAACAGGGTCACCTAGGCAGCAAAAATTTGCAATGAATAAAGCAATAGAACAAAAACTAATTGGACCAATGGAGGAGTCACATACCAAGCAACAATCTCCCAAAGCAGTTTTGTGAATGGAGCTTTGAGCAAGGAGATCGAAAATCGCAGCAAAATGAGCTAGAACTTGTGCTTGAGCAAGATGGGGATTTTTTGGGAGGAAGATGGAGTGTGTGGGTGCAGGAATAAGTGGAGGGGGGCCACCGTGGGCCCATGAGACAGGGGGCGCGCCCAGGGGGAGTGGGCGCGCCCTCCACCCTCGTGGCCAGGTGCTTGCCCCCCTGCTGTGTTCTCAGTGCCTAAAATCCTCAAATATTTCATAAAAAATCATACTAAATTTGCAGGGCATTTGGAGCACTTTTATTTTCAGGATATTTTTTATTGCACGGATAATTCAAAAAAAGACAGATAATAATATTTTTGCTTTATTTATTCTAAATAACAGAAAGTAAAAGGAGGTTACAAAAGGTTGTGCCTTCTAGTTTCATCCATCTCATGATCATCAAAAGGAATCCACTAACAAGGTTGATCAAGTCTTGTTAACAAACTCATTCCGAATAACATGGAACACTAGGTTACCTCAACAGGGATATGGACATCCCCAACAATAAGAATATCATACTTTTTCTTGACAGTAGGAAGAGGAAATTCAAAACCTCTGAAAATGATAGTTGGAATTTTTACAATAGAATTGATGCTATGAACTTGAGGTTGTTTCCTCGGAAAGTGTATCGTATGCTCATTACCATTAACATGAAAAGTGACATTGCCTTTGTTGCAATCAATAACAGCCCCTGCAGTATTCAAAAAGGGTATACCAAGCATAATCGACATACTATCGTCCTCGGGAATATCAAGAATAACAAAGTCTGTTAAGATAGTGACATTTGCAACCACAACAGGCACATCCTCACAAATATCGACAGGTATAGCAGTTGATTTATCAGCCATTTGCAAAGATATTTCAGTAGGTCTCAACTTATTCAATTCAAGTCTACGATATAAAGACAGAGGCATAACACTAACACCGGCTCCAAGATCACATAAAGCAGTTTTAACATAATTTCTTTTAATGGAGCATGGTATAGTTGGTACTCCTAGATCTCCAAGTTTCTTTGGTATTCCACCTTTAAAAGTATAATTAGCAAGCATGGTGGAAATTTCAGCTTCTGGTATCTTTATTTTATTTGTAATGATATCCTTCATGTATTTAGCATAAGGGTTTACTTTAAGCATATCAGTTAAGCGCATACATAAGAAGATAGATCTAATCATTTCAGCAAGCGCTCAAAATCCTCATCATCCTTTGTCTTGGATGGTTTAGGAGGAAAAGGCATGGGTTTCTGTACCCATGGTTCTCTTTCTTTACCGTGCTTCCTAGCAACAAAATCTCTTTTATCATAACGTTGATTCTTTGATTGTGGGTTATCAAGATCAACAGCAGGTTCAATCTCTACATCATTATTATTGCTAGGTTGAGCATCATCATGAACATTATCACTGACATTATCACTAGGTTCATCTTCATTTCCTGATTGTGTTTCAGCATCAAAAATAGAAATATCACTGGGATTCTCAGGTGTGTCTACAACAGGTTCACTAGAAGCGTGCAAAGACTTATCATTTTTCTTTTTGTTCTTTTTAGAAGGACTAGGTGCATCTAAATTATTTCTCTGAGAATTCTGCTCGATTCTCTTAGGGTGGCCTTCAGGATACAAAGGTTCTTGAGTCATTCTACCAGTTCTAGTAGCCACTCTAACAACAAAGTCATGTTCATTATTTAATTCATCGAGAAAATCACTTTGAGCTTTAAGTACTTGCTCTGCTTGAGTGGTAACCATAGAAGCATATTTGCTAATGAGTTTGAGTTCACCTTTAACTCTAGCCATATAATCACTCAAGCGTCCTATCATGAAAGCATTACTCTTTAATTCTCTACCAACATAGGCATTAAAACTTTCTTGTCTAGCCATAAAGTCATCAAATTCATCTAAGCATTGGCTATGAAATTTAATTGACGGGATTTCAACTTTATCATATCTATAGAGAGAATTTACCTTTACTACCTGTGTTGGGTTATCAAGACAATGTGTTTCTTCAATAGGCGGTACATTAAGACCATGTATTTCTTCAATAGGAGGTAAATTCTTAACATCTTCAGCTCTAATACCTTTTTCTTTCATAGATTTCTTTGCCTCTTGCATATCTTCAGGACTGAGAAATAGAACTCCCCTCTTCTTCGGAGTTGGTTTAAGAATAGGTTCAGGAGTTGGTTCAATTGGCTCAGGAATTGGCTTAGGAAGAGTCCAATTATTTTCATTAGTCAACATATTATTCAATAACAATTCAGCTTGGTCGACTGTTCTTTCCCTAAAAACACAACCAGCACAACTATCCAAGTGGTCCTTGGAAGCATCGGTTAGTCCATTATAAAAGATATCTAGTATTTCATTTTTCTTAAGAGGATGATCAGGCAAAGCATTAAGAAATCGGAGAAGCCTCCCCCAAGCTTGTGGGAGATTCTCTTCTTCGATTTACACAAAATTATATGTTTCCCGCAAGGCAGCTTGTTTCTTATGAGGACGGAAATATTTAGCAGAGAAGTAATAAATCATATCCTGGGGACTACGCATACAACCAGGATCAAGAGAATTAAACCAAGTTCTAGCATCACCCTGTAATGAGAATGGAAATATCTTAAGGATATAATAATAGCGAGACTTCTCATCATTAGTAAACAGGGTGGCTATATCATTCAACTTGGTAAGATGTGCCACAACAGTTTCAGATTCATAGCCATAAAAAGGGTCAGATTCAACTAAAGTAATTATCTCAGGATCAACGGAGAATTCATAATCCTTATCAGTAACAAAGATAGGTGAAGTAGCAAAAGCAGGATCATATTTCATTCTAGCATTCAGAGTTTTCTGTTTAAGTTTAGCTAGTAACTTCTTAAGATCAGATCTATCTTTGCAAGCAAAAAGATCTCTAGCAGTTTCTTCATCCATAACATAACCCTCTGGAAAAACAGGCAATTCATACATAGGGGGAGAACCTTCATCATCACTATCATCAATAATTTCATCTTCAATAATTTCGTTCTCTCTAACCCTAGCAAGTTGTTCATCAAGATATTCACCTAAATGGCACAGTAGTATCAAGCATAGAAGTAGTTTCATCATAAGTATCATGCATAGCAGAAGTGGCATCATCAATGACATGCGACATATCCGAATTCATAGCAGTAGCAGATTTAGGTGTCGCAAGCTTAGTCAAAACAGAAGGAGAATCTAGTGCAGAGTTAGATGGCAGTACCTTACCTCCCCTCGTAGTTGAGGGAAAAATATTAGTTCTTTCGTCTTTCAAGTTCCTCATAGTGATCAGCAGATATAAATCCCAAGTGACTCAAAGAATAGAGCTATGCTCCCCGGCAACGGTGCCAAAAAATAGTCTTGATAACCCACAAGTATAGGGGATCGCAACAGTTTTCGAGGGTAGAGTATTCAACCCAAATTTATTGATTCGACACAAGGGGAGCCAAAGAATATTCTCAAGTATTAGCAGTTGAGTTGTCAATTCAACCACACTTGGATAACTTAGTATCTGCAGCAAGGTATTTAGTAGCAAAGTAGTATGATAGTAATGGTAACAGTGGCAAAAGTAAAGATAGCAGTTTTGTAGTGATTGTAACAGTAGCAACGGTAAAGTAAATAAGCGAAGCACAATATGTGAAAAGCTCGTAGGCATTGGATCAGTGATGGACAATTATGTCGGATGCGATTCCTCATGTAATAGTTATAACATAGGGTGACACAGAACTAGCTCCAGTTCATCAATGTAATGTAGGCATGTATTCCGAATATAGTCATACGTGCTTATGGAAAAGAACTTGCATGCCATCTTTTGTCCTACCCTCCCGTGGCAGTGGGATCCTAGTGGAAACTAAGGGATATTAAAGCCTCCTTTTAATAGAGTACCGGACTAAAGCATTAACACATAGTGAATACATGAACTCCTCAAACTACGGTCATCACCGAGAAGTATCCCGATTATTGTCACTTCGGGGTTGTCAGATCATAACACATAATAGGTGACTATAGACTTGCAAGATAGGATCAAGAACTCACATATATTCATGAAAACATAATAGGTTCAGATCTAAAATCATGGCACTCGGGCCCTATTGACAAGCATTAAGCATAGCAAAGTCATCGCAACATCAATCTCAGAACATAGTGGATACTAGGGATCAAACCCTAACAAAACTAACTTGATTACATGGTAAATCTCATCCAACCCATCACCGTCCAGCAAGCCTACGATGGAATTACTCACGCACGGCGGTGAGCATCATGAAATTGGTGATGGAGGATGGTTGATGATGACGACAGCAACGAATCCCCCTCTCCGGAGCCCCGAACGGACTCCAGATCAGCCCTCCCGAGAGAGATTAGGTCTTGGCGGTGGCTCCGTATCGTAAAACGTGATGAAACTTTCTCTCTGGTTTTTTTCTCCGCAAAACGGAATATATAGAGTTGGAGTTGAGCTTGGTGGAGCAACAGGGGGCCCACGAGACAGGGGGCATGCCCAGGGGGAGGGGCGCGCCCCCACCCTCGTGGATAGGGTGTGGGCACCCTGGCCTTGATTCTTTCGCCAGTTTTTTTATATATTTTCCAAAAGTTATCTCCCTAGATTTTCAGGTCATTCCGAGAACTTTTGTTTTCTGCACAATAAACAACACCATGGCATTTCTGCTAAAAACAACGTCAGTCTGGGTTTGTTTCATTCAAAGCATGCCAGTTAGAGTCCAAAACAAGGGCAAAAGTGTTTGGAAAAGTAGATACGTTGGAGACGTATTAGAAGGCCTATTGTTCCGGTGCCATAAAAATCAACAACTTTGAAGGCACAAATCCAAAGGTGGTGAACTGTCAAAGAATCAAACATTATATCTCACGTAATCCTATAAATGTTGAAACTAATATTATTGAAATCGTAACCCCGGAGGAATACATAAGGGACACTTTCTAGAACGTTTCAGACTCCGAAAAGGAATAGGTATGTGGTACGGTTAGTAAACCGACTCCAAAATAGTTCTAATGGCAATTTTTCTCCATTTTGGAATATTTAAGAAAATAGGAAAATAAGTAGTCCGGGAAGGACACGAGGCCTCCACGAGGGTGGAGGGCGCGTCCACCCCTACTGGGTGTGCCCCCTGCCTCGTGGGCACCTCGTGTGCTCTCCGGACTCCATTTTCTTGCACGATACTTCTTTTGGTCGGTAAAAATTCATTATAATCTCCCAAAGGTTTTGACCATCGTATCAAGCAAAAATCTTTTGTTTTCGTTTCGAGCCATTTTTCTGACAGATCTAGAGCACCATGACGTCTCCAAGCGCTCCCAAGGACAAGTTTTTCGAGAGGGTTATCAACCCCTATCTCGCGGAGGTGCTACATCACCCTTAAACCATTGAGATGCGTGAGGGGGTGCTGCACATCCGCGATGTGGAGGGACCAAGGAGTACCGGAAGCGTGGAGACAAAGCTCAAAGCGATGGAACAACAAGTTTTCAAGTGCCAAGGGATGGTGGAGCGTGGACTTAACGCCAACTAGATGATGATCACAGAGTTCACCAACAACCACCAGCTGGACACCAAGAACATTGGGGAGACCATCTTAAAGCTTCATGAGAAAATCGAGCACCTCCAAGCCCAGATCTATGACCTGCAAAACCAAAACTGTGAGTATGAATACAGATTCAAGAGGATGAGTTTGGCTGCAAATTTGAGGATCCCGGAGACTCGATCATCCTTCTATGATGGCGAGCCTATGCCTCGGAAGACGGATGACAAGCCTATGTCATCAACAACACCTTCTTCACCACCTCCGAGGACATAATCACATGGGTATGGGCACTCCCCTTGGCAACTGCCAAGCTTGGGGGAGGTGCCCCGGTATCGTATCACCATCACACTCCTATCTTTACCGTTTTTCTTAGTTCGATCCTTTTGGTAATATCTTGATCTAGTAGAATAAAGTTTTGGTATGAATTAGTTTTAAGTTTTGCTTTGTGATCCCTCTTTGTAATTGAGTCCGTGTGCTACTTAATAAAGATTAGTGTTGAGTCAAGGGCTTTGCTATCTTGCTATGATCATGAGAAAATAGAAAGGATAAAAAGAAATAAAAGAGTTCATATTGATCTTATGGATAGTAATGACTTCACACATAAAGAGTATGATACATAAAAGTTGTTGAGAGTTGACAACATAGTTTTGGTCATCTTTGCAATTAATAGGAAGTAAAAAGAAAGAGAAGTTTTCACATATAAATATACTATCTTGGACATCTTTTATGATTGTGGGCCCTCATTAAAGTATGACATGCTAAAGAGTTGATGTTGGACAAGGAAGACAGCGTAATGGGTTATGTTTTCTCACATCTCAGTTAAAGTATATTATCATGGATCGTCCAACATGTTGAGCTTGCCTTTCCCCCTCATGCTAGCCAAATTCCTTGCACTAAGTAGAGATACTACTTGTGCTTCCAAATATCCTTAAACCCAGTTTTGCCATGAGAATCCACCATACCTACCTATGGATTGAGTAAGATCCTTCAAGTAAGTTGTCATGTTGCAAGCAATAAAAATTGATCTCTAAATATGTATGAATTATTAGTGCGGAGAAAATAAGCTTTATACGATCGTGTGATATGGAAGTAATAAAAGCGACAGACTGCATAACAAAGGTTCATATCACAAGTGGCAATATAAAGTGACGTTCTTTTGCATTAAGATTTTGTGCATCCAACCCTCACATGGCAACCTCTGCTTCCCTCTGCGAAGGGCCTATCTTTTACTTTATGTCTTTTACTTTATGCAAGAGTCAAGGTGATCTTCACCTTTCCCTTTTTCATTTTATCCTTTGGCAAGCACTCGTGTTGGAAAGATCCCGATATATATATATATATATATATATATATATATATATATATATATATATCCAATTGGATGTAAGTTAGCATGAACTATTATTGTTGACATTACCCTTGAGGTAAAACGTTGGTAGGCAACACTATAAGCCCCTATCTTTCTCTGTGTCCAACTAAAACTCCATAACCATAAATATTGCGTGAGTGTTAGCAATTGTGGAAGACTAAATGATAGTTGAGTATGTGGACTTGCTGAAAAGCTCTATTCTTGACTCTTTCCGATGTTATGATAAATTGCAATTACTTCAATGACTGAGATTATAGTTTGTTAGTTCTCAATGAAGTTTCTGAACCATACTTGACATTGTGAATAGATTGTTACTTGAGCATAAGAAATCATATGACAATATATATATGTTGCAGTTATAAGAATGATCATGATGCCCTCATGTCCATATTTTATTTTTATCGACACCTCTATCTCTAAATATGTGGACATATTTCTCGATATCGGCTTCCGCTTGAGGACAAGCGAGGTCTAAGCTTGGGGGAGTTGATACGTCCATTTTGCATCATGCTTTTATATCGATATTTGTTGCATTATGGGCTGTTATTACACGTTATGTCACAATACTTATGGCTATTCTCTCTTATTTTACAAGGTTTATCATGAAGAGGAGAATGCTTGGCGGTGGGATTCAAGTTTGGAAAAGGAGCAAATATTGAAACCTATTCGCACAGCTCCAAAAGTCCGAAACTCCACGAAAGTCATTTTGGAATTAATAAAATTATTGAGCGAAAGAAGTACGGAGGGGGCCACACCACAGCCACGAGGGTGGGCGTGCCCCTGCCTCGTGGGCCCCTGGTGGCCCTTGGTGCCCATCTTCGCTATATGAAGTCTTTTACCTGGAAAAATAATAAGCAAGCTTTGGAATGACTCCGCCACGCGCGTGGCGGAACCTTGGCGGAACCAATCTAGGGCTCCGGCAGAGCTGTTCTGCCAGGGAAACTTCCCTCCGAGAGGGGGAAATCATCACCATCGTCATCACCAACAATCCTCTCATGGGAGGGGGGCAATCTCCATCAACATCTTCACCAGCACCATCTCCTCTCAAACCCTAGTTCATCTCTTGTATCCAATCTTTGTACCCAAACCTCAGATTGGTACCTGTGGGTTGCTAGTAGTGTTGATTACTCCTTGTAGTTGATGCTAATTGGTTTATCCGGTGGAAGATCATATGTTCAGATCCTTAATGCATATTAATACCCCTCTGATCATGAACATGAATATGCTTTGTGAGTAGTTACGTTTGTTCCTGAGGACATGGGTGAAGTCTTGCTATTAGTAGTCATGTGAATTTGGTATTCGTTTGATATTTTGATGAGATGTATGTTGTCTCTCCTCTAGTGGTGTTATGTGAACATCGACTACATGACACTTCACCATTATTTGGGCCTAGAGGAAGGCATTGGGAAGTAATAAGTAGATGATGGGTTGCTAGAGTTTATGCCTTGCTTCGTAAGGGGCTGATTTGGATCTACCAGTTTCATGCTATCGTTAGGTTTACCTTAATACTTCTTTTGTAGTTGCGGATGCTTGCAATAGGGGTTAATCATAAGTGGGATGCTTGTCCAAGAAAGGATAGCACCCAAGCACCGGTCCACCCACATATCAAATTATCAAAGTAACGAACGCGAATCATATGAGCGTGATGGAAACTAGCTTGGTGATAATTCCCATGTGTCCTCGGGGGCGCTTTTATCATTATAAGAATTTGTCCAGGCTTGTCCTTTGCTACAAAAAGGATTTGTCCACCCTTCTGCACCTTATTTACTTTTATTGCTTGTTACCATTACAAATTATCTTATCACAAAACTATCTGTTACCTACAATTTCAGTGCTTGCAGAGAATACCTTACTGAAAACCGCTTGTCATTTCCTTCTGCTCCTCGTTGGATTCGACACTCTTACTTATCGAAAGGACTATGATAGATCCCCTATACTTGTGTGTCATCAAGAGTATGTGTGGAATGAAGATTATTATAAAAGTGACACATATCATAGACAGAGAATTGCAATGCCGTGGTCATAATCATACCCCAAGTTAAAAAAATAAGCCAATGGTTTTCATATTCTAGCAATATGTCATGGTTCAAACATCATGTAACAAGGAGAGGAAAACAACTATGACAGAGCCTACTCATATTCTACCATAGCACTTACTACTACTGTTCTCATATCAACTCTAAGCAATAAAATGCGTTTTTATAAAAATCTTGTAAATGAGAGTAACATATAGCAATCATGATGTTATGCTCATAATATCTATTCTAAGTTCTAACAATCATTAGATGCCAATTGTTCTTATATCAACTCTAACAATAACATGTGTGGTCATAAAAATCTAGGAAATGAGAGGAACATATTGCAATGATGTGGTTATAGACATACTATCTATTCTAAATTTGTAACAATGAACATGCAGTCGTATTCATAAGGTAAAGATGAGATGAGATAGAACAATTACACGACGATAGATTCCACCAGTATAGGCAGCCAATATGTGCGTCGACCGCATAAACGATGCCATCGTGCACTATAGCATCAGACAGAAATGTTGCCTCAACAGGATTGACGATGAGCCATAACCATGTATGGCGATCGGATTCCAGATAGACTAATCCCATGTTGAACAAGGCAATGAGCTTGTAATCCATGTAGTCTTCAGATGGTGTGGGCACTTCGCGGATTACAACTTTCAGCAAATAGAGGTCGAGCCAAAAGCTTGACGCGTCTCATGCGTAGTAGGAAGGAGTGCCCGGCGGGCCACGAGGCTCGATGGCGGCGGTACCCAACGATGGAAGGGTGATCTCTCGCTGGGTGTAGATATCCATGAGACGCCATAGACTACCGGATTGGTGGATGAGGATGATCCAGTTGGCCTTCATGCCCACCCAGTAGTGGTCGCGCATGAAGGACAGGTGGACGGGTAGTGGTAGCATGTCGAGGGGAACCACAACAACCTCCGTAGGATCGTCAAGTCGATGTCCGGGCTACCTGCGAGGATCGGGCATCAGCAAGCAGGGTGTCTTGAAAAGAGCCGGCCGGTTGTAGACGATTAGAAGGTACAAAGACACCGAGCATGCGGCCAGACGGACGATGCTGAGTAGTTCCATACGATTACAGATCTGCTCCAAGAGAACATCGGGTAGGGAATTCCAATTGCGGCTCTGCATGTCAGTCGGTTCTGCCATTGAGGTTTTTGGTGCCTGCGAGCCAGCGGGGAAGTGGATTCGGGCGGGCGAGCGAAGAAGCTTCTCCTCGTGTGGCCGAGTAGTGAGCGGGGGGATATGGTACGTGCGAGCTACCAAGGAAGATGGTGCGGGCGGGCGAGTAGTGAGCGGGGGTAAATGGTGTGCGGCCAACGATGGGGAAGAGAGGAGGAAGAAGAAGAGAGGAGGAAGAAGAGTGGAAGACGGGGAAGAAAGTGCATTAAATCTCAATTCTACTAGTACTACTACCAGGATATACTATCCTTCGGAGTGTAAATAGTTACAACGATGACATGTTGGTCTACCATAAGAGGGCCCATATGTCAGTTAATGGAGGACAGAGGTGCGTAGGCGTATTTGCGGAAGCATGCTCTACTAGCAAGCATGATGGCAGTACTCAACTCAAAATTTCCATGTGATGCTCAACTCAAAATCCTACACCTACCAATCCCTTCAAGTGAAGCCATTGGAAATCTCATACGATTCGATTAAATTCTTGATGTGATGAGACGCAGTTCTTACAGTCATCGATGACTTCTTCGACGAGGAGTTAGGAATTCGCCAAAGTGAATTACCTACACAGTGAGAACATGATAGCCCCGAGGAATTTGAGAGTCAAATTTCCGACCGTTCTTTGTCTTCTTGGCCACTGTCCAAAATATCTTATCCACCTAACGGTCATATCATTGAAGGGCATTTATGTCTTATCATGTCGGGCTGCTCCCTAGGCTATAAATAGCCGCCCCTGCAACCACTAGTTGGTTGGCTGCTCGAAGAACTTGACACTTGTCATCGAGAGCAACCCATCCTCCGAGGACTTTGGCGAAAATCATCGAGTGAGGAAAATCCCAAAACCAAACCCCCACAAACCCAAAGTGATTGAGCATCATCAAGAAATTGATCTGCATGGATCCGGCGCTTGTTACCTTTGAAGACTGTGCTTCTTCCAGACGGTTAGGCGTCAAGGTCTAGAGCATCAAGAGGAATTGTGGATCGCCGGTGACCAAGTCTGTGAAGGTTTGGAAGTCACTGAAGACTTACCACGAGTGATTGGACGAGTCATGTGTGTCTTAGTTCAAGGAGAATACGGTGAGGATGGGTGTCTGAGTTGCGGCTCGAGATCGGGTGTCGGGACTATGTGTCCTCGAGTTTAAATACTCGGCCGCTCCAACCAGACGTATAACCGAGACAGCGGTTGGAACTGGTTTACCAAATCATTGTCTTCACCAACCGACTGGTTCTATTTCCTCAACTCATTCATTTCCTCATTCTTGTGTTGAATGTTGTTCATATCGTGCTTGAAGACTTTGGTGAAGACTTTCACAAATTCCTCAGTTCAATTTCTTGATCATTTTGTCTTCATCTTGTTATCCTGTGTTTACGGTTTCAGACTCTGTGCTAGTCCTCATTTCATCATGATGTCTATGTTTGTATCTGTTATATTTACTTCGAGTACTTATTCCGCTGCAAGTAGTTCTTCGCTAAGGAATTTCCTCACCAACAAATTCCTCGATGAAGAATTCATAAAATCGCCTATTCACCCCCTCTAGTCGATATAACACACTTTCAATTGGTATCGAGCAAGGTACTCCCTTGTTACGTGTGATTTTAGTTTAACCTTTGGAGTTTTAGTTATGTCGACCGCAGTATGATCAAGGTCTCGGCTGGGTGTCCTACCTTTGATGGAACGGACTACCCCTACTGGAAGAACAAGATGCGAATGCACCTTGAGGCAATTGATAACGATCTCTGGTATGTTGTGGAAAATGGTGTCCCCTCTGTCACTCCCTCACTGAACGCTACCGATGTGAAGAGATTCAAACAACTCGATTCTCAAGCGAAGAATATCATATGTGGCCATCTGAGCAAAGGACAGTATGGTAGAGTGAGTGCTTTGGAAACTGCTAAGCTTATCTGGGATAGGCTGTCCAAAGTAAATGAAGGAGTTTCAACTCAGCGTAACTCTCGAGTGGATGTTCTTCGGAATCTCTTCAACCGCTTCAAAAGACTTGACAATGAGAATGTCCAACAAACCTTTGATCGCCTCACTGACATCTCAAATGAGCTTCAAGCCCTCGGTGCCACTGACATCACTGATGATGAAGTTGTGAAGAAACTGCTGACATCGCTTGATTCCTCATTTGACACTCTGGGACTGATGATACAAGAACGTGCTGACTACAAGTCGCTTGATCCTGCTGATATCCTCGAAAGGCTAAACACTCACGAGTTCCAGCTTGCTGAAAAGAGAGATCTCTATGGCTCAAACTATGGCAAACCACATGCCACAAGGCTAAGGTTGTGTCGACTCAATGTGAGGATTACGGTAGCAGCCTTGGTGATCTGAAGAATGAGCCAGGATCTAGCACTGCTTGTGAAGAAATTCCGAAGTTCACAAGGCGTGGTCGCTTTGGAAAATCCTCAAGAGGAAATGATTCCTCATCCAAAGACTATAAGAGAAGACTTTGCCACAAATGCAAGAAGCCTGGTCACTATATTCAAGATTGTCGTCGATGGGAAAAGGAAATGAAGAAGAAGAAATACAAGGATTACAGCTTACGATGATGCGAAGAAGAAGAAGAAATCGTCAAAATCTTCGTCATCGAAATCCTCAAGTCTTCATCTCACAAGAAGGGCAGCTCCAAGAAGGCTCGGGCATTCATTGGCAAGGAAATGGACTCAAGCTGAATCGAGGAAAATGATGAAGAGGAGGAGTCGAAGAATCTGAGTGCAGTGTTGCGAGTCGGCGTCGCTCTTGCTTTCGTCAGCAAGTCCATCTTCAACACTGAAGAAACTGACATCACCGACAAGCCAGATGAAGATAATGATGGATACGCTCCCACCTATTGCTTCATGGCGAAAGGTGCTAAGGTACTCAAATACAACTCCTCTGACTCTAGTGAAAGCGAAACTGATGAGAATCTCAAGCCCAGCTACTCTAAACTTGCTAAAATTGCTGTGAAACAACAACGGGCTCTTGAAAAGGTTCAAAACATGCTAGATAAAAGTGATGATATGTTGGGTGAAGAAATGGATCGCACTAAAGCCTTGACTAAAAATCTTCAGAGACTTCAGTCTAGGTATGATAACTCTCTCTTATCTGATCATGAGAAACTTTCTTATGAATTTCTTCAAGAAAAGCAAGATCATGAGAAGCTTTCTCTTGAATCTCTTCAAAGAAAGGATGATCTTGAAAAGCTAAGAGTGTGTTATGAAGATCTTCAGAAGGAGCGCGATTCATTACTAGCTCAACAAATCAGCGCTTCTCAGGAAGAATTTGTTCCTCCATGCTTAAAGTGCATTGAGCGTGAATCGCTAATTCTTCACAGAATGTTCAAATGCTTCAAATGTTACAAATTCTTCATCTGCCTCTGCTATCACTAATTCCTCATCGAGGACATTGCTAGTATCACTTGACAATGCAGGGCTGAAGGAATTGTACATGACAGCATGTACAAAAGCCTCAAAGGGCATCGAGACACTTTGTGATGTGCTCAAAAGCGGATCCTCAACAAAACCCTAGGAAAGAGGGTATTGCCTTTGAGAGAAAACTCAATCTTGATGGAACATATTGAAGCTGAGCGGTACCCCAAAACCTCATGGGTTGTTGCAAAGGGACCTCCAGTTGATCCATCTAACTTATCTAGCTTTACATGTGAATCTCCTCATTCTTCCGATGAGTCATTTGACTCAACTATAAACTGTTCAAAAATCGAATGGTGAAGTATTTGCTAGATATGTTGGCACTAATCTGCAGAGCAGTTCCCCTATGAAGAAAATCTGGGTTCCCAAAAGTTGTGTTGAAAGTCTTGGTGAATGTCCACATGACACCACACATGAAGAACAGAACCCCAGATCAAATTCTTCATATGGACCAAATTCTTCATATGGATCAAATTCCTCATCCGGATCAAAGTCCTCATATGATTATCATCGTGCTAACAACTCATCTCGCAGGTAGAGCTAAGGGCTATGAATATGTGCATTATTCTTCAAACCATTATGTTCATAAGTCCTCGAAGAATTACTCTGCTTATTCATATGCTTACCCTAACCCCTCTTATGTGAATCGAAATGGTTTGGCATCTTTGCCACCTTTCTCACATGGTGCTCGCAGGATGATGAACTCTTTGCCACCCCTCCAGATGTGGGTGGTGAAGAAGAAGAACTAATCTCTTCTGCAGGGTCAGGTCTCCAGACGTGCTCTAACGTCTGAAGAATTTGCTGGGGACCTGACAAAATGCCTGAAGGGACGCAGGCGAATCATGATGAAATGAACTTTCATTTCATACGTCCTCATACTGCCATATCTGTTTATTGCTTGATGAAATTCATCTGATGAACTTGATATCATATTCTTCACTGAGGAAGCATATGAGATTGTAAGCTACACTAATTCATCTGCAGGATGATCAACCCAAAACCACTGAATGGGTCCTCGATAGTGGATGTACAAATCACATGACTGGTGACAAGAATCTATTGATGGATGCTCCCTTATCACCGTCACCTTTGAAGCATATCATCTTTGCTGACAAAGGCAAAAGTCAGGTATTGGGTCTTGGTAAGGTTGCTATCTCTAAGAACAAGCACATGGACAAAGTCATGCTTGTTGAGTCCTTAGGATACAATCTCATGTCAGTCTCAATGCTTTGTGATCTTGATATGGTTGTTGTCTTTGGCAAATATCATTGTGTTGTGATTATGGAAGTGACAATTCCAAAGTCTTGAAGGCTTTAGGAGAGGAGATCTGATATTGTTGATTTCTCTCAGGGACCACAACCAGCAGTATGTCTACTTGCAAAAGCTTGTAAGGCTGGCTATGGCATCGTCGACTTGGTCATGCAGGCATGAGGAATTTGAATACGCCGAAGAAGAAGCATGTCATTGGCATTGAGAATGTCAAATTCCTCAAGGATCACTTATGCGGAGCATGTGAAGTGGAAAAATGACCAAGTCCAAGCATCCAAAAGACTATCATGACCACTACCCGTCCATTCAATTGCTTCACATGGACCTCTTCGGACCTAATCATTATTCAGCAAATCACTAATGATGCATCTCTATATGGTTTTGTCATTGTTGATGATTATTCTCGATATACATGGGTACACATTGTTACTTACAAACATGAAGTGCAGGAAGTCTTCAAACGATTTTCCTCGAGGGCTTCAACCAACTTTGGTGTGAAGATCAAGCATATTAGAAGTGACAATGGAACTGAGTTCAAGAATTCTGGTCTTGATGCCTATCTTGATGAACTTGGTATTACTCATGAGTTATCTGCTCCCTATACTCCTCAGCAGAATGGCATCATGGAGCGCAAGAACAGAACTCTTGTTGAGATGGCTCGCACTATGCTTGATGAATACAAAACGTCTCAGCGTCTTTGGATTGATGCAATTGATACTGCTTGCCACATCATCAACAGAGTATATCTTCACAAATTCTTCAAGAGGACTGCCTATGAACTCCTCACTGACAAGAAACCCAATGTGAGTTATTTCAAAGTCTTTGGTGCTAAATGTTGGATTAGAGATCCTCACCACAACTCTAAATTTGCACCGAAAGCACATGAAGGTTTTATGCTTGGTTACGGAAGGACTCGCACACCTCTGAGTCTTCAACATTGTTCTTCACAAGATTGTTGACACTGTAGATGTGCGGTTCGATGAAACTAATGGCTCGCAAAGAGAGCACCTACCTTTTGTGTTAGATGAACCAGCACCTGAGGATGCTATCAAGCTCAAGGCAACTGAGGATGTCATTCCTCTCAAGAATCTCTCAAGAATTCATTCCTGTTCGTGAAGAACGTCGAGTGATGCACTGAAGAACAAGATGAGGAAAATGGTGTTTGAAGAAAATGCTGATCAAAATCCTCAGCGACAACCAACTCATCCACGCGTTGCAAAAGAAGTGCAAGTGGAGAAGATCATCGATGACATTAGCGCACCAGGTCCTCTCACCCACTCAAAAGCATCACATTTATCTAACTTTTGTGGGCACTATGCTTTTGTCTCTATCACAGAGCCCACTAAGGTAGATGAAGCATTTACGGGCCGGAGTGGATTCAGGCTATGCAAGAAGAATTACATCGATTCGAGCTGAACAATGTCCGGAATTGGTCAATCGCCCAGATCCTCGCAAGCATAATATCATTGGCACAAAGTGGATCTACCGCAACAAGCAAGATGAAAATGGCCTTGTGGTGAGGAATAAGGCATGACTAGTAGCTCAAGGCTACACACAGGTTGAAGGAATTGATTTCGATGAAACTTTTGCACCTATTGCTAGACTTGAGGCTATTCGCATTTTACTTGCCTATGCTAACCATCATGATATCATTTTATATCAAATGGATGTGAAAAGCGCATTCCTCAATGGTAAGCTTGAGGAAGAAGTATATGTTGCTCAACCCCCAGGTTTTGAAGATCCCAAGAATCCTGACAAAGTCTTCAGACATAACAAGGCTCTCTATGGCCTCAAGCAAGCCCCTCGGGCGTGGTATGATACATTGAAGGAATTCTTCGTGAAGAATGGCTTCACACCCGGTTCACTCGATCCTACTCTTTTTACTAAATCATATGATGGTGAACTGTTTGTGTGCCAAATATATGTTGATGATATTATCTTTGGCTGTACTAACCAACGTTATAGTGATGAATTTGCCTATATGATGAGTGAAGAATATCAAATGTCTATGATGGGAGAGTTGAAATTCTTCTTAGGTCTTGAAATTGCCAATCGGCGATGCAATGGCATATTCATATCTCAGAGAAATACCTCAAAGATGTCTTGAGGAAATTCGCATGCAAGATTGCAAAGGCGTCAAACTTCCTATGCCCACAAATGGCCATCTATGCAATCGATGAAAATGGTATTGATTTCGATCACAAGGTATACCGCTCCATGATTGGTTCCTTATTGTACTTATGTGCATCTAGGCGGATATAATGCTTAGTGTTTGCATCTGTGCCCGATTTCAAGCTGCACCGAAGGAATCACACCATAAGGCTGTGAAGCATATTCTTGATATCTAGCTCACACACCAACACTAGTATTATGGTACCCCAAGGGCTCTGCTTTTGATCTCATTGGATATTCTCGACTCGACTATGCTTGGTGATCGTGTGGACCGCAAGTCAACATATGGCACTTGTCATTTCCTCGGACGATCTTTGGTCCGTTGGTCCTCGAAGAAAGCGAATGCGTATCGCTTTGTCTCTTTGAAGCTGAATACATTGCTGCTGGCTCATGCTGTGCTCAACTGCTTTGGATGAAGCAAACCCTCAAGGACTATGGCGTCAACGTGAAGAATGTGCCTCTCCTTTGCGACAATGAGAGTGCCATCAAGATTGCTCACAACCCAGTTCAGCACTCGAAGACTAAGCACATCCAGATTCGTCATCATTTTCTTCGTGATCATGTGATGAAGGGCGACATCTCCATTGAGCATGTGAAGACTGAAGAACAGCTAGCGGATATCTTCACTAAGCCCTTGGATGAGAAGAGATTTAGCAAGTTGCGGTGTGAGCTAAATATCTTAGAATCTTCGAATGTTCTTTGAAAAGGACACACATCCTAACCCTTATGCAGAATTGATGACTTAGATGTGCAACACATGAAGAAACGTTTTTCTTCAATCAATGAAGAATAACACTCTAAGTGTGAAGAAATCAATGAAGAATTTGATTCTCAGAACCCTACGACAATTGTACGCGGTGTCTGAAATCATCATTCTTACACGGTGGGTCACGCCACCACAAAAAGTTGACAATCTTCAATTTGAGTTTTCCTCAATTTTGAAATTCTTCAGTTTTTCAAATTCTTCAACTTTGCAAAATCTTCACTGTTTCCGTCGTTTTTCTTCATTGGCGATATATATATGTGAGTTTATGTCCTCTACAGCATTCACTTATTGCTATTTCTTCAAGTTGTGATTTCTGCTAAGTGAATGTGATCGGACCCTTCCCCCTCTATGCTATACTCAATCCAATCTATTCACAAATTCTTCATGTGCGTTCTGATTGAAACTCGTTCAAAGTCTTCACTGTGTCCTGTCAGCTGAAGAAATTGCGAACGAAATTTTAAAACAAATCTTATCCGGATTTTCTGTTTTACCGCTCAAACCGTTCCGCATCCCATGATGCATTAGTTTATTCACCCACGATCTTACACGATCTCATCTGCACAGTACATGGGTGACACATGTCGCGTGAAGAAGAAAGGGCAGGGGCATGTTCGTCCCAAAATCTTCGGGCGAACAGTTTTTACCGTGGCTATAAATACCCCTCTCCCTTCCTTACTTCATTTACTCCGCTCGGTCGCTGTCTCTCGCTCGAGCTCTCCTCAAACCCTAGCGCCGCCGCTACTCCATCGCCGTCGGTGAGGAAGAGCTTCACTGCCTCGACCTCGTCGCCGTCGTACTCGCGCCGGCTGCGGAAATCTTCACTCCGCCGCCTCCGTAGCTGTCTCCCTCTGCCAAGTTAGGGCGTGGGAGATCCAACGTGACGAACTTCACCATAGTTCATCTCTGTTCGTCGTGTTCTTCAGTTCGGGTAATTAAAAGTCACTTTTATTACTCGCTTTGATTCTCAAATTTTTCTGAAAATCTTCAAAGGTGTTTTTATTCTTCAAATCTTCACATATGAACACCTCACACACTGTATGGTCTTGATTCATCTCTCTAAGCACTCATTTCTTCAAGATTCCTCAATTGTGCGGATTTTCGATCTGTACAACTCTGGAACCTAAGACAAGAACGCTTAGTGAATTCCTCAAGGCTCAACTGGTCAAATACCTCAAAACTTGACTTTTCGAAAAATCTTCTGAGAACGCATATGACCTCTCCAAATTCCTCGCACCTACACTCTGTTCACAGGTACTCATGTCCGCTGCTGAATCACTAGGTTCTCATCAACTTAACTCATTTGCAGCGTTCCTCGAAGAAAAACTGCATACTTCTTCAGAGTGTTCTATTGTTCAAATTCCTCATCTGAAGAAAATGGCAGAAGGCAAGAGACCGCAGAAGGGAGGAAAGAAACTGGAGGTCATGACTACTTTTGAGATCCCTGATGAAATATACAAGGATTATTGCACACCTGATGAAGCCAAGTTTGGCAGAGAGAACAAAAATCAGCGCAAAGTGCGCATTCAGAGGATAGAACGAAGATGGGCACGAGAATGGAGGGTATATCGCTATGTTACTCCCAAGTACATGAAGAAATTCGCCTTAAACCCTCCATGCCCAAGAGCTCCATTGGCACCTGGCCAAGTCGTGATCCCACCAAAGATCAAGCGTGGTGAGGACTTTCCTGAAGAATGGTCTAGGCGACAAGCAAAACTGGCAAGACAAGCCAAGGAGGCAGTGAGGAAATTCAATGAGGATTCTGCTGCTGCTGCCGCTGAGACCTCGGTCAAGCCGAGGAAATCAATGCCGAAGAAGCCTGCTCGCAAGCCAAGTGCTTCACCATCAGCGCCCTCACGGCCCAGTTCCTCAGCCGCGCCCTCACGGCAAATTCCTCAGTCTACTGCTGCACCACCAAAGTCCTCAGCAGCTCCCTCAAAGTCCTCAACTCCTGTGCATCTGGCTACATGTCAACGGACTCAGGGTTTCTCGATTGCTTCTAGTGTCTCAGCAAGTTCCTCAGCTGCACCAATGTCCTCATCAGGCCCCACTCTGCTGAAGACAAAAGCAACAGCTGGACGCGGTCCTCGGCCAAGTCCAAGAAAGAAACAGGTTGCTTTCCTAGTACCCTCTGATGACGAGGCTTCTGATGAAGAACTTGAAGAAATCATCAGAGACAGACTTACAAAGGCCGCTAGCGCCAAAGGAACAACTGTGCCTCTGCTTTTGGATCCGAAGATCCTTGACTTCATCGACTTATGGCATCAGGATCCAAGCACTCCAATGCCTGACCTGCCTCTGACTCCTGGTCAAAGTCATATGCTGACCCATTTCATCGCTGAAGAGAAATGGAAATTTGAAAAGGCTCGTGAGATAAAGAGAGCACAAGCCAGAAAGGAGAAGTTTTTGAAGAAGAACATCATCATACTGACTCCTGAAGAACTTCTCAAGGCTCAATCTGAGATCCAAGCCCTCGGCAAGGATTTCGATGCATACAATGCTAATTGGCAAGGAGCCAAAGTAAGATTCGTCAATTTGACGAAGAAAATGACAAATGTTGCAGCCCCATCGCAACAAGAAAATCCTCAGTTTGAAGATTCTGCTCAGCCTGCTGAAGAATATGCCAGCACTGCTGATGACTTTCAGCCTGCTGATGAGAATACAAGTTCCAGGGCTGAGGACTCAATTCCAGCCGCTGAAGAAATTCCCAGGGCATCCACTAGTGGTGCGCCTGAAGAAACTAAAGAGATCAGCGCAACTGCACCAGTTGCGCCTGAAGAAAATGAACCACAGTCCTCAGCTCCTCCTGCGCCAACACCAACTCCAATCCTTCCTTCTGCTTATGAAGTGAAGAAGACCAAGGCTGCAGAGCGAGCTGCAGTGAAGAAGAGGAAGGAATCAGCTGCGTCAAATTCTTCGGCTGCGAAGAAAATGAAGCCAATGACCAGCTCGCTTGAAAATCCCATTGATGCCGTAGAAATTGTTCCTTATGGAGAAGAATACAAGATCCCAAGCGGATCTGATGAAGAAAATCATTCTGTTGCTACCTCAGAACAGTTTGATGAAGAAATTGAAGTGGAAGCATTCCCTTCACCGCCAGTCGTGTCCTCACCCATGCCTCAGTTCACAGCTGAAGAGGCTGGTGTTGAGGAAATTGAAAAGGAAGATGAAGACGTGGATATTGGATGCACTACACCTGTAATGAACGATGACTTTTGGGAAAGTCAGCATCCAAATACTCCTCCCTTCACTCCCATTCAACAAATTTCTCAGTCCCCGGCTACAACTGTTCTAATGGGCTCTGAAGAAACTCATCCCACATCATCTGTTCATGAAGAAATTCCAGCCGCTAGTCTTTGAAGAACTCCCTGTCGATCCCCAACCTGCACAAGAAGAGGAACCAGAAATTCCTCGGCTGAAGCACCCGAGATCGCGATTCACGAGGCTGTCTTTGCAAATCATCGACACTCCTCTGCCCAAACCAAAGAATCCGTTCTCGAGCAAGCAAAAATTCAAGGTGAAGACTTCTTTTACGAGCATGTGTTCTTCATCGACTACAATCCATATGACTCTGCTCGCATAAGGAAAAGACGTTTCTGGACTGCTACTCAAGCCAACTTCTATTCCTCAGTGCTCTTTGACAAGGAAAAAATCTTCGATCATGAGCATATTCCTCATGTGGATATGGAATCTCTGCCGTGCTTGAGCCGTTCTCGAGTTATTCATGATGCAGACTCTTGAATTTCTGCTTTGGTATCTGTGATTGGAATGAAGAACTCATTCTTCGATTCTCGCCACTTTGCATATCACGGAGATCTTTGAAGATGTCAATTCATGGGTGCTGGATTGGATGACGAAAACACTCACTACAAGGCACCAAAGAACTGAATTGCTTCGTGTCCTTCCTCTTGATCCTCCCCATGACAATTACACGTTGCATCTACAATGACCGCGAACTGTCGATCATTATATGCAAGTGCTCATGAAGCCTTTGAAGCGTGGCAGGCCCTCGAACCAAATTCCTCGTCAAGGAACTGTCAGTATGTGCCTCGGACTGTCTATCGCATCTGGACGAAGACAATGAGTCCTATCAAAGGCCACGACTCAAATGATGAAGATGTCGTTGGCATCATGAAGAACATGCTTTTCAACATCATTCATGGCGTTCCGTCAACTTCCATGATTTCTTCATGAGGACTCGGCTAATGTTGCCTTGTCACCTTTTGAGCTGAAGCCATATCGCCTTGGATTATGAGATTCATAAGGGCAAGATCTTCATCAATTATAAGGTCGACACTCAACCATGGCATCTACTTGCCACCCATTGAAGTCCTCAAGCGTCGGTTTCCTCATCGATGATAAGGGCAAGGCAGCTGCTTTGTGATCGATGAAGGCACTCGTCCATTGGATGGTCAATTCCGTCTAGCTACTTCTTACTCCACCAAAGACGATTACGCAACACATGACACCGCCGCAAATACCTCAGCTAAGCAAAATCCTCAAGCCACAAAGACCAGGTTGATGATGACCGTGAGTTACTCCTCGCCTTCATCGGAAGGTTGATCGCAATCACAAATGGGTGAAGCGTCAATTTGCTGCAATTCTTCACAACATGACCTCAACCCATAATGCAGTGAAGAAAAATCAGTATCACCTTCATGAAACCCTCAACCGCACTGGGCTGTTCTCACTCATGTATATTCATGGAAGAACTCAAGACTATGGGTCTCTAGGAAGCATTTGGTAGTCTCGCACCACCTCCGAGGAAATTCAAGAGAGTCAAAGTTCCCGATCCGTGGCCAGCTCTTATTCTACATCGCGTGAAACCGATGAACATGAAGATTTGACCAACACTGCGGCAGGCCCTACTTCAACAAACAACCCCGACAACGCCGGGCTCCTCCATCAACTTGAAATTCTTGAGTATTAGTCCTCGGTTTGATCCTTTTGGTCATTTGATGACAAAGGGGGAGAAATCTGAGTTAGTCTTCAAGCGGGTTTATATTATGGGCGTTTTGTTAAGTTACAACTCTCGTTCTTCCGAAACTTTTTATTGGATCGAGTTGTAATCTTAAATCCGATGGTGCCTTGATACTTCTGGTCGTGCTCTGATGCTTTCGATGCACTGTGCTCTGAAACTTTTGATGTGCTACTCTGCATGCTTATCCCTCGCTAATATTATTGCATGCATATTGAATCTCATCAGGCACCATATTTCATCATGCATTTCGAATTCTTCATATTATATATCAAATGCGTGTATGAATTACAAGATATAGGGGGAGATCTCCATGATTCAATTCTTCAAATGTGCATTGCCTCAAAAGCAAATTCCTCACCATGCACATATTCAGGGGGAGTTCTTCTATATCTTGCAATCAAATTCCTCAAATTCAATGTTTACACTTCATATGTTTATCCCCGTTGAAAACTTTACCTATGTTGTCATCAATCACCAAAAAGGGGGAGATTGTAAGTGCATCTAGTGCCCCTTAGTGATTTTGGTGTATTGAAGACTTATAGGTTAAGTAACTGATGCGTTTGTAAGCGTACACAGGTCTATAAGTCTATGAGGAGTTTGATATTTACAGAGAAAGTCGACCCTAAAATGAAGTTCTTCGATCAAGACTTTGATATTCGAAGACTTTACAAGACTTTGAAAGTGAAGAAAATGGTGTGACCTTGAAGACTTGGCTTTCACTTGAGGAACATGAAGCATGAAGACTTTTGTTTTCGTAGTTTCATTTTCTCTTTCTTGAGTCATAGGAAACACCGTACTGTTAAAGGGGGTCGAGGAAATACTAAGGATAAATTTCCATGTGATGCTCAACTCAAAATCCTACACCTACCAATCCCTTCGAGTGTAGCCATTGGAAATCTCATACTGATTCGATTAAATTCTTGATGTGAGACGCAGTTCTTACGGTCATCGATGACTTTGTTCGACCGAGGAGTTAGGAATTCGCCAATGTGAATTACCTACACAAAGAGGAACATTATAGCCCCGAGGAATTTGAGAGTCAAATTTCCGACCGTTCTTGTCTTTGACCGGCTTTCCAAAATATCTTATCCACCTAACGGTCATATCATTGAAGGGCATTTATGTCTTATCATGTCGGGCTGCTCCTAGGCTATAAATATCCGCCCCTGCAACCACTAGTTGGTTGGCTGCTCGAGAGAACTTGACACTTGTCATCCGAGAGCAACCCATCCTCCGAGGACTTTGGCGAAAATCATCGAGTGAGGAAAATCCCAAAACCAAACCCCCACAAACCCAAAGTGATTGAGCATCATCAAGAAATTGATCATCGTGGATCCGACGCTTGTTACCTTTGAAGACTGTGCTTCTTCCAATCGGTTAGGCGTCAAGGTCTAGAGCATCCAAGAGGAATTGTCGATCGCCGAGTGAGCAAGTCATGTGAAGGTTTGAAGTCACCAAGACTTACCACGAGTGATTGGACGAGGCCTGCGTGGTCTTAGTTCAAGGAGAATACGGTGAGGACTGGGTGTCCTGAGTTGCGGCTTAGAGATCGGGTGTCCGGACTATGTGTCCTCGAGTTTAAATACTCACCGCTCCAACCAGACGTATAACCGAGACAACAGTTGGGCTGGTTTACCAAATCATTCTCTTCACCAACCGATGGTTCTATTTCCTCAACTCATTCATTTCCTCATTCTTGTGTTGAATGTTGTTCATATCGTGCTTGAAGACTTTGATGAAGACTTCCACAAATTCCTCGCTCAATTTCTTGATCTGTTTGTCTTCATCTTGTTATCCTGTGTTTACGCTTTCTGTACTCTGTGCTAGTCCTCATTTCATCATGATGTCTATGTTTGTATCTTGTTATATTTACTTCTGAGTACTTATTCCGCTGCAAGTAGTTCTTCGCTAAGGAATTTCCTCACCAGCAAATTCCTCAGTGAAGAATTCATAAAAATCGCCTATTCACCCCCCCTCTAGTCGATATAACGCACTTTCAGCAGATTTAGTAACACCAACACACTGGTTCATCTTATTAATTAAGTGTCCCATCTGCTGCAGTGTGTATTGTCACTTCACTGCGAAGACTAGTTGAATAGTTCTCTCTGACCGAGATGGGGAATAATGGATTGCGAAGACTTCCTTTCTACAGTATCCCTATGCCTCTACGCTCACTTCACTCATTTTGCTCCGTACGTAGTCACTTGTTGAAATCTCTAGTAAGACAAATACTCCAGATTTGGGAACAAAGGGAGGCTTTTACTCTGTATTTGGGAACAGAAGGAGTATCACCATTTGGAGGGAACAGAGGAAGCTTGAAATATGAACATGTCAATGGGAGGGAGTAAGCCCCATGCATGCATGCATGCATGCAACATGCAACACTCACGCGTACACATGGATGCACGCAACACTCACGCACCCATGCGGCACACAGCACACGATGCAACACACACGCTCACGCTCAAGTGCTCAACCTACTCCCTACGTCCGTGAAAGACTGTACATTTAGAGATTTACACATTGACCAGGGCATAATTAACGCCCAAAAGTAGTAGACTTATGTGTGCATGCGACCATTGACAGAAGAAGATTAAATGAAGGCCGTTGCATGCAGTAATTAAGGATAGACATGTGGCCTATACCTAGAGCACAAGTTGGTGCATTAGTCAATCAATATCGATTTAGATTAAAGGCTAAATGCATCGGAAGTGTAGATGTACTACACTCTTTGTTTTTTAGCCTACACTCTTTGTTGGAAGACCGAGGGAGTACACGTGCATGCACTCACATACACAGCCAGGGTGGTTCGCGCACAAGGGTTGGACCCCTGTCGCGCCTGCGTAAAGTTTTGTTTAACTGATTTCTTTGCTCTGCCAATTGACAGGTGGGACCCAGAAACCAGGTGACAATTTAAACAGTCAACAAAGTGCCACATCGACTATGTGGCCGGTCAGTAGGGTGCAATATGATGCTCTACGATGAGCTAGTGATCATATAATCACCGCAAAACTATATATAGTGACCGTAAAGAGGGTATTGTTACATACGTTAACCGTCAGTGTATTTTCTCGTTTCAAATTAAGCCATGTTAACCAGAAAGGACGCAGTATGGACTAGTACTAGTGCTGCTTTGATGTGTCCCGTCAACTTGCCGAACGAGGAGAAGCTTGCTTACTATGCCTCTCCCTCGCCCACGCGCACGATGGTTCACAGGACGAGGAGAGGGTTTTGACTACAGCACCCTCTCCCTCTCCCTATCCCTCGCCCTCGTCCTCGCGGTGGACGCGCAGCAGTTCAATCGGTGTCATATTGTCAGAAGCATATCGTACTATAGTATCATCATTGTTGGACCTTCCAAAGAGGCGAAGAGCCAAGTGCAAGGTTCACACGAGTACGAACTATTGAACCTCCCGAAGAGGCAAAGAGCCAAGCGCAAGGTTTTATAGGAGTTTTCGTCCTAGTAGGAGTGTACTACAACGATAGCAAACGATGCTACTGTATGATGCCGCCACGTCACGTATATCCAAAGCTATGCCACCTTTTTTTCTCAAAGAGCGTGTTTGAGCCCGTGCAACAACCACACAAGTTGCACGTACACATAACACATTTACTAGTAATAAATTCTAAAGGACAAATGCCAGTATGCCACACAAGTTCATCTCCAATTCATGTGATAAATTTGTGCACGACTAGTCTACATATATTCACAGCGCTACCGTTCACAATTTACCGTAATCCACTTACACGTTATAGATGGGCTACATGTCCTCCTCCAGGTTCCAGTCCCAGGTGTTCTTCATGGATGGCACGATCCATAGCGGTGGGCAACGGGAATCATTGTCGCAGCTTTTTAGTCCGGTTCCACAAGATGGAGACTCATCCAAGCTGAAGCGACATAGATTAGGGATAGCGTGTCCCAGCATGTCGTTCATCTGGCAGTGCGCACTGAAGACACAACTATGCTTCATGAACGGCAGGCCATCCGTGTCGTGCACGGAAGGTGGCATCCACTTCACAATGGGGTAGCTGTCGTGGTTCTAAGTCTGACAGTAGTGTAGGGGGGTAGGAATGGAGAGGCGAGATCCTAGCTATGGAGTAGTTGTATACACGAGAGGTTTACGAGTTCAGGCCCTTCTCGGAGGAAGTAACAGCCCTATGTCTCGGAGCCCGGAGGCGGTCGACTGGATTATGCGTGTATGAGTTACAGGGGTGCGAACCCTTTACACTGAGGAGGGGGGTGGCTTATATAGAGTTTGCCAGACCCCTCCGTCCCTCAGTTATGTAGGGTTTAAGGTACATTAAGATCGGGTGTTACTGGTAACGCCACAAATAAAGTGCTATGATGACCATAAAAGCTACTTAATGACCAACTTTTTGTGTGCAGAGTGACTTTAGATCTCCTGGCTGTTGAGTGATTGGCTTCATGGTCGAGTGTCTTCAAGTGGAACACTTCTGAGTCAATTGAAAGGTGATTTCTTCTAGAGATGTCCTTGGGTAGGGTAGTTTGGACAGGTCCATGACCCTACCCTAGGTACATAGCTTCATCAGTAGCTATCCCCACTGAAAAGCGAGTACTCTCCAAGAGTGTTCCTCGGCACCCACGTAGCATCACGGGTGTCGAACTCAGCGCCGTTCATCTGGTACACGCGACATCTCAGATCTGGACACATGGTGACGCACATAGTCAAGGTCCATGCATAATAATGTTGTGCTCAAATATGGCGGTCAGTAATACTGTGCAGCAAATAGTACTACTCCGGTATAGAGGAAGTAAAATAACCGGCTTATTTTATATAGCCTCTTGGCTACATGGATGAGATTGTAAGACATGGAAAAACAAAAATGGTGGCAGCTAGTGGGTTCAAGTCTTGAAGGGCCTAGCCAGCTATACGCGTCCTCCAAGGTAAAAAGTACTCCTACTAGTACTAGTAAGTACTAGTACAACAATGAAAGAGAAGGCGAGAGGGTTAAAAAATAGAATACCTGGGTAGATGGTGACGGTCCGATCGTGGTAGATTGTGTGACCATGTTGCACATCAGTGGTACCATGGGTAAGGACTGCTAAGATAGTTGATCCCAATATGCCAAAGTCAACTACAAGGTTCCAGGTTAGACCGAATCACGGATGCAAATGCACATCCAGGATCGGCGATCTTATTTTGATCGGGGGATGACTGGTCCCTGTAAAATAATGGAGTACCGTTAGGGATGCAAATGATGGTTTGTGCATTCCGTTTGTAATCTCCCGTACCGTAGGATGCCAACCAGATGAAATAAGTCCCCTGGCTTGTCACCGTGAAGATGCAGCCTAAATGGCGCACGGTGTCTTCGAATGTGTAGGGGTACAAATCTGCCGCCGCCAACATGCGCCAGCCTCTGCCGTTACTGCCTCTTACATTGATGGCAATCCTTATGTCAAACACCGCGATGAGATAGTAATCATCATAGCCGTGTTGCTTTGTCGGCGGGTCCGCAATTGCTATCTTCTTCAATCTCATGTAGGCATCATCATACGTATTCATTTCAAGCCCAGCCAGTCCGGAAAGCCGATCCCAATGGTGGAGAAGGGGTCTACCAGAACGGCCGCACTGTGTTGGATGTTGTGCAAAATGATGGTGGTATCCGGCCGGAGGTATGCAAGCCAATCTTCGTTGGCACCGACCCAGACCTATATATAAGACGGTGGGCAGTGGAGAAATTATGGGATGGAAATGGAATAACTAAGTACTACATGATCAAACTCCATTTTTGACCTGCTCATCGGACAAAATCTGACTACCTCTCAACGTCGGCAACTCTAGCGGAGTCAATGTGCAACCATGGACAGGGAGTGGTGGACTATTCGAAGGATTGTCCCATAGAAGAACCTTCTCCTCGAGGACGCATGGAAAACCAACAAGCATGGCCTTTTCCCAAGCCTGTTTAAGCACCGTCTTGAAAAAGTTGTTGCAGGAAGCACCGAGTCTTGCGGCGGTGAGGACGTTAGAGCGGCATGCGATTTCTCCCAGAGGATCGCCGTCCAAGGTCTCCTAGCCCCGACGAGGAGGAGAACCACCTGGCGAATCCATGGGAGCAGCAATGAACTGCCTTCTCTCCAGCGGGGGGGGGGGGGGGACTGGCGAGGAGGAGATAAGAGCGTAGTAACCACAGGGCCTCGTCCCTTCCAACTGTAGATCGTTCCTTAGCGAAGGGGTGAGGCTATTATTTACTACTAGTACTAGCATTATGGGACGTTATGGGATTGCATTATACTATAAATAATAGCACTAGTAAGAAATTTTTGGCACTAGGTAGTAGTTTTTGCCATGGATTAAGAAATTTTTGGTATGTTTTTGCTATTTTTTGTACATGCCAACTAGTGTCAAAAACCGTCTTACATTATGTGACGGAGGAGTACGTACTCATACTATAGCAATACTAGTACTACTTTTTCTCAACTAGTAGTGCGATGTACTATACTTCTAGTCTAGTCTAGTATAGTGCACCAGTTTTGAACTCTTGAATCTCACGGCCAAGGAGCTACAGTTGGAGGTGGAGGGTACTACTGTTCTCTAGAACAATCGCTGTACTATCAATGCAGGGAAAGTACACCTGCGTAGTGGCCTAGTGGGTACTCTCGGTGCTCTATTCAGCCGCTCCTCTCACGTAGCTGACCTACTCAGCCGCTCCTCTCACGCACACACTAGCAATCTGTTTATCAGCGACAGTTACTGCGGGGGCAGAACATTTGAGTTATTTGATACAGCGAGATTAGGCTTTTCGTTTCCATTTGTGGAGGTGTAATGGATCAGATCGAACTTTGTTAGTAGTTCCTTCTTGATGAATGAGATGAAGCAAAGCTTTTGCCTCCGTTTCAAAAACACACGTCAAATAGGAATTTATTTTATAGTAGAGCCGATAATGGAGTGAAGTCCATGCGTGCAACGCCACAAGCTACAGAGTAGTAGTAGAGCACTTTACGTACAGAGCCATATTGCACAGTTCCCAATGCCCCGCCAGGCTTTTCCGGCTCCTCGGGCTTAATTGGGAGGCGCTAGTTTAAATATGCTACTAGCTGATGAGGATGCTGCAAGCGAGGTGCGGCTAGGGCGAGCACGTGAGCCATGGGATGCTGAGAAGGAAGACCCGTTCACGTGGCTAGGCTATCCAGTGCACCCAGATTGTGGTTTCGCACATCTGTTTAACTTCAAAACTCAAACTACCTGTGTAAAATATTGGCTCGCAGCAAAGTTACTATTTAAAAAAAGGCTGCCGTGCGTTCGGCTGGGATCGAACCCACAAAACGAGGTATACACTACCGCGACCACTAGTAGTACTCGTTGGAGTACAACGCAACCTAGAATCGCCTTTTGTCACTAGTAGTACATTGTTCCTTGCAAGAAACCCCTAATAATGCAAGAAACCACTAATAATGCTAAGAAACTACTACCACTTGCATACATGGCAGACTTAAGATAAGACTACCTTATCAACCATTGTAGATGCTCTTACCAACCAACCCTACCAAGAAAAGACTACTCTACAAAGTGCCGTTATAGGCACGTTTCAACCCATGGCCCTGTTTGGATACATTTGTTGTCAATCTAACCCAGCCATTCAAACACTACTTTGGTTAGAGTAAGTTCAAGCTTAGAATCTAACTCTAACCTCTGACATGGCCCATGTCGCCCATTAAGTCAACACCTTCTATTCGACCGAGCGTTATGACTTGTGGAACCTACATGTCAGTCTGCACAAAAATCCCCGAGTGACCTCCTACCTCCGGCCCGTCCACCTAGTCATCCTCGGACATGGGACGTAGCTACCGCCGCCGGCTGAAGGCGAGGTCAAAATCGCCAGCGGTGCAGAGCCCATCTTGCGGCAGCCCGGATGCCAGCTCCGTCCGGCACTCGCGGTTGCTAGCTAGGCAAGATAACTCCGTCCAGCTGCTTGTCAGCAAGGTTTGCTAGCTAGATTGGCACGGCGGCGCAGCGGCTTGCTCACGCGCGCCGCGTAAGACTAGCCATCTGGCTCGAGCGAAGGCCAGCATGGCGGCTTGCTCGCTCGTGAGTCACGCTCGGGCCAGCCTGCCAACCCGTGCGGAGGCCAGCATGGCGTCCGGCCCGTCCAGCGGAGCGGCGGCCAACTCGCTCATCACCGGCGCCACCGACGAACACGCATCAGTACTGTTTGAAGTAATGTTTAGGAAAAATAATGATTTGAGGGGGAATAACAGGATAGAAGGTCAGATGTGGGTCCCTCGTGTCAACGGTCAGACAAAATGTGTTGGTTTAAGCTGCCTCGTCAGCACGGACCTGTGGGCCAACCCTGTCATAAATGGGTTTAAACGAACCTAATCGGTAGGAGTACTAGGTAGTAGTTTTTGGCGTGGATTAAGAAATTTTAGGTTTGTTTTTGCTATTTTTTGTACAATAAATTCTTCCTAGGGCTGGTTGAAAGTGCTAGTTTTTTGTTAAATACTCTACATATTGTAAGTAGGAGTGAAAGTTAAGCTTTGGAAGCCAATAAGCAAGGCTAGTTACATAGTGCATATGTGTACATGATTGAAAGTAAATATCAACCATGAGTGACTAATATCTTGATGGAAAACTCGAAACTATGGAATACTAGGAAAAAATGCATGGTTGGAAATACTAGCAATGTTCATGTGCGTTGCAACGAATCATAATTAGAATAATACTTATTCACAAACTTGATACAAAACACTCTAATTTTGATATACATATATCACTAGAGATATATTATGTTTCAATTAGAATATATTCCTTGGGCTGTTTTGGTGAGGTCAGGGAGGGATGTGGTTGGTTTTAAGATACTAATTATGGATTTTTCTACAAATTGGCGGACAAGTGGGATGTTGGTGAGAAAAGGAAACAACTTACCTCACAGTCGTTAGATGAAAATCTAATGGTCAGAAACGACGGATGGCAGACACACCCTCACCACCAACTTAGTCTTCTGTAGGAGTACTAGCAAGATCCGTGCATTGCACGGAACATCAAGATGCATTTTTTTATAAAACACTTGTTGTGATTGACCCATGCGGGAGTAATACCATGTGTAAAAACTAATGATATCTCGAGAAATATGAGATAAGGTGAAGAGGAGTGGGGCGTGGTGGTGATTGGTGGTTGGACTGAGCGGAGGCATGGGGATTGACGACGCCGACAGCGGCCACCAGGCCAGTTTTTTCCAGAGGCTTCCTTTCTTAATTGCTCAACAATGAGGTTGTTGGAGATAAGGATGAACGAGGTAAGGCCTTGTCCGCAAATGTGGAGAGGGGTGCGGGTATCTTTTAGTTTAATTTCCATCCGTCAAATATAGATCGAACGGTCTATATTGCAAGATGGCATGCGTACCATCATCACCAACTCAGTTTTTTATAAGAGAAGAAATATAAGTATGGAGATACAAACATATTATCGATACTTGTTTCCATAAACTAGCATCTACATTCTATTCAACGCCACAACATGTGGGGCCTTAGCACAATGACTTCTCGACCGTGTAAAACAAAGGTTTTCCCGTCGCCGATAAGGAGGGGGTGACGGCAGCGCGCTTTGTGGCTTGCTCTAGTCCTAGTAGTCATACTAGGTGGTCTAAGCACGTGTAGATTTATTCTTTTTCACGTCTCGTGTTCGCCGTACTGCCACGACTGTTGATGAATAAACGGTAAGTTATTCACGGGGAAACCCTTGTTGAGCGTGTTTGCGAGAGAGAGAGAGAGACAGTGTGCGTGTGTGATATGTCTAGAGACTGAGGCAATGATAACAGATTCTTTGTGTCTATGTGTGTGGAGGATAGAGAGAGACATGTACATGTGGCTTTGTGTTGTGTAACATGGAGACACATATACATAATTAGAGAGTGAGTGTGTGAGATACACATGCGGACATGGGGAGCGATGAGGATCCAGATAAATGGGTGTTTGTGCGTGTCTGTGTGTGTTTGTGCACGTGTTTGTGTGTGAGAGGGAGTGTGTGTATGTGGAGTTGAGAGACCACTAATGATGTAAACCTAGTATAAGGGAAGGGGGAATGGTGTGACATGTGTAGTAGCGGGATAACATGGGTGCAGGAGGGGGGAGCAGACTATTTGGAAGAGACATCGAGTGTGTGTGTGGGAGAGGGGTGAGAGAGAGAGAGAGAGAGAGAGAGCTAGCGCCAGAGGGAGAGGGAGAGAGGAAGAGAGGGGGAGAGAGGGGTCATTTGTGTCCATAAATGGCGTATAGATAGGGAGACAATGTTGATGTTGTTCGCAATTGGCCTATGTACGGAGACACAAGGGAAGCGAGTCATCATGTGTGTGATAGGGACTTCATGAGAGATCTAGAATAGATGGTGTAGAGAACAATGTGCGAGATCGAGAACGATGATACACTAGGGAGCTATGGAAAGAGTCACAACATATATATGTATACAGGGAAGGAGCTGGGGCGGGTCCGCATGTGGGAGAGATAGAAAGAGGAGACTGGTGCACAAGGAGACAAAGTGTGCTTGTTTGCGGTGGGGGTGGTGTGTGAGGTGAGTGTGCGAGAACCACATAACTAGGGAGATATACGTTTGGGGGCGACATTTTATGTGTATGGGAAAGATACACTCTACATAGTGCGTGTGCTTGGGAAAGAGAGATGCCAGGAGACCTAGAGAGTGGGGGAAGAGATGTGTGCATGCCCGAGAGACAAAGTGATAGAGACCTATATTGGGGTCCGGACTTTAGAAGAGAGAGGCGTGTTAATGTGCTCATGTGTTGGTGTTTGGGGGAGAGAACGACTTCTCTATGTGTGTGGGGGGGACAAGGGAGGGGGGGTTGGCTTCAGATAAAGAGTGAGGTGTCTTTATTTGAGGGACTTTAGCGTAATTGAGATATACATGGTCAATAGTGTGTGCACCCATGGTTGATCAATTTGTTTCACAGTTTGGACTATGAGATAACGATACTTTTGAACATGCGTGATATACCTTGATGTACCAGAATTACAAACCTAAGATTGGAATTTTGGAATTCGACTCCATCATTAGCTTTTGTAATTCATTTAAACAAAGGTACATTTTTATGTCGGGATTTCATGATTTCAAATTCATATATCAAACCTAGAGATATACACATACGGGCATGTTCAAACTTTATAATCATCCACTTTATTCATACACATACACATTTTTGCTTTTGTCATCATATTTAGGATAAACACATTTGTAATTTCATTTGAATTGGACCGTATGATGGTATTTGCTTGTAGTAGCTCAATGATCCATATTTGAATTGAATGGACAATCTAAGTTTCGAGTTGGAGACATTGATTTTCAAAACTTGCACTTTTTTGCGTGGAAAATAAATAAATTCTCGGCCATGATATCATAGTCGGTCGTAAAAGAGCAGAATATAATTTCAGGCGCCAAAAGCTTTCAAACTTCCCGCTCACATCGAAATATCTTGCGCCCGAAAGTTTAGTCCTGCGATATTCCTTTTTACCCCTGCCACATGAACGGAAAAGGGTTGATTTGGTAACTCCATTGTTTTCCCCTCTGTGCCCCCAACATTCTTCCCCAGAGCCCCTCCCCTTCCCCTCCCCGACCCCCCCCCCAACCACGGCAAGCCACTGAATCTAGTCCTTCGCCGCAGCGGTGGACCTCACACCCTGTCGGATCTACCTTCCGCACCTTGGAACCCCCAACTGCCAACTCACCACTTCACCTGAGCCGCTTCAGCGACTGGCTTGTCCACTGCTCCAGATCTTCTTAACCGCCATCATGGTCCACCTCACCGGATCTGCTTAACTGGCGCCCTCGTCCACCACGGTGTAGGACCTTCACTGACTTCCTCGTCCGCCCCTTCGCTGGCCCTTCATACAATCCCTCGTCCATCACAACAGATCCGCCTCACCAAAAGCACTATACAACGCGCCCACCGAAGCCTTCTTCCACTGCACCGGACCCGCTCCACGGACGCCATATTCAACTCCACCGGCCCTTCTTTACAGACGCCGCAGTCTCATCAGGTTATTTCGATTTGTACTCCTTCGATTTTTCTCTTTATCGTGCAAATGTTTACTTACCACAGATGAGCTTTCTTGTATGTCGACAGGCGCCGCAACTGTAGCACCGGAGCCGCTTCAGCGACGGTGATAGCCGCCCAAACCCAACCGCAACACGAGCACCATCGACGATCCTTAGCTATCAAGTATGGCAACGATACCCATACGCCGCCGAGAATCAGGTACTATTATCCAATGGCCGGCGCCTACGTTCACTTTCCTAGCATAAGCACCGCACCTTTGAATTTCTTTAGGGAATCATTCAGTTTTTCATGAGATGCATTATTCTGCTTGCACCTGTAGGGCCATACTTCTGGCAGTGAACATGTTACATGTGCTAAACTACATACCAGTGCACATATAGTTAATATGCTTTAGTTTTGTCCTAAGTATTACTGTACTTCCTAGATATCATTGCCTACTATTTTACTTCTTGAATGCTATATTTATGATAATGGTGTTGTTCTGATGCCACCTGTTGGTTCCATCAGACTGCTTAATGTTCTCTATGCTTAATTACACATCAGCAAACTAGCATGTGGTTCCGGTGTTTTTGTTCGTTTTACCCTACATTGATGCTAGCTATTACATCACTGCTCCGAGCCTCTGTTCATTACTTGTTTGTGTGTTCTTGATCTTCCCAAGTTGCATGACTAATTTGATGCTTCTATTTATGGAGCTGCCAACCCCATCAAGCAAAATATTTGTTCTTTTGGGGCTGGCACCTCGAACAAGCATAAAAAGAGAGGGAAGTAGATATATTGTCGTGTATGCACACACCCTTCTTGCATTAGTTTAGATGAACCATTGATGATCAATTCGGACCAGTGCATGCGATTAAAATTAATTTTACCTAAATAGAGGGTGCAGAATAAACTAGATTTGCAACCACGGGATGCTGACGATATCTTCAAAGAACTTGCAACAACAGCGAGGCTTCACAGCAACATATGGTAAGCCAGTGTGTTTTAGTACATGTGAAATGTAATACGAGTGGGCTGCTTTCTTGGCTTGTGCCCTCAACATGTAATCCTACCGAATTACAAATAGTTCAGTTGTCTGCTTTGCTGTATTACTTGATTCGGATGCTTGTTTGTTGTTACGCTATACCTGAGTTGGCCAATATGCCAGCAGTGCCTGATGTACTATCGTAAAGAAATGCATGCCTAGTTCATTTGAGTCCTTAACTTTTCCTCTCAACTTCATCACAAGACTGTCTTCGTAGTTTATATGAGGACACACTATTAAGTGCTTTCTCAGATTACTTCAACTGCTTAGATGCCTTGGCAACTTGAATATAGTGGTGGTACACTCCCTTTCAACTAGGGATGTCAACTGGGTCCCGTTTAATCCTGATTAAAGTCCACTAGTGGTATGATAGTTCAAAAGAGTTTTTGTATTTTGAGGAAAATGAACTAGGGAGCTAGCAAAAACTAACTAGATGGGACTGACGGATGTTGTTTATTTTCCACTTACATCCCTAGTTTCATCTTACCATTTTAATTTCTTTTCGGCTGATGTTGCTTCGAACCATTTAAATATAGATTGCCATGCTCGGCAATAATTTGTATGTTGTTTACCATGTAAGCTTACTGCCTGGATCATACGATAACTATCTCTTACTTATGTCCAGCGGAAACCTTTCAGGATGCCATTCACACTAGGACACAATGTACAACCCCGGAATCTATTTGTGGAAGCAGTGTGCCATCCATGTTACCCGATGGTAGTAGTTCAGAGGCAACACCGCCGGAGAGCAGTCTGAGCACAGATATTATAGTGCTTGAGGCTCTACTAGAGGCAGAAAGAGATGATGTGGCTGCCATGAATGAGGTAATCTTTATCTTGGGGTTGGAAATAATGGAATTAGCGGCACACATTATGCAAGCAACCCAGGAATTGGAGGAAGTAAGAATGTTGCATTTGAAGACGGAGGAGGTCCTGCTGTTTCTGCTATCTAAAGCCCAGGGTAATCCCGGTTCTTCTTTAGATACCAGTTGAAATTGTCATTAGATTATTATACTTGCATGTTGTGTCATGTCTCTGAATGGATTAGGTTGCAAGACCCCCTATGTTGTCCTTGTGTTGTAATGATCCAAATTTTTTAGGCGAGGTAATCCTCAGTACTTGTATGATTAACATAAGGTGAACTATTTTTCGGGTGAGCATATTGTATTGGATGAAATAATTGTTTGACTCAGAGTGTATCCAACCTACTGAATTCGAAGATCACGGCATTTCTCAATCATAATCATATATAAAGGTGGAATAAATCTTTGTTGTGGTTATGAAGAAATAAATAACAAAATGTAGAATTATCTGTGGATATTCGTAATTGAATACAAATTACATTTGAATTTAGTTTGCCAGTGCCAAGGGCAAACGTGAATGCTAATTCTCCCAAGTTTTGAATGAAGCGGCAAAACACCCACTATAATTTGTGGGCTGCCCGAAGCAAGTGTTTGCAAGATGGAAATTACTGCTTACCCCTGACACTTGACATCCTTATCGACCGGATTTACACTTCTGTCGATAGGGGTAGAGTAGTAACTTCAATCAGACGTGACACGATGGCCTCTGAGTCCATTCAGACACGGTGGGCGCCAAACATGGGCGGCAAAACACATTTGATTCAAGCTCGTCCGAAAGACATGTGTCTCTTTCTCCATTTCCCCATTCATACACGGTGGGCGGCAAAACAAACTCTCCTCGTCCGAAATTGATGTAGGCCAATAATTTAAGTATGTGTAACTTCCCTCAGACGTGACACAACCGCCCTACCTGTCAGCCCCGTTCATACACTGTGGGCGCCAACTGTGGGCGCCAAAACACCCTCTCCTTGCCCGAAATAGTTACCGGCAAATATTTGGGAGATGCGAGATTACCGTCCTATCCCCAACCGATGCGATGTCCGAAATTTTAAACGGGGGATAAGTTCGTAACTTTCCCACATTTCAGAGAAGCGCGTCCCAAAGTTTGAGATCCCCCCTCCATTTCCCCATTCATACACCATCGGCGGCACGACAACCTCCCCACCGTGGCCAGCCTCCTCCGTACGCCACCCCATCCTCCACCTTGCCGGAGCCGCTACCCCTACCCCGTCGTCCACTGCAAGAGATCGACGTCTCTCATCCACGGCTGTCGGTTCTATATCTGGCGTATCTCGTAGTAGGGGTCCTAAGCTAGGCATCTTATAGCGATGGTAACATGGACACGGGGTTTTACCCAGCTACGGGCTCTCTTGAAGAGATAATACCCTACATGCTGCTTCTGATTGTATTCATATAGGGTGTAGTACAGAGTACATGTATCTACCATGATATTGTAGTAATGAATATCAGATTGTCTATTGACTAACCTGGCCTCGGTTTATATAAGACACCAGAGGCCTAGGGTTTTAGGAGAGTCCTTGTCTTGGGCGCCAAGTCTTATGGAGTCTTCCTTGTATGCGGCAGGGGCTGTCCGAACTGGCCCAGGAATGAGCCACCATGGGGGTCCTTCTGTAACACCCCGGATACAACTTTCCATATTCGTAACTCCAATTCTTGCCTTTTCCGGAGATGCGATATATTATTTTTCTCCGTGGTTGGGTTTTGTTCTTTTGTTTTTGCATTTTGTTCATGTCATGCATTTCATCATTGCATCATTCGCATTGCATCGGCATCGTTTTTCATAAAACTTGCATCCGCTCGTAGTTGCCGCTTCTCGCTTCTCTCCGTTGCGTCCGTTGACCTTTCTTGGACCAACGATTCTTTTGTTGCCCGACCGTTCGACCCCTCTTTGCACAAGACCCCCTCTTGCGGCGTCAAAACTTCCCGAACCCCACCCGGTCATTACCGTTAGTCCGGATCATCCCTAAGCGTCTACAAAATATCTTCGTTTTATTTATTGGACTCCCTAGCCTATTTATTCTCGACCGCCCGATTTCGATCGGACGGACCAAGTAACTCCTACCTAAACCACTCACTATATAATCAAGCCAAGCCTAAAACCTAGGGACCTTGTCCCATCCACCCGTCGCCACCGCCGCCACTCCACCAAATTTTCCCTCGGGATCCATCCCCAATCAGCCTCCATCCTCCCTCGTTTTCTTCACCAGACCAGCCGCAGCCTCCTCCTTCCTCGATCTTCCCTGCCACCCAGTCCCGTCGATCCACCCACCTATCGATCCCCACCAACCTGGCGACCCGCAGCCCAGCCTCTCGCTCCCTCCTCGTTCCAGATCGAGAGGAGCTCGCCCGAGCTTCACCTCCAAGACCTCGCGCCGCCGAGGAGCCGCCTCGTCGCCGGAAACCAGCGCTGCTCCACCTCGTCTCGCGGCCTCCTCTGCTTCGCCTCGAGCCTGCAGCAACAGCACAACCTCCAGGCCAGTCCCTCGCGCTACCTCCTTCTTTCCCTTCTTCCTTCTCTGTCCTCATCTCTCTCTCCCGCAGGTTCCGTCGCCAATGGCCGCCATGGATGTCTCCCGAGCTCCGTTTCACCTCGCCGCCGTCGGGAACCGGTGTCCCGCGGCCGAGTCCGTCGAGTCCCGCCGCCTCCTGCCATTTTCCCACACCACCGAAGGTCCTTGCAGCTCCTCCGCCGCCCTGCTCCGTTCGTCGCCGCCTCCGCAAGATCCGGCGAGGCCCTGCGTTCCCAGCCCCGTCCCCGGCCACCGGTGCCCTCGCCGGAGACCATCTGCGCCGCCCGCCCAGTTCCTTGCCTCTGCATCGCTCCCCTGTCGCCGTCTTACGACGCTTTCTGCTGCTCTCGTCTTCAAACGCAGCAGAGCACAGCCGCTTCGCCAGCGTTATTGCGCCTCGCCCATAGCGACCGCCCGGCCGTCGCCATCCCAGCGAGCCGGCCCAGATCTGCTGGCCTGCCAGACCTCTCCTCCAGCCGGGCCGAAGCCCATGGGTGAGGCCCCCAGCGCCTTCCTTTTTTTCTTCTGTTGGGCCTGCTCCATCAGTTTCGGCCCATGCATGTTTTTTTCCCGTTCTGCGATTTTAGCAATTATCCAGGATTTACTGTTTTACAGAAAAGTCCTTCAACATCATGCATATAATAACTCCACAACCGTGCATCGGATTAAAATAATTTATACATGTTAAATGCTTAGAATTTTGTGTAGATTAATAATATGTCATTTTCATCCATGTTTAAAATGCTTAAAATGATGTTTGTTTAATTTTGCATAATGCCATGTTAAAATGATTTAATTCATAACTAAATAACTGTAGCTCCATTTTAAATAAACTTTATATGTAAATGGGGTGGAAAAAATGCCTAGATTAACATGGTCCACTTTATTTTCCTGTTTAATAACTTTAAAATATGTTTTAGGGCAGAACAGTAGCAAATTCATAAATTGCATATGAGGTTTTTCCGGAAATGTTGTTTGTTGTTCCTGCCTCATTTAAACTTGCCTAAATAGTTAGTTTACTTACGTTTCACCCCTTGCCATGTTTAACAACATTTAATATTGTTGACTAGCTTATAACGAGATTAAACTAAATATGTCAATGTGGTGTTTTGCCAATATGCAACTCGTTGCATATTGAGCTCCATTGAACTTGTAGTATTGTTTGTTGCATTTTGCCATGCCATGCCTCATTAAACCGGACATGCATCATACTTGTTTGTGCATCATGCCATGTTTATGCTTGTGTGTTTACCATGTTGTTTGCTTCTTTCCGGTTTGCTTCTCTCGTTAGCTTCGGTTTCGTTCCGGAGTTGTGAGGATTCGTTTGACTACTCCCGTTCGTCTTCTTCATGGACTCGTTCTTCTTCCTAGCAGGATTTCAGGCAAGATGACCGCTACCCTGGATCTCACTACTATCATTGCTATGCTAGTTGCTTCATTCTATCGCTATGCTGCGCGACCTATTACCTATTTTTCAAGCCATCCCAAATTGCCATGAACCCCTAACCTTTGACACCTTTCCTATGCAAACCGTTGTTTGGCTATGTTACCGCTTTGCTCAGCCCCTCTTATAGCGTTGCTAGTTGCAGGTGAAGTTGAAGATTGCTCCAGGGTGGACAGGATTTTGGTTGGGATATCACAATATCTCTTATATTATTAACGCATCTATATACTTGGTAAAGGGTGGAAGGCTCGGCCTTATGCCTGGTGTTTTGTTCCACTCTTGCCGCCCTAGTTTCCGTCATACCGGTGTTATGTTCCCGGATTTTGCGTTCCTAACGCGGTCGGGTGATTTATGGGACCCCCGACGGTTCGCTTTGAATAAAACTTGTCCAAAGAAGGCCCAACATTGGTTTTACCATTTGCCTCACCACCACCTACTTTTCCCTTGGGAGTAATTAACCCAAGGGTCATCTTTATTATAGCCCCGGGCCAATGCTTGTCTAAGTGTTGGTCCAAACCAGAGCCACTTGCGGTGCCGCCCCTAGGCAACTTGGGGTATCGTCGGTTGCCGTCGTAGTGTTCATCCGGTCGTGGCTCGAGATGAGATCTGTGCTGCTACTATCGGGATGTCGGCACGCCGGGAGGTCTTGCTGGTCTTGTTTTACCATTGTCGAAATGTCTTGATGTACCGGGATACCGAGTCTGATCGGAGTGTCTCGGGTGAAGGTCTATTCCTTCGATGATCGCGAGAGCTTGTCATGGGCTAAGTTGGGACATCCCTGCAGGGTATAAACTTTAGAGAGCCGTGCCCGCGGTTATGTGGCAGATGGGAATTTGTTAATGTCCAGTTGTAGATAACTTGACACCAAATCCGATTTAAACGCATCAACCGCGTGTGTAGCTGTGATGGTCTCTTCTCGGCGGAGTCCGGGAAGTGAACACGGTCTTTGGGTTATGTTTGACGTAAGTAGGTGTTCAGGATCACCTCTTGATCATTGCTAGCTTCACGACCGTTCCGCTTGTTCTCTTCTCGCTCTTCTTTGCATATGTTAGCCACCATACTTGCTTAGTCGCTGCTGCAACCTCACCACTTTACCCCTTCCTTGCCCATTAAGCTTTGCTAGTCTTGATACCCATGGTAATGGGATTGCTTGAGTCCTCGTGGCTCACGGATACTTCAAAACCAGTTTGCGGTGCCTATGTTACCGAAAGCGGTGGCGCAACCAAGCTCAAGGAGGAGCTTGATGAAGATCTTGCCCTTTGTGTTGTTTCGTTCTAGTTGATCGAAGAGTGGAGCCCGGTTGGGGTCGATCGGGGACCTTTATGCATTTGGGGTTCTTCTTTTCTTTTGGTTCCGTAGTCGGACCTTGATTGTTTTGGATGATGTAATGCTTTATTCATGTAATTGTGTGAAGTGGCGATTGTAAGCCAACTATGTATCTCTTTCCCTTATGTATTACATGGGTTGTGTGAAGATTACCTCACTTGCGACATTGCTTTCAATGCGGTTATGCCTCTAAGTCGTGCTTCGACACGTGGGAGATATAGCCGCATCGAGGGCGTAACAAGTTGGTAATCAGAGCCTTCCCCGACCTTAGGAGCCCCACTGCTTGATCGTTTTTAGCAGCCGAGTTGTGTCTAGAAAAATGTTTTGAGTCATTTAGGATTATATATATCGGAGAGTTAGGAATTCTTTTACTCCTCAGTCCCTTCGTCGCTCTGGTGAGGTCTCCTGACGTAGAAGTTTTGACTTTCCTCTCCTCAAATTTCACTAAAAAAAATTTAGGATCACGCGGGTATTTTGGAATCGTTCCGATGGTTTTATGATGAGAACATTGTCTTAGTGCCTCCCGTCGGGGTTTAGTGGAAGTGTCCCGGGAGTTGAGCTCGAGGTGTTGTCGTCATAATTTTATCGTTGCAGTTCGGAATACCCGAGTTTAGTCGCCGACATCGAAAATCTGTTTTATGCGCTTGTTGGTGAGATAACCCGATAACCCAATCTTGAGGTGAGTACGGAGTATTGCCATGACTTGTATAACGGATGCTTTTGAAGGTTGAGGTACACGATTTCGAAGGTTTCTTGGTTATGTGTTGACGGATGGATACAGCTTGGATGTAGGTATTGTTAGTTTGGGTGAGATATATTGCTTCCTGTATCCCCAACACCGTTGCATAACCGAAAGTTTCGGAGTTTTATAGGTGGGAATTCAAGTAGCTCCTAGAATATCTTTCCGACAGATACATGATATGGGATTGGGTAAATCTCTATCATATGTATTTGTTCCGGCTTATTCTGCAAGCCAGTCCTTTGTTTTTGTTTCGAGTTGTGGTATTCGAGTTGCTTCAATGTCAAGTGTTGATTCCATACCTTTCCGAAATGGTGTTCTCATACTCCGATGTGAATACCAAATTCTTCTCGACAATCGAGATTGTCATGTCAATCCTTTTCAACCGGCGTGTTTCTCTTCAAGTGGATCAGATCACTTCAACATCAGCAAGACCAATTATCATTTCTTCTCAACGGTGTTTGTTTCATCCATCTCCAAGTTGCCTTTGTTTTTTCCCGCCCACCCACCCTTTTTCCTCAAGGACTAAGATTTCTTTACCAAGTATCCTTTTATTTTGCGAAGTTTCTCCATTCTTTTCCGTCAATGTTCTTACCCGGTGGTTCTCAAGAAGATGTTCTACTAGTTCGTCATTCCTCATTCCTTTCTCTTCTCCGGTGGATTCAAGTCAAGTTTGGTTGATCATACCTTTTTCCTCATTTTAATGTCTTCTCATACAGGTGCACCTCATTATCATTCTACTTCTCGCTATTTGTTATTCCGGAGTGCTCAAGATATCTCGAAGATTCGTGTTTCCACTCTGCATTCGTTCAAGCTCTTTCGAGATTGGTATCTCATTCAAGGCATTTAATTCTACCGGTGCAATCTCTATTTTCAATCAATCTTTTCAACGGTGTTCTTTTGAGTGGGCCCTAACCCACGTGTCTTTTCGAGATCTTACGACTTTTCTATTTTCCCGAGCTATCCTAAAGTCTTCTCAAGTTTGGCGTAAGAATGAGTTATCATCACCAAATGCTTTTCTCAAGATATTTCAAATTCTTTTCATAGTTGGCTCAACCTCTTCGCTTTTGATTCTTCGGTGTGCCTCAATAATTCGTGGTGGTGTTTCTCGTTGTCATTCTCATCATTTGAAGACCAAGAAGAGTTTCTCTTTAATCTTGCTCTATTCTCTTCAAGATTCATGGTGCTAGCTTGTTGCCATCCTCTCATAATTGTTTTCGATTGTGAGAATCTTTTCACCCATCGGAGATATTCAAGAGTCTTCTCGGTTTGTCATCCGAGTCCATCAATTCAGGTTTATTCATTCTCAGCCGTCGGTTATCATTCTCCTATCTTGCGGTGCATCAATCGAATATCCTCTAATCAGTTTTTGATCTCTTTGTTCTCATGTATCTAGTTTGTCTCAAGCACCTTCGTTCATTTGCTAATTCTTACCGGTGATGCACCCCTACTTCGATCATTTTCAATTCTTACGGTGGTTCTTTCAAGATCTCTCTTCCTTGTTTATCATATCAATTCATTTGTTGTTCCAATCCTACCGGTGGTTCGTTGAAGACCTTCTCAAGTTTTGATATATCTCTCTATCCTTTTTCAACAAGAATAAGTAGTATGCCAAATCCATTGCTTGTCATCAATTAAATTTGATGAAGGATGAGCATACAATAAATCTTATTCCTATTTCCTCGAGGTGATTCAATTCTTTTCTTCCGGAGATTATTCATGATGAATAAATTCTTGATTACAAGTGATTCATCTTTCTTTCCGGAGTGGGTCATCATATCACATTTCTCTGTTCGAGATGCTTCATCTTTTCTTTTCCGGAGTTCCAAGTTTTCCGCATTATCTCGTTGCGAAGCTCCATCTAAATCATCGCAAGGCTTCACCTTGTGTTTTCAACTTCTCTTTCTTTCTATTATCCTTTTGTTACCGGAGTTCTTCATTAAGGCTATACATGGTGGTTCATCAAGGATTTCATTCTTCAATTGTTCTTCAAGATTTCGCTCGAAGTTATGATCCGCCAAGCTATACTCAAAATTAAACAGGGTGCCCAACACTTGTTTTGTTTTGAGAAGCTCAAGTATTCTCCGTCTTGCATTCCAAAGTGCAATTCGTTCTACCTTATCATTTGAGGTGGTGTTATGTCACTCTTGACAATTTCCTTCATGTTTCATGATTCACATGTTGTCAAGAATGAGGTATTTAAACCCATCAATCTCTTCATTGGATTTATATTGGATTATATTTCACCTAAAGCCTTCCCCAAGGAATGTTGCTTTTGTGGTGATTATGCATGACCCAAGCTTGCTCTTTATCATCTTGGTGGAAGAAGTTTTTCATCTATTCGGTGCTCTCAAACAAATCAATGGTTTCCATTTGTGGCCGGTTGTCACCTCATAATTTTGAGATGCTTTCATAAGACCGCCACAAGCTTATTCTTTTCGTTGTTGGTTTTCCAACAACTCCGTTATAACCTTCTTTGCAAGGATGCTTTCCAAGCTCATTTGTGGCAGAAGTTGGCATTTTCTTCTCCATTCTTTTATTTCAGTGATCTATCTTCTATTCGTTCTTCCGGAGGCATTGTGATGTTACTCTCTTCGACCCATCATCTCATTTTCTAAATATCAAGTAATTTTCCTTGCTTATCCATTTAGCCGGAGTGTCGTGTTTTCATTCGAGTTCTCTCATCTTATCAAGTTTTGCCTCCCTTCTCAACCGGAGTGCGGTTTGCAATGTTTCTTACCCCTTGTGCCATTCTTTCAATTCCGGAGGCAGTGTGTTGTTGATTTCATCATGTATCCTCTCATCTTGTCAAGTTCATGTTCAATTCCTTCCATTTACAGTCGGAGTGCTGCCCGAATTTTTTTCCTCTCTCATCTTGTTTTAACCGGAGTGGTTACGAATTCTATCTTGTCCATTAAACTCTTGATTCATGTCTTTGCAACCTTCAAGTTCTCGTAATGTTCCTTCTTCCTCTTTTCTAACGGGATTGTTTGCAATCTCGTTCATCTCTGTTGTATTGTTTCTTTTAAATTGCTCAACCTCTCAAGGTTCTTTGGTTTCACTCATTGGTCAAAGAAGCAACTTAGTTTTACCTCTTCTCTTCCTCTTCCTTTTCCCTCCGGTGCCATCCTAGATCTCGGGACGAGATCCTCTAGTAGTGGTGGAGTGTTGTAACACCCCGGATACAACTTTCCATATTCGTAACTCCAATTCTTGCCTTTTCCGGAGATGCGATATATTATTTTTCTCCGTGGTTGGGTTTTGTTCTTTTGTTTTTGCATTTTGTTCATGTCATGCATTTCATCATTGCATCATTCGCATTGCATCGGCATCATTTTTCATAAAACTTGCATCCGCTCGTAGTTGCCACTTCTCGCTTCTCTCCATTGCGTCCGTTGACCTTTCTTGGACCAACCATTCTTTTGTTGCCCGACCGTTCGACCCCTCTTTGCACAGTGTAGACCCCCTCTTGCGCGTCCGAAAACTTCCCCGAACCCGACCCGGGCAGTCATTACCATTGGGTCCGGATCATCCCCTAGCGTCTACAAAATATCTTCGTTTTATTTATTGGACTCCCTAGCCTATTTATTCTCGACCGCCCGATTTCGATCGGACGGACCAAGTAACTCCTACCTAAACCACTCACTATATAATCAAGCCAAGCCTAAAACCTAGGGACCTTGTCCCATCCACCCGTCGCCGCCGCCGCCACTCCACCAAATTTTCCCTCGGGATCCATCCCCAATCAGCCTCCATCCTCCCTCGTTTTCTTCACCAGACCAACCAGCCGCAGCCTCCTCCTTCCTCGATCTTCCCTGCCACCCAGTCCCGTCGATCCACCCACCTATCGATCCCCACCAACCTGGCGACCTGCAGCCTCCCTCCTCATTCCAGATCGAGAGGAGCTCGCCCGAGCTTCACCTCCAAGACCTCGCGCCGCCGAGGAGCCGCCTCGTCGCCGGAAACCAGCGCTGCTCCACCTCATCTCGCGGCCTCCTCTGCTTCGCCTCGAGCCCGCAGCAACAGCACAACCTCCAGGCCAGTCCCTTGTGCTACCTCCTTCTTTCCCTTCTTCCTTCTCTGTCCTCATCTCTCTCTCCCGCAGGTTCCGTCGCCAACGGCCGCCATGGATGTCTCCCGAGCTCCGTTTCACCTTGCCGCCGTCGGGAACCGGTGTCCTGCGGCCGGGTCCGTCGAGTCCCGCCGCCTCCTGCCGTTTTCCCGCACCACCGGAGGTCCTTGCAGCTCCTCCGCTGCCCTGCTCTGTTCGTCGCCGCCTCCGCAAGATCCGGTGAGGCCCTGCGTTCCCAGCCCCGTCCCCGGCCACCGGTGCCCTTGCCGGAGACCATCTGCGCCGCCCGCCCAGTTCCTTGCCTCACGCCGCACCCTGTCGCCGTCTTCGATCGCTGCTGCTGCTCTCGTCTTGAACAGCGAGCACAGCCCGCTTCGCCAGCGTTAGCTGCGCCTACGCCCATAGCGACCGCCACCGGCGCCATCCCAATGAGCCGCCCAGATCTGGCTGCTGCCAGACCTCTCCTCCAGCCGGGCGAAGCCCATGGGTGAGGCCCCAGCCTTCCTTTTTTTCTTCATTGGGCCTGCTCCATTCAGTTTCGCCCATGCATGTTTTTTTCCCTTCTCATGATTTTAGCAATTATCCAGGATTTACTGTTTTACAGAAAAGTCCTTCAACATCATGCATATAATAACTCCACAACCGTGCATCGGATTAAAGTAATTTATACATGTTAAATGCTTAGAATTTTGTGTAGATTAATAATATGTCATTTTCATCCATGTTTAAAACGCTTAAAATGATGTTTGTTTAATTTTGCATAATGCCATGTTAAAATGATTTAATTCATAACTAAATAACCGTAGCTCCATTTTAAATAAACTTTATATGTAAATGGGGTGGAAAATGCCTAGATTAACATGGTCCACTTTATTTTCCTGTTTAATAACTTTAAAATATGTTTTAGGGCAGAACAGTAGCAAATTCATAAATTGCATATGAGGTTTTTCCGGAAATGTTGTTTGTTGTTTCGGCCTCATTTAAACTTGCCTAAATAGTTAGTTTACTTATGTTTCACCCCTTGCCATGTTTAACAACATTTAATATTGTTGACTAGCTTATAACGAGATTAAACTAAATATGTCAATGTGGTGTTTTGCCAATATGCAACTCATTGCATATTGAGCTCCATTGAACTTGTAGTATTGTTTGTTGCATTTTGCCATGCCATGCCTCATTAAACCGGACATGCATCATACTTGTTTGTGCATCATGCCATGTTTATGCTTGTGTGTTTACCATGTTGTTTGCTTCTTTCCGGTTTGCTTCTCTCGTTAGCTTCGGTTTCGTTTCGGAGTTGTGAGGATTCGTTCGACTACTCCCGTTCGTCTTCTTCATGGACTCGTTCTTCTTCCTAGCGGGATTTCAGGCAAGATGACCGCTACCCTGGATCTCACTACAATCATTGCTATGCTAGTTGCTTCGTTCTATCGCTATGCTGCGCGACCTAAAACCTATTTTTCAAGCCATCCCAAATTGCCATGAACCCCTAACCTTTGACACCTTTCCTATGCAAACCGTTGTTTGGCTATGTTACCGCTTTGCTCAGCCCCTCTTATAGCGTTGCTAGTTGCAGGTGAAGTTGAAGATTGCTCCAGGGTGGACAGGATTTTGGTTGGGATATCACAATATCTCTTATATTATTAACGCATCTATATACTTGGTAAAGGGTGGAAGGCTCGGCCTTATGCAGTGTTTTGTTCCACTCTTGCCGCCTAGTTTCGCCATACCGGTGTTATGTTCTCGGATTTTGCGTTCCTAACGCGGTCGGGTGATTTATGGGACCCCCCTGACAGTTCGCTTTGAATAAAACTTGTCCAGCAAGGCCCAACATTGGTTTTACCATTTGCCTCACCACCACCTACTTTTCCCTTGGGAGTAATTAACCCAAGGGTCATCTTTATTATAGCCCCCACCGGGCCAATGCTTGTCTAAGTGTTGGTCCAAACCAGAGCCACTTGCGGTGCCGCCCCTAGGCAACTTGGGGTATCGTCGGTTGCCGTACGTAGTGTTCATCCGGTCGTGGCCTGAGACGAGATACGTGCGGCTACTATCAGGATGTCGGCACGCGGGGAGGTCTTGCTGGTCTTGTTTTACCATTGTCGAAATGTCTTGATGTACCGGATACCGAGTCGATCGGAGTGTCTCGGGTGAAGGTCTATTCCTTCGATGATCGCGAGAGCTTGTCATGGGCTAAGTTGGGACACCCCTGCAGGGTATAAACTTTCGAGAGCCGTGCCCGCGGTTATGTGGTAGATGGGAATTTGTTAATGTCCGGTTGTAGATAACTTGACACCAGATCCGAATTAAAACGCATCAACCGCGTGTGTAGCCGTGATGGTCTCTTCTCGGCGGAGTCCGGGAAGTGAACACGGTCTTTGGGTTATGTTTGACGTAAGTAGGTGTTCAGGATCACCTCTTGATCATTGCTAGCTTCACGACCGTTCCGCTTGTTCTCTTCTCGCTCTTCTTTGCGTATGTTAGCCACCATACTTGCTTAGTCGCTGCTGCAACCTCACCACTTTACCCCTTCCTTGCCCATTAAGCTTTGCTAGTCTTGATACCCATGGTAATGGGATTGCTGAGTCCTCGTGGCTCACGGATACTTCAAAACCAGTTTGCGGTGCCTATGTTATCGGCGGTGGCGCAACCAAGCTCAAGGAGGAGCTCGATGAAGATCTTGCCCTTTGTGTTGTTTCGTTCTAGTTGATCAGTAGTGGAGCCTAGTTGGGGTCGATCGGGGACCTTTGTCGCATTTGGGGTTCTTCTTTTCTTTTGGTTCCGTAGTCGGACCTTGATTGTATCTGGATGATGTAATGCTTTATTCATGTAATTGTGTGAAGTGGCGAGTGTAAGCCAACTATGTATCTCTTTCCCTTATGTATTGCATGGGTTGTGTGAAGATTACCTCACTTGCGACATTGCTTTCAATGCGGTTATGCCTCTAAGTCGTGCTTCGACATGTGGGAGATATAGCCGCATCGAGGGCATAACACCTTCGCCCGATCCAGCTGGTCGGGAGACGATATGGTGAGTACCCCCTAGTCCAGGACACCGTCAGTAGCCCCCTAAACCGGTCTTCAAGTTGGGGACGCTCCTCGACTTCCGAACTATTCTTCATCTTCGGTCACCAGTCTTGAAAATTGGTTCAATAAATCTTTCCATCTTCGATCTTGAGGATCGCCAACGAAGAGTTTACACGTCGGGTATCCGAGGAGCCCCTTTAAGTTCTCAGCCTTTATCTATGCCTTGTTATTTTTTACACCACACCTCAGGTTTGAAGTTGTTCCCGTGCGGCGGTGTCCTCTTGCATCCAAGCTCCAACGCCGGACTGCATTCGAGGTATCTTTTGCAGCCGAGCACAAACACCGGACCGCTTCCAAGCTCCAACGCTGGAATGTATTCGAAGAGTCTTGTTACAGCCGAGCTCCAATGTTGGATTGCATCCGAGCTCCAAGGTCGGACTATGTCCAAGCTCCAACACCGGACTATATCCGAGCTCAAACGTCGGACTATGTCCAAGCTACAACACCGAACTGTATCTGAGGTGTCATAGCTCACCTTGGTTCAAAAAAGTTGAAGGAGTTTGAAGGGAATTAGCCGAGCTTAGTGCCAGAAATGCCCTCTATAGAGCCAACCGCTTGCATCTGAGCTTTATGTCGGACTGCTTCCAAGATGATGCACCACCTTGGGCTTGGGCTGATTGTTTGCGGATTTTATTTTCGATTGATGCAATTTACTCACTGACGAGATATGTAGCAAGTAGCCCTCAAGGTGTGTGTCGGCCTAAAATTATGAGATGCACTTTAGAGGAGATAGTGATCGGCAGACAGACCCTTGAGAGAGGGTTTTGAGAAGTCATTGTAATATACTAGCTCAATGTCGGATAGGTCCATATGGTACCTATTGTTGTCCGAAGACGCGTTTGTGCATAGTTCGGTCAAGCCGAACACTGAGCACTTTGAATTTTCTGCATTGAATAGGCAATGCAGTAGCCCCCGAGACACTGGTCGGGTGGCAGCACCAGATCAGAGGATCAATGTACCCCTTTAATATTTGTAAATGATAAGCACGAAGCCCAGTAGCCCCTTAGCCTTAATGTGGGCACGGGTGGCCGAATTAAGGATCGATATCCAGAGTAAAATCACAAATTATGTGTAATGATTCTATGTATCCAAGTACTTTACATTATTAATGCTCGGATCCGCATTGTACAAAACTTCGTTGACCGACCATCAGCTTCGACCTCCTCAGCCAGCAGCCGAGGAGTGTTTGTCCTACTTTATAAAGCCTTTACAAGTTCAAATGTTTACGACAAACAAAACAATCTGGCCATACGGTTTATAAACAAAGGTAAGCGGAGAGATATGTTATATTACTGTTTAATGTAAGAAACATCTTCCAAAGAAATAGTCCCGCTATTGGTTCCTTTCCTTGGGTCATCATGTTGACCATGATCATGAAACCTCAACTCCGATCAATGTGGGAGGAAAATATTGAGGATTTAGTTTGGGGAAAGTTCTCGAACTATGTGGTCTATAGCGAACCTAAATTCTCACTTCCGTCATTGCCGACCAATTATATCCTTTAAGATCGCTAGCTTTCGGCTTCATGCAGTCTGAGGTACTAATCCGATGACCCGGTAGTAACAACCACAGAGGTGCTCCCTTTACCGCCTAGCCGAACAATCAGGAACGTAGGGGTAAGCACAGGAGCCAGGCAACCTAGCTTGGCCAAAATCTTAAGTCAAATTGATTCATATTTATGGCTTTATATAACAATGATTACGGAAGGCAGCCCTCGTATATTAAATACAAGTGCCGAAGATATGTTTATTTTGACTCTGTTGCGACCGTTTATCAGTTGAAAGTGGCCAATTGTCAGCTTGCACCCCCTTGTAGATGCTATGCAGGGTGTTTTCGCAATAACAAAACAACCCTTAGCCGACGTCTCGGTGCCCGAAGGCGGTTGTGTTAGCGGAAACGAGGCAATCAGATATGCGCGATTTATAACTTTCTCTTAGTCATAGGATCTTAGAGTTGGGAGGCCAGTTACTAGCCCCCGGTTAGTGTTCAGCGACAGCCGAGGTCAAGCCGTAAACACTTCGGCCAATGTTATGAATGGCCCGTCATTTAACACAGTCATCGGATTGCTGACCAGTTTACACTTATTATGACAGTCAGTTTTTGGCTTTCTCCACCGAGGTGCTTAACCATGTGAGCTGGAAGCACAACCACAGTGGTTCTCCCTTTGCACACCTAGCCGAACAAAGCAGAACATGGGAGGCAAGCATAGGGGCCAGGCAACCCAACTATTGACCGAAGACACAATTCGAAACCGATGCATATATAGCAATATTCGAGAATGTTTTTGCCAAATCTCTAAATGTGTCCGGCGTTGTACTGCGAGACAAATGCTGGAAACACAGAAATAGTTTAAAAGTGCCATGGGCTTGGAAAACCAAAAAAAATCAGTAAAAACTTGACGTCCGAACTAGATCAAGTGTTCGGTTCCAATCCGAAAATTGGTCTTAGAAAAAAAATAAAAAATTGTGCTTCTGTTGTGCTTTAACATGACACATCCTATCTCGAGACTTTCAAGTGGGTCAGCCTACGGCTTCAACCTCCTATCCCGAAGGCGGAGTACTTCTCGTTAGGCCAGTTTACAAACTAAACTCTAGCGGTTTTGAGAGACAAATTAGGCTCCCTGGCTATTGACCACACACTCGTGTCGAAAAAAGGAGTGATAGAAAAAGACTTTGCAATGACTAAGAAGAAGAAAACTTATTATAAAACAGCTCATACTAATTTAAGAGCCCCCAAGTGACTTGGGTAAAAGAATTTTATGTATAATGATTGTATGTACTGAAGTACTAATATCATATCCGTGTTCACTCGAACTTTAAACACGTCTTAACCGACCGTCGACTTCTCCCTCTTCGGTCAAGGGCCGAAAAGTGTTATGTACTCCACCTGTCGAGAATATCGACGGTGTTTCCGATAACTACGCAATCAGGCCATAAGGCTGTAACAGACAAAGCGCGCTCAGGGAACTTATGCTATATTACTGACGGAGTGTAAGAAGCATCTTCGAAGAAAATAGTACCCCCACCGATACCTTTCTTCATTTGCTCATTGTTACTTGTGCAATAGATTTTTGTACTCACGAGTTCTGTTGTGTGCCGGCCATAATTGAAAACAATAAGAGCGCTAGCTTTCGGCTTCACCCAGTCTGAGGTCTGAGCCCGAATGACCAGATCGTGACAATCGCAGAGGTGCTCCCTTTTCTCCCTAGCCGAACAATCGGGAACATAGTGGTAAACACAGGAGTAAGGCAACCCAGCTTGCGAAACACTTAAGTCAACATGGTGCATATTGTGGCGTAATACACGAACAAGGAACGAAGCCATACAAGTATAATCATACGCAAGAGGAAAAGCTTCATAAAGGAAGCCCCCAAGTAAACGGGGTATTTGAATTTGTGTGTCACAAACAAAGTTTGGACAAGGAAGTTTTTCACAAACAACTTTTTGCCAAAAAAAGTATAATGCTTGGTCGAAACGAACAAAATTTAAAACTGAAAACTTTTGAGCATGGAAGCGACTTAGCTGGTTAATATGCTCGGTGTTGATGACGTGGTCCGAGCTAGATGCGGGACAAGGTCCCAACCCCCGAGCCGGTCCCGAGGTGGCGGAGCGAAGAGCTCGGCACTCTGAAGTAGCGACGTAGCACGGCCAATGTGGCAAGGTGGAACCCCCAGTCCGACCGAGGCGACGGAGCAGGCCGGCAGTATGAGGCCGAAGTCCCCGGCGTGGGTTAATGAAGTGATGACGAAGCCCCGGTCCAGCCGAGGTGATGTGGTATGTCGGTACGCCGAGGTGAAAGCGCTGCCAGACCCGGATCATTTATCTGTGCATGGAATATAGTGCAAGCCGGAGATAATTGTAATAATAATAAATTAAAAAAATAGTTGCATAATTAATAATTTATGCGAAGTGAATAATAAAAGAGATAACGCCCGTGCCGAACACCCGATGAGGTAGAGCTCTCTCGGCGATGCCGAAGTCCCCGAGGCAACCAAACATGTAGGTATGGCAATGCGACCAACAAGGTGATCACGCGAGCCAATTTATGCCGATTGGGATGACGACGTCGGCTTGCCGAATTGACCATGTGACGCGTTCGAAGTCGATTACCTACACACGTAAAATAGTGCAGTCCAAAAAGGTCTTCTATTTAATTGTCATAAATGAAATAAACAATTAAAGGAATGCGGCTTGAACGACGAGGTTGGCCTGGCGGAGCGCCAAGGTCCGGGTGCCGCGTTCGAGGTGGCCCCACGACTTGGTCGGCGGAGACAGGACGATGATGTCGTCTTGCCAGCGGCGGGGCATAGTCGAGGTTAATTATATGCATGCATTAAGTAGCACAAGCCGGGTAATAATAACAAAGTAAAGGAATAAGGAAAAATTGCAGAATTATTACTGCAAATAAATTATTAAAAGAGATTTGGCCTGGTGCGAGGACGATGTCGACACAGGGCATTGGCACGCCAAGGTGACAGAATCCGAATTCACAGGGTCACCCAAGTTGCAGACACAATGGGTGCGGGACAGTGACGACATATCGGGTCGCCCTAAAACGACGACCTTAAAGTGGACCAGGCTGCAAAACCTGCAGTGCCAAAAATCGCTAACAAGCAGAAAATACTCTTTGAAATATTACTAATATGTGCAACACGAATAATTAAAACAATTGCACCTATTGACTTATCCAACGATGTGGAAACTTGCTAGCAGATGAGACGATGATGGACGAGAGACGTCCTAGCCGGAGTGTATGGGGCCGGACAATATATGGAACTGCCGATCCGAACACGGAGGCCGGTTTGATGAAGGGTCTAACGCGTACGTCGGGCCGGCCAGATCGATGCAGTCGTAAAAAACATGTACAAGCATCAGCGAAGTATCTCTGCAAAAAATAATGCAGTACAAAACGACAGAAAACAATCTGTGTGCTGTAATTTTACGTGTTAAGAAATTAGCCAAAAAATAAAATCTGACCGTGATGACCACAAAAGACCGAAGTAGATAAAAAACAATCTGTATCAATAATCAGATCACTATGGCCTTGATCTTTTTAGGAGGATTCACCAATACATGAAATAGCAGTACTAGCAATTGAATTAAGATTAGCATTACTTTTAGTCTATGCACTTATCAGCAAAAAGTAATACTAGTAGAGGACAAGCTGCAGCCCAAGTACTGGAAAAGAAAGGGAGAGAGATAAAGGAGCCTCCCTGGTGCATGCAATCCTGCTCCCAGTGTGCTTGGGTGCCTCAAAAGGTGGCTTGGTCGGCCGATGTTGCTGCTAAAAGGCCTCGAGATTTGTGTCGCATCTACTCCCCCCGTCCGGGTTTATTAAGACTCTTAGCATCACAAGCATGTCCCTTTTTATAAGGCCTCTCTTTGGAAAGGTGCATGCATGCAACCATTTCATTGGTTGCATTGAAAGCCATTGTTGTTGGTGCCTTGGCTGGAAAATTAATACACTTCATGCATGCTTTTTTATTGGCTGCATGCATGTGAGAGAGTGCATTGGAGTGGAATGAAAGAATTAATGTGAACAAATTACTATGTGTCTTGGTCTAAGAGAAGTTGTTTTTAGGCCTAATAAACCCGGACGGAGGGAGTAGTACTAATTGCAGTAGTACTTTGACACTAGTCCGGATAGTTAAATCTTGGGGACGCATCAGGGTTGGACATCCAGTTTGTTTACTAGTACGGATAAAGTCCTCCGCATGTGGAACCCTATAGTCGCCCGCCAAGGAGTGCAGATCATACGAATCATCGGTGTCCGTGCATAAATCCATGAACACGACAACATAAAGTCTGAAAAAGTAATCCTTAAGGAAATTAAGTGATAATGAATAGATCTAATCGGAAAGACATCACCTGATCATCCCATGGAACCGCGGCTATCACCCAGCAGGCTCTCAATGAAAGCATCAATGTCGGTTCTATATCCGGCATATCTCGTAGTAGGGGTCCTTATCTAGGCGTCTTGGAGCGATGGTAACATGGACACGGGGTTTTACCCAGCTTCGGGCTCTCTTGAAGAGATAATACCCTACATGCTGCTTTTGATTGTATTCATATGGGGTGTAGTACAGAGTACATGTATCTACCACGGGATTGTAGTAATGAATATCAGATTGTCTATTGACTAGCCTATCCTCAGTTTATATAAGACACCGGAGGCCTAGGGTTTTAGGAGAGTCCTTGTCTTGGGCGCTGATACGTCTCCAACGTATCTATAATTTATGAAGCATTCATGCTATTTTATTATCTGTTTTGAATGATTACGGGCTTTATTATACACTTTTATATTACTTTTGGGACTAACCTATTAACCGGAGGCCCAGCCCATATTGTTGTTTTATTGCCTATTTCAGTATTTCAAAGAAAAGGAATATCAAACGGAATGAAACCTTCGACAGCGTGATTTTTTGGAAGAATATGATCCTGGAGACGTGGAGTTCACGTCAGAAGATCCTCGAGGCAGCCACGAGATAGGAGGGCACCCCCCACTGTAGGGCGCCCCCTATCTCGTGGGCCCCTCGAGCACCTCTCGACCGACTTCTTTCGCCTATATAAGCCTACGTACCCTAAAACCATCGAATATCAAGATAGATCGGGAGTTCACCGCCGCAAGCCTCTGTAGCCACCAAAACCCTCTCGGGAGCCCATTCCGGCACCCTGCCGGAGGGGGAATCCATCACCGGTGGCCATCTTCATCATCTCGGCGCTATCCATGACGAGGAGGGAGTAGTTCACCCTCGGGGCTGAGGGTACATACCATTAGCTATGTGTTTGATCTCTCTCTCTCTCTCTCTCTCTCTCTCGTGTTCTCTCTATGGCACGATCTTGGTGTATCGCGAGCTTTGTTATTATAGTTGGATCTTATGATGTTTCTCCCCCTCTACTCTCTTGTGATGAATTGAGTTTCCCTCTTGAAGTTATCTTATCGGATTGAGTCTTTATTTGAGAACACTTGATGTATGTATTGTCGTGTTTATCTGTGGTGACAATGGGATATCACGTGCCACTTGATGTATGTTTTGGTGACCAACTTGTGGGTTCCGCCCATGAACCTATGCATAGGGGTTGGCACATGTTTTCTTGACTCTCCGGTAGAAACTTTGGGGCACTCTTTGAAGTACTTTTGTGTTGGTTGGATGAATCTGAGATTGTGTGATGCATATCGTATAATCATGCCCACGGATACTTGAGGTGACAATGGAGTATCTAGGTGACATTCGGGTTTTGGTTGATTTGTGTCTTAAGGTGTTATTCTAGTACGAACTCTTGAATAGATTGATCCGAAAGAATAACTTTGAGGTCGTTTCGTACCCAACCATAATCTCTACATTTGTTCTCCGCTATTAGTGGCTTTGGAGTGACTCTTTGTTGCATGTTGAGGTATTGTTATATGATCTATCTATGTTATTATTGTTGAGAGAACTTGCACTAGTGAAAGTATGAACCCTTGGCCTTGTTTCCTATCATTGCAATACCGTTTGTGCTCACTTTTATCATTAGTTACCTTGCTGTTTTTATATTTTCAGATTACAAATACCTTTATCTACTATCCATATTGCACTTGTATCACCATCTCTTCGTCGAACTAGTGCACCTATACAATTTACCATTGTATTGGGTGTGTTGGGGACACAAGAGGCTCTTTGTTATTTGGTTGCAGGGTTGTTTGAGAGAGACCATCTTCATCCTACGCCTCCCACGGATTGATAAACCTTAGGTCATCCACTTGAGGTCAATTTGCTACTGTCCTACAAACATGTGCACTTGCAGGCCCAACAACGTCTACAAGAAGAAGGTTGTGTAGAAGACATCAAGCTCTTTTTTGGCGTCGTTGCCGGGGAGGTGAGTGCTTGAAGGTATATCTTTAGATCTTGCAATCGAATCTTTTTGTTTCTTGTTTTATCACTAGTTTAATTTATAAAAGAAAACTACAAAAAAAATGGAGTTAAGTTTGTCTCATACGCTTCGTCTTTTTAATGTCTTTCCTGAGTATGATGGAAAGAAAATTGTGCTCAAGTGCTAGAAGAAGAATGCATTAAAATGCTTGGTACTAATTCTTTGAATGATGATCATGATTGCAATGTTGTTATTATGAAATCTTTGAATATCCATAGTACTAATGATGATTGCACTAGTTATGATGAAAATGTCTCTTATAAGCATGTTGATTTTTGTGGAGTATAATGGGTTTGCATTGACACACCAAATAGAGAAAATATATATTGCAAGAGGCATAAGTATTTTAAAACTAAAGGTTTACAAGAAAGGCTTGATGATTGTGCTGAAAGATTCAATATTTTTCGTGCCCCTTGTGAACTTTGCAATGAACGTGGTCATTTAAACCTCCAATGCAAATTGTTTCATGATCGAGTTGTGTAAAAAAATTGTGATAACTTGATTACCCTTGGGCATCATAAAGAGCTTAGTCTTCTTTTGGGGTATGAAGAAATGAAACGTATAACTGAGGGTATTCCAAAATTTAATCTTGATAGATTTATTGATTTTGATCTAGAGGATATTTATATGTTTTGTGCGGTGAATTGCATTGAAAATCCTTATATTGCCAATTACATAAAGAAAAGAAAGGAAAAAGAAGATGAAGAGAATACTAATGAAAGGGAAGAGACTTCCCAATCTCCTCCTATTATTTCTTATGATGAATCAGGTAACGAGGAGGAGCTTTCTATTCAACCAATCTCGTCAATAAGGAGCTCAAAGAGGAAGGTTGAACCCACACATAATATGAAGAAGAAAAAGAAAAGAAGGAGCAACAAAGGTAGAAAGGTATCCCTCCCAAATGATGTTGCTCCTACTACTCATTGTGATGATGATAATTGCTATACTATTGGTGCTATCCATATTTTTAATGATGAAAGTGATTATGCTTATGATATGAAAGGACCCAAGCTTGGGGAAGCTATGTTTGATAAGGATGAAATATTTGAGAATATATTTGCTGAAATTAATGTTTGTCCCAAGCTTGGGGATGCTATGTTTAATGAAGATGATATTTTTAGCATCCCAAGTTTTGATATGCAAAGTTGTTATGATGATAGCATGCCTCCTACTTATGATGATTATTGTGATGAAACTTATGCTATAAAAAGTAGTGATGATTATATTTATAAAACTTGTCATGATTATGATTACCCTTTTTCTGAACATTACTCTTTTAATGTGGAAACAATTTTTAGTGTTCAAGTCTTTTATGATACTTCCACTATTCCGAATGAGAAGAATTTTGCTTATGTGGAGAGTAGTAAATTTTCTATGCTTATAGATCATGAAAAGAATGCTTTAGGTGCTGGTTATATTGTTGAATTCATTCATGATGCTACTGAAAATTATTATGAGGGAGGAATATATGCTTGTAGGAATTGCAATAATGTCAAGTTTCCTCTCTATGTGTTGAAAATCTTGAAGCTATGCTTGTTTTGCCGTCCTATGCTAGTTGATTATTGTTTCCATAAGTTGTTTGCTCAAAAAATTCCTATGCATAGGAAGTGGGTTAGGCATAGATGTGCTAGTCATATGCTTCATGATGCTCCCGTTATGTTTCAATTCTTATCTTTTACGTGAGCATCATTGTCATCATCATGCCTAGCTAGAAAGGCATTAAAGAAAAGCGCTTGTTGGGAGACAACCCAATATTTATCCTTACTGTTTTTGTGTGCCCACATGATTATGCTACTGTAGTAATCATGTTTTACAGCTTTTGTTTCAATAAAGTGTCAAGTAAGACCTTTAGGATAGCTTACGGTGATAGTTGTGTTGATCCTGCTGAAAATCAGAAACTTTTTCACCTAGTAAATTAGTTTTTTTAATTCACATAAACGTGCTTCTGATCTGATTCGTTTTGCTCTGGATTGGTACACAAATTGCTTAGTACTTCCTAATTTGGTAGGATTTTTGGAGTTCCATAAGTATACGTTTGATACAGATTACTACAGACTGTTCTGTTTTTGACAGATTCTGTTTTCTATGTGTTCTTTGCTTATTTTGATGAATCTATGGCTAGTATTAAGTGGTATGAACCATAGAGAAGTTGTAATACAGTAGATATTACACCAATATGAATTTATAATGAGTTCATTACAGTACCTTAGTAGTTGTTTTATTTTCTTATACTAACGGAGCTTACGAGTTTTCTGTTGAGTTTTGTGTTGTGGAGTTTTCAAGTTTTGGGTAAAGATTCGATGGACTATGGAATAAGGAGTGGAAAGAGCCTAAGCTTGGGGATTCCCAAGGCACCCCAAGGTAATATTCAAGGACAACCAAGAGCCTAAGCTTGGGGATGCCCCGGATGGCATCCCCTCTTTCGTCTTCGTTCATCGGTAACTTTACTTAGAGCTATATTTTTATTCGCCACATGATATGTGTTTTGCTTGGGGCGTCATTTTATTTTGTTAGTATTTGCTTGCTGTTAGTTATAATAGTGTTTTGCATCTTTAGTTTCAATAAAAATGTCAAGGATAGCCTTTACCATGCTTATTTTGCTACTATACATGTTGCTGTTTGAAAACAGAAAGTTTACCGCTGTTGCAAAAATTCCCTAGAAAAGACAGAGAATGATATAATGTTGAAACTTTTTGCATAATGAGCTCTGATAAATTTATTACAGTGGGAATTTTATTTCATAATTTTTGGAGTTAGGGAAGTATGATGAATCTTGCATTCTTTCTAGACTGTACTGTTTTGACAGATTGCTGTTATGTTTGCATTGTTTGCATATGTTTGCTTGTTTAATGATTCTATTTGAGGATAGGAGTATTAAATATGCAGAGGCATTTAGTATTCAATGTTGAATAATAATTTTATTGATTTGTTACAGTAGAAAATGATAAGGTTTTGCATTGGTTTGTACTAACCTATCTCACGAGTTTTTGTTGAGTTTGTTGTGGATGAAGCTTTTGATAAAAAGAGAAACCATGACATGAGAGGAATTAAGGAGACACAAAAGTTCAAGATTCGGGATGCCCAAGGCACCCCAAGATAATATTTCAAGAAGTCTCAAGCATCTAAGCTTGGGGATGCCCCGGTAGGCATCCCACTTTTCTTCTTCAACAACTATCGGTTAGTATCGGTTGAGCCTAAGTTTTTGCTTCTTCACATGAGTTGTGCTATCCTTGCATTGTCATTTTATTTTTGCTTTGCTTGCTGTTTGATTGCAATATCAAGATCTGAAATTCTTTAATGAGAGAGAGAGAGTCTTCACATAGTTACATAATTATTTAGCTACTCATTGATCTTCACTTATATCTTTTTGGAGTAGTTTGTCATTTACTCGTGTGCTTCACTTATATCCTATGAGTAAATTGTTGAATGAGTTGATTGTCATAAATCTGAAATTAAATATGTTTCATTTGCTTATCCCATGGGGAGTAATGACTTCACATCTAGGAAGTAGAGGTTGTAAATTTATTGAAGGTTAGCAAGCATTGTATTGGTCATTTGAACAATTCATGAAAGAATATTTAAGGAAGAGAGATTTCACATATAAATACACTATCCTAGACATCTTTTATAATTGGGAGCACTCATTAAGTATGACATGCTAAAGAGTTGATGTTGGACAAGGAAGACAACATAATGGTTTATGTTTTCTGACATCTCAGTTAAAGTATATTGTCATGGATCATTCAAACATCTTGAGCTTGCCTTTCCCCCTCATGCTAGCAAAAATTCCTTGCACCAAGTAGAGATACTACTTGTGCTTCCAAATATCCTTAAACCCAGTTTTGCCATGAGAGTCCACCATACCTACCTATGGATTGAGTAAGATCCTTCAAGTTAGTTGTCATCGGTGCAAGCAATAAAAATTGCTCTCTAAATATGTATGATCTTTTGGTGTGAAGAAAATAGCTTTATACGATCTCTTGTTATGGAAGCAATAAAAGCGACGGACTGCATAATAAAGGTCCATATACAAGTGGCAATATAAAGTGACATTCATGATGAATTGCAATTGTTTGATGACTAAGAATGAAGTTTGCTAGTTTTCAAGAAATTTTATGGTCTATGCTTTAACATGTGAATTGCGTGTTACTTTATCGTGAGAAGTTTTATGAGATGAACTACTGTTATGACATATTATCATGCTAGAAAAGGTGATTGAAACTATCATTGATCAAACTTGTGCATCTCTAGCATTCACACTTCATAAATTCTTTCTTTATCATTTACCTACTCGAGGACGAGTAGGAATTAAGCTTGGGGATGCTGATACGTCTCCAACGTATCTATAATTTATGAAGCATTCATGCTATTTTATTATCTGTTTTTAATGATTACGGGCTTTATTATACACTTTTATATTACTTTTGAGACTAACCTATTAACCGGAGGCCCAGCCGATATTGCTGTTTTATTGCTTGTTTCAGTATTTCGAAGAAAAGGAATATCAAACGGAGTCCAAACGGAATGAAACCTTCGGCAGCGTGATTTTTTGGAAGAATATGATCCTGGAGACTTGGAGTTCACGTCAGAAGATCCTCGAGGCAGCGACGAGATAGGAGGGCGCGCCCCCCCTGTAGGGCGCGCCCCCTGTCTCGTGGGCCCCTTGAGCACCTCTCGACCGACTTCTTTCGCCTATATAAGCCCACGTACCCTAAAACCATAGAATATCAAGATAGATCGGGAGTTCGCCGCCGCAAGCCTCTGTAGCCACCAAAAACCTCTCGGGAGCCCGTTCTGGCACCCTGCCGGAGGGGGAATCCATCAGTGGTGGCCATCTTCATCATCCCGGCGCTATCCATGACGAGGAGGGAGTAGTTCACCCTCGGGGCTGAGGGTATGTACCAGTAGCTATGTGTTTGATCTCTCTCTCTCTCTCGTGTTCTCTCTATGGCACGATCTTGATGTATCGCGAGCTTTGTTATTATAGTTGGATCTTATGATGTTTCTCCCCCTCTACTCTCTTGTGATGAATTGAGTTTCCCTCTTGAAGTTATCTTATCGGATTGAGTCTTTATTTGAGAACACTTGATGTATGTCTTGCCGTGTTTATCTGTGGTGACAATGGGATATCACGTGCCACTTGGTGTATGTTTTGGTGACCAACTTGCGGGTTCCGCCCATGAACCTATGCATAGGGGTTGGCACACATTTTCTTGACTCTCCGGTAGAAACTTTGGGGCACTCTTTGAAGTACTTTTGTGTTGGTTGGATGAATCTGAGATTGTGTGATGCATATCGTATAATCATGCCCACGAATACTTGAGGTGACAATGGAGTATCTAGGTGACATTAGGGTTTTGGTTGATTTGTGTCTTAAGGTGTTATTCTAGTACGAACTCTTGAATAGATTGATCCGAAAGAATAACTTTGAGGTGGTTTCGTACCCTACCATAATCTCTATGTTTTTTCTCCGCTATTAGTGGCTTTGGAGTGACTCTTTGTTGCATGTTGAGGGATTGTTATATGATCTATCTATGTTATTATTGTGGAGAGAAGTTGCACTAGTGAAAGTATGAACCCTTGGCCTTGTTTCCTATCATTGCAATACCGTTTATGCTCACTTTTATCATTAGTTACCTTGCTGTTTTTATATTTTCAGATTACAAATACCTTTATCTACTATCCATATTGCACTTGTATCACCATCTCTTCGCCGAACTAGTGCACCTATACAAATTACCATTGTATCGGGTGTGTTGGGGACACAAGAGGCTCTTTGTTATTTGGTTGCAGGGTTGTTTGAGGGAGACCATCTTCATCCTACGCCTCCCACGGATTGATAAACCTTAGGTCATCCACTTGAGGGAAATTTGCTGCTGTCCTACAAACCTGTGCACTTGCAGGCCCAACAACGTCTATAAGAAGAAGGTTGTGTAGTAGACATCAGGCGCCAAGTCTTGTGGAGTATTCCTTGTATGCGGCAGGGGCTGTCCGAATTGGCCCATGAATGAGCCGCCATGGGGGTCCTCGGCCCGATCCAGCAGTCGAGAGACGACATGGTGAGTACCCCCTAGTCCAGGACACCGTCAACGACGCTGGACCAGGATCCTTTCATCGCGTCCTCTCGCTTCATCAGCGCCGTCGTCCACCTTCTCGTTGCTACTCCTACAACCGCCTCATCCACGGCAACAGGATTTATCCACCGACCCGGCCGTCTGCCGTCTAAAATCTTCTTCCCCGCCGCCGACAGCCATCGCACCCACGGCACCCTCAACGTATGAGCAGAGGCGTATGATAACCCACAAGTGTAGGGGATCGCAACAGCTTTCTAGGGTAGAGTATTCAACCCAAATTTATTGATTCGACACAAGGGGAGCCAAAGAGTATTCTTAAGTATTAGCAGTTGAGTTGTCAATTCAACCACACCTGGATAACTTAGTATCTGCAGCAAAGTATTTAGTAGCAAAGTAGTATGATAATAAAGGTAACAGTGGCAAAAGTAAAGATAGCAGTTTTGTAGTAGTTGTAACAGTAGCAACAGAAAAGTAAATAAGCGAAGCACAATATGTGAAAAGCTCGTAGGCATTGGATCAGTGATGGATAATTATGTCGGATGCGATTCCTCATGTAATAGCTATAACATAGGGTGACACAAAACTAGCTCCAGTTCATCAATGTAATGTAGGCATGTATTCCAAATATAGTCATACGTGCTTATGGAAAAGAACTTGCATGACATCTTTTGTCCTACCCTCCCGTGGCAGCGGGGTCCTAGTGGAAACTAAGGGATATTAAGGCCTCCTTTTAATAGTGAACTGGAACAAAGCATTAGCACATAGTGAATACATGAACTCCTCAAACTACGGTCATCACCGAGAAGTATCCCGATTATTGTCACTTCGGGGTTTGTCGGATCATAACACATAATAGGTGACTATAGACTTGCAAGATAGGATCAAGAACTCACATATATTCATGAAAACATAATAGGTTCAGATCTAAAATCATGGCACTCGGGCCCTAGTGACAAGCATTAAGCATAGCAAAGTCATAGCAACATCAATCTCAGAACATAGTGGATACTAGGGATCAAACCCTAACAAAACTAACTTGATTACATGGTAAATCTCAACCAACCCATCACCGTCCAGCAAGCCTACGATGGAATTACTCACGCACGGCGGTGAGCATCATGAAATTGGTGATGGAGGATGGGTGATGATGACGACGGCGACGAATCCCCCTCTCCGGAGCCCTGAACGGACTCCAGATCAGCCCTCCCGAGAGAGATTAGGGCTTGGTGGCAGCTCCGTATTGTAAAACGCGATGAAACTTTCTGTCTAATTTTTTTCTCCGTGAAACGGAATATGGTCGGTGGAGCATCATGGGGCCCACGAGATAGGGGGCGCGCCCAGGGGGAGAGGGCGCGCCCCCCACCCTTGTGGACAGAGTGTGGTCCCCTGGCCTTGATTCTTTTGCCATTATTTTTTATATTTTCCAAAAGTTATCTCCGTGGATTTTCAGTCCATTCTGAGAACTTTTGTTTTCTGCACAATAAACAACACCATGGCAATTCTATTGAAAACAGCGTCAATCCGGGCCAGTTTCATTCAAATCATGCAAGTTAGAGTCCAAAACATGGCAAAAGTGTTTGGAAAAGTAGATACATTGGAGACGTATCAACTCCCCCAAGCTTAAACCTTTGCTTGTCCTCAAGCAATTCAGTTGATAAAATGAAAGTGATAAAGAAAAACTTTTACAAAGTCTATTTGCTCTTGTTGTTGTTTTTTTTGAGGGGATGCTCTTGTTGTTGTAAATATGTAAAGCCAACATTCAAGTTTTCAGCAAAGATTATGAACTAACCATACTCACAATAACATTTAGGTCTCACATTTACTCATATCAATGGCATAATCAGCTAGCGATCAATAATAATAAAACTCGGATGACAACACTTTCTCAATACAATCACAATATGATATAACAAGATGGTATCTCACTAGCCCTTTCTGAGACCGCAAAACATAAATGCAGAGCACCTTTAAAGATCAAGGACTGACTAAACATTGTAATTCATGGTCAAAGGGATCCAGTCAAGTCATACCCAATATAAACTAATAGTAATGAATGCAAATGACAGCGTGCTCTCCAACGGGTGCTTTTTAATTTTAAGGATGATGACTCAACATAAAAGTAAATAGATAGGCCCTTCGCAGAGGGAAGCAAGGATTTGTAGAGGTGCTAGAGCTCGATTTTAAAATGGAGATGAATAACATTTTGAGCGGCATACTTTCACTATCAACGCAACAACTATGAGATGGCGATATCTTCCATACTACATACATTATAGGCGGTTGCCAAACAGAATGGTAAAAGTTTCTACTCCCCCACCACCAACAAGCATCAATCCATGGCTTGCTCGAAACAACGAGCGCCTCCAACTAACAACAGCCCTGGGGGAGTTTTGTTTAATTATTTTGATTTGCTTTGATCTTTTGATCATGGACCTGGTATCCGGTTACCAGCCATTTTCTCGTGAATGAGGAGCGGAGTCCACTCCTCTTGAGAATAACCCACCTAGCATGGAAGATATAGACAGCCCTAGTTGAAACATGAGCTGCTCGAGCATACAAAATAGAATTTCATTTGAAGGCTTGGAGTTTGGCACATACAAATTTACTTTGAACGGCAGGTAAATACCGCATATAGGAAGGTATGGTGGACTCATATGGAACAACTTTGGGGTTTATGGAGTTTGGATGCACAAGCAGTATTCCCGCTTAGTACGGGTGAAGGCTAGCAAAAGACTGGGAAGCGACCAACTGAGAGAGCGACAACAGTCATGAACATGCATTAAAATTAATTTACACCAAGTGCAAGCATGAGTAGGATATAATCCATCATGAACATAAATATCGTGAAGGCTATGTTGATTTGTTTCAACTACATGCGTGAACATGTGCCAAGTCGAGTCACTCAATTCATTCAAAGGAGGATACCATCCCATCATACCACATCATAATCATTTTAATAGCATGTTGGCACTCAAGGTAAACCATTATAAATCATAGCTAATTAAGCATGGCACAAGCAACTATAATATTTAAATGTCATTGCAAATATGTTTACTTCATAATAGGCTGAATCAGGAACCATGAACTCATCATATTTACAAAAACAAAAGAGGTCGAGTTCATACCAGCTTTCTCATCTCAGTCAGTCCATCATATATCATCATTATTGCCTTTCACTTGCACAACTGAATGATGTGTATAATATAATAGTGGACGTGCATTGGACTAAGCTGGAATCTGCAAGCATTCAATTCAAGAGAGAAGACAAAGTAATATGGGCTCTAAGTTAAATAAACAATCATGCAAATGAGAGCCACTAAACATTTTCAATATGGTCTTCTACTCTCGACCCCCCAAAGGAAAGAAAAGAAAATAAAACTATTTACACAGGAAAGCTCCCAACAAGTAAAAGAAGAACGAGAAATCTTTTTTTGGGGTTTTCATTTTAATTTCTACTACAAGCATGGAAATTAAACTAACTAAATTTTTTTGGTTTTTCTGAAGGTTTATCAACCACACAAGAAGAAGGCTAGAAAAAGAAATTAAACTAGCATGGATAATACAATGAAAGAGTATGAACACCGACAACTAGAATAGTGTGTGAACATGAATGTAAAGTTAGTGAGAAATACGTACTCCCCCAGGCTTAGGCTTTTGGCCTAAGTTGGTCTAATGCCAAGGATAGTCTGGCTGATATCCGAAGTTATAACCGGGGGTCGTACTGAGATGCAGCAGCCAATGCATCCTGAGCTGCAGCATGTTGGCGAGCTGCCTCCGCTCTCCCCTCATGTTCGGCTGCCTCCTCCCTGGTAACAACTGTAGGATCGAAAGTATGTCTAGAGGGGGGGTGATTAGACTACTTGACAATATAAAAATTCTGCCTTTTGACAAAGAACAGTTTTTGGCAGATTCAAAATTATGATCAAGTCAAGTATCACCCTACACATGCAATTCTAGAGTATAGGCAGCGGAAAGTAAATTGCACATGTAGTAAAGAGAGGTGGAGAAGAGCAAACGCAATTTTGGAGACGCGGTGATTTTTCTCGTGGTTCCGATAGGTGGTGCTATCGTATTTCCACGTTGATGGAGACTTCAACCCACGGAGGGTAACGGCTGCGAGAGTCCACGGAGGCTCCACCCATGAAGGGTCCACGAAGAAGCAACCTTGTCTATTCCATCATGGCCTCACGCCCACGGAGGGCTAGCCTTACTGGGGTAGATCTTCACGAGTAGGCGATCTCCTTGCCCTTACAAACTTCTTGGTTCAACTCCACATCTCGACGGAGGCTCCCAAGCGACACCTAACCAATCTAGGAGGCACCACCCTCCAAAAGGTAATAGATGGTGTTGATGATGATGAACTCCTTGCTCTTGTGCTTCAAATGATAATCTCCCCAACACTCAACTCTCCTCACTGATTTGGCTGTGGTGGAAGAAAGGATTGAGTGGAAAGCAACTTGGGAAGGCTAGAGATCAAGCTTCATATGGTGGGAGTGGAGCAACTTGATCTCAACACAAGGGTAGGTAGTTCTCTTCTCGAAATGTAAGGTAGGAGTGGTAGTTCTTTCGATGGCTCTCTCCACGAATGAAGAGGGGTGGAGGGTATTTATAGCCTCCACACAAAATCCAACCGTTACACACATTTGACCAATCTCGGTGGGACCGAAGTTGACAACTCGGTGAGACCGATAGTTCAAATAATGTGAGCGTTGGGATTTTCGTGGGACCGAAAATACAATCTCGGTTAGTCCGATTCGTGCAATGACAAGAGCATGCCAATTTCGGTGGGACCGACTTCATCATCTCGGTGACACCGATTTGATGACGAAGGTTCTGAAGCTTGGCAACTCAAGTTTCGGTGAGACTGAGTTTGGAAAATCCGAGTTTTCTAGGGTTTGGCTTTATGGCTGAGGTGGTTCATCTCGGTGTGGTGAGTTTGGAATATCGGTGGGACCGAGATTACTTATGAGTGTATATGGCGGTGAAAGTTGCCGATAGTTTAGGAGATGTATCACTAAGCACTTGAGCAACGATCATCATCATAACCTCATCCCTTTTAATAGTATTGGCTTTTCCTATGGACTCAATGTGATCTTGGATCACTAAACCAAAATGGAGTCTTGAGCTTTTGCCAATGCTTGCCTTAGCATTTTGAGGGGTCCACTTCTTGATCCTTGCCATAGCCATATCAATGAACTCTCTGAAATGATTCTCAAGTAACTATTAGTTCAATGATATATATGTTGTTATTAATTACCAAAACCACCGGGGATTAGTTGCACTTTCAATCTCCCCTTTTGGTAATTGATGACAACATATAGATCAAAGCTTCGACAAAGGATATAATCAATGAATAATATAAATAAGCTTTGAGAAGTATGTGATAAGCAAGAGCTCCCCCTAAATTTGTGCATTATTTAAGATTTGCGTTTGAATGCAAATGCACAATCGATTAGGATCATGGGTCACTCTTCCATGTCACATACATCTTGGTGGAGCGCACAAAATGATAAGAATGAACAGCATGCACCCAATCACCAAGACATGAGTAAATGGTCATACAAGATATGAATGGCATATGATAAGCATTAAGCACACATTAAAGCATAGTACGACCAAGCACTCATTAAGGTCGAATCAAACGTAGTATCAAACACAATCGAATGTCTCGAAAACCAAAAGTATCTCAAAGAAACCGCAAAAGAACGAAAGAGCAAAAGCGCAAAGACAACAAACTCTCTCTCTCGAAGTCCTATGATCTATACAATTTCTCCCCTTTGGCAACAAGTTACCAAAAGTTCAAAAAGCATAGAGCTAAGCATCACTTTGGGGACTCTGCTGCGGCTCGGCTCCGTGCAGGTTGATGTCGGAGTGGATATGACAAATCGGCGAAGACTTCACCGATGTCTGGCCGGAGGAGTGGTCACTTTGGAGCTGGCCGGAGCAACCGATGGAACTGTGGGAGGTCTTTGAAGCTGTAGTCCCGTGTCGATCCTTCGGAATAACAGTGATCGGGGTCTGTGGGAACCGGAGCGATCTGTTGATTAGCATCTGGACTAAGTCATCCTGCATCTCACGCATAAGCTCTTCCTTCTCCGCTTTGCTTCCTCAATGTCCGCCTCGAGCTTGTTGACAATCACTTGCACTTGATCGACTTCACATCCAGAGCGTGGATCTTGTCCTCAACAATCCTCTCTAGGCTCTCTGAGGCTGTATAATGCTGGCTGCATTGTTCAATCCTTTGGGTAGCTTCAAGAATCTGCTCTCCAAACTCTTTGGTTTAGCTGCTTCTGCTTCTTCTTCCTTGTCAGCTTTGGCTTTCTTGGCAGCTTTGATCTTGGCTTGACCTTCAACTGATGTTGGATCCTCCTCATCCATCACAACAACATTGTCCTCATGCTCTAGCTGCAACGGTAAGTGTGCTCTATCCAACAAGAATGTGTCCGTGCCAAACTTGGCATTGATAAGCATCTGAATCTGCGGGGCAAATCCACACGACCTTTTACGTCACCGCAGTCCTCTTAATGGTTTCTACCATCAAGTCCATCACCTTGAAAGGTGCTCTCATCAAGTATGTGCAGCATGTTGATAGAGTATCCTCGATCATGCGATGATCTCGGACTTGGGCATCAAGGTATGCCTCAAAATGGTATTAGTGGTAGGTAGGCCTGCTCGAGATAGTAAATCGAGCCGAGCTTCCAGATTCCCAAATCCTTTCTTTGGGACCTCTTTGTACATGTTCTTCATGGATTCATGATTCTTCTTTGGAATCCCATATACATCAATATCATCATCTCGTTGCCTTTGGAGCATTGAATTTCTGCCCATTCTTCAACAAGAAGAAAATCTTTGACCTTCACCATCCACACAATCTTTCCATCGGGGTAGAAGTGAGCTGTGGCATAGAATTGCATTATCATCTCATCGTTCCAATTGGTCAATTTCGACCTACAAAGTCTGCAACTCCACAAGCGGTGAAACTTTCATGCACATGTGGAAAGAAATCTCTGTGCTCTTCATTGTCAATGTACTTCCAAATAACGTATCTGGTGTCTGCGACTATGGGCTTCTTGTCCATCAAGACGGTCTCATAGAAGTCCTGCTGCTCTCGTGTGAAATCTGGGATCTACAGCAGTTCTTCTCCTCACGGCATATGGGTCGACTTGTCTCCATAGCCCGAGACCTCTATCTTTCCTTGCCTTCATATCCTCGGCTTGAGGATGAGCATCATTATGTAGTGGCAGTTTTTGACGAAGTTTCAAAAAATGGTCCTTCACCATCCGACTCAGTGGTGGCACATCATCCTTGTTCTTTTCAGATCTTGGAATGTTCTGACGGTCTTCTTGGGCTTGGCGGCGAGCTTTCTTTGGAGCTGCCTTAGCTGGAGCAGATTGCTTGGGCTTTGATGTGGCTCCAGCCTTAATGGCATCACCCATGAGCTTAGGCTTCTGAGGAGGCTGGGGTGCTTCCTCATCCTCATCTTCTTCTGCTGCATCATCATGCACTAACCTCTTTCTCTTGGAGGTTTTCTTCACTTTGCTTGCAGCTGCCTCTCCCAAATTCAGCTTCTTAGCAACAGTTGACTGCTTGACTTTGCTAGTGCCCTTCTTAGTCTGTTGACCTTGTTGCTCTTTGGCAACAACCTTCCTTTTGGGCTTTGAGGTCACCTCTTCCTCAATGACAAAATCTGAGTCCTCATCATCTGAGTTCCTCTTCTTTCTAGCTCTGGTGGCTGCAGGAGGCAAACCACTTGGTGTACTCCTCTCACCATCATCTGATGAGCTGCTAGGATCAGGACTAGTGCCTGCCTCTGGAATATCTGCAATGGCTGTCTCGACCTGTTACGATTGTCATCGGCATCGACATGGTGACAACTTTGTGAATAGATAAGGTGTAGGCAGAGAAGAAGAGTCATCACAAATTGCGAAGTTTTTGCAAAAAAATGAGTTCAAATTCTAGTATTAGATTTTCACGAAGACATTTCGGTCGGACCGAGTTTAAGATTCGGTGAATCCGAAGTGTTTAAACAGAGCTTTCACACCACTTTCGGTTTGACGAAGTGGGTTTCGATCTGCCGAAAACACTAGGGTTTCACAGAATCCTCATTTCGTCACACCGATTTGCACAACTCGGTTGGACCGAAGGGTGCGATAATGGCCATAGGCCAAATCGGTCATACCGAAAATGTAAAATCGGTCTCACCGAGATGTGTTCGGCAGAAACCTAACCCTAAAACTTTTGCTCGAATCTAGTCCAAACGAACTAATCTGGTGTACAGGATGATTTCAATCGTGGCAAGATACTAGGCAAACCAAACGTGCATTGAATCGGAGATGGGAGCACGAGTGGGATCAAAACTCACCCTAACTTGGTGGAGTTTTTCTACGGCGGCAACGGCGCGGAGAAGATGTCCGTTGACGGCGATGGAGACCTGAGGCGAGGGCGCATAGGCGACGACGGCGACGATCCGGAGACCAAGGCGACGGCAGCAAGGGGTGTGGGGGCGAAACATTTGAAGTAGAAATCAACGCGTGCGGCCCTCGAAGTATATATACCCCTTTGCTGTCGGTGGGACCAAGTTGTAAAACTCGGTGGCACCGAGATGGATAGCTGCTGGCGATTATGCACTTCGTCACGCCGAAAATCACAACTCGGTTTCACCGAGGTGAAAACCTAGATCAGTCTAAATGCTTTCGGTTCGACCGAGTTTGAGTGAGTTGGTCCGACCAAATCAATTAGAAGGTTTTGGAAGTTAGCCTTTGACGGATCGGTGGCTCAAGTGCTCCTCACCGGAGGGTCCGAAAATGACTTGTTCAAAATTTGTGATGTAAGCATGAATAGAATTTGAGACAAGAAAGCATAGATAGCTAGGGGAGGTACTTAGGCATTCTTGTCCATCCATTTGGTCAGAAAAATCAAAACGACCACAACAACAAATGGATGTCCTTGAATGGATAAAATCATGCATCCAACATGCTCACACAATAAGATAGCAAATGAAATATGTGTTAAACATGCACAATCAAAAACTCTAGCTACTATCACACAATTTGTCGATGACTAGGTCATCTTTATATGAGTATATTGACTTAGGAGCCAAATGAGAACATTTGATCATAGGTCATACTCATCGTTTAAGCACAAGTGGGGTTACCACTTTTACATAAAGCATTGATGTGTTCACATCATTTGAAGATGCTTTAGCTCAATTTTTTAGAGCAAAGCTCCCCCTAGATGTGAGAACCCCTTTTAAAGGGTCAAACTAACCTTGGGTTGTCGTAGAAGACTTCATGTAGATGTTGAAGATGTGGATGCTCAATGTTGATGGAGATCATCAAGAGTTGGGAGCAATCCTTTGGATTCGGGCACTTTCAATACCTACATGGGTTAGTCCCACAAGGAACAAACAAGGATATCCATGGACATAGATTGAAGTTCACAATAGATGATGTCCATGAAAGCAATGATTACCTTGTCCCTTGACTTACCAACAAGAGGGTTTGTGACTCCATGAACTAGTGCACGATGTGGAAGTTGATTGCACAAGTTTTTGCCAAAATGAATGTGAGTGAAGTATGTTGGCGGAGTCACCCTCAAGAACTTTCTAGTTCTTCTTCTTCGGGATCCACATCATCTTGATGGGAATCCTTGGGGTTGTAGTTGAGCTCGACGAAGTAGAACTTGACGTTTCCTTGGGAACCCACTTGACCATGGCTTGAGGTGCTTCAACAAATGCATCAATCTCCTCTTGAAGCTTGTCCTTGCCTTTTAGCTTGTGGTCTTGTGGTGGAAGGTCATCTTGTGCTTGTTCCACATTGGAAGAAGTAGGATCATACTTCTCCTTTTGAAGAACAAACTGTGGAGTAGGATATTGACCTTCTTCCCATTCAACACCTTCGGCGTTGAACTTTCGCTCAAAACCAATTCCTTGATTCTTCCAGTGCCTTCCTTGCTTGCGAACAATTTCCTCAAAGTTCTTGCTTCCGGCAAGGCTCTTGTAGACACCTTTCTCTATGATACCTTTCAATAAACTATTTTCTTGCTCAAGTGTAACTTGGCTTGAAACATTGTTAGTGGAATCAAGAGAACTACTAGAAGCAACAATATTGGATTTAGCATGGTTATTGTTACTACTAGAGAAAGAATTTTTCTTATGCTTTTCATGCTTAGTCTTAATGGGTGGCAAGAAATTAGACAAGAGAAGTCGTTTGGCAAGATATGAAGAACTCTTCTTTCGAAGATCGTCATTGATTGCTTTTAGAAACTCATGTTCTTGCTCTAGAGTGAGCTTCTCGAAGCGTAGCTTCTCATGAGATCTTAGGAGCTCTCTATGATCTTCTTGAGTTGTTTCATGAGCTAACTTAAGAGTGTTTAGTTCTTTAGTTAGACGCTCAATCTCCTTCATAGCATTGTCATTCGACTCTTCTCGACTATAAAGACTACTAGCATGTTCATCATTACTAGGTTCATTGGATTTACCATGTAAGAGCTCATCTTCACCAAGCAAGTCATCCTCATCACTATCAAAGTCAATGAATTCAGGGTGTGATACCTTGGGACCTTTAGCCATGAAGCATCTTCCAATTCCCTCATTTGGTGAATCAAATAAGTCGTAGGAGTTGGAGTTGGAGGATACGAGAGCAAGACCGGCAACACCTTCATCTTGATCTGTAGTCGGAGTTGGAGTGATAGCTTCTTTCGGATTGATTGTCGGAGTCGGGCGGAGACCCATTCACCTACATGAGCTTGATGTTTTCTTCTTGTGTAGCTCCTTGATGACTTGTCTTTCCTCTCCGAATCCTTGCTTCTCCGAGAGGGTCTTCGTTCATAACGATCATCTCTACTCCTTCTCTCTTTCCGAGGTGACTCATCTCTTGAGCTTCTTCTTCTTGGAGATTCTTCTCTTCTCTTGTGGGGAGCCGTACACTCATTTGAGTAGTGTCCGGGTCTTCCACAATTGTAGCAGTTTCGATCACGACTAGAAGATCTCTTTTCATCATATGATCTAGACTTTGAGCTTCTCTCTTTGCCTCTACTCTTGTAGAATTTGTTGAAGTTCTTGACCATTAGGCTTATCTCTTCATTGGAAACTAACTTGTCACTTGAGGTTGTGGGAGCATCACTTGTAGCTTTGTAAGCACCACTTGACTTGTTGTGAAGCTCTTCCTTATCCTTAAGTGTCATCTCATGAGCAACAATTCTTCCAATGACTTGGTTGGCTTGAGATTCTTGTAGTTTGGCATCATTTGGATCAAAGTGCACACGGTGTCATACTTTCCATCCAAAGCTCGAGAATCTTCTTGATGATGAATCGGTCGGTCATTTCTTCGCTTCCTAAGCCGGCAATCTCATTTGTGATGAGAGCAAGCCTAGAGTACATTTCAGCGACTCCTTCACCTTCCTTCATCTTGAACTTGTCAAGTTGACCTTGAAGAACATCTACCTTTGATTCCTTCACGGACTCGGTACCTTCGTGCATTTCAACCAAAGTATCCCAAATCTCTTTTGCATTCTCAAGGCGGCTGATTTTGTTGAACTCCTCGGGACACAAGGCATTGAAGGAATGTCACAAGCTTGAGCATTGTTTTGCAACATCCGCATTCTTCCGTTGTAAGCCGTGATCCGAACTTCTCCTTCCTTGAAGAATTCACCTTGCATACCAACACAAATAATGCCCCATGCGGCTGGGTTATGGCCAAGAATATGCATTTTCATTTTATGCTTCCAACTAGCAAAGTTTGTACCATCAAAGTAAGGACCTCTCTGAAAATTACCCTCACTAGACGCCATACTCTCCTAGGTTGTGAAACCAAGCTTATGGAGTCAATGCAATGGAAACCAATACAATGGAGACCAAAGCTCGATACCACTTGTAGGATCGAAAGTATGTCTAGAGGGGGTGATTAGACTACTTGACAATATAAAATTCTGCCTTTTGACAAAGAACAGTTTTGGCAGATTCACAATTATGATCAAGTCAAGTATCACCCTACACATGCAATTCTAGAGTATAGGCAGCGGAAAGTAAATTGCACATGTAGTAAAGAGAGGTGGAGAAGAGCAAACGCAATTTTGGAGACGCGGTGATTTTTCTCGTGTTTCCGATAGGTGGTGCTATCGTACTTCCACGTTGATGGAGACTTCAACCCACGGAGGGTAACGGCTGTGAGAGTCCACGGAGGGCTCCACCCATGAAGGGTCCACGAAGAAGCAACCTTGTCTATTCCATCATGGCCTACGCCCACGAAGGGCTAGCCTTACTCGGGGTAGATCTTCACGAAGTAGGCGATCTCCTTGCCCTTACAAACTTCTTGGTTCAACTCCACATCTCGACGGAGGCTCCCAAGCGACACCTAACCAATCTAGGAGGCACCACCCTCCAAAAGGTAATAGATGGTGTTGATGATGATGAACTCCTTGCTCTTGTGCTTCAAATGATAATCTCCCCAACACTCAACTCTCCTCACCGATTTGGCTGTGGTGGAAGAAAGGATTGAGTGGAAAGCAACTTGGGAAGGCTAGAGATCAAGCTTCATATGGTGGGAGTGGAGCAACTTGATCTCAACACAAGGGTAGGTAGTTCTCTTCTCAGAAATGTAAGGTAGGAGTGGTAGTTCTTTCTGATGGCTCTCTCCACGAATGAAGAGGGGGTGGAGGGGTATTTATAGCCTCCACACAAAATCCAACCGTTACACACATTTGACCAATCTCGGTGGGACCGAAGTTGACAACTCGGTGAGACCGATAGTTCAAATAATGTGAACGTTGGGATTTTCGGTGGGACCGAAAATACAATCTCGGTTAGTCCGATTCATGCAATGACAAGAGCATGCCAATTTCGGTGGGACCGACTTCATCATCTCGGTGACACCGATTTGATGATAGAAGGTTACAGAAGCTTGGCAACTCAAGTTTCGGTGAGACCGAGTTCGAATCGAAAATCCGAGTTTTCTAGGGTTTGGCTTTATGGCTGAGGTGGTTCATCTTGGTGTGGTGAGTTTGGAATATCGGTGGGACCGAGATTACTTATGAGTGTATATGGCGGTGAAAGTTGCGATAGTTTAGGAGATGTATCACTAAGCACTTGAGCAACGGATCATCATCATAACCTCATCCCCTTTTAATAGTATTGGCTTTTCCTATGGACTCAATGTGATCTTGGATCACTAAACCAAAAATGGAGTCTTGAGCTTTTGCCAATGCTTGCCTTAGCATTTTGAGGGGTCCACTTCTTCAGTCCTTGCCATAGCCATATCACTGAACTCTCTGAAATGATTCTCAAGTAACTATTAGTTCAATGATATATATGTTGTTATTAATTACCAAAACCACCCGGGGATTAGTTGCACTTTCAACAACATATCTTCGTTTTTCCTGGTAATCAAAAAGGGAAGGAGTAGGGAGCGTAACATTGTCAGCGTTGCGTCTGTCAAGATTAGTCGATACTGGAAGAATTGTTCATTACTCAAAAGAAAATGATGTTTGACCATCGCGTCATAATCTAAATAAGCAGGAAGCAACTCCATATCCTCCTCTCGTGGGGCTATACCAAGATAATTAGCAACACGGGTCGCATAAATCCCTCCAAATAAATCTCCAGATATACCATTATTATGCAACCTACGTACAACTATTGCCCCCAAGTTGTAATCCTTATTACCTAATACAGCACTCTTGAGGACACAAAGATCAGGGACACACATGTGACATGCTTCATCTTTACCGTTAATGCATCTACCAATGAAGGGAGCAAAATAATGTATAGCAGGAAAATGAATGCTCCCTATGGTAGCTTGTGCTATATCCCTAGATTCTCCCACAGTGATACTAGTAAGAAAGTCTTTATATTCAGATTTGTGGGGTTCATGAACATTGCCCCACTGCGGGAGTTTTCAAGCAGTAGTAAAATCTTCTAAGTCCATGGTATAATATTTATCATAAATATCAAACAGGACAGTATGAGAATTACGCGAAGATGTATATTTAAACCTTCTTACGAATGAATCAGTTAATTGGTAGTACTGAGGACACTTATCTTGTAAGAAGTCCTCAAGATTGGCATTACGCACATATGCGTCAAATTCATCCTTAACGCCTGCCTTGACCATAAACTCTTCTGGTGGCCACTCACAAGCTCGCACTTCAGCATCCCTTGGTGGTTCATCGTCTTGCTCACGCATAGCACGCCTAGGTCCTCTCTTTGTTGAGGAATCACCTTGGTACATTCTCCTGGACATATTTCTTTTTCTTTACTACCTGTGTCGGGTTATCAAGACAATGTGTTTCTTCAACAGGCGGTATATTTAAGACCATGTATTTCTTCAATAGGAGGTAAATTCCTAACATCTTCAGCTTTAATACCTTTTTTCTTTCATTGGTTTCTTTGCCTCTTGCATATCTTCAGGACTAAGAAATAGAACGCCCCTCTTCTTCGGAGTAGGTTTAGGAATAGGCTCAGGAGTTGGCTTAATTGGCTCGGGAATTGCCTCGGGAATTGGCTCAGGAAGAGTCCAATTATTTTCATTAGTCAACATATTATTCAATAGTAATTCAGCTTGGTCGACTGTTCTTTCCCTGAAAACACAACCAGCATAACTATCCAAGTAGTCCTTGGAAGCATCGGTTAGTCCATTATAAAAGATATCAAGTATTTCATTTTTCTTAAGAGGATGATCAGGCAAAGCATTAAGTAATCGGAGAAGCCTCCCTCAAGCTTGTGGGAGACTCTCTTCTTTGATTTGCACAAAATTATACATTTCCCGCAAGGCAGCTTGTTTCTTATGAGTAGGAAAATATCTAGCAGAGAAGTAGTAAATCATATCCTGGGGACTACACACACAACCAGGATCAAGAGAATTAAACCAAGTTTTAGCATCAATCTTTAATGAGAACGGAAATATCTTAAGGATATAATAATAGCGGGACTTCTCATCATTAGTAAACAGGATGGCTATATCATTTAACTTGGTAAGATGTGCCACAATAGTTTCAGATTCATAGCCATAAAAAGGATCAGATTCAACCAAAGTAATATCTCAGGATCAACAGAGAATTCATAATCCTTATCAGTAACACAGATAGGTGAAGTAGCAAAAGCGGGGTTAGGTTTCATTCTAGCATTAAGAGATTGCTGCTTCCGTTTAGCTAATAACTTCTTAAGATCGTATCTATCTTTGCAAGCAAAGATAGCTCTAGCAGCTTCTTCATCCATAACATAACCCTCAGGAACAACAGGCAATTCATAATCAGGTGTAGAACTTTCATCATCACTATCATCAATAATTTCATTTTCAATAATTTAATTCTCTCTAACCCTAGCAAGTTGTTCATCAAGAAATTCACCTAATGGCAAAGTAGTATCACGCACAGAAGTAGTTTCATCATAAGTATCATGCATAGCAGAAGTGGCATCATCAATAAAATGTGACATATCAGAGTTCATAGCAGTAGCAGGTTTAGGTGTCGCAAGCTTACTCAACACAGAAGGAGAATCTAGTGCAGAGCTAGATGGCAGTTCCTTACCTCCCCTCGTAGTTGAGGTAAAAATCTTTGTTCTTTCGTCTTTCAAGTTACTCATAGTGGTCAACAGATTTAAATCCCAAGTGACTCAAAGAATAGAGCTATGATCCCCGGCAACGGCGCCAGAAATTAGTCTTGATAACCCACAAATATAGGGGATCGCAACAGCTTTCGAGGGTAGAGTATTCAACCCAAATTTATTGATTCGGCACAAGGGGAGCCAAAGAATATTCTTAAGTATTAGCAGTTGAGTTGTCAATTCAACCACACCTGGATAACTTAGTATCTGCAGCAAAGTATTTAGTATCAAAGTAGTATGATAATAAAGGTAATAGTGGCAAAAGTAAACATAGCAGTTTTGTGGCAGTTGTAACAGTAGCAACGGAAAAGTAAATAAGCGAAGCACAATATGTGAAAAGCTCGTAGGCATTGGATCAGTGATGGATAATTATGTCAGATGCAATTCCTCATGTAATAGCTATAACATAGGGTGACACAAAACTAGATCCAGTTCATCAATGTAATGTAGGCATGTATTCCAAATATAGTCATACGTGCTTATGGAAAAGAACTTGCATGACATCTTTTGTCCTACCCTCCCGTGGCAGCGGGGTCCTAGTGGAAACTAAGGGATATTAAGGCCTCCTTTTAATAGAGAACCGGAACAAAGCATTAGCACATAGTGAATACATGAACTCTGTCACATCCCTAGCTTCACCCTCGCCTTGGACTAGCTTGGTTGCTGCATCATGTTTAAATTCAAATGAAATTTGAATTGAGGAATTCTCAAAAGCCTCAGAATCCTTTAAAAAAATGATCAAGATAAAAATTGCTTCAAATAAGTCCAAGAAAATGTTCCTCTTATCCTCTGGAAATATTGGCAAAAGGTAAAATCCAAACCAATATTTTCGGTATCTCAGAAACATTTATTTTGGGTATTTGAATTAAATCAATAGCTATTTGAATTGGACTTATATCTACTATTAAATAAATATAGGTCCAATACTTCTGAAATATTTTGTGGAGCATTGTTTTAATTCTTTTAGCTCCTAAAAATATTGTCAGAAGCAAAATAAATTGAATTGGTTTCAAAACCAAATTCAAAACAAACCTGCAAAATAGAAAACAGTAAATTAAATAGGAAACAGAGAGAGAGAGAGTATACTACCTGGGCCGCTTACCTGTTCAGCCTGGCAGCCCAAGTGGCTGGCCCAGCCCACCAACGCTTTCCCTCCTGTCGTCTTCCTCTTGCCAGTAGGAGCAGCTGCGTGCTCAAGACGCTGCGCCGAGGAGGCCAGCCCTCCTCCGCTGCTGCCTTCTCCTCCCCGGGGCGTCTCCCTTGCGCCACGCCACCCCTCGGACCCTCTCACTCTTCCCGAGGCCCCGCCCTCTGCTCCCTCTCTCGCCCGAACCCGAAGCAGCCGCCGCCGCCGTTCGCACCACCACGGCCACCGCTATCCCTCGCCCTCACAGCCCACGAGCTCCAACGTCGCCTCGACCCCTCACCGAGCCACGCCCCGCCAGAGGCCCCGCAAAGACGCCCTCGAGCTCGTCTTCAACCTTCGCCGCGGCAACCTCACCTCGATTAAATGCGCCGTCTGCCTTCCCGAGGCCGCTCCAGAGACCACTTCAACCGTTGTGAGGCCACGACCTTTTTTCCCTCACCCCCTGCTCGTTTGCCTCCCCTAACCGCCCTAGCTGCCTTGCCGAGCGCTCCTCGCCGCCGGCTATGGCGCCGCCGCGGCCACAGCTGCTGCCGTTCGCGCCCGGGCCCATCAGCACGCTCAGCACACTCCCAGGAGCCGAGCACACTCACCAGATCCTGCTGCCGTGCACCGTAGCACCAATCCCGACCTCGCCGAACCCCAGCCACCGCCGCGAGCTTCGTTCCAGCGAGCTCCGGCGCCCCCGCGGCCACCTACCTGCTCCTCTGGATGCGCGAGAGCACGGGCTACGCCCCAGTGGTCTCCGCGAGTCCAGCCGCCACCTGTAGCTTAAGTCCGGCGAGTTTCCGCCGCGGTTTTGGTTGCCGCCGGCCATTCTCCGGTGTGCCGACGTGGCGTCATTAGCTTAGGGACTAACCACGTTTAGTTAGAACCCACAGCCACTGACAGTGGACCCCAGCGCAGGGTCAAACCCAGTTAGCTCTGGATTTGACCGGCATTAGTCCCTGTGTTAATAACACGCGGGTCCCACCAGCCAGGTTTGACCCTAGTCAACTCGGTTGACCTGATGACATCATGATGATGTCATCCTGAGGCAATAAATTTATTTCTGGATTTAGTTTAATTTTAATAATTCAGGAAATTTCAGAAAATAGTATAAACTTCTAAAAATCATAGAAATTCAACCGTAACTCCAAATGAAATAAATTATATATGAAAAATGATCAGAAAAATCCAATCTATCCATCTGTACCATTTTCATGCATGTTAGAACAACTTATGGCTGCTGTTTAGGTGAAATCAATTAAATGGCACTTGAATTTAACATATGGAGTTTGAATTTGAATCTTGTATTCAAACCAACTTCATTTAATCCGTTGCTAGTTGCATTAACTCAAATCACAGCATATTGCCATGTCACATTCATGCATCATATTGTTGCATTCAATTGATTGTGTTCCTTCTTTGTTTGTCGGTGTTGTTCCCTCTCGATAGACGTGGGTTCGACGATGAGATCGATGACACCGATGAAGAGCTATATTATCTTCAGAAGTGCCAGGCAAGCAAAAACCCCTTGTTCATTCCGATACAATCCCACTCTCTCGCTCCTGCTCTTTTTACTACATTAGGACAACAACGTTTCAACTGTTACTTGCTGCGGTAGTTGAACCCCTTTATCCTCTGCATGACCTGTCATTCCACAGTAAATAGATGAAACCCACTAGCATGAGTAGGAGTTGTTTGAGCCCTGATGTGCCTACTCATTCATGCTTGTTGGTCATGCCTGCTATTGCTTAGAGTTGTGTCAGGTCTGATTCATCGGGAATGAATCGGAGGTGTGTGAACATGTCCTACTGTTGAGAGCTAAATGTGTGAACACGATTTGGTAAAGGTAGCGGTGAGAGGCCATGTAGGAGTACATGGTGGGTTGTCTCATTGCAGCCGTCCTCAGGAACTGAGTTCTGTGTTTGTGATCCATGAACAGCTACTACCACTCATTGGGATCCTTAATTGACCCTCTCGGCTTCTTAATCACCCTTGTTCTCTGTCCAGGAGTTGCAACTAGTTTCTGGTGTTTGTAGGTAGTGTTAGTAGTCTACCAAGTGGCACCCGGTACAGGTGGGCTTGGGACAGACTAGGCACCGTGGCACGGTGTACCAAGCGTAGATCCACCCGTCGAGGTGGGCTTGGGAACCCTGCTCACATCGTTTGGGGCCGTGAGCGACACCCGCCGGATCTCCTTGCGGATGGAACCCGAATAGGCGATAAACCCGACGAGAGACTTGAGTGTTTAGGTAGGCCATGGCCGACTCCTCGCCCGGCTTCGCTTGAAGGTTGCCGAGGTACATGACGTGTCTGTAGGCGATAAGTGGCGAGAGCGTGTGTGAAGAAGTACACCCCTGCAGGGTTATCATTATCTATTCGAATAGCCGGATTCCTCGGATATGGAAACTTGGACCCCTTGCATAGTTCATAGACAAGTGAAAGTGGATACTTTAAAATACGCAAGATAAGCGTGAGTGCTATGGATGGCGTTCTCGTAGGGAGACGGGAGTGGATCCATAGTGGTGTATTGATATGGTGAATATGTGGACTCGTGTGCGCCACCTCAAAAGAGTTACATTGCAGTCGTAGTTCAGGTTAGCCACAGAGTCAAAGCTGGCTTGCTGCAGTTAAACTCCACCACCCCTTTATTGATACCGATGCATATGTAGTTAGTTCTGATGTAAGTCTTGCTGGGTACATTTGTACTCACGTTTGCCTATTTTATGTTTTTGCACAGAGACTTCAGTCTCACTAGTAGTTTCACGTGGACTTCGACGTTTAGCTTGATACCTCAGCTACGATCTTGTGCCCTCGGCAGGATCTAGTAGATAGTCAGGCTTCTAAGCCTTTTTCATTTGTAGATGTCTGTACTCAGACATGTTAAGCTTCCGCTTGTGCTTTGATTTGTATGCTCTGAATGTTGGGTCGTGAGACCCATGATTGTAATATCTCACTCCTCGGAGCCTACTGAATAAATACTTGAGTCGTAGAGTCATGTTGTGATGCCATGATTGTATTTGCACATATCGAGCATATTGTGTGTATGTTATTGAAATGCTTGGTATGTGTGGGATCGACTATCTAGTTGTTTATCTTTAGTAGCCTCTCTTACGGAAATGTCTCCTAGTGTTTCCATCGAGCCATGGTAGCTTGCTACTGCTCCGAACACTTAGGCTGGCCGGCATGTGTCCTTCTTCGTTCTGTATGCGTCCTTCGGGAAATGTCACGCGATGGATACCGGAGTCTGTTAGCCGCTTCTGCCCGGTTCACCGAGTCTGTTAGCCAGTGCTACAGCCTGGATTCACTCACCGATGACCGACACGTTCGATCTTTGGGTCATGGATGCTGTCCTCGTAAGTTTGTGCCACTTTGGGTTTACGACTAGCCATGTCAGCCGGGCTCCTTATCATATTGATGCTAGCGACACTATCATATCGTGTGCCAAAAGGCTAAACGGTCCCGGCAAAGGTAAGGCGACACCGTGGGAATACCGTGCGTGAGGCCGCAAAGTGATATGAGGTGTTACATGCTAGATCGATGTGGCATTGAGTCGGGGTCCTGACAGCTTTGGTATCAGAGCTTGACTGCGTGTAGGATTACCAAGCCAAACTGGTCGAAGTTGAGTCTAGAAATGCTTTAGTTATATGTAGGGGAATTGATTGTGGGATGGGAACGTAAGGCTCTTTTTACTCCTTTACCTCATGCCCTTCTGATCTGAGTCATCCTCTTCTCTTCTACGGGGTTAAGAACTAGGCTTTCTCTTCTTCCTATTAGGATCACGTGTTACTAATCCGTAGACTTATAGGATTGTTGGTTTCAAGCCTCGGTTAAGTTCCTACTACTTCCGTATGTTAATTGTTGATCTCGAAACCTTGATATCAGTAGCTCGGGTGGCGATGCCACCATTTTTGTAGCATGTCTAAAATTCTTTTGAGCATTTACAGCCGTTATCTTTGTCTCGAGTCATCCCAGGTTTCTAAATAGTCTGAAGCATTTGCAAAATCCCTTCCTCCCGTTCCGATGTTTCTTTGGGCCAGATTAACCACACTAATCGGTGAGTTGAGGTACTCTGTTGCCTTAACATATATGTTGGAGTTATTATTATGACCCTAGGTGTCTTAGGGGATCATCTAGTAATCTAGCCATGATTTGTGCCCCAGTGTGATGATTCTGGCCTTTATTCCCGAAAGCATCCCGTGATGCCACTAAGTAGTAGGTATTCTACTCCCTGGGTTTTGAACCCGAGATTCACCCTACCTCATGTTGTTAGTATTTGCTAGTACCTTTAGGATATTAGTAACCTTGCATTAGTTCTCGAGGTCCGTGGTATTTCCTTCTTCCAAATACCATGAACCATCAAGGCAGAAGTTATTTGAATCAAAAGATCACAACCAGAGTACTCTTGAGGAGTCCTCCATTCTTAATTATGATTCTGCCAGTTCTACCTTTCTGCATGGGTTATCCGGAAGAAATGTTGAGTTTCGCTCGACATACTAATCTATGCATCCACAACTCAGAAAATTATATGTTCCTTTGAGTTGTCCCTCTGTAGTTGTATTCCGATCCTTGTCTATCAGTTCATAGCCAAGTTTATGGCGTGCATTCGTGTTATCGATGCCCTTTACTCTTGTGTTCCGTCAAGCCATTCTATTCCAGAATGACTAGGAGAAACAAACTCCAGTACCTTATCCAGCTCCAGGATTGGGTCAAAGTAGTTGTATTCCGCAGATCAAAATGCCAATCCAGCTTTTGATCTGTTCCACCTTGGAGTGTTACCATATTTATGTCAAGAGTGTCATGAGAATTGCACCACCTCATATAAATTCTTGACACAGTAATACTTCTTGCCATCATTGTTCATTCCTCGGTACCGTGTTATTGTAACCGAATGCCGACAAGTGTCTTGTGATGTGCGAATTTAATACTTGAGCAACTCGTTGCTTGGTAGTAAATGGACAATATTCTCATTCTTAGCGTGTTGGTTATTAAATCATCATCCTAAGATTGATCGTGCTACCTAGTCCTTATTTACGGTGCACTCTTGATCAATGAGTTAGGATTGTGTCAACCCTCACTCTTTTGATCATATCATCTTGCCCTCAAAAGCAAGATTGTTCTCGAGCTTAGTAACATACCGGTGGTTCGTGATGTCCGAATATCTTCTCGGAAACATTACCAGGTTGTCACCTGACCGCTATGTTGAGTTCGTGATCAAGTTGGTTTTCTTTTAAACCACCCTTTCTCCAAGAATCGTGTTGGATACCCCGAGCTAGTTGGTTAAGCTCAACAACAATTTGGAGAGTTGGAAGATAAAAGCTTACCTAACTTAGTTCGTTTCAAAGGGATATCCTGGTGTTGGTGTGTTAGTTGAAGAAAGATGATATCTTCATCGATTGGTCCCTGTGATCAGTTGTTGGACCTATTGTCTTATAAAAACTTTGATTTGAGTATGGGCTATCGTCAAATCAAATCAGAACCAACGATGTTCGTAATGTTGTCTTACTCGCGGTTATCCCTCGAGCATACACCATTACATCTTTTGGGTCTGACCAATGCATTGTCCTTGTTCACATAATTATGGAATTCCATTTATATGGTCATCCCTATGACTTGTTGTTGAGCCCATCAGCAACATTTTATCTTCTCCATGATCATGTTGAACATCCATCTAGTGTTGGAAACTTTTGTAAACATTACCTTCGTTCCATTCATGAGGTATATGTTTGGATGAAAGAAGTGACTTCCTTTGATTCACGTGCATTTGATGTAAGTTGCCACCGTGAATTCGAGAAAGTCAATGTTGCTTCCTCTGGAATCATCCCAAGTCAATCATGCATGTGCGAAGTATTCTATGGTCTGATAGACTGATCATCTTCATTCTATATGTATCCCTAGCTCACCAAGCCATTGATTGATTTGTTCTAGGAGAAGGAGTTCTTTTAAGAGCTAACCCGGGCTTAATCAAGGACTTCGATATCCTCGAAGATGGTTCCCCGCCTGAACTCGGTAGCGTTTAACTATAAGACTACTATGTGGCCATGCTTGTCTGAGACAGCGTGCTCACATGTGTGTAGCAGAACCCGCTCATGTTTTGGAGCTTGCTATCGTGGTTCATTTCCCAAGAATCTCGCAATGTCATCTCGTCGATTTGTGTTGCAAACTTTCGTTTTTCCTTCTAGACTTGATAAGTCTGGAATATTCTGACACCAACCAGATCTGAATCTCAGGCAGACTTGATGGTTGGAACGTTTACCAAGTACTATAATATTGGTCTCTCTGTAACCCGGTAAAGTGGATGTCGTGGCCAACACACCCAGCCAGAAGACCCATTATTGTAGTATCTTGGTTGAAGAAGTTGGTCACCTCCCCATGAGGATTTCGTAGGATTTACCTCCGTAGTTAATCCTTACGGATTCTTGTGCTCCTGAAGTCCGACCTTTACTTGATGGCCATGTTGATGCCTTTAAGCATTGACTGTGGTACCTAGTACATCAAGGAGAACATTAGAAGCGGAGTGCTAAATGTCTCTCGGTCGATCATCCAGATTTTGTTTCCTTAGCATTTCTAAGGTGAAACCTGAGAAGGTGTTATCTTCCTTTGCATCTGCATCGTCCATCACTATTCATCATGGTAGTATGATGTGTTGCCAGGATCCTTGACACGGATATTGGTAAAACCTTGATGAATATGGAAATGCTCAAGTTCTTGAGAGCACGCGCAAGCGCTAGATGTTATCATCGGCACTAACTGGGATTGCTCTCAGTTTCCTCGATTATGCTATAAATTTTCAAACAGTGGACTCACTCTCTACTGTTGAGTTTCTTCCCAGTTACTAAAATCATCCCTTGTGTTGTTTTCAACAAGGTAATCCACATCATCCATACTAGTCCGAGTATGCTACTCCTTCGAACTCCATCAAACGATCGCTCGAGAATTGCCTTAGGCTGGTATAATGAGTTTCAATGATCTCTGAATCAAAGGTAATTCCTTTTGCCACTTAAGGGGATATTTCTACGAGTCACCACCCCTAAGGTGTCTTGTTGTGGTATTATTGCAACTCAACTCCTCACTGCGTTGACAACCGATTACCACCTTCTTAAGTGCGAAATTGTTGTCTACCTAGTGAACCTTCCTCATCTGTTTCACCCCATCCCTTTGGATGTTTGCTTCGTGTCTCAGCCCGCGAGATGTATTAATGTCTCATTCCGTGAGTTGATCCCGAGTTGCTCGATCTTCGAGAAGATCGATTCCTGTAGAATTTCTTTCTGTCGTCATCGTGTTGGACAAAGACCTCGAAGGCAAAGGTACCAAGATCAACATCTACCAGAAGGACAATCGGATCATGAAGATCATGTTAGCTTGTGTCCCTCTGTTTTCTTACCTCACGACTTGAATCTCGGGACGAGATTCTTATTTAGTAGGGGTGAGTTGTCACATCCCTAGCTTCACCCTGGCCTTGGACTAGCTTGGTTGCTGCATCATGTTTAAATTCAAATGAAATTTGAATTGAGGAATTCTCAAAAGCCTCAGAATCCTTTAAAAAAATGATCAAGATAAAAATTGCTTCAAATAAGTCCAAGAAAATGTTCCTGTTATCCTCTGGAAATATTGGCAAAAGGTAAAATCCAAACCAATATTTTCGGTATCTCAGAAACATTTATTTTGGGTATTTGAATTAAATCAATAGCTATTTGAATTGGACTTATATCTCTTGTTAAATAAATATAGGTCCAATACTTACAAATATTTTGTGGAGCATTGTTTTAATTCTTTTAGCTCCTAAAAATATTGTCGAAGCAAAATAAATTGAATTGGTTTCAAAACCAAATTCAAAACAAACCCGCAAAATAGAAAACAGAAATTAAATAGGAAACAGAGAGAGAGAGTATACTACGGGCGCTTACACTGCTCACTGGCAGCCCAAGTGGCTGGCCCAGCCCACCACCGCTTTCCTCTGTCATCTTCCTCTTGCCAAGAGGAGCAGCTGCGTGCAAGACGCTGCCTGCCGAGGAGGCCAGCTCCTCCTGCATGGCTGCCTTCTCCTCCCGGGGCGTCTCCCAGCGCCACGCCACCCCTCGGACCCCTCTCACTCTTCCCGAGGCCCCGCCCCTCTGCTCCCTCTCTCTCGCTCAAACCCGGCGCAGCCGCCGCCGCCGTCGCACCACCACGCCACCGCTATCCCTCGCCCCTCTGTTGTGCCCACGAGCTCCGCGACGTCGCCTCGACCCCTCACCGAGCCACGTCCCGCCAGATGCCTGAGCATCGCCCTCGAGCTCGTCTTCAACCTTCGCCGCCGCAACCTCACCTCGATTCGCCGTCCGCCTTCCCGAGGCCGCTCGAGACCACTTCAACCGCTGTGAGGCCACGACCTTTTTCCCTCACCCCCTGCTCGTTTGCCTCCCCTAACCGCCCTAGCCGCCTTGCCGAGCGCTCCTCGCCGCCGGCTATGGCGCCGCCCAGCACCACACCTGCTCTGCCGTTCGTGCCGGGCCCATCAAGACGCCAAGACACTCCCAGAGCCGAGCACACTCACGGATCCTGCTGCCAGACACCGTAGCACCAATCCCGACCTCGCCAACCCCAGCCACCGCCATGAGCTTGTTCGGCGAGCTCCGGCTCCCAGCGCCACCTACTCCTCCTCGGATGCGCGAGAGCACGGCTACGCCCGGTGGTCTCCATGAGTCCAGTCCGCCGCCTGTAGCTTAAGTCCGGCGAGTTTCCGCCGTGGTTTTGGTCGCCGCCGGCCATTCTCCGGTGTGCCGACGTGGCGTCATTAGCTTAGGGACTAACCACGTTTAGTTAGAACCCACCACCACCGACAAGGACCCAGTAGCAGGTCAAACCGGTCGACTCTGGATTTGACCGCATTAGTCCTCAGTTAATAACACGCGGGTCCCACCAGCCAGGTTTGACCCTAGTCAACTCGGTTGACCTGATGATGTCATGATGATGTCATCCTGAGGCAATAAATTTATTTCTGGATTTAGTTTAATTTTAATAATTCAAGAAATTTCAGAAAATAGTATAAACTTCTAAAAATCATAGAAATTCAACCGTAACTCCAAATGAAATAAATTATATATGAAAAATGATCAGAAAAATCCAATCTATCCATCTGTACCATTTTCATGCATGTTAGAACAACTTATGGCTGCTGTTTAGGTGAAATCAGTTAAATGGCACTTGAATTTCACATATGGAGTTTGAATTTGAATCTTGTATTCAAACCAACTTCATTTAATCCGTTGCTAGTTGCATTAACTCAAATCACAGCATATTGCCATGTCACATTCATGCATCATATTGTTGCATTCAATTGATTGTGTTCCTTCTCTGTTTGCCGGTGTTGTTCCCTCTCAATAGACGTGGGTTCGACGATGAGATCGATGACACCGATGAAGAGCTATATTATCTTCAGAAGTGCCAGGCAAGCAAAACCCCCTTGTTCATTCCGATACAATCCCACTCTCTCGCTCCTGCTCTTTTTACTGCATTAGGACAACAACGTTTCAACTGTTACTTGCTGCGGTAGTTGAACCCCTTTATCCTCTGCATGACCTGTCATTCCACAGTAAATAGATGAAACCCACTAGCATGAGTAGGAGTTGTTTGAGCCCTGATGTGCCTACTCATTCATGCTTGTTGGTCATGCCTGCTATTGCTTAGAGTTGTGTCAGGTCTGATTCATCGAGAATGAATCGGAGGTGTGTGAACATGTCCTACTGTTGAGAGCTAAATGTGTGAACACGATTTGGTAAAGGTAGCGGTGAGAGGCCATGTAGGAGTACATGGTGGGTTGTCTCATTGCAGCCGCCCCTCGAACTGAGTTCTGTGTTTGTGATCCATGAACAGCTACTACCACTCATTGGGATCCTTAATTGACCCTCTCGGCTTCTTAATCACCCTTGTTCTCTGTCCAGGAGTTGCAACTAGTTTCTAGTGTTTGTAGGTAGTGTTAGTAGTCTACCAAGTGGCACCCGGTACAGGTGGGCTTGGGACAGACTAGGCACCATGGCACGGTGTACCAAGCATAGATCCACCCGTCGAGGTGGGCTTGGGAACCCTGCTCACATCGTTTGGGGCCGTGGCGACACCCGGCGGATCTCCTTGCGGATGGAACCCGAATAGGCGATAAACCCGGGCGAGAGACTTGAGTGTTTAGGTAGGCGTGGCCGACTCCTCGCCCGGCTTCGCTTGAAGGTTGCCGAGGTACATGACGTGTCTGAGGCGATAAGTGGCGAGAGCGTGTGAAGAAGTACACCCTGCAGGGGTTATCATTATCTATTGAATAGCCGATTCCTCGGATATGGAAACTTGGACCCTTGCATAGTTCATAGACAAGTGAAAGTGGATACTTTAAAATACGCAAGATAAGCGTGAGTGCTATGGATGGCGTTCTCGTAGGGAGACGGAGTGGATCCATAGTGGTGTATTGATATGGTGAATATGTGGACTCGTGTATCACCTCAAAAGAGTTACATTGCGTCGTAGTTCAGGTTAGCCACGAGTCAAAGCTGGCTTGCTGCGCTTAAACTCCACCACCCCTTTATTGATACCGATGCATATGTAGTTAGTTCGATGTAAGTCTTCTTGGGTACATTTGTACTCACGTTTGCCTATTTTATGTTTTTGCACAGAGACTTCAGTCTCACTAGTAGTTTCACGTGGACTTCGACGTTTAGCTTGATACCTCAGCTACGATCTTGTGCCCTCGGCAGGATCTAGTAGATAGTCAGGCTTCTAAGCCTTTTTCATTTGTAGATGTCTGTACTCAGACATGTTAAGCTTCCGCTTGTGCTTTGATTTGTATGCTCTGAATGTTGGGTCGTGAGACCCATGATTGTAATATCTCGCTCCTCGGAGCCTACTGAATAAATACTTGAGTCGTAGAGTCATGTTGTGATGCCATGATTGTATTTGCACATATCGAGCATATTGTGTGTATGTTATTGAAATGCTTGGTATGTGTGGGATCTGACTATCTAGTTGTTTATCTTTAGTAGCCTCTCTTACCGGGAAATGTCTCCTAGTGTTTCCACCGAGCCATGGTAGCTTGCTCTTGCTCCGAACACTTAGGCTGGCCGGCATGTGTCCTTCTTCGTTCTCGTGTCATCCCTTCGGGAAATGTCACGCGATGGATACCGAGTCCTGTTAGCCCGCTTCTGCCCCAGTTCACGGAGTCTGTTAGCCCATGCTACTGCACCGATTCACTCGATGAATCGACACGCTCGATCTTTGGTCATGGATGCTGTCCTGTAAGTTTGTGCCACTTTGGGTTTACGACTAGCCATGTCAGCCCGGGCTCCTTATCATATTGATGCTAGCGACACTATCATATACGTGTGCCAAAAGGCGCAAACGGTCCCGGGCAAAGGTAAGGCGACACCCGTGGGAATACCGTGCGTGAGGCCGCAAAGTGATATGAGGTGTTACATGCTAGATCGATGTGGCATTGAGTCGGGGTCCTGACAAACTCCTCAAACTACGGTCATCACCGAGAAGTATCCCGATTATTGTCACTTCGGGGTTGTCGGATCATAACACATAATAGGTGACTATAGACTTGCAAGATAGGATCAAGAACTCACATATATTCATGAAAACATAATAGGTTTAGATCTGAAATCATGGCACTCGGGCCCTAGTGACAAGCATTAAGCATAGCAAAGTCATAGCAACATCAATCTCAGAATATAGTGGATACTAGGGATCAAACCCTAACAAAACTAACTTGGTTACATGGTAAATCTCATCCAACCCATCACCGTCCAGCAAGCCTACGATGGAATTACTCACGCACGGTGGTGAGCATCATGAAATTGGTGATGGAGGATGGTTGATGATGACGACGGCGACGAATCCCTCTCCGGAGCCCTGAACAGACTCCAGATCAGCCGTCCCGAGAGAGATTAGGGCTTGGTGGCGGCTCAGTATCGTAAAACGCGATGAAACTTTCTCTCTGGTTTTTTCTCCGCGAAATGGAATATATAGAGTTGGAGTTGAGGTCGGTGGAGCATCAGGGGCCCCACAAGACAGGGGGCGCGCCCAGGGGGAGAGGGTGCGTCCCCACCCTCGTGGACAGGGTGTGGGCCCCCTGGCCTTGATTCTTGTGCCATTAGTTTTTATATTTTCCAAAAGTTATCTCCGTGGATTTTCAGGTCATTCCGAGAACTTTTGTTTTCTGCACAATAAACAACACCATGGCAGTTCTGCTGAAAACAGCGTCAGTCCGGGTTAGTTTCATTCAAATCATGCAAGTTAGAGTCCAGAACAAGGGCAAAAGTGTTTGGAAAAGTAGATACGTTGGAGACGTATCAGCCTACACAGAGTCGCAAGAGAGGTGGTACTCTTCCATATGTGCTTAAGTTATTGATCTCACCCGGAAAATAGATCGTAATTTGTTTACTGTACTTTTCTTGTCCGTACCAAATCGTAGTGGCTAGTTGAAAGCAAACATTGGTTGCGAAGTAGCTTTGTCCGGTTTCCACCTTCAGATCCGCCATGGCACAGGCATTATACTCGTAAAGCTTATGGTTTCCCCCTTTATATTCACTACCATCATCGTAGGTGCTTCGTGTCGTGCTAGCACTGCTCCTCAAAACCTTAACCCAAAGCTTACGTGTTGAAATACGAATCAGATATGATGCTCATATCACTAAAACATAGAACGTTTAATTGGTCACCTAATGTTCCTATATTCATTTCGAAAAGCATGTGCGCCACCCACTGGTCCAACTAGTTCCACTTTCTTGATTTTTCTCTTGATGCTTAGGGTTTTCCCCTTTTATCTACTCTACTATGATCTGCGTAGGTGCTTTCTGTCGTACTAGCATTACTCCACCCTTCAAGCTAAACAACACAACACTCAGAATTCGAAAGCTTAGTTGTTAAAATATGATTGTGATATGATACTGATATTAGTTAACAGACACATTTAATTGGTTAGCTGAAGGTCCCACTTGAGTTTCCAAATGCATGTCGTGACATATAGAGAGACAGCAGAATTGCATTTCTTTGACACTTGTTGACTGTACTTTCTTGTCCATACCAAATCTTAGTTGTTATTTCAAAGCAAATATCGGTTGCTAACTACCCTTTGCGCGGTTTGCAGCTTCAGATCTGCCATCCCACTGCCACGGTCAACACTGTACTCATCATGCTTACGGTTTCCCCATTTTATGATGACCACGATCAACCTACGTGGTTCGTGTCGTAATAGCACTACTCCACCCATCGAGCTAAACAAGCTTAGTTGTACAAATTCATATCTGATATTATGCTGATATTAGTAAAACTGAGAGATGTTTAATTGGTCAGCTAAATGTTCCTACTTTAGTTCCGAAATGCATGTGAGCCACATATGGAGAGACCGAAAAGAATAGTATTTCTCTGTGCGCTCTGGTTCATCATGGGTGGCCAACCGACATTGTATTGAAAGACTTGTAATATCTTCAATCTGATTGCTCTTCTGCTCTTCTTTAAGATGATCCTCTTCTCTTGCGGTCGACTGGTCAGGTCGAGTTGTTCTCCCTTAGTATATTTTGAATCTGCTTAGTTTAAGCATCATATATGAGTATATGCCACACCTATCCATTTTCTGTACCTATTCCATGTGTCGTCACACTATGTTTTTCTAGTCAAATGTTGTTCTTTCCTAATAGATGTCCAAAAGGAAGAGGGTGAGTGCAGATCCTCAAGGAGTACAAACTAGGTATTTGGAAAAGGTAGTGATACCTATTAAATCAGATAGATCAGCAGCCACAGAAAACACAGGCCCAATTGTACCACACTTTACCCCTACTCCAGTGGCCAAACCCCTATTAGAACTGTTGAGAGCCCAGCTTGTGGTACTGTCTATGATATCAATTCAAAATTTGAACTCCTAAATTTCTGCATCTGCCTTACCTTCTTTCTTGTATGAAAACTAATTTCATATGAATCTCCTTGCTCAAAGGATCATATGATCTCACAACAATACTGGGCTCTGCACTGCTCTTGTCAGTACCTCTCTCCCTTTTGCCTTGTAACGCTGTACTTAATTAATTGCTATTTTGTCACGCCCAAGATGCGACCCTATCCTAAAGGAACTCGAAGGTCCCACCAAGGATAGAAGCGCATCTTGAAGACGCTTTTGCAAGGTGGATATCATTACATCAACATTACATAATAGATGGGGATACATACAAAAGGCATACAATGCCACACGAATACAACATCATATACATAAGAGCACCATCCGACTACGGATGAAACACAAACATAAACTCAAATGACATCCACCCTGCTAGCCCGGGCTGCCGACCTGGAACCTATCCCCTGATCAAAGAAGAAGCAGAAGAAGAACTCCAAACAAGCAAGCATCGCTCTCGCGTCAGGATCATCGCACAACCTATACCTGCAACTGTTGTTGTACTAATCTGTGAGCCACGAGGACTCAGCAATCCCATTACCATGGGTATCAAGACTAGCAAAGCTTAAAGGGAAAGGAAGGGGTAAAGTGGTGAGGTTGCAGCAGCGGCTAAGCATGATATGGTGGCTAACATACGCAAAAGAGAGCGAGAAGAGAGCAAACGGAACGGTCGTGAAGCTAGTAATGATCAAGAGGTGATCCCGAACTCCTAATTACGTCAATCATAACACAGAAACCGTGTTCACTTCCCGAACTCCACCGAGAAGAGACCATCACGGCTACACACGCGGTTGATGCATTTTAATTAAGTCAAGTGTCAAGTTATATACAACTGGACATTAACAAATTCCCATCTGCCACATAACCGCGGGCACGGCTCTCGAAAGTTTATAACCCTGCAGGGGTGTCCCAACTTAGCCCATGATAAGCTCTCGCGATCAACGAAGGATATTCCTTCTCCCAGGAAGACCCGATCAGTCTCGGAATCCCGGAAAGACATTTCGACAATGGTAAAACAAGACCAGCAAAGCCGCCCGATGCGCCGACAATCCCGATAGGAGCTGCACATATCTCGTTCTCAGGGCAACACTGGATAAGTCAAGCTACGAGTAAAACCAGACCTCGAGTTTCCCGAGGGGCCTCGCGAGTTGCTCGGTTCGGACCAACACTTAGACAAGCACCGGCCGGGGCTAAAATAAAGATGACCCTCGGGTTGGCCGACCCAAGGGAAGGGTATAGGTGGTGGTGAGGCAAATGGTAAAACCAAGGTTGGGCCTTGCTGGACAAGTTTTATTCAAAGCGAACTGTCAAGGGGGTCCCATAAATCACCCGACCGCATTAGGAACGCAAAATCCGGGAACATAACACCGGTATGACGGAAACTAGGGCGGCAAGAGTGGAACAAAACACCAGGCATAAGGCCGAGCCTTCCACCCTTTACCAAGTATATAGATGCATTAATTAAATAAGAGATATTGTGATATCCCAACATAATCCTGTCCACCATGGAGCAATCTTCAATTTCACCTGCAACTAACAATGCTATAAGAGGGGCTGAGCAAAGCGGTAACATAGCCAAGCAATGGTTTGCTAGGAAGGGTGAAAAGTTTAGAGGCTGACATGGCAATTGGTGAGGCTTGAGCAACAAAAGATAGGTAGCACGGCAAAGCAATAGAACGAAGCAACTAGCATAGCAATGATAGTAGTGAGATCTAGGGTAGCGGTCATCTTGCCTGAAATCCCGCTAGGAAGAAGAACGAGTCCATGAAGAAGACGAACGGACGTAGTCGAACGAATCCTCACAATCGCAACATTACCGGGACTAAGAAGCAACACCGGAAAGAAACAAACAACATGGTAAATGCACAAGCATAAACATGGCATGATGCACAAACAAGTATGATGCATGTCCGGTTTAAAGAGGCATGGCATGGCAAAATGCACAAACAATACTACAAGTTAAGTGGAGCCCAATATGCAACGAGTTGCATATTGACAAAACACCACATGCAAGTTATTTAGTTTGATCCCGTTATAAGCTACTCAACAATATTAAATGTTGTTAAACATGGCATGGGGTGAAGCATAAATAAACTAGCTATTTAGGCAAGTTTAAATGAGGCCGGAACAACAAACAACACTTCCGGTAAATCCCCACATGTCATTTAGTAATTTAATGCAACAACAATTTTAAACATTTTAATTGTTGTTATCATGATGCGGATGACATATGCAAGTTTTAAGCAATTTTATGAAAACGTTGACATGAGCATGTTATGAAGCATTTGGTCACCATGGCGGAACGAAAGGGATGCCATGGCAACGACAGCGGAAATGGTGCCACGGCAACATTCCGATGATCCGACAACTCAATGAGATACCGGTGCAAAAGAGCAAGTGTGCGGATGTGCGCAACATGCAAGAGATGGGGAGTGATCCCGGATACCGGGTGTCCCACATGTCGGTGGCATGGCAAAAGAGGGGCATCGCAAGGACAATTCGATCACGGTGCAAAACTCGAGCATCTCATACCACCAAGCATGCATTCGTTCACGGGCGATCGTCATCTCGGGATTATACCTTCGAAGCGTGCATTTCGGGGCGGTTCAAAATCGTCGAGGGAAGTAGTCGTTCACGGGCCGTAGTGGAAGTAGTCGTTCTCGCGACGGTAGTGGAAGTAGTGGTACACGACGACCGTTGAGGTACTCGCGATCTTGGCAACGGTAGTTGTACACGATTCGTAGATGTTCATGTCTCTGTAGTCGTTTGGGTCTTCGGGTGATGGTAGTCGTTCACTTGACAGCGGTAGACGAACTTGGCGGTCCAGGGTACTTGGTGTATACGTCCAAGGAGGATACGATGGAGAAGATGCTCGTCACGGTTGGAGCTCCAGGAGCCATGGTGCGCAGCAGCGTGTATCCCAGCCTTGAGATGGGGTCCTAGCGGGCAGAGCAGCGGCAGCTCCACGGCAGGGCAAAGGAAAGGGCGGAGCTCCTCCGGTTGGAAGCTGACGAGGTGGAAGGACAACGAGGAGCCGGGGATCTGGGCCTAGCCCATGCGAGCGACCCTGGCGGTCAAAGCGCAGGAGCGGGATGAGGCACGTCCCTCTTCTCCCGGAACGAAGCAGAGGAGAAGGTTGGGCACCGGCAGGACTTGACACGGACGACGACAAGACGAGGCGGAGGTACGGCGTGAGGAAGGAGAGGCCAGTGTGGCGGGGAAGGTGGAGGAAGATGGAGGGCGGCGTTGGAGAAGGGAGGCCCGGCGCGAGGCACGCGTGTGGTGGAGGCGAGCGACGGTTGCAGCAGCAGCGTCCATGGGGATCGGGGCGAGCGGGAGGAGGCGAGGCAGAGGAGGGGCAGGGGCGCAGGCGACGGAGGGTTGCTGCGGAGGCTGGCGCTCGCCGGGGCGGCGGCGATGAGTGGCTTGCAGGGTCAGATGAGGAGCGAGGGGATCGGGAGAGATGAGAGGTGGCGGCGCTGGAGATCGGGCGCAGGGAGCTCCTCTCCCTGGCTCGATGTGTGCGAGTGGTGGTGGTCAGGAGGGAGATGGGGATCCAGAGGAGAGATGAGGGTCAGGCTAGGGTTAGATTAGGTAGGCTGCGGCTGGGCCTTGGGCCAACTGCTGGGAGAAGGCCGAGCTGGACTATCTCTCTCTCCTTTTCTTTAGCAGAAAAGAATTAGAGAGAAGAAAAGAAGAGAGGGTTAGGGAAAGAATTTGAGAACAAGGACAATTTTTCTGGACTCATAAAATGAGCTTGATCCAAGAAAAATAGAGTGGGCAAGATTGCAATAATTAAATTCAAAGTCATTTGAATTTAATTCAAATGGTTTGAACAAGGACTAGGTTTTTGAAGTGTCCAAAAATGTTGAGGATTTCGGTGGGGCTCCGGAAAATGACGAAATAATTTATTGGACAAAGTTTGAGGTCAAAAAGTGAGATAACAAAGGCATGGGGAATTATTTTGCAAGTGTGTCAAAGGTAATTCCACATCAATGGAATATTTTATAATAGCTCCCTAATATTGGGAGGATATGTTATAAAGAGAAGTCACCATTGTGAATATCCCTCGATTTAAATGGACCGAGGATCCATAAAATTTATTTAGATGAGTTTTAAAAAGGGTTGCATGATGACATGATGCAATGCAAATGATGCCAAGAGATGAGATGCATGACATGAATAAAAGCAAAACAAAAGACAAAAACCCAACCACGAAGGAAAAATCATATCGCATCTCCGGAAAAGGCAAGAGTTGGATTTACAAATGTGGAAAATTGTATCCGGGGTGTTACATATTTGATTATGTATCATCATTCTGCACTTGAGCTTCATTATCCTCTGTTTCTTCCAATATTATTTGATCTATATTTACTCTTTGCAAAATGTAGAATAATGGCAACGCTTATAAAGAATTTTCTTTGGGGAATTTATTGAATTATCCTTTCATCAACATGGAGAAGGGCTTTGTCCAGCCCATGTTAACATGTAATGTAAGTTCATCCTTGTCAAGCGTTCAAACTTTGTTCTTTTATAGATTTGGATAGGCATAATTTCCTCCACTTCTGTTTGCTTTGCTGTTTACATCTGATTGGATGTTTGCAACAACTACCAGTTTCAAACTGTAGTTGTAAAAACATGTTCCTTATGCAGAACAGATCCATTTATTTGCTTATATAATTGTGAAACCTGTTACATGTCCCCTTGTTTCTCTTTCAGAGTCATATCTCTTATGCCAGGCAGAACTTTAGGGAAGATAGTGAGCCAAACCATCTTGAGGACAGCGAGATGACCCCAAGGTCCTGTCTTGATGAAGATAGTGAGTTGAAGCTACTCACCAGCAGGTGTGAGACAACCTCTGTGCAGTCGTTGCCTCAATCAGTTCGACTTCTTCAGTCTCAACTTAAAGCGGAAAGGCTTGCTTCAGCTCAGCTCCGATTTGAAGTCAAAGATGTAATGAAGATGTTAGAGGACTGCCTTGCACACCATCAAGCCATACAGCTACGGGTGATGCATCTATCTTTGACATAACTGAGGTCTAATCAGCTTGTTCAGCTGTTTGGGGGCCCCGACCTGGCCAGGCCTAGTGCCTTCTGAAGTGCTCTCAGTTTTGTATATTGTTTTGTCAGCGCGTTTATTTGCGCTGGTGGCGAACTTTGATGCCCAGTGGATGTAATATGTGTAATAGCCGTGATAGCCTAGTGTAAGTTTGCTGCTTATTTATTTCCTTGTTGTCTTGTTTATTTGTTTGTTGTAGTCAGTGCAGTTCTTTTTCCGCGTTTGCTAAAGGCCGCAATAACCTATTTTTTAAAACTAGGCCATAATAACCATGGGCTACATATTTACTGTAGTGACACTGGGCCTCCTATGGGCCGTAGAAACTATGGACCTTCTACGGGCTATCGAAACAATGGGCCTTCTACGGGCCATAGAAACAATGGGCCTTCTACGGGTCGTATCATCAGTGGGCCTTATACGGGCCGTATGATCGATTGGCCAAACATGGGCCAATAATAGACCACATTATGGCCATAAACGGGCTAGAGTTTGAATCGTCCGTTCATGGGCCGACCATAACGGGTCTTCGTTAATAGGCCGTATTTGATGATGCTATGAAAATGGCCCAACGTATTAACGGGCCACAAACGGGCCGACTGTAACCACGGGCTGAATTTGGCCCACAAGCAGAAAATGGCAGTAACGGGTCGTAAGTAACCGAATGCTGGAAATGAACCCAAGAATAAATGGGCCCTGAGATGGCCGAAAGATAACATGGGTTGCAAATAGATAGCCCAATGGATTAACGGGCTGTTAATGGGTATAAAGTAATACACTGTTTATTACAGGACAGTTTCACCATGGGTCGTTAATGGGCCAAGAGTTACAAAGGGCCTCATATGGGCCGAAAGATGTCATGGGCCATACATGGGCTGGAACTTAAAATGGGCTGGAATCATATTGGACGGCCCAGATGGCGCTACTGGGCCTAATTCGGATAGGTTGTAACGGCCCCCAGGTTAGCGAGCTGTAAATGGGCTATATGCGATCATGCCGTTAACAGGCTTTCTTTGGGCCGGCCCGCCACCTTTTGACCAAGTCAAACGGGCCGGCCTTTTCACAGGAATGGGCCTATGTTGGGTCGTGCAACGTGTCGACATATCATAGGCGCCTTCAGTCCAATGAGTGGATGACATCTGTCCCAACGGTGAGCCGGCAGGTGTTTCCTCCAGCCAATGCTGATTTTACATGTGGAAAATCCCCATTGGTTGGGGTTGTTAGCAGGTTATCAGATCCAAAACCAGACCTGATAGCTTAACGACGTTTCGTTACGGTGGATGCCACATGTCGGTCACCCTTGATGAAAGCACTTCTGTGACGCGTGATTTATCATCATGGAAGTGGACACTTCCGTGATGATAATTTTGGTAATGTCATGGAACACTTCTACGACAGCACATGTATGACTATCTTGATTCTGTCATAAAATCGTCATGGATGTACACGCGTGACAAAAACACGACCTACTATGACAAACACATATCATCGCAGAAGTGTATTTTTTTTGTAGTGATAGTCATTCAAACTGGTATTGTGCCGGTCTAAGTACACTGGTTATTGTTAAATAAAAATGGAAAGGCATGTTTAACTACAAGATGCAGCAACCAAATGTAGTCATTCATGCCCTGTTTGTTTCAGCTTTGCTTCAATTTTAATCACCTATGGATTCGCTTCAGTTGTGAAGCTATTTCTGCGAATCAGCTTCACCACCGAAGTACACTTTGAGGTGCTTCAGGAAATTGCACTAAAAATGACCCAAATCTAGATTCAGCTTCACTGGCAAAGTTGATTCCAAATATTTGTTTGTTTCGGATTCCAGATTCGGCTCATTGGCAAAGTTGAATCTGGTCCCAGAATCCAAAACAAACAGGGCCATAGTGGTATTGTTGAAACTGGTACTGATAAAATTGAACTGCATAGTTCATACTTGCACATATAGAACATCATGTTGTGGATAACTAGAATAAACAAGGCATACTACGAACAACCAAAGATAACATTTGAAACTGGACATATGCTAACTACAAACAACAAAACAATCAAAAAACTTTAAAAGAGGCATATGCTAGCTATAACAGGCTCAACAGCAAGCAAATATATGCATTCCTATTGGTATGTTTAAAACTGGATTGATGAAATGTCTTTGCACAAAGAAATAATTGCACATACAGAGCATCGCATTGTGAACAACTGAAATAAACAAGGCATACTGCAAATAATCAGATATAGCAATTAAAACTGGACATATTCTCGCTACACTACAAAAGGTCTCGACAAAACAAATCATGGGTTTCCCCCTATGAAGAGGCACGGCAAAACAAATCATGGGCTACCTCACTTGTCACAGTTGGGCTCATTCCCGTGGGAATAGCACGGACCCTGGATGCGCTCCATGTTGTCGCAGATGGGCTCCTTCCCCTTGGAAGAGCACGGTTGTAGGGTGCCCTCCCTGATGTCGCAGACGGGCTCTTTCCCCTTGGAAGAGCAGATGGTCTCTTTCCCTTTGGAAGAGCCAGAGAGGATGCCCTCCTCATGGTTGCCATCGATGAGGTCTGACTTGGAAGCTGTGGATCCCAATCCAGCGTTGCAGAACGTGTCCTTCAAAAATGACAAAAGGGGCTCGATGGCGATTTAGGATGGCAAGTTGTTGGCAGCGAGCCAGAGGAGATCAGCGACGGGGCCATGGATGAGATCGACGGCGGTTGAACACGAGAGGTTAGGGGTGGGCCACTTGACCTGTGACATAGCCCGCCTCAGGTCATCACTGTTGATGACCTCGATGTCGTAGGCGGCGGCCGAGACATGCCCGCATACTCTAGCCCGCTGCTTGAGTGCCTGCCGCCAGTAATGGTCATCAGCTTCCTCGGCGACATCGGGCGAAGAGACTGTGATACACCTCTTTTGGGCGAGTCACTCCTCGAGCTCCACGGGAAGCGTAGTCCGGCTTAGGCTGCAATGCTCTCGAGTGGAGGATGGGGATGGGGATGGGGATCTGTGGGAAAAGGGGAGTTTGGCAGGCGTCATCTAAGAAACTCAGGGCGGCCTTGGTATCGAGATCGGTGGGTAAGTTGCACGGCAAACCGGCAGATGTTGACAATGGAGGTCTTGCGACGGTGGCGACGGGGGGGGGGGGGCTTGCTAGGGTTTCGAGCGAGGGACGGGGTGCGCGCGCGTGTGTGTGTGTGTGTGCGCACGCACCCAAGGAGGTTTTGATGTGTGTGTGTGTGTGTGTGTGTGTGTGTGTGTGTGTGTGTGTGTGTGTGTGGGGGGGGGGGCGTGTTTGAGGAAATGACGCGGGTACTGAAAATTTTACTATGCGGGAGTGAAATGTCGGGTCTATTGAAAATTTTCATGATGGTGCATCGCACATGGTACGGAGATAACAACCGTGTGTTATGAAACAGAAAAACCCTCGACGCGGGCAGATATTTTCTAGGGGCATGCGGGATTGGGAACAAGAAACATCGCACACGGTCCAGAGATAAAAATCGTGTGTTATGAAATAGAAAAACCCTCCTCAAGGCGGGCATATATTTTCTAGGGATGCAGGTGGGATTGGGAAGAAGAAACATCACACATGGTCTGGAGATAACAACTGTGTGTTATGAAACAGAAAAACCCCCGAGGCGGGCAGATATTTTTGATAGGGGGGCTCGTGGAGCCCAATGTACTGTGCGGAAGTGTGAGTGACAGGGGCATCATCATGGCACACTGTTAGTTTGAGTGAACTATGTGTGTTGCGTCATCCGACTTGTCTAATGTTCATAAATTTGGCGAAAAATTACGTGGGAGAGGGTCAAAACACAAACACACTTGCATGTGGAGCAAATTTATATGTATGAAAAGGGTGTTTTGATTTTCAAATACCAAATGCAACTTCGATGTCGCACCTATCTAGCAAAGCGCACGGTATTGCTTGCCCCCCTCGTGTCGGCATGAAGGGAATCCTAAGCTATGAATGCATGCCCCCCCCCCAACCGAGGCTCACCTAGCAAAGTGCAAAGTAGCTAGCAGCCCCCTCCCTCATGTCGGCATGAAGGCAATCCTAAGCTATGAATGGATGCCCCCCAACCGTGGTTCACCTAGCAAACTGCGAACTAGCTAGTAGCCCCGTTAGGTATCGGCATGAAGGGAATCCTAAGCTATGAATACATGCCCCCCAACCGAGGCTCACCTAGAAAAGTGCGAAGAAGCTAGCAGCCCCCCCTCCCCGGTGTTGGCACAAAGGGAATCCTAAGCTATATATGAATGGATGCCCCAACCATGGTTCACCTAGCAAAGTCTTGAAGTAGCTAGCAGCCCCTCGTGTCAAGACGAAGGGAATCCTAAGCAATGAATCCCCCACAACCGAGGTTCACCTAGCAAAGTGCAAAGTAGCACCCCCCCACACGCACACACTTTTAGTTGGCAGGCCAGAGAGGCATCTCACCAAGATTGATCGTAAAATGGACCAAGAATAATCCACCTTGGCCGTACAACCTTTCTCTTGTTGCTGGTAAAAGTGATGGTCGTCCATGCGACCCAAGAGAGGCTAGCTCGCCAATAATCACGCAAGTAGCTAGTCCTCGAAGACAACCACTGCATGCGTGTGGCCGAAACATATGTATGGATCAGGTGTGTTTTTTAGTACACAATGGAACAACTTTGATGTGGCACCATGATTTCGAACTAGAAATCCCCACACTTAGTGAGGGTTAGGTTGATGATGCATATGTATGTTACACCACACTTCAAGCCGGCGACGGGGATTCATGCATGCATGCATGCATAGTATATGCGCTCAAACTTTAGTTAGGTCTGAATCTCACCATGACCTATACTACGATAACACGAACCAAATGAAGAATCCGCCATGGTAACCTATCTTGTTATCGGTCAAGGTGATCATGGATGTCCACGCGGGCCCACAAATATATAGGTTTGTCGCCGATAACCACGCGAGGGAGTGTACCGTTCGAAGACAACCACTACATGCATATGTATGGAGGTGATGCGTGCATGCATGTTTGAATACCATTTCACAACATTGATGTGGCGCGTGCGTCGAAAATCGTACACTCTCCCCACACATAGCGAGATCGGTTCATGACGTGTCGTTGTACTAGCCACTTCGACTCGATGGGAGGGATTCATGCGTACACATGCATGCGTGTGTGCTCATATATATATATATACCATATTTACAAGCAAAAAAATAACCCCCTCCTAAGTCAAATTAACCACTCTCGTTGTCAACCAAAAAGTAGTGATGGACCAAGCGGGCCCACAAATGGAAAGCATCGATATCGCCGATAACCACTTAAGTGGGTGCGAGGACAACCACCATCGCTTTGCAAGTGGGCCAAACATTGAAACATATGTTGAATATAATACCTAAAATGCACAACTTTGATGTGCCACACATGCCTCAAAAACCGTAAACCATGCACCCACACGGAGTGAGGTTCATGAAGCGTACTACATACGATGGTCCCCTTCCCCCTCTTCGTCGCATACTATATGCTCCTACAGTAATACAACCCAAAAAGAATCCTCATCGATGGTGAAATTAATCAACCTCTCCCGATGTAGGTCAAAGTGATGCACATGCATCGACGATGGCCTCGTAGGCCCACAGATGGAAGTGTCACACGTGAGTGTCCTAGCTAGGATAACCACCGCCTGCATGCGTGTGGTGCAAAGAGGTGTTGTGTGATGTTTGAATAGTCATTTTCACAATTTTGATGTGGCACGTGCCTTGGAAACTGGAAAGTCCCGACACTGAGTGGGGTGTACTTGTTCATGGATGCGTACGTATTGTGTGTGTGTGTGTGTGTGTGTGTGTGTGTGCTAGTCCCCTCCCACCTCTTCGACACGTACTATATACCACCATAACACAAATAAAAAAGATTCTACCTTGCTGGTCAAATTAACCTCACTACTGGTTGTTTGTCAAAGTGATGGACGACGACCTCACAGGCCCACAGAAAGCATCATACGTGAGTATCGAGTGTCGTGTAGGACAACCATTGACTGCATGTGGCCAAAACATGTATGTATGAAAGGGTTGTGTAATGTTTTAAATTACGAATTCACGACTCTGATGTGGCACCGGTCTGCCTAACAAAATGGCCAACCCACATGGTGGCTCACAACTCGTAGTGTACTGCGAGCCACTCACCACCCCAGATGCACACACCCACACACACAGCGCGAATCCACCACAACTACGATGCATGTTAAATTAATTATCCCGTGATGAACATATGTATGTTACCAAAGGAGGGACGTTTTAATTTCAGAAAAAAAATCAGAGATCATTAAGACATTTTAGTACATTAATTGATTGATTTTCTACAGGTATAATGTGCAAAAATCAAATTCGAGCTACATGCACACGTGACAGTGCAACTAAATGGATTACAAAAACACATGTGTCTCACTGGGTGCATGTTTACTCCCCATGCAACAAATTTCAAACAATGAGAATCTTGTTTTAAAATTCTAGTACATCCAAAACTGATTTGAAGTTCATGAAACTTATCGTGTTGCCATATGGACACCAATACAAAGTTGCATTGTACTTTTTTTTGGTCAAATTTGAGACCAGTTTTGATGTAATCTTTATCTAATTACAAATGGGAGATTATTAATAATTAGGAACCAATATCTCAAACGGACTATTTATTCAAACCGTGAGCGTTAGACCAACAATGGATACATGCACCATGCTTTGATTAAGCAAAAAATAAAGCGGCATCATTAATCATCCAAATAGAAAAACAATATACGTGCTGCCACGTGACCCGTGTACCGTGCGAGCAGGCGTGAGTTGATGGGACGCATACGAGCAGTCCGCCGCGCAGGCAGACCGGGAGGCATGCGTGCAGGTGTGTGAATTGACGGAGGCGTGCTCGCTGCACAGCGTCATCGGGAGGCGTGCGAGTAGCTATGTGAAATGACGGTAGGCATGCCAGTAGTCCCGTGCGCAGGCTCATCGGGAGGCGAACCAGCAGTTTGACCGCCGCCTGCCACTCTTCCACTACTCCATATTAATGGTGCGCCTGACCTGCCGCACCCCCATCCTCGCCACACACACAATCCCCTCTCTCCGCTTGCATACTCGACGCCGCTCTCAGTCATCAAATCGTTAGTGTATGAGGATGCCGCCGAAGTGCATCATCGGAGGGAGTGGTGACGCCGGAGCTGCTAAAGCACCGGAGCACGGCGTGGAGATGGAGATAGAGGTTGGCGTCACTTCCGGCGAGTGAGCTTCCACAGCCGGAGGCGGAGTTCCACACCGAGACTCGGGCGACAACTCCGACGACCACTCCGGCAACGACTCCGACGACGACGGACAACTGGTTAGTCATCTATACCCATTTATGTGTCAAATAGATCCTAGGGTTTCTCTGGTTACTCCTCCCCCCCCCCCTTTGGAGTAGAAATCCTATGGTTATTTTCTGCCAATCCATGAAATGTGAGTAAGTTTCGTTAGATCCGTGTAGTGTATTGATTGTTTGAATGGTACAAGTGATAAGTGATTAGTTGTTTCATCTGTGGAAATGATTTGTGCTAGTAATCCGACTAGGGTTAGTGTTCGTGCTAATAATTCCTAGCCAGGACTTGACAATTGATTTTGAACGACCTACATATGTTTGTGCCATTATTTTCTTCAAGATTGGTCTGTACATATACGAATGTGCTTAAAAATCAAACCATAATCTCTGGACATGTATAAATAAATAGCCATAAATTCCTAATCCTACTTCACGACATGTAATCATTGATTTGATGCCAATTTTTGGCAACTGCTAAATGTTCGCTATATATTAGTTTGTAACCATTAATTTGATGCCACATTTTTTTACTATTTGTATAGGTGCTGTCTGACAATGTGGACGGCGAGGATGAAGATGTCCAGAGGAGGTTCAAGGGGCAAATCCTAAGGGAGCTTTATGCGGGAATGCATAACAGGTGTAGTAGGACCTGGGACGGCGGCTATCGATGCCCATTTTGCAACCACAAGCTTCATGGCGCGTATCAAAGTGTTCTGGCACATGCAACAGGACGAGCCGTTGGCTCATTAAAGCAGAAGTATGCTCGCAGGGTGGAGCACGGCGCGTACGTCGAGTACCTGGAGAAGCTTCAGGATTGTGCCGGCTTGTAAGATGAGATGTGGGATCGAACTATGTATGCTTGAGCATGCTTAATGATGGTTGAACTATGATTGTGTACGTGTACGCTTATTATCTATGTCTGGATATGTTTAATCTATGTTTACTTATGTCTAACTGTGGGATATGGATGCAATCAGTTCAGTTGATGGAATCTACATCCGTCCTCGTTTATTGGTCCCCTTTGTAATTTGTGTTAAATGTTGACCAAAGATTTAACTGACAAAATGTTAGTGAAGGTCAGCAAAAAATTTATCGTTGGATGCGTATTTGAACATAGTTTTCACTGATATAATTTTTTGTTACATGCATAAACATTTCTTAGTCAAATATTTGGTCGAAATTTGGTACAAATTACAAGGGGACCAATAAACCAGGACCGAGGTAGTATGTCAATTACACACGGTTTCCAAAATTGGAACCGTGTGAAATGACTTTCATCTTGCATGTTGCTTCAATCACACACGGTTCCCAAAATTGGAACCGTGTGCAATGACTTTCGTTTTGCTTGTTGCGTCAATCACACACGGTTGGCTCTAGCAAACCGTTGCCTCCGAAAATCTTTGAGGGACAGAAAATCCTCACCACCCAATTAAAAAAAGATAAAAGAAAACCCTCGCCATCCCCACGTCACAAAAACCCTCACCCCCACCCGCCACCCCATGCCTCCGCTCCCCATTCACACCTGAATAAGCTCCTCCGCATCTATGCATGGCACCGCCTATCACAGCGGTAACCACTTAGCTCGACGCCTGCCACCACCACTAGGCTGCCGGCAAACCCCACCGCATTTCGCCACTTACGCTTGCCGCCGCCTATCGCCATCGACTTTCTCGACGCTGCTCGCGGTCAACCCAACTCCGCTCGGTTGGGGAATCTATCGTACTGAGGTTTTTTTATCATGGATGACAAGGTAACTACTTTAATGATATATTATCTCATCTCTCATCCCAGTTCATCTGCCTCCTTTAATCACCCAGCGTAAATCACCGAGAATTCATTTTTACTTGAGCCGATTTGAGGGTTTTCTTTCATTCATAGAGTGTACAGTGCGCCGACACATCAAGACCTTGCGACCTCCACCGGAGATTCCATCTCACCGTACCAGATGACTTGAGCATGTGCACGGTATGTTCAATCTCACCCTAAACCGGTTGGCATGGCCTACTTTCCTGAAGATATTCTAAATATTGCTACATTTGGATAAAAGGTGCCACATGCACCATATACGTCAAAGGGGATTTTTTTCCCCTCTTCTTTCTATATTAGGCAAATTAATGATGTATTGTTCTTTCGATTACTCTCATATTTCCATGACATCATGTTTATCCTATTTGTTTAATTGTAGATATTTGTCCTTTGATTTCAACTGCTGTACAAATCTTTCAATTTGGGCCCATATTTGCATGTTACCATATTTTCTTTAACAATTCTACCATTTTGTGCACGCATTCGTTGCTATGCAATAGATTATGTAGTGCACAATTTTCCCTTTACATAGATCAAGGTTGCACGGATGTCATACTGCACACAAACCATGGATTTACAATCGTTGATATTGTAAGACTTGATGAACGTGGTGACTCCTATTTTGGCACTGGCTTTTGGAAAGAAATTTATAAGTTTTATGTACTAAAAGTTGGCACTAAAATTGGACTGCACATAAAAGGGTCTGGTCATGAGATATATGCTAACTTCCCCGACAAAATCATCCGTCCTGACTTTGTTTGAACTAAGTTTTTTTTTCAACTATCTACATGTTGACTTACCCAGCAATGTTAAATGAATTGTGTATTATTTAAGCAACCAATTGTTATTCCCTTTTCTTACTATATTCCTACCTATTAACTTCTAGTTACCAATACACTTTTCTATTGCCCTGTTTTAACTAAATATTCCCTGTACTCTCATTTATATCAGAAAGCACCACTGACAAGGAGACTCCAGAGGTGGAGAACGGGGCTGCCAACAAGCGGAGGCGGGGCGAGCTAGAACCGCAAGCGACTCCAGCAGGCATAGACTTCATCAGCAGCCTCCCCGATGATATGTTGACAGTCATCATCTCCCTCCTCCCAATCAAATGTCGGGCGCGGACAACTGTCCTTTCCCGGCCGTGGCGCCCCCTATGGAACTTCACCCCTCTCGACCTCATCGACACCCACGAGCTCTACCATGGCTATCGCAAAAGCTTGGATGCGTTCTCCAATATCCTTGGCAGTCACCCTGGCCCAATCAGAGGCCTTAGAATGGGCAAGTTCCGCTCAACCGGCAGGGATCGAGCCTAGCTTGATGACTGGTTCGGATCCCTCGCCCTAGATCAGCTCGAGGAGCTCACTTTTAATGATGGGCCTATGTGCTCGTTGCCAATGTCCGCGATCTGCCTCGCGCCCACGCTGCACGCTGCCAAGTTCATGAACTGCCATTGCCCCCCCTTAATGACGCGCCCGAGCTCGTCGTCGTCTACCTCTCAAACGGTGACATGGAGCGCCTGCTCCGTGGCTGTACTGCACTCGAGTACCTTCGTCTTCAGGCGATCAATGGGTTGAGTACATTCCACATCACCTCCATGACTCTCCGGACTATTTATGTGTGTTGTTGGTTCGGCAGGAAGACATCACAAGATGTGTACAACAGTATGGTCATTGAGGACACACTTGTACTTGAGAGATTACTTGTACTTGATCAAGTAGGTCCAATAAGAATCAATGTCATTTCTGCGCCGAAATTTACAGTGCTGGGCTACTCATCTGACAAACACTCCAAACTTGTTATTGGATCCACACCCATTCAGGTACAACAACCGCCTTCTACATCTCCTTCTACAAATTGACATTATTTCTAATTTTGAAGATGTTTGTTCGTCTGTCATTTAGAAAATGATTCTGACCAGCCTAATGGCGAAACTGCGCACAATGAAGGTCTTGGCAATAGAATCTATCGACCCCAACCTGGAGCAAGTTGTCACTTTCCTAGATGCTTTCTGTGCCTAGAGAAGCTATATATCGAGGTGATGTTCCTTTCCTATTAAATGTTAACCATAAGGGAGTTCAATTTGTGACACCTTTTTCCAAGTTTACAATGACAATGTACTATGATTTCTGAAAGATTCTTTTGGAGGATTCAGTACATACATGTCTCCTTTTCCAAGTTTACAATGACAATGCTTGATCCATATGGTTACAACCATATGCATTTCTCCTTTAGATTCATCTGTACTAGTTTTCTTAGGGAACTTTTCATCCACTCCAACATCTTGTGAAGATAGAAGATGGCATGCTAATGCCCATGTTAATCATGTCAGATCGAAGATGGCATGTTAGTGCATTTTGCAAATCCTGCAAACCAAATAGGCATGTAGTAGTGTTCAAAACTACATCTAGGCACTAACACGTTTTCTTCTTTTGCAGATAAGATTAGGCCCAGTGGTGGATAATGTGATAAAATATAACAATCACGTCGAATGCCTAGATCTGCATCTCCCATAAATTACTTTGAGTACCGAGGGACCTTACCGGAGATTATATTCGCCGAGTTCTTTGTTGTCAGAGCAAGGGTGATGAAGGTAATGAGGTTTGCCCTACATTTATTTCGGAAAAATGAATGGTTTGTTGATCGGCCAATACTTTCTTGGCAGAATGGAATAGGCTCCAAAATGTTGAATTTCATTTTGAACTTGGATGACGAGTAATCGAACTCATCATGTCAACCCCATACATGACTTCTCAGTGGCTGACCCCTTTGCAAAAGTTGTGAGGTTTCGAAACCAGACTTAGAAGTGGTAATATTAGTTTGAACCTCTCTGATATCCATGTTTAGCGGATCAGCGCGAGCGTTTATAGCTGATGAGATGAATTTCATTTCTAATATCAGTTTAAACCTTGTAATCTTCAAATTTGAGCCATATAACTCTGGAATTTGAACCTTCTAATATTTTGAGCCTTTGTGGTACAACCGTTGAAATGGCATCGTATGAGACTCATATATTGATAGCACTATTTTAACCTTAATATGCAATGGTCTTAGATTTGATTTTATTAACCATTCTCGAATCTGTTTACCTTGTCGATCTCACAGCACACGATCTGTATAGCTAACTCGACTGCGAGCTTGGACATTATTGCACACAGTTGATTCTTCCACCATGTGCCCTGTAGAGTGTAGAATTAATCATCGCACTCAAGTGTCCATCATCACCCTTCTGTGTAACTTTGACCTCATCGCCCACGGGTAAACTTACGACCAAAGTCATTCCACACACTTTGTTTTTACAAAGCTTTTTGCCATAAGGCCATTGATTTGTCCCTCTTCTAGCCGGTGCGTGGCAAACCAAGCCGGGTGGGAAGCTTGCGCGGTAGCGCGGGAACAGGCTCACCGACGATACATTTGGCGCCTCTTCAAGCCCACGCATGGTCAAACTACGGTGCGGTGTTGTCAAGCGTGCACTGGAATCCTCACTGCGGTGCGGTGTTGTCAAGCGTGCCCTGGAATCCTCCATTATGAACTCCGTGACAAGACGTGACGATTACAGGACGGCTGGCCCCCATTTGTTACAGTGGCTATTTAACCCTTGTGTCTCTTCAACCTTTCAATCGCGCCCCACCATTTCAAGAAGCACACCCACCATGACAAATTCTTAGACAGTATCCTGCGCGGCTCCAATGGTGCTCCGAGCGGCTGCCAACAACGAGCAGCAGTTCACCATGCATGCCATGGTGGACACCCACCGAAGGTTCACGGAGCTCTCGATGGTGTACACCAACAACCCGGTCTGGGTGGAGCACTCCATCCGCATCGTGGAGCTGTTGCTTGCCGACGAGAAGTACAAGGTGGTCGGGTTCGACCTCGAGCACACCCGCGCTCGTGCCGGGTCTCGTCCCAAGGCCGCCATTGCCCAGATATGTGTGCGCCACCACGTCCTCGTCTACCACTACTGCTTGGCCACAAGGCCTTGCAAGCATTTCGCCAGGTTTTTCAACAGCCCCCACTACATGTTTTCTACGATCGACATCACCAATGATGTCAAGGTGCTCAAGAATTTGGGCATCGCCTGCCAGAATCTTGTCAACATCCAGGGCCAATACAACATCTGGGGCAGCAAGGAGCATGAGAAGGACTCACCGGTTCACCTCACCAAGGCCATCATCGACCCCTACTACAGAGAAATGAAGGATTCCTGCAACAACGACAAGCGTGCCTGGCACTCGGCCTGGATGGAGAAACTCGACAAAGCTCACATCGTGTACGCAGCCAAGGAGGCGTACACATGCTACGACATGTACAGTCGGATCGTTGACATGAGGAAGTGCCTCCTTCCCCAAAATGGCCAGGGATCCAGCCAGAAGCAGAGCAATGGCAAGTGTCATCATAACAAGAAGTAGATGATTAGATCCTCGTTTCTCCTAGTTTAGTATGCATGTAATTGCTTACTTTGGTGTGTGAAAATGTTATCTGCATAGTCACTTGTGTAATTGTATGCTTAATTTGGTTATGCAATGTAGACAGAGCAAATCACATTGCACACGGACTAAACAAGGGAACCCGTCGATGATGATTTCATCAATCACTGACAATTGTATACTAGCAATCGTTTGCTCACAACCCACATGGCTTGTTGACAGGAATTGTCTATGTTGTTATTGGTCTTCCCACACATTTCTGATTACAGACCTGTTTGCCGTGTATCACACACATCTTGTTATATTGAACCATTTCTGTTCTCTTGTCTCAACACAAACACTTCATCCGAGTGAACCGCATGTTGTATATCACACACACCTTGATTTGGCTGACTGTTTCTTTTGTGTTACCTAATCACAAACAGTTCATCCGAGTGAACCGTATGTTATGTATCGCACACGCCTTCATCTGGCTGCCCGTTTCTTTTGTTCCTCCTCATCGCAAATAGTTAATTGAACTGAACTGTATGCCCTGCATCGCACACGCAACTAAAATCTGAACCGTGTTTGATGCATCCATCATCGCAATCGTTTTACACATTTTTTATAGTTTTTTACACCACCATTTGCGATTACTACATCACACACAGTTTCTCAAAGGGTCTCTGATTGTAGTGTCGCATTAGCAGCATCCTGCAGTAGTGAAACATGATACGTTAGAAGTCCTTAATGTAGTTTATGGAGATTTTGCCATCAAATTTCGTGTAAGGTCGAAAGTGGATGGCTTTAGATGGGATGTGGTGGTTGTATATGGTGTAACTCAACCGGAACTTAAACTAGGCTTTCTTATGGACCTGGTGAGAATATGCGTGGATGAAAGGTTGGCTATTCTAGTGGGGGGGGGACTTCAACATTATTAGAAGACGAGATGAGAAAAATAATGACAACTTTGATGGAAGATGGCCATTCATGTTCAACACGATTATCGAGAGTCTCGATTTGAGAGAGATTGGCCTTATTGGTAGACGGTTCACGTGGGCGAACTCTTTACCAGTTCCTACTTATGAGAAGTTGGATCAGGTCCTTACAAGTGTTGAGTGGGAGCAAAAGTTCCCTCTCGTAACGGTTCAGGCTCTTCAGAGGGCTGTATCCGATCATACACCACTTCTGATCGACTGGGGGGAAGCGAGCCATGTGGGAAAAAATGTTTTTCTCTTTCGAGTTAGGATGGTTCGAAAGGGATGGATTTTTCGATCTCATTGCTACAGAATGGGCTAAGGAGGCTCGTGGGATTTCCAGTGTGGATAGATGGCAGAATAAAATTTGACATTTACGATAGTTCTTGACGGGCTGGGCAAAAAACTAAAGCGGGTTATACAAAATTGAAAAAGAGAGACTTATTCAACTTATAAATGAGTTAGATTTGAAGGTTGAATCTATCGTTCCTGATGTGTCGGATCAGACAGTTAAGAACAAGGCTGAACAGAAGGTGCGTCAGCTCCTTAGACAGGAGGAAATTAAATGGGCTCTTAGAGCGAAGGTGAAAAAGGCCGTCCAAGGTGATGATAATACCCAGTTCTTTCACATGATAGCAAATGGAAATCATAGAAAGAGGAAAATCATACAGGTTGAACAGGATGAGGGTACAATTATAGGGCACAAGAACCTAATATTGTACATCTCCAACTTTTATAAAAAACTTTTTGGGGCCCCTGAAGTTAACTCTGTGTGGTTGGGCGAGCATGAAGTTGAGGACATACCTAAACTTAGTGTAGATTATAAAGAGGTTTTGGCTGCTCCGTTTACTAAGAAAGAGGTGTTTGGCGCCGTTATGCAAATGAAACAGAACAAAGCTCTCGGGCCTGAAGGGTTTCTAGCTGAGTTTTAAAAGAAGTGTTGGCACATCATTAAGGATGATCTTATGTCTATGTTCCAGGACTTATTCAATGGACATTTACAACTCTTCCACGTAAACTTTGGAACAATAACGTTGTTGGCAAAGAAGGAGGAGGCTATACACACTGAGTATCTCATGTCGATAAGTCTGCTTAATGCGAGCTTCAAAATTTTCACCTAGTTTGCCACAAATAGGTTGACACAGATAGCACATTCGGTAGTGCAACCAACGCAGATGACTTTTATGCCAGGAAGACACATCCTAGAAGGGGTGGTGGTCCTCCATGAAAGTCTTCACGAAATACATTCGAAGAAACTCGACGGGGTATTTCAAAGTGGATACTAAGAAAGCATATGATAAGGTCAAATGGCCCTTCCTCCAACAGGCCTTACATATGAAGGGATTCAATGAAACCTAGAGGAAACAGGTGGATTCCATTATTCAAAAAGGTAGCATTGGGATTGAGGTGAATGATGATATAGGTCATTATTTCCAGACCTACAAGGGCTTAAGATGGGGAGATCCTATGTCTCCCATTCTTTTCAACATGGTAGCTGATATGTTGGTAGTACTTATTGGTTGGGCCATAGAGAATGGCCAAGTAGGTGGACTAGTTCCACATTTGGTGGATGGGGGCGTGTCTATCCTACAATATGCGGACGATACAATTATTTTCATGGCACATGATCTTGCAAAAGCTAGAAATATGAAGCTTGTGCTTTGTCTTTTTGAACAGTTGTCGGGACTCAAGATCAACTTTAATGAGAGTGAACTGTTCTGTTTTGGGAGAGCCAAATAGGAATAAGAATCTTATAGAGAATTGTTTGGTTGTGAGATAGGTTCCTTACCATTTAGTTACCTGGGAATTCCCATTCACCATCGCAAATTATCGAATAAGGAGTGGAAGTGTATTGAAGGTAAGTTTGAAAGAAGGCTAAGTTGCTGGAAGGGCAAGCTTATATCTTATGGGGGTCGGCTCATGTTGATAAACTCAGTTTTGACTAGCCTACCACTGTTCCTTCTATCATTCTTTGACATACTTGTAGGGTTACGATGTTGGAAATATGCCCTAGAGACAATAATAAATTAGTTATTATTATATTTCCTTGTTCATGATAATCGTTTATTATCCATGCTATAATTGTATTGATAGGAAACTCAGATACATGTGTGGGTACATAGACAACACCATGTCCCTAGTAAGCCTCTAGTTGACTAGCTCATTGATCAACAGATGGTTAAAGTTTCCTGACCACGGACATTAGATGTCGTTGATAACGGGATCACATCATTAGCAGACTGATGTGATGGACAAGACCCAATCCTAAGCCTAGCACAAAGATCGTAGTTCGTATGCTAAAGCTTTTTCCAATGTCAAGTATCATTTCCTTAGACCATGAGACTGTGCAACTCCCGGATACCGTAGGAATGCTTTGGGTGTACCAAACGTCACAACGTTACTAGGTGGCTATAAAGGTGCACTATAGGTATCTCCGAAAGTGTTTGTTGGGTTGGCACGAATCGAGACTGGGATTTGTCACTCCGTGTAAACGGAGAGGTATCTCTGGGCCCACTCGGTAGGACATCATCATAATGTGCACAATGTGATCAAAGAGTTGATCGCGGGATGATGTGTTACGGAACGAGTAAAGAGACTTGCCGGTAACGAGATTGAACAAGGTATCGGTATACCGACGATCAAATCTCGGGCAAGTACAATACCGTTAGACAAAGGGAATTGTATACGGGATCGATTGAGTCCTTGACATCGTGGTTCATCCGATGATATCATCGTGGAACATGTGGGAGCCAACATGGGTATCCAGATCTCGCTGTTGGTTATTGACCGGAGAACGTCTCGGTCATGTCTACATGTCTCCCGAACCCGTAGGGTCTACACACTTAAGGTTCGATGACGCTAGGGTTATAAAGGAAGTTTGTATGTGGTTACCGAATGATGTTCAGAGTCCCGGATGAGATCCCGGACGTCATGAGGAGTTCCGGAATGGTCCGGAGGTAAAGATTTATATATGGGAAGTCATGTTTTGGTCACCAGAAAAGTTTCGGGTTTTATCGGTAACGTATCGGGACCACCGGGAGGGTCCCGGGGGTCCACTAAGTGGGGCCACCATCCCCGGAGGGCAGAATGGGCCAAGTGTGGGATGGGACCAGCCCCTGGTGGGCTGGTGCGCCCCCCACAAGGGCCCAAGGCGCCTAGGGTTTGGGGAGGGGGCGCCCCACCTTGCTTGGGGGGCAAGTTTCCCCCTCTCCCCCCCTTGGCCGCCCCCCTAGATGGGATCTAGGGCTGGCCGCCTCCCCTAGGGGGTGGAAACCTAGGTGGGGGCGCAGCCCCCTCTCCCCCTATATATAGTGGAGGCATAGGAGCAGCCCAAGACACGAAGTTCTTCTCCTGTTGGCGCAGCCCTACCTCTCTTTCTCCTCATATCTCACGGTGCTTGGCGAAGCCCTGCTGGATCACCACACTCCTCCACCACCACCATGCCATTGTGCTGCTGCTGGATGGAGTCTTCCTCAACCTCTCCCTCTCTCCTTGCTGGATCAAGGCATGGGAGACGTCACCGGGCTGTACGTGTGTTGAACGTGGAGGTGTCGTCCGTTCGGCACTAGGATCTCCGGTGATTTGGATCACGATGAGTATGACTCCTTCAACCCCATTCTCTTGAACGCTTCCGCTTAGCGATCTACAAGGGTATGTAGATGCACTCTCCTTCCCCTCGTTGCTGGTTTCTCCATAGATAGATCTTGGTGACACGTAGGAAAATTTTGAATTTCTGCCACGCTCCCCAACAAAGGCATCATGAGCTAGGTCTATTGCGTAGATTCTTTGCACGAGTAGAACACAAAGTAGTTGTGGGCGTTGATTTTGTTCAATATGCTTACCGTTACTAGTCCAATCTTGTTTCGACGGTATTGTGGGATGAAGCGGCCGGACCGACCTTACACATACTCTTCGTGAGACAGGTTCCACCGACCGACATGCACTTGTTGCATAAGGTGGCTAGCAGTGCCGCCTCTCCACTTTAGTCGGATCGGATTCGATGAAAAGGGTCCTTATGAAGGGTAAATAGCAATTGGCATATCACGTTGTGGCTTTTGCGTGAGGTAAGAAACGTTTTGCTAGAAACCCATAGCAGCCACGTAAAACATGCAAACAACAATTAGAGGACGTCTAACTTGTTTTTACAGGGTATGCTATGTGATGTGATATGGCCAAGAAGAATGTGATGAATGATATGTGATGTATGAGATTGATCATGTTCTTGTAATAGGAATCACGACTTGCATGTCGATGAGTATGACAACCAGCAAGAGCCATAGGAGTTGTCTTTATTTATTGTATGACCTGCGTGTCATTGAACAACGCCGTGTAATTACTTTACTTTATTGCTAACCGGTAGCCATAGTAGTAGAAGTAATAAGTTGGCGAGACAAATTCATGGAGACATGATGATGGAGATCATGATGGAGATCATGGTGTCATGCCGGTGACGATGATGATCATGGAGCCCCGAAGATGGAGATCAAAAGGAGCAAAATGATATTGGCCATATCATGTCACTATTTGATTGCATGTGATGTTTATCATATTTATGCATATTATTTGCTTAGAACGACGGTAGTAAATAAGATGATCCCTCATTAAAATTTCAAGAAAGTGTTCCCCCTAACTGTGCACCATTCCAAAAGTTCGTCGTTTCGAAGCACCACGTGATGATCGGGTGTGATAGATTCTTACATTCACATACAACGGGTGTAAGCCAGATTTACACACGTGAAACACTTAGGTTGACTTGACGAGCCTAGCATGTACAGACATGGCCTCGGAACACAAGAGACCGAAAGGTCGAGCATGAGTCATATAGTAGATACGATCAACATGAAGATGTTAACCGATGATGACTAGTCCGTCTCACGTGATGATCGGACACGGCCTAGTTGACTCGGATCATGTAATCACTTAGATGACTAGAGGGATGTCTATCTGAGTGGGAGTTCATAAGATGAACTTAATTATCCTGAACATAGTCAAAAGATCTTTGCAAATTATGTCGTAAGATCGCGCTTTAGTTCCACTGTTTTAGATATGTTCCTAGAGAAAATATAGTTGAAAGTTGACAGTAGCGATTATGCGGACAGTAGAAAGCTTATGTCCTTAATGCACCGCTCAGTGTGCTGAACCCCAAACGTCGTTTGTGGATGTTGCGAACATCGGACATACACGTTTTGATAACTACGTGATAGTTCAGTTAAATGGTTTAGAGTTGAGGCACCAAAGATGTTTTCGAAACATTGCGGAACATATGAGATGTTTCGAGGGCTGAAATTGGGATTTCAGGCTCGTGCCCACGTCAAGAGGTATGAGACCTCCGACGATTTTCTTAGCCTGCAAACTAAGGGAGAAAAACTCAATCGTTGAGCTTGTGCTCAGATTGTCTGAGTGCAACAATCACTTCAATCGAGTGGGAGTTGATCTTCCAGAGATAGTGATGTTTCTCCAGAGTCATTTCCACCAAGCTGCTAGAGCTTCGTGATGAACTATAACATATCAGGGATAGATATGATGATCCTTGAGGTATTCGCGATGTTTGACACCGCGAAAGTAGAAATCAAGAAGGAGCATCAATTGTTGGTGAAACCACTAGTTTCAAGAAGGGCAAGGGCAAGAAGGGATACTTCATGAAACGGCAAATCAGCTGCTGCTCTAGTGAAGAAACCCAAGGTTGAACCCAAACCCGAGACTAAGTGCTTCTGTAATAAGGGGAACTGCCACTGGAGCAAAATTACCCTAGATACTTGGTAGATAAGAAGGCTGGCAAGGTCGATAGAAGTATATTGGATATACATTTTGTTAATGTGTACTTTACTAGTACTCCTAGTAGCACCAGGGTATTAGATACCGGTTCGGTTACTAAGTGTTAGTAACTCGAAATGAAAGAGCAACGGAATAAACGGAGACTAGCTAAAGGTGAGCTGACGATATGTGTTCGAAGTGTTTCCAAGTTTGATGTGATCAAACATCGCACGCTCCCTCTACCATCAAGATTAGTATTAAACCTGAATAATTGTCATTTGGTGTTTGTGTTGAGCATAGACATGATTGGATTATGTCTATCGCAATACGGTTATTCATTTAAGGAGAATAATGGTTACTCTATTTATTTGAATAATACCTTCAATGGTCTTGCACCTAAAGGAATGGTTTATTGAATCTCGATCGTAGTGATACACATTTTCATGCCAAAAGATATAAGATAGTAATGATAGTACCACTTACTTGTGGCACTGCCATGTAAGTCATATTGGTATAAAACGCATGAAGAAGCTCCATATTGATGGATCTTTGGACTCACTCATTTTTGAAAAGTTTGAGACATGCGAACCATGTCTATTGGTGTATACGCATGAAGAAACTCCATGCAGATGGATCGTTTGGACTCACTTGATTTTGAATCACTTGAGATATGCAAATCATACCACATGGGCAAGATGACTGAAAAGCCTCGTTTTCAGTAAGATGGAACAAGATAGCAACCTGTTGGAAGTTACACATTTTGATGTGTGCAGTCCAATGAGTGCTGAGGCATGCAGTGAATATCGTTATGTTCTTACTTCACAAATGATTCGAGTAGATGTTGAGTATATTTACTTGATGAAACACAAGTCTGAATTATTGAATGGTTCAAGTAATATGAGAGTGAAGTTGAAGATCATCGTGACAAGAGGATAAAATGTCTATGATATGATCATAGAGATGAGTATCTGAGTTGCGAGCTTTGCCACGCAATTAAGACATTGTGGAAATTGTTTCACAATTAATACCTCCTGGAACACCATAGTTTGATGGTGTGTCCGAACATCATAGTTGCACCCTATTGGATATGGTGCGTACCATGATGTCTCTTATCAAATTACCACTATCGTTTATAGGTTAGGCATTAGAGACAACCACATTCACTTTAAATAGGGCACCACATAATTCCGTTGAGATGACACCGTATGAACTATGGTTTAGAGAAACCTAAGCTGTCATTTCTTAAAGGTTTGGGGCTGTGACGCTTATGTGAAAAAGTTTCAGGTTGATAAGCTCGAACCCAAAGCGGATAAAATTCATCTTCATAGGACACCCAAAAACAGTTGGGTATACCTCCTAATTCAATCCGAAAGCAATAGGGATTGTTTCTTGAATCGGGTCCTTTCTCGAGGAAAAGTTTGTCTCAAGAATTGAGTGGGAGGATGGTGGAGACTTGATATGGTTATTGAACCATCACTACAACTAGTGTGTAGCAGGGCACAGGAAGTTGTTCCTATGGCACCTACACCAATTGAAGTAGAAGCTTATGATAGTGATCATGAAACTTCGGATCAAGTCACTAACGTACCTCGTAGGGTCACAAGGATGCGTACTACTTCAGAGTGGTACAGTAATCCTGTCTTGAAGGTCATGTTGCTAGACAACAATGAACCTACGAGCTATGGAGAAGCAATGGTGGGCCCAAATTCCGACAAATGGTTAGAAGCCATGAAATCCGAGATAGGATCCATGTATCAGAACGAAGCATGGACTTTGGTGGACTTTCCCGATGATCGGCAAGCCATTGAGATAAATGGATCTTTAAGAAGAAGACGGACGTGGATGGTAATGTCACCATCTATGAAGCTCGACTTGTGGCGAAGAGTTTTTCACAAGTTCAAGGAGTTGACTACAATGAGATTTTCTCATCCGTAGCGATGCTTAAGTCCGTCGGAATCGTGTTAGCATTAGCTGCATTTATGAAATCTGGCAGATGGATGTCAAAACGAGTTTCCTTACCAGTCTTCGTAAGGAAAGGTTGTATGTGATACAATCAGAAAGTTTTTGTCGATCCTAAGGATGCTAAAAGGTATGCTTGGCTCCAAATGATCCTTCTAAGGACCGGAGTAAGCATCTCGGAGTTGGAATGTGCGTTTTGATGAGATGATCAAAGATTTTGGGTTTATACAAAGTTTATGATAAACTTGTATTTCCAAAGAAGTGAGTGGGAGCACTATAGAATTTCTGATGAGTATATGTTATTGACATATTGTTGATCGAAATGATGTAGAATTCTCCGAAAGCATATAGGGTTATTTGAAAAGTGTTTTTCAAGGAAAACCTGGATTAAGCTACTTGAACATTGAGCATCAAGATCTATAATGATAGATCAAAACGCTAAATGGTACTTTCAAAATGAGCACATACCTTGACATGATCTTGAAGGTGTTCAAGATGGATCACCAAAGAAGGGTTCTTGCCTCGAGTTGTAAGGTATGAAGTTAAGACTTAAAGCTCGACCACGGCGGTAAAAGAGAGAAATGACGAAGGTCGCCCCTATGCTTTGGACGTAGGCTCTACAGTATGCTATGCTGTGTACCGCACCTGATGTGTGCCTTGCTACATATCTGGCAAGAGGGTACAAAGGTGATCAAGGAGTGGATCACCAGATAGCAGTCAAAATTATCCTTAGAGGAATAAGGATAATTTTCTCGATTATGGAGGTGATAAAGAGTTCGACGTAAAGGGTTACGTCGATGCAAGCTTTAACACCTATCCGAGTGACTCTGAGTAGCAAACCGGATACGTATAGTGGAGCAACCATTTGGAATAGCTCCAAGTGGAGCGTGGAAGCAACATTTACGGAATGACCTAGAGATTTGCAAAGTACATACGGATCTGAAAGTTGCAGACCCGTTGACTAAAACCTCTCTCACAAGCAAAACATGATCAAACCCCAGAACTCATTGAGTCTTAATCACATGATGATGTGAACTAGTTTAATGACACTAGTAAACTCTTTGGATGTTGGTCACATAGCGATGTGACGTGTGAATGTTAATCACATGACGATGTGAACTAGATTATTGACTCTAGTGCAAGTGGGAGACTGTTGGAAATATGCCCTAGAGACAATAATAAATTAGTTATTATTATATTTCCTTGTTCATGATAATTGTTTATTATCCATGCTATAATTGTATTGATAGGAAACTCAGATACATGTGTGGGTACATAGACAACACCATGTCCCTAGTAAGCCACTAGTTGACTAGCTCGTTGATCAACAGATGGTTACGGTTTCCTGACCATGGACATTAGATGTCATTGATAACGGGATCACATCATTAGCAGAATGATGTGATGGACAAGACCCAATCCTAAGCCTAGCACAAAGATCATAGTTCGTATGCTAAAGCTTTTTCTAATGTCAAGTATCATTTCCTTAGACCATGAGATTGTGCAACTCCCGGATACCGTAGGAATTCTTTGGGTGTACCAAACATCACAACGTAACTGGGTGGCTATAAAGGTGCACTACACGTATCTCCGAAAGTGTCTGTTGGGTTGGCACGAATCGAGACTGGGATTTGTCACTCCGTTTAAACGGAGAGGTATCTCTGGGCTCACTCGGTAGGACATCATCATAATGTGCACAATGTGATCAAAGAGTTGATCGCGGGATGATGTGTTACGGAACGAGTAAAGAGACTTGCCGGTAACGAGATTGAACAAGGTATCGGTATACCGACGATCGAATCTCGGGCAAGTACAATACCGCTAGACAAAGGGAATTGTATACGGGATCGATTGAGTCCTTGACATCGTGGTTCATCCGATGAGATCATCGTGGAACATGTGGGAGCCAACATGGGTATCCAGATCCCGTTGTTGGTTATTGACCGGAGAACGTCTCGGTCATGTCTACATGTCTCCCGAACCCGTAGGGTCTACACACTTAAGGTTCGATGACGCTAGGGTTATAAAGGAAGTTTGTATGTGGTTACCGAATGATGTTCGGAGTCCCGGATGAGATCCCGGACGTTACGAGGAGTTCCGGAATGGTCCGGAGGTAAAGATTTATATATGGGAAGTCCTGTTTTGGTCACCGGAAAAGTTTCGGGTTTTATCGGTAACGTACCGGGACCACCGGGAGGGTCCCGGGGGTCCACCAAGTGGGGCCACCATCCCCGGAGGGCATCATGGGCCAAGTGTGGGAGGGGACCAGCCCCTGGTGGGCTGGTGCGCCCCCCACAAGGGCCCAAGGCGCCTAGGGTTTGGGGAGGCGCCCACCTGCTTGGGGGCAAGTTTCCCCTCTCATCCCCTTGGCCGCCCCCCTAGATGGGATCTAGGGCTGGCCGCCGCCCCTAGGGGGTGGAAACCTAGGTGGGGGCGCAGCCCCCTCTCCCCCTATATATAGTGGAGGCATAGGAGCAGCCCAAGACACGAAGTTCTTCTCCTTTTGGCGCAGCCCTACCTCTCTTTCTCCTCATATCTCGCGGTGCTTGGCGAAGCCCTGCTGGATCACCACGCTCCTCCACCACCACCACGCCATTGTGCTGCTGCTGGATGGTGTCTTCCTCAACCTCTCCCTCTCTCCTTGCTGGATCAAGGCATGGGAGACGCCACCGGCTGTCGCGTGTTTGAACGCGGAGGTGCCGTCTGCTCGCACTAGGATCTCCGTGATTTGGATCACGACGAGTCGACTCCTTCAACCCCGTTCTCTTGAACGCTTCCGCTTAGCGATCTACAAGGGTATGTAGATGCACTCTCCTTCCCCTCGTTGCTGATTTCTACATAGATAGATCTTGGTGACATGTAGGAAATTTTTTGAATTTCTGCTACGTTCCCCAACATACGAAAAAGATTATATTTTTACCTATCTCGATTCTTCTGGCAGTGTGATGAGGGCAAGACGAAATACAGATTAGCCAAATGCGATATAATTTGTATACCCAAAGACCAAGGTGGGTTACAGATAGAAAACCTTGAAGTCAAGAACAAATGCCTTCTTAGCAAATGGCTTTACAGGTTGTCTATTAAGACAGAAGGTACGTGGGTACAAATTTTGCGTAACAAGTACCTACAAACAAAAACTTTGGCACAGCTTACCGCTAGACCACTGACTCACCGTTCTGGAAGGGATTGATGAGGACGAAAGAAACCTTCTTTCGCAGGGTGAAGTTTACTATAGGTAACGGTAATACAACTAGATTCGAGGAAGATGTGTGGTTAGGGGAGACGTCCTTGGCTACCCCTTTTATATAATATTATACAACGATAGGAGGCTTACGTTGCTACAGTATTACAATCGGTCCCTCTTAATATCCAATTCAGACTGTCTCTGGTTGGGGAACGATGGCACTCGTGGTTGCACTTGGTCCATAGGTTGATGGATGTTCAACTTACCGACCAACCAGATGTTTTTCATTGGAATTAACTACGAACGGTAGTTCCTCGGTGAAATCTATGTATTTGGACCTTATCGACTCTGGGCCTATTCCGAGATCACTTCATATCTGGAAAATTAAATTTCCGCTTCGAATTAAAATCTTTATGTGGTTTGTCCACAAGAGAGTGATCTGAACTAAGGATAATTTGGTAAAGCATAGATGGGTAGGCAGTACTCGATATTGCTTTTGTGATCAGGATGAGACTATCAAACACCTCTTTCTCAAATGTCCGTTAGCCAAACTCCTCTGGCGTACTTTGCATATGACCTTTAATGTTAACCCTCCACTTAGTATTGACATGTTATTTGGGACGTGGCTAAATGGAGTTGAATCAAACTTAGCTGGACATATTCAAATAGGGATATGTGCGATGTTGTGGGCTATATGAAACTGCAGAAATGATATGATCTTCAACCAGAAATTTTTTATCAACTTTTTGCAGGTTATTTACAGAGCCACGGCTTGGATCCGTACCTAGTTGGTACTCATCATACTGATTTCAGGGGACTTTTGGTTACTGGGTGCAACCGATTGAAAATGATAGCACGGGCTATCTTCAGCCGGTTTGAATGGCGATCTACTAATAAGCTAGGTGTTTAAACATCGTGGCCTCCTCTATTTTTCCGCCAGTTGTGGCATCTTTTATTTATTTTGTTGGGCTCCTTTTGCGAGCGGATTTTAGACCTGATACTTTGTTGGACATCTTTTGCTTAATAAAATGGCTGCATTCATAGCTGAGGGGTTATTATTATTTTTAGAGTGAGGACTATGGCTCGGGCAAACCCATAAAAAGAATCTTGATATATTCAGTTCAGACGCGGCAGCCCTAGTGACGTGCAGGTGCTGGCAGCGCAGCCAGCTGAAAAATCCCGCCCGTCGTCGTGCGTACGTGTCGTGATCTTCGACGTGTTGCTAGCTGCCAGCAGCTGGTCCGTGCTGCTGCTGCTGCGTGCTCATCTAGCCGAAGTACTATTTATGCACTCAAGACAAACAAGAAACCGCTTACTTTCAACCATAGCCGGAAACAGAGGCAAGAGCACCATAAACCCACAAACTTGCGTTAGATGTGATGGTTTAGTCTAAAAAGTTGTAAAAGATGATTAACTCATCCACAAACTTGAAATATATGGGATAATTCAGTCCACAACCAATTAGAAGCTTACAATTGGCACCACGTTGGCAGCTTCGTGGCACAACCGCTCGGCCTGGAGTTTATGTGAAAACCCCCTCCACGTTTATGAAATCACGCCTGTGGTACATGCCTGGGCTGCCCCTTGGTTATTTATAATGATACGGCCCTTGGTCGCATAGTAGCGCATGACCTCGCCACCCAAGCTGTTCAGCGTGGGCGTTGGATCACTTTTTGGACGGACAAGATGCAAGAGAGCAATCTATCTCTCCGGCAGTTGGAGACCTTGATAGGTTGCACCCTACTACAGAAATGCGCTACAGTTTGCCATAGCCTACACCTAAGGCCCTGTTTGGATACTCTAACTGAGTTAGAGGTTAGAGTTAGATTCCAACCCTGAACTAACTCTAACCAAAGTGGTGTTTGGATGACAGGGTTAGATTGACAATAAATGCTCTTTCTCAATCATTGGACCCTATTTCCTGCCGGATTTGGTGTGGCCGGTTCTTGTGTGGCCTCCTCCCGCTCACAATTGACATAAACGAACCATCTTTACAAATCAAGCATGCCAAACTTGATAAATTTTATTTTGTCCATACAAATAAGATGTCCCATTTAAACATACAAGTCATCAATCAAGCTTCAAAAATATTACACTCCATGAAACAAAGCATGAGCTAACTCATCACGGACTGTGGTGATCCAACAATCCATAAAAACATAGCTAGAGCCTCTACAGATGTCATTTTTGTATTGGACTTCAAGCCATATGATTGCACCAAAGTATTATGTAGCCTGTTAAACAAAGGTCTCTCAACCCTAAACATGTTATAGCATTGTGCACCATTATATCGCTCTGCTGCGTTGCTCAATGCACAATTCTAACAAGCAAGCATTATTAGCATCATTCCATTGGGCTCGATTGCTTTGGCTCACCAGAGGACCTTCGGAGCTCGCTAACTCCTTCACATCATCTTCCAATTCTTCATCACCATTGTCGAAGGGAGCGCCGGAGCCGGATGCTTGCCCACGGACGGCACTCCTCGCGCCCGGCGGTTGAGTTGAAAGCGCCGCGAACGCCGCCGCCACCGAAAGCCGTCTTTGGTGTGTTTGTTACGGGCGGTCGCGAACCACACACGTCCGGCCGCCTCCGCCCATCGCGGTGCTCGCTTCCAAGCTATACTACTGCACTTTAAGAGACATCGCAACTCGAGTGTACTATTCTCGCAAATAATATATGAGCACACATGCTTCCAGCTTAACGCAGTGCATATGATGATAGTATATCCAAGGAATTACTCATCGTCGTTAAACGGATGGACATCGAGCGATTTGAAAGAAGTACATCGAAAGAAGAAGATTGTTGTGCAGAGTCAACTAGAGAAACACGGGTCCCGACGATTGCTAAATGGTCTCTTCATCCTTGTAGACCGCAGATCGACTCTTTTTGACTCGAGGTTTCAGACTAAGAAAGTAACAGTACTCACGCTAATTAACAGCTTTTTTGTAAAGCCGGCCGAAAGCGACATAGTTTTGTTTGGGATATCACTTACAAGGAAGAAACATAGTTTTTCCGGCAGTTGGATGTCTAACAAATTTGCTTTCTATCAAAGCTTTTGTTTCTAACACTCCAAAGAGCCCAAGCCGAGCAAAGAAATCCCATCCAAATGAGTCACCGGACTTGTTTTGAAGTTTTGGCGTAAATTAGGGAGACATGACGGCGCCACGCACCCAAGCATGTTTTGGACACAGTCCCGTAAGAACAATCGAGCCATAACGCAAGAAAAGAAGCATATAGGCTATCCTATGTCTCATGTCTCTACCGACGGATCCAACAAGGCCACCGCTCAAATCTAGCTGTTCGGGATGATGGACGCAGGGAGGGAGAGCACGAGTAATCTTGAAGGAACGAACGGACTCACCTCTCGCCGGATCCTCGTAGATGCGTCGCCACAAGAGAGAGAGAGAGAGAGAGAGAGAGAGAAACGGCCGCGACGGGAGCGGGTGAGCTTTGGTCGGAGGAGGGCGACCGGCCACGGAGGAGGGCGTGGCTTAAGGGGCGGGCGGGCGCCGGGCGGGCGCGCCTGGGCTGGGTGGCGCGCGCGGGGAACGAGAGGAATCACGCGAGGTGCGTGGGGAGGAGGATCCGGTGTGGGAGGTGATTTTTTAGTTATTTTTTCAGGCCCTGTGAAAACTAGCCCAACTAGCACCTCTTCACCGATAGTTTTTTACATGTGTTTGATCCAACTAGCTGAAACTAGGAGTTCCTATAAGGCGCCTTCAGCCGCTAACATTAATTGGCGCCCATCGCACCGCCTCGTGGGCCGCCCAAGATCACGGTTACCAACGTAAAATACATCGTAAAAAAGGGCAGCGGCGAGGATTCGAACTCGCGATGATTTACATGTCAGACGCTGCAGAACAACCAATGAAGCTACTGCCTTAGACATGCTGACTTTACCGTGCAACTATTAATACGTAATCAAGCCGCGTTGTTCCAAAAAAAAAAAGCCAACGATAAAAAAAGAAGTTTCAATTAATTTGTTTTAGAAAATGATTTATGTATTCAAAATGTTCACTCATTTCAGGAAAAAGTTCACGGATTTGAAAGCTCATGAAATTTTAAAAGGTCAGTAAGGAAAGTTCAGTGTACATCAAAAATGTTCAATGGGTATTTAAATAGTTTTTCAGCGCATATCACAAAATTGTTCAATGTGTAGTTAAAAATTGTTCAGATTATATTACAAAAATGTTCAATGTATAAAATTTGTTCATCTTATATAAAGAAATGTATAATATGTTTTAAATTATTTCAATGTATATCACAAAAATGTTCAATGTGTAGTTAAAAATTGTTCAGATTATATTACAAAATGTTCAATGTATAAAATTTGTTCATCTTATATAAAGAAATGTATAATATGTTTTAAATTATTTCAATGTATATCACAAAAATGTTCAATGTGTAGTTAAAATTGTTCAGATTATATTACAAAATGTTCATTGTATAAAATTTGTTCATCTTATATAAAGAAATGTATAATATGTTTTAAATTATTTCAATGTATATCACAAAAATGTTCACTGTGTAGTTAAAAATTGTTCAGATTATATTACAAAAATGTTCAATGTAAAAAATTTGTTCATCTTATATATAGAAATGTATAATATGTTTTAAATTATTTCAATGTATATCACAAAAATGTTCACTGTGTAGTCAAAGAATTGTTCATCGTACACCTAAAAAATGTTTAGTGTATATTTAAAAATCGCTCGTCGTATATAAATTTTTATCATGTTCTCAATAATTGTTCAAATTTTAAAAAGGTCATGGAATTTTAAAATTTTCATCGAATTTTAAAAATAGTTCATCGATTTGATAAAAGTTCCTTCAATTTTATAAATTTCATGAATTTTTTAAAATTCGCATTTTTAAGAAAATATAAAAAAGTAAAACGAGAAAAGAAAAAGAAAAAAGGAACCAGAAATAAAAGAAAAAAATGCTCAGAAATCAGTGAGCAGTGAAATCTGGTTTGGTGGGCTCTGGCGGCCTACGTAAATAAAGGAATGAAAATAAGTACATGGACACAATCTGTATGGTGGTCGGTTGGTTAGTGTGCTAGTATTTCAACGGCGGGGTCGTGAGTTCGAGACCTAACATTCGCAATAAGATTTTTGCTGCTCTTTTTTAAGAAAAAGAAAAAGAATGAAACGGGCCGGCCCAGCGCGACGCGGGGTATGCGCCCGTTTGCGGCAACCGAAGAAACGGGCGCTTAAGGCGCCCGTTAGGAAATGCCCTGAAACTAACCCATATGTTTGGATCCTTTTAGAGCTAGTTGGGCCAAACTAACTGAATCTAACTCTAGCTGAGGGATACAAACAGGGCCTAAGCCGGCTAGGCTGCTACGGTGCACTACACCCCTATTATGCCTCTGCAGATATGCATGTGCTATTATTCTTTTTTAAGAAAAAGAAAAAGAATGAAACGGGCCTGTCGGTGTACTAAGGTAGGGGTACCTCAGTACCCCAACTTGTGCACGGGCGGTTGCAGCTTCATGGCGGGGTTTACCACGTGCTCGCCAAGACTTTCCCCGCTCCATGTCAAACCATTCAAAACCAAGTATACAAGACAGAAGATCGAGACCCCTACAAGCGGAGTTTGCCAGAAGGCCGCCTGTGCTCAAGGTTACATCACTCACGCAAGGCCCCGCAAGAGGAGCTCGCCAGAAGACTAGAAGATTACATCATAGAAGACACGCCTCGGCTATATATGCGTCCGGCGAGGGCCCGGGAGCGACAAGTTACAGAGCCCGCAAGCTCCCGGTCCGCAGAATCAAGACCCGGCAAGGTGCTTGCCGAGAATTGCGTTGTGTGCCCGCTCGGCCCATCATCACCCACGCCCGCCTGGGCCTTTCCAGGACGCTGTGGCGGATGGTCAGGCAGCCTGGGGACACGGTGGCACTTCACGGTGGTGGATCCATCGCCGTGGCGACGGAGACACAAGGGCGGGAGCTTTTGGGTCGACGGCGACGGCATTAAATGCCCTTGTCCCCATCACAAAGAGGCCCATGCACAACGTGAGGGGGTTCGTGGGAAACCTTGACAACTCTCGCCGGTGTAGCCGCCATCAGATCTTCAAGCTCCCAAACTCAATACAAACCAAGGCAGGAGTAGGGTTTACGCGTCCATCGCGTCTTAACTCGGTAAAGACCGCCTGCGTGCTCGCTACGATCCGCTCTCCGTGCTCCTCCGCCCTCGTCAAGATGCATAAGGGGCTCCGCCCCATAGGTGTTCGTGGCGGCAGCTTCCCGCATCTTTGGCGCGCCAGTAGGGGCGCCGAGGTTGTGCGGACTGATCCGCATTCACGCTGGCGCGTTCTTCATCAACCTCTCCGCCATCAAGAACTTCATCAACAATTGCGCCATGGCCTCAAGAAGAAGGCTTGAGGTTGCAAGCCCGCCGCGTCTCATCCGCCGCCACCGGAGCCAACGGTGGGAGGAGGAGACGCCGTCGAAGGGTGGTCGCCGGCGAGGACACTCGCGGCGCCACCAGATCAAGGACAAGACGGATGACCGCGCCTCGGTCTCCGTGGACGCTGCGCGCCCATCTCAAAGACACCTAACAACCCAGCAGCGCCGCACCACGGGAGGTGGTATCCGCCGCCGGGCAAGGACACACCGGAGGCTCGCGGATGTTCCAAGCAAAGCGAAGGCGCCGGGCAGATCTCGCCCTTCTAATGCCGTTAGAGTCCGAGCATATCCGCTCCTCGCATCGCTTCCCCCGCTCCCCTCCACTCCGGCTGTAGCACTCGCAAGGGCGCAATCGCTCGACTTCCCTCCGCGGCGGACAAGGTCAAGACCGAGGGCTACCATCCAGAGCCTGATCGCCGCCAACAACGACCCTTCACAGCAGCCGGCGACCTCGCGGCGCGCAAGCCGAGAAGACAAAGGCCGACGGCGACAAGACCGCCGGGTGCAACCACCGCACTCCCCGCCGCAGCAAAAGACGCCGCCGCGAATAACGCCGACGACGGCTCCACGGCATCGCCGGATCCGCGGGCTCGACGGGATCAACGCCAGTCCTCGACGACCGGCGATAAGAAGACGCCGGACCATTATCGAAGCGCCACGAGAAGCTCGGCGACAATCGACCAGAGCTGGGAACGCTGTCGACGCTGCGCGCGCCCGGTGAACCAGCGACTTGTCAGACGCTGCGAGCTGCCCTGCGTTCACCCGCGAAGCGGCGCGGCCCAAAGGCTCCAAAGATGAAGAATTTCAAGCCCGACGACGGAGAAATACGACGGCAAGACGCACCTCGAATTCCTCGGTTCTACACCATCGCGTGCAGCTGCGGGGCGCGACGAGAAGATTCTCGGCGAACTATTTCCGCTGCGTGCTTAAGCCGAACGCTCGTTTGGCTTATGCACTTGCCGAAGGCTCCATTTCTTCTGGATGACCTTTGCCATCGCTTTGTTGGCGCCTTCACCGGGCGGCCACAAACCCCACGCCAGAGAGCGATCTCCACATTTTGGCCCGTAGGAAGGAGAATCCTGGCAAAGTATATCCAACACTTCACCGTGTATAGCACAACATCTCGATAAACCACCACCACGCCATGTTATCGCGCGTTCCACCGAACGGCGTAACCGCGCATGCGTGAAGAGATGGCGATGACCAAGATTCGATGTCGTGAGCTCTATGCTCGGTTGATAAGGCAAGACGCTGCGAAGAGGGGAGGACTCTCGGGGAGGATGCCGGGCGCAGAGAAAGCGACAACGACGACGCCGCCCGCAAAAAAAGAGCCGCGGCGAACAACCGGGAAGAACAAGAAAGAGGTGCTTGCCATCGAGAAGTCCGGCAAGGAGGCTCCCGCCAAGCAAACACAGCCGGCTGCTCCGGCAAGGAGCTCGCCTCGGGGCGGCAAACGACAAGCGGTGATGGCTCCGACAAGCAATCTCAGAAGATCCACCGCACTAAGGGCCACGATCTCTCCAATCGCAAGCGCGCCGAGTATCTCGCCGAGCAGCAAAAAGCTGAGTACGAGAGGCGCGACAAGGAGAAGGCCCAAGGTGGCGAAGGAGAACCGAGCAAGAAGCGGCCGCTCAATGGCCGGGAGGACGCCGCGCAAGGCCAAGCAGCGGCAAGGTGATCGACCTCCCGGGCCGCGACAAGGATGAAGAAGACGACGACGAAGACATGGAGGATGAAGATAGCAGCGGCAGGAGTTCCGAAGGCCACGGAGGTCCTGTGCGGCCGACGGGCGCCTCTCTGACACCTCCCACCGCCACCTAAAGCAAGGTGCGTGAGGTGAACGCAGCGGAGCCGCCGTGGAGTCGCAAGCAGTTCCTCAAATGGTCCAAAGACGCCCATCATTTTTGATCTTGAGGATCACCCCGACCGCACCACCGCGGTCGGGTGCTTGCCGATGTCGGGTCTCGCCCACCATCCGCAACCTCAAGGTCACCAAATGTTGGTTGACGGCGGGCCGGGCTGAACTTGATCTCCTCTGCTGTGATCAAGAAACTCCAAATTCCAGATGGCGAAGCTCAAGAGACCGGTCTTTCCAAGGAATCAACCCGGACGGAGCAAGCCCAAGGAAAGATCACTCTGCCGGTGACCTTTGGCGGGAGCTCAATTTCAGATCGAGCGCATCACTTTCGACGTCGCCGATATTCCGCTGCCATACAATGGAATACTCGCCGTCCGCCCTCGCCAAGTTCATGGCAGCTTCCCATTATGCTTACAACGTACTCAAGATGCCGGGCCGATAAGCGCCATCACCGCCCACGGCGACAAGAAGGATGCGCTTGTTCTGCGCCGACAAGATATACCGAAGCAACTGCTGCGGCAGAGCGCGAGCTACTTGTCACCGAAGCTCCCGGGAAGAAGAAGGCCAAGTCCGCAAGGACAGCTCGTGCTCGCTCCGGCAAGCGCATCTCCCGGAGCGCTGCTTATGCCGCCGAGGACGCGCCATCGAGCTCCACCGCAAGTGCGAGGAAACAAAGATGACCAGCCAAAGATCAAGCCCGGCAAGGACGGCAGCTCGGTGCTCACTCCGGCAGCGCGTCTCCCGAGCGCGCTTGCGCCGCCGAGGACGCGCCATCGAGCCCCGCCGACCGTCCACCGCCAAGAGGGCAAAGAAAGTTGCCAAGCTCCAAACTTTTGAGTTGTACCCCGAGAATCCATACCTGTATGAGGGACCCGGGCGCGAAGGGTCGAATCGTGGTTGGGTTGCGCTGCCGGTTCATCTCGAGTCCACTCGACGATAAAAGCACGCCGCAACCAGCCCGACAAGTTCTTCCGCCGGGCTGCACCGCCAATGGGTCGCGATGCCCTACGCCAGAAGCATGTTTATACCGTGGGCTTCCAAAGCGTAAGGACGAGAACATACAAGGGGAAGGATCGGGAGGAGTTCGCCTCGACGGATTGTTGGAAATAGAAAAGCTAAGTCGTCCGAGCTTTTGTACGAGCACCCTTAGTTCCATGCTTTTTATGTTATGTTCCTCGTATGCTCGCCCTTTGTACGCAATACCGGCGCGGAGGAACTCTACCGTGGATAGCCGCACTTTATCTTGTTTTCGAGCACGCCAACGATTTAAGTGAGCTGCGACAAGTGTCGCGCCTTTGTTTCGCTGAGTCCGCCGGCAAGCTAAGTGCGTTGCGACTAGCCGCTGCAAGGTTGCTTGCCGGTAAGACCTTGGCCAGCGGGCTGCTTCGAAGTTCAAGACTCAGCGCTTCATGACAAGGGCCCCTTTGCCGCAAGTTTCCTAGAAGCGAGGGTAAAAGCGCACAAAGGGTGTAAAGTAGAGGGTGTAACGAGCAAGCCCCGCCAGAAGATGCCCTTCAGATGAGAAGCTTGTGCGCGGAGGAGCCAACTCGCGGCTGAGTTAAGCCCTCGATTTGTTTCCGAAGTCCGCTCAACAACTCGAGCGCACCGCACTGGCCCGAGAAGGTTTCTTGCCGGAGAAAACACCGGCAGAAGTGCTGATGTTCCGTGACTCAAGAAGTGTGTTAGCACCGCAAGTTCCCTAGCAGCGAGAGTATAAACATACGAAGGGCAAGGCACGGCATCGTATTGCAAAGTCGCACGTAAAGGATTTATATACATATACATGTAAATAATGAAACTGTTGCAGACCTATCTCACTGTTTTCATGGCTGAAATTACAGAACAAGGAGAAACCGAAGAGCACACCAAAGACTGGATTTTGGCGAGCCAGAGTTGCCGGGGCTGCGAGTGCCAAGATTCCTTCCCGCCGGGATAATAGCACCAAAAGCTGCGGAATCGATAAGTTTTTCATCCTCGTCATGCATCCTCTCATGGACCGGGAAAGCGGGCTGCGCCCTGAACGAAAGCGTGTCTTGTAAAACCCGTGCGCGGAGGAGCTGTGTCGTGGCCCGCTTATGCCTTTGGTTTGTTTCCGAGTCCGCTCAACAAACACAAGTGCGCCAGAATCGCCCGCAAGGTTGCTTGCCGGAAGCAACACCGCCAGCGGGCTGCTGATGTCCCGCACTCGGCAAGCGTGTTCGCGCCGGCAAGCTCCCCGAGAGCGTAGGATGGGAACATACAAGGCACGAAGTCAAGTAAAAGACTCGGTCCGACAAGCGTTCCCTCTTTTCATTAAAAACATCCTAGTTTAGTACAAGTCCATAGAGGATGAAAACATGATAGAGAGGATTACATATTTTAAATACAACTAAGGCCCAAGGGCTTACAAATTAGAAGATAAGATGCCCGTAATTCCTCTCCTGCTTTCTCTGCTCAAGAGTTAGGTCAAGGAGGACCCGCAAGAGAAGCTTGCCGAAGGGCAAAAGGGGAGCCTAGGAGAGCTACGGCGCCAGAAGACACCAAGAGAACTTCCTGGGCCGCCAGAGCTTGGCGGAGACGAAGGCGCCGGAGGCGAGCTTGAAGACGAGGTGGTGGGACGTCAAGACGCTGACGAGGGCTCTCGCCTCAGATTCGATTTGACGGCCTTGCCGCCACCCTCTTCCTTCTTCCGCAGCCTCCCTACGCCAGCCGCCCAAGGAGACGGCCCCGGGGAGTTCAGAAGGCCGGCGACCCGGATGATGGGGTCGCCGGTGGCGCGCGAGGCAGGATCCGACGCCTAGTCGGACCCGCCATCTCGCTGCCGCCGCTGCCGCTCCCTCCTCGTCGCTCTCGCCGAGGAGGGACCTTCGCTATCGGAGGAGCTGTCCACACAAAGATCTCGCCCGGTCCCGAATCCCAAGACCTTGACGGCGAAGGTCGCCTCCATTAACTTGAAATGGAGGGTAAACCCCGCCGCAAGCTGTGGATGCGGCGAACGCCTTCCACCTCGATCGGTACATCACGCCGGGCTGGGAACACGACACTCACTCGAGTGCCGCCGATCCCACAGCCCTCATGCGCAACTCCATCACCTCGGGCGGATCCGGTTCCATCGCGCCATGAACGGGCCGGCAATGGAGGCGGCGACGAGGCGCCGGCGCAGCTTGATGAAGAACTCCTGTGATCGCTCCAAGATGGACCGCCGAGGAAAGGAGCCACCGGAGGAGACGGGAGGCACATCGCCACGACCGCCTCTCCCGACCGCCGACCACGCCCTCGGCCTCGTCCGCGGCCTCGTCCTCCCTCTCCCCTCGTGGCGGCTCCGCCGCCACGGGTGCGGATAGGGAGAAGTGCGCTGCTCGAGGCGACCCTCGCCGCCACCATTGAAGAACTAGGATTTCCTCCTTCCATGGCGTAAAGAAGAACGAAGTCAAGACGGCGGGAGAAGAGGAAGTGTGAGACCATTATGCTCCCCTTCCGCCTTTTTAAAGGGCGAGGTGGGGACTCAACCGCCTGCCCGCCAATCGGGAAGCGAGGAGGGCGAGGAGCGGGCCGACTCGGCATCTCCGCCTGCGGACGGCTCGGTCTCCCACCTTCGCCGCCCACGACCCCATGCATGAGTGCTGCGTGGCGAAAAAGCGAGGCCGAGCGACGGGTGAAGTGACCTCGCCGCACCACGATCACGGGTGGATGCCCTAAAGACCGCACGCCGCCCATCGCCTCCCACGACGCCGCAATCGACGCTGCGTGCCGCTACGGGGGATGCGGCAGATGCGGAAGTGGATTCGCGCGCCAGGGCGCATGTGCCTGCAGATGCTTTTGGGCTCGCCCAACAGCGCTTCGGCACCGCAGTGTGCCCAGCCCGGGGCTCTGTCGGTGACTAAGGTAGGGGTACCTCAAGACTTAACTTGTGCACGGGCGGTTGCAGCTTCCAGCGGCGGGGTTTACCACGTGCTCGCCAAGACTTTCCCGCCCATGTCAAACCATTCAAAACCAAGTATACAAGACAGAAGATCGAGACCCGGCAAGCGGAGTTTGCCGAAGGCCGCTCTGTGCTCAAGGTTACATCACCACGCAAGGCCCCGCAAGAGGAGCTCGCCAGAAGACTAGAAGATTACATCATAGAAGACACGCCTCGGCGCTTATATGCGTCCCGACGAGGGCCCGGGAGCGACAAGTTACAGAGCCCGCAAGCTCCCGTCCGCAGAACAAGACCCGGCAAGGTGCTTGCCGGAGAATTGCTGCAGGTGCCGCGCCCAGCTCATCACCCACGCCGCCATGCAGGGCCTTTCGAGGACGCGTGGCGGATGGTCAGGCACTGGGGACACGGTGGCACTTCACGGGTGGATCCATCGCCGTGGCAGACGGAGACACAAGGGCGGGAGCTTTTGGGGTCGACGGCGACGGGCATTAAATGCCCTTGTCCCCCACTGTCAAAGAGGCCCATGCACAACGTGAGGGGGGTTCGGTGGGAAACCTTGACAACTCTCGCGCTCGGTGTAGCTGCTACTGTAGATCTTCAAGCTCCCGAGCTCAATACAAACCAAGGCAGAGTAGGGTTTACGCGCCCATCGCGCCCGAACTCGGTAAAGACTGCCTGCGTGCTCGCCACGATCTGCTCTCCGTGCTCCCTCCGCCTCGCACCACACGCACAAGGGGCCCGCCCCATAGGTGTTCGTGGCGGGCAGCTTCCACCAGGCCGCCCAGCGACGCGGGTATGCGCCGCTTATGGTAATCGAAGAAACGGGCGCTTAAGGCGCCCGTTAGGAAATGCCCTGAAACTAACCCATATGTTTGGATCCTTTTAGAGCTAGTTGGGCCAAACTAACTGAATCTAACTCTAGCTGAGGGATCCAAACAGGGCCTAAGCCGGCTAGGCTGCTACGGTGCACTACATCCCTATTATGCCTCTGCAGATATGCATGTGCTATTATTCTCCATGCATGGAACTAGTTGCGGTTCTTTTTCCTTTTTTGCAACAGCCACATGGTCCTATCAAGCAGCATGTAATCTAGGATTACAAAGATAAATTGGCAGCTGAGTACTTTAATCTAAGAAAATATGCAATTTCTTAGAACTTGGCACACAAGTATATGTGATCTAGTAACTGTGTTTTTTCTAACCGGCAAGAGAATACATGTATCCTGACAACCAAACTTTCTGGAAATTGGCAAACAAGTACTTTCATAATCTGGTAACTAAGTGTGTTTAACTTTCAAACAAGTACTTATATAATCTGGTAATTAAGTGTATTTATTTTTGGCAACTAAGTACTATATAATCTGGCGACTAATCATTTTTGATTTTCGCAATGCATGATATACACTAGTGGTTGGGACGCCACCTGGTGGCGCCGCTTGAGAAGAAGTTGTGCGTACGTTTTCAATTAGAAAAATACATGTAGTCCGCACCCATCTAGAAATATATAAAAAAATCCTCACCTTCATCTAAAAAAAAGTAAAAAGAAGAAAAAATCACCGATGCAGGCTACCAGCGAGCGCCACTTTCTGTAGCCCTTCATTTTAAAAGAAATGTGGGCTCATGACACTCCATCTAAATAAAATATTTTAAAAAAATTCTCACCTCCATCTCTAAAAATATTATTCAAAAGCTTTTTCACCGTGGCCAACCAGCTTGCGCCACATGGCATAGCTGGTTGCCCGCCCTTCACGCGTAGCTTAATGGTTTTAATGCTTCTGCGACCCGGTCCATGCTGGCCCACCCGACCCCACATATATTCCTCGCATCCGCTCGCCGAACCAAATCCTAACCAGTTCACTCCCCTCCCCTCCGCCACCCAAGCTCACTTCCGGCGATCTCCGGTATGGGGTGCAGCGGATCCGAGTCCTTCACCTTCAGATCCGTCGACCCGGAGCTCATCCCATGCGGCCCCGAGGAGTAGATGACCATCTGGCTTACGCTTCGCCGCTCTCGGGAGGAGGCCTGCGATGCAGTGGTCGGACTCCTTTCGTCAGGAATCCACTGCGTCCGCCCAAATGGCGCATGAATCCGGCGCTAGGTGTGTTGTCGCTGCCTCACTGGAGGCGGTGTGGTCCGTCTGGCGTCTGAACGCAGTGGCGGACACGCAACCCCTTCGTTGGCATGCCGAGACCATCGACGCACCATGTGCGTCATCGAACGAAAACATGGCGCGACGGTGGACGTCGGCGAGGCGGAGTCGCATTCTCCAGCGCCCCGTATGGTGCAGCACTTCGGGCGCCGCAACCGCATCGTGGTGGATGTCGCCCGCTTGTATCAGGACGGATCCGTCATCTATCTGATGTCCACTGGCACCGTTCGGGTTTTGGGCTCCGACGAGCAAGAGTAGGGCATGGGAGACGGCGGCGTCTTTATTCCCGTGAGCCGGCTCATGTCCCATGTCCTACTCTACCTTGCGGCGATCGGACCAGCACTCTGGGGAGCGCAGCCAGCCGCCGGGCATTGCCATGGCGGAATAGGCGAGCTCAGCTTAGATTAGATTTTACGTTACATGTAATAATATGGATCTGAGGTTTCTAATTTGAGGTGTCCGGTTGTAGAATCGAATATTTAAGACGTGTCCGATCACTGATGCGGACACGCCCAGTCACATCCACGGACTTTTGAGGGGTCGTTTTCGGGCGTCCGGCTATAGATGCTCTAAGCCATATTGTGATTTGTGAAAAGTGGCTGTGTACCCCTAACTAACTAACAGTGCTTGTAGCTAATGTTTTTGGCAAAAAGAATACTTGTAACTAATTTATTCTGAATATAAGGATGCATGCGCTGCGCTCTCCCCTTTTAGGCTTTTGGACTATGCCTTGCATGCACGCTGCGCTGCCTGTCCGTGTGTTTCTTTTTTCTGCAGGAAATCTGGATGCACGAGTATCTCTTTTGAGCCGCCGCACGGCAAGACCAGCATGCGGCGTCGCTCTGTATACCGCGGACGTGATTTTCATAAACTTGGAGAGTGTTTTTGCAAAAACGCCAGAACGAACGACTGTGCCACGAAACTGCCAGCGAGGCGCCATATGTCCGCTCTTAATTGGCTGTGGACTAAATCATCTCATGCATTTCAAGTTTGTGGATGAGTTGATCACCTTTTACAACTTTATGGACTAAACCATCACATCCAATGCAAGTTTGTGGGTCTCTAGTGCTCTTGTCTCCCGGAAACATCATGCATTGGTGGTGCATACCGGCCGCCTTGTCCGTCAGTTCACCCTCGATGAATTTTGTAAGTATTCGATAATACACTCACCGATGACGAGTGTACATTTGGGTTTAGAAGGTATTTAAAAGGAAAACGTTTGCAGCCGGCGGGCCGGCCGAATCGTTCGGCCGGTCGCGCGACCTGCGTTCAATCAAAACAGATCGTACGTTCTCGACGTGAACGAAACGCACAACTCTTTCTCGTGGGCCCAGCAACCGCTCTTCCTTCTACCTTATCTTCTCCCGCAAATCGCTCTCATCCACTCGCCTTTTCTTCTCCCCTTCGCTTAAGCTATCTCTTGTTCTTGCTCGAGCTATCTCCCGGTCTTCTTCGCTCTCTCTCGCGCCTCTCCTCCGGTGAGCACCACAAAGCCAACCATCGACCTAGCACCCTACCCTCGGCTTTTCTCTCTCAACAGATCCGCCGCCGAGACGACCGGAGCTGCAGCCAAGGGGAGCATGGTGCCGCAATGGCGAAGCGCTGACGTCATGCGGGAGGTCGCAACCAGATCCCGCCGATTGCCGCAAACGAGAGTGTGAGGGCGAACCATGGTGTTTGGCGGAGTTCAAGATGCCGGAACCAAGCAGCCATGGTTGCTACAACTAGCGCTTGCCGATGGTGGAGACGACAACAAGTGCCGGAGATCCCAAGATGTTTTTGCCGGAACCACTCTAAATTTTGCTACCATTGTCTTCGATTTTGTTGATCCAACCGATTCGCTACTATGTTTCTTTTTTGTCGAACCAAGGTACCAATTTGTTACAACCATCTTCAATTTTTGCTGGAACTAACCAACATTTTGCTGCCATGTTTTTTGGTTGGAACCTTGTGTACCACTTTTTGCTACAATAGTTTTAGGTTTTGCTACTACCGGCACTCTCATTTGCTACATTCTTTTTCATGAGATTGCCCACAATCATGACTATTTTTTCTGCTGCAACCGTTACCGATTTTTGCTACTATGGGCGAAGCCCTGAGTTGGGACCAGAAATTGTTTTTGAGCGTTTCTGCGTTTTTTGTTGCAATCGACACCCGCAAAAGCTTCCATCGACATGTTTTTTTTTTGCTACGATGTAAGCTGCATCCGGCTTTTAGGTTTCCACGGCGGCCAGTTTTTTTCTACCGGCGTGCGGCGACGACAAGCCGACAAGCGCGGCGACAGGTCCTGTAAGTCGGAGACAACGTGGGGCAAAGAGCAAGCAGGGGCTAGGGGGCATTTACTGCAAGGAAGAAGAAAGCCGTATGCGGGAGAGGTAGCGACTTAATCGGGCGGTTACGAAAGCACGCATCGAGCGGCTGCGGTGCGACTGGCCCAGATTGGGCCGGTGCGCCAGCGCCTAGCAGTGGCCTATTTAAAAGGTCTAGAAGTCCCCCCGCAAAAAGAGAAAAGGTCTAGAAGGCATAAGAACCGTACAACGTGGCACTGCACTAAAAATAACTTAATGTTGTGCATGAATTTTATACCCCATCAAACAACACTCAACTGAGAGCTCCCAAAAAAGGAAACTAACAATTAGTTATCATTTTTATTTAATGTTGTACCCCTGCATTTTATACAAAGAACAATGATGTATTATCGACCAAACACATATAATCACTACGCATGTAGCGCACCTGCTGCAACGATAACTTGCAGTGCATTGCAGCATGTCTTGAAGAAGTGAAGAACCTGTGGTGCTCTATACAGCATGAGGACTAGCTCGGGCAAACCCATGTACTAAAAAGAAATCTGATATCTTCAGTTCAGACGCGTCAGCCTTACTGACGTGGAGCGCAGCGCAGTGCACGGTAAGCGCAGCTCGCTGAGAAGTCCAGCCCGTCGTCGTACGATAGTGTGGCGGCCTAGGACGTGTTGCTGGCAGCGGCTGGGCTCATGTAGACGACGTGCTGCAGGGGCCTCGCCGGCGTGGAGGAGCAGGACATGGAGGGGCTCTTCTTCACGATGGGGATGAGCGACTGCACCACGTCCGTCATCAGCGGCCGGTACTCCGCCTTGGTCTGTATGCACATCGCCGCGATCGCCGCCACCTGCACGCACGCGTCCACGATGAAGAAAAGAAGCTCAGAGCTGCACATCCATGGCGGAAACCGATCGATCAAGCACGGAGGGGGGCGCTGGTCACCCACCTGGATGAGATCCTTGACGGCGAACTGGCCTTTCAGGGCCGGGTCCACCATCTGCACGAGCCTCTCGCGGTTCGTCAGCCGTGGAAGAGCCTGTCATCACAACACACGTACAAGGAGTCATTCACCATTGATTTCCACGTGGTGAGAACCAGACATAACGAAGTCTCAGTCGACTGAGACTTAGCAAGAGCGACGATATAATGGCATGCAGATTTCGCGATGTTTCAGGGCGCCCCGGCTGCTTACGCAAAAGGGGTGTTCTATTATGCTCGTGTCCCCTGCTTCCGTTGCAAGCAAGCGAACAGAGTCCACAGAGCGCCACGTATGTTTGTGCTGTGTTGTTGTTGGTCCTAATCTTGCTACAGCCACTATTATTATGTAATCCCCCCCAGCATTTATGCTGTGTGTCGAACATCTATCTCGGCGGCCACATGGTTGCCGCCGATGGTACGGATCCTAGGTGGCTAAGACAAAGCACATGAGGAACGGTACGCTGCTGAACAGTGTGGTGAGTTGTGCACTGACCCATGAGACCAGGACGTGCTGTCCCGGCGGCCGCTGCGTGTCCACCGGCACCCGGCCCGTCAGCAGCTCCAGGAGCACCACCCCGTAGCTGTACACGTCCGACTTGGTCGTCAGCTTCCCCGTCGACGCGTACCTGCAACGCAACAGCATCATCAGCCATGGATCTTCTTAACCAGAAGCTGGCAAATTCGTTTACGTACTCTGGTGCAAGGTAGCCGGTGGTGCCGAGGACGCGGGTGACGACCTGGCCGTTGGCCTTGTTGGAGCCGACCTTGGCGGTGCCGAAGTCGGAGACGCGGGCGCGGTAGTTGTGGTCGAGGAGGACGTTGCTGCAGTTGAAGTCGCGGTGGATGACGGCCGGGGAGGTGTGCTCGTGGAGGAACTCCAGCGCGCGGGCGCAGTCCAGCGCGATGCCCAGCCGCGTCTGCCAGTCCAGCGCCGGCCGCGTGTCCCGCTGCTCCACGCCGGCGGCGGGGACGACGGCGGGGTGCAGGTGGCCCTTGAGGCTGCCGTTGGGCATGAACTCGAACACCAGCAGCCGGTGGCTCTGGTCGGCGCAGTACCCCAGCAGGCCCACCAGGTGCGGCGAGTGCATCCGGCTCAGCAGGTCCACCTGCAATAAACCGTAACCAAATGATTGATTGCATGGCTCGATCAGCACCCTGATCATCATTGACGTGATGGGGTTACACCAAATCCGGAAAACTAAAGTTAATGCCTTGAACAGGCTTAATTAAGATGCCTATTTTGCGGGTATAAACATGGAAAGAGTGCAAAAGAAGCAAGGGCGTCGACCCCTACAGGCTACAGACACACACGTGGATGCCATTCGTGTCCGATTCATGGATGAAATCGGGCGAGCAGAGAAACATTGCGGCACTCAGGTGTGCCAGTCATCACCACTTACAGTATGATTTGCTAACGGCAGGTACGTAAATAGTATCAACAGCTAGGCAGCAGCCACGGTGCGCCCCCGGACTTTGCTGCTGCTCTAGAAGACGGCCCGGCTACTGCTAGCTAGGCAATTAAACGCATGGACCGAGGCAGAAGGTGTCAGCAGGTTCTTCATCTTGAATGGTGTGGATCCGGGACCTTCAAGTCAACCGGCCGCAGACCAAGCACATGCATTGCCCGTGAACGAACTAGACCCACAAGCGCTATCGCGGACAACATACCATCCAATTCTACACGTGATGTTAAAATACAGCGTAGTCAATTCTACACGGAGCAGTGATCTGCGATAGGAGCGCCCATCTGCCCACAGGAAACTGAATATGGCAGTCCAGTCCAAAATATGGTTTTGGCCGATGAGACAAGGCTACAAGAGAAGGTCCCAAGCTGAATTTTTCAGAAGTTAACTACAGTAACTTGATTTAGCCTGTGATGTGAGCCTATGCTATGCTCGCGACACTTGTCTGAAATGATTCGGCGAGCAGAGTCACGTAGTATAGTACTGCAAGGGCACTGACCTCCCCTGCCCGGATGGCAAGGGCGGTAGGGCACGGCGCGACCCTTTCACCCGTGGCGCGGCAAGTTGCGCATGATCCGCCAAACAAACGTAGGAGGTAGGCACCGGCACTGCTATTCTGCCGCGGTTTCGCCTTGCTGACCCCGCAACACACCCGCCCGCTGCTCATTCTGCTGATGCTGGTGGTGGTGATGCGTCTCTCTCACTCCCCCAACTAAAGACAACGCCAACAGTCTGTCACCAACGCCCGCTCGCCCGTGGCCACGGAATGACCCAACCAGGCGTACTTGGATGCCCTCCATGGTTACGTACGCGTGCCACAACCCTTCCCCGACCCGTGCATGATCCATCCCAGTCCCAGGCGCTCCTCAACAACAAACAGCAGCAACAACCACGTACCCGAACGAACCGCTCCCTCCCTGCTGCTGCTGCTGCTGGTGATGGTGGTTCGATTGCGTGTAGAAACTAAGCTTAAGATTGGTACGCGAAACAAAGGCGGCGTGCGTGCGCACGCACGCCCGGGCACATGGACTTGGACGAGACGTGAGCCGATCGATGTGGATATGCATGTGCGGCTTTGGTTGCCAGATTACCTCGACGCGGAACTCGCGCTCGCCCTGGCGCCGGGGGTCGAGCTGCAGCCGCTTGATGGCGGCCGGGGTGCCGTCGCCGAGCCGGCCGCGGAAGACGACGCCGTACGCGCCCCGCCCCAGCACGTTGCCCTCGCCGAACCCGTCCGTGGCGCGCTCCAGCTCCCGGTACGTGAACACCTGCGCGCCCCGGCTCCGCGGCTGCACCACCGCCAGCCCCAGCGGGCCCAGCCGCCCGCCGTATATGCACCCTGTGCCACACCGTCCCAAAGTCCCAAGCCAAACCAATCCGTCAGCACCGACGTTCCTCGAGGCCACACCACGGTGGACGGAGTACTGCTGCATTGGTTAAGCGAGCGAGCGCGCGCTTACGGCTTACCTGTGGCGGCGTAGCACCTGCCATTCTGGTAGCCGCGGACGCTGCTGCCGCAGCTGGACGCCGGCGCGCCGGGCTTGTCGCCGTCCACGCTGTCCCCGGCGGCCACCAGCCTGAGCTTCGCCCGCCGGGTCAGCACCAGGATGAGCGCCACGGCCACGAGCAGCACCAGCCCTATCGCCAGCGCCGAAAGCGGCAGTATCGCGAAGAGAGGGTTGGACCCGCCGTCGTCGCCGCCGCGCCGGAGGGGCGCCGGCCACGGGGACAGCGGCCAGGGCGCGAGGAGCGCGTCGGCAGCGACGTCGGCGGCCGCGAGAGGAGACGGAGCCGGCGGCGAGGGACTGAACGCCGCCACGTCTGCCATCCCGGCCCGAGGATGGCCGGCCGGGGCAGCAGCAGCAGCTCGAGCAAGTGGTGGAGCGGTGTACAGGGAGATAACGGAGTAGCCGAAGCGTAGCGTACTCGCGGAGGGAGATATTATAGGAGGGGACAGGGGAGGAGACGAGGGGCGCACGAGAAGGGTATAGAAGTGGGTATCCTTCTCTGAATCTACCTGAGCGTGGTCTAGCAGTACTTTAACCTACGAAGCAATGTAACTGCACCTGACACAGCCCGGTACCTCGCCGGACCAAACGCCGATGCCGCCGATGCGGACGGGGCGGTAGAATACGGTGAATTCACGCGACGCTGGCGTGTCGCCATGGTGGCATCTTCGGACGTGCTCTGGCCTTGTCGCGCGAGGGACCACGCGCGAACGGACGAACGTGAACGGCAGGCGCGGGCACGTACGCCGTGGCTTCCGCCGAACAGGGTAAAAGCCACCCTACGGACGGATCGGGGGTTGTCTGACGGCGAGTAGATGCGCGCGAGCGTGGCCGCCGGTCCGGGCGGGCAAGGCGCCGAAAAGGAAGAGGACCGGGGTCACCTCACATCACATGCCGCGTGCGGGGATGCGGCCACCGTTAAATTCCCGGCTCGTGACCGTCGTTTGGTTGTGTCTTGTGCTGCGCGCGCGGGCGCGCACGGGAAGCCCTGCGATGCGAGCCAAGGTGGCAAAAGAAGACGCGGGCTGGCTGGTCCCGGGAGGATGAAGGAACGGCGCGCTTAACTCTGCCGTAATACGGACGTCTGACGTCTAGAAGTTCCCTCTTCTGATGGTCAGGAGGTCGTACGTGCCAGCACCGCCAGGGTATGTGCACTGCACACGTGAGCTGGTCGTGGTGTCAGAGGCTTAAACGTCTGGCGAGGTAAGATTCGAGATGCAGCCAGGGTTAACAGAGATGAACGCATGGCCGCAGCGATTTGCTGCGTAGATCTGCCGAATCGTCCGTCTCAGACAAAGGCGCGCCTGCTTCCAACAAAAAGGTCACGCGACGGCACGTACCGTGCCTTCGTCACGTAATGTTGTTTTGCTGGACTACGAGCATTGTCACCCTCTCGTCCCGTGAAAGTATATGTCTTCCTGTGATCTTTTTTTGCGGGTGATGTCTTTCTGAGATGACGATCTAGGGTTATGAATCACGGTAGAAACTAGAAAGGGGAATTGGGAGCAGGTTGAGCTTGGAAAGAAGCGGAACAAGAGAGAGACAGCGAACTCCTGGTACGAGCGAGCTTCCTGCTTTTCTTACCCTGCCCTAGTTGGGCCGAAAAACAGGCGCAGTTTGTACCTAAAAAAGCCCAGTTTGTACAAATTTGCCATATCCAAAAATAAAAGAGTCTTATGCACACAAAAAGTGGTTGTGATGATTGTACCTAAAAAGTTCCATACAAAAGGATAAAAATACCACTATATGCTAAACAATTGTCATGCTCTACGAAAATGCAAAAGCCCATGATCTATATAAAAAATGCCACGACCTTTAACATAAAAATCCCATGCTCTTTAAAAAACGAAAATACCACTCGTGGAAAAAATGTCATGTTATTAATTATTAACAATGTTGAGTTATTAATTGTCAAAATGCCATAATAATATTAATAAAAATACCATGTTATTAATTATTAAAATGCCATGATTTTAATAATAAAAATGCCATGTTATTAATAATAAAAGTGACATGTTATTAATTATTAGAAAATGATGGGATGGACAAGACCCATCCGTTAGTTTAGCATAAATGATCGTTAAGTTTTATAGCTATTGTTTTCTTCATGACTTATACATGTTCCTCTGACTATGAGATTATGCAACTCCCGAATACCGGAGGAACACCTTATGTGCTATCAAACATCACAACATAACTGGGTGATTATAAAGATGCTCTACAAGTGTCTCCGAAGGTGTTTGTTGGGTTGACATAGATCGAGATTAGGATTTGTCACTCCGTGTATCGGAGAGGTATCTCTGGGCCCTCTCGGTAATGCTCATCACTATAAGCCTTGCAAGCAATGTGACTAATGAGTTAGTTGCACGATGAAGCATTACGGAACGAGTAAAGAGACTTGCCGATAATGAGATTGAACTAGGTATGAAGATACCGACGATCGAATCTCGGACAAGTAACATACCGATGACAAAGGGAACAACGTATGTTGTTGTGTGGTTTGGCCGATAAAGATCTTCGTAGAATATGTAGGAGCCAATATGAGCATCCAGGTTCCGCTATTGTTTATTGATCGGAGATGTGTCTCGATCATGTCCACATAGTTCTCGAACCCGTAGAGTCCACACGCTTAACGTTCAATGACGATTTGTATTATGAGTTATGTGTTTTGGTGACCGAAGTTTGTTCGGAGTCCCGGATGAGATCATGGACATGACGAGGAGTCTCGAAATAGTCGAGAGGTAAAGATTGATATATTGGAAGGTTATATTCGGATACCGGAATAGTTTCGGACAGGTTCGGACTTTTTCGGAGTACCGGGAGGTTACCGGAACCCCCGGGAAAGTTAATGGGCCTTAGTGGAGAGAGGAGGCAGCGGCCAGGAGGAGGCGCGCGCCCCCCAAGCCCAAACCGAATTGGACAGGGGGTGGGGGTGCGGCCCCCCTTTTACTTCTCCCTCTCGACTTCTTTCCCCCTTTCCCACTCCGGAAAAGGAAGGGGGAATCCTACTAGGACTAGGGAGTCCTAGTAGGACTCCTCCCTTGGCGTGCCCCCTCTAGGCCGGCCTCCCCCTCCTCCCCTCCTTTATATACGTGGGCAGGGGCACCCCAAAGGCACATCAATTGTTCTCTTTGTCGTGTGCGGTGCCCCCCTCCACAGTTTACTCCTGTTGTCATAGCGTCGTAGTGCTTAGGCGAAGCCCTGCGTGGATCACATCATCAACACTGTCACCACACGGTCGTGCTAACGGAACTCTCCCTCGACTCTCTACTAGATCAAGAGTTCGAGGGACATCATCGAGCTGAACATGTGCTGAACATGGAGGTGCCGTACGTTTGGTACTTGGATCGGCTGGATCATGAAGACATTCGACTATATCAACCGCGTTAACTAACGGTTCCGCTTTCGATCTACGAGGGTACATGGACACAGTCTCCCCCTCTTGTTGCTATGCATCTCCTAGATAGATCTTGCATGATTGTAGGAAATTTTTTGAAATTGCATGCTACGTTCCCCAACAGTGGCATCCGAGCCATGTCTATGCGTAGATGATATGCACGAGTAGAACACAAAGAGTTGTCGGCGATAATAGTCATACTGCTTACCACCAACGTCTTACTTTGATTCGGCGGTATTGTTGGATGAAGCGGCCCGGACCGACATTGCATGATCGCGTTCATGAGACTGGTTCTACCGACGTGCTTTGCACACAGGTGGCTAGCAGGTGTCTGTTTCTCCAACTTTAGTTGAATCGAGTTTTACTATGTCCGGTCCTTGTTGAAGGTTAAAACAACACACTTGACAAAAATCGTTGTGGTTTTGATGTGTAGGTAAGAACGATTCTTGCTAGAAGCCCGTAGCAGCCATGTAAAACTTGCAACAACAAAGTAGAGGACGTCTAACTTGTTTTTGCATGGCTTGTTAGGATGTGATATGGTCAAGACATGATGTGATATAAATTGTTGTATGAGATGATCATGTTTTGTAACATAGTTATCGGCAACTGGCAGGAGCCATATGGTTGTCGCTTTATTGTATGAAATGCAATTGCCATGTAATTACATTACTTTATCACTAATCGGTAGCGATAACCGTAGAAGCAACAGTTGGCGAGATGACAACGATGCTACGATGGAGATCAAGGTGTCAAGCCGGTGACAATGGAGATCATGATGGTGCTTTGCAGATGGAGATCAAAGGCACAAGATGATGATGGCCATATCATGTCACATATTTTGATTGCATGTGATGTTTATCTCTTATGCATCTTATTTTGCTTAGTACGGCGGTAGCATTATAAGATGATCCCTCACTAAATTTCAAGGTATAAGTGTTCTCCCTGAGTATGCACCGTTGCTACAGTTCGTCGTGTCGAGACACCACGTGATGATCGGGTGCGATAAGCTCTACGTTCACATACAACGGGCGCAAGCTAGTTTTGCACGTGCAGAATACCTGGGTTAAACTTGACGAGCCTAGTATATGGAGATATGGCCTCAGAACACTAAGACCGAAAGGTCAAACGTTAATCATATAGTAGATATGATCGACATAGAGATGTTCACCATTGAAAACTACTCCATCTCACATGATGATTGGACATGGTTTAGTTGATATGGATCACATGATCATTTAGATGACTAGAGGGATGTCTATATAAGTGGGAGTTCTTTAGTAATATGATTAATTGAACTATAATTTATCATGAACTTAGTCCTGATAGTTTTTTGCAATCTATGTTGTTGTAGATCAATGGCCCGTGCTACCGTTCCCTTGAATTTTAATGCGTTCCTAGAGAAAGCTAAGTTGAAAGATGATGGTAGCAACTACACGGACTGGGTCTGTAACATGAGGATTATCCTCATTGCTGCACATAAGAATTATGTCCTTAAAGCACTGCTAGGTGGGCCTGCTGCAGGAGCAGATGCTGATGTTATGAACGTCTGGCAAGCTCGATCTGATGACTACTCGATAGTTCATTGTGCCATGCTTTATGGCTTAGAATCGAGACTTCAAAGACGTTTTGAACGTCGTGGAGCATATGAGATGTTCCAAGAGTTGAAGTTAATATTTCAAGCAAATGCCTGAGTTGAGATATATGAGGTCTCCAACAAGTTCTATAGCTGCAAGATGGAGGAGAATAGTTTTGTCAGTGAACACATACTCAGAATGTCTGGGTACCATAACTACTTGACTCATCTGGGAGTTAATCTTCGTGATAATAGTGTCATTGACGGAGTTCTTCAATCACTGTCACCAAGCTATAAAGGCTTCGTGATGAAATATAATATGCAAGGGATGGAAAAGACTATTCCCGAGCTCTTTGTAATGCTAAAGGCTGCAGAGGTAGAAATCAAGAAGGAGCATCAAGTGTTGATGGTTAACAAGACCACTAGTTTCAATAAAAAGGGCAAAGGGAAGAAGGGGAACTTCAAGAAGAATAGCAAGCAAGTAGCTACTCCCGGGAAGAAGCCCAAGTCTGTACCTAAGCCTGAAACCGAGTGCTTCTACTGCAAAGGGACTGGTCACTGGAAGCAGAACTACCCCAAGTATTTGGCGGATAAGAAGGATGGCAAAGTGAAAGGTATATTTGATGTACATGTTATTGATGTGTACCTTACTAATGCTCGTAGTAGCGCCTGGGTATTTGATACTGGTTCTGTTGCTCATATTTGCAACTTGAAACAGGGGCTAAACAAAGATTGGCTAAGGACGAGGTGACGATGCGTGTCGAAAATGGTTCCAAGGTCGTTGTGATCACCATCGTCACGCTACCTCTACATATACCTTCGGGATTAGTTTTAGACCTGGATAATTGTTATTTGGTGCCAGCGTTGAGCATGAACATTATATCTGGATCTTGTTTGATGCGAGACGGTTATTCATTTAAATTAGAGAATAATGGTTGTTCTATTTTAATGAGTAATATCTTTTATGGTCATACCCTTATTGAGTGGTCTATTTTTGTTGAATCTGGATCGTAGTGATATGCATGTTCATAATATGAAGCCAAAAGATGCAAAGTTAGTAATGATAGTACAACTTATTTGTGGCACTGCCGTTTATATCATATTGGTGTAAAGCGCATGAAGAAACTCCATGCTGATGGGCTTTTGGAATCACTTGATTATGAATCACTTGGTGCTTGTGAACCATGCCTCATAGGCTAGATGACTAAGAATCTGTTCTCCGGAACTATGGAGCGAGCCACTGACTTATTAGAAATAATACATACCGTTGTATGCGGTCCGAGTGTTGAGGCTCGTGGCGGGTATCGTTATTTTCTGACCTTCACAGATGATTTGAGCAGATATGGGTATATCTACTTAATGAAACATAAGTCTGAAACATTTGAAAAGTTCAAAGAATTTTAGAGTGAAGTGGAAAATCATCGTTACGAGAAAATAAAGTTTCTATGATCTGATCGTGGAGGCGAATATTTGAGTTACAAGTTTGGTCTTCATTTAAAACAATGTGGAATAGTTTCGCAACTCATGCCACCTGGAACACCACAACGTAACGGTGTGTCCGAACGTCGTAATCGTACTCTATTAGATATGGTGTGATCTATGATGTCTTATACTAATTTACGGCTGTCGTTTTGGGGTTATGCTTTAGAGACGGCTGCATTCACGATAAATAGGGCACCATCTAAATCCGTTGAGACGACACCATATGAACTGTGGTTTGGCAAGAAACCTAAGCTGTCATTTCTTAAAGTTTGGGGTTGCGATGCTTATGTGAAAAAGCTTCAACTGATAAGCTCGAACCCAAATCGGAGAAATGCGTCTTCATAGGATACCCAAAGGAAACTATTGGGTACACCTTCTATCACAGATAAGAAGGCAAGATATTCGTTGCTAAGAATGGATCCTTTCTAGAGAAGGGGTTTCTCTCGAAAGAAGTGAGTGGGAGGAAAGTAGAACTTGATGAGGTAATTGTACCTTCTCCCAAATTGGGAAGTAGTTCATCACAGAAATCAGTTCTAGTGATTCCTACACCAATTAGTGAGGAAGCTAATGATGATGATCATGAAACTTCAGATCAAGTTACTACCGAACCTCGTAGGTCAACCAAAGTATGGTCCACACCAGAGTGGTACGGCAATCCTATTCTGGAAGTCATGTTACTAGACCATGATGAACCTACAAACTATGAGGAAGAGATGATGAGCCCAAATTCTGTGAAATGGCTTGAGGCCATGAAATCTGATATGGGATCCATGTATGAGAACAAAGTGTGGTCTTTGGTGGACTTGCCCGATGATCGGCAAGCCATAGAAAATAAATGGATCTTCAAGAAGAAGATTGACGCTGACGGTAATGTTACTGTTTACAAAGCTCGACTTGTTGCAAAAGGGTTTTGACAAGTTCAAGGAGTTGACTACAATGAGACATTCTCACCCGTAGCCATGCTTAAGTCTGTCTGAATCATGTTAGCAATTGCCGCATTTTATGATTATGAAATTTGGCAAATGGATGTCAAAACTGCATTCCTTAATGGATTTCTTAAAGAAGAGTTGTATATGATGCAACCAGAAGGTTTTGTCGATCCAAAAGGTGCTAACAAAGTGTGCAAGCTTCAGCGTTCCATTTATGGACTGGTGCAAGCCTCTCAGAGTTGGAATATACGCCTTGATAATGTGATCAAAGCATGTGGTTTTATACAGACTTTTGGAGAAGCCCGTATTTACAAAAAAGTGAGTGGGAGCTCCATAGCATTTCTAATATTATATGTGGATGACATATTGTTGATTGGAAATAATACATAATTTTTGGATAGCATAAAAGGATACTTGAATAAGACTTTTCAATGAAAGACCTCGGCAAAGCTGCTTATATATTGGGCATCAAGATCTATAGAGATAGATCAAGACGCTTAATTGGACTTTCACAAAGCACATACCTTGATAAAGTTTTGAAGAAGTTCAAAATGGATAGTCAAAAAGGGTTCTTGCCTGCGTTACAAGGTGTGAAATTGAGTTAGACTCAATGCCTGACCACTGCAGAAGATAGATAGAAAATGAAAGTCATTCCCTATGCCTCAGCTATAGGTTCTATCATGTATGCAATGTTGTGTACCAGACCTGATGTGTGCAATTACTATAAGTTTAGTAGGGAGGTACCAAAGTAATCCAGGAGTGGATCACTGGACAACGGTCAACGACATCCTAAAATACCTGAAAAGGACTAAGGATATGTTTCTCGTTTATGGAGGTGACAAAGAGCTTGTCGCAAATGGTTATGTCAATGCAAGCTTTGACACTGATCCATATGAATCTAAGTCACAAACCGGATACATATTTATATTGAATGGTGGAGCTGTCAGTTGGTGCAGTTCCAAGCCGAGCGTCGTGGCGGGATCTATGTGTGAAGCGGAGTACATAGCTGCTTCGGAAGTAGCAAATGAAGGAGTCTAGATGAAGGAGTTCATATCCGATCTAGGTGTAATACCTAGTGCATCAGGTCCAATGAAAATCTTTTGTGACAATACTGGAGCAATCGCCTTGGCGAAGGAATCTAGATTTCACAAGAGAACTAAACACATCAAGAGACGCTTCAATTCCATTCGCGATCAAGTCAAGGAGGGAGACATAGAGATTTGCAAGATCCATACGGATCTGAATGTTGCAGACCCGTTGACTAAGCCTCTTCCACGAGCAAAACATGATCAGCACCAAGACTCCATGGGTGTTAGAATCATTACTATGTAATCTAGATTATTCACTCTAGTGCAAGTGGGAGACTGAAGGAAATATGCCCTAGAGGCAATAATAAAGTCGTTATTTATATTTCCTTATATCATGATAAATGTTTATTATTCATGCTAGAATTGTATTAACCGAAAACTTAGTACATGTGTGAATACATAGACAAAACATAGTGTCCCTAGTATGCCTCTACTTGACTAGCTCGTTAATCAAAGATGGTTATGTTTCCTGACCATGGACATGTGTTGTCATTTGATGAACGGGATCACATCATTAGAGAATGATGTGATGGACAAGATCCATCCGTTAGCTTAGCATAAATGATCGTTAAGTTTTATTGCTATTGCTTTCTTCATGACTATACATGTTCCTCTGACTATGAGATTATGCAACTCCCGAATACCGGAAGAACACCTTGTGTGCTAGCAAATGTCACAACGTAACTGGGCGATTATAAAGATGCTCTATAGGTGTCTCCAAAGGTGTTTGTTGGGTTGGCATAGATCGAGATTAGGATTTGTCACTCCGTGTATCGGAGAGGTATCTCTGGGCCCTCTCGGTAATGCTCATCACTATAAACCTTGCAAGCAATGTGACTAATGATTTAGTTGCGGGATGAAGCATTATGGAACGAATAAAGAGACTTGCCGATAACGAGAATATCGATGATCGAATCTCAGACAAGTAACATACCGATAACAAAGGAACAACATATGTTGTTGTGTGGTTTGACCAATAAAGATCTTCGTTGAATATGTAGGAGACAATATGAGAATCCAGGTTCTGCTATTGGTTATTGATTGGAGATGTGTCTCGATCATGTCTACATAGTTCTCGAACCCGTAGGGTCCACAGGCTTAACGTTCGATGACGATTTGTATTATGAGTTGTGTGTTTTCGTGACCGAAGTTTGTTCGGAGTCACAGATGAGATCACGGACATGACGAGGAGTCTCAAAATGGTCAAAAGGTAAAGATTGATATATTGGAAGGTTATGTTCGGACACTGGAATAGTTTTGGAGAGGTTCAGACATTTTTTGGAGTATAGGGAGCTTACCGGAACCCCCCGAGAAAGTTAACGGGCCTACATGGGCCTTAGCGGAGAGAGGAGGCAGCGGCCAGGAGGTGGCGCGCGCCCCCCAAGTCCAAACCGAAATGGACAAGGGGTGGGGACGCGGCCCCCTTTTCCTTCTCCCTCTCCACTTCTTTCCCCGTTCCCACTCTATAAAAGGAAGGGGGAATCCTACTAGGACTAGGGGGTCCTAGTAGGACTCCCCCCTTGGCGCGGCCCCTCTAGGCCGGCCGCCCCCTCCTCCCCTCCTTTATATAAGTGGGCAAGGGGCACCCCAAAGGTACAACAATTGTTCTCTTTGCCGTGTGCGGTGCCCCCCTCCACAGTTTACTCCTTTGGTCATAGCATCATAGTGCTTAGGCAAAGCCCTGTGCGGATCACATCATCAACACCGTCACCACACCGTCGTGCTAACGGAACTCTCCCTCGACCCTCTACTGGATCAAGAGTTCGAGGGACGTCATTGAGCTGAATGTATGCTGAACACAGAGGTGCCGTACGTTCGGTACTTGGATCAGTTGGATCATGAAAACGTTCGACTACATCAATCGCGTCAACTAACGCTTCCGCTTTCTGTCTACGATGGTACGTGGACACACTCTCCCCCTCTCGTTGCTATGCATCTCCTAGATAGATCTTGTGTGATCGTAGGATTTTTTTTGAAATTGCATGCTACGTTCCCCAACATATACGAATGGAAACGTTTAGCGGGGACTGAGTGTGTGGGATGTACTTACGACCGGAAACGATTTCACCTGTATAATTATATATATATTTTTGAGCACTACTGTATGTATAACCGTATTTGATCGCTCATCGATCGCACATGACCTCATTTTCCCGAGCGTATGTGTCAGTAGGGTACATCCCCGACGGTTTCTGGGTCGTGTGGGAAGGACCCCTCTATCGCAGTCACTCGCTAGGTGACTGTTCAGAATGTCGTCGCGGAAAGGGGTTAAAAACCGTTTGTATAGCACGTCGCTGTACCCGTGTAAGTCTTTCCCTCACTTAAGAACCAAGGTATCAATCCAGTAGGAGGCACAAGCAAGTCTCCAATCTATGCACTTGCACAAACTAACAAACACTTGCACACAACGCGAAAAAGGGGTTGTCAATCCCTTCACGGTCACGAACAAGAGTGAGATCTAAAAGGGAAAGGTATAAAATATAAATAAAAGAGCAAACTAAAGTAAATATAAATAAATTGCAGCAAGGTATTTTTGGGTTTTTTGGTTTACAGATCTAAAAATATATAATGGAAATAGACCCGGGGGGCATAGGTTTCACTAGAGGCTTCTCTCTTGAAAGAAAACATACGGTGGGTAAACAAATTACTGTCGAGCAATTGATAGAAAAACGCATAATTATGACGATATCTAAGGCAATGATCATGAATATAGGCATCACGTCTGTGACGAGTAGGCCGACTCCTGCCTGCATCTACTATTATTACTCCACACATCGACCGCTATCCAGCATGCATCTAGAGTAATAAGTTCATAAGAACGGAGTAACGCCTTAAGCAAGATGACATGATGTAGAGGGATAAACTCAAGCAATATGATGAACACCCCCATCTTTTTATCCTTGATGGCAACAATACAATATGTGCCTCGCTACCCCTACTACGTCACTGGGTGAGGACACCGCAAGATTGAACCTAAAACTAAGCACCTCTCCCATTGCAAGAAAAACCAATCCAGTTGGCCAAACCAAACCGATAATTCAAAGTGAAATAGAAAGATATTTAATCATGCATCAAAGAGTTCAGAGAAGACTCAAATAATATTCATAGATAATCTGATCATAAATCCAAAATTCATCGGATCTCGGCAAGCACACCTCAAAAGAATATTACATCGGATAGAACTCCAAGAACATCGAGGAGAACATGGTACTGAAGATCAAAGAGAGAGAAGAAGCCATCTAACTACTAGCTATGGACCCGTAGGTCTATGGTAAACTACTCACGCTTCATCAGAAGGGCAGCAAGGTTGATGTAGATGCCCTCCGTGATTGAATCCCCCTCCTGCAGAGTGCCGAAAAAGGCCACAAGATGGGATATCACGGGAACAGAGGCTTGCGGCGGCGGAAAAGTATTTTGGTGGACGCTTCTGGTGGGTTGGGAATATTTGGGAATTTATAGTGCAAGGGTTAGAGGACCTCCGAGGGGCCCACAAGCCAGAGAGCGCCCCCCTCTAGGGTGCTCCTTGAGGGCTTGTGGCCTCTTGGTAATCTTCTGACCCTCTCTCCAAGTCCTCTGGATGTTTTCTGGTCCAAGAAAAATCATCACGGAAGTTTATTCTGCTTGGACTCCGTTTAGTATTCCTTTTCTGTAGAACTCAAAGACAAGGAAAAAATTAAACTGTCACTGGGCTCTAGGTTAATAGGTTAGTCCCAAAAAATATAAAATAGCATATTAATGCATATAAAACATCCAAAACAGATAATATAATAGCATGGAACGATAAAAATTATAGATACGTTGGAGACGTATCAAGAATCCCCAAGCTTAATTCCTGCTCGTTCTCGAGTAGGTAAATGATAAAAACGATTTTTTTGATGTGGAATGCTACCTAACATATTTATCCATGTAATCTTCTTTATGTGGCATGAATATTCATACCCATAAGATTCAAAACAAAAGTTTAATATTGACATAAGAACAATAATACTTGAAGCATACACTACAGGAATCCAGTATTTTGCCGTCTGCCACGGCGGACGGCAAAGGCACGGATCATGACGATTTGAGAAGAGCTTTGCCGTCGCGGCTGGACGGCAAAGAGTGACGGCAAAGACAGGGTCGGCAAACAGGTCCTTTGCCGTCTTCTATTCATTATGACAAAAAAGAGTCCTTTGCCTACAAGGCGACGGCAAAAGGCTAGGGACGGCAAAATACTTGACGTCCGCCAACGTTAGTCCGTTAGGTGGCTAACGGCGTCCGTTGTTGCGTCCCCAATGGACGGCAAATTTGACCACCCCTTTGCCGTCCGCCAGTTGACGTCAGCAGTGCGTCAACGCCCACGGTGGTTTGCCGTCAGCCACGGCGGACAACAAAGGTTATGTCTTTGCCATCAGCTTTTCTTTGCCGTCAGCCAGCTGGCGGCAAACTTGCCAAATGGCACAGGTGCCAGGAAGCACAGGTGGGCGCCACATGTCCCCTTTGCCTACAGTGGCGGACGGCAAAGGGCTCTTTGCCGTCAGTGGCGGACGGCAAAGAGCCTGCGCTGCCTCTTTTGAATTCTGTTTTTCTTATATCCAACAATTATCACAACACACAACACATATATATCCATCACATAAATATCACAACACATATATATATATCACATCACATATATATGAAGGAAATATGCCCTAGAGGCAATAATAAAGTTATTATTTATTTCCTCATATCATGATAAATGTTTATTATTCATGCTAGAATTGTATTAACCGGAAACATAATACATGTGTGAATATATAGACAAACAGAGTGTCACTAGTATGCCTCTACTTGACTAGCTTGTTAATCAAAGATGGTTATGTTTCCTAACCATGAACAAGGAGTTGTTATTTGATTAACAAGGTCACATCATTAGTTGAATGATCTGATTGACATGACCCATTCCGTTAGCTTAGCACACGATCGTTTAGTATGTTGCTATTGCTTCCTTCATAACTTATACATGTTCCTATGACTATGAGATTATGCAACTCCTGCTTACGGAGGAACACTTTGTGTGCTACCAAACGTCACAACGAATCGGGTGATTATAAAGGTGCTCTCTGGTGTCTCCGAAGGTACTTGTTGAGTTGGCGATTTTGAGATTAGGATTTGTCACTCCGAATGTCGGAGAGGTATCTCTGGGCCCTCTCGTAATGCACATCACTTAAGCCTTGCAAGCATTTCAACTAATGAGTTAGTTGTGAGATGATGTATTACGAACGAGTAAAGAGACTTGCCGTAACGAGATTGAACTAGGTATTGATACCGACGATCGAATCTCGGGCAAGTAACATACCGATGACAAAGGAACAACGATGTTGTTGTGCGGTTTGACCGATAAAGATCTTCGTAGAATATGTAGGAACCAATATGGGCATCCAGGTCCCGCTATTGGTTATTGATCGGATACATGTCTCGGTCATGTCTACATTATTCTCGAACCGTAGGGTCCGCACGCTTAAGGTTTCGATGATGCTTATATTATGAGTTTATGTATTTTGATGTACCAAGGTTGTTCGAGTCCCTGATATGATCACGGACATGACGAGGAGTCTCAAATGGTCGAGACATAAAGATTGATATATTGGACGGATATATTTGGACACCGGAAAGGTTCCGGAGAAGTTTGGAGCTCCGGAGGTTACCGAACCCCGGGAGGTATATGGGCCTTATTGGGCCCATGTAGGAGGAAGAGAGAAGGAGCAAGGAGGGGGCGTGCCCCCAAGCCCAATCCGACTGGGGAGGGGCCCGCCCCCTTTCCTTTCTCCTTCCCCTCTTCCTTCCTACTACTAGTACTACTTCCTAATACTAGTACTCCTTCCTTCCCTCCAAATAAGATAAGGAAAGAGAGGGAAACCTACTTGGAGTAGGTTTCCTCCCTATGGCGCCCCCTTGAGGCCGGCACCTCCTCCCTCCCTCCTTTATATACGGGGTAGGGGGCACCCTAGGACACACAAGTTGATCATTGATCGCCTTAGCCGTGTGCGGTGCCCCCTCCACGATATTACACCTCGATCATATTGTAGCGGTGCTTAGGCGAAGCCTGCGCGACAGAGAACATCAAGATCGCCACCACGCCGTCGTCGGTTGACGGAACTCCCCTGAGCCTTTATTGGATTGGAGATCGAGGGTGCGCCATCGAGCTGTACGCGTGTCAAGAACTCGGAGGTGCCGAGTAACGGTGCTTGGATCGGTTGGACCGGAGGACGACGACTACTTCCTCTATGTTGCGTCAACGCTTCGCTTCGGTCTCACGAGGGCGTGAGACAACACTCTCCCTCTCGCTGCTATGCATCACCATGATCTTGCGTGTGCGTAGGAAATTTTTGAAATTACTATGTTCCCCAACAAAGGCATCCCAGCCTAGGTTTTATGGTTTGATGTTATATGCACGAGTAGAACACAAGTGAGTTGTGGGCGATATAAGTCATACCGCTTACCAAAGATGTCATACTTTGGTTCGGGCGGTATTGTTGGATGAAGCGGCCGGACCGACATTACGCATACGCTTACGCGAGACTGGTTTTACCGCCGTGCTTTGCACAGAGGTGACTAGCGGGTGTCAGTTTCTCCAACTTTAGTTGAACCGAGTGTGGCTATGCCCGGTCCTTGCGAAGGTTAAAACAACATCAACTTGAGAAACTATCGTTGTGGTTTTGATGCGTAGGTGAGATTGGTTCTTGCTTAAGCCCGTAGCAGCCACGTAAAACATGCAACAACAAAGTAGAGGACGTCTAACTTGTTTTCAGGGCATGTTGTGATGTGATATGGCCAAGACATGATGCTATATTTTATTATATGAGATGATCATGTTTTGTAACCGGTTATCGGCAATCGGGCAGGAGCCATATGGTTGTCGCTTATTGTATGAAATGCAACGCTCGTAATTGCTTTACTTTATCACTAAGCGCTAGCGATAGTCGAGAAGCAATAGATGGCGAAACGACAATGATGCTACGATGGAGATCAAGGTGTCGCGCGGTGACGATGGTGATCATGATGGTGCTTCGAGATGGAGATCACAAGCACAAGAAGATGATGGCCATATCATATCACTTATATTGATTGCATGTGATGTTTATCCTTTATGCATCTTATCTTGCTTTGATTGACGGTAGCATTTTAAGATGATCTCTCACTAAAAATTATCAAGTAGTGTTCTCCCGAGTATGCACCGCTGCCAAAGTTCGTCGTGCCTGCACACCACGTGATGATCGGTGTGATAAGCTCTCGTCCATCTACAACGGGTGCAAGCCAGTTTTGCACACGCAGAATACTCAGTTAAACTTGACGAGCCTAGCATATGCGAGATATGGCCTCGAACACGGAGACCGAAAGGTCGAAAGTGAATCATATAGTAGATATGATCAACATAAGATGTTCACCATTGAAAACTACTCCATCTCACGTGATGATCGGTTATGGTTTAGTTGATTTGGATCACGTGATCACTTAGATGACTAGAGAGATGTCTGCCTAAGTGGGAGTTCTTAAGTAATATGATTAATTGAACTAAAATTTATCATGAACTTAGTACCGATAGTATCTTGCTTGTCTATGTTGTTTGTAGATAGATGGCCCGTCTTGTTGTTCCATTGAATTTTAATGCGTTCCTTGAGAAAGCTAAGTTGAAAGATGATGGTAGCAACTACGCGGATCGGGTCCGTAATTTGAGGATTATCCTCATTGCTGCACGTAAAAATTACGCCCGGAAGCACCGCTGGGTGCCAGCCTCGCCGCCGATGTAACCGACGACGTTAAGAACGTCTGGCGAGCAAAGTCGATGACTACTCGATAGTTCAATGTGCCATGCTTTACGGCTTAGAACCGGGACTTCAACGACGCTTTTGAACGTCATGGAGCATATGAGATGTTTCAGAGTTGAAGTTGATATTCCGAAGAATGCCCGAATTGAGAGATATGAAGTCTCCAATAAGTTCTATAGCTGCAAGATGGAGGAGAATAGTTCACAAGGAGCACATACTCAAGATGTCCGGGTATTGTAATCACTTGATTCAACTGGGAGTTACTCTTCCGGATGATAGCGCCATTGATGAATTCTCAATCACTTCCACCAAGCTACAAGAGCTTCGTGATGAACTATAATATGCAAGGGATGGATAAGACGATTCCCGAGCTCTTCGCAATGCTAAAGGCTGCGGAGGTAGAAATCAAGAAGGAGCATCAAGTGTTGATGGTTAACAAGACCACTAGTTTCAAGAAAAGGGCAAAGGGAAGAAGAAGGAACTTCAAGAAGAACAGAAACAAGTTGTCGCTCAAGAGAAGAAACCCAAGTCTGGACCTAAGCCCTAAATCGAGTGCTTCTCCGCAAGCGATCGTCATCGAAGCGGAACTGCCCCAAGTATTTGGCGGATAAGAAGGATGGCAAAGTGAACAAAGGTATATATGATATACATGTTATTGATGTGTACCTTACTAGAGCTCGCAGAGCACCGGTATTTGATACTGGTTCTATTGCTAATATTTGCAACTCAAAACAGGACTACGGATTGCTTAACACCGGCAAAGGACGAGGTGGCGATGCATGGGAAATGGTTCCAAAGTCGATGTGATCGCGGTCGGCACGCTACCTCTACATCTACCTTCGGATTAGTATTAGACCTAAATAATTGTTATTTGGTGCCGCGTTGAGCATGAACATTATATCCGGATCTTGTTTGATGCGAGACGGTTATTCATTTAAATCGAGAATAATGGTTGTTCTATTTATATGAGTAATATCTTTTATGGTCATGCACCCTCAAGAGTGGTCTATTTTGATGAATCTCGATAGTAGTGATACACATATTCATAGTGTTGAAGCCAAAAGATGCAAAGTTGATAATGATAGTGCAACTTATTTGTGGCACCGCCGCTTGGGTCATATTGGTATAAAGCGCATGAAGAAACTCCATATTGATGGACTTTTGGAACCACTTGATTATGAATCACTTGGTACTTACGAACCGTGCCTCATGGGCAAGATGACCAAAACGCCGCTCTCCTAACTATGGAGAGAGCAACAGATTTGTTGGAAATCATACATACAGATGTATGTGGTCCAATGAATGTTGAGGCTCGTGGCGGATATCGTTATTTTCTCACCTTCACAGATGATTTAAGAAGATATGGGTATATCTACTTAATGAAGCATAAGTCCAAACATTCAAAAGTTCAAAGAATTTCAGAGTGAAGTTGAAAATCATCGTAACAAGAAAATAAAGTTTCTACGATCCGATCGTGGAGGAGAATATTTGAGTTACGAGTTTGGTTTACACTTAAAACAATGTGGAATAGTTTACAACTCACGCCACCCTAACACCACAACGTAATGGTGTGTCCGAACGTCGAATCGTATTTTACTTGATATGGTGCGGTCTATGATGTCTCTTACAGATTTACCGCTATCGCTTTTGGGGTTATGCTCTAGAGACAGCCACATTCACGTTAAATAGGGCACCGTCGAAATCTGCTGAGACGACACCTTATGAACTATGGTTTGGCAAGAAACCAAAGTTGTCGCTTTCTTAAAGTTTGGGGTTGCGATGCTTATGTGAAAAAGCTTCAACCCGATAAGCTCGAACCCAAATCGAGAAATGTGTCTTCATAGGATACCCAAAGGAGACAGTTGGGTACACCTTCTATCACAGATCCGAAGGCAAGACATTCGTTGTTAAGAATGGATCCTTTCTAGAGAAGGAGTTTCTCTCGAAAGAAGTGAGTGGGAGGAGAGTAGAACTTGATGAGGTAATCGTACCTACTCCCTTGTTGGAAAATAATACATCACAGAACGGTTTCGTGGACGCCAAAACCAACTAGTGAGGAAGTTGATGATAATGATCATAGAACTTCAGATCAAGTTAATACAGAACCACGTAGGTCGAACAGAGTAAGATCCGCACCAGAGTGGTACGGTAATCCTATTTTGGAAGTCATGCTACTAGATCATGATGAACCTACGAACTATGAAGAAGCGATGGTGAGCCCAGATTCCGCAAAATGGCTTGAAGCCATGAAATCTGAGATGGGATCCATGTATGAGAACAAAGTATGGACTTTGGTTGACTTGCCCGATGGTCGGCAAGCAATTGAAAATAAATGGATCTTCAAGAAGAAGACTGACGCTGACGGTAATATTACTGTCTACAAAGCTCGACTTGTTGCAAAAGGTTTTCAACAAGTTCAAGGGGTTGACTACGATGAGACCTTCTCACCCGTAGCGATGCTTAAGTCCGTCCGAATCATGTTAGCAATTGCCGATTTTATGATTATGAAATTTGGCAAATGGATGTAAAACTGCATTCCTGAATGGGTTTCGAAGAAGAGTTGTATATGATGCAACCGAAGGTTTTATCAATCCAAAGGAGCTAACAAAGTGTGCAAGCTCCAACGCTCCATTTATGGACTGGTGCAAGCCTCTCGGAGTTGGAATAAACGCTTTGATAGTGTGATCAAAGATTTGGTTTTATATGCACTTTTGGAGAAGCCTCAGATTTACAAGAAAGTGAGTGGGAGCTCAGAGCATTTCTAATATTATATGTGGATGGCATATTATTGATTGGAAATGATATAGAATTTCTGGATAGCATAAAGGGATACTTGAATAAAAGTTTTTCAATGAAAGACCTCGTGAAGCTGCTTACATATTGGGCATTAAGATCTATAGAGATAGATCAAGACGCTTAATTGACTTTCACAAAGCACATACCTTGAAAAAGTTTTGAAGAAGTTCAAAATGGATCAAGCAAAGAAAGGGTTCTTGCTCAGATTGCAAGGTGTGAAGTTGAGTAAGACTCAAAGCCCGACCACCGCAGAAGATAGAGAGAAAATGAAAAATGTTCCTATGCTTCAGCCATAGGCTCTATCATGTATGCAATGTCGTGTACCTGACCGATGTGTGCCTTGCTATAAGTCTAGCAGGAGGTACCAAAGTAATCCAGAGTGGATCATCGACAGCGGTCAAGAACATCCCAAATACCGAAAAGGACTAAGGATATGTTTCTCGTATATGGAGGTGACAAAGAGCTCATCGTAAATGGTTACGTTGATGCAAGCTTTGACACTAATCCGGACGATTCTAAATTGCAAACCGGATACGTGTTTACATTAAACGGTGGAGCTGTCAGTTGGTGCAGTTCAAGGAAAAGCGTCGTGGCGGGATCTACATGTGAAGCGGAATACATAGCTGCTTCGGAAGCAGCCAATGAAGGAGTCTGGATGAAGGAGTTCATATCCGATCTAGGTGTCATACCTAGTGCATCGGGTCCAATGAAAATCTTTTGTGACAATATCGAGCGATTGCCTTAGCGAAGGAATCCAGATTTCACAAGAGAACCAAGCACATCAAGAGACGCTTCAATTCCATCCGGATCTAGTCCGTGGGAGACATAGAGATTTGCAAGATACATACGGATCTGAATGTTGCGCACCCGCTGACTAAGCCTCTTCCACGAGCAAAACATGATCAACACCAAGACTCCATGGGTGTTAGAATCATTACTCGTAATCTGGATTATTGACTCTAGTGCAAGTGGGAGATCAAGGAAATATGCCCTAGAGGCAATAATAAAGTTATTATTTATTTCCTCATATCATGATAAATGTTTATTATTCATGCTAGAATTGTATTAACCGAAACATAATACATGTGTGAATATATAGACAAATAGAGTGTCACTAGTATGCCTCTACTTGACTAGCTTGTTAATCAAAGATGGTTATGTTTCCTAACCATGAACAAGGAGTTGTTATTTGATTAACAAGGTCACATCATTAGTTGAATGATCTGATTGACATGACCCATTCCGTTAGCTTAGCACACGATCGCTTAGTATGTTGCTATTGCTTCCTTCATAACTTATACATGTTCCTATGACTATGAGATTATGCAACTCCGCTTAATGGGAGGAACACTTTGTGTGCTACCAAACGTCCACAACGAATCGGGTGATTATAAAGGTGCTCTCTGTGTGTCTCCGAAGGTACTTGTTGAGTTGGCGATTTCGAGATTAGGATTTGTCACTCCAATGCTCTGAGAGGTATCTCTGGGCCCTCTCGGTAATGCACATCACTTAAGCCTTGCAAGCATTTCAACTAATGAGTTAGTTGTGAGATGATGTATTACGGAACGAGTAAAGAGACTTGCGGTAACGAGATTGAACTAGGTATTGATACCGATGATCGAATCTCGCAAGTAACATACCGATGACAAAGGAACAACGATGTTGTTGTGCGGTTTGACCGATAAAGATCTTCGAGAATATGTAGGTACCAATATGGGCATCTAGGTCCCGCTATTGGTTATTGACCGGAGACATGTCTTGGTCATGTCTACATTATTCTCGAACCGTAGGGTCCACACGCTTAAGGTTTTGATGACGCTTATATTATGAGTTTATGTATTTTGATGTACCAAGGTTGTTCGAGTCCCTGATATGATCACGGACATGACGAGGAGTCTCAAATGGTCGAGACATAAAGATTGATATATTGGATGGATATATTTGGACACCGGAAAGGTTCCAGAGAAGTTTGGAGCTCCGGAGGTTACCGAACCCCGGGAGGTATATGGGCCTTATTGGGCCCATGTAGGAGGAAGAGAGAAGGAGCAAGGGAGGCGCGCCCAAGCCCAATCCGAATTGGGGAGGGGCCGCCCCTTTCCTTTCTCCTTCCCCTCTCTTCCTTCCTACTACTAGTACTACTTCCTAATACTAGTACTCCTTCCTTCCCTCCAAATAAGATAAGGAAAGAGAGGAAACCTACTTGGAGTAGGTTTCCTCCCTATGGCGCCCCCCTTGAGGCCGGCCACCTCCTCCCTCCCTCCTTTATATACGGGGTAGGGGGCACCCTAGGACACACAAGTTGATCATTGATCGCCTTAGCCGTGTGCGGTGCCCCCTCCACGATATTACACCTCGATCATATTGTAGCGGTGCTTAGGCGAAGCCCTGTGATAGGAGAACATCAAGATCGCCACCACGCCGTCAGGTCGATTTGAACTCCCCTGAGCCTCTCTCGGATTGGAGATCGAGGTGCGCCATCGAGCTGTCGCGCGTGTCAAGAACTCGGAGGTGCCGAGTAACGGTGCTTGGATCGGTTGGACCGGAGGACGACGACTACTTCCTCTATGTTGCGCCAACGCTTCGCTTCGGTCTCACGAGGGTACATAGACAACACTCTCCCCTCTCGTTGCTATGCATCACCATGATCTTGCGTGTGCGTAGGAAATTTTTTGAAATTACTACGTTCCCCAACAATATATCCATCACATAAATATCTAGCACATATATATCCATCCATACATACATAGTAGGTTGCACATAGTCCCATCAATCCATACATATTACAATATGCAAAGTTTCATCATAGCAAGCGAGCAGAATACAAGAAGTGCATCAAAGGAAAAAAACAAGCAATCCATCATATGATGCTGGCTTCCATGAAGTGAATGAAACTTGCAAAATGACAAATAAGAAAGTTAGAAAAAGAATAGAAGAAGAAGAAGAAGACTAGAAGAAGTATATGCCATTTATTAGCTAACTTAGGTGAACTGGATCATTTATGAGCTAAATTAGTTGAAATGGATCGTTTATGAGCTAAGTTAGGTGAAATGGATTGTTTATGAGCTAAGTTAGGTGAAATGGATCGTTTATGAGCTAACCTAGGTGAAATAGGTCGTTTATGAGCTAACCTAGGTGAATTGGTCGTTTATGAGCTAACCTAGGTGAAATGGGTCGTTTATGAGCTAACCTAGGTGAAATGGGTCATTTATGAGCTAACCTAGGTGAAATGGGTCGTTTATGAGCTAACCTAGGTGAAATGCATCATTTTGGAGCTAAGTTAGGTGAAATGGATCGTTTATGAGCTAACCTAGGTGAAATGGGTCGTTTATGAGCTAACCTAGGTGAAATAGGTCGTTTATGAGCTAACCTAGGTGAAATGGGTCGTTTATGAGCTAACCTAGGTGAAATGGGTCGTTTATGAGCTAACCTAGGTGAAATGTATCATTTTGGAGCTAAGTTAGGTGAAATGGATCATTTATGAGCTAACCTAGGTGAAATGGATCATTTATGATCTAACCTAGGTGAAATGGGTCGTTTATGAGCTAACCTAGGTGAAATAGGTCATTTATGAGCTAACCTAGGTGAAATGGGTCGTGTATGAGCTAACCTTGGTGAAATGGGTCTTTTATGAGCTAACCTAGGTGAAATAGGTCGTTTATGAGCTAACCTAGGTGAAATGGGTCGTTTATGAGCTAACCTTGGTGAAATGGGTCGTTTATGAGCTAACCTAGGTCAAATGCATCATTTATGAGCTAACCTAGGTGAAATGGATCATTTTGGAGCTAACTTAGTTGAAATGGGTCGTTTATGAGCTAACTAAGGTGAAATGCCACGTTTTTTAGCTAACTAAGGTGAAATGGGTCATTTTGGAGCTAACCTAGGTGAAATGGGTCATTTAGGAGCTAACGGTGAAATGGGTCATTTTAAAGCTAACGTAGGTAAAATGGATCATTTTGGAGCTAATCTACGTAAAATGGGTCATTTTAGAGCTAACTTGGATAAATTGGATCACTTGTAAGCTAACTAAGGTAAAATGAGTCATTTTAGAGCTAACTTAGGTAAAATGGATCGTTTATGAGCTAACTAAGCTAATTATGCACTTTTTGACATAAGTAAGCTTATTAAGTCATTTTGAAGGAAAAGAAGCTAACTCTAGGTCATTATGGTAAGCATATTGGAGGAAATAAAGCTAAGTCTAAGTCTAGAGAAACTTACCGTGATTAGGGAGGTGTAGGAGCGGGCTGGCTCGTGCCGGTAGCTGGAGAAGGATCGTGCGATGCGTTTCTGGAGTTAAGCTGCACCAAAGATCATTTCCAATGTCTCGTTAGCATTATGACACTCAAATGTTAAGACTAGCAAGTAATGTCCATTCAAATTAAACTCACCGTGCTCCTGTGGGCAATCACTGCATCGGCGAGCGGTCGACCTGCACTTCTCGCACACAGATCGCACATTTGGTTTTCACAACAGAGTCATACTAGTTAGTAATGAGACTCAGATGTTAAGACTAGCAAGTAATCTGCAGAAGAAACTTACCACAAGGAGCTCATACATGGCCCTTGCCTGCATGTCATTCCGTGCCCTCTCCTCCTCCAACATCTTTGTCGTCCTCTCCTCCAACTCTCGCTGCCTCTCCGCCGCCTCTGCCGGAAGTTTCTCCGTTCTATCTCTCTCACTCTGTATAGCAACCTGCAACACCACTCACATGACCATTTGTAATAATTGATGGAAGCGCACACAATGTAATGGAGAAAGATAGCTGAGTACGTATAACTAACCTTGATGGCGAGTTGGACTGGCCGTTCACGAGGCCTTATCTCGAGAGCGGAGCTCGATCGGCGCGCTTTGATCTCCGGAGAGTGCTAGGACAACGGATAAGTCCATCGCCCATGGCTATGGAGCCATGGGACCTCCCGCCACCAGATATCATCACCAACTCTATATCAATGGGACCCTGGCTCGGGTTAAAGTCCTCCCCTTTCCTCGTCTTCCCCTGATCTCTATATTGCACGAGCTTTTCGTGGGTGGAGATGTTGGTGAAGTTCTTTGGATCATCGAGGTCAGACGCAGAGAATGCCTTGACTTTGTTGTAAGAGCCAGTGTGGGCCATGGCATACAGGTCGTACACCTCTGGCACCTTATCCGCCTTATTGTAGCGTTCCTGAAAGAGAGAAACAAAGTAAATTAGTAATTCAAGGGCTAAAGCTAGCATGAGGAATGAATTGCATGAATCATGAAGCAAACCACATACCCAGTTCCGCCCGTACTGAAATAAGTTGGAGCTGCCTTGGTGGTGTGGCACACCTTCCATTTAGGCACGTTTGTCCTTGGCCTCGTTGTGGGTGGCCCGCCATTCTTTTGAGCACCACGCATTGACCAACACCTCCCAACAATCCATCTGATCCGCACACCATCTCGGAGGGGCCTAAGTTAGCAAATAGAAACTTCAGCGCTACGGCTATGAATTACTAAATGAAGGAATTAAGTACAAGGCCTTAAGAATTACCTTCATGTACTGCTCCTTACTCAAGAACTTATCGCGACACTCCTGCTTGGGCTTCTTGATACCACGCCCGACGTAGTAGTCTCGAACAGCCTGCACCCGAGCCTCATGCCGTAAGTTTTAAAGTAGGCGCTTGCACTCCTTGTGGATAACATCTACCGCCTCCTCCTCGGATCCCTCCTCACACTTGTAGAATGTCTGCAATCAAATGAGACAATATTGATTAGTACAATTAATAACTAGCTAGTTGAAGATTTTTAATTGTGTAAAGGAGAAATTACCCAGAACTTTCTGATCACCACGTCTGCCCTCGTCTACAAGACACCGTCGATAATCTCACCCGGCGGGGCCGGGGCAGCCAAGTAGTGCTCCCAACTCAATCCAACCTCTGGAAGCCGACCCTCACCAGGCAACGTGACAAACCCCGGAAAGTTTTATCAATCGAACTCCAAGGACGGAGTTGGGCGGCGGACACTTTCATGGTGGTCCCAACCCCGCAAACATGACAAGGCCAACACATTAGTTATTTGAAGAAACGTGAATGCGAAGGTACAAAAGATTAAATGCACTTACCTCTCCCCATCTGGGAAGATCAACCACCTCTGCTCTCGCGGTCGCCAAGGACGGACGGGAGCCGTGTAGCACCACGCTGGTAGACGTTGCCCCCCTCCTCCCCCTCCTCCTCAAAATCAGTCGGCTCTCCGCCATCATCAACATGGCCACTCGGCTCCCCGCCATCATTAGCATGGCCACTAGGCTCCTCAGGCTGACCCGACCAAGCCCCCATCCAGACGTGTGCTCCTCCGGGGTCTCGTGGGCCCAACTCTCGTGGGCAAGGCCGTCGACCCGAGGCTCGTGGGCAAGACCCGTGGACCGGAGGCTCGTGGACCGAGTCCGTGTAGCCTCCTCCTCAGACGAGTCCACCCTAGTAGTCACGTGCTCGGGTGAAACAGTTGGGGGTGGCGGCGAGGAAGGCGCCGTAAGAGTCACCCTACCACCTCTCCCGCGACCACGTGCTCCACCTCCTCTCTTCTTCTTACCTCGTCCCTTGCTGGGCACCGCGGTCGACGAAGAAGGGCCCGGTGGTGTCGCCATACTGTCCAACAACGCTCGGCGGAGAGGTGCGTGTGGAATGGAAGACCTTGTACCACGCGCCGACGAAGAAGGGGCCTCGGCGCGCTCCCGACCAGTGCCCACCATCTTTCAACACCTGCCATGACAAAGAATAAACAAAATTAGTACAACATAAAAAAATGTACCGACATGAATAATAATATGTATATCACTTAAGTGTATCATCATCAAGTACAACATAAAAAAATGAATACCTGACACTACTACTAATCTCGATCAGTATCATCAATAAATGCATAATCATCATCATCACTATAATCAATGATGGGCTCATAGGGTTCATTGGCATCAACATGTGCAAGGCCACCTTGACGTAATCGGTCAAGCATTGACAGGTCATCCACAGCAGTAACCTCTTCTTGTTCCGGCTCTTCTTGTTCCTCCTCTGGGGTGATGTCGGATTCACTGTCGCTGTCTACTTCAATGTTTTGGGGTCTCGGGGTCGGGGTGTCGGGTCGGGTGCCGGTCGGGTCGGGTGTCGGGTCGAGGTGCTTGGTCGGGTCGAGTGCCGATGTCGGTGTCGGGTCGGGGTGTCGGGTCAGGCTCGGGGTTGGGGTGTCGGTGTCGGGGTCGGGGTCGGGGTCTCGGTGTCGGGGTGTCGGGTCGGGGTGCCGGGTCGGGGTCGGGTTCGGGGTGTCGGTGTCGGGTCGAGTGCCGTGTGTCGGGTCGGTGTCGGGTCTGGGTCTGGGTCGGGTCGGGGTGCCGTGTCGGGTCGGTTTTTTTCCCTCTTTTTTCCTTTTCTTCTTCTTCCTCTTCTTCCTTTTCTTCCTTTTTTCCTTCTTCTTCTTCTTCTTCTTCTTCTTCTTCTCCCTCCTTTCCTTTTTCCTCTTCTTCTTCTCCTCCTCTCTTCTTTTTTCTTCTTCTTCTTCCTCTTCTTCTTTTTTCTTCTCCTCCTCCTCTTCTTCTTCCTTTCCTTTTTCCTCATCTTCTTCTCCTCCTCTCCTGTTTTTTTCTTCTTCTTCTTTTTTTCCTAAAACTAAACTAAACCTAAAACTATACCTAAATCTAATCTAAACATAAACCTAAAACTAAAAAACAGAAAAAGGAAAAACTAAATCTAAACCTAAAACTAAACTAAAACTAAACCTAAACCTAAGACTAAAAACTAAAACTAAAACTAAATCTAAACTAAACATAAACCTAAAACTAAAAAACAGAAAAAAAAAAGGAAAAACAGAGGAGAGGTAGAGCTCACCGGGCGGTGGAGGAGGGGCGGGCGGGGGCGGCGGCGCCAGCCTGTGCGGGCGTGGGGGGGGCCGGGGCGAGGCGCGCGACGCCGAGACGGAGCAGGGCGGCGGGCGACGGCGGGGGGGCAGGCGATCACGGGCAGGCAGCGGCGACGAGGCGGGGCGGAGGAGGAGGGGCGGGCGGTGAGGCGGCGCCGCCTGCGGCGGGCGGGGCGGCGGGAAGGGCGGCGCCGAACGGCAGGCGGCGGGCGACGGGCGGCGGGGCAGGGGAGCGATGGCGCTGCAGCAGTGGCGACGAGGCGGGGGCCGGTGGAGGAGGCGGGCGGCGATGGCGGCGCGGCCGGGGGGCTGGGGTCGGGCGCCGGGGCCGAGGGCAGCGCAGCAAAGACGGCAGGGCGGGGACGGGGGCGGCAGGGCGGGGGCGGTGGGGCGGCGGGCGGTGCAACCGGCGGCGGCGAGTGGTGGGCGGCGCGACGTGGGAGCAGGGAGAGAAAAGAGAGAGAGGCGGGGTGGGGCGCCATTAGATATGTTTAATCTTTGCCGTCCGCCACCTTTGTCGTCGCTAATGTGCTCTTTGCCGTCCGCTAGCGGACGGCAAAGAAGGGCCCGTTAAATATTTTTAACCAGCTCCTCGGTGGGGCCCCTCCCTCTTTGCCGTCGGCTAGCGGACGGTAAAGATTCTTTGCCGTCGACTAGCGGACGGAAAGAACTGGCTGATGGCAAAGGCTTTCTTTGCCATCGGCCGATTCTTGCCGTCTGCTTCGTAGTGATGGCAAGAGCTTTTGCCATCTGCTAGCAGACGGCAAAGAGCTGGCAGATGGCAAAGTAGCTGATTCTAGTAGTGATACTAATAAAGCAATCATGTGTTCTCAAAATAACATGGCAAAAGAAAGTTATCCCTACAAAATCATATAGTCTGGCCATGCTCCATGTTCACCACACAAAGTATTTTATCATGCACAACCCCGATGACAAGCCAATCAATTGTTTCATACTTTTGATGTTCTCAAATTTTTTCAACTTTCACGCAATACATGAGTGTGAGCCATGGATATAGCACTATAGGTGGAAGGGAATATGGTGGTTGTGGAGAAGACAAAAAGAAGGAGAAAGTCTCACATCAACTAGGCGTATTAACGGGCTATGGAGATGCCCATCAATAGATATCAATGTGAGTGAGTAATGATTGCCATGCAATGGATGCACTAGAGCTATAAGTGTATGAAAGCTCAAAAAGAAACTAAGTGGGTGTGCATCCAACTTGCTTGCTCATGAAGACCTAGGGCAATTTGAGGAAGTCCATCATTGGAATATACAAGCCAAGTTATATAATGAAAAATTCCCACTAGTATATGAAAGTGGCAACATAGGAGACTCTCTATCATGAAGATCATGGTGCTACTTTGAAGCACAGGTGTGGAAAAAGGATAATAACATTGTCCCGTCTCTCTTTTCTCTCATTTTTTATTTGGGCTCTTTGTCCTCTTTTTTATTTTGGGCTCTTTGGCCTCTTTTTTTATTTTGGGCTCTTTGGCCTCTTTTTTTATTTTGGGCTCTTTGGCCTCTTTTATTTTTTTTATAAAATCCGGAGACTCATCCCAACTTGTGAGGGAATCATAGCTTCCATCACCCTTTCCTCACTTGGGACAATGCTCTAATAATGATAATAATCACACTTTTATTTACTTACAACTCAAGAATTGCAACTCGATACTAGAACAAGGATATTACAGAATGGTGGAAGTCGCATGGCAATATATCTCGGAATGGCTATGGAAATGCCATAATAGGTAGGTATGGCATTTGTTTTGAGGAAGGTATATGGTGGGTTTAATGTACCGGCGAAAGTTGCGCGGTACTAGAGAGGCTAGCAACGGTGGAAGGGTGAGAGTGCGTATAATCCATGGACTCAACATTAGTCATAAAGAACTCACATACTTACTGGTTCACCATACATGCATGCTACGGGAATCACAAACTTCAACACAAGTATTTCTACCAATCCACAATTACTCACTAGCATGACTTTAATATCACCATCCTTATATATGAAAACAATATACAAGGAATCAAATTTCTCATAGTATTCAATGCTCTTTATATGAAAGTTTTTATTATATCCCTCTTGAATGCCCATCATATGAGGACTAAATTCATAAAACTAAGAAAATTACCATGTTGTTTAAAGACTATCGAAATAATATAAGTGAATCATGAGATTTCAACAATTTCTATGAAATAAAGCCACCGTCGTGCTCTAAAAAGATATAAGTGAAGCACTAGAGCAAACTGCCTAGCTCAAAAGATATAAGTGAAGCACATAGAGTATTACAATAAATTCACGATTAAAGCATGTCCCTGTCAAAAGGTGTGTACAGCAAGGATGATTGTGGCAAACTAAAAAGCAAAGACTCATATAATACAAGATGCTCCAAGCAAAACACATATCATGTGGTGAATAAAAATATAGCCTCAAGTAAATTTATCGATGGATTGAAGATGAAAGAGGGGATGCCATCCGAGGCATCCCCAAGCTTAGATTCTTGGTTGTCCTTGAATATTACCTTGGGGTGCCTTGGGCATCCCCAAGCTTAGGCTCTTGCCACTCCTTATTCCGTAGTCCATCAAGCTTTTACCCAAAACTTGAAAACTTCACAACACAAAACTCAACAAAAAACTCATAAGCTTCGTTATTATAATAAAATAAATCACCACTTAGGTAATGTTGTGAACTCATTCTAAATTTATATTCATGTAATATCTACTGTATTCCAACTTCTCCATGGTTCATATTGTTGGGTTCTATAGTAGGGTGCGTTGACTTCAAATTAAAATTTCCTACGCGCAGAACAACCAAGAACATGCTACGCGAGATGGATCATAGATTGTTACCACTAGACGCGCAGTGCCATGCAGCGAAAGAAGAGTTGGGTTAGCACGTGATAACCCACAAGTATAGGGGATCGCAACAGTTTTCAAGGGTAGAGTATTCAACCCAAATTTATTGATTCGACACAAGGGGAGCCAAAGAATATTCTCAAGTATTAGTAGTTGATTTGTCAATTCAACCACACCTGGATAACTTAGTATCTGAAGCAAAGTATTTAGTAGCAAAGTAGTATGGAAGTAACGGTAACAGTGACAAAAGTAACGGTAGCAGTTTTGTAGTAATTGTAACAGTGGCAACGGTAAAGTAAATAAGCAAAGCACAATATGTGAAAAGCTCGTAGGCATTGGATTAGTGATGGATAATTATGTCGGATGCGGTTCATCATGTAACAGTTATAACATAGGATGACACGGAACTAGCTCTAGTTCATCAATGTAATGTAGGCATGTATTCCGAATATAGTCATCCATGCTTATGGAAAAGAACTTGCATGACATCTTTTGTCCTACCCTTCTGTGGTAGCGGGGTCCTAATGGAAATTAAGGGATATTAAGGCCTCCTTTTAATAGAGTACCGGACCAAAGCGTTAACACTTGGTGAATACATGAACTCCTCAAACTACGGTCATCACCGAGAAGTATCCCGATTATTGTCACTTCGGGGTTGTCGGATCATAACACATAATAGGTGACTATAGACTTGCAAGATAGGATCAAGAACTCACATATATTCATGAAAACATAACAGGTTCAGATCTGAAATCATGGCACTCGGGCCCTACTGACAAGCATTAAGTACAGCAAAGTCATAGCAACATCAATCTCATAACATAGTGGATGATACGTCTCCAACGTATCTATAATTTATGAAGCATTCATGCTATTTTACTAATGATTACGGGCTTTATTATAAACTTTTATATTACTTTTGGGACTAACCTATTAACTGGAGACTTGGTGTTGAAGTAAAGGAAGCGTCGAGGAAGCCACGAGACAGGGGGCACGCCCACCCCCCTGGGCGCGCCCTACCCTCTCGTGGGCCCCTCGAGGCTCCCCTGACTGACTTCTTTCGCCTATATATTCCCTTATACCCTAAAAACATCGAGACAGAAGATAGATCGGGAGTTCCGCCGCCGCAAGCCTCTGTAGCCACCAAAAACCTCTCGGGAGCCCGTTCCGTCACCCTACCGGGGGGGGGGGAACCCATCACCGGTGGCCATCTTCATCATCCCGGCGCTCTCCATGACAAGGAGGGAGTAGTTCACCCTCGAGGCTGAGGGTATGTACCAGTAGGCAGTAGCTATGTGTTTGATCTCTCTCTCTCTCGTGTTCTCTCTATGGCACGATCTTGATGTATCGCGAGCTTTGCTATTATAGTTGGATCTTATGATGTTTCTCCCCCTCTACTCTCTTGTGATAAATTGAGTTTTCCTCTTGAGTTATCTTATCGGATTGAGTCTTTAATGATTTGAGAACACTTGATGTATGTCTTGCCGTGCTTATCTGTGGTGACAATGGGATATCATGTGCCACTTGATGTATGTTTTGGTGACCAACTTGCGGGTTCCGCCCATGAACCTATGCATAGGGGTTGGCACACTTTTTTTTCTTGACTCTTCGGTAGAAACTTTGGGGCACTCTTTGAAGTACTTTGTGTTGGTTGAATAGATGAATCTGAGATTGTGTGACGCATATCGTATAATCATGCCCACGGATACTTGAGGTTACAATGGAGTATCTAGGTGACATTGGGGTTTTGGTTGATTTGTGCCTTAAGGTGTTATTCTAGTACGAACTCTTGAATAGATTGATCCGAAATAATAATTTTGAGGTGGTTTCGTACCCTACCATAATCTCTTCGTTTGTTCTCTGCTATTAGTGGCTTTGGAGTGACTCTTTGTTGCATGTCGAGGGATTGTTATATGATCTATCTATGTTATTATTGTTGAGAGAACTTGCACTAGTGAAATTATGAACCTTAGGCCTTGTTTCCTATCATTGCAATACCATTTATGCTCACTTTTATCATTAGTTACCTTGCTGTTTTTATATTTTCAGATTACAAATACCTTTATCTACCATCCATATTGCACTTGTATCACCATCTCTTCGCCGAGCTAGTGCACCTATACAATTTACAATTGTATTGGGTGTGTTGGGGACACAAGAGACTCTTTGTTATTTGGTTGCAGGGTTGCTTGAGAGAGACCATCTTCATCCTACGCCTCCCACGGATTGATAAACCTTAGGTCATCCACTTGAGGGAAATTTTCTACTGTCCTACAAACCTGTGCACTTGCAGGCCCAACAACGTCTACAAGAAGAAGGTTGCATAGTAGACATCAAGCTCTTTTCTGGCGCCGTTGCCGGGGACGTGAGTGCTTGAAGGTATATCTTTAGATCATGCAACCGAATCTTTTTGTTTCTTGTTTTATCACTAGTTTAGTCTATAAAAGAAAACTAGAAAAAATGGAATTGAGCTTGCCTCTTACGCTTCGTCTTTTTAATATCTTTCGTGAGAATAAGGAAAACTGTGCTCAGGTGCTAGAAGAAGAAATCTATAGAATGCTTGATAACAAATCTTTGAATGATGAGCATGATTGCAATGTTGTTAGTATGAACTCCTTGAATATCCATAGTACTAATGATGATTGCACTAGTTGTTGGGCCGGGTTAACTTCATTAGTGGTATAAGCAGATGAAGGCCCAAGGCCTGTAGTCGGTTTAGAACACAGAGTCCGTAAACCGCCCGATGTATAACTTGTATTGTAAGTTAGGAAGAGAGATACCAAGCGGGATACAAGTATGAACCGGTTGGGACTCTATGCACCGACAGGCGTCACCCGTGTATATAAGGGGCGACCGGCGCGATTCAGACAGAACAACTACAACTCGAGCCTAAGCGAAGCTTGTTTGCTCCTAGCCATCGAGACCACATCAATTCCATCACAACTAGACGTAGGCTTTTACCTTCATCGAAGGGGCCGAACTAGTATAAACCCTCGTGTCTTTGTGTCCGCTTTAACCCCTTCAAGTTAACCCATAGCGATGGCTCCACGACTAAGTCCTTTCATTAGGACATCTGCCGTGACAAATGCACGACAGTTGGCACCCACCGTGGGGCTATCGCACGATGGTTTGACGATCTTGGAGGGCAAGCTCAAAGGACTCGAAGGCTATGCTGTGGCCGGATGACCAAGAGTCGTCGCGGCAAAATCTACATCGACGACGCAGGATGGGGTCCCAAGACCGATTCAATCGAGTACGGGTACCGGGTCCCCTTTGGTGGCATACACGTTTTCATCGGCAAGATCAGTGAGCCTGGGCCTGAGCCGGAGATCTGCACCGACCTCGTCGAGACGGCTCAGCGTGCGAGATCTACCCAGGCTAAACTAGTCGTGAAGCGTGCCTTCGTCAGAGTCATCCATGGAGGAGAGCGTGAGGACGAGTCAAAACACGGTAGCGAGACCATCATCTATTCCGGCGACGAGTCCTTGACCGGGGAAACCGAATCGCTATACCAGTTGCAAGACGACCAGGTTAGGGGCTGTTCCGATGGCGATAGTATTCTGGACCCCCCAGGTCAGATCAACCGGGTTGGAATATTCATGGCCGGCACACAGGCGGCGAATCACTCTTCGACTGCCGCAACAATGCTCTCCGGATCGGTAGCGGCAGCGGCAGCAGGGGCAGGAGGCCTTGTGCGCCCGCCGGTTCAAGTTCTGTCGACTGTTTGATGCAGCGGCGCTTATGGCGAGAGGCCAATCCGGCGATCAGAGGCCCATGATGCGAGAGATTGCAAAGGCGAGAGAGCAGATCGTACAAGCCAAAGCAGATCTGGCAGCAGAAAAGGACAGGATGGCCGCATAGCGGGCCGCTTTGGACGCCCAGGCCTATAAGCTCATGCTTGACCAGAACGCATCACAGGAGGTCTTGAAGCGGAAGCATAGATCACGCCTACCGTTAGGGTTTGACCCTCAAAATCTCTTTCACACTCCGGGAGCTGGACCCAGTAATCCGCCACAGTACCTGGAGGCAAACCGAATCGAGGCACCAGGGCCAGGAGCGACGGTCCAACCCCGCCTGATGGAACCTCCTCAACAGAACATTGTGATTCCACCGCCGGTTCAGACACCTCCGGATCATTATTCTAATCCTATGGACAATCTTGTTGCAGCTGCTGCGCGATTAGAGGCTATCCCGGTCGAAGGGGATTCTCCGCAAGCGATAGAGACACGCCGGGTTAAGGAACTTCTCCGGACCGTGCTGATTCAATAGGAGGCATATTCATACAGCCGCGATCGGATTCATTCCACACCTCGTCCAAGCCGGAGCTATAGTAGATGCATGGATGAACCGGCCATATCGAGCAATGCACGAGGCCGTGAAGCGGCCTGTGGCAATAACCCGACAGGTGGTGTTCGCGATGCTCAGGATGTGGTGGACCGGGCTCGAGCACGAAGGGAGGCCGAGTTAGCAGCACAGAACGAGGCGGGTCAGCTTACACCGGTCCGTCCTACCACCTCGGCCGGGCCAGGGGTTGCATCCGCTTTGGGGGTGCCTTGTTTAGTCCCCGCTTTACGCAATGTACGCCTGCCTAAGGATTTCAAGGGTCCGCGCAAGGTGCCGAATTACGCCGCTGATTTATCTCCGGAAGCGTGGATAGAGAGTTATGAGATGGCCATGGAGATGCTAGATGTGGATGAGACCGCATGTGCAAAGTACTTCACCATGATGCTGGAAGGCATGACCCGTACTTGGTTGAAGAGCCTGCCGCCCAATTCTATCAGTTCATGGGCCCAGTTGCGGGCCCGGTTTATCCAGAATTTCAAAGATACGTGTAAGCAGCCCAAGTCCATAGTAGACCTGGCGGCTTGTGTCCAGGAGGACGGAGAATCAACAACCAATTGGGTACGCCGCGTTTCGGAGGTCTTACACTCGTTTGACAGGATCAATGCTGATTCGGCGATCTTAACCCTGGAGGGCAACTGCCGGTTTAAGCCTTTAAAATTGAAATTGGGGCGCATGAAGCGGTTTTGTAATGACATGGGAACTCTTATGGCCGCTTTAGTGAAGTATGCTGATTCGGATAGTACCAAGGATCCCAAGACTGACGATGATGAAGCAGGGAAGGGAAAGAAGAATAGCAACTCCAAGGGGCAACAGTACAAACCGGCGGGTCATGGAAATGGAGGCAAGCGCAAGGCGGATGGCAGCATGGACTTTGTGGCCAACACTAACGCACAGGACAGGGGTCAGCGGCACAGAGGTAAAGCGGCAAATCGTAATGGGGCTCCAAATCCTAACACAGATTGTTTGAATTATTTGTTGAATCAGCCTTGCCCAAAACACGGGACGAAGGAGGCGCCGGCTAACCACCTTTGGAAGGATTGTTATATTATGCAGGAGTTTAAAAACTCTAATGCCTTCGGCATGACCGCTGGTCGTGGCGGTTCGAGATCCGGTTTCCATGGGCCGGGCCACGATGGAGCTTCGGTTCGAGTCTCAATCGAGGCGGTCACAACAACCGAATAATCGTAACAGCAAGCAGCAGCGATCGGGTTATCGAGCCAGCCAAAACAGTTGAGCAATGGGCAATATCATGTTTTCACAACTAGCTTGGATAAGCGCAATCAAATCTCCTGGCGGCGAAGAACTCTGTTGAACCGGCGTACCACGTTACTTACGCTGGTCGGAGCAGCCTATCGTGTGGAGCAGGGAGGACTACCCACCCCGGGTTGACAATCCGGGCCAGCTAGCATTAGTGGTAGACCCTCAGGTAGGAGGTTATAAATTCACCAAGGTACTCATGGATGGAGGGAGCAGTATTAACATCCTGTATTATGAGACATTCCGCCGCATGGGGCTAACAGACAAAGATCTCAGACCGTCTAATACAGTGTTCCATGGTGTGGTGCCTGGCAAATCAGCATATCATGTTGGTAAGATAGCCCTGGACATGGCTTTTGGGGACGAGCATGATTCCCGGTCTGAAAAACTAACCTTTGAGGTGGTGAAGATCCGGAGCCCGTATCACGCCTTGTTTGGGCGGCCGGCTTATGCCAAATTCATGGCGCGGCCTTGTTATATCTACTTGCAGCTCAAGATGCCGGGTTATAAGGGCACGATAACGGTTCATGGGAGCCGTAAGGTTGCTTTGGAATGTGAGGAAGGTGATGCGGCTTATGCAGAGTCGGTTTGTGCCACGGAGGAGTTGAAATACTATAAGGACAATGTTGATCCGGCGGACATGACCCCTTTGAAGAAGCCAACCACGGAGCATGATTCGGATCTGAAGTTCAAATCGGCAGCTGAGACCAAGCTTGTTGACTTCGTGCCTGGCGATTCGTCCAAGCAGTTCACTTCGTCGCGCCAACTTGGACCCTAAATAGGAAGCGCTACCATCGAGTTCATCCGTGAGAATCGGGACATTTTTGCATGGAAACCTTCTGACATGCCAGGTGTACCGAGGGAACTCGCTGAGCACACTCTTAATGTGGATCCTAAGTATAAACCGGTAAAGCAATTTCTCCGCCGGTTTAACGAAGAAAGGCGCAAGGCCATTGGAGAGGAAGTGGCGAGCTTTTAGCAGCTAGTTTTATCATTGAGGTGTTCCATCGAGTGGCTTCCTAATCCGGTCTTTGGTTCTTAAGAAAACGGCACTTGTCGTATGTGTGTGGATTACGGACCTTAACAGGGCTTGTCCAATGGATCCTTTGCCCTCCCGCATTGACGGATCATTGATGCCACGGCGGGTTGTGGCGTTTGAGTTTTTAGATGCATATTCGGATATCATCGATCAAAATGGCGGTTAAGGACCAGGAGAAGACATCGTTTATTACTCCTTTTGGAGCCTTCGCTATGTATCTATGCCCTTGGGCTCAAGAGTGCCAAAGCCACTTATCAGCGGTGTGTCTGAATTGCTCGCACAAACAGATCGGCCGCAATGTACACGCCTATGTGGATGATATTGTAGTCAAGTCAAGGCGAAGGAGACGGTGGATGATTTGAAGGAAACCTTTGACAACTTGCGAGTTTACAAAATGATGCTTAACCCGACCAAGTGTGTCTTTGGTGTTCCGGCAGGCAAGTTACTGGGTTTTCTTGTGTCCAACAGAGGAATTGAGGCTAATCCGGAGAAGATTACGGCTATCACCTCCCTAGCTAAACCAAAGTGTATCAACGATGTTCAGCGCTTGGCGGGCCGGATCGGTGCACTGAGCCGGTTTATCAGCCGCCTCGGAGAGAAAGCTATCCCTTTGTACCAGATGCTGAGAAAGACAGATCAATTCATCTCGTTAGTTCGCTTGATGAAGCATTGGAGGACTTAAAGCGGCAATTAGCCAATCCGCCCGTTCTTGTGGCTCCATCGACAAGGAGCCGTTATTGTTATCGTGGCGGCCAATGCTCGGGCGATTAAGCGTGGCTATTGTGGTGGAGCGCAAGGAGGCGGGCAAGAATATCCGGTTCAGCGGCGGTTTATTATATCAGCGAGGTGCTTATTGAATCCAAGCAAAGGTATCCGCATTAGCGAAGCGGTATATGGAGTTTTCATGGCAAGCGGAAGTTGAAGCGAGATTTTCAAGGGCACCCCATCACGATGGTCGATTCAGCTCCTTGGGTGATATCATCTGAAACCGGAGGCGACTTGCGGATTGCCAAGTGGGCTATAGAGCTTGGGCGCGGATTGAAGTATGTGCCTCGGACGGCGGTGAAGTCTCAAGCACTTGTTGGTTTCATCAATGATTGGGCGGAGTTGCAAGCACGGAGGAGAAGCCGGATCACACATATTGGACTATTCATTTTGATGGATCCAGCAATTGGAAGGCTCGGGGTGGAGTCGTATTAACTTCCCACGAGGTGATAAGTTTTGTTATGTTCTCCGCTTAATGTTCCCTTGTACTAATAATGCAACTGAGTACGAAGCTTTGCTCCATGGTCTCCGGATGGCTAAAGAGATGAACTTAAGCTGGGTTAAGTGCTTCGGTGACTCGGACCTCGTGGCTCAACATGTGTTTGGCACTTGGGATTCTAAGGACCCGCTCATGGCTGCATATCGTCGTGAGGTGGATAATATTGCGGGTCACCTCAAAGGCTATCAAGTGGATCACGTGGACCGTCAAAAGAATGAAGCGGCGGATGCTTTAAGCCGGTTGGGTTCGCAGCGCAAACCAGTCCCGCCTAATGTCTTTCTTGATGTGTTGCACAACCCGTCAGTCAAGCTCCCAAGTGAAGCGGATTTGGCTATTCCTGATCCGGAGGCTCAATTGGTGGCAGCCCTGCATGTCATTCCAGATTGGACAGTTCCTTATCTTGCGTACATGAACCGGGGAGTTGCCGGAGGATGAGATTCTAGCCAGGCAGATAGTCCGGCGATCCAAGTCTATGACGATTGTCAATGGTGAATTGCATCATTGCGATTATATCGAGGCGTTTCAACGTTGTGTTTCTCCCGAGGAAGGCTGTGAAATCTTAAGAGAAATCCATGAAGGGATTGTGGACACCACGCCGGTTCAAAGTCTCTGGTGGCAAAGGCATTTAAATCACGGGTTCTCTTGGTTGACAAACAAGCATCTTGTCACGGAGGACTTGGTTAAGCGGTGTGATGGCTGTCGAGAAATTTTCAAGGCGTGCTCATGTGCCGGCTCACTTGGCCGTTTGCAACTTGGGGGCTGGATATGGTCGGACCTTTTAAAAGATCCAAGGATAAGAAAACCCAGCTTTTGGTGGCAGTTGACAAATTTACCAAGTGGGTTGAAGCGCGGAACTGTCGGCAAGTGTGATGCAGCAACAAATGTGCAGTTCATCAAAAAGGTGATTTTCGGTTTGGCTTTCCACACAATCATTACTAACAATGGTACCAATTTGTCCAAGGCGCTATGAAGGAGTTCTATGAGCGTGAGCACATCCGACTTGGCGTATCGTCGATGGCTCACCCCCACCCAATGGGCAGCGAGCAGGCTAATCAAGAGATCTTGCGAGGCATCAAACCCGGCTTATGGTTCCATTGCAAAGAACACCGGGATGTTGGGTTGAAGAGCTACCATCGTGCTATGGAGTATCAATACTATGCCCAATCGATCCACAAGATACCGCCATTTTTATGGTCTACGGAGCGAGGCGATTCTCCTAGTGATATCCGACACGATTAGCCTCGTGTGGCAGCTTATGTTGAAGCGGACAATGAGGCAACCTGGCAGGGCGCTTTGGACCTATTGGACGAGGAGCGTGATATAGCGGCCGCCCATTCGGCGATTTATCGGCAAGATCTTCGTCGCTATCACGATCGCCGGTTAGAACGAGAACTTTTCAAGAAGGAGACTTGGTGCTTGACTCATCCAAGACCGACGATATGCACAAGTTATCCCCACCTTGGGAGGGCCTTTCGTGGTCGACAGAATCGCACTGGCGGCTCATATTATCGATTGATATTCGAGAACATAAAGACTCACGCACATCGAGGAGGAGACCAACAGGCCGTGGAATATAGCTCATCTTGACCTTACTACACGAGCCATTGGCTCTATCTATGTACATATTATGACGGTATATATTATCTTTGATATAATAAAAGCGGAGCCTCATTAAAGCGGGTCTCTGTCCTTTCTTATCATGCGTGGTTACATGGAGTGGATCTGTTTTAAAGCGGCCTCCGGTTTACCCCTTGAAATTTGCTTTCTTTTGATATATCACTTGGGGCCTTGGTCGTGTCCGAACCAACGCGACACCTTTTGATAGGCGAAAGCCACCAGATCACTTGGGGACATGGTCAAGTCTGAACCAGTCACGCCTCTTGATCGGCCTAAGGCCACAAAATCACTTGGGGGCTTGGTCAAACCCGAACCATTGCCACGCCTATTGATTGGCATATATGCCACGGTTTCATTTGGGGACCTGGCTGACTTGAACCATTGTCACTCCTATTGGGGGCTTGGTCCTGTCCGACCATGGTAACACCATCTGATCAGCTCAGTATAGCATCTCTTTTGCAAACGGTTTTTATCATTGCCTTTGCTTCCATATTTCTTTTATGGCTATTTCTTAATTGTCGTTGTGTTTCCTTTAAACCAACAACAATTTTTGCCGGTTCAGCTGATGATTCCGTTCATTTTTAATCCGGAGCAATATGCCTGGTTTACCCTTCCTGTTAACATCATGGAGTAACAAGGGGCCTTGTAATGACCCAGCACGGTCTATATGAGAGCTGTTTTCTCCCCCTTTGATGGTAATGGTTTATTAACCCTCCGCTTCAAGCCTGGCTAAGCCAGTTTTCATGCCCAGTTATGGCAGGTACTTTGTATCGCCTATTTTGTTATATGTTTTGAATACATTGCTGATATATATATATCCAGATCATAAACCGCTCATGGTATAACCGCAATCAAGTCCAAGTTTTTCGATTGCGGAAATATAAATTGAGGTTTTTCAAGCAAAAGCATCGAGATTTATGCGCCAAGGCATATTCAAGGCGTATATTAACTATCCTATTACAAGGCAACACGGTGCCCAAATAAGATCATTGTTATTTTGGAAGGTTGCCAAAGATAGCTATCTAAACCGGCCTTCGGTTCAAGCCTGCTCATCGTCCTGCGCCGCTTCAGCTTCATCGTCTCTATCCATTGGCTGGAAATCAACAGTGGTCCAGTCGATTCCCATTAAAGCTGGGAAAACAGCCTCTTCATGGATCAGAGAAGACGGTTCAATATCGAGGCGTAAGTATGCTTACCGATTGGAGGAATCAGATTCTCCGCTTCAAGAGTTGGGGCAGGCACTCGCTTGTTCTGATCGTTGTATTGCGCTTGATAATGCGTCAAGTCTGCCTCTTCAGCTAGTTGACAAGCTAGAGGGCGCACTTCACGGTTTATTGCCCTCAAATCATCTTCATTGAACTCAGAGCCGTCTTCCTTCAGGCTGGGATAGCCTTGAGCTGCCTCCACAGGATCGAAATCTGGCACCCATGCCTTTGCGGATCAAAGCGTTAATGGCTCCGGTTCGAGCAGCAGATTTTTCAGCTCTTCAATCCGCAAGAAGCGTTGACAACCTATTAAGAGTATCTGAATTAGAGAAGGTGCCGGATTGTTATGAGAAGCTGTGGTGATAATCCGCTGCGCTCCGGTATACAATTGTTCCACTAACGTGTAGGCAGCCTTCAGCTTCTTTCGCACATCTGACCCTAAGTGCCCAATGCGTCTACCTGTAACAATGCAGGGCCAGTCTCAAACCGGATTTATGATAAGCAAGCCAGAGTTGTCATATAAATTAAAAGGAGCTTACCAAAGATAGCAGCGGTCATGGAGTGTATTTGCCGCTTCACGGCGGTCAGCTCATCTACCACCGGTTTAAGGGCAGCTTCAACATTTTCAGCTCTTTTTATCAAAGCGGCCTTCTCGGTGGCCCGATCGGCCCGTTCTTTCTTGAAGCCCTCCTTGACTGTTCATGATGCTCAAAGCGCCGGTTAATTCTTCCTTGCCTTATCTGTTTGACTGTTGGGTTTCGGGGTTTCTGCGGATCGATAATCCGGTCCTCTTTGACCCTTACTTCAGCCTGCATACAGACAGTATTTGGTTTTAAACAAAATGGTACAAAAATTTGAAGTATCAACCACATAACAAGTTATATGCTTGATACTTGGGGGCTAATGCACCTTCAATTTTCATCTATTACAAAGTCCCAAGCTCAATACAGGTATTCAACTTGGCACTTGGGGGCTAATGGCTATTTGCTCAATTATGTCCTGATGTTACAATCGTTATTGGAGTCCCGGTTTAACTATGTTAAGTTGAACCAGCCCTTGGGGGCTACATTGACGGATTTCAAAGTACTGAGGATTGTGTTCAAGTCTCGGTTTGAAGAAGGTTACAAACCGGCCCTTGGGGGCAAGGAGGATTAATAGTGGCAGTAAGTAAAGAAAGAAGAAGCACAAGGTAGTTACCTCAAATTTGTCTCTCATCATCTTTACCAGGCCAGCTTCACAATCACGGCTAGTATATAGCCGATTCAAGTAACCAGAATGCAGATCTTGGGCACTCAGAGCAGCATATGTTTCTAGTTCTACATCCCATTTGCCTTTGTTCTTGGCAGAAAAATCCTCTTTCACTGTATGCTTGGTTAAAGCAACAGGATTCCTTGGTTCAAAGCGACCTACGCCGGTAATTACAACATCATCATCCTTAGATTCACCGGTTTGCGTTAGTGCGGTCGGTTTATCGGCGGGGATGCGGGATTTTTCAATCCGGACGAGCTGGCGGCGGATCGCAGTAAATCGAGGTATTGATAGGCCTTTCCTCCTAATAGCATCGTCTTGCAAAGGAGGATCATTGGGAATATCCTCATGAGCAAACGCTTCAAGATCTGGCGCTTTATCCTGTTCTGGGGCGACATCTTCTTCAGTAGCTTTGTCCAGGCGGGCCTTCTTGCTCGGTTTAGGTTTAGCCCTTAAAGGAAAATAAAGAGTCAAGGAACAGTATAAGTTATTTCACAAGATCTGAAAGCATATGTTCAGCCCACTTACCCAAGAACCGTTTTCGATGGCGGCAATGAGTGGCGATTTATTAGCGGAGGATGAATGTGAAGTAACCCGATAATTGAGTCGGACGGATTAAGAGGTGTGGAAGAAACCCGCTTTAGGATATAAATCAATAAAAGGTCGGAGACCTCGGAGCGCATTTTCGAACCGGACTGTTTGGTAAACCGACGGAGGTAACTACACAGCCATTTGTCTTGGTCGTAGTGCGAAGCTTCATGTTCTTGAGTCTTCATAAGAAATTTGGGATCCAAGTAAGCAAGAGGATGAGAAAATTTAACTTTTCGATTTGCTGGCGAAATTTTGGCAAAGGCAAGATTTCGAATCGGAAGAGAGAATAGTTACCTCGGCGACTTGACATTCTTTGGCTTGGCGTCGTCCTGACAAGCATCATCATCAATAAGGCGTGTAAAAAGTAAGCCTAATGAATCAAGTTCTACCTCAAGGTCCGGGTTACCCACATCATCATCAATAGCTGGATCAGATGAAGCGATGGTTTGCCTCTTGTGAGCCGGCTTCTTGATAACCTTGGTCTTGGGCCGGGTTGACCGCCCTGTTTTCTCCGTTTTGTCTTGTGGAAGCTTCTTGCTCCAAAATTGATTATCACCCTGGTTCAGCAGTAATTAATGTCAGAAGGAGAAAGCAGTAACAGGTTCCATAACATAATAATCAAAATCTTACAGCTGGCGGTTTGTTGGTGGCGCAGTAAGGAAGCAGACCGGTTTGAGCGCAGAGGTGCTCCGGTTCATTCAACATCTTCTTCACAGAATCTGTGACTTCCTCATCAGAGAGTTGGATTTTAATGTGTCAGAGTGGGTCATCGGCGCTTCTCAAGATATTTGCACATCAAACCGGCGCGCCGGTGAGAGGCGATATGCTCCATGATATCCAACAGCGTGCAAGGTCTATTCCGTTAAACCGTTGGCCATAAAGGCTCGGAGTTTGGACGATTCGCGGGCATATTTACTTCTCTCCTTGGCACTTAGTCTTTGTGGAAAGGGGTGAGTGTTCTTGAGCCGCTCGGACGGAAGCCGTGCAAGGATTTTCATTGTCGTGGAGGTGTCTTTGCAATAAAACCAAGTTGCATTCCACTCCTTGGGGTGAGTATGTAGTTTGACGTGAGGATAAGTGATCTCTTTTCTCTTCTGAATTGCCATACCGCCCAATTCAGTATTGGGGCCGTCGGTAAACTCAGTGCGGCGGTTTAAGTGGAAGCAGTCTCTAAACAGCTCGACTGAAGGCTCCTCTTGAAGGTATACCTCAGAGAGCACTTGAAAGTGACATAGATTGGTAATGGAATTAGGGCCAATATCTTGCGGACGGAGCTGAAAATTGGCTAATACATCCCGACAAAACTTGAATAGGCGGTTTGAAGCCCGGGCCAAATGGTGCGAAGACCACAACTTCCCCTCTTGAGGTGTGGGAGGACATTCATCACGAGAACGCTCCTTTGGATAGTATCTTTCTTTGTCTAAAGCGCCAATCAGGACTAAGTCATCCAAATGAGTTTACGTGGCGAGAAGGAACAATTGCATTCATATACTTGTTTGGCCATGGTGAGATCTACAAGAAATTGGTGATTCGGTTCAAGAATATGTTGGATAAAAGAAGGTGCTGATCTGAGCAAATATTAAACCGGAGGCGGTACACATAAACCGGATTTCTATGACGTGGCAGCATTATGATTCTGGCGGTTCAACAAGGGGACTAATGGTATATACCGGTTTACTAACTTTTTCTATGTTAAGTTAAACCGCCTGATCTAAACGTCGGAAGCAATCAAAGTTGTGGATGGCTAAGTATGCAGAAACAGGTTTCACAAGATCCTATTATAGCAGTGGATCTACAGCAAGCTCAGAAAAACAGAAAAATATTCAGAAGAGTGAGGCGGAATGGAAGTGAACCATTGAGCGGATATGTACGTGAGATCTATGGACTTAGATGTGAAATTACAGGCGGATGCTAAAAGATTACTACTAAATAGAGCAGGGGTTCATAGATTCATTCAAGAGTCAGGGTACGAGTATGAGCAAGCGACGAACACAGCGCGAACATGAAACCCTAAGAACAGATCTAGATCAAGAAGAGAAGAAGGCTTACCGGAAACGGAGAAGACGGGGAGGATACCGCAGACTGCAGTGCGTTCGAGGTTGATCTGCGCCCAAGGCGAGGCGAGGTCGACGGCGGGGCGGAGCTCCAAGGTCAAGGCGGCGAGGAAGACAAAGAAGAAGAGACGAAGGGAGGAAAAGGAAATGACCTTCGGTCTTATTTATAAGGCAACAGAGTTAGGTCAGGCGCGCGCATCCAGGAGCTAAAATTTTAGAAGTGGAGCTGATGACCTTGATATTGCAGATTTATTGATAAAGGAGGGCGTCATAAATGATAAACTTCGTGATGACGTCATGCCGGTTTACAGCAACCAGAAATGATGACGACATGGCGGTTTACCAATTACCAGACGATGTCCAAGACAAAGGATTTTGGGAAGGATTGACATGAACCGGTTCAAATCAATCTGGGGCCTAATGTTGGGGATATTACCACTAGGCGTAAACCGGCCTACTTGGGCCGGGTTAACTTCATTAGTGGTATAAGCAGATGAAGGCCCAAGGCACGTAGTCGGTTTAGAACACATAGCCGTAAACCGGCCGATGTATAACTTGTATTGTAAGTTAGGAATAGAGAGATACCAACCGGGATACGAGTATGAACCGGTTGGGACTCTATGGACCGAAGGGCGTCACCCGTGTATATAAGGGGACAACCCGGCGGCGGTTCGGGACAGACAACTACAACTCGAGCCTAGGCGAAGCTTGTTTGCTCCCTAGCCATCGAGACCACATCAATTCCATCACAACTAGATGTAGGCTTTTACCTTCATCGAAGGGGCCGAACTAGTATAAACCCTCGTGTCTTTGTGTCCGCTTTAACCCCTTCGAGTTAACCTGTAGCGATGGCTCCACGACTAAGTACTTTCATTAGGACATCTGCCGTGACAAATCCACGACACTAGTTATGATGAAATGTCTCCTTTAAGCATGTCGATTTTTGTGGAGTAGATTGGGTTTGCAAGTACACACCAAATAGGGAAGATAGATATTGCAAGAGGCATAAGCATTTAGTAACTAAATGGTTGCAAGAAAGGCTAAATGTGAGTGCTGAAAATTTAAATTTCCTTTGCCGTACTTGTGAACTTTGCAATGAACATGGTCATTTACATCTCCGATGCAAATTGTTTCATGATCGAATTGTGTCCAAAAATTGTGATGATTTGATCTCCCTTGCTCATTACAATGAACTTAGTTTGCTTTTGGGTTATGAAGAATTGAAAAGTTTAATTAAGGACCTTCCAGAATTTGCCCATAAGAAATTCCTTGATATTGATCTAGAGAAGATTTATTTGTATTGTGCGGTGAATTGCATTGAAAATCCTTATATTGCCAATTACCTAAAGAAAAGAAAGCAAATAGAAGATGATGAGAATACTAATGAAAGGGAAGAGACTTCCCAATATCCTCCTATTATTTCTTATGATGAATCAGGTAACGAGGAGGAGCTTTCTATTCAACCAATCTCCTCAATAAGGAGCTCAAAGAGGAAGGTTGAGCCCACACATAATGTGAAGAAGAAAAAGAAAAGAAGGAGCAACAAAGGTAGAAAGGTATCCCTACCAAATGATGTTGCTCCAACTACTCATTGTGATGATGATAATTGCTATACTATCGGTGCTATCCATATTTTTAATGATGAGAGTGATTATGCTTATGATATGAAAGGGCCCAAGCTTGGGGAAGCTATGTTTGATGAGGATGAAATATTTGAGAATGTATTTGCTGAAATTAATGTTTGTCCCAAGCTTGGGGGTGCTATGTTTAATGAAGATGATATTTTTAGCATCCCAAGTTTTGATATGCAAAGTTGTTATGATGATAGCATGCCTCTTACCTATGATGATTATATTGATGAAAGTGGGTTTGGAAGAGTGTCAACTTTAGGAAGTAGTTATCCCACTATTTTGGAAGATATTGAATCTTATTGTGATGAATATGAAAGTGGATTTGGAAGAGTGTCAACTTTATTTAGTGATTCCACTATCTTGGGAGAGGTTTCAATCGATTATGATGAGAATGAAGTTGCTACTTATGATGATTATTGTGATGAAACTTATGCTATAAAAAGTAGTGATGATTATATTTATAAAACTTGTCATGATTATGATTACCATTTTTCTGAACATTACTCTTTTAATGTGGAAACAATTTTTAGTGTTCAAGTCTCTTATGATACTCCCACTATTCCGAATGAGAAGAATTTTGCTTATGTGGAGAGTAGTAAATTTTCTATGCTTATAGATCATGAAAAGAATGCTTTAGGTGCTAAATTTTCTATGCTTATAGATCATGAAAAGAATGCTTTAGGTGCTGGTTATATTGTTGAATTCATTCATGATGCTACTGAAAATTATTATGAGGGAGGAATATATGCTTGTAGGAATTGCAATAATGTCAAGTTTCCTCTCTATGTGTTGAAAATCTTGAAGCTATGCTTGTTTTACTTCCCTATGCTAGTTGATTATTGTTCCCATAAGTTGTTTGCTCACAGAATCCCTATGCATAGGAAGTGGATTAGACTTAAATGTGCTAGTCATATGCTTCATGATGCTCCCATTCTGTTTCAATTCTTATCTATTATGCGAGAAAAACATCATTGTCACCATCATGCCTAGCTAGAAAGGCATTAAAGAAAAGTGCTTGTTGGGAGACAACCCAATATTTATCCTTAATGTTTTTGTGTTTCCACATGATTATGCTACTATAGTAATCATGTTTTATATCTTTTGTTTCAATAAAGTGCCAAGTAAGACCTTTAGGATAGCTTTTGGTGATAGTTGTGTTGATCCTGCTGAGAGTCAGAAACTTTTGCACCCAGTAATTTAGTTTTGTTAATTCACAGAAACGTGCTTCTGATCCGATTCTTTTGGCTCTGGATTGGTACAAAAATTTCTTAGGTGTTCCTAATTTTGTAGGATTTTTGGAGTTCCACAAGTATACGTTTGGTGCAGATTACTACAGACTGTTCTGTTTTTGACATATTCTGTTTTCTATGTGTTGTTTGCTTATTTCGATGAATCTATGAGTAGTATCGGAGGGTATGAACCATAGATAAGTTGGAGTAAAGTATATATTACACCAATATGAATTTATAATGAGTTCATTACAGTACCTAAGAGGTTGTTTTATTTTCTTATACTAGCAGACTTCTGAGTTTTACTGCTGAGTTTTGTGTTGTGAAGTTTTCAAGTTTTGGGTGAAGATTCGATGGACTATGGAATAAGGAGTAGCAAGAGCCTAAGCTTGGGGATGACCAAGGCACCCCAAGGCAATATTCAAGGACAACCAAGAGTCTAAGCTTGGGTATTCCCCGGATGGCATCCCCTCTTTCGTCTTCGTCCATCGGTAACTTTACTTGGAGCTATATTTTTATTCACCACATGATATGTGTTTTGCTTGGAGCGTCATTTTATTTTGTTAGTATTTGCTTGCTGTTATTTATAATAATGTTTTTCATCTTTAGTTTCAATAAAAATGTCAAGGATAGCCTTTACCATGCTTATTTTGCTACTATACATGTTGCTGTTTGAAAACAGAAAGTTTACCGCTGTTGCAAAAATTCCCTAGAAAAGTCAGAGCATGATATAATGTTGAAACTTTTTGCATATTGAGATCTGATAAATCTTCTACAGCCTAGTATTTTTCTCATAATTTTTGGAGTTGGGGAATATATAGACTGTACTGTTTTGGCAGATTGCTGTTATGGTTGCATTGTTTGCATATGTTTGCTTGTTTATTGATTCTATTTGAGGATAGGAGTGTTAAATATGCAGAGACATTTAGTATGCAATGTTGAATAATAATTTTACTGATTTGCTATAGTAGAAAATGATAAGGTTTTGCATTGGTTTATACTAACCTATCCTCAAACTGACTTCTTTCGCCTATATATTCCCCATGGGCCCCTCGAGGCTTTGGTTTATACTAACCTATGCTACAGTAGAAAATGATAAGTTATTACTCCCCATGGGCCCCTCGAGGCTCCCCCGACTGACTTCTTTCGCCTATATATTCCCTTATACCCTAAAAGCATCGAGACAGAAGATAGATCGGGAGTTCCGCCGCCGCAAGCCTTTGTAGCCACCAAAAACCTCTGGGAGCCCGTTCCGTCACCCTGCCAGAGGGGGAACCCATCACCGGTGGCCATCTTCATCATCCCGGCGCTCTCCATGATGAGGAGGGAGTAGTTCACCCTCAGGGCTGAGGGTATGTACCAGTAGCTATGTGTTTGATCTCTCTCTCTCGTGTTCTCTCTATGGCACGATCTTGATGTATCGTGAGCTTTGCTATTATAGTTGGATCTTATGATGTTTCTTCCCCTCTACTCTCTTGTGATGAATTGAGTTTTCTCTTGAGTTATCTTATCGGATTGAGTCTTTAATGATTTGAGAACACTTGATGTATGTCTTGCCGTGCTTATCTGTGGTGACAATGGGATATCATGTGTCACTTGATGTATGTTTTGGTCACCAACTTGCGGGTTCTACCCATGAACCTATGCATAGGGTTTGGCACACGTTTTCATCTTGACTCTCCGACAGAAACTTTGGGGCACTCTTTGAAGTACTTTGTGTTGGTTGAATAGATTACGCATATCCTATAATCATGCCCACGGATACTTGAGGTGACCATGGAGTATCTAGGTGACATTAGGGTTTTGGTTGATTTGTGTCTTAAGGTGTTATTCTAGTATGAACTCTTGAATAGATTGATCCGAAAGAATAACTTTGAGGTGGTTTCATACCCTACCATAATCTCTTCGTTTGTTCTCCGCTATTAGTGGCTTTGGAGTGACTCTTTGTTGCATGTTGAGGGATTGTTATATGATCTATCTATGTTATTATTGTTGAGAGAACTTGCACTAGTGAAAGTATGAACCTTAGGCCTTGTTTTGTATCATTACAATACCGTTTACGCTCACTTTTATCATTAGTTATCTTGCTGTTTTTATATTTTCAGATTACAAATACCTTTATCTACCATCCATATTGCACTTGTATCACCATCTCTTCGCTGAACTAGTGCACCTATACAATTTACCATTGTATTGGGTGTGTTGGGGACACAAGAGACTCTTTGTTATTTGGTTGCAGGGTTGCTTGAGAGATACCATCTTCATCCTACGCCTCCCACGGATTGATAAACCTTAGGTCATCCACTTGAGGGAAATTTGCTACTGTCCTACAAACCTGTGCCCTTGCAGGCCCAACAACGTCTACAACAAGAAGGTTGCGTAGTAGACATCAGTGGATACTAGGGATCAGACCCTAACAAAACTAACTTGATTACATGTTAAATCTCATCCAACCCATCACCGTCCAGCAAGCCTATGATTGAATTACTCATGCACGGCGGTGAGCATCATGAAATTGATGATGGAGGATGGTTGATGATGATGACAGCGACGAATCCCCCTCTCCGGAGCCCCGAACGGACTCCAGATCAACCCTCCCGAGAGAGTTTAGGGCTTGGCGGCGGCTCCGTATCATGATACGTGATGAATCTTTCTCTCTGACTTTTTTCTCGGCGAACGTGATTTTTTTGAGGAATCTTGATGTCTTTATTGATTCATGACAATGTTCATAGGTACATGTCTTGGGTCATGAGGAGTGCCCAACTAAACATGTCTAGCTATCTCTAGATTACAAGCAAATTTAGCGAGATTATGAGCCTCAAAATTAAAATTCCTACGCTCAAACACAAAAGAGCAATACGTAAAACTATCTTTGCGGTTTGTTATTTCATGTATAACAGTCGCATTTGGACCAGCTGTCCCTTCATTGATGTCCCGCACCACACCTTGGCAATCCAAGGCCACCCTGATATTCTACTCATGAAGATCTTTAGCCAAAGCTAGAGCCTCCCTGCATGCGTAGGTCTCCAAGATCATAGGGTCGCGTAGGCCCCCATATACCACTGTTGACGCCCCAAGATAGTTGCCATTTGAGTCACGACAGACTGCGGCAGCCACTCCCACTCGCTTGTTTCTTGCTAGTGCCCCATCCATGTTGATTTTAATTGAGCCAGGCTGAGGTGGAATCCATCGTATCTGCTGATCCGGTGCCGTCTGAACCTATGCCCTAGGCTCACATGTGGTTGCTTGTTGTAGCTCTTGAAGATAAGAGTCTACAAAAGAAACAGTTTGGTGTGGATTTTGAAAAAGAGATTCATAAATCGCCTTGCGCCTTGCATACCACACGGCCCATAGTGTGACACTCATCCTCGAGAAGCTCGCATGATCCAGTGCCTCATAAAGCTCAAACAGCCAATTCTTCGCGCTTGGCTCCATATTTGCCATCATCTTGGACACATTGTTTTCATCCATTAATGCCCAAACACATCTCGACATCGTGCAAGACAAGAGCGCATGTCTCCATTAATCTTGGCAACCACACAGAGGGCAAGCACTTTGGCTTGCCATATTCCGTCTTTGAAGAACGTCCGTAGTTGGTATAGAATGACGTGCTAGACGCCACAGAAATACTCTCACCTTTGATGCTACCTTTAGTTTCCATAGATTGCTCCAGGCATCCTCTTCTTTGGAGTTAGATGATGCACCTCCTCTTCCTTCTAACCAAGCTTCTCTCTATATCTTAGTTGTAACTAGTAATTTGTACACCGGGCTGACTGTGAACTTGCCCTTCCTATCAGGATTCCAAGTCCAGAAGTTCTCGGTATTGCGAGTGCACACCGGTATCTTTAAAATTGCCTCTGCATCATAGGGTAGAAAAACTGAACGTATTAGGGGTTCATTCCATGACGCAGTAGCTGGGTGCAACAGGTCAGATACTCGCCCCGACGGTGCCTGAACCAAGGACGCAATCGGCCTTGATGTTGTTTCTTTGGGTATCCAATTGTCCTCCCAGATACTGGTGGATCGCCCATTCCCGATCCTTCTGATAATTCCTTGCTGCAACACATCCCGGCCCTCAAGGATAGCACGCCAAATCTGTGATGGCCGAGACCCTAGCTCCGCCTCAAGAATTGTAGGGCTTGGGAAATAAGATGCCTTCAAAATTCTTGCACTTAAAGTTTCTGGTTCCTGAAGTTCTCTCCACGCTTGCCTGGCAAGTAATGCAAGGTTGAAAAGTTCAAGATCTCTGAATCCTAAACCTCCCAAGTATTTTGGCCTGGTCATAACATCCCATGATACCCATGCTGGCTTGCGTTCGCCTTCTTTACAGCCCCACCAAAACTTTCTAATGATCGTTTTTATATGATCATAGGCCTCTTGGCAACTTGAAACAAGACATTGAAAATACCGAAATAGCTTGGGCTACTGATTTTATGAGCACCTCCTTTCCCCCTGCCGACAAGCACGTGCTCATCCAACCCTTCACCTTATTCCAAACCCGGTCACTCAAATATTTGAAGGTCCCCTTTTTGGAGTGCCCCACATCAGATGGCATACCCAGATATTTGTCATTAAGTGATTCATTGGGAACTTGCAAAAAACCCTTCACGACATTTCTAACTATTTCTGGACATCCTCTACTGAAGAAGATGGATGACTTGTCCCTGTTAATTCTCTGTTCTGATGCCATACAATATTTATCCAATAGGTTTGAAACCGATTCCGCTCCGTTTATACTCGTCTTGAAAAACAACAGGCTATCATCCGCGAATAAAAGGTGGTTCACCGGCGGAGCCGATGGTGCCACCTTAATGCCGCTGAGCTGGGATGACTCGTTCTAAGATTTTAGTAGGCACGAAAGGCCCTCTGCTGCCAACAAGAAAAGATACGGTGAGATCAGATCTCCCTGTCGAATACCACAGGTAGGCTTAAACACCTCTCACTTAACCCCATTAAACATCACTGAAAAAGATACTGAACTGATCATGTTCATGATAATCGTTACCCATTGTGGAGCAAATCCTAGTTTCTCCATAATAGCCCACAGGTAAGCCCACTCCACCCTGTCATAAGCCTTCATCATATCAAGTTTTAATGCATAATAGCTATTAGCTTTGGATCTATTCCTCTTCATAAAATGAAGGCATTCATAGGCTGAAATTATGTTATCCGTGATTAGCCTTCCAGGCACAAAAGCAGATTGCTCTTTAGATATTATGTCAGGAAGCACCACCTTTAAACGGTTTGCTAGCACCTTTGAAGCGATCTTATAAAAGACATTGCATAGGCTAATGGGACGGAACTGTGAGAGCAAGACGGGGTTTGTTACCTTCGGGATCAACACCAACAAAGTATCATTAAGCCGCTCGGGGCTTTCCTCTCCCCTGACAATACCAAGAACAGCCCGGGTAACCGCCTCGCCACACACATCCTAGTGTCTCTGGAAAAAATGCGCCGGAAATCCGTCTGGGCCCGGATCCTTTGTTGGAAACATTTGAAACAGCGCTGCTCTAACCTCCTTCTCATCATAAGGCGCCAATAGACTCGCATTCATCGTTGCCGTCACTTTCACTAGAACATGGTCGAGCACTTCCTGCATGCCTTGGACACCCTCTAAAGTGTAGAGATTCTTATAGAAGTCGAGAGCTAATCGCTGCATCTCAGTTGGGTCTTCAGTTAACTGACCATTTGGTTTTTGAAGTGATTTTATCAAGTTCTTTCTCCTCCGCATTGAAGCCCTCATGTGAAAGAAATGTGTATTTCTATCCCCTTCTGATAGCCATTGCACTCGCGACCGATGTCGCCACATTATTTCTTCTCTCATGTAGAGCTCAATGAGTTTGTCATTGATTTTAATTTCAACATGCGACGGACCCGTCCTTTGTGGTTGGCTCCTCATCCGATCAAGCTCCTGTTTTAACTTTTTATTTCACCACGAACGCTGCCAAAGGTCGACCTGGACCACTCCCCCAGGTTCTATGCCAGATCTATCAATTTCCTGCGCACGCCCTCCACCGATAGATTGTGACTGTCAAGCTCCCATGCAGATCGTACGGTTGGCCTTAATTCTGCATGCGTGTCCCAAATGGCCTCATAGCGAAATATCTTCTCTCCCGTCCTCCTATTCGCCAGTACTAGGCACAACAATATAGCATTATGATCGGACGTAGCTGATGTAATATGCTGCACCTCTTCCTAGGGGAAGCGTTGACACCAATCAACCGTCCCCAGAGCTCTGTCCAATCGAACTCGCATGTAAGTGCCACCGGCCACTTTTTTCTCATAAGTCCACCGAGTACCAGTACAACCCAAGTCTACAAGGCCGCACACGTCTACGGCATCCTGAAAGCCTTGAATATGTGATTGGCTTCTAGTGCCAACTCCATCATGCTCGTCGTGCTGAGGCACCTCATTAAGGTCACCAATACAGACCCAAGGCATATCCTGCAAATTTGCCAAATTCTTCATTGTGTCCCATGTCTGATGATGCAGGTGGGTCTGAGCCTCCCCATAGAAACATGAGAGCCTCCATGGGGCCCCACCCAGATTAGTAACCTTTGCATCGATGTGAGACCTCGAATAACCCAATTTTTCAATTTTTATTTCATTATTCCAAAACATAGCCAAACCTCCGCTTCTACCGGAGGAATCAATAGCAAAAGCGTTATCATAACCTAAAGTACTTGCTAAGCTTTCAGCCCTTGTCGTGGTTCTAAGTCTGACAGTAGAGTGGGGGGTAGGTAAGGAGAGGCAAGGTCCTAGCTATGGAGAGGTTGTGAACACAAGCGATGTCTGAGTTCGAGCCCTTCTCGGAAGAAGTAAAAGCCCTCGTCTCGGGCCCCGAGGCGGTCGAGTGGATTATGAGTGTAGGTATTACAAGAGTGCGAACCCCTCTATCTGTGGAGGGTGGCTTATATAAGTCTTGGGACCCCAGCCAGCCCACATAATGGAGAGGTTAAAGTACATTAAGCCGGGGGTTCTTGTAACGCCCTCATAAAGCGCTTTAACTATCATTAAGTCTATTCAATAGCAAACCGTTCTACCTGCGAGTGTCTTGACCTTCCGTGGTCGAGTCGTCTTCATGGTCGAGTCCTTCCAATCGGTCAGTGGGCTCCTCTATGGTCGATTGGAAGATGATCTCTTCTAAGAGTGTCCTTGGGTAGGGCGTTTAGGTCAGCCTATGACCCTACCTAGGTACATGAATCCATCATTAGCCCCGAATGGATTGAGGCTTGAGTGAAGGAGGAGTTGGCGTTGCTTCCGATTGCCTTTTGCACATCAGCTACGTGTTGTCTTGGATCAAGATCTTCTCTGTTGATAACAAGCAACTTTTCTTCAGTCGACTTGATCCATTCTTGTTCTTTAGTCGAGTGACCTTCTTTTGCTTTGCTATTCCTGAGCGACGGATCGCAGGAAATCTCGCGCTTGACAGACCGATCTGTCCCTCGCGGATCTCGCGGGATCTGAAATTTGGGGAAGCGCTGCTGAAACGGATCTGGCCTTTCGGATGGGACATAACAGGGACGCCTTGATTTCCGCGCTGCTTTTTCCGCCACGTATCGCGCAGTGCAACTGTTCGGGATATGATTAGATTGTTCGGGTCCACCTGTCATCCACTCGGAAGGGATGCTATAAATGCGACTCGCGGGGCTTCTGCACAGTACCCCGTTCTTCCTCCTCTGCTCTCTTCGTCTCCGCCCTCCTCAACCGCTGCTGCTCCTGCTACCTCCTCTCCTGCGCGTTCTGCGGCAGCCATGGGCAAAGAGAAGACGGCGGTCTTTGGGCGTGGGAAGAAAGCGTCGGCGGCGGAGAAGGCGTCGGCGGCGAGAAGGCGAAGGGAGATCTACCACCAGGCGGTTCCTCGTCGAGATCTCGCTTGCGAAGGGCTGGGTCGAGGAGATTGGATCGATCGACCATCGAGGAGAAGGATCTCCTCGATATGGCCAACGACGGGTTGATCCCCACGGCGCCGCGAGCTTCACGGCCAAGAGTGGCAGCCTCGGTAGGAAGAGGGTGAGTGTGTGCTCCTGCCACCCATGTCGACCGAGGATTTTCGCTGCCACCGAGTGTTTTCTTTCGGGTTTTCTGAATTTCTTGAACCCAGCTCCACCATTTTACTCAAACTCCATCGCGTATCTTGCTGCGTTTGTGTCTATGTCTGAAAACTTCTTGGGCTGTCGACCGCCTTTGGGTTTGTTCAAGTATATCTTCACATGCGCTCTCGGTGTGAAGAAGGCAAGCCCCGTGACGAAAGACCCAAGTAGTTCAGATGTCTTGATGGCTTAGGGGTCCAGTTGAGGAATAAAAGCACCTTCGGCTATGTCTTTTCCGAGTCGGTCGAGGGTGGCGATCGACCTGGTTCTCTTGCGGAGCGAGGCGACGCCGAGGACGATCGTGGTCTTCTGCATTCACCATGAGTCGAGTGAGCAGACCCTCCTCCTGAAGGTGGTTCGGAGGAGAGAGCTGAGGTGAAGATGTTGATGGATCGCGTGGTGCGGCTGGTTCGGGATGGCGTGGTGGCATGGACCTCTTGGAGGTTTTTCTTGGGGCGAATCCAGCCTCTTGATTCGAACCCTTGCATGTGGCTGTCTTCTTGACACCAAGACGAGACTCGCGTCCACCGGAGGCGATCGGCGATGCCATAGTGGAAAGATGGATGGCGGCGATCACTGGAACAAGGACAACCCTCGCGGATCCCGGAGGATTTCCCCACTTGACCACAACAGCGTTCGGAAAAGGTACATTTGCTCTGTTTTCCATTGTATATCCGTCGAATGTGTTTACGTGATTTGGTCGTTGAGCTCTGTTTTGATATTTCCGTGCCCTTACCGAGCTATACTCAATGCCCAATGGCGCTCGGACTCCGGCGAGGAGGGGGAAGAATGAGGCGAGAGCCAGAAGAGTGGGATTGAGACGCTGCGAAAGATGGCGGCGGCATTTATGATGATGGCGAGGATGATGATGACGAGGATGAAGAGGAGGAGGTTGCACCACCGCGCTCGGAAAGGCGGTCAAAACTTGTGCACGACCCTTGATGAGCAGCGGTAAGGGAGTTCTGATCGCCTCGCGATCGACCAAACGCCCTCGTGCCGCTTCTCGGTGCCGACGAGAAGGCGCCAAGCGATCGAAGGTAGCTCCGTTGAAGCCAGCCAAACCTTTGCCAAAAATGAAAGTGTCCATCCCCACCATATCGGGGTAAACAAATCACCTAAGTCTTCTTGTTACAGTACAAATTCTGTCTCTGGTTGATACTTGAACTGGTCAACCGATTCTTTGGAACTTGATCTTTGCGACTTCGAAACCTCGGGCAAGGCCGAGGACCATGAGATGGAGGGCGGCGACTTCAAATCCTGCATCTGCAACTTTAAATCTTGTTCTTGGTCGACCGATCCATAATTTCGACTTTGACTTTTTACGAAGCTCCAACCAGCGACATTATCACCCTTCCCGCGGCGATGATGAGGATGAGGAACCATTGAGGACTAGGAGGAGCAGGAAGGCATCTACTGGCCAAGCAGCCCAAGATGTGATGGCGCCCGAGACCATTGCGACGGAGGGCGAGGCCGGCACTCGACACACCGTGTCCTTCAGCGGTGCCGTTGGCGAGTGCTCGACCCACTTCGTCGAGTCTTTGGGCAGCCTTCGATCTTCGCCACGCACCACGTCCGGAGGACCGGGCTAGTGCTGCTAAGGAGGCAATCCGTCAGCGCAGGATCATGATGGAGCGGTGAAGATCGTTCGGGATGCGAGCCAAGCAGCTTCGACGCCAGCTCCGCCCTTGAGCAATGTTGGTCGATCGACCACCGCCTGCTCTGTTAGGATATGTTATCAAAACTTTTCTTTCGGAATCTGTTACATTAGGATATGTTATCAAAACTTTTCTTTCTCGAATTCATAACACCACCCACCGTGTGTTGGTAAAAAACTCCGTGTTAGCGGGCATCGCTGAGTGCACCCGTGGGTGTAATCCCCAAGGCTAAGGTCGATTGCTGGCGATCGGTCTTAAACTTTATAAGTAAATCTTGATCATCACTCAAATGAAGCGAATGGGTTTACGAAACCGGTGGGGTGCGCTGAGTGCACCCACTGGTGTAATCCCCGAGGCGTGGTCGATCACTGGCGATTGATTACAGATCTGAAGAAGTTTGGTCGATGGTCGACTCTTTTTTGGTCGATGGTCGACTCGCTTGAATAAGACCGGTGGGGGCACGCTGAGTGCACCCAGGTGTAATCCAGAGATTAAGGTCGAATGCTTGCATTCGATCGTAGTCTTAAAGCGCATCATTTTCTTTATTCACTCGAAGTGAATCATCTTTGACATTTGCCGATTGACTCTTCGTAGAAATCCTGTGATCTTGCGACGCGCTATAATGAACTGGAGCAGAAGCATATTCAGCTCGAGTTGGACTTGAAGCTAGTGCGGGAGAATCGACGAAGGCAAAGGAGGAGACCAAAGGTATGTTTGGTGAGACTTGACGACTCTTTTCTCCCTCATTTGCTTCAAACCTGACTTTGCTGTAATTTACTGAGCAAGGTGAAGGAGGCCCAGAGGAAGAAGGAGCTTGAGCTATCGAGAAGATCAAGCTCGGCGATGAAAAGCTAGCCTCGACCACCAAGCTCGAACAGACAACACCAATCAAGGCTGCTCGGCCATTGCCACCAAGGATGTTGATCGACTGAAAGCTGACAAGACTACTCTGACCGAGAGGATCAACCAGTTGACCGGGAAGAAAAATGACCTGGAAGGCTTCTTGGGTGGTCTTGCTAAAAAATTGTTCCTTATGCTCGAAGGTAATCTTCTTCACTCGACCAATTCTTCCAGCGGTTATGTTCCCGATCGACTATTTTCTTGATTCGGGTTTTGTCTTTGAAGAGTTACATCGCAACTTTGAAGAAGAAACCAGCCACCGAGACGAACCTTGACCTGTCAATTCTCCGGTGAATGATGAAACTGCCATGAACATCTTCCATTTGGAGTCCGTGTTGCGCTGTCATGGATTACCTTGCAAGGCTGAAGGTTACTCGTCCGCATCGACTCGGCGCCTCGGCCGAGGAGACACTCCAAAATGACCTCGAGTCGTTGATGGCTCGATGAACGCCGTCCGATCGAGTGCAAGAGTGGAAGAAGTCTTGACTCGGTGTGGCGCAGATGTCGCCACAATAATGCGCGAGTCCATTGCAAGGATGACCGAGAAGATAAGTGGCGGCTCTCCGAGTGGCCAACACCAAGAAACACGACTTGAGGACCTTCATGGAGACTTTCATCGCTGCTGCTACACGGATTGCGAGGCGGGATTGACTTTGACGAGTTCGTTGCTCCATCCAGCCCTCCACGGGAGGGTAAAAACTTTCCTTGACTTTAAATTTGCCTCGGTATGCGAGTGGAGTTATAACCGATAAAACCTTAACAGGTCTAGTGCCTGAGCACTCTCGGTTCTTGTAGGTATCGACCTAAATTTGGATTGGATGTTTGGATATGATTGCTCTTGGCTTGAATTGTCCTTTGCAGTTAACAATGAGATGCCGATTGCAATCGACTTATTCCTTAGGCGAGCACTGGGCTGCAGCTAAGCCCCAGTGAGAGGTTTGCTCTTCACTCGGTAGGATTTCTTATACCTTAGGCGAGCAGGAGCTGCAGCTAAGCCTCCGAGTGAGAGGTTTGCTCTTCACTCGGTAGGATTTTTATACCTTAGGCGAGCACTGGGCTGCAGCTAAGCCTCCGAGTGAGAGGTTTGCTCTTCACTCGGTAGGATTTTTATACCTTAGGCGAGCAGCACTGGGCTGCAGCTAAGCCCCAGTGAGAGGTTTGCTCTTCACTCGGTAGGATTTTTATACCTTAGGCGTGCACTTGGGCTGCAGCTAAGCCCCAGTGAGAGGTTTGCTCTTCACTCGGTAGGATTTTTATACCTTAGGCGAGCACTGGCTGCAGCTAAGCCTCCGAGTGAGAGGTTTGCTCTTCACTCGGTAGGATTTTTATACCTTAGGCGAGCACTGGCTGCAGCTAAGCCCCAGTGAGAGGTTTGCTCTTCACTCGGTAGGATTTTTATACCTTAGGCGAGCACTGGGCTGCAGCTAAGCCTCCGAGTGAGAGGTTTGCTCTTCACTCGGTAGGATTTCCGTTATATTTGTGGCGAAGCTCGGAGGAGAGGGTAGTAGTCGACCTGCACCTCGTCCTCCTTGCGAACGCACATCATACTTATGGTGTAGCTCGGAGGAGAGGGTCGCAGTCGACCTGCACCTCGTCCTCCTTGCGGGTACACATCATATTTATGGTGTAGCTCGGAGGAGAGAGTCGCAGTCGACCTGCACCTCGTCCTCCTTGCGGGTACACATTGTACTTAGGCGAGTCCTTGGACTGCAGCTAAGCCTCCGAGTGGAAGTCTGTCTTACCACTCGGTAGGATTTTAATAACTTAGGCGAGCACTGGGCTGCAGCTAAGCCTCCGAGTGGAAGTCTGGCTTACCACTCGGTAGGATTTTAATAACTTAGGCGAGCACTGAGCTGCAGCTAAGCCTCCGAGTGCAAGTCTGGCTTACCACTCGGTAGGATTTTTATAACTTATGCGAAGCGGATTCGCAGCTAAACCTCCGAGTGGAAGTCCGCTTACCACTCGGTGGATTTGTACAAACTTAGGCTAAACGGATTCGCAACTAAGCCACCCATTGGGGGAAAATTTTACTGGACAAAAATAAAAAGTGACAAAAATTATGAAGGAATTATGACACTATTATTTCGAAGCTCATGAACTACAGAAGTATTTTATTACAACTTTTCCGAGTGAAAAATTAAGTATAAAACGGGCGGAGCAGATCCGCGTTCCAAGCTCGGGGCTCTTCGATATTGTGTTCGACGTTGTAGAGACGATATGCCCCATTGTGGAGAACCTTTGTGACGATGAAGGGCCCTTCCGGAGGGAGCGAGCTTATGTTGCTTCGCTGATCCACTCGAAGGACCAGATCCCTTCTGGAAGGCTCGACCTCTCACATTTACGGCGTCAGCGACGCAAGTCTTGTTGGTAAATGGTCGGCGGATCGAGCCATTTCCCTTTCCTCTTCTAGGAGGTCGATTGCATCTGACGCGCTTGCTCAACTTCGCTTCATTGTAAAGTTCAATGCGGGGAGCATTGTGAAGGAGATCACTTTCGGTAAGGCTATACGCTCCATAGACCAGGAAGAAAGGAGTTCTCCCAATCGACCGATTAGGCGTGGTTCGCAAACCCCAAAGCATCAAGGAGTTCGTCAACCCAAGCTCCAGCCGCATGCTTGAGATCTCGCATCGATCGGGGCTTCGGACCTTTGAGGATTAATCCGTTGGCTCGTTCTGCTGTCCATTCGATTGTGGATGGGCGATCGAGGCGTGGTCGACTCGTGTGCCTTGGGCGTTGCGAAATCCTGAATTCTTACGAGTCAAAATTCGACCCATTATCCGTGATAATCTTTGTGCGGGACCCCATATCGGACGTCGCTCTCCGATGAAGGAAGCAGCAGATCAGCGTCAAGACTTTTGATTGGCTTAGCTTCAATCCACTTGGTGAACTTGTCGATTGCTACCAAAGACATCGTGAAACCGCTCCGACCTGTTCGCAAGGGACCGACCATGTCCAACCCCATCTTGCAAAAGGCCGACGAGTGGAATAGTCTTGAGGGCTGACGCAGCTTGTGTGACATATTGGAGTAGAACGGCATCCTTCGCACTTGTCCACTATTTCTTTCGCCATCTCATTTGCTCTTGGCGGTAAAATCCGGCTCGGTATGCTTTGGCTACAATGGTCCGAGAGGGCGCATGGTGACCACAGGTCCCAGTGGATGTCATTGAGTATGACTCGACCTTCTTCTGGCGTTATGCACTTCAGTCCGACTCCCGTCGTGCTTTCTCTATACAACTGCCCTGTGATAACGGTAAAGGCTTTGGATCGACGGACGATCTGCCGAGCCTCTTCCTCATCCTCCTCTGGAGTTCCTTCCTCGAAATATATCGATGTATGGAATTGTCCAATCGGGAGTGACCACTAAAACTTCCATGACCAAGTCGACCCTCGCCGGGACCTCAACCTCAGTCGAGTCCGTGGCACTCTTGGGTTGTGGAGCTTCCTCTGTGAAGGGATCTTCTTTTACTGACGGAGTGTGTATATGCTCCAAAAATACACCACTCGGAATGGCTTCTCTTTTGGAGCCTATCTTCGCCAAATCATCCGCTGCTTGATTTTTCATCGGGGATGTGATGGAGTTCAACCCCTCGAACTTCTTTTCCAGCTTCCTCCTTTGCATTGCAAGATCCGATCATAGCTTGGGCTTCTCACGTCCCACCTTCATCACTTGATTAACCACTAGATCCGAGTCGCCATAGACCATCAAAGGTGACGGACGCCGAGTGAGATGGCCATGCAACCCATATAGGAGGGCCTCGTACTCTGCCTCATTGTTGGAGGAATCAAAGTGAATTTGGAGCACATACCTAAGCTTATCTCCTTTGGGGAAACCAGAACAACCCAACACGTAACCATTCAACATCTTGGAGCCGTCAAAGAACATGGTCCAATGCTCCGAGTGAACTTCAATCGGCTGCTGTTGTTCAATCCACTCGGCGAGAAATCCGCTATAGCACAGGACTTAATGGCTTTCTTTGCCTCGAATTTGATATCAAGGGAAGAAGTTCAATCGCCCATTTAAGCCACTCGACGGTTGCGTCTCTGTTATGCAAGATCTACGATAAAGGAGCGTCGGCGACGATCGTGATAGAATGATCGGAGAAATAATGAGCAACCTTCTTTGTGGTCATGTATATACCATACACAAGCTTCGATAATGAGGATATCTCTGCTTGGATGGAGTCAAGACTTGGACAAATAATACACCGGCGCTGAACTTTGAAGGCCTTTCCTTCCTCTTCCGCCGACCGTAAGCCAAGATCGACAACTTGCCCAATGGCTGCAATGTAAAGCAACAGAGGCTCTTTGCTGATTGGAGCAGCAAGCACCGGCTGGGTGGAGAGCGAGCTTTTAGCTCGGCAAGCGCTGCATCGACTTCACGAGTCCACTCGAATTTGTCACCTTCTTCATCGATCGGTAAAGAGGTAATGCCTTTTCACCGAGTCTGAGATGAATCGACTTAAAGCGGCCAAGCATCCATAGAAGCTCGGGCGTCGTGCACTCGCGCAGGGGCGTTTCATTCGAGTAGTGCCGATCTTTTCAGGATTAGCATCGATCCTCGTTCGAAACGAAAACCGAGTAATTTGCCACGGGAACTCGAATCGCACTTTGACGGATTGAGCTTGATATCGTACCTTCCGAGGTTGGCAAATGTTTGGCGAGGTCGCAAGCAGGTCGGAACCTTTTCGCGACTTAACGGCGATATCATCCATATACGCTTCCACATTCCGACTGATTTGAGTGAGAAGACACTTCTGAATCATTCGCATAAATGTGGCTCCGGCATTTTTGAGGCCGAACGGCATGGTGATATAGCAGAAGCACCCGAATGGAGTGATGAAAGCTGTTTTTATTTCATCGGGCCCATCTGAGCGGATCCGATGATACCCGAATATGCATCTAGAAAAGACAATATCTCACATCCCGCGGTCGAGTCAACAATTTGATCTATGCAGGGGAGAGGAAAATGATCCTTCGGGCAGGCCCGATTGATGTGCTTAAAATCAATGCACATGCGGAGTGAGTTGTCCTTCTTGGGAACCATAACGACATTGGCAAGCCACTCGGAGTGATATATCTCTCGGATGAATCCCGCTGCCAACAGTCGAGCCACTTCTTCACCAATAGCTTTTCTCTTACGACGGCGGACCGCCAAGATGCTCTTTGACTGGTTTTCTTGACTTGTCGACTCGTGGCGATGCTCAGCCCGATTCCTGGAACACCGGCATGTCGGTGGCTTCCATGCGAAAATGTCGATTCTCACGGAGGAACTGGATGGCGCTTCTTCCTATTTCGGTCGAGTGTTGTGGAGATGTGGGTCGAGGGCTGCATTGGGATCGATCGGGTGAATATGGATAGCTTTGTCTCACCGACGGTCAAACGCAGACTCGTGGTTGGCTTCTTGGATCGTAACAAATCACTCGGATCTGTGTTTTGCTTGTATTCGCTCGAATTCGACCACTGTCACTTGGGAGTCGGCAATTTTGGAGCCCTTCCGAAAGCACTCTTCGCCTTCTTCCGATCGCGGTGACGGTGATCACTCCCTTTGGGCCTGGCATTTTCAGTTTGAGGTACACATAGCATGGTCGAGCCATGAATCTTGCGTAGGCTGGCCTCCCCAAAATGGCGTGGTATGCACTCTGAAAATCCACAACCTCAAAGGTCAACTTTTCCTTGCGAAAGTGCTTGGAATCACCAAAAACCACGTCCAGGGCTATTTGGCCGAGTGAATTGGCCTTCTTCCCTGGTATGACTCCGTGGAAACTCATATTGCTAGTGCTTAATCGGGACATCGGAATGCCCATCCCTTTCAATGTATCCGCATATAACAAATTCAGCCCACTACCACCATCCATCAGCACTTTCGTCAGTCGAGTGCCTTCGACAACTGGATCGACCACCAACGCTTGCCGCCCAGGGGTGGCAATGTGAGTCGGATGATCAGATTGGTCGAATGTGATGGGTGTTTGGGACCACTTCACATAACTTGGCTTTACTGGGGCAACCATGTTTACCTCACGGTTAATGACTTTCAGTCGACTTTTGCTTTCCACATCTGCGAAGATCATCAGAGTGGAGTTGACATGCGGATATTCTTCCTCACTGTCCTCTTTGTCTCCAGCCTTGTCTGGTTCCTTCTCCTTGTCCTTAGACTGTTTACCCTGAAACTGCTGGATCAGGAGCCGACACTGGCGAGTGGTGTGCTTCGGGTAAATGATGTTGCCCTCTTCATCTTTCTTCGTGTGAATATGACATGGCATATCCATCACGTCATTGCCTTCTTTATCTTTTACTTTCTTTGGATTCCAGGATCCTTCGGCTTCCCTTAAACTTCCCCGAGTCACGGCGGGGCCTCTCCGAGAGCTGCTGGCTCGGCTTTCCGTTCGCTTCCGATGGAATTTCCCTTCTCCGTGACTTGGCTTGTATTTGCCGCTTCGGAGTCGGTCTTCTTCCTCGCCGTTGGCGTACTTGCTAGAAATCTCCATCATTCGACTCGGGGTCATGTCCTCGGTTCGACCAAACTTGAGACTCAATTCTCTGTTTTTGACGCCGCGTCTTTGAAGGCATAAACTGCTGATGGTCGGACACATTTTCCACAAGATGGTGCAAAGTAATCCACCTCTGAATGTACTCTCGGAGAGTTTCATTGGTCTTACGCACACAAACTTGCAGCTCTGTCAAACCAGCCGGTCTCTTGCAAGTCCCTTCAAAGTCTGATAAACACTGGGACAAATCTTCCCAAGTATATATATTTGCTAGGAGGTAATCGATTCAGCCATGCTCTGGCGAGAACCTTCCAACATGAGGGGCAAATGCTTCATGGCCACCTCATCATTCCCACCCGATCTGAACAGCCACTCGGTAATCTTCAAGCCAAGTTTCGTGCTTGGATTCCCCGATGAACTTGTCGACTCGCTTGCCAATCTGAAATTGGGGAATTCTGCAGCTCTGATAGCCCTGCTAAAACATTCCGGACCAGAGATGTGCACTCGACTGCTGGTGGGTGCATCTCTCTCGGGTCCACCTCGATGGGCTCTGTTCCGGTCGACCAAGCCTTGCACGATAATGGATCGCGCGTCGAAGCCTGGTTCCCTGGGGTCGACTGGAATTCTTCGCCCCGTACTGAACTGACGTCTATCATCTTGTCGCCGAGGAGCGTGTGACCCTTCCCTCGAGGGGAAAGGGGCACTCGACGCCTGTCATCCCGGTCTCCATCTCGCTCTCGCGGTTGTCGCGCCCTTCTCGCCGCGGAGGCGATCTGGGGCTGTGAGCGATTGGGCGATATTCGCAGCGACGGATCGATGTGAATCTGTTGCGCGATCGCGACACGGCTGAGTTCGGTCTCCTGCTGCTCGGAGTAAATCTACGATCTGCTGCAAGCCTCTCCCAGCTTCCGACGGGGCGGTTGGATAGATTCGCTATACGAGTTGCAGTTGCTAAATTCTGAATTGGCGTGCGGTATACGAGTCGGTGGGAAGAGTCGGCGTCGGCCGGCTTCAGGATTCGTTGCAGCAGCGCCGTCGAGTGCTCGCCAAGATTCTCCAAGCGGCGCGTTCAGCCACATTGGCGGACGTGCTTCCTCCAAGGCGCGAGCCTCGGGGTTTCTCCGGCGATGGGAGTATGCGGGGCATCCATGTTCTGCGGCGGCGCTCTTCTCTCTGCAGAGTCGAGTGTCTCGGGCTGGTACTCTTCGTGCTCTTGCAGGGGTCTCCTCCCGGCGCTCCACCGCCATGGGCGGCCGAGGATCGCGAGGGCCGTCGACCATGAGGATCTCCGCTTGTTGGATCACTTTGCTATCACACTCGGATCACGATCTCTCTGAGCCGGTCGGCGGATCGAGCAGGCCGAGGGGACTCGTCGGGCTCGATAGCCGCGACTGAGTGGTGGCTGTCTGGCGAGCCATCGCGTGCTTCACCCACCGCTGAGTCTCGACCGACCAGAGCGCTTGCGCTGGTGGGAAACTGGGTGGGCGACCGATAAAGGAGTCGACCGATACGGGGTCGACGGTTGCCGCAGCAGAACGCCGCGAACACATGCGCGAAAGTGCGTCGCCCCGCGGACGGGGAGCGCCTCGATGTCAAGTGGAGCCTCCACGAGCCACGCGGAGTCGTCGGCGACAAAGGTGAGAGCACCGAGACGGATCTCGCGCCTCAACCAAAACTCCAGCAGATCATCATGATGAAGGTACTCGAATCACTGCAACTCCTCCACAAATCTCTAAAACACCTGCCCCACGGTGGGCGCCAACCGTCGTGGTTCTAAGTCGGCGACAAGAGAGTGGGGGGTAGGTAAGGAGAGGCAAGGTCCTAGCTATGGAGAGGTTGTGAACACAAGCGATGTCTGAGTTCAGCCCTTCTCGGAAGAAGTAAAGCCCTCGTCTCGGAGCCCCGAGGCGGTCGAGTGGATTATGAGTGTAGGTATTACAAGAGTGCGAACCCCTCTATCTGTGGAGGGGGGTGGCTTATATAGAGTGCGCCAGGACCCCAGCCAGCCCACATAATGGAGAGGTTAAAGTACATTAAGCCCGGGGGGTTACTGGTAACGCCCCTCATAAAGCACTTTAACTATCATTGAGTCTATTCAATAGCAAACTGTTGCGCTGCAAAGTGTCTTCTGACCTTCTGGTGGTCGAGTGCGTCTTCATGGTCGAGTCCTTCCAGTCAGTCAAGTGGGCTCCTCTATGGTCGACTGGAAGATGATCTCTTCTAAGAGTGTCCTTGGGTAGGACGTTTAGGTCAGGCCTATGACCCTACCCTAGGTACATGAATCCATCAGCCCTAGCTCCAGAAATTTGAGTTTCAACTATGCAGAGTACTCTAGGGGCAAACTTTTGCGCCAATTCGTGCAGCACTTGAATTGTCGGGGCGTTGCCTATCCCGCGACAATTCCAGCATAACTGATTCATTGCGCCCGGCGGTCCTCCGCCGGGGAGGCCGCCGATAGTGCATCATTCTTCCTGGTCTGTTTCACCTCTTTCCTTGGAGAGACATAGACAGGCGGCAACGGGGGGACCCCAACAGGCTTTTCTAATAATACAAGTGCTGTAGAGCTCCTAGGAACCACAGCATCTTCTTTCCCATCGATGGACTGAGCTAACCCTGAATGTTGGTTTTCTGATGACTGTCTCTTATTGCTTACCACTGTTGCCTCCAATGCCATAGCAACCGGCACTCCACTCATAACATGCGTCTCACTTGGCTCGGAAACACTAGGAGACTGTAACGTTTCTGCCCTTTCATCCTGTTGTCCTACTTCATTGCGCGGTTCGGCTTGGTGTGCGTTGAAGCGCCAGTCTGGTGGGGTTGAATTGCTCTCGCCCCCTGCCTCTCCCTCCGGCATTCCTTGGGCCTCCACGCCCCCTCTGAGTACCAAAACCACTTCTTCTCGACTGCCTGAAGCATACATTGTCAGCCAAAACAAATTCTCCCCATTCAAACTTGGTTTCATCATGAACGCCATCGCCGCACTCCTCATGCTAATGCCCGCATTCACCACAGTTAAAGCAAAAAACTCGTAATTTCTTACTTGGTATCTAACTCTTTCATCTCCCTTCTTACCAGTTACAAACCTCTTAATTTTTGCATTGATGTCTATCTTCACCCTTACCCTGAAAAATTCGCCAAAAAACCCTGCTGGTAACTTGAGCTGAACTTCCTCCACCTCGCCAATGCGCGAAGCCATCCCCCTGACTGCAGACTCAATTAAAAAGTTGTCAGGTAGCCGATGGATTTGTGCCCAAACTGCCAACTTGTCTAGCTTGAAGCTTTCAGGGTTTTTGAAGCCATCATACTCCACCATGATCACCGCCTGGTCCTTGAACATCCAAGGCCCCTCGAACATGGCCTTATTCCAATCCCCAAGGCATCCAAACTAAGATGTGAACAGATTGTCCTTGATCTTCCTCCACACCATCGTTTTCGTAGGATTCCATGTAGCACGCATGTCCCCACATCGAGCATTAGGGCTGAAAGTCCTTGAGGTGTGCAGCCTAGCAATGGCAAGCCACTTCGCCAGCTGACCCAGGTCCGGCAGCTCCTCCTCCCACACAAAGTCATCATCCTCCTCCTCCTGCAGGTTCAACCGGGCAAGTAGTTCCTCTGTCGTCTCCTTGCCATGCCGTCCCTGCAAACTCGATCCAGCCGCCATGAGCAATACGATCTCGCTGTCACCGTGAAACCCTAGGTCGATCTGCCAACAAAACCCCACAAAACCAAGGCTGTGTAAGGTTGCGGGGAACCTCCCTTGATCAGCCCAAGTCCGGGGGGTGCACCAGCAAGGATCTACCAGAGAGAAATAGGTAAAACAGGCTATGGCGCCGGAGTACGTAAACCCTAGGCAGGCACAGAGTTGGAGTTGAGGTCGGTGGAGGCTAGGTCCGATCACACAGTCGAAGATGAGTGGAGGTGGCTATTCGCAACACATGCAAACCCTAGTGACAGCGCCGAAGCGATCAGCCTCTTGAGTGCGCTGCACCTACACTTTATATAGGCGCCCATCGCGGGCTCAACACTTGGGCCTCGCACGGACCCTAAGGCCCAAAATATGTTCGGCTGGGATCCTTGTCCGAGTAGGATCACATCTGACTCATGGAGTCCGATCCGGCCTCATAGGTTCCTTTCCTTAAGCATGCGATCCCTTAGGTTCAAGTGACTTGGCCATAGTTCGATCACCTCCGAACTGTACGGTTGGTAGCAGCCTATAGCAAGGCATGCCGACCACCAAGCACACTATGAAGCCAGTTGGCAAAACTGTACATCACACTTCCATTCCTTTTGCCACACGATATATGTTGTCGGGATCAAGGCGAGTCTGTCATGCTTGTTCTAGCCCAACCTCTTTCTCGTTCCAGTGATGCCAGCCACAAAACGGATTATCTCATAATCCTTGTCGCATGGCCATGCTTATCCTAGTGAAAGTGCAACTAATCCCCGGGTGGTTTTGGTAATTAATAACAACATATATATCATTGAACTAATAGTTACTTGAGAATCATTTCAGAAAGTTCAGTGATATGGGTATGGCAAGGACTGAAGAAGTGGACCCCTCAAAATGCTAAGGCAAGCATTGGCAAAAGCTCAAGACTCCATTTTTGGTTTAGTGATCCAAGATCACATTGAGTCCATAGGAAAGCCAATACTATTAAAAGGGGATGAGGTTATGATGATGATCTGGTTGCTCAAGTGCTTAGTGATACATCTCCTAAACTATCAGCAACTTTCACTGCCATATACACTCATAAGTAATCTCGGTCCCACCGATATTCCAAACTCAGTCACACCGAGATGAACCACTTCAGCCATAAAGCCAAACCCTAGAAATCTCGGATTTTCCGATTCTGAACTCGGTCTCACCGAAATATGAGTTGCCAACCTTCTGTAACCTTCTGTCATCAAATCGGTGTCACCGAGATGATGAAGTCGGTCCCACCGAGATTGGCAAGCTCTTGTCTTTGCACGAATCGGACTAACCGAGATTGTATTTTCGGTCCCACCGAAAATCCCAACGTTCACATGATTTGAACTTTCGGTCTCACCGAGTTGTCAACTTCGGTCCCACCGAGATTGGTCAAATGTGTGTAGCGGTTGGATTTTGTGTGGAGGCTATAAATACCCTCCACCCCTCTTCATTCGTGGAGAGAGCCATCGAAAGAACTACCACTCCTACCTTACATTTACGAGAAGAGAACTACCTACCCTTGTGTTGAGATCAAGTTGCTCCACTCCCACCATATGAAGCTTGATCTCTAGCCTTCCCAAGTTGCTTTCCACTCAATCCTTTCTTTCATCACAGCCAAATCAGTGAGGAGAGTTGAGTGTTGGGGAGATTATCATTTGAAGCACAAGAGCAAGGAGTTCATCATCATCGACAACATCTATTACCTTTTGGAGGGTGGTGCCTCCTAGATTGGTTAGGTGTCGCTTGGGAGCCTCCGTCGAGATGTGGAGTTGAACCAAGAAGTTTGTAAGGGCAAGGAGATCGCCTACTTCGTGAAGATCTACCCCAGTAAGGCTAGCCCTCCGTGGGCGTGGCCATGATGGAATAGACAAGGTTGCTTCTTCGTGGACCCTTCGTGGGTGGAGCCCTCCGTGGACTCTCGCAGCCGTTACCCTCCGTGGGTTGAAGTCTCCATCAACGTGAAAGTACGATAGCACCACCTATCGGAACCACGAGAAAAATCACCGCGTCTCCAAAATTGCGTTTGCTCTTCTCCACCTCTCTTTACTACATGTGCAATTTACTTTCCGCTGCCTATACTCTAGAATTGCATGTGTAGGGTGATGCTTGACTTGATCATAATTGTGAATCTGCCAAAAACTGTTCTTTGTCAAAAGGCAGAATTTTCATATTGTCAAGTAGTCTAATCACCCCCCCTCTAGACATACTTTCGATCCTACAAGTGGTATCAGAGCTTTGGTCTCCATTGTATTGGTTTCCATTGCATTGGACTCCATAAGCTTGGTTTCACAACCTAGGAGAGTATGGCGTCTAGTGAGGGTAATTTTCAGAGAGGTCCTTACTTTGATGGTACAAATTTTGCTAGTTGGAAGCATAAAATGAAAATGCATATTCTTGGCCATAACCCAGCCGCATGGGGCATTATTTGTGTTGGTATGCAAGGTGAATTCTTCGAGGAAGGAAAAGTTCCGGATCGCGGCTTCTACGAAAGAATTGCGGATGTTGCAAAACAATGCTCAAGCTTGTGACATTCTCTTCAATGCCTTGTGTCCCGAGGAGTTCAACAAAATCAGCCGTCTTGAGAATGCAAAAGAGATTTGGGATACTTTGGTTGAAATGCACGAAGGTACCGAGTCCGTGAAGGAATCAAAGCTAGATGTTCTTCAAGGTCAACTTGACAAGTTCAAGATGAAGGAAGGTGAAGGAGTCGCTGAAATGTACTCTAGGCTTGCTCTCATCACAAATGAGATTGCCGGCTTAGGAAGCGAAGAAATGACCGACCGATTCATCATCAAGAAGATTCTCGAGCTTTGGATGGAAAGTATGACACCGTGTGCACTTTGATCCAAATGATGCCAAACTACAAGAATCTCAAGCCAACCAAGTCATTGGAAGAATTGTTGCTCATGAGATGACACTTAAGGATAAGGAAGAGCTTCACAACAAGTCAAGTGGTGCTTACAAAGCTACAAGTGATGCTCCCACAACCTCAAGTGACAAGTTGGTTTCCAATGAAGAGATAAGCCTAATGGTAAAGAACTTCAACAAATTCTACAAGAGTAGAGGCAAAGAGAGAAGCTCAAAGTCTAGGTCATATGATGAAAAGAGATCTTCTAGTCGTGATCGAAACTGCTACAATTGTGGAAGACCCGGACACTACTCAAATGAGTGTACGGCTCCCCACAAGAGAAGAGAAGAATCTCCAAGAAGAAGAAGCTCAAGAGATGAGTCACCTCGGAAAGAGAGGAGTAGAGATGATCGTTATGAACGAAGACCCTCTCGGAGAAGCAAGGATTCGGAGAGGAAAGACAAGTCATCAAGGAGCTACACAAGAAGAAAACATCAAGCTCATGTAGGTGAATGGGTCTCCGGCTCCGACTCCGACAATCAATCCGAAAGAAGCTATCACTCCAACTCCGACTACAGTCAAGATGAAGGTGTTGCCGGTCTTGCTCTCGTATCCTCCAACTCCAACTCCTACGACTTATTTGATTCACCAAATGAGGGAATTGGAAGATGCTTCATGGCTAAAGGCCCCAAGGTATCACACCCTGAATTCATTGACTTTGATAGTGATGAGGATGACTTGCTTGGTGAAGATGAGCTCTTGCATGGTAAATCTAATGAACCTAGTAATGATGAACATGCTAGTAGTCTTTATAGTCAAGAAGAGTCGAATGACAATGCTATGAAGGAGATTGAGCGTCTAACTAAAGAACTAAACACTCTTAAGTTAGCTCATGAAACAACTCAAGAAGATCATAAAGAGCTCCTAAGATCTCATGAGAAGCTACGCTTCGAGAAGCTCACTCTAGAGCAAGAACATGAGTTTCTAAAAGCAATCAATGACGATCTTCGAAAGAAGAGTTCTTCATATCTTGCCAAACGACTTCTCTTGTCTAATTTCTTGCCACCCATTAAGACTAAGCATGACAAGCATAAGAAAAATTCTTTCTCTAGTAGTAACAATAACCATGCTAAATCCAATGTTGTTGCTTCTAGTAGTTCTCTTGATTCCACTAACAATGTTTCAAGCCAAGTTACACTTGAGCAAGAAAATAGTTTATCGAAAGGGATTATAGAGAAAGGTGTCTACAAGAGCCTTGCCGGAAGCAAGAACTTTGAGGAAATTGTTCGCAAGCAAGGAAGGCACCGGAAGAATCAAGGAATTGGTTTTGAGCGAAAGTTCAACGCCGAGGGTGTTGAATGGGAAGAAGGTCAATATCCTACTCCACAGTTTGTTCTTCAAAAGGAGAAGTATGATCCTACTTCTTCCAATGTGGAACAAGCTCAAGATGACCGTCCACCACAAGACCACAAGCTAAAAGGCAAGGACAAGCTTCAAGAGGAGATTGATGCATTTGTTGAAGCACCTCAAGCCATGGTCAAGTGGGTTCCCAAGGAAACGTCAAGTTCTACTTCGTCAAGCTCAACTACAACCCCAAGGATTCCCATCAAGATGATGTGGACCCCGAAGAAGAAGAACTAGAAAGTTCTTGAGGGTGACTCCGCCAACATACTCCACTCACATTCATTTTGGCAAAAACTTGTGCAAACAACTTCCACATTGTGCACTAGTTCATGGAGTCACAAACCCTCTTGTTGGTAAGTCAAGGGACAAGGTAATCATTGCTTTCATGGACATCATTTATTGTGAACTTCAATCTATGTCCATGGATATCCTTGCTTGTTCCTTGTGGGACTAACCCATGTAGGTATTGAAAGTGCCCGAATCCAAAGGATTGCTCCCAACTCTTGATGATCTTCATCAACATTGAGCGTCCACATCTTCAACATCTACATGAAGTCTTCTACGACAACCCAAGGTTAGTTTGACCCTTTAAAAGGGGTTCTCACATCTAGGGGGAGCTTTGCTCTAAAAAAATTGAGCTAAAGCATCTTCAAATGATGTGAACACATCAATAGTTTATGTAAAAGTGGTAACCCCACTTGTGCTTAAACGATGAGTATGACCTATGATCAAATGTTCTCATTTGACTCCTAAGTCAATATACTCATATAAAGATGACCTAGTCATCGACAAATTGTGTGATAGTAGCTAGAGTTTTGATTGTGCATGTTTGACACATATTTCATTTGCTATCTTATTGTGTGAGCATGTTGGATGCATGATTTTATCCATTCGAGGACATCCATTTGTTGTTTTGGTCGTTTTGATTTTTCGACCAAATGGATGGACAAGAATGCCTAAGTACCTCCCCTAGCTATCTATGCTTTCTTGTCTCAAATTCTATTCATGCTTACATCACAAATTTTGAACAAGTCATTTTCGGACCCTCCGGTGAGGAGCACTTTCGAGCCACCGATCCGTCAAAGGCTAACTTCCAAAACCTTCTAAGTGATTTCGTCGCACCAACTCACTCAAACTCGGTCGAATCGAAAGCATTTAGATCGATCTAGGTTTTCACCTCGGTGAAACCGAGTTGTGATTTTCGGCGTGATCAAGTGCATAATCGCCAGCAGCTTATCCATCTCGGTGCCACCGAAGTTTTACAACTCGGTCCCACCGACAACAAAGGGTATATATACTCGAGGGCGCGCGTTGATTTCTCCTTCAAACGCTTCGCCCCACACCCTTTTGCCGCCGCCTTGGTCTCCGGATCGTCGCCGTCTTCGCCTGTGCGCCCTCGCCGCAGGTCTCCGTCGCCGTCAACGGACATCTTCTCCGCGCCGTTGCCGCCATAGAGAAACTCCACCAAGTTAGAGTGAGTTTTGATCCCACTCGTGCTCCCATCTCCGATTCAATGCACGCTTGGTTTGCCTAGAATCTTGCCACGATTGAAATCTTCCTGCACACCGATTAGTTCGTTTGGACTAGATTCGAGTAAAAGTTTTAGGGTTAGGTTTCCGCGAACACATCTCGGTGAGACCGATTTTACATTTTCGGTATGACCGATTTGGCCTATGGCCATTGCCTCGCACCCTTCGGTCCAACCGAAGTTGTGCAAATCGGTGTGACCAAATGAGGATTCTGTGAAACCCTAGTGTTTTCGGCAGATCGAAACCCACTTCGTCCAACCGAAAGTGGTGTGAAAGCTCTGTTTAAACACTTCGATTCACGAATCTTAAACTCGGTCGACCAAATGTCTTCGTGAAAACCTAATACTAGAATTTGAACTCATTTTTGTTGCAAAACTTCGCAATTTGTGATGACTCTTCTTCTCTGCCTACACCTTATCTATTCACAGGTTGTCACCATGTCGATGCCGTGATGATGTAACAGGTCGAGACACCCATTGCAGATATTCGAGGCAGCACTAGTCCTAATCCCAGCAGCTCATCAGATGATGGTGAGAGGAGTACACCAAGTGTTTACCTCCTGCAGCCACCAGGGCTAGAAAGAAGAGGAACTCAGATTATGAAGACTCTGATTTTGTCGTTGAGGAAGAGGTCACCTCAAAGCCTAAGAGGAAGGTTGTTGCCAAAGAGCTACAAAGTCAACAAACCAAGAAGGGCACCAGCAAAGTGAAGCAGTCAACTGTTGCTAAGAAGCTGAATTTGGGAGAGGCAGCTGCAAGCAAAGTGAAGAAAACTTCCAAGAGAAAGAGATTAGTGCATGATGATGCAGCAGCAGAAGATGAGGATGATGAAGCACCCCAGCCTCCTCAGAAGCCTAAGCTCATGGGTGATGCCATTAAGGCTGGAGCCACTTCAAAGCCCAAGCAATCTGCTCCAGCTAAGGCAGCTCCAAAGAAAGCCTCTTGCCAAGCCCAAGAAGACAACAGAACGCTCCAAAGATCTGAAAAGAACAAAGATGATGTGCCACCAAATGAGTCGATGATGAAGGACCAGATTTTGCTGAAACTTCATCAAAAACTGCCACTACATAATGATGCTCATCCTCAAGCCGAGGATATGAAGGCAAGGAAAGATAGAGGTCTCGGGCTATGGAGACAATCGACCCATATGCCGTGAGGAGAAGAACTGCCAGTAGATCCCAGATTTCACACCGAGAGCAGCAAGACTTCTATGAGACCGTGTTGATGGACAAGAAGCCCATAGTCGCAGACACACGATATGTTGATTGGAAGTACATTGACAGCGAAGAGCACAGAGATTTCTTTCCACATGTGCATGAAAGTTTCACCGCTTGTGGTGTTGCAGACTTTATAGGTCAGAAGTTGACAAATTGGAACGATGAGATGATTATGCAATTCTATGCCACAGCTCACTTCTACCCTGATGGAAGGATTGTGTGGATGACTGAAGGTCAAAGATTTTCTTCATCTGTTGAAGAATGGGCAGAAGTTCTGAATGCTCCAGTGCAACGAGAAGATGACATTGATGTATATGGGATTCCAAAGAAGAATCATGAATCCATGAAGAACATGTACAAAGAGGTTCCAGCAAATCTGGAAGCTCGGCTCAGTCTACTATCTCCAGGCAGGCCTACCTACCACCAATACCATTTTGAGGCATACCTTGATGCCCAAGTCTGGAGATCATCGCATGATCAGAGGATACTCTATCAACATGCTGCACATACTTGATGAGAAAGCACCTTTCAAGGTGATGGACTTGATGGTAGAAACCATTAAGAGGACTGCAATGACGAGTAAAAGGTCGTGTGGATTTGCCCAGATTCAGATGCTTATCAATGCCAAGTTTGGCACGGGCACATTCTTGTTGGATAGAGCACACTTACCGTTGCAGCCTGAGCATGAGGACAATGTTGTTGTGATGAATGAGGAGGATCCGACATCTGTCAAAGGTCAAGCCAAGATTGAAGCTGCCAAGAAAGCCAAAGCTGACAAGGAAGCAGCAGCAGCAGCAGCTAAACCAAAGAGCTTCGGAGAGAAAATTCTTGAAGCTACCCAAAGGATTGAACAACGCCTGGCCAGCATTATACAGCCTCGGAGAGCCTAGAGAGGATTGTTGAAGACAAGATCCACGCTCTGGATGTGAAGTGATCAAGTGCAAGTGATCACAACAAGCTTGAGGCGACATTGAGGAAGCAAAGCGGGAGAAGGAAGAGCTTATGCGTGAGATGCAGGATGACTTAGTCCAGATGCTTATCAACAGATCGCTCCGGTTCCCACAGACCCGATCACCTGCTATTCCAAAGGATCGACACCAGACTACAGCTTCAAAGACTCTCCACAGCTTCCAAAGACCTACTCCAGCTCCAGCTCCAAAGACCACTCCTCCAAAGACAGACATCACCAAGTCTTCGCCGATGTTGTCATATCCACTCCGACATCAACCTGCAGACGGAGCCGCCAAAGAAAGTCCCCAAAGGACGCTTAGCTCTATGCCTTTTGAACTTTTTGGTAACTTGTTGCCAAAGGGGAGAAATTGTATAGATCATAGGACTTCGAGAGAGAGAGTCTTTGTTGTCGCTTTTGCTCTTTTCGTTCTTTTGCGGTTTCTTTGAGATACTTTTGGTTTTCGAGACATTCAGTGTGTTTGATACTACGTTTCATTCTACCTTAATGAGTGCTTGGTCGTACTATGCTTTAATGTGTGCTTAATGCTTATCATATGCTATTCTTATCTTGTATGACCATTTACACATGTCTTGGTGATTGGGTGCATGCTGTTCATTCTTATCATTTTGTGCGCTCCACCAAGATGTATGTGACATGGAAGAGTGACCCATGATCCTAATCGATTGTGCATTTGCATTCAAACGCAAATCTTAAATAATGCACAAATTTAGGGGGAGCTCTTGCTTATCACATACTTCTCAAAGCGACGATATTATTCATTGATCATATCCTTTGTCGAAGCTTTGATCTATATGTTGTCATCAATTACCAAAAAGGGGGAGATTGAAAGTGCAACTAATCCCGGGTGGTTTTGGTAATTAATAACAACATATATATCATTGAACTAATAGTTACTTGAGAATCATTTCGAAAGTTCATTGATATGGGTATGGCAAGGACTCAAGAAGTGGACCCTCAAAATGCTAAGGCAAGCATTGGCAAAAGCTCAAGACTCCATTTTGGTTTAGTGATCCAAGATCACATTGAGTCCATAGGAAAGCCAATACTATTAAAAGGGATGAGGTTATGATGATGATCTGGTTGCTCAAGTGCTTAGTGATACATCTCCTAAACTATCGCCAACTTTCACCGCCATATACACTCATAAGTAATCTCGGTCCCACCGATATTCCAAACTCAGTCACACCGAGATGAACCACTTCAGCCATAAAGCCAAACCCTAGAAATCTCGGATTTTCCGATTCTGAACTCGGTCTCACCGAAATATGAGTTGCCAACCTTCTGTAACCTTCTGTCATCAAATCGGTGTCACCGAGATGATGAAGTCGGTCCCACCAAGATATGCAAGCTCTTGTCTTTGCACGAATCGGACTAACCGAGATTGTATTTTCGGTCCCACCGAAAATCCCAACGTTCACATGATTTGAACTTTCGGTCTCACCGAGTTGTCAACTTCGGTCCCACCGAGATTGGTCAAATGTGTGTAACGGTTGGATTTTGTGTGGAGGCTATAAATACCCTCCACCCCTCTTCATTCGTGGAGAGAGCCATCGAAAGAACTACCACTCCTACCTTACATTTCGAGAAGAGAACTACCTACCCTTGTGTTGAGATCAAGTTGCTCCACTCCCACCATATGAAGCTTGATCTCTAGCCTTCCCAAGTTGCTTTCCACTCAATCCTTTCTTCCACCACAGCCAAATCAGTGAGGAGAGTTGAGTGTTGGGGAGATTATAATTTGAAGCACAAGAGCAAGGAGTTCATCATCATCAACAACATCTATTACCTTTTGGAGGGTGGTGCCTCCTAGATTGGTTAGGTGTCGCTTGGGAGCCTCCGTCGAGATGTGGAGTTGAACCAAGAAGTTTGTAAGGGCAAGGAGATCGCCTACTTCGTGAAGATCTACCCCGAGTAAGGCTAGCCCTCCGTGGGCGTAGGCCATGATGGAATAGACAAGGTTGCTTCTTCGTGGACCCTTCGTGGGTGGAGCCCTCCGTGGACTCTCGCAGCCGTTACCCTCCGTTGGTTGAAGTCTCCATCAACGTGGAAGTACGATAGCACCACCTATCGGAACCACGAGAAAAATCACCGCGTCTCCAATATTGCGTTTGCTCTTCTCCACCTCTCTTTACTACATGTGCAATTTACTTTCCGCTGCCTATACTCTAGAATTGCATCTGGAGGGTGATGCTTGACTTGATCATAATTGTAAATCTGCCAAAAACTGTTCTTTGTCAAAAGGCAGAATTTTTATATTGTCAAGTAGTCTAATCACCCCCCCCCTCTAGACATACTTTCGATCCTACACCTGGTCAGATCACACGAGGGCCCAGAGTATATCTCTCCTAATCGGGGGGCAAATCCCATCTTGCTCGACCATGTCTCACAACATGGGTCTGGACAAGCCCGAAACCTACCTTTGTAACTACCCAGTCATGGAGTAGCGTTTGGTTGGCCCAAAGCAGGTCTGTCACCATCCCGAGTACATGCGCCAGCTCAGGTCTGAGGACATAGAACGTATGTTGTACTAGAGACTCACATATGACATATCGCCGTGTCTCATAGTTAGGTCTGTCCGACTGTTGGGGATATAACTACTAGGTATGACCCGCCAGAAGGAGCCGGGTTATACCTACAAGCATTCTTGAAGACATAAGCTCAAGCTTGAAGATGGCGGCTTAGTAAAAGCCCAAAGGCCCAGGGGTGACTTAGGGCCCGTAGTGTTAAACCGTCTTGTTCTTGTAACTTGTACTGTAAGGCAAGAAAGACTAAGAGACCGAGCCGGATACAATCTATAAGCCGGCCGGGACTCTGTAGAGCCGCTGGGCGTCGACCTCAGTATATAAAGGGATGACCCGGTGGCGGTTCAGGGTACAAAACAACAACTCGAGAGCTAGGTCAAGCGATTCTGCTTCCTGGTTATCGAGACATACATAATCCCAATCACAACTAGACGTAGGCTTTTACCTTCATCGTAAGGGGCCGAACTAGTATAAAACCTCTCGTGTCTCTTGTCCTAATTAACCCCTTCAAGCTTCCTAGTTGCAATGGCTCCACGACTAAGTCCTTTCACTAGGACATCTGACGTGACAATTCCACAACAGGGACTCAGACCTTATCTCGACTCGGATCCGACTACGTCAAATCCGACTAGATCCTTCCGAGTCCATATTATCCGGTTAGTATCCAATGCTCCATGGCTAATGAGACCAAGCCATCGACTGTGTCATATGCTAGTCTAGTCTTCTGCGCGTCCACATGACCCTTTCGACTAGGGACCTTTTAGGACAGTCATCATACAATGCATAGTCCCACAAGCAAGTAGCGTACTTGTTGATACACATCATTGATAATGTCCAAGGACTATATTTATTCATAAACACATAGGAAATATCATCATACATGATTGCCTCTAGGGCATATCTCCAACAGTCTCCCACTTGCACTAGAGTCAATCAAATAGACATTGAATGCCCATAGCTCTAACGTGCCCCTCATGCTTGGGTTGTGGAAGTGTCTTAGTCAACGGATTCGCAACATTTGCATCCGTGTGAATTTTGCATAACTCTACATCACCATTCTTTACGATCTTTCGTATCAGGTGATATTTCCAATCTATGTGTTTGACCTTGTGGTGATTCCTCGGCTCCTTGGCTTGTGCGATATCACTAGAATTATCACAATAAAGGTCCAACGGTTTTACCAAGGCTGGAAAAATACCAAGATCATCCAGAAAGTTCTGGATCCAAACACCTTCCTATGCAGCTTCACAAGCCGCAATGTATTCGGCTTCTGTGGTAGAATCAGCCACCGTATCTTGCTTCGAACTCATCCAGCTCACTACTCCTTTTTTCATTACATACACGAATCTAGATTGTGATTGACAATCATCTCTATCGATTTGGAAACTACCATCGGCGTAACCCCTTACGACGAGCTCTTCCTCACCTCCATAAACTAGGAACATCTCTTTAGTCCTTTCAGGTACTTCAAAATAGTCTTTACCACTGCGTAGTGACTCTCACCTGGGTTGGCATGGTATCTATTTGCTAGGCTTTTTGCAAAAGCAACATCAGGTCGTGTACATATCATGGCATACATGATGGATCTGATTGCCGAGGCATACGGAATCCTACTCATCCTGCTTCACTCACCAGATGTCGAAGGACTCAGAGTCTCGCTTAGCTTTATACCATGTGAGAGTGGCAAGAACCCTTTCTTCGCCTCACTCATGTTGAACCGCTTCAACACTTTATCTATGTACGTGCTTTGGCTTAAGCCGAGCAGCCTCCTTGATCAATATCTATAGATCTTAATGCCTAAAATATAGACTGCCTCACCAAGGTCCTTCATCGAAAACTTGCCATTCAATGACTACTTGACCGGGTTAAGCATCAAAACATCATTTACGATCAGTAGTATGTCATCCACATACAAGATCAAAAACACTATTGAGCTCCCACTTAACTTCTTGTATAAACAAGCGTCCTCTTCACTTTTGATGAAACCGAGACCGGTGACGACCATATCAAAATGAATGTTCCAACTCCGAGATGCTTGCCTCAACCCATAAATGGATCTCTTGATCTTTCATACCTTACTAGCGCTAGTCGGATCAACAAAACCCTCAGGCTGTATCATATACATGTCCTCGATTAAATTTCCGTGAAGGAAAGCCGTCTTGACGTCCATCTGCCATATCTCGTGATCAAAATATGCAACTGTAGCTAGTACGATCCTCACCGACTTCAGCATCGCTACCGGCGAGTAAGTCTCGTTGTAGTCAATTCCTTGAACTTGTCCATAACCCTTAGCGACAAGCCAAGCTTTGTGGATCTGAACATTTCCATCCACATCAGTTTTCTTCTTATAGACCTATTTGCAACCAATGGCTATTACGCTAGTGAAATGGCTAGTTATCGACTAGAGGGGGGGTGAATAGGTGATTTTTATGGAAGTCTTCAAAACATGGGAGTTTCAAAGACAAACAATATAAACAACACTATTCGAATGCAGCGGAAGGTAGACTACACTAGACAAGCCATAGTCAAGTATTCAATATAGTGAAAGCACGATGACTAATAGTAGCTAGGTGGTAAAGATCTGGATGAAAGATAGTATGAAGCCAATCAGAATAGATAGTCACACAGTGAAGTCAAACAGATAATGCAAGCAGGCAATAACTTCACGAAGACAAACTGTAAGTAAAGAGAGGTAAGAGATAGAACCAGTGGCTTCACAAGGACGGGGATTTGTTTGACCAGTTCCAGTTGTTGTGACAACAGTACGTCTTGTTAGGGAGGCTGAGATTCAACTCAGAAGACCGCGTCTTCACCTTATTCCCCTTGAGCTAAGGACACCTAGTCCCCGTCCAATCACTCTGGTAAGTCTTCAAGGTAGACTTCTGAACCTTCACAGACTTTGTTCACCGGCAATGCACAATGGCTCTTGGATGCTCAGAACGCGACGCCTAACTGGCTGGAGGATTCACAGTCCTCAAGTGTAACAAGTCTTCAGATCACGCGGACAGAAAGACTTCAGTGATGTCAAACACTCTTTGGGCTCTGGGTGGTTTGGGCTTTGTCCTCACAAGGATTCTCTCTCGAAAGCTTCGGCGGTGGGTTGCTCTCAAACGATAAAAGTCGTGTACTAACTCTGAGCAGCCACCAATTTATGGTGTAGGGAGTGGGCTATTTATAGCCACTGGGCAACCCGACTGAATATACGAAATGACCCTGGGTCACTAAGGAACTGACACGTGTCGCAACGGTCAGATTTGAAACACACGCGACAGCTTGACTTGGGCTACAAGTAAAGCTGACCTATCCAACACAGGATAAGATTTGCTCTCATTGTCTTCGCTCGAAGACATAGGATTTGGTTTGAGCATCACTTGACCACTCGACTTTGTTCACTTGGACCCCACTTAACAGTGCGGTGGTTCCTATGACTCAACAACGAAGAAAAGGAAACAACGAAACAACTAAGTCTTCGCGCTCCATAGTCTTCACTCAATGTCTTCTCGTGTCATAGTCTTCAATGCGAATATCTTCATAGACCACCATTGTCTTCAATGTCTTCACACATTTTTAGGGGTCATCTCCGGTAGGTAAACCGAATCAAAGGGGGACTATTACCTGTGTTATCCTGCAATTCTCACAAACACATTAGTCCCTCAACCAGGTTTGTCGTCAATACCCCAAAACCAACTAGGGGTGGCACTAGATGCACTTACAATCTCCCCCTTTTTGGTGATTGATGACAAACTGGTTGAAGTTTTCAACGGGGATAAAAGTACGTGAAATTGTAAGGATTGAGATATTGTCTCATAGATGGCAAAGAAGCTCCCCCTGAAGATGTGCGTATTAATGTTTTGCGTTGGAATGCAAATGCACATGGCAGGTTGTACTTGTGGAGATCCTCTTCACTGTATGAAGACAATACATCGTGCATGAACAGATATACAGAAATAATGACATGCATAATGAAAAATGGAAGTCTGCGGAATGAGTTCATGCGGGATTTATCATCGCATATGCGGAATTTATCGTCGCATCACATAGAATAGCAGAAAAAGTAGCAGACGACCATCAAGTTTAAGTGTTACAACTCAAAGAACCAAATGTAGGAAAAGGAGAGTTGTAAGCACTAGGCAAAAGTATGGCAACCACCCATCAGGACCCGTTTGAAGACTATCAACCTATGCTTCTCCCCCTTTTGTCAGTAAGGACCAAAAAGGTTTGAAGACATAGGTTCTACTCGTTCCCATGAGGAGTAGGTGAAGCAGCTGGGTCATTGTTGAGGTTTGGTGGTGTAGAAGAACTCGGTGCAGTGTTGACACGCGCTGATGTCGGTGGTGGTGAAGTAGCATCATCGGCTTCATCAATAACTCTGGCATTTACTGTGGCTGCGGACGAAGAGTACTCTGACTCTTCAAGAGACGGGGTTCGACGTAAAACAGCATTCCTGGGAGGAGTGGAGTCAAACTTGAATCTTTCGTTGAAGCCATCGTCTTGAAGATCAGCTTCAGCACTGAGCAGTGTCAAACCCTTCCAAGTCCTCCGACAGGTTTCATGAGCGACAAAGGCATTCTTGGTGGCAAGATTGCGAATGTGATTGATATCCACCATGAGGCTTTGCATTTGTCGCTTCTGCCAGTAATGATGCTTATCTTGTTTCTGATGCAAAGCCACAAGAAGCTCGCGGTCATTGAGCACACGGGAGCGTTTGCGAGTTCTTGGAGCAATGGTGCTTTCCGTGGCTTCAGTACGTGCACGACGAGTGTTGTCGGCCAGTGGATAAACACGAGAAGCAACCTGAACACCTTCAACATGCTGGGAAAAGCTCTGACGATCTATATTGTGAAGATATAGGGCTTCCTTGGCAGGCTCTGGATAAATAGCTTCAATGGGCATATCAACCTCTGGTAAAAATATGAGATGGTTACGAGCAGAGGGTTGATAGTCAATGGCAGAGTGGAGCTTGATCAGACGCATGATCCAAGGAGCATAGAACTTCGCACCAAAATGTCGGACCGGATGCAAACAAATCTGGCGAATGAAGAAATCTTGAGTATTGAAGCTTTTGCCATTGAGTATGTAGAAGACCAATGTCTTCATTGCACCTTCAAGTTTTGCTAAGGAGGAATGCCCATTGATCGGCCATAGAGTTCGCCGAATGATATGACAGATAGTGCGGGGCAAATACTCTAGGTCTTCAACAAGGAATTCCTTGGGATACTCAGCATCCGGGGGCAGTGGCTTCATCATACTGAGCATCTGGCTCATGTTGGGCTCAGGCTTCTGAAAGATGCTCTCAAATGCATCGCGGTGAAGCTGACAACCAGGTTCGTACATTTTGCCTGGAGTGGAGAGGCCGATAAGCTCAATGAGATCAAAGGCTTTGGCTTCATGATGAACGTTGCCCGTCATCCACTCAGGACCCATGTCGTTGTATCCCTGTTGTAGCCGCGAATATGGATAGTTGCATAGAATTGCAGGAGAAGCTCTTCATTCCAATGTTCCTTGTCAGTGACAAACTCCAGAAGACTAGCATCACGAAAGCAGTCTAGGGCTTCTTCAAGGCAGGGCAGACCAGCAATGGCTTCAGTGTCCAGACGCATATGAGGAAATATGCGCTCCTGATTGTATCGAATGCAGGAGGAGTAGCTGCGCCGTTGGTAGCTCTAGAACTAATTTGATGAGATCCTTGCCTTGGAATATGGGTTCTTGCCAGAATTGAAGAAGGTGTTGTGTGCAATGAAGCCGTTGACACTGAATGAGCCTGGTGTTGATGCAGTACCTGGGAACCTTGGCAGCCTTGGTTTTGGCTTCTGAACCTGAGGCATGTGCTCCACATGATAGTCAAATTGAGGACTAGGAGCAGGTGGAGGAATCTGAATTGGCCATCTGACAAGAACAAGCTCGCCTTGGTAGAATGCATGCTCAATTGTGTGGGGCCTTGGAGGCGGAACAGGAGCGGTGGCATTTGTAGAGGCTTCAGGCTGCACATTTGTTGTAGGTGCAGCATTGGCTTCATTCACATTGTTAACTTGAGGCGTCACATTGTCTTCAGTCATGACAACGTCATTGGCTTCAGTGATGATGTTGGTGGCAGCCTCAGTATTCTCAACCTCCACTTGAGGAGCTGGAGGGTCGGGCACAGATATGTTCTCCTCGAGAACAACTTCTTGGGTGGTAGGGGGAGTAACAACAAGCTCTTCTTGTCTTTCTTCGGCTGATGTAGTCGGAATCTCTTCAGAAGCACTAGCTTCGGACACGGGAACCGTCACAGAAGGATTGTCTTCAGGAAACACTTGACGTGCCACTGAGCTAGATAGGTGTGAATCCTCTTCTGTGATGGTTGTCATGGAGACCGTTAGCCTTTGGCCTTTGCGAAGCCGTTGATACACAGGCGACGCTTTCAGGGATGGTGTGGTCTCCATGTAATTGTCGTCATTGGCAATTGGACAAGGACCTTGCGTTGGTGAAAGACGGGGTGTACTTGGTGAGTCTTGAACTGGGGTTGCTGGTTGGGGGTGATCAGCCCAGGAGGCATCTTGTGAGATTGGTGTCAGAGGACGACCAATACTGATGGTTTCGCTGTTCGTGTGACAGGCGATGATACCATGTAGCGCTGGATCTGAGGAAGGACTTCATCATCTTCTACATTGTCTTGGGGCCAATGTCTTTAGTCGCGATGGGGTCAACGATTGGAACCTCTTGAGCTTCAGGAGCCTCTGTGGAAGCAGGCTCATGAACAATCAATCGACGCTCTTGATTTGCAGATGGAGGGGGAGCAAAAGCAATGGGTTCAACAACAAGGGGCTCTTTGGGAACAGCCCGATCTCTCTTCTTGGTCTTCCTCTTCTTGAGGGGTGGTGCATCCTCTGTGGTGTTCTTGGTTTGCACTTTCTGGCTTCGGCTTCAGCTGCCTTGGTTTTCTGCTGTTCTGAAGCCACTGTGGAGACCTTAGGCTTCGAGCCCGTCATGCTGGCTGGGAAGACAAAGTGAGGTTCTTCCCGCTGTGGAGCTTCAGTTCGTGCCACAATGTGCTTCTTCTTGTGCTTGGCAGCCATCTTGGGGTCAATACCGGGACGCCCAAGCGCCTTGCACTTTTCATCTTTGTTGTAAGCCTGAACACACTTGGCAGCAAGAGTTTTCATGCGTTCTCTTGAGCCTTTGGCTTCCTCACATTTCTTGCGAAACGCCTCCTTGAGGTCATTGAGCATCACTTTGAATTTCTGGACATCAGCCACACTCAGCTTGGCAACATGCTTCTTGAATTGTTCCTTTTCAAAATCAATCTTGTGCTTCAGTTCAACGATTCGCTGAGCTAGAGCCAGCTCAGGAGCAATGGCGCCTTGAAAGGAGACGCTGATGCCAATGGGGAGTTGAAGATCATCAAAGCTGAGGTCTTGATTGTCGAACCATTCATCAATGAAGCTATGCAAGATGTTCACATCGAAGAGGGGCAGATCATTGAAGATCTCCGCCTCTTGCTTGCTCTTGATCAGCTGCTCAAGGGCATCATTGCCAAATTCTTCATTTGAAGACAAATCAATGGCTTCAGATTCGTTCCTCCGAACGGCAGCAGGTGTCAGTGCTTGACTTAGTCGCTAAACAGGTTTCTTCTGTGGCTTCTCATGCCTCTTGGAGATGCGAGAGAGATCTTCAGAGGTGTTACTGGGAGCAGGAGGGGCAGTTGCCAATGGCTTCACTCGCGAAGCTTTTGGAGCAGCAGATGACTTTGAAGCTTTAGCCTTCTTTTGCTTCTGCGGCTTTGGAGTAGGAGCTGGAGCTTCATCATTGTCAACATCATCATCAGAATGATCCACTTTGGCACCTTGGACAGTAATGTGGGTGATGAGGCCATCAAGGTTGTAGAAAGGTCTGATCCTGTTCTGATTGGCTTCGCAGGTGCCATCGTCCCGTGGTGAGGAAGGACCAGGGTTGAAGTCGAGCCCTAGAGCCTTCTTGTTCTTCGCAGCTGAGTCTTTGGCGAACTGGTAGTTGCGCTTGAACAGATGGTCTTCACGGCACCACAATAGAGAAGAAGGATCAACGTTCTGTGGCTGCGGTCCGTGAATCATGCACGGATAGAATTCTCGTTGGATGGCTTCAGGAAGGGACTGGGGTTGAAGATTTTTGTACACGATATCTCCCCAGGTTCCCTTGATGGCATTTTTCTCTGCATATTCTTTAGTGATGAAGTGGTATTTGAACCACTCTTCTGCCCAATATCTTCGAATCCACTGGATTTGATTCTTGCGGCCGGTATAGGTTTCCTCGGGATCAGTTTTGTACAGCTCGTGCAAATCTGGAGGCAAATCCTTGGAAGTGTTACCACGGCGCTGTCTGCCTCCCTTTCATGATGACTTCTCAGTTGCCATGAAGTTTAAACTGAAGGGCTTCAGTACGTGCAATGGCTTCAAACGGCTGGTCAGACAAGAACTGGCTTCAGGTGAATTGATGTGACTCTGCAAGAATTCTGCAAACGAATGCAGACTATGAGAACCAAGGGATTCTCCACGGACATGTACCGTGATAAAGATTAGAGGTGCGAGGGAAGGGAAGAGGTCATATGCATTCTCAGAAGATTTTGAAAATAAATCAGCTTGAAGACATTGACCTCATAACGCGAAGACATTCACTTATTTGATGAGAGTTGGTTCCAGAGTTGTACAAATCCAAGAATAAGTACAAGTGAGGAATCTAACTTGTAAAGAAGCATAAGTGAATAGACTAGGCAGAATATGAGATGCAGAATGAGATAGATTCAAGTTTGGAGATCTAGAAACCACTTTTGGTAAAGATGGATGAATCTATCAGATCAAAAAGATGGTAAAAAGTAAACTTTAATTACCACACGATGAACTACTAGACGAAGCGAAGGTGGAAGCCGAGCAGTTCAATCTCCCGTGCCCTAACTTGGCGATGGAAGACACCTACGGCGATGGCAGAGAGGACGAGGTCCACGACCGGTGTGAGGACGGCGTCGAGGAAGTCGTGGCAGCTAAGCGCTTCGTCGTCGGTGTCGTCGAGAGCTAGCGGAGGCGCTAGGGTTTGCGAGAGGTGGCGAGGAGGAAGAAGAATTTTTTTGACCGAGACGTGACGGGTATTTATAAGGATAGAGATGGCACAGCACAATTCCGTAGGTGCCTGAGGGAGTCCTGGACTAGGGGGTGTCCGGACAGCCGGACTGTCATCGTCCGCCGGACTCCAAGACTACGAAGATACAAGATTGAAGACTCCGCCCCGTGTCTGGATGGGACTTTCCTTGGCGTGGAAGGCAAGCTTGGCAATACGGATATATAGATCTCTTACCATTGTAACCGACTCTGTGTAACCCTAGCCCTCTCCGGTGTCTATATAAACCGGAGGGCTTTAGTCCGTAGGACATAACATACATTACAACAATCATGCCATAGGCTAGCTTTAGGGTTTAGCCTCCTTGATCTCGTGGTAGATCCACTCTTGTACTACCCATATCATCAATATTAATCAAGCAGGATGTAGGGTTTTACCTCCATCAAGAGGGCCCGAACACAGGTAAAACATCGTGTCCCTTGTCTCCTGTTACCATCCGCCTAGACGCACATTCGGGACCCCCTACCGAGATCCGCGGTTTGACACCGACATTGGTGCTTTCATTGAGAGTTCCTCCGTATGCGCCACCGATAGGCTCGATGGCTTCTTCAATCAACAACGCTGTCGGTGTGAGACTTTTCTCCCGGACAGATCTTCAGATTTCGGCGGCTTCAAGCTCATGGGCTAATTCACTTGGCCATCCGGAGCAGATCGAAGCTACGCCCGGCCGTCGGTCGATTCGAAGCCTAAACTTCACGGCCGGCGTCGCGGGGACTTGATCTTCGACGGGCTCGAGCCCGCCCAAGCGTGCCGCCTTTATTACGATGGGCATGATCTAGCTCTGCCGCGGCGGTACCACGGTGGCCAAGACAAGAATCCGCTCCGGCCCTTAGCGGAGCCGATCGCCAGACGAGGACCAGTGGTTGGACACCGCCTCGGGGGCTGCAACATCTGTGGCGATGGGGCCGAACACTAACCTTGTCCCTCGCGAAGTTCGTGACTCCGAGGTGCGGACTCCTGCGGACTCCGGACCTCCCACGCCCCAATCGAATCGATTGGGCGCGGTTATGGAATTCACCGCGCGGACATCTTCAACACTCGCCCTTTGGCGACATCCTAAATTGCTAAAGCATCTCTCGCTATCCGGAGAGTCCTAGCCAGATTATGGCGAGGATGGTTGGGATACGGACGACGAAGAAATTCAGAGCCCACCCACCACCCACTTTGTAGCCACTGCCGGCGATCTAACCGACATGCTAGACTACGACTCAAGACATCGACGCTATGGACGGCGATGCCGGAGACGGACAGAACCAGCGCCTACAGGCAATGGAAGACCACCTCGTCATCGACATATACATGGTGGACACCCCAAAAGATGGGGACAATGAAGAAGCGTGAGGCAGATTCCTTAAAGAAACAGCCCAAGCGCCCGGCGTCGTGGCGCCGCTCTAAATCCCGCCACAAAGAAGAATGGAGATTCCGCACAGAGATAATAATACCCCGAAAGTGCCAAGATAATCCCTCCAAAGAAGACTCAGCGCAGGAGGATGCAGAAGCAAGCCCTCACGAGAGGGCGGCAGACGAAGAGGTCGAGGACTATAATTATATACCTCCCTCCGAAGACGAGGCAAGCCTCAACGACGATGAATTCCTCGTGCCCGAGGATCCCGTCGAACAAGAGCATTTCAAACGCAGGCTTATTGCCACGGCAAATAGCCTAAAGAAAAAGCAGCAGCAGCTTCAAGCTGATCAGGACCTGCTGGCCGATCGATGGACCGAGGTCCTCGCGGCCGAAGAGTATAAACTCGAACGCCCCTCCAGAAGCTACCCAAGATGCAAGTTGCTCCCCCGATTAGAGGAGGAAGCATACATACCTTCATCACCAGCGCACGATACGGCAGACCGACCACCCCGTGGTCGCGACAGAGAGGCATCTAGGCCCTCCACCAAGACCGTACCCCGGCATCGCTCCAAAAGCGCGAAGCCGAGAGGGAACGTGCCGGACTTGCGAGATATATTGGAGGACAAAGCAAGGCAATCCAGATCCATCTACGATCACGGGCGCCCGACCCACGGCGAATACCGTCGCACGGATACAATAACTCCGCCGGGCGAACACAGCAGATAACGCTCTCGAGCTACGTCGTGATATTGCCCAATATAGAGCGCCAGACACCCGCTATGCTTCAGCGACGAAGTAATGGATCATCAAATCCTCAAGGGTTTAAAGCCGTAAACATCGAATCCTACGATGGCACAACAGACCGGCGGTTTGGATCGAAGATTATCTCCTTCACATCCATATGGGCCGCGGCGACGATCTCCATGCCATCAAGTATCTCCCACTCAAGCTTAAAGGACCAGCTCGGCATTGGCTTAACAGCTTGCCCGCAGAGTCAATTGGGTGTTGGGAAGACACGGAAGCCGCATTCCTTGACAACTTCGAGAACACGATGTGCGCCACCGACGCCGATGACCTAAGCCACATAATTCAGCAGGCATTTAATCGGCGGACAATTCGGACACGGTTCTTGAAAAAGAAAAACCAAATCGCCGATTGTCCGGATGCAGAGGCCCTCACAGCCTTCAAACATAACATCCGTGACGAGTGGCTAGCCCGCACAGGGACAGAAAAGCGAAATCCATGGCAGCCCTCACATCATTAATGACCCGCTTTTGCGCGGAGAGGATAGCTGGCTAGCTCGCAAAGAACAACCTCGATAAAAATTCTGGCAGTCCGGATACTAAGGACCACAACGGCGTCGCGTCGAAGCAAAAATAAATGCCGCGTTAACAGCGACGACAAGGAGGATACGGCGGTCAACACGGATTTTGAGGCTCTAAACCCGGTCGTGGAAGAAGCCATTCAAAAGAACCACTCCGGTCCGTCCAATTTGGACCGAATACTCGACCGCTTATGCGGATACATGGCACTTCAAAAACCAGCTAATCACACCAACAGAGATTCTTTGGGTGTTCAAGCAGCAAGTTAATTGCGAAAACAATGACAAGGGGCTAAACAATGACGACGAGGAAGAGACCCGACCGCCCGAACAATAGAGGATGAAGGGTTTCCCCCACAAGTGCGGACGGTGAACATGATTTACGCAACCCATATACCCAAGGGGAGCGGAAGCATGCACTAAGGGGCGATATGCGATGGAGCGATCGCCCAAGTTCAATCCATGGTCCTCTTGTCCGATCACTTTCGATCGAAGAGACCATCCGACCAGCATACGCCATGGCGGATTCGCCGCATTGGTTTTAGACCCAATCGTCGATGGATTTCACCTCACGAGAGTCCCGATGGACGGCGGCAGAGCTCGAACCTGCTTTATCGGGATACAAGGCGCAAGATGGGCATAGACACCTCAAGGATTAAACCTACAAAGACAACCTTTAAAGGTGTCATACCAGTGTGGAAGCCAATTATGCAGCTCGACCACACCGAAGTGGTCTTTGGATCCCGGATAGTTTCGGAGCGAGGAGTTAATCTTCGACATAGTCCCATTTCGCAACGGCTATCACGCTCTGCTCGGACGAACCGCGTTTGCAAAGTTCAATGCGGTGCCGCATTATGCATACCTCAAGCTCAAGATGCCAGGCCCTCGCGGAGTCATCACGGACAACGAAAATACGGAACGCTCCTCCGAGCAGAGGAACATACAATGCTCTCGCGCGTGGCGGAAATCTGAGCAGCCTTTTAAGGCAATTTTAGTCCGGTACGTTAAGCGACCGGATCTGATCGAACGCGCCCGAAGCAACACCAACCAAGACCACCTGGCACGATCAGAGCACGCGTAGCAATGCGGCCCTAGCCCCCGCCCTCGCACGTTCGCAAGAGCAACCCTCCGCGTACATCATTACGCTTTGGAGATACCATGGGCGTAGGGGAAGGGGCACGACCACAATAGACCCAGAGTGCGGCTTGACCACACCAGGGGCTCGCAAGTGTGCCACTCTTTCTTATTTACTACTTTCTTTCTTTTTATACACAGGACTCCGTTAGCCAGAGGCCCTGTCCGGCGGTGAACCTGCCGAACTCATGATGCAACAGCCGGGGAAGAAAGAATGTGGCGACTAACACTCAGGTGGTCTCAATTACGAGCATTAAATTTGATTATATACACCAAGTCCGCAGTCCATCCCTGGAGGGGGACATGTTTAACTAGTCCAAAACCCTTGCTTACCGCATTATTTGTATCAGTCCGCACTCATAGCAGACTTCCTTTAATAAATGACGCAGCCCCTTTTTGCCGGTTATTACATACATACGTTCATTACATGACATCTTGCACCCGTATATTTTGGTACGGCCTGATACACCAGGGGCTTATGTTCCCCACATTATGGTGTGATAAGTCCGAACACTTTCACAAGTGCGGCACCCCGAACTTATAGCATTATATGAATCGGCTCTGAATCATGTCTTGGGTCAATAGTTGCGTTTGCACGGCTCCCATGTTTTGGTGCCTTATGTTCCGTTCCGTCGGCTAAGGTGGCACTGGGAGAACCACTGCGATTGCGCCCCGGTTGAGCCGGGCGAGCGCCTCAATGGAGAAAGCTAAAACTGACCGGCACGATAAGGCAAGAGACTGGTCGCTGTTCGAGAGGTCTTTTCGAGTCCTTAAAGACTCACGCCGCTTCGAGCGAAGTTCCGAATAATGTCCGACGAAGGCGTGGATAGCGCCCCGGATTCGGTCTTCCGAATACCAGGGGCTTCGCCAAAATTTAAAATTATAGAATTCTATGGCTAAGTGAGAGTGTTCAAGCATTATAAGTCCGGTTGCCTTGTTCGTTGTGTTGAGCGCCTCCTAGATGGACCCAAAATGGGAACAAGAGTGCTCAAGTTATCCCGAACACCCCAAACTTGCGGCTTGGGGCTGAAGCCAACGACTTGCCATCTCTCGATTTTATAAACGACCGCACGAAGGTAATATTTTAAATTAAACAAGCGTTGCTTAAAGCGCACATGAACAAAGTTTTCAGCGCACGAGATAATACATAGCGAGTTTTACTCAAAATTACATCTCTAGGGCATTCATCCGCAATATCGCGGGCTCCCTTGAGACAGTTTTATAATACATTTGGCGACGATACTCCTTACCCGGTGGCGGCGGGTCGCTGAGAAGCTTCTCGCATCCAGCCTGCCCAGTGCACCTTTGTGCGGGCAAGGGCCCGACGAGCACCTTCAATACAAAGTGGAGCGCTTGATGACCTCCACCCGAGGGCACGATCCACCAGCCGCCGACGAGGCAAGTAGCTCCCAAGCATGGCCTGTCCAGCCACACCGGACTATAAGGCCCTTCATGGCCTCCTCGGCTACCTTGTGGAGTTCGACCACCGCTTTAGCTGGTCGCTTGGGGCACCGGATGGCCGGCCTCAACAGATCGAGACCGAAGACCTTCTCCGCTGAGCTCCCTCCTCGCCACGGTAGAATGCGGCGGCATCGGACACACTACACGGCAGATCTGCAAACGCCCCTGGAGAGCTCCGAATGCGGGTAAGTGTCAGGTAGTTTACATTAACATGCTTGCTTTGCATGAAAAATGCCTTACCCGCCGCTATCTTCTTCACATCTTCAACCTCCTGAAGGGCCTTACGGGCCTCGGCCTTGGCGGACTTGGCACTTTCGAGAGTCGAGGCGAGCTCGGACTCCCGAGTCTTGGAGTCGCGCTCCAAGCTCTCATGCTTCTCCCTGAGAGCCTGGAGCTCTTGCCGCACTACCGCCACCTGCGCCTCCTGCTTTTCCCGCTCTGCCCGCTCAGCCACACACTGCGTTCGTCATGGACACAGCCTCCTTCAGGGCTGCCACCTCGCTTGTGGCCCTGCAGTACCCAGATTATCCTCGTTAATGTTATTGCGACCAAAATCCTTTTACAGAAGGTAAAATTCAAAGTGGTGCTACTCACCTTCTTTGTCCTCGAGCTGCCTCTTGGCATGGCCGAGCTCTTGCTCGGACCGCCGAGATCTTGCTTTAATGTACCAACCTCCACGGTCGGTCGGCAGAGGTCAAGAAAGACAAACCTGCAAACCCATATTGACATAATTTATTAGCAACTGCGAATATCTTTTAGATCCTCGGTCCGCTTTTCTTTCCAACGCCGAACCGAGCATCGAGGCTACTTGTCTATGCGGTATTACATTACATAATTTTAAACTTCTTACCTCAAAGCCTGTTAAAAGGCTGCTGCAGGCTTCGGTCAGCCCGCTCTTGGCGAGATGAACCTTCTGAATCACCGCACTCATGATAGTGCGGTGTTCTTCCTCGATGGAAGCGCCTTTGAGCGCCTCCGACAAGTTGTCCGGCGCCTCCGGTTGGGCGGGGCCGCCCGGTGTCGGTCTTGCCCTTCTTGCGAAGGGCCGCTGCCGGACTCTCGAACCATCTGGGGTTCGGCGTAGAGTCCGGCGCAAAGTCCGGGAGGCTGCCTTGTGGCGCCTCCGGAGCCTCCTCCTGATGGGTCCCTTTCCGGGATCCCACCTCGGCGTCCTCGTCGGCATGAGGGGTGGAGGCAGTCGGGATGGATTCCACATCCGACGCAGCCAACGACCCGCTCGACGAAGCAGGGAGATCATCGTCGGCCGGACTGCAGACAGTATGCGGCGTTAGAAGGACACTATGTGACAAAAAGAAATTACAGATCATTCAGGGATCCGGATACTTACGATCTCGCCTGAGGCCTGGCCCTTGAGGGCCACTCTTCTTCGCCAACATTGGTGTTGGCGGAGCTGTCCGGGGGAATAGTTCTTCCCCTCTTGGACCCTTCGGCCTCCCCTGTTGGGGAGGCCTTTCTCTTTCTCTCTCCCCCCTCTGGGAGAGAGTCTTCTTCCTCCTCCTCGTCTTCAGGGGAGGAATCCGCCTCGGAGTCGTCGGACACCTGAAAACGGGAACTCTTTCGAGTGCCCGTGGCCACCTTCTTGGCCTTCTTCTCCGGCACCACGTGTGGTGCCGGAATCAACAGCCCCGCCATACGGGCGTCCACTGGGTCTTCTGGCATGGGAGCCGGGCAGATGAGCTGCTCGGCCTTCTTCATCCATTCCTGTCAAAGGAAAAGGGAGATTAAAACCCGCTTAGGGTCGAACTATTAACAAGTGTCCCGTAAAGGGTAGAATCACTTACCTCGCCACCGGGCGCCAGGAGTAAAATCCGCGATCTTCCGTCGCGGATGCGGGGGCTTCGGCGCCCTTGAACAGCACCCTCCAGGCGCCTTCGTACGTTGTGTCGAAGAGCCCGCTCAGCGCCTGGTGCTGTTCCGGATTGAACGCCCACAGATTGAATGCCCGTTCTTGGCATGGGAGAATCCGGCGGACGAGCATGACTTGGACCACTTTAACCAGCCTGAGCTTCTTGTTCACCACTTACGGATACGTGCTTGGAGTCCCGTCGGCTCCTTGAATTACCCCACCGCAAGCCCTTCTCTTTCCGGAGGTGAGCTGCGTGGGGATGCCAGATCTAAACTTCGGGGCCGCCACCACGTGGGTTCGCGGCTCGGTGATATAGAACCACCCGATTTGCCCCCTTAACGGAGTCCACGAAGGCCCTTTGAACCAAAGGACGTTGGGCATCTTGCCCAACATGGCGCCCAAGACTCGCTTGCGTGCCCTTCACAACCTTGACAGACGTTGAAGGTCTTGAGCCACAGTCAAGTGGGGCTAGATGCAGAGGAAGGTTTCACACACGACGATAAACGCCGAGATGTTGAGGATGAAGTTGGCGCCAGATCGTGGAAATCCAGCCGTAGTAGAACATGAGCCCCCGGACAAAGGGGTGAAGTGGAAAGCCCAGTCCGCGGAGGAAGTGGGGGAGGAAAACGACCCTCTCATGGGGCCCGGGGGTGCGGACGAGCTACCCCTCGTCGGGCAGCCGATGCGCGATGTCGCCGGAAAGATACCGGCGCTGCGCAGCTTTGTGATGTGCTCCTCCTTAACGGTGGAGGCCAGCCATTTACCTCCCGCTCCGGACATGGTTGGAGAAGGTCGAGGCGAGATGTGCGAACTTGGGCGCTGGAGCTCGAGTGCGCGGAGATGGATAAGCAAAGGAGGAAGAAGGCGTAGGTGAGAAGGTGAATCCTTATCCCTTATATGTAGGCGGACGAAGACTATACATCCCCACTAGCCCGGTAAAACTCGCTTATTTCCCAAGCGCCACCATCAATGGCGCGGTTGGGTTACCCACGTCCGTATTGATGAGAATCCCGGAATAAGGGGAACACGATCTCTGCTTCGACAAGACGTGCCAAGGAAACCGCTTCGCTAAACGTGCTGAGGTGGTATAATACAAAACGATTCAAGTAAAGGCTTGGTAGTGGTGTGACGTCACGCCGCAAAATACGTCGGCAGATTGAGCTTGTGTATATATTATTCTCTCTACGGTGGAATGTGGAATTTATTTTGCAGAGCCGGACACTATCCTGGTGTTCACAATCTTCTCTGGATTATTCAAAGGAGGAACCCGCCTTGCAATGCCGAACATTATGCGCGCCGGACTCATCGTCATTGAAGCCGTGTTCGTGGGCTACCGAGGAGTCCTAGACTAGGGGTGTCCGAACAGCGGACTATCATCGTCCGCGGACTCCAAGACTACGAAGATACAAGATTGAAGACTCCGTCCCGTGTCCGGATGGGACTTTCCTTGGCGTGGAAGGCAAGCTTGGCAATACGGATATGTAGATCTGTTACCATTGTAACCGACTCTGTGTAACCCAGCCCTCTCCAGTGTCTATATAAACCGGAGGACTTTAGTCCGTAGGACATAACATACATTACAACAATCATACCATAGGCTAGCTTTAGGGTTTAGCCTCCTTGATCTCGTGGTAGATCCACTCTTGTACTACCCATATCATCAATATTAATCAAGCAGGACGTAGGGTTTTACCTCCATCAAGAGGGCCCGAACCTGGGTAAAACATCGTGTCCCTTGTCTCCTGTAACCATCCGCCTAGACGCACAGTTCGGAACCCCCTACCCAAGATCCACCGGTTTTGACACCGACAGTGCCCCTGGCGGTTCACATCTGACGGACACGTGGCAAGCATGCAATGAAGGAAATATGCCCTAGAGGCAATAATAAAGTTATTATTTATTTCCTCATATCATGATAAATGTTTATTATTCATGCTAGAATTGTATTAACCGGAAACATGATACATGTGTGAATACATAGACAAACATAGTGTCACTAGTATGCCTCTACTTGACTAGCTCATTGATCAAAGATTGTTATGTTTCCTAACCATAGGCATGTGTTGTCATTTGATTAATGGTATCACATCATTAGGAGAATGATGTGATTGACTTGACCCATTCCCTTAGCTTAGCACTTGATCGTTTAGTTGTTGCTATTGCTTTCTTCATGACTTATACAAAGTTCCTGCAACTATGAGATTGTGCAACTCCCATTTACTGGAGGAACACTTTGTGTGCTACCAAACGTCACAACGAATCGGGTGATTATAAAGGTGCTCTCTGTGTGTCTCCAAAGGTACATGTTGAGTTGGCATAATTCGAGATTAGGTTTTGTCACTCCGATTGTCGGAGAGGTATCTCTGGGCCCTCTCGGTAATACTCATCACTAAGCCTTGCAAGCAATCTTGTAACTAATGAGTTAGTTATGAAATGATGTATTACTGAGCGAGTAAAGAGACTTGCGATAACGAGATTGAACTAGGTATTGGATACCAACGATCGAATCTCGGGCAAGTAACATACCGATGACAAAGGGAACAACGTATGTTGTTATGAGGTTTGACCGATAAAGATCTTAGTAGAATACGTAGGAACCAATATGAACATCCAGGTTCCACTATTGGTTATTGACCAAGAATAGTTCTAGGTCATGTCTACATAGTTCTCGAACCCGTAGGGTCCGCACGCTAACGTTACGATGACAGCTTTATTATGAGTTTATAAGTTTTGATGTACGAAGTTTGTTCGAGTCCCGATGTGATCATGGACATGACGAGGAGTCTCGAAATGGTCGAGACATAAAGATCGATATATTGGAAGCCTATATTTGGACATCGGAATCATTTGAATGAAATCGGCATTTTACCGAGTACCGGAGGTTACCGAACCCCGGGGTTATTGGGCCTACATGGGCCTCGAGGGAGAAGAGGGAAGGAGCCGGAGGGGGCCGCGCCCCTCCCTTCCTAGTACGAACAGACAAGAGAAGGGCGCGCCCCCTTTCCTTCCCTCTTCCTCCTCTTTCCCCTTCTCCTACTCCTACTTGGAAAGAAGGAGTCCTACTCCCGGTGGGAGTAGGACTCCCCCTGGCGCGCCCTCCTTGGCCCGCCTCCTCCCCCAGCTCCTTTATATACGGGGCGGGGCACCCCATAGACACACAAGTTGATCTACGGATCGTTCCTTAGCCGTGTGCGTGCCCCCTCCACCATATTCCACCTCGGTCATATCGTCGCGGAGTTTAGGCGAAGCCTGCGCGATAGAATGTCATCATCGTCACCACGCCGTCGTCGTCGATTGAAACTCATCCCCGACGCTTGCTGGATTGGAGCCCGGGGCGCCATCGAGCCGGGCGTGTCTGAACACGGAGGTGCCGTGACGCTCGGTGCTTGGATCGGTCGATTCGTGAAGACGTACGACTACATCAACCGCGTTGTCATAACGCTTCCGCTTAACGGTCTACGAGGGTACGTAGACAACACTCTCCCCTCTCGTTGCTATGCCATCGCCATGATCTTGCGTGTGCGTAGGAATTTTTTTGAAATTACTGCGTTCCCCAACATGCAACACCTTGGGAGTTGTTCCATGTTCCCACGCACGCCTGGATTGTCGGGGTGGTCGTTCCGAATTCTCCGGGTTTCAGGCAAATAGGATAAAGCATTAAAAACAGATATAATTGTTTGTCAGATTGACTTCAGCTGACAAGGTCCCAGTGAAGACAATCGACAGTTTTCAATAGAACATATGACTTGGACAGATAGAGTTGGGGTAGAAGCATAGATAGGTTAGGGTCCGATCACATTCAGTTAGTTCAAAAGATTCAACACGAAGCCATAGCTATAAGTGAATGCTGTTGAGGACAGAACACAGATAGATATGTATAGTACTAGTCCCATCCAACCAATTGAAGATAAACTTGAATATACGCCAAGGATGAATATGAATCCAATATGAAAACTATGCAAACATAACGCCAAGAGAAACACTTCAAACGAAAATTTGGTGGTGGCGTTACTCACCGCATAGGAAGTATTAGACCCAGACACGACGCACAATTATCGTGGTGCTCCGAAGTCAAATTCCGCATTAATGTATTCACACTTAGAGTGCATGTCTTCATTGATTGAAGATACACATTACTTCGTGTGTTGCACATCTAAGTCATCAAAATGCATAAGTGTTAGGATGTGTGCCCATTCACATGACATTTGAGGATTCCAAGATATTTAGCTCACACCACAACTTGCAAAATCTTTTCTCATCCAAGGGCTTTGTGAAGATATCAGCCAACTGTTCTTCTGTCTTGATGTGAATGATATCAATATCTTCCTTCATAACATTATCTCTGAGAAAGTGATGACGAATTTCAATGTGCTTTGTCTTCGAGTGCTGAACTGGGTTGTTTGCAATCTTGATAGCACTCTCATTATCGCAGTAAAGAGGCACATTCTTCAGATGGATTCCATAGTCCTTGAGAGTTTGCTTCATCCAGAGAAGTTGAGCACAAGAAGATCCAAAGAAGAATGTATTCAGATTCAAGAGTAGAGAGAGATACACGCTACGCTTCTTTGAAGACCAACAGACAAGAGATCGTCCCAGAAAGTGACATGTGCCTGATGTGGACTTGCGATCAAACTTGTCACCAGCATAATCAACATCTGAGAATCCAACTAGATCAAACTCTGAGCCCTTTGGATACCATAATCCTAGTGTTGGGGTGTAAGCCAAATATCGAAGAATTCGCTTCACAGCTAAGTGGTGTGATTCCTTTGGTGCCGCTTGGAATCGGGCACACATGCAAACACTAAGCATTATATCTGGCCTAGATGCACATAAGTAAAGCAAAGAACCAATCATGGAGTGATATACCTTTTGATCAAACTCTTTACCATTCTCGTCGGGACCCAGATGACTTTTGGTTGGCATTGGCGTCGTGTATCGTTTGCAATCTTGCATTCCAAACTTCTTCAGGCAATCTTTGAGATATTTTTCTTGTGATATGAAGATGCCATTGCGTTGCTAACGGATTTGAAGACCCAGAAAGAACTTCAGTTCGCCCATCATGGACATTTGATATTGCTCTTGCATCATGTGACCAAATTCATCACTGTATTTCTTGTTGGTGCATCCGAAGATAATGTCATCCACATAGATTTGGCACACAAATAGTTCACCATCATATGTCTTCGTGAAGAGTGTAGGATCTTGTGAACCAGGTTTGAAGCCTCTGCTCTTCAGGAAGTCTTTAAGCGTGTCATACCAAGCATGAGGGGCTTGTTCGAGGCCATACAGTGCCTTGTTGAGCTTGTATACCATATCAGGATGTTTTGGATCTTCAAAGCCTGGAGGTTGTGCGACATATACTTCTTCTTCTATCTTTCCATTGAGAAAAGCACTTTTCACATCCATTTGATACAGAAGAATGTTGTGATGATTTGCATAAGCTAGCAGTATGTGAATGGCTTCAAGTCTTGCCACCGGAGCTAATGTTTCATCGAAGTCAATTCCTTCCACTTGAGTGTAACCTTGCGCAACAAGACGAGCCTTGTTTCTGACCACCTGACCATGCTCATCTTGCTTGTTGCGATATATCCATTTGGTGCCAATGATATTGTGCTTTCGAGGATCAGGACGCTTGACCAATTCCCACACATTATTTAGCTCGAACTGTTGAAGCTCTTCTTGCATAGCTTGAATCCATTCAGGTTCCATGAAGGCTTCATCAACTTTCTTGGGTTCAGAGATTGAGACAAATGCAAAATGTCCATAGAAGTTGGTTAGATATGTTGCTCTTTGAGTTGCTTTTGAGCGAGTGAGTTGACCAGGTGCATTCAAGCTGTCAATTATCTTCTCAATCTGAACTTCATTTGCAACACGAGGATGAGCGGATTTAAGATTTTGCTCATGCTTGATCAATGTCATCATTTGGGGATTGTCTTGGTGAGCATTGTCTTGAGTTGATTAGGTGCAGAAATGACAAGTTCCTCTTCAGATTGATCCTCAGAGGGTATGATATCTCCAATTCCCATCTGCTTGATGTATTCACTTGGAGGTACTTCATCTAGCACATTTGGCAGGTGCTCTCTTTGCGAGCCGTTAGTTTCATTGAACCGCACATCCACAGTTTCAACCACTTTATAGTGAAAGAGGTTGAAGACTCTATAGGAGTGCAAATCCTTTCCATAACCAAGCATAAAACCTTCATGTGCTTTTGGTGCAAATTTTGAAGTGTGATGTGGATCCTTGATCCAGCACCTAGCACCAAATACTCTGAAGTAGCTTACATTTGGATTCTTACCAGTTAGAAGCTCATAGGATGTTTTCTTCAGAAGCTTGTGAAGATAAACGCGGTTGATGATGTGGCAAGCAGTGTCAATGGCTTCAGGCCAGAACTTCCGTGGAGTCTTGTACTCATCAAGCATCGTTCGGGCCATCTCAATGAGAGTTCTTCTTGCGCCGGTGATGCCATTCTCACGAGGTGTATAAGGAGCAGAGAACTCATTTGTGATACCAAGTGTATCTAGATAGAGGTTGAGGCCGTGTTCTTGAACTCGGTGCCATTGTAAACTTCGATGTGCTTGATCTTGACGTCATAGTTCGTCATGGCACGATTATAAATCGTCGAAGACATCCCGCACTTCAAGATTGTAGAGAATTATGTGCACCCAAGTATATCTAGAGTAATCATCAACAATTGCAAAGCCATAGAGGCAAGCAGTAGCATTGAGAGTAGAGTAGTGAGTAGGGCCGAATAGATCCATGTGAAGCGGCTCGAAGGGTTGAGATGTAGTCATGATTGTCTTCGAGGGATGCTTGGCCCTAGTCATCTTTCCAGCTTCGCAGGCGCCACATAGATGGTCCTTCTTGAACTTGACGCCTTCGATGCCCACGACATGCTTCTTCTTCGCGAGAGTGTGCAAGTTCTTCATGCCAGCATGCCCTAGCCTTCAATGCCAGAGCCAGCATTCTGAAGCCTTTGCTAGAAGACATACAACCATCTGTGGTCCTGCTGAGAAATCTACCATATATAGATCATCTTTCCGATACCCTTCAAAGACTAGAGACTTGTCAGATTCCATTAGTACAAGACATCGATATTTTCCAAATAGCACAATCATGTTTAAGTCACAAAGCATTGAGACATACATTAAGTTGAAACCAAGGGATTCAACCAGCATCACTTTATCCATGTGTTGATCCCTTGATATTGCAACTCTGCATAGACCCAATACCTTGCTTTTACCGGTGTCAGCAAATGTGATGTGACTTTTGTCTGATGGACGTAGCGTTGAATCCATCAGAAGACTTCGATCGCCCGTCATGTGGTTAGTGCATCCACCGTCCATAATCCATTCGAAGTATGAGGTGTAAGTAGCCTCTGATGCAGTTTGGGGATAGGCTTCACCAAGCGAGTTGTGAAGCATAAACATTTGACGAACAAGTGGAACATGAAAATTCAGATCTTGGTTAGGATAGATAGGTTGAGTATCAAGGAATCCTGGAACGAAGTACATAGTAAGACCATTTGGGCATTTTATCTTGCGCCCCACAAGATGTTTAAGGTCCCCAGCATTAGTTTTGGACGCCTTTGACTTCCGTCTGGAGACCTTTCCCTGCAAAAAAGAGTTAAGTTTTCTTAACCACCCACATTTTCAGGGGTGGCTTAGAAGCAATGAGTCTAAGTGCAGCATCTGAGAATTTTAGCTTTGGATCCCTAGTAAATAGCCTTGCAAGAGGTGAATAATACTCATAGGAATAAGCAGAAAAATTCTTTGTTCTATGAACATAGCGGTTTGAAGAAACACGCTCATATTCATGGGTCTGAGTACGATTTCCCTGCAAAACATTTACATTAGGGTGACTCAGATGAGTCCTCGGTCTATATGAAGCTTTTGGACCATATGAAGCCTTTGGTATGGGGTTTGTCTGAAGGAAATATGCCCTAGAGGCAATAATAAATTTATTATCTATTTCCTTATATCATGATAAATGTTTATTATTCATGCTAGAATTGTATTAACCGGAAACATAATACATGTGTGAATACATAGACAAACATAGTGTCACTAGTATGCCTCTACTTGACTAGCTCGTTAATCAAAGATGGTTAAGTTTCCTAACCATAGACATGAGTTGTCATTTGATTAACGGGATCACATCATTAGAAGAATGATGTGATTGACTTGACCCATTCCGTTAGCCTAGCACTTGATCGTTTAGTATGTTGCTATTGCTTTCTTCATAATTTATACAAAGTTCCTGCAACTATGAGATTATGCAACTCCCGTTTACCGGAGGAACACTTTGTGTGCTACCAAACGTCACAACATAACTGGGTGATTATAAAGGTGCTCTACATGTGTCTCCGAAGGTGCATGTTGGGTTGACGTATTTCGAGATTAGGTTTTGTCACTCCGATTGTCGGAGAGGTATCTCTGGGCCCTCTCGGTAATACACATCACTTAAGCCTTGCAAGCATTGTAACTAATGAGTTAATTACGGGATGATGTATTATGGAACGAGTAAAGAGACTTGCCGGTAACGAGATTGAACTAGGTATTGGATGCCGACGATTGAATCTCGGGCAAGTAACATACCGATGACAAAAGGAACAACGTATGTTGTTATGCGGTTTGATCGATAAAGATCTTCATAGAATATGTAGGAGCCAATATGAACAGCCAGGTTCCACTATTGGTTATTGACCGGAAACAGTTCTCGGTCATGTCTACATAGTTCTCGAACCCGTAGGGTCTGCACGCTTAACGTTACGATGACAGTTTTATTATGAGTTTATAAGTTTGATGTACCAAAGGAGTTCGGAGTTCTGGATGAGATTAGGGACATGACGAGGAGTCTCGAAATGGTCGAGACGTCAAGATCGATATATTGGACGACTATATTCGGACTTCGGAAAGGTTCCGAGTGATTCGGGTACTTTTTGGAGTATCGGAGAGTTACGGGAGTTCGCCGGGAGAAGTATTGGGCCTTGTTGGGCCATACGGGAAAGAGAGAGGGGCTGCCTAGGGCAAGCTGCGCGCCCCCCAAGGCCTAGTCCGAATTGGACTAGGGGGAGGGGCCGCACCCCCTCTGCCGTGGGAACGAACACCTATGGGACCGGAGCCCCTTTCGGTCCGGCGAGGGGCGGAGATCGCACAAAGAGCGGATCGAGGCAAAGCACGCGGGCGGTTTTACCCAGCTTCGGAGCTCTCCGGAGAGATAATACTCCTACTGCTGCTTTGTGATTGTATTCTGTTCTTGCTCGAGAGCGTGAGTGTTTTCTAGTTTCGAATGCGTCGACCCCCTTCTACGTTGCGCATGGGCCTCCTTTTATATGATCAAAGGGGTCACCGACAGGTGGCAACGTAGGTGAGGGCAAAAATGTAAAAAGAGTGGTTGGTACAACTACTTGTACAGTGTATCCTACCTAACTCTGACGGCAGGGGACAAAAGCATTTAATGCCCGTCCGCGTCGCCCAAACAGGCTTAAAAGCGATCGTTAGGGCGCCACCGCCGCCACGATGGCCATCTTGTCATCTCCGCTACCTCGCAAGACAGCTAGTCTGACCTCTCGCCACGCCGCACTGGAAAGATCGAGGCGACACATTGGCGGATCTTACTGGGCGTGGAGTACAGAGTGGTAGTTTTGCCGCGGCAAGCGCCTTGCCGCGGTCGTTGTCTTGTCGCGCCCGGAAGCTTGTCGCTTGCCGGGTCTTGCCAGGACGCGCGGCGCGTCGCGGCAAGTTCCTTGAAATGCCTTGGTTGGCCTTCCCGGCAAGCTCCTCTTGTCGGGGCCTTGACCTTCCCGGCAAGCTCCTCTTGCCGGGGTCTTGTCTTCTCGGTTTAAACACTTTGTTCTTGAATGGCTCCAAAGGAAACAACGGAGGACCTTGGCGGTCACCCGGCAAGCCTTGCCGCGGGGTGCTGCAACTGCCCGTGCACAAGTTCGGGATACTAAGGTACCCGTACTTTAGTACACCGACACCCTCCTTCCTTCCCTTCTCTCTTCCCTTTCCTTCTCTCCTACTCCTACTACATGGAAGGGCTCCTAGTTCTACTAGGAAAGGGGGAATCCTACTCCCGGTGGGAGTAGGACTCCCCTAAGCGCCGCCATAGAGAGGGCCAGCCCTCCCCTCCTCCACTCCTTTATATACGAGGCGGGGGCACCCCATAGACACACAAGTTGATCTACGATCGTTCCTTAGCCGTGTCGGTGCCCCCTCCACCATAATCCACCTCGGTCATATTGTCGCGGAGTTTAGGCGAAGCCTGCGCCGATAGAACATCATCATCGTCACCATGCCGTCGTCTTGTGAACTCATCCCCGACGCTATTTGGATTGGAGCCCGGGGGCGTCATCGAGCTGGGCGTGTCTTTGAACATGGAGGTGCCGTGCGTTCGGTGCTTGGATCGGTCGATTCGTGAAGACGTCGACTACATCAACAGCGTTGTCATAACGCTTCCGCTAACGGTTCACGAGGGTATGTAGACAACACTCTCCTCTCGTTGCTATGCCATCAACATGATCTTGCGTGTGCGTGGAAATTTGTTGAAATTACTATGTTCGCCAACAAAGGGGCATCCGAGCCTAGGTTTTATGCGTTGATGTTATATGCACGAGTAGAACACAAGTGAGTTGTGCGCGATACAAGTCATCTTGCTTACCAAACATGTCATACTTTGGTTCGGCGGTATTGTTGGATGAAGCGGCCCGGACCGACATTACGCGTATGCTTACGCGAGACTGGTTCTACCGACGTGCTTTGCACATAGGTGGCTTGTGGGTGTCAGTTTCTCCAACTTTAGTTGAACCAAGTGTGGCTACGCCCGGTCCTTGCGAAGGTTAAAACAGCACCAACTTGACAAACTATCGTTGTGGTTTTGATGCGTAGGTAAGAACGGTTCTTGCTCAGCCCGTAGCAGCCACGTAAAACTTGCAACAACAAAGTAGAGGACGTCTAACTTGTTTTTGCGGGGCATGTTGTGATGTGATATGGCCAAGACGTGATGCTATATTTTATTGTATGAGATGATCATGTTTTGTAACCGGTTATCGGCAATCGGCAGAGCCATATGGTTGTCGCTTTATTGTATGAAATGCAAACACCACAGTAATTGCTTTACTTTATCACTAAGCGGTAGCGATAGTCGTAGAAGCAATAGATGGCGTAACGACAACGATGCTACGATGGAGATCAAGGTGTCGCTACCGGTGACGATGGTGATCACGATGGTGCTTGGAGATGGAGATCACAAGCACAAGATGACGATGGCCATATCATATCACTTATATTGATTGCATGTGATGTTTATCCTTTATGCATCTTATCTTGCTTTGATTGACGGTAGCATTTTAAGATGATCTCTCACTAAAATTATCAAGAAGTGTTCTCCCGAGTATGCACCGTTGCCAAAGTTAAATCGTGCCCGGACACCACGTGATGATCGGGTGTGATAAGCTCTACGTCCATCTACAACGGGTGCAAGCCAGTTTTGCACACGCAGAATACTCAGGTTAAACTTGACGAGCCTAGCATATGCAGATATGGCCTCGGAACACGGAACCGAAAGGTCGAGCGTGAATCATATAGTAGATATGATCAACATAGAGATGTTCACCATTGAAAACTACTCCATCTCACGTGATGATCGGTTATGGTTTAGTTGATTTGGGTCACGTGACCACTTAGATGACTAGAGAGATGTCTGTCTAAGTGGGAGTTCTTAAGTAATATGGTTAATTGAACTTAAATTTATCATGAACTTAGTCCTGGTAGTATTTTGCAAATTATGTTGTAAGATCAATAGCTTGCGTTGTTGCTTTCATATGTTTATTTTGATATGTTCCTAGAGAAAATTGGGTTGAAAAATGTTAGTAGGAATGATGCGGATTGGATCCATGATCCGAGGTTTATCCTCATTGTTTGCGAGTAAGAATTATGTCCTTAATGCACCACTAGGTGACAGACCTATTGCGGGAGCGAATCGCGGACGTTATGAGCGTTTGGCTAGCTCAATATGATGACTACTTGATAGTTTTGTGCACCATGCTTTATGGCTTAGAATCGGGACTTCAAAGATGTTTTGAACATCATGGACCATATGAGATGTTCCAGAATTGAAGTTAATATTTCAAGCAAATACCGAGTTGAGAGATATGAAGTCTCCAACAAGTTCTATAGCTAAAAGATGGAGGAGAATCGCTCAACTAGTGAGCATGTGCTCAGATTGTGCGGATACTTCAATCGCTTGAATCAAGTGGGAGTTAATCTTCCGGATAAGATAGTGATTGACAGAATTCTCTAGTCACCATCACTAAGTTACTAGAACTTGAGATGAACTATAGTATGCAAGGGATGACGAAAACGATTCCCGAGCTCTTCGTGATGTTGAAATCAACGAAGGTAGAAATCAAGAAAGAGCATCAAGTGTTGATGATTGACAAGACCACTAGTTTCAAGAAAAGGGCAAAGGAAAGAAAGGAAACTTCAAGTAGAATGGCAAACAAGTTGTCACTCCCGTGAAGAAGACCAAAGCTGGACCAAAGCACGAAACCGAGTGCTTACACCGCAAAGGAATGGTCCTTTGAAGCGGAAATGCCCTGAATATTTGGTGGATAAGAAGGATGGCAAAGTGAACAAGGGTATATTTGATATACAGGTTATTGATGTGTGCTTTACTAGTGTTTATAGTAGCCCCTGAGTATGTGATACTTGTTCGGTTGCTAAGATTAGTAACTCGAAACAGGAGTTACAGAATAAACAAAGACTAGTTGAAGGGGAAGTGACGATGAGTGTTGGAAGTAGTCCAAGATTGATATGATCATCATCGCACACTCCCTATACTTTCGAGATTAGTGTTAAACATAAATAAATGTTATTTGGCGTTTGCGTTGAGCATGAATATGATTTGATCATGTTTATTGCAATACGGTTATTCATTTAAAATCAGAGAATAATTGTTGTTCTATTTAAATGAATAAAACCTTCAATGGTCATACACCCAACGAAAATAGTTTGTTGGCTCTCGATCGTAGTGATGCACATATTCATAATATTGATGCCAAAAGATGCAAAGTTAATAATGATAGTGCAACTTATTTGTGGCACTGCCGTTTTGGTCATATCAGTGTAAAGCGCATGAAGAAACTCCATAAAGATGGATTTTCGGAATCACTTGGTTATGAATCATTTGATGCTTGCGAACCATGCCTTTTGTGCAATATGACTAAAACTCCGTTCTCAAGAACAATGGAACAAGCTACTGACTTATTGGAAATAATACATACCGATGTATGCGATCCAATGAGTGTTGATGCTCGTGGCAAGTATCGTTATTTTCTTACCTTCACAAGATGATTTGAGCAGATATGGGTATATCTACTTGATGAAACATAAGTCTGAAATAGTTGAAAGGTTCAAAGAATTTCAGAGTGAAGTGGAAAAATCATCGTAACAAGAAAATAAAGTTTGTGCGATCTGATCGCGGAGACGAATATTTAAGTTACGAGTTTGGTCTACAATTAAAACAATGTGGAATAGTTTCACAGCTCACGCCACCTGGAACACCACAACGTTATGGTGTGTCCGAACATCGTAACCGCACTTTATTGGATATAGTGCGATCTATGATGTCTCTTACTGATTTACCACTATTGTTTTTGGGTTATGCATTAGAGACAACTGCATTCACGTTAAAAGGGCACCATCTAAATCCGTTGAGACGACACCATATGAACTGTGGTTTAGCAAGAAATCCAAGTTGTCGTTTCTTAAAGTTTGGGGCTGCGATGCTTATGTGAAAAAGCTTAAGGCCATGAAATCTGAGATGGGATCCATGTATGAGAACAAAGTGTGGACTTTGGTGGAGTTGCCCGATGATCGGCAAGCCATATTGTATAAATGGATCTTCAAGAGGAAGACGGACGTTGATAGTAGTGTTACTATCTACAAAGCTCGACTTGTCGCAAAAAGGTTTTTAACAAGTTCAAGGTGTTGACTACAATGAGATTTTCTCAACTGTAGCGATGCTTAAGTCTGTCCGAATCATGTTAGCAATTGCCACAATTAATGAAATCTGGCAAATAGATGTCAAAACTGCATTCCTTAATGGTTTTCTCAAAGAAGAGTTGTATATGATGCAACCAGAAGGTTTTGTCAATCCTAAAGGTACTAACAAAATGTGCATGCTCTAGCGATCCATCTATGGACTGGTGCAAGCATCTCGGAGTTGGAATATACGCTTTGATGAGTTGATCAAGCATATAGTTTTGTATGCACTTTACGGTGAAGCCCAGATTTACAAGAAAGTGAGTGGGAGCACTACAACATTTCTGATAAGTATATGTGAATGACATATTGTTGATCGGAAATAATGTAGAATTATTCTGCAAAGCATAAAGGAGTGTTTGAAAGGAGTTCTTTAAAATAAAGACCTCAGTAAAGCTACTTACATATTGAGCATCAAGATCTAACGAGATAGATCAAGACGCTTGATAAGATTTTCAATGAGTACATACCTTGACAAGATTTTGAAGTAGTTCAAAATGGAACAGTCAAAGAAAGAGTTTCTTGCCTGTGTTACAAGGTGTGAAATTGAGTAAGACTCAAATCCTGACCACAGCAGAAAATAGAAAGAGAATGAAAGTCATTCCCTATGCTTCAGTCATAGGTTCTATAAAAGTATGTCATGCTATGGACCAGAGCTATTGTATACTCTGCCCTAGTTTGGCAAGGGAGTACAATAGTGATCTAGGAGTAGATCACTGGACATTGGTCAAAATTATCCTTAGTGGAATAAGGATATGTTTCTCGATTATGGAGGTGATAAAATAGTTCGTCGTAAAGAGTTACATCGATGCAAGCTTTTACACCGATCCAGATGACTCTAAGTCTCAATCTGGATACATATTGAAAGTGGGAGCAATTAGCTAGAGTAGCCCCGAGCAGAGCATTGTAGACATAGAATATTTGCAAAATACATACGGCTCTGAATGTAACAGACCCGTTGACTAAATTTCTCTCACGAACAAAACATGATCATACCTTTGTACTCTTTGGGTGTTAATCACATAGTGATGTGAGCTAGATTATTGACTCTAGTAAACCCTTCGAGTGTTGATCACATGAAGATGTGAACTATGGGTATTAATCACATACAGATGGGAATATTGGTGTTAAATCACATGGCGATGTGAACTAGATAATTGACTCTAGCGCAAGTGGGAGACTAAAGGAAATATGCCCTAGAGGCAATAATAAAGTTATTATTTATTTCCTTATATCAGGATAAATGTTTATTATTCATGCTAGAATTGTATTAACCGAAAACATAATACATGTGTGAATACATAGACAAACATAGTGTCACTAGTATGCCTCTACTTGACTAGCTCATTAATCTAAGATGGTTAAGTTTCCTAACCATAGACATGAGTCGTCATTTGATTAACAGGATCACATCATTAGAAGAATGATGTGATTGACTTGACCCATTCCGTTAGCCTAGCACTTGATCATTTAGTATGTTGCTATTGCTTTCTTCATGACTTATACAAAGTTCCTGCAACTATGAGATTATGCAACTCCCGTTTACCGGAGGAACACTTTGTGTGCTACCAAACGTCACAACGTAACTGGGTGATTATAAAGGTGCTCTACAGGTGTCTCCGAAGGTACATGTTGGGTTGGCGTATTTCGAGATTAGGTTTTGTCACTCCGATTGTCAGAGAGGTATCTCTGGGCCCTCTCGGTAATACACATCACTTAAGCCTTGCAAGCATTGTAACTAATGAGTTAATTACGAGATGATGTATTACGGAATGAGTAAAGAGACTTGCCGGTAACGAGATTGAACTAGGTATTGGATACCGACGATCGAATCTCGGGCAAGTAACATACCGATAACAAAAGGAACAACGTATGTTGTTATGCGGTTTGACCGATAAAGATCTTCGTAGAATATGTAGGAGCCAATATGAACATCCAGGTTCCACTATTGGTATTGACCGGAAACAGTTCTCGGTCATGTCTACATAGTTCTCGAACCCGTAGGGTCCGCACGCTTAACGTTACGATGACAGTTTTATTATGAGTTTATAAGTTTTGATGTACCGAAGGAGTTCGGAATCCCGGATGAGATCGAGGACATGACGAGGAGTCTCGAAATGGCCGAGACGTAAAGATCGATATATTGGACGACTATATTCGGACTTCGGAAAGGTTCCGAGTGATTCGGGTATTTTTCGGAGTACCGGAGAGTTAGGGGAATTCGCCGGGAGAAGTATTGGGCCTTGTTGGGCCATACGGGAAAGAGAGAGGCGCTGCCTAGGGCAAGCAGCGCGCCCCCCAAGGCCTAGTCCGAATTGGACTAGGGGGAGGGGCCGCACCCCCTCCTTCCTTCCCTTCTCTCCTACTCCTACTACATGGAAGGGCTCCTAGTTCTACTAGGAAAGGGGGAATCCTACTCCCGGTGGGAGTAGAACTCCCCTAAGGCGCGCCATAGAGAGGGCCGGCCCTCCCCCTCCTCCACTCCTTTATATACGGGGGCAGGGGGCACCCCATAGACACACAAGTTGATCTACGGATCGTTCCTTAGCCGTGTGCGGTGCCCCCCTCCACCATAATCCACCTCGGTCATATCGTCGCGGAGTTTAGACGAAGCCCTGCGCCGGTAGAACATCATCATCGTCACCACGCCGTCGTGCTAACGGAACTCATCCCCGACACTTCGCTGGATTGGAGCCCGGGGGACGTCATCGAGATGGACGTGTGCTAAACACGGAGGTGCCGTACGTTCGGTGCTTGGATCGGTCGATTCGTGAAGACGTACGACTACATCAACCGCGTTGTCATAACGCTTCCGCTAACGGTCTACGAGGGTATGTAGACAACACTCTCCCTCTCGTTGCTATGCCATCAACATGATCTTGCGTGTGCGTAGGAAATTTTTTGAAATTACTACGTTCCCCAACATTGTCTTCTTCACGGGTGAGTTCATGATGACATTCACAGGAAGATTCTCAAGACAACTTTTGGGAACCCATATCTTCTTCAAAGGTGGCCCATTCCTGCAGTTAGTACAAATATACCTGGCAAACACTTCACCATTCTGATCTTAAACAGTTTATAGTTTGCATCAAAGGATTCATCAATGATAATGGGGTTAGCACAAGTGAAACCAGATAAGGTGGATGGGTCAACTGGAGGTGCCTTGCAGCAACCCATGTGGTTTGGGGTACTGCTCAGGCTTCCAGTACGACCCATCAACATTCATTTTCCTCTCGAACCCAACACCCTCTTTCCTAGGGTTTCGGTTCAGAATCTGCTTTTTGAGGACATCACATAGTGTCTGATGCCCTTTGAGACTTTTGTACATCCCTGTCTCAAGCAATGTCTTCAAGCTGGCATTCTCATCAGCAATAGTAGTGGTATCCTCAGCAGAAGGGTTAGTTACCACGCCATCAGTTGAAGATATTGCAACAGTAGCAGCGGTAGAACATTCAACAACAGAAGCAGCGTTATCACGCTCAATGCATTTTAGGCATGGTGGTTCAAATCCTTCCTGAGCGGGACTGATCTGTTGGGCGCGAAGTGACTCATTTTCCTTTTGAAGATCTTCATGATCCGATCTCAATTTCTCAAGTTCCTGCTTCCTTTGAAGATAATCATAGGAAAGCTTTTCATGAGAAGTTGTGAGCGATTCATGTCAACCTTCAAGTTCCTGGTACTTAATATGAAGATTTTTTTATGTCTTCAATTAAGGACTGAGACTTGGTCATATCCGCGTCCAACAGGTCATCGCTTTTGTCTAACAATTTTTGAGTATGTTCCATAGCTTTCTGTTGTTCAGTTGCAATTTTAGCAAGTGTTTTGTAACTAGGTTTAGATTCACCATCAGAGTCATCTTCACTGGATGTTTGAAAGTAAGCATTGCATGATTTTACCTTGGCACCGCGTGCCATGAAGCAGTAGGTGGGAGGCGAGTCGTCCTCGACATTATCATCAGTGTTGGTGACGGAGCCATTGTCTTCGGTGTTGAAGATGGACTTGGCGACGTAGGCAGTAGCTAGAGCTAGACTCGCAACACCCGAGTCAGACTCCCCCTTAGACTCCGCCTCCGCCTCCTCTGAAGCTGACTCCTCCTCTGAATCCATTTCCTTGCCAACAAAAGCACGGGCCTTGCCAGATGAGCTCTTCTTGTGTGATGAAGATCTGGAAGAAGACTTGGAAGAAGACTTTGAGGATTACTTATTTTTCTTGTCATCATAATCATATTCTTTGCTCTTCTTCTTCTTCTTCTTCTCATTGTCCCACTGTGGACACTCAGAGATGTAGTGACCAGATTTCTTGCACTTGTGACAGGTTCTCTTCTTGTGATCATAGGCAGAAGCTTCATCATTCCTTGAGCTGGATCGTGAAGACTTTCTGAAGCCTTTCTTCTTGGTGAATTTCTAGAACTTCTTCACAAGCATAGCGAGCTCCTTTCCAATGTCTTCAGGATCACCAGAACTGCAGTCAGATTCTTCTTCAACTGAGGAAGCAGCAGCCTTTGCCTTCAAAGCTCGAGTTCGGCCATAGTTGGGGCCATAGATATCTCGTTTCTCAGATAGCTGGTACTCATGCGTGTTGAGCCTCTCAAGTATGTGAGATGGATCAAGAGTCTTGAAATCAGGGCATTCTTGTATCATCAGGGCTAAGGTGTCAAATGAGCTATCAAGAGATCTCAGTAGTGTCTTCACTATCTCATGCTTCGTGATCTCAGTGGCGCCGAGTGCTTGGAGCTCATTTGTGATATTAGTGAGGTGATCAAATGTGAGCTGGACATTCTCGTTGTCGTGTCTCTTGAAGCGGTTGAAGAGGTTGTGGAGAGTGCTGATACGTTGATCTCGCTGAGTTGAGATGCCTTCATTGACCTTGGAGAGCCAGTCCCAGACTAGCGTCGACGTTTCCAGAGCACTCACACGACCATATTGTCCTTTGGTAAGGTGACCACAGATGATGTTCTTGGCAGTAGAGTCCAGTTGAATGAACTTCTTGACATCAGTAGGGGTGACGCCTTCACCTGTCTTGGGAACGCCGTTCTTGACGACATACCATAGATCGACATCAATGGCTTCAAGATGCATGCGCATCCTATTCTTCCAGTAGGGATATTCAATGCCATCGAAGATGGGGCACGCAACGGAGACTTTGATTATCCCTGCAGTCGACATAGCTAAACTACAGGTGGTTAAACCGAATCACAGAGAACAAGGGAGTACCTTGCTCTGATACCAATTGAAAGGGCTAGTTATCGACTAGAGGGGGGTGAATAGGCGATTTTTATGAAAGTCTTCAAAACATGGGAGTTTCAAAGACAAACAATATAAACAACACTATTCGAATGCAGCGGAAGGTAGACTACACTAGACAAGCCATATTCAAGTATTCAATATAGTGAAAGCACGATGACTAATAGCAGCCATGTAGTAAAGATCAGGATGGAAGATAGTATGAAGCCAATCAGAACAGGTAGTCACACAGTGAAGTCAAACAGATAATGCAAGCAGGCAATGACTTCACGAAGACAAACTGTAAGTAAAGAGAGGTAAGAGATAGAACCAGTGGCTTCACGAGGACAAGGATTTGTTCGACCAGTTCCAGTTGTTGTGACAACTGTACGTCTGGTTAGGGAGGCTGAGATTCAATTCAGAAGACCGCGTCTTCACCTTATTCCCCTTGAGCTAAGGACACCTAGTCCCCCCCCCCCAATCACTCTGGTAAGTCTTCAAGGTAGACTTCCGAACCTTCACAGACTTCGTTCACCGACAATCCACAATGGCTCTTGGATGCTCAAAACGCGACGCCTAACCGGCTGGAGGATTCACAGTCCTCAAGTGTAACAAGTCTTCAGATCACGCGGACAGAAAGACTTTAGTGATGCCAAACACTCCTTGGGATCGGGGTGGTTTGGGCTTTGTCCTCGTAAGGATTCTCTCTCGAAAGCTTCGGCGGTGGGTTGCTCTCAAACGACAAAAGCCATGTACTAACTCTGAGCAGCCACCAATTTATGGTGTAGGGGGTGGGCTATTTATAGCCACTGGGCAACCCGACCGAATATGTCCAAAATGACCCTGGGTCACTAAGGAACTGACACGTGTCGCAACGATCAGATTTCAAACACACGCGATAGCTTTACTTGGGCTACAAGTAAAGCTGACCTATCCGACACAGGATAACATTTGCTCTCATTGTCCTCGCTCGAAGACAAAGGATTTGGTTTGAGCATCACTTCAGTCACTCTGACTTTGTTCACTTGGACCCCACTTAACAATGCGGTGGTTCCTATGACTCAACAAAGAAGAAAAGGAAACAACGAAACAACTAAGTCTTCGCGCTCCATAGTCTTCACTCAATGTCTTATCGTGTCATAGTCTTCAATGCGAATAACTTCACAGACCACCATTGTCTTCAATGTCTTCACACATTTTTAGGGGTCATCTCCGGTAGGTAAACCAAATCAAAGAGGGACTATTACCTGTGTTATCCTGCAATTCTCACAAACACATTAGTCCCTCAACTAGGTTTGTCGTCAATACCCCAAAAGCAACTAGGGGTGGCACTAGATGCACTTACAGCTAGGCGGCAGATCAACCAAGTCCCAGACTTGATTCTCATCCATGGACTTTAACTCGGATCTCATGGCCTCCAGCCATGCCTCAAAATCTAGGCTCACCATTGCTTCTTGAAAGTGCGTTATATCGACTAGAGGGGGTGACTAGGCGATCTTTACAAATTCGTCACTAAGGAATTTCTAGGTGAAGAAATTCCTAAGCAACGACACACTAGCAGCAGAATAAGTACTCAGGTATAAGCATAACAGAGCAATAACATAGTCATCATGATAAAATGAAAACAAGCACAAAGTATAGATAGCGTGAAAACAGGATAGGCAGGATGAAGACTATGTGACTAAAGAAATAGGATAGAGGAAATAGACAAAGTCTTCAGTCAAAGTCTTCAAACAGTAATGATCAGGTTCATCAACACATGAGTGAGGAAATGAAAGGGTTGAGGAAATAGAACCAGTTGGCTTGGTGAAGATAATAATTTTGTAGACCAGTTCCAACTGTTGTGACAGTTGTACGTCTGGTTGGAGCGGCTGGGTATTTAAAGCTAAGGACACATAGTCTCGGACACACAGTCATCAGCGTATTCTCTTGAGCTAAAGTCACACAGACCTCGCCCAATCACTCGTAGTAAGTCTTCAGGTGACTTCCAAACCTTCACAGACTTGGTCACTCGGCGATCCACAATTCCTCTTGGATGCTCAAAGCATGACGCCTAACCGTCTGGAGGATGCACAGTCATCAAAGGTAACAAGCGTCGTTTCCACACGGGAACAATCTCTTAAGTGATGCTCAATCACTTTGGGTTGTAGGTGTTTGGGTTTTGGGTTTTCCTCGATGATTTTCACTCAAAGTGCTCGGAGGATGGGATGCTGTCAATGACAAGTGTCAGTTTCTCTCAGAGCAGCCAACCAGCTAGTGGTTGTAGGGGGCGGCTATTTATAGCCTCGGGAGTAGCCTGACATGATAAGACATAAATGCCCTTCAATGATATGACCGTTAGGTGGGTAGATATTGGGACAGCTGACGTGTAGCACAGCAACGGTCGGATATTTGAGAATCAAATTCATCAGGGCTATCATGTTCCTCACTATGTAGGCAATCCGCATTGACGAATTCCTAATTCCTTAGTCAGAACAAATTCCTCAAAGACCAGAAGGTCTTCATCTCTGTCACTGAAGAAATTGACTGAGCTGATATGAGATTTCCAATGCCTTCACTCGAAAGGATTGGGAAGGTGTAGGATTTTGAGTTGAGCATCACTTGTAAAGTGTTTCCTTAGTTTTACCTCGACCACCTTTTAACAGTACGGGGTTTCCTATGACTCAAGAAAGAGAAAAAGAAACTATGAAAACAAAAGTCTTCATGCTTCATAGTCCTCGCATGAATATCCAAGTCTTCAAGGTCACACCAATTTCTCCACTTTCAAAGTCTTCAGGAGAACCAAAGTCTTCAGCTGAAGACATACATTTTTAGGGGTTGACTTCCATCGTAAATATCAAAACTCCTCATCGACTTATAGAGCCTGTGTACACTCACAAACATATTAGTCCCCTAACCTATAAGTCTTCAATACACCAAATTCACTAAGGGGCACTAGATGCACTTACAATCTCCCCCTTTTTGGTGATTGATGACAAATATGTTAAGTTTTCAATGGGGATAATCATATGAAGTGTAATTTCTAAAATGGAGGAATTTGACTGCAAGATATAGAAGAACTCCCCCCGAAGATGTGCATATATGAGGAATTTGCTTTGGATAGCAAATGCACATTTGTAGAGTAATATCATGGAGATCTCCCCCTATATCTTGTAATTCATACACGCATTTAACATATAATATGAAGAATTTGAAATGCATGATGAAATATGGTGTCTAACTAAATTCAGCATGCGTGCATTAAAGTACTTGAGGAAATAAGCATGCAGAAAGTAGACAAAAGTACCAGAGCACCATAGGACTTAAGTTTACAACTCATTAGAGCAAACACTTCAGAAGAGCAAGAGTTGTAACTTATCAAAAAATGCCCATATATTAGACCCGCTTAAAGACTAACTCAAATTTCTCCCCCTCTGTCATAAAATGACCAAAAGGGACGAAAAATGAGGACTAACACCCCTGAAGAGTATCATCATGATGTCGATGGAGGAGCGCCAGCATAGTTGGGGTCGTCCGTTGGTGTAGGGCCTGCCGCAGTGTCATCCAAATTTTCAGCTTTGTCTGTCTTGCGCGATGAAGAATATGAACTGGCGACCAACCGAGGAACTTTGACCTTCTTGAATTTCTTCAAGGGTGGCTGAGACCAGTCAAAGTCTTGCTGGAAGTCCATCTCCTTGAGTTCTTCAGCAGTTTATAGATGTGAAAGAATAGCCCAGGTGTGGTCGAAGACTTGATGCAGATAATGGTGATTCTTCTTCACAGTGTTCTGAGTCATGGTCATGTTATGAAGAATAGCACCAAACTGACGCTTGACACACTTGTGATTTCTATCCACTTTTTGATGAAGACTGAGGGGAAGCTCACAATCAGTCATTACACGCAGAGCACTAGCTTGAGGATTTTGCTTTGTAGCTTTGGCGGAAGAATCTTGCGTTGCAGAGTCATCATTGGTCGAATAGGATGTAGCCTTGTGAAATTGACCATCCAGAGGACGAGTGCCTTCATCAATGACAGCTGCTTTGCCCTTCTCATCAGCTGAGGAAATAGTTCATTTGAGGACATCAATTGGGGGCAAATAGCTGAGATGATTTTGAAAGTCAACCTTGTAATGAAAGACCTTAATCTGATGAATTTCATGATCCAGGGAGCGTAAGGCTTCAACTCAAAAGGTGACAAAGTAGCATTGGCCAAAGTCCTCATGAAGAAATCGTGGTAGTTGATGGGAATACCATGCATGATGTTAAAGAGCAGATTCTTCATGATGCCAACAACTTCTTCATCTGAGTTGTGGCCCTTGATTGGGCTGAGGGTTTTGGTCAATATGCGAAATATTGTCCTTGGCACATACAACAATTCCTTCACAAGGAATGTGGTCCTTGGAGCTTGGCCAGCCTTCAAAGGCTTCATCAATACTTGCATCAGATGATTTGAAAGTTCAGGTTCCTCATATAGTTTTAGTGCACCTTCAGTGGGAGGATTGACTGGGACGGCGTGAAGCAATTCAGAGGCCGGAGCTTTATAGTGAGTGTTTTCTGTCATCCAGTCCAGTGATACGTCTCCGTCATATCTATAATTTTTGATTGTTCCATGCCAATATTATTCAACTTTCATATACTTTAGGCAACTTTTTATATTATTTCTTGGGACTAACATGTTGATCTAGTGCCCAGTGCTAGTTCATGTTTGTTGCATGTTTTATGTTTCACAGAAACCCCATATCAAATGGAGTCCAAACGGGATAAAATGAACGGAGAATATTTTTGGAATATTTATGATTTTTGGAAAGGAAAATCAATGCGAGACGGTGCCCGAGGGGGCCACGAGGCAGGGGGCGCGCCCCTGACCCTTGTGGGCACCCCGTAAGGCGAATTACGCTCTTCTTTTTCCGCAGAAAGCTAATTTTCGAGGAAAAATCTGGGCGAAAGTTTCAATCCAATCGGAGTTACGGATCTCTGGATATATAAGAAACGGTGAAAGGGCAGAATCAGAGAACGCAGAAATAGAGAGAGACAGAGAGACAGATCCAATCTCAGAGGGGCTCTCGCCCCTCCCACGCCATGGAGACCATGGACCAGAGGGGAAACCCTTCTCCCATATAGGGAGGAGGTCAAGGAAGAAGAAGAAGAAGAAGAAGAAGAAGAAGAAGAAGGGGGGCTCTCTCCCCCTTGCTTCCGGTGGCGCCAGAACGCCGCCGGGGGCCATCATCATCACCGCGATCTACACCAACAACTTCACTGCCCTCATCGCCAACTCTTCCCCCCTCCATGCAGCGGTGTAACCTCTCTTTTACCCTCTGTAATCTCTACTTAAACATGGTGCTCAACGCTATATATTATTTCCCAATGATGTATGGCTATCCTATGATGTTTGAGTAGATCTGTTTTGTCCTATGGGTTAATTGATGATCGTGATTGGTTTGAGTTGCATGTTTTATTATTGGTGCTGTCCTATGGTGCTCTCTGTGTCGCGCAAGCGTGAGGGGTCCCCGCTGTAGGGTTTGCAATATGTTCATGATTTGCTTATGGTGGGTGGCGTGAGTGACAGAAGCACACACCCAAGTAAGTAGGTTGTTTGCGTATGGGATGAAGGGGACTTGATACTTTAATGCTATGGTTGGGTTTTACCTTAATGATCTTTAGTAGTTGCAGATGCTTGCTAGAGTTCCAATCATAAGTGCATATGATCCAAGAAGAGAAAGTATGTTAGCTTATGCCTCTCCCTCAAATAAAATTGCAATAGTGATTACCGGTCTAGTTATCGATTGCCTAGGGACAAATAACTTTCTTGTGACAAAAAGCTCTCTACTAAAACTAACTTAGTTGTGTCTTCATCTAAACAGCCCCTACTTTTTATTTACGTGTTCTTTATTATCTTGCAAACCTATCCAACAACACCTACAAAGTACTTCTAGTTTCATACTTGTTCTAGGTAAAGAGAACACTAAGCGTGCATAGAGTCGTATCAGTGGCAGATAGGACTTGAGAGAATATTTGTTCTACCTGTAGCTCCTCATTGGGTTTGACACTCTTACTTATTGAAAGAGGCTACAAATATCCCCCGCACTTGTGGGTTATCAAGACCTTTTTCTGGCACCGTTGCCAGGGAGTCATAGTGTGGGGTGAATATTCTCGTGTGTGCTTGTTTGCTTTATCACTAAGTAATTTTTATTTGTTGTTCTTAGTTGTTTTCTATCTTTAGTTATGGGTAGGAAACGCAAAATACCAAAAAATTAGTTGTACCTACTAAACCAATGGTTGAAGAACCACTCAAAATCTATCACACTCATGAAGCTTTTTACTTGGATCATCTTCGATCCCTTTGTGCTCGTGCTGAAACCCCCACTAGCTTAGTTGAGGGAAAATCTTTAGATGAGCATGCTTGTTATGTGTGACACCGTATATCTGAAAAAGGGAAACTTTTACTGGATCAAATTCATCGTTTGCAATGCTATGCTTGGAATTTATGTGAAATATATGATGTTACTTGTTGTTCTGAAAACCCTAAGAAACACCTTCCCTACCAATGTGAGTTTATTGATAATGGAATCGTATCTTCGTATGCTAAGGGTGTTTATAATTACTATGATGTCCAACAAATTGAAGAATTTGCTGTTTTTAAGGGTGCTTATGAAATTGCTTCTTTGATTGAAAAGTATGATGCCACTCTTTACAAATCTGAAAATTTTGCCATACTTGAATATTGTTATGATAATTATGCTTCTAATGCCTATGTTAAACCATATATTGAGGAATTTTCCACTGTCCAAGAAGAGACTAATATTTTGCAGGAGTCTATGGAAGAAGAAATTGATGAAACTGTGAGCTCATGGGATGAAAAAGATGATGAGGAGAGCGAAGAACAAAAGGAGGAAGAGCGGATTAGCTACCCGTGCCCACCTTCTAATGAGAGTAACTCTTCAACTCATACATTGTTTAATTTCCCTTCGTGCTTACCGAAGGATGATTGCTATGATGATTGTTATGATCCCGTTGATTCTCTTGAAATATCCCTTTTTGATGATGCTTGCTATGCTTGTGGACAAGATGCCAATATGAATTATGCTTATGGAGATGAACTTGATATAGTTCCTTATGTTAAACATCAAATTGTTGCTATTGCACCCACGCATGACAGTCCTATTATCTTTTTGAATTCTCCCTACTACACTATATCGGAGAAGTTTGCCCTTATTAAGGATTATATTGATGGGTTGCGTTTTACTACTAAACATGATGATTTTGATAGATATAATATGCATGTGCTTGCTGCTCCTACTTGCAATTATTATGAGAGAGGAACTATATCTCCACCTCTCTATGTTTCCAATATGATAAAATTCCAAGAAACTGCTTATACTGTGCATTGGCCTTTACTATGTGTGCATGAATTGTTCTTTTATGACATGCCGATGCATAGGAAGAGAGTTAGACTTCGTTGTTGCATGATATATGTTACTTTGTGCTCACTACTAAATTACAAATCATTGTTAATTAAAATTGGCTTTGATATACCGTGGGATCCGGGTGGATTCATTACTTGAGCACTATATGCCTAGCTTAATGGCTTTAAAGAAAGCGCTGCCGGGGAGACAACCCGGAAGTTTTAGAGAGTCATTTATTTCTGTTTGAGTGCTTTCATAAAGTTTAAAAACAAAAAATAAAGAGGGTAACCCAAAACTTTTCAAAAAGGAAAGTGAAAGTGAGAAAGACAAGCATTGTTGAAGTGGGAGAGCTCCTTGAACTTTGTTCATGCTCACGGAAACTTTGTGAATCTTAATTACAGAAACTTTTCAACAAAAATAATTATCCCCTTGTACAATTCCATTGTATTATAAAAATAATGTGCCAAGGTTTGCCTTTAGGATGTTTACAATACTTGTTGGTTTGTACGGTGCAGGACAGAAACTTTGGCTGTAGTGCATAATTTTACATTTTTTTACTGGAACATCAAACAGTTCTGATTCTTTTTGCACTGTCTTTCTATACAAATTGTTTATTTTTCCTAATTTTGGTAGAAGTTTTGGGGTAACATAAGTATGGTGAATGTTCAGATTGCTACAGACTGTTCTGTTTTAGATAGATTCTGTTTTTGATGCATAGTTTACTTGTTTTGATGAAACTATCAATTTCTATCAGTGTATTAAGCCATGGAAAAGCTATATTACAGTAGCTATAATGCAAAAGCAAAATATGAATTGGTTTTCAACAGTACTTAGAGTAGTGATTTTCCATGGAAAAGCTATATTACAGTAGCTATAATGCAAAAACAAAATATGAATTGGTTTTCAACAGTACTTAGAGTAGTGATTCGCTTTATTATACTAACAGATCTTACCGAGTTTTCTGTTGAACTTTTGTGTGGATGAAGTGTTTGATCGAGTAGGTCTTGATATGAGGAAAAGGAGGAGAGGCAAGAGCTCAAGCTTGGGGATGCCCAAGGCACCCCAAATAAATATTCAAGGAGACTCAAGCGTCTAAGCTTGGGGATGCCCCGGAAGGCATCCCCTCTTTCTTCAACAAGTATCGGTATGTTTTCGGATTCGTTTCGTTCATGCGATCTGTGCAAGTCTTGGAGCGTTTTTTGCATTTAGTTTTCACTTTTCTTTTATGCACCATGCTGGTATGAGATAGTCCATGGTTGATTTATAGAATGCTCATTGCACTTTGCTTATATCTTTTGAGTATGGCTTTATAGAATGCTTCATGTGCTTCACTTATATCATTTGAAGTTTGGATTGCCTGTTTCTCTTCATATAGAAAACTGCCATTTGTAGAATGCTCTTTTGCTTCACTTATATTTGTTAGAGCGTGGGCATATCTTTTGTAGAAATAATTAAACTCTCTTGCTTCAATTATATCAATTTAGAGAGATGACAGGAATTGGTCATTCACATGGTTAGTCATAAAATCCTACATAAAGTAGATCACTGAATATGATATGTTTGATTCATTGCAATAGTTTTGCGATATAAAGGTGGTTATATTAGAGTCATGCTAGTGAGTTGTTGTGGATTAGTAGAAATACTTGTGTTGAGGTTTGTGATTCCCGAAGCATGCACGTATGGTGAACCGTTATGTGATGAAGTCGGAGCATGATTTATTTATTGATCGTCTTCCTTATGAGTGGCGGTCGGGGACGAGTGATGGTCTTTTCCTACCAATATATCCCCCTAGGAGCATGCATGTAGTACTTTGTTTCGATTGCTAATAAATTTTTGCAATAAGTATGTGAGTTCTTTATGACTAATGTTGAGTCCATGGATTATACACACTCTCACCCTTCCATCATTGCTAGCCTCTTGATGACAGCATTGCCCTTTCTCACCTCGAGAGTTGGTGCAAACTTCACGGTGCATCCAAACCCCGTGATACGATACGCTCTATCACACATAAGCCTCCTTATATCTTCCTCAAAACAGCCACCATACCTACCTATCATGGCATTTCCATAGCCATTCCGACATATATTGCCATGCAACTTCCATCATCATCATATACATGACTTGAGCATTTATTGTCATATTGTTTTGCATAATCGTAAGATAGCTAGCATGATGTTTTCCTGGCTTGTCCGTTTTTTGATGTCATTGCTACGCTAGATCATTGCACATCCCGATACACCGCCAGACGCATTCATATAGAGTCATATCTTTGTTCTAGTATCGAGTTGTAATATTGAGTTGTAAGTAAATAAAAGTGTGATGATCATCATTATTAGAGCATTGCCCCAGTGAGGAAAGGATGATTGAGACTATGATTCCCCCACATCGGGATGAGACTCTAGACTTAATAAAAAAAGGCCAAAGAAGCCAAATAAAAAAAGGGGGCCAAAGAAGCCCACCAAAAAAAGAGAAAATAAAAAATGAGAGAAAAAGAGAGAGGGGCAATGTTACTATCCTTTTACCACACTTGTGCTTCAGAGTAGCACCATGTTCTTCATATAGAGAGTCTCTTGAGTTATCACTTTCATATACTAGTGGGAATTTTCATTATAGAACTTGGCTTGTATATTCCGATGATGGGCTTCCTCAAATGCCCGAGGTCTTCATGAGCAAGCAAGTTGGATGCACACCCACTTAGTTTCCAATTTGAGCTTTCATACACTTATAGCTCTTAGTGCATTCATTGCATGACAATCCCTACTCCTCGCATTGACATCAGTTGATGGGCATTTCCATAACCCGTTGATCAGCCGCGTCGATGTGAGACTTTCTCCCTTTTTGTCTTCTCCACATAACCCCCACCCTCATATTCTATTCCACCTATAGTGCTATATCCATGGCTCACACTCATGTATTGCGTGAAAGTTGAAAAGGTTTGAGAACATCAAAAGTATGAAACAATTGCTTGGCTTCTCATCGGGGTTGTGCATGATTTGGATATTTTGTGTGATGAAGATGGAGCATAGCCAGACAATATGATTTTGTAGGGATAACTTTCTTTGGCAATATTGTTTTAAAAAGACATGATTGCTTTATTAATACGCTCGAAGTATTATTGTTTTATGTCAAATGATAGACTATTGCCTTCAATCACTCATGTCTTAATATTCATGCCATGATTAGATATATGATCAAGATTATGCTAGGTAACATTCCACATCAAAAATTATCTTTTTATCATTTACCTACTCGAGGACGAGCGGGAATTAAGCTTGGGGATGCTGATACCTCTCCATCGTATCTATAATTTTGTATTGTTCCATGCCAATATTATTCAACTTTCATATACTTTTGGCAACTTTTTATATTATTTTTTGGGACTAACATGTTGATCCAGTGCCCAGTGCCAGTTCCTGTTTGTTGCATGTTTTATGTTTCACAGAAACCCCATATCAAACGGAGTCCAAACGGGATAAAAACGAACGGAGAATATTTTTGGAATATTTATGATTTTTGGGAAGGAAAATCAAAGCAAGATGGTGCCCTAGGGGGGCACAAGGCAGGGGGCGCTCCATAGGGGGGCAGACACGCCCCTGGCCCTTGTGGGCACTCCGTAAGGCGGTTGACGCTATTCTTTTGCCACAAGAAAGCTAATTTTTGGAGAAAAATCTGGGCGAAAGTTTCAATCCAATCGGAGTTACGGATCTCCGGATATATAAGAAATGGTGAAAAGGCAGAATCAGAGAATGCATAAACAGAGAGAGACAAAGAGACAGATCCAATCTCGGAGGGGCTCTCGCCCCTCCCACGCCATGGATACCATGGACCAGAGGGGAAACCCTTCTCCCATCTAGGGAGAAGGTCAAGGAAGAAGAAGAAGAAGGGGGGCTCTCTCCCCCTTGCTTCCGGTGGCGCCGGAACGCCGCTAGGGGCCATCATCATCACCGCGATCTACACCAACAACTTCACCGCCCTCATCGCCAACTCTTCCCCCCTCTATGCAGCGGTGTAACCTCTCTTTTACCCGCTGTAATCTCTACTTAAACATGGTGCTCAACGCTATATATTATTTCCCAATGATGTATGGCTATCCTATGATGTTTGAGTAGATCCGTTTTGTCCTATGGGTTAATTGATGATCGTGATTGGTTTGAGTTGCATGTTTTATTATTGGTGCTGTCCTATGGTGCTCTCCGTGTCGCGCAAGCGTGAGGGATCCCCGCTGTAGGGTTTGCAATATGTTCATGATTTGCTTATGGTGGGTGGCGTGAGTGAAGCCATGCAGACGAGTAAGTAGGTTGTTTGCGTATGGGATGAAGGGGACTTGATACTTTAATGCTATGGTTGGGTTTTACCTTAATGATCTTTAGTAGTTGCAGATGCTTGCTGGAGTTCCAATCATACGTGCATATGATCCAAGAAGAGAAAGTATGTTAGCTTATGCCTCTCCCTCAAATAAAATTGCAATAGTGATTACCGGTCTAGTTACCGATTGCCTAGGGACAAATAACTTTCTTGTGACAAAAAGCTCTCTACTAAAACTAACTTAGTTGTGTCTTCATCTAAACAGCCCCTACTTTTTATTTACGTTTTCCTTATTATCTTGCAAACCTATCCAACAACACCTACAAAGTACTTCTAATTTCATACTTGTTCTAGGTAAAGCGAACACTAAGCGTGCGTAGAGTCGTATGAGTGGCAGATAGGACTTGAGAGAATATTTGTTCTACCTTTAGCTCCTCGTTGGGTTCGACACTCTTACTTATCGAAAGACGCTACATTTATCCCCTACACTTGTGGGTTATCATCCAGCACCCATGAATTCACATCTTCCACATTTCCTGTGAGGTATAAAGTAGCATAGAATTGAAAAATAAGTTCTTCATTATAGTCACAGATCTCATAACAGAAGGTCAGCAAGCCAGCGTCATGAAGAACACTGAGGATAGGTTGAAAGCGGGGCGGTGATTCCATGTCCACATGAGGAATTTGTTGATGCTCAAACACCTTGTCCTTGTCAAATAGAATAGTTGAGTAGTAATTCATCTGACTTGTTGTCCAGAAGCGCTTGCGTCAAAGTCTTGCAGAGTCATATGGATTGAAATCCGTGAAGAAATGATGCTCAACAAAGAAATCATTAGCTTTAAATTTTTGCTTCTTGTAATGAGGATTCTGTTGTTTGGGCTTAAGATTTATAGCTGAAATCTTCATAGCCTCTTGATGCACAATTTCTGGAGCCACAGACTGAGGAATATCAACAACAATTTCTTTAGTAGTCTTGGCCTCCATTTCTTCAGCGCCAGCAGCTGGAGCTTCTTCAGGAATGAAGTGAAGAGAAGCTTGTCGTCCTTCAGAACCCATATGAATTTCTTCAGTTTGAACAGGGGACTAAGGAATTTGCTGCAGAGGTGTGGTCAGAGGAGAATTGGGATGATGTCTTTCCCAATAATCATCATTCAGAAAAGGAGTCATAGACCTAATATCCACATCCTCATCTTCAACGTCAATTTCTTCGACGCCTGCCTCTTCAGCAGTGAATTGAGGCACGGGCGATGATACCAGTAGTGGTGAAGGGATCGCATCCACTTTAATTTCTTCATCCAACTGCTCTGACGTAGCAGCAGAGGGATTCTCCTCTCCACTGTCTCAGGGATGACATATTCCTCACCAAAGGGAACAATCTCCTTTGATGACATGCTTGATATAGGAACAACATCAACCGGGTTGGCGAATGAGCCTGTCAAAGTCTTCACTTTCTTAGGAGCTAAAGACTCTGAGGTTGCAGATGCTTTCCTTTTCTTCACGGCTGCCCTCTCCGCAACCTTTGTCTTCTTTGCTTCTGATGCAGAAGGAAGGTTGATGCTTTTCATCTGTGATGACTTTGCAGGAGGAGCAGATGAAAGAGGCACAATTTCTTCAAGCACAACTGATGTAGTTGCCCTGGCAGGTTCAGTTTCTTGGTAGCGCACCGCAGATTCTTCACCGGCCTGGTTGATCTTCAGCGCAATGATGATGGTTGCCTGGCGCTTCATCAGTGCTAGTATTTCTTCAGAAACCCTGGTACTCTCGGTATCTTCAACACCCTGATTTTCATCAGCAGTGCTGGCATGTTCTTCAGTGGGCTGAGCAGATGCTTCACCCTGAGGAATTTCTTGTTGTGCTTCAGCAGCAACATTGGTCTTGAAGCCTTTTGCCAGTCTGATGAATCTGACCTTGGCGCCTAGCCAATCTGCACCGTATGCGTCAAATTCATCATTGAGAGCTTTGATCTCATTGTGAAGAGTCACAAGTTCTTCAGGAGACATGTTGACAACATTCTTCTTCAAAAATCACTCCTTCTTGTACTGAGATTTTTTCACTTGCCTGGCCTTATCAAATTTCCATTTTTCTTCAATGATAAAGGCAGCCAGCATATGACTTTCTCCAGGCGAGAGATTCAATTTAGGCAGAGGTGTGTTGGGATCTTTATGCCAAGATCTATGAAGTCTAGGATCTTCTTTGGATCCAGCAAAAGTGGCATAGCACTGCCTTTGGCACTAGCAGCCCCGTGTTGGAGGTCTCTGATGATCTCAGCAACTTCCTCATCATCAGCTTCATCACCACTTGATCGAATTTCAAAGGTGACCTGCTTCTTGTGAGGACTTGGCCTTGTGTCGCGTCCAGCAGCAGCCTTTTTACTCCGCAAAATTGGAGCTATTGAGGACTGAGGCTGAGCAGAAGAACTTGCAGAGGCTCCTGAAGCAATTGAGATGCCAGTTGTCCTTTGGCACGCGGCAAGATGCACAAGTGCTAAGGACTTTCCAGGTGCAGCTGAGGATTTTGCAGGAGCAGGAGCTGCACTTGAAGATGTTGCTTGAGTAGATGGTTGTGAGGGCTTTGATGAGCTTGGTCATGAGGGCATTGCAGAAGAAGAAGGTGGTTTCACAGCAGACTTCTTCGGCATAGCCTTCTTGGGCTTGCTAGCAGACGCCTCAGCAACAGTAGCAGAATCTTCATTGAATTTCTTCACTTCTTCTTTTGCTACCTTAGCCAATTTTCTTGGGCGCTTGGCCCACTCCTTGGGAAATTCCTCACCTCTTTTGATGCTAGTGGGATTAGCAACTTGGCCTGGCGCCAATGGAGGTCTTGGGCATGGAGGATTGACAGCGAATCTCTTCATGTACTTGGGAGTGACATAATGATATTCCCTCCATTCTCTTGCCCATCTGCATTCAATCCGTTGAATGGGCACCTTGCGCTAATTTTTGTTCTCCTTGCCATGCTTGGCTTCATTAGGAGTACAATATTCCTCATATATTTCATCAGGGATTTCGAAGGCAGTGTTTGTCTTAGGCCTCTTTCCTCCCTTCTTAGGACGCTTTCCATCAGCCATTTTCTTCACCTAAGGGTTTTGAACAATTGAAGTCTCTGAAGAAGTATGCAGTTTTTCTTCGAGGAACATTGCAAATGAGTTAAGTTGATGAGAACCTAGTGATTCAGCAGCAGACATGTGTACATGTTAACGGAGTATAAGTGCAAAGAATTTGGAGAGGTCATATGCGTTCTCAGAATTTTGTTTTAAAAGGAATCAAGTTTGAGGAATTTGACCAGGAGAGTCTTGAGGAATTTCACTAAGAGTTCTTGTCTTAGGTTCCAAAGTTGTATAGATTGAAAATCCACTCAATTGAGGAATCTTGAAGAAAAACACATCTTAGGGAAATAAATCAAGAACACAAGCAACTTTGGTGTTTAAGGATATGGAAGTTGAAGAATAAACACCTTTTGAAGATTTTGTGTAAAACATCAGAATCAACAAGGGTAATAAAAGTAAATTTTATTTACCCTTGACGAAGAACACGACGAACTGAGAGGTGAACTATAGAAGTTCGTCCGTTCAGATCTTCCATGCCCTAACTTGGCGTAGGAAGACAGCTACGGTGGCGCTAGGCCAGAGAGCTCGAGCGGGGGAGAGAGAGAGATCGACCGAAGTAAATGAGCTCAGAGGAGGGCCAGGATATTTATAGCCGAAGTGAAAAACCGCTCGTCCAGGAAATTGGACGAACGTGCCCTTGACCCTGGCTATCCTATGGACATGTGTCACCCACGTACTGAGAGGTGGAGATTGTGTTAGATCGTGGGTGAATAGATTAATCCTATCATGGGATGCGGAAGGATTCAAGCGGCAAAAGCCGAAAAATTAGATATGAAAATTTTAACGTTTCGTTCACAAATTCTTTAGCTGTCAAGGACACAGTGAAGATTTTGAACGGGTTTCAAATAGAACGCACATGAAGAATTTGTGAATAGACTGGGTCGAGTTTAGCATAGAGGGGGAAAGGGTCCGATCACATTCACTTAGATGAAAAAGTAACTTGAATAATTAGCAATAAGTGATTGATGTAGAGGACATGAAAAACTCATATATATATATATATATATATATATATATATATATAGCAATGAAGATCATAGTCGGAAAGACGAAGGAAATTGCAAAGTTGAAGAATTTGAAAAAATTGAAGAATTTGCAAAAACTCAAATTGAAGATTTTCAACTTTGGTTGGTGGCGTAACCCACTGTATAAGAATGATGATTTCAGACACCGCATACAATTATCGTAGGGTTCTGAGAATCAAATTCTTCCTTAATTTCTTCACACTTAGAGGATTAGTCTTCGTTGATTGAAAAAAAAACGTAACTTCGTTTGTTGCACATCCAAGTCATCAATTTTGCATAAGTGTTAGGATGTGTGTCCTTGTCAAAGGACATTCGAAGATTCTAAGATATTTAGCTCACACCACAATTTGCTAAATCTCCTCTCATCCAAGGGCTTTGTGAAGATATATGCCAGCTGATCTTCAGTATTCACGTGGTCGATGGAGATATTGCCCTTCAACACATGATCCCGAAGAAAATGATGACGAATCTGGATGTGCTTTGTCTTCGAGTGTTAAACTGGGTTGTGGGCAATCTTGATAGCACTCTCATTGTCGTAGTAGAGTGGCACATACTTCACATTGATGCCATAGTCCTTGAGGGTTTGCTTCATCCATAGCAATTGAGCACAGCAAGAACCAGCGGCAATGTACTCAACTTCAGCAGTAGAGAGTGATACGCAGTTCTGCTTCTTCGAGGACCAACAGACCAAGGATCGTCTGAGGAAATGACGTGTGCCTGATGTTGACTTGCGATCCACCCGATCACCAGCATAGTCAGAGTCAGAATATCCAACGAGATCAAAAGTCGAGCCCTTGGGATACCATAATCCAAGTGTTGGAGTGTGAGCTAGATATCGAAGAATATGCTTCACAGCCTTATGGTGTGATTCCTTCGGTGTAGCTTGAAATCAGGCACACATGCAAACACTAAGCATAATATCCGGCCTAGATGCACATAGATACAATAAAGAGCCAATCATGGAGCGGTATACCTTTTGATCGAAGTATTTATCATTTTCATCTGTGCATAGATGGCCATTAGTGGGCATAGGGATTTTGACTCCTTTGCAATCTTGCATGCCGAATTTCCTCAACACATCCTTGAGGTATTTCTCCTGGGATATGAATATGCCATTGTGTTGTTGACGAATTTGAAGACCTAAGAAGAATTTCAACTCTCCCATCATAGACATTTGATATTCCTCACTCATCATATAGGCAAATTCGTCACTGTAATGTTGGTTAGTACAACCAAAGATAATATCATCAACATATATTTGGCACGCGAATAATTCATCATCATATGTTTTGGTGAAAAGAGTTGGGTCAAGTGAACCGGGTTTGAAGCCTTTATTCATGAGGAATTCCTTCAATGTATCATACCACGCCCGAGGAGCTTGCTTGAGGCCATATAGGGCCTTGTTGAGTGTGAAGACATGGTCTGGAAGTTTTGGATCCTCAAAACCTGGTGGTTGAGCAACATATACTTCTTCCTCAAGCTTACCATTGAGCAATGCACTTTTCACATCCATTTTATGTAAGATGATATTATGATGGTTAGCATAAGCAAGCAATATGTGAATAGCCTCAAGTCCAGCAACAGGTGCAATAGTTTCATCGAAATCAATTCCTTCAACCTGTGTGTAGCCTTGAGCTACACGACGAGCCTTATTCCTCACCACAAGGCCATTTTCATCTTGCTTGTCACGGTAGATCCATTTGGTGCCAATGATGTTGTGCTTGTGTGGGTCTGGTCACTTGACAAGCTCCCACACATTGTTGAGCTCGAATTGATGTAATTCCTCTTGCATAGCTCGAATCCACTCAGGCTCCAGAAATGCTTCATCAACTTTGGTGGGCTCTGTGATAGAGACAAAGGCAAAATGCCCACAAAAGTTAGACAAATGTGAAGCTTTTGAGCATGTGAGAGGACTTGGTGTGTTGATGTCGTTGATGATTCTCTCAATATGCACTTCATTAGCAACGCGAGGATGAGTAGGTTGACGACTTTTATTTGGCATAGCATTTTCTTCAGGTCCATTTTCTTCAATAGCACCAGCATGATTTTCTTCACAATCTGGAATGACTTCTTCAACATATTCTTCAGTGGGAATAACATCTCAGTAGCCTTGAACTTGATGGATTCCTCAGGTGACATTTCATCTAGCGCAGGAGGTAGGTGCTCTCTTTGCGAGCCGTTAGTTTCATCGAACCACACATCTACAGTTTCAACAACCTTGTGATGATAGGTGTTAAGACTCTGTAGGTGTGCGAGTCCTTTCCGTAACCAAGCATAAAACCCTCATGTTCTTTCGGTGCAAATTTGGAATTGTGATGAGGATCTCTAATCCAGCATTTAGCACCAAAGACTTTGAAAGAACTTACATTGGGTTTCTTGTCAGTGAGGAGTTCATATGAGGTCTTTTTGAAGAATTTGTGAAGATATACCTTGTTGATGATGTGGCACACAGTATCAATAGCATCAGGCCAGAAACAAGGAGTTGTCTTGTATTCATCAAGCATAGTGTGACCCATCTCAACAAGAGTCTGGTTCTTGCGCTCCACGACCCCATTCTGCTGAGGAGTATAAGTGGTAGATAACTCGTGAGTAATACCAAGTTCATCAAGATAGTCATCAAGACCAATATTCTTGAGCTCGGTCCCATTATCACTCCTGATATGCTTGATCTTCACACCGAAGTTCGTAGATGCTCTTGAGGAAAATCGTTTGAAGACTTCCTGCACTTCAGTTTTGTAAGTGATGATATGCACCCATGTGTAATGAGAATAATCATAAACAATGACAAAGCCATATAAAGATGCAACATTAGTGAATGTGGCATAATGAGTAGGGCCAAAGAGATCCATGTGAAGTAATTCAAAGGGACGAGAGGTGGTCATGATAGTCTTCGAGGGATGCTTGCACTACAAAAAAAGACACATCCGTGACATTTTGGGCCAAACGAAAAAAAAATCTGTCATACATATGACACTTCTATGACGATAATTGTGAAAAAACCCGGTATCATCATAGATGTGGTGGGCTCCTACTTCTATGACAAAAATCATGACAGAAAATGAGCTTTTCGTCCTGGGCGGGCCGGAGACGCAGCTACATGACATTCTTTGGGCCGTGCATGACGGAAAAAACCGTGGTAGAAGCGAGGGGGAGGAAAATTTCGGGGAGTTGCCGGTTACGGTGGGAGAGCGATCGCGCTTTTCTCGTCATGTGCACGCTGCGTGTGTGAGGCGTTGGCTTTCTAATCAACCCGAAGCGAGGCGTTGGGCTCTAATCAACCCGAAGCGACAGACCGCAGTTACGCGTTCTCGAACCCGAGCGATCGATCGATGGCTGTTAATCAACTCGATGGAGTGATTCTTCGCTCTCGCCGCTAATCAAGCCGATCGATTGATGAACAAAGGAGCGCTGCGGGGGTGGATGAACAAAGGAGCGGTGGCATTGCCTCGGATGAACAGCCCCGTGGTGTGGAGGGCTGGATGAACAGAGACGGTGGAGGGTGCCCGAGCGGTGGTTGAACAGACCCGTGGTGTGGAGGGTTGGATGAACAGAGACGGTGGAGGGTGGTTGAACAAGAGCGGTGGAGTAGCGCATGTGGAGGCCGGATGAACAGGAGCCCGTGGAGGCCGGAGGAGGTCGACGGTGGAGATGAACAGATCCGTGGAGTATCGCTTTTGCGGTACGCCACACCCTCCCGGCGAACAGACTTCCCTTTCGACCGTAGGAGGTCCGTTTAAATCCGCTTTGGCGGACGCCACACCCTCCCGATCAACAGACCCCGCTTCGATCATAGGAGGTCTGCTTCTCCGCTTTGCGGACGCCACACCCTCCCGATCAACAGACCCCGCTTTGACCGTAGGAGGTTCGTTTCCTCTGTTTTGGCAGACGCCACACCCTCCCGATCAACAGACCCCATTCCAACGTGGGAGGTCTGCTTCTCCGCTGCGCGGTACACCAGCCTCGCTTCCATCGCCTGCTCCGTCCCAAGCCCTCCCGATGAACACGACCACGCATTCCGCTCCGACCCAGCGGTTGGCTCCCGCTGCCTTCCGTTGCCTCCCGGCGAACACGACGCATTATGTTGCCTCCCCATGAACACGACGCATTCGCTGCCTCCCCATGAACACGACGCATTCCGCTGCCTCCCCATGAACACGAGCCCTCGCCAGACGATGCGCGATTAGGCGTTTCGAGACCCGCCAGATGTACACATACGCGGCGTCAGATTTTTCTTGCACCCTGTCGCCAGACGACGCGTGTACATGCTACGTGCGCGCCTCTACTACGACACGTGCGCGCCTCTACATCGACCAGTATGTACGTACATGTTCGCGACCAGGATGACAACGCTATGTACGCTTCGACTAGGTGGGTCCCGACTGTCAGGCACTTCCTTGCCTGCGAAGATGTAGCTGTTGGGTCCCAGCAGTCAGGTGGGCGAATCGTTTTGGGTTTTTTTTTGCCCGAACGCACTTCCTTCCTTGCGTGCGAAGATGTAGCTGGTGGGTCCCAGCAGTCAGGGGGCGAATCATTTTTTTCAGACGCACTTCCTTGCGTGCGAAGATGTAGCTGGTGGGTCCCAGCAGACAGGGGGGAACATTTTTTCGCGAAATACGGTGGCCCATCCGGTGGGTCCCCGCTGTCAGGTGGAGGAATAATTATTTTGCACGTAATATGGAGGCACTTCCTTGTTGCGGCCGTGGACCCAGCTTTCAGCCTCTCCACGTACAATCCACGTCCGATGGAAGCCATTCTCGACCACGCTGACCACGCCACACCGAGAGCACCAGTATGGTGGACGATGGCGAGGCCTAGGAAGGGATGACGCGGAGCCGGGAAGACGCGCGATGGATGCCCACGCGTAGAGGAGTATGAGGGTTCACTGCTCGGCTGCGGTGTGAGGTTGTCGCCTCCGCAGAATAACGGTGCGGTGCGTGAGGGATGGCCTGCCAGCGTGGGAGTAGTAGGGGCGGTGAGGCCTCCGCATCACACCGCCATGGGCGGCAGGAGCAGGCAGCATGACCGGCGCTGCTTTGGGCGGCTGGAGCAAGAAGACCAGAGGTTGAAGAAGCACTACGGCCGTTGGATGGACATCGTACGGTCACCGGAGCTAGAATCATTCATATATTGACTAAAGTTGACAAAGGCCTCCGTCCCAGTCAACTTAGTAGGCCCACAAGTCAGCCTCCCACCAAGGTTGGTCCCAGCTAGCAGGGGGTATTCATTTTTTTTGTGCGTAATAAGGAGGCACTTCCGGTGGGTCCGAGCTACCAGCGGGGGGAACGTTTTTTCACGAAATACGGTGGCCCGACCTGTGGGTCCCAGCAGTCAGGGGGAAACGTTTTTTCGCGAAATCGGTGGCCCGTCCCAAAGGTCCCAGCTTGTCGTGGAGGAATAATTATTTTCCGCATAATAAGGAGGCACTTCCTTGCGGTACCGTCAGGACCCAAATTGCCCTCTCCACGTCAATATTTTTCGATGGAAGTCGGTCATTGACCACATTGACCACGCCGTGCCGAGAGCACCATGGCGGTGGACGACGGCGAGGCCTAGGAAGGGGACGACGCGGAGCCGGGGAAGACGCAGAAGTGGCAGCCCGTGCGGAGAGGAGTACGAGGGTTCACCGGTTCGGCTGCGGTGTGAGGCTGCCGTCGCCGCAGAATAACAGGGGGTGTGGGTGAGTAGAGGGATGCCCTGGCCAGCGGTGGGAGTAGTAGGGGCGCCGAGGCTCACAAGGCAAAGACAGCCGCCACGGAGGCGGAGCAGCGGTCCCGCCGTGCTGCTTTGGCGGCCGGAGCAAGAAGATCGAGATTGAAGAAACACGACGGCCGCTGAATTGACATCAAACAGCTTTCGTGTGCTAGAATCGCTTTGTTGACGAGTATATAATAACTAAAAAATCTTGCATACGCGTCAACTAAACAGCCCACAAGTCGGACCACTCCCTCTTTTTTAATAATTTATATATAGCTCATGGCAACTTCTTATGCAATTTATTGCGCTCGTTTTTTTTTTGGCCGTACAATTTCAGATATTTCGTGGGTTCCAAACTATTTTAATACCGAAATGTCAAGCCAGATTTAAAGTACTTTGAAGATATATTTGAATTAGGTTAATGCCCAAAGGAAGTAGGAATCAAAATGTGAAAAAATAGAAATTATAAAGTAATTGCCAATTTGTCATCTATTTTTATATTTACAACCTATTTCATATTACTTTCAAGATTTGCGTGTGTCTTGAAGAGTTGCAGCCCATCGTATGAGAAAAATAAGTAGGCTCGATTGGGTATTCTTCGAAAAAATAAACCGGGCTCATTTTCACAAAGAAAAATAGTTGGGCTGGTCACACGGTGAACATAAAATATAAGCTCGGGCTAGACGGGCCACAACCCGCCCAAACCCCGCTCCGCCTCAACAATACCAAACAAAAAAATACTACTCGAGTAGCTACGTCCCAGGTGTCAGCCGATCTTGTGTTGTTCTCTTGTCTATTGACTATATACGCTCACAATGTCGTGGTCCCAGATGTCAAGAAAACACTAGGAGGAAGCATTTTATTTTTCCATACGCTGACTAGTGGGCCCCTACTGTCATCCTCTCCACGTACTTCTACCGATTCCTATTGTTTGTTGACCATGTTGACAACGCGAGAGGGCGGCGCCGCGGCGAGCGCACCAAAGCGCGCGGAGGACGTCGGCATTAACGATTTAGGAGACGGTGGGGCGGTGATGCATGCGCTGAGGCGCAGCCAGCCATGGGAGGCGGAAGCAGGCGGCCCCGACGGCGCTGGTTTGGTTTTGGCAGCTGGAGGAAGACCGGACTGAAGAAACACGACATACTGTAAAAGCAGCAGGAGTACTTAACAACCTTAACTGAAACCAGCAGGGGCACTTAACAACCAAAGCTGAAAGCAGTATGAGTACTTATACAGTTCAACTGCATGAGCACGCCTCGACAAAGGCTACTTTGCCTACAGCTAACTAAGGGTGAGGCCGCCAAGCCCCGTGACAAGGCCTGTGCACCACCCCGCATCCACAACCTTCTAAAAGCGGCTTCATCTCGCAACGTGGTCAATAAACAGGATATTCGCTTAGAGCCATGGAAAAGCATGAACATAATCTTCTCATCCTATACTCCAAGATGGACGGGCCTTCATTATCCGAGACCACCCACTAATAAGTATCTTTTCACCTCCAAGGGAATTGAGTAGGTCGACATAAACATCATGTTGTGACCAAGCGAAGTCCGACCACCATTGTCGCATCTCAGATAGGAACAATAGAACTCGGCAGCCTCGTTTCAAGAAGACCACAACAGAAACTGTATAAGCAATAGTTTATGAACAACATATAAAATGTAAAACAGCTCGCACTATAAGTTTCTCGACACGCTTGGACCTGTTCAACGAGTGCAGAGAAGGGCACACATATCCCATGTGGCCTTCCACCATTGAAACGCCCCACAAGGACCTCAAGACGATCAATAAAGTGTAGGAACTTGTGGATGTCGATCCAGTCAACTTCAGTGCCATTAGTAATAGCCGAGTTATTACAGAGTAACAAACGAGCATACTGCTTAACTCTGAAAAAACCTACACGTGCCACCAATTATAAGACAATATTAGTTAGAAGTAGCATCTTCGTGAGAGATTCGTTGCTACTTCTAAAGTTAAATTGTGATTAGTTAGACAGAATAGATGGATTAAGAAGTAATCAAGGCAACAAGCAAGAACCAGATACAAAACTAACATGGATGAACAATTGGAACAACGTCGGGGTGGAAGATCGTAGTGAAGATGAGACCAGGTTCTGCTATTTCCATCAACATTCGTGCGCCAACTTTCAGTCCGTAACACTTGAGAAAGTTTATCCAAGTTCGGCCATAAAAAAGCAGCGATCTTCTTGGTTCATGAACCCAACTCGAAAGCAATATCCATGGATTGTCTTCACTATGACCATTAAACTAGTGTATTCAGTTATGGCAAGGCCGAGCATCTTGAGTACATGTGTTCGGGCAGAGCAAATAATACACCGCAGGAAAAATAATATGAGAACACAGATGTTCAAAAAACCACCCTCCCGGATAGAGAAGAGGATTCTAGGAACATACCATGCGCTGCTTTCAAAATGCTGTGGTAGGATGAGAAGGAACAGTGTGGCGCCTCGCCGGGCAGAAATCAGAGGGTACTCGACTTTGGGCAATCGCAAATCAAACACACTAGATTCAAGACGAAGAAAAATGCATCAACGGCGACGGCTGCCATCCTAGGATTACTCGCGACCAAGGGACTTGGATTTATCGGGATGGATGAAGAATTGCACCTAGTTCTCCATGAGAAAACCCTATGCAATCGCCGAAGCGGGGTTTTCTCCAACAAGCGACGAGGGAGAAGGGATTCGTGCCCAAAGAAATATTGTCGCTTCTCCGTCCGACTTCATCGTTAAAGCCGGAAAGGGGGGTTGTGATTTGACGCCTCATTGGGCATTATCATGGCGCCACGACCGGGTGTGTCTACCGTGAAGTTGTGCACTCTAATTTGTGCATATGGCACGTGGACCCCATTGTCGATTGCCCCACATATCAGCGAAAGGAAGTAGAAAGACAGGAGTAACTAGTTACACATAAATATATTTTTTGTGATGAGAGATACTCCTCCGTAAAGAAATATACAAATCTTTTATATCACAGTGCTCACCTTGCCAAGAAATATACTCCCTCGCAACGCACGGGCATTATGGGGGTTCGCCTTTTTTTGATGGGGGTTCAGTTGAGAATATAATACTCAGATAGGCTCACGGTTCGACTTTGGGCATAAGTCGACCCTCGCATGTTTGGGGCCCATGTGTTCTACCTTAGAGCTTTTCATATTGCAAGCGATTGGTATCAAGGCTGGTTTTAGATGTCGCCGCAAGGCTTAATACACAAAATTGAATAAAGCACGGCAGCTGTTGGAATGAAATCGAACGGCAGTTCCTAACCAGCAATCAGAGTTGCAATTCTATCAACGATACACCATGTGATAAATAATATTGTCGTACTACTTATACACACAGGACACTTGTTTCACCATGCCGATTATTACATCAAAATCTCTGAGGATAGATCAGTCCGCGATATGCGTCGCCATCAAGAATTTCAAAGTTGATTTGGACCAGTTCTCCTTGCCGAGAAAGTTCGATTTGACATCATCCCCTACCGCAAGATATGATTTAGATTTGAACCTTGACCATCCTTTAGCATCAATCATCATGCGACAATCCTTTGTACTTACAGTATATTGAGCAGGTTCATTCACACCAAGGTTGTGCATGGTAAGAGAAACTTGGCCGCGGTCGCCCGGATTGTTGAACGACTCCCTCGTTGCTCTAGGAATCCTCTGTTTGAAAACAAGAAGACATACCCAAACAGTTAGATCAACACAGTGAATCATGTGAAACAACATGGAAAGAAAAAAGAACGAAGCACTTGGGCGGCCAATGCTTCCCGAGAAGGTGGACATGTCGGTTTTTGTAAGGACTTTGGTATATGAAGTGCGAATCGCAGCCCGATCATTGCGGTGCAACCGCATGGGCCGGACCAAATGCAAGTGCAAGTGTTGGTGCAGTGCCGCCGCTTCTTCTGCCGCCGAGATGGTGCTCCTTGTAGAGCTGGTGCTTGCGTCGATGCCCGATCCTCCCAGAGATCGACCGATCACGACGCGTCGGTGCCCAATCCTCACCGGATCGGATTAAGCTTCGCCACCGCTGCTAGAGCAATCTGCGGTGCTTGATCTGTCGAGATCGCGCGATCGTGTCCGTGTGCTATGATCAGCTTTCTAACTTGACTAGGATCCGTGGTCGTGACCCGCTTTTTTTTCTTCATTTCTTTTAAACGCGAGAAGGACTAATTGTATGCTTTTGTTAAACCAAACTACAGCTCATCATAGGGATTCAGCTTGTACTCGCACAAATGATCGATCCAATTTTTTCCATTAATATAAGTGATGGGCAAGGCCTTCAAGCATCGACACGACATAAGAAGTGAAACCTGCAAAAATAGCCATCGTAGAGCAAACCAAACGGTTTATTCTGTGATGAATGTCACATGGCAAAACCCGCATCATAAAATTGCAGGAAAAGAAAGAAAACATGACATTAAATCAATAAGATTTAGACAGTAAATCAATAAGATTTACTTGATGTAACACGAGTAAATCCTTACCAGAAATCACTATGTTGAAAGTACTAAATGTAAGATTGATCGTCTAACCACGCTGCGCATGCAGGGCCCCGCTTACTCCCACAAGGTGACAGTCCAAAGGTCGTGACAAATCCTATGGACCTAACATCCATGGACCGGAAATCTGGTGGGTGCGATAAACCCTACAATGCATACAGATATTGGAGTGTAACCATAATTGATAAACCGTCCTCACAAAAAATATGATCTGGATACTTCAAAATGTACATACTTGAATTGAGTGGAAAGACATTAACATAGATCGCTCTCGGACTGACCACACACCAAAAGCGGCAAGATTAATAAACAATACAGGTTCACAAACATAAATCAAGTATCGAGCAATAGTACTTACACGCATAAGCAAAGTTGCACTAACTAAACTCTGCAGACTATTTCTTGCCATCGACTCCACGGATGAACCCCGCATAACCGATTAGGCCATGGACTTCGTGTGAGATGTCTACATGCACCATCACCATCTTGTCAACCTTGGAGAACCTAACAGAGTGGTCTTTCCACTCATAAACATGATGATGAAGACAGCCGCATCAGATTTGTTGGGAAGCTTTACAAGAACCACACCCTTCGTAATCGAAGGCACAGCCAGGAAATTGTTGTGGTCAAGTACAACCTCGAGAACACGCCTGACAAGAATGCTACAGGAAAACACTAGTTCAGGACACGTGGTGACAAGGATACAGCAGTTGGATAGTTCAGTAGTAGAACTCATCATCAGGTCTTCTAGTTCACACGGCATGACTTTGAGAACTTCATCTCCACCGCGGACCTGGTTCTAATTCAAACAGAAACCATATTTCATTACTACCTCCGTTCAGAAATATAAGATGATTTTCGATATTATACTCCATATATGACTACATATACGCACAGAAATGAGTGAACAAAGACACTACAACATGTCTTTAAAGGCATGAGAGCAGAGGGATTAGATGCAATATCCATAACACAAGTTACTGAGGCAAATATACCCTCTTAAAAGGTAGCATTGATAAATTATAGTATTTCTCCGTCCCAAAATTCTTGTCTTAGATTTGTCTAGATACGGATGTATCAAGTCACATTTAGTATTAGATACATCCGTATCTAGACAAATCTAAGACAAGAAATTTGGGACAGAGGGAGAAGTTGAAAATAATCTATAAGAAATCAAGTGTCAACCTCTCGCATGTTTTGGTCAAAAGAGGAATTTAGAACCGCTATTTGGCACACTAAAATCACATGCAAGATCAACCGAAAGTTGTACTACCAAGACTAGTACTACGTGTTAGATGAAAAAACACGATCAAGATCGAGAAAAAGATCGTCAACAAGAGACATTACCTAGACTTGCTTAATGAGGGATCCCGAAGAGGGAGGCTTGGACAGGGCGATGGCTTTGAGCTTGTCTGCGGTAGTCTCGGCAGGGTGCTTGCGCTTCTTCGTACCATGAGCCTCGACGGTTTTGGCCAGATCCATAGAAATCACGCTCGTGGGTGCTCGGCGCCCATCCAAGAGAGGAAGCCGAGAGAGAAGAGTGGAAGGAGGAACGAGATGAGGGAGAAGCGAAGCGAGTGGGGGTTTTCTTCAAGAGAGGAAGCTGAGAGAGAAGAGTGAAATGATGGTTGCTTCGTCCGTCCAACTTACTGCTGGAAAGGAGGGGGTTTTGTGATTTGACGGCTCATTGGGCATTATTGCGGCGGTTCGATCGGGATAGTCTACCGTCACTCTACTACGGAGTAATTTAGTGCATGGATGGTGGACCCAGGTGTTGGCTGTCCCACACATCGGCGAAGGTGAGTAATTCAGTGCATGGCTGGAGGAGGATCCGCACGGTAGAGCGTGTCCGCTGTTTATCATTCTGAAGAAAAAAAGGATTACAGCAAGCGTTTCCACTCTTACGATGGAGGAGTGCGAAACACGGCAGCCACTTGAATATACATAGTGCTCCTACTACTAGGCATGTGCAGTGGTTCATACGTCAGTTATACACAATCTTGTTGCTAGTGTAGTACAGTAAGATATGACGATAACAAATGATGTTGTGCACATGTCAACTACTTCTATATGTAACATAGTACCGCTTTTTCGACTGTCCGGTCGAGAATGAACGGTGAGATCAATGTTAATGTAACTAGCTCCACAAATAAGATGGAGAGTACGGTGCTACAAAGACTCTACCTAAACATGAACCATATGAAGCACATCCTATAGTGTTAGACAGGGTGTACGAAGGATGCACGGGATGGGAGCAAAAGTTCCCTTCTCGACCCACTTTTGGGTGTTTGGCAGAGTGCATGAAGGGTGCATGAGTCCACACTAGTAGTTTGACAAAAATACACAAAGAGGAAACAACTATGGCCCTGTTTGGATACTCTAACACAGTTAGAGTTAGAGTTATTTTCTAACCCACTCTAACCCAAATAAGCACCTCTTCACCGGGATAGTTGGGTTAGATGGATCTAACCCACTCTGACCCTCCCTGTTTGGATACTTTTGGGTTATTTGAGCCCCCAACTAACCCAAACTAGCTCTAACCCCATGATCCAAACAGGGCCTATATTGAGATGAGAATGCAACCAAACACACCCACACGCTTTGTGCTACAGTGACTGATCTGCACCATCCGAGTTTGATCCAACGGTCATGTTGCGCCGAGACATGGACATGCCCATGCAGAGGGCGCCTAAACACCACTGAAGTCCCTCTGCTTTTCGAGGCGCACGACGTTGGTGATGCAGGGTGCAACCGCCCGCAGAGCCCGCTCCCGGTCGACGGGAGCCAGCTCGTCAAAGACGGCGTTGTAGGATCGAAAGTATGTCTAGAGGGGGGGTGATTAGACTACTTGACAATATAAAAATTCTGCCTTTTGACAAAGAACAGTTTTTGGCAGATTCACAATTATGATCAAGTCAAGCATCACCCTACACATGCAATTCTAGAGTATAGGCAGCGGAAAGTAAATTGCACATGTAGTAAAGAGAGGTGGAGAAGAGCAAACGCAATTTTGGAGACGCGGTGATTTTTCTCGTGGTTCCGATAGGTGGTGCTATCGCATTTCCACGCTGATGGAGACTTCAACCCACGGAGGGTAACGGCTGCGAGAGTCCACGGAGGGCTCCACCCACGAAGGGTCCACGAAGAAGCAACCTTGTCTATTCCATCATGGCCTACGCCCACGGAGGGCTAGCCTTACTCGGGTAGATCTTCATGAAGTAGGCGATCTCCTTGCCCTTACAAACTTCTTGGTCCAACTCCACATCTCGACGGAGGCTCCCAAGCGACACCTAACCAATCTAGGAGGCACCACCTCCAAAAGGTAATAGATGTTGTAGATGATGATGAACTCCTTGCTCTTGTGCTTCAAATGATAATCTCCCCAACACTCAACTCTCCTCACTGATTTGGCTGTGGTGGAAGAAAGGATTGAGTGGAAAGCAACTTGGGAAGGCTAGAGATCAAGCTTCATATGGTGGGAGTGGAGCAACTTGATCTCAACACAAGGGTAGGTAGTTCTCTTCTCAGAAATGTAAGGTAGGAGTGGTAGTTCTTTCTGATGGCTCTCTCCATGAATGAAGAGGGGGTGGAGGGGTATTTATAGCCTCCACACAAAATCCAACCATTACACACATTTGACCAATCTCGGTGGGACCGAAGTTGACAACTCGGTGAGACCGATAGTTCAAATAATGTGAACGTTGGGATTTTTGGTGGGACCGAAAATACAATCTCGGTTAGTCCGATTCGTGCAATGATAAGAGCAAGCCAATTTCGGTGGGACCGACTTCATCATCTCGGTGACACCGATTTGATGACGTATGTTACGTGCTTGGCAACTCATATTTCGTGAGACCGAAGTTCGTAATCGGAAAATCCGAGTTTTCTAGGGTTTGGCTTTATGGCTGAGGTGGTTCATCTCGGTGTGGTGAGTTTGGAATATCGGTGGGACCGAGATTACTTATGAGTGTATATGGCGGTGAAAGTTGCCGATAGTTTAGGAGATGTATCACTAAGCACTTTGAGCAACCAGATCATTATCATAACCTCATCCCTTTAATAGTATTGGCTTTTCCTATGGACTCAATGTGATCTTGGATCACTAAACCAAAAATGGAGTCTTGAGCTTTTGCCAATGCTTGCCTTAGCATTTTGAGGGGTCCACTTCTTCATCCTTGCCATACCCATATCAATGAACTTTCTCAAATGATTCTCAAGTAACTATTAGTTCAATGATATATATGTTGTTATTAATTACCAAAACCACCCGGGATTAGTTGCACTTTCAATCTCCCCCTTTTTGGTAATTGATGACAACATATAGATCAAAGCTTCAACAAAGGATATAATCAATGAATAATATCGTCGCTTTGAGAAGTATGTGATAAGCAAGAGCTCCCCCTAAATTTGTGCATTATTTAAGATTTGCGTTTGAATGCAAATGCACAATCGATTAGGATCATGGGTCACTCTTCCATGTCACATACATCTTGGTGGAGCGCATAAAATGATAAGAATGAACAGCATGCACCCAATCACCAAGACATGAGTAAATGGTCATACAAGATAGGAATAGCATATGATAAGCGTTAAGCACACATTAAAGCATAGTACGACCAAGCACTCATTAAGGTAGAATCAAACGTAGTATCAAACACATCAATGTCTCGAAACCAAAAGTATCTCAAAGAAACCGCAAAAGAACGAAAGAGCAAAAGCGCAAAGACAACATCACTCTCTCTCTCGAAGTCCTATGATCTATACAATTTCTCCCCTTTGGCAACAAGTTACCAAAAGTTCAAAAAGCATAGAGCTAAGCGTCCACCGGGACTCTGCGGCGGCTCCTGTCTCGTTGATGTCGGAGTGGATATGACAAAGATCGGCGAAGACTTCACTGATGTCTCTTTGCCGGAGGAGGGTCACCGAGCCGAGCTGGAGTAGGAGTAATCACTGAACTGTGGAGGTGTCTTTGTGTAGTCCCGTGTCATCCATCGAATAGCAAATGATTGGGGTCCTGTGGGAACCGGAGCAATCTGTGTTGATAATCTGGACTAAGTCATCCTGCATCTCACGATAAGCTCTTCCTTTTCCCGCTTTGCTTCCTCAATGTCCGCCTCGAGCTTGTTGACAATCACTTGCACTTCATCGACTTCACATCCAGAGCGTGGATCTTGTCCTCAACAATCCTCTCTAAGCTCTCCGAGATTGTACAATGCTGGCCAGCGTTGTTCAATCCTTTGGGTAGCTTCAAGAATTTGCTCTCAAAGCTCTTTGGTTTAGCTCTCGCTTCGCTGCTTCCTTGTCGACTTTGGCTTTCTTGGCAGCTTCGATCTTGGCTTGACCTTCAACAGATGTCGGATCCTCCTCATCCATCACAACAACATTGTCCTCATGCTCTGGCTGCAACGGTAAATGTGCTCTATCCAACAAGAATGTGCCCGTGCCAAACTTGGCATTGATAAGCATCCAATCATGGGCAAATCCACACGACCTTTTCTGGTCAGCTGCAATCCTCTTAATGGTTTCTATCATCAAGTCCATCACCTTGAAAGGTGCTTTCTCATCAAGTATGTGCAGCATGTTGATAGAGTATCCTCTCACCATGCGATGATCTCCAGACTTGGGCATCAAGGTATGCCTCAAAATGGTATTAGTGGTAGGTAGGCCTGCCTGGAGATAGTAGACTGAGCCGAGCTTCCAGATTCCCAAATCCTTTGCTGGAACCTCTTTGTACATGTTCTTCATGGATTCATGATTCTTCTTTGGAATCCCATATACATCAATATCATCATCTCGTTGACTTTGAGCATTCTGAATTTCTGCCCATTCTTCAACAGAAGAAGAAAATCTTTGACCTTCACCATCCATACAATCTTTCCATCGGGTAGAAGTGAGTCTGTGGCATAGAATTGCATTATCATCTCATCGCTCCAATTGGTCAACTTCGACCTACAAAGTCTGCAACACCACAAGCAAGTGAAACTTTCATGCACATGTGGAAAGAAATCTCTGTGCTCTTCACTGTCAATGTACTTCCAAATAACATATCTTGTGTCTGCGACTATGGGCTTCTTGTCCATCAAGACGGTCTCATAGAAGTCCCGTTGTTCTCGGTGTGAAATCTGGGATCTACAAATGTTCTTCTCCTCACGGCATATGGGTCACTTTGTCTCCATAGCCCGAGACCTCTATCTTTCCTTGCCTTCATATCCTCGGCTTGAGGATGAGAATCATTATGTAGTGGCGCTTTTGACGAAGTTTCAAAGAAATCGGTCCTTCACCATCCGACTCACCGGTGGCACATCATCCTTGTTCTTTTCAGACGTTGGAATGTTTCGACGGTCTTCTTGGGCTTGGCAAGCAGGCTTTGCTAGAGCTGCCTTAGCCGGAGCAGATTTCTTGGGCTTTGATGTGGCTCCACCTTAATGGCATCACCCATGAGCTTCGCTTCGAGGAGTAGGCTGGGGTGCTTCCTCATCCTCATCCTCTCTCTGCATCATCATGCACTAATCTCTTTCTCTTGGAGGTTTTTTCACTTTGCTTGCAAATGCCTCTCCCAAATTCAGCTTCTTAGCAACAGTTGATCGCTTGACTTTGCTGGTGCCCTTCTTAGTTTGTTGAACTTGTTGCTCTTTGGCAACAACCTTCCTCTTAGGCTTTGAGGTCACCTCTTCCTCAACAACAAAATCTGAGTCCTCATCATCCGAGTTCCTCTTCTTTCTAGCTCGTGGCTGCAGGAGGTAAGCCACTTGGTGTACTCCTCTCACCATCATCCGATGAGCTGCTAGGATCGGGACTAGTGCCCGCCTCGGAATGTCTCGCAATGGGTGACTCGACTGCTCGACTGCACACCGCATCCGACATGGCCGACAACCCGTGAATAGATAAGGTGTAGGCAGAGAAGAAGAGTCATCACAAATTGCGAAGTTTTTGCAAAAAAATGAGTTCAAATTCTAGTATTAGGTTTTCACAGAAGACATTTCGGTCGACCGAGTTTAAAATTCGTGAATCCGAAGTGTTCAATAGGGCTGGCACACCACTTTCGGTTTGACCGAAGTGGGTTTCGTCCCGCCGAAAACACTAGGGTTTCACAGAATCGTCATTTTGGTCACACCGATTTGCACAACTCGCTTGGACCGGGGTGTAAAGGTAATGGCCATAGGCCAAATCGGTCATACCGAAAATGTAAAATCGGTCTCACCGAGATGTGTTCGCGGAAACCTAACCCTAAAACTTTTACTCAATCTAGTTCAAACGAACTAATCTGTGTACAGGAAGATTTCAATCGTGGCAAGATTCTAGGCAATCCAAACGTGCATTGAATCGGAGATGGGAGCACGAGGGATCAAACTCACCCTAACTTGGTGGAGTTTTTCACGGCGGCAACGGCGCGGAGGAGATGTCCGCTGACGGCGACGGAGACTGCGGCGGGCGCCAAAGCGACGACGGCGACGATCCGGAGACCAAGGCGACGGTAGCAAGGTGTGGGGCGAAACGTTTGAAGGAGAAATCAACGCTGCCCCTGAGTATATATACCCCTTCATTGTCGGTGGGACCGAAGTTGTAAACTTCGGTGGCACCGAGATGGATAACTGCTAGGCAGTTATGCACTTCGTCACGCCGAAAATCACAACTCGGTTTCACCGAGGTGAAAACCTAGATCGTCTAAATGCTTTCGGTTCGACCGAGTTTGAGTGAGTTGGTCCGACCAAATCAATTAGAAGGTTTTGGAAGTTAGCCTTTGACGGATCGGTGGCTCAGAGTGCTCCTCACCCGAGGGTCCGAAAATGACTTGTTCAAAATTTGTGATGTAAGCATGAATAGAATTTGAGACAAGAAAGCATAGATAGCTAGGGAGGTACTTAGGCATTCTTGTCCATCCATTTGGTCGAAAAAATCAAAACGACCAAAACAACAAATGGATGTCCTTGAATGGATAAAATCATGCATCCAACATGCTCACACAATAAGATAGCAAATGAAATATGTGTCAAACATGCACAATCAAAACTCTAGCTACTATCACACAATTTGTCGATGACTAGGTCATCTTTATATGAGTATATTGACTTAGGAGCCAAATGAGAACATTTGATCATAGGTCATACTCATCGCTTAAGCACAAGTGGGGTTACCACTTTCACATAAAGCATTGATGTGTTCACATCATTTGAAGATGCTTTAGCTCAATTTTTAGAGCAAAGCTCCCCTAGATGTGAGAACCCCTTTTAAAGGGTCAAACTAACCTTGGGTTGTCATAGAAGACTTCATGTAGATGTTGAAGATGTGGATGCTCAATGTTGATGGAGATCATCAAGAGTTGGGAGCAATCCTTTGGATTCGGGCACTTTCAATACCTACATGGGTTAGTCCCACAAGGAACAAACAAGGATATCCATGGACATAGATTGAAGTTCACAAAAGATGATGTCCATGAAAGCAATGATTACCTTGTCCCTTGACTTACCAACAAGAGGGTTTGTGACTCCATGAACTAGTGCACAATGTGGACGTTGATTGCACAAGTTTTTGCCAAAATGAATGTGAGTGAAGTATGTTGGCGAGTCACCCTCAAGAACTTTCTAGTTCTTCTTCTTCGATCCACATCATCTTGATGGGAATCCTTGGGGTTGTAGTTGAGCTTGACGAAGTAGAACTTGACGCTTCCTTGGGAACCCACTTGACCATGGCTTGAGGTGCTTCAACAAATGCATCAATCTCCTCTTGAAGCTTGTCCTTGCCTTTTAGCTTGTGGTCTTGTGGTGGAAGGTCATCTTGAGCTTGTTCCACATTGGAAGAAGTAGGATCATACTTCTCCTTTTGAAGAACAAACTGTGGAGTAGGATATTGACCTTCTTCCCATTCAACACCTTCGCGCTGAACTTTCGCTCAAAACCAATTCCTTGATTCTTCCGGTGCCTTCCTTGCTTGCGAACAATTTCTCAAAGTTCTTGCTTCCGCAAGACTCTTGTAGACACCTTTCTATAATCCCTTTCAATAAACTATTTTCTTGCTCAAGTGTAACTTGGCTTGAAACATTGTTAGTGGAATCAAGAGAACTACTAGAAGCAACAACATTGGATTTAGCATGGTTATTGTTACTACTAGAGGAAGAATTTTTCTTATGCTTGTCATGCTTAGTCTTAATGGGTGGCAAGAAATTAGACAAGAGAAGTCGTTTGGCAAGATATGAAGAACTCTTCTTTGAAGATCGCCATTGATTGCTTTTAGAAACTCATGTTCTTGCTCTAGAGTGAGCTTCTCGAGCGTAGCTTCTCATGAGATCTTAGGAGCTCTCTATGATCTTCTTGAGTTGTTTCATGAGCTAACTTAAGAGTGTTTAGTTCTTTAGTTAGACGCTCAATCTCCTTCATAGCATTGTCATTCGACTCTTCTCGACTATAAAGACTACTAGCATGTTCATCATTACTAGGTTCATTAGATTTATCATGCAAGAGCTCATCTTCACCAAGCAAGTCATCCTCATCACTATCAAAGTCAATGAATTCAGGTGTGATACCTTGGGGCCTTTAGCCATGAAGCATCTTCCAATTCCCTCATTTGGTGAATCAAATAAGTCGTGGGAGTTGGAGTTGGAGGATACGAGAGCAAGACCGCAACACCTTCATCTTGACCAGTAGTCGGAGTTGGAGTGATAGCTTCCTTCGGATTGATTGTCGAGTCGGAGCCGAGACCCATTCACCTACATGAGCTTGATGTTTTCTTCTTGTGTAGCTCCTTGATGACTTGTCTTTCCTCTCCTAATCCTTGCTTCTCCGAGAGGGTCTTCGCTCATAACGATCATCTCTACTCCTTCTCTCTTTCCGAGGTGACTCATCTCTTGAGCTTCTTCTTCTTGGAGATTCTTCTCTTCTCTTGTGGGGAGCCGACACTCATTTGAGTAGTGTCCGGTCTTCCACAATTGTAGCAGCTTCGATCACGACTAGAAGATCTCTTTTCATCATATGATCTAGACTTTGAGCTTCTCTTTGCCTCTATTCTTGTAGAATTTGTTGAAGTTCTTAACCATTAGGCTTATCTCTTCATTGGAAACTAACTTGTCACTTGAGGTTGTGGGAGCATCACTTGTAGCTTTGTAAGCACCACTTGACTTGTTGTGAAGCTCTTCCTTATTCTTAAGTGTCATCTCATGAGCAACAATTCTTCCAATGACTTCGTTGGCTTGAGATTCTTGTAGTTTGGCATCATTTGGATCAAAGTGCACACGGTGTCATACTTTCCATCCAAAGCTCGAGAATCTTCTTGATGATGAATCGGTCGGTCATTTCTTCGCTTCCTAAGCCGGCAATCTCATTTGTGATGAGAGCAAGCCTAGAGTACATTTCAAAGACTCCTTCACCTTCCTTCATCTTGAACTTGTCAAGTTGACCTTGAAGAACATCTAGCTTTGATTCCTTCACGGACTCGGTACCTTCGTGCATTTCAACCAAAGTATCCCAAATCTCTTTTGCATTCTCAAGACGGCTGATTTTGTTGAACTCCTCGACACAAGGCATTGAAGAGAATGTCACAAGCTTGAGCATTGTTTTGCAACATCCGCAATTCTTCCGCTAGAAGCCGCGATCCGAACTTTTCCTTCCTCAAGAATTCACCTTGCATACCAACACAAATAATGCCCCATGCGGCTTGGTTATGGCCAAGAATATGCATTTTCATTTTATGCTTCCAACTAGCAAAATTTGTACCATCAAAGTAAGGACCTCTCTGAAAATTACCTCACTAGACGCCATACTCTCCTAGGTTGTGAAACCAAGCTTATGGAGTCCAATGCAATGGAAACCAATACAATGGAGACCAAAGCTCGATACCACTTGTAGGATCGAAAGTATGTCTAGAGGGGGTGATTAGACTACTTGACAATATAAAAATTCTGCCTTTTGACAAAGAACAGTTTTGGCGATTCACAATTATGATCAAGTCAAGCATCACCCTACACATGCAATTCTAGAGTATAGGCAGCGGAAAGTAAATTGCACATGTAGTAAAGAGAGGTGGAGAAGAGCAAACGCAATTTTGGAGACGCGGTGATTTTTCTCGTGGTTCCGATAGGTGGTGCTATCGTATTTCCACGTTGATGGAGACTTCAACCCACGGAGGGTAACGGCTGCGAGAGTCCACGGAGGGCTCCACCCACGAAGGGTCCACGAAGAAGCAACCTTGTCTATTCCATCATGGCTCACGCCCACGGAGGGCTAGCCTTACTGGGTAGATCTTCACGAAGTAGGCGATCTCCTTGCCCTTACAAACTTCTTGGTTCAACTCCACATCTCGACGGAGGCTCCCAAGCGACACCTAACCAATCTAGGAGGCACCACCTCCAAAAGGTAATAGATGTTGTAGATGATGATGAACTCCTTGCTCTTGTGCTTCAAATGATAATCTCCCCAACACTCAACTCTCCTCACCGATTTGGCTGTGGTGGAAGAAAGGATTGAGTGGAAAGCAACTTGGGAAGGCTAGAGATCAAGCTTCATATGGTGGGAGTGGAGCAACTTGATCTCAACACAAGGGTAGGTAGTTCTCTTCTCGTAAATGTAAGGTAGGAGTGGTAGTTCTTTCGATGGCTCTCTCCACGAATGAAGAGGGGTGGAGGGTATTTATAGCCTCCACACAAAATCCAACTGCTACACACATTTGACCAATCTCGGTGGGACCGAAGTTGACAACTCGGTGAGACCGATAGTTCAAATAATGTGAACGTTGGGATTTTTGGTGGGACCGAAAATACAATCTCGGTTAGTCCGATTCGTGCAATGATAAGAGCAAGCCAATTTCAGTGGGACCGACTTCATCATCCCGGTGACACCGATTTGATGATGTAAGGTTACGTGCTTGGCAACTCATATTTCGGTGAGACCGAGTTCAGAATCGGAAAATCCGAGTTTTCTAGGGTTTGCCTTTATGGCTGAGGTGGTTCATCTCGGTGTGACTGAGTTTGGAATATCAGTGGGACCGAGATTACTTATGAGTGTATATGGCGGTGAAAGTTGCTTGATAGTTTAGGAGATGTATCACTAAGCACTTTGAGCAACCAGATCATCATCATAACCTCATCCCTTTTAATAGTATTGGCTTTTCCTATGGACTCAATGTGATCTTGGATCACTAAACCAAAAATGGAGTCTTGAGCTTTTGCCAATGCTTGCCTTAGCATTTTGAGGGGTCCACTTCTTCAGTCCTTGCCATACCCATATCACTGAACTTTCTGAAATGATTCTCAAGTAACTATTAGTTCAATGATATATATGTTGTTATTAATTACCAAAACCACCCGGGGATTAGTTGCACTTTCAGGCGTCCAATGGCACGAATGGATTCCGGTGACGTAGCCCTGAAAGGATTCGCCCAGCAACGGCGATGGCAGCGCACAACCCCTCCTTGTCCAGCTCAGCCCCCACCATCGCGCGGAGACGGCTCAGCTCCTCGGAGATATAGGTGAAGAAGGAGACCAGGTCAGGAAGCTGCAGCTCATTGAAGTCGACCGGGTGGTCAAACGGGTTTAGCCCGACAGCCAGCATCGTCGCGCTAGCACGACGGTAGGCATCGCGTAGCCGCAACACATGCGTGGCAACTTGGTTCACCAAGTGGCTGAGGTGATCCTGGACCTCGTCATGATCGGCCCGCTCGCGCTCCAGCCGGCTACCCTGACATCCTATCGTATCTCCCGCTTTCTGCAGCAACGCCGCTGATGCCTCGAGCATCTTTGTGGTGGACGCCTGCCGCTTTTGAAGCTCCGTGAACTCCCGCACATAACGGAGGAGCATGGCACTCCTCTCCTCCTTGAGCTCACGGAGCTCCACGTCCTTGGCGTGAGCTCTGCATCCTCGGCATAGAGCTCCTGTGTCAGGCGCCTCACCTAGGACTCTGTGATCTGCTGCGCCGCCATGGCACCAGGTAGAAGCAATGGGGAGAGGAAGCAAAGGGGGCGAAACGGTTGAAAGGCAATGCAATCTATGGGAAGGCGGAGGGAGCCAGCCGAGGAGCGGGGAATCTTTTGGTTTTCACCATGGTAAAACACCAGTCGACGACTTCTCACATTAGGGAGCAGTGGGTTTTTACAGGCGGAGTCATCATGACTAATTGCTACCGCGCCTGCTCCCGTCAATCAAAAAATTAAAAATCCCGCCACCCAAACACCACAGCAATGCCGCGGTGGATATTTAAATTTACCTGCCGGCAAGTAGATAAAAAAGGGGTGAAAAAACAAATGTGGCGGCGGCCTAGCTAATCGGTCGAACTAGCCCAACTAGCTAGCCACCATGCTTCACTGATGTACTCGGCGGGAAAGGTGGTCTTTCGTGATTTGACGACTCATTTACTTGCTTCAGCGCTACGACCGAGGAGGACCCAGAAAACGCACGGTAGGGCGTCCCACGTCAGGAAGAATATATGCGTGCACCACCCGGGAGGACCTCGAAACCGCGCGGTAGGGTGTGCCACGTCTCGGCACGGAGGAAAAATGGGCATATAAAAATATACTGTATCAGACGTAGTACCTATGGTTCGACCTCGAGACCCAGCCAGTCGGTCGAAAACACCCCACTAGCCACACAGCTTCATCATGCAAACGTGGCACGGTTAGCTCCGTCTCGACCAGCCACAACATCTCTTGTTCTAGGCGATTCTTCTATTTTCCAAGCTTTTTTTAGTTGTAATAACACCACAGCAAGCTAGCGCCGCTCTTCGTGTGTGCCCGTGCAAAGGTTAGACGATGGAGAGAAGAGAGATTGAGATCGCAGACATGGGACCCACCCGTAAGTGAGACAACGGTCATGCACGTGTTGACGAGGCACTCCCTCTACTCTACTCAATGCAAATACTGTATAAAATCAAGTTATGGGACAAAGCCAACAACCGTTCGTTTTCTCAGGCTATCGACTTACGCTTTGTAGTCCAGTTGCCGCCTCGAATCTCGTCTTTCAGATTTGTTAGTTTTAGGTCCAAATTTGATTAATGACAAGTGGGACCCCCGTGTGTTGTTCCGATATTTCAGTGTAAGATGGTTTTTTGAACAAACACTTTGCGCGGTTAGACAAGTAACAACACGAGTTACACGTATTTTGCAAGTTTACGAACAAAAATGACAGCGGCATAGAATATCACATCCACCCCGCAGCTTAGATACTATGGTGATATGAGTTTTTACACCGTTGGAAGTGAGATCCAATGGCTTGGGAGTAGTCTTTGTAATTATGCGCAATTTCCAAACTCTCCAAAGTTTTTTTTTGCAAATAAAACATTCAGGCCTCGTGTGTGCTGCTGCATCTTCGATCCAACGGCTCCCCAGTGCTAATATTAGGTGCTCCTCGTAGCTTAATTACCCGCTACGGTGATATCAGCATCTAGGTCGTATGATCAGTGATCAGATGGCACATGCATAGTACTTGTACTTTCTACGCATTTCCCAAACTCTATCACCAGATATTGCAAAAACATTCAAACCTCCTCTTCGGGGCGTTAGATCTCAAGAACTCAGATCACCATAGAATCTATGGTGCGGGAGCACCTCATACTCTCCCGTGCGAGAAAACATAAGGTGCTATCGCAGCTTGGATGCTATGGTGATACGAGCTTGGAGGTCATTTGATCTGAGATCCAATGGCATCTAAGCAGTCTTTGTGCTTGTAAGCAGTGGCCAAACTCTTTTGGGGCTTTTTTGCAAAAAGCCATTTGAACCACCGAGGAGGTGTTGGGTCACAAATCCAACACCTCCGAAGAGCTTGTATCACCAAAGCATCTTTGTGGTGGCACATGATATTCTTACATACAGGAGAATATGATGTCCTCCTTCATCTTAGATGCTACAGTGATACGAGCTTCGAGGTCGTTGGATATGGGATCAAAGGGCATCTAAGTAGTTTTTGTACAAATTGTGTGCAATTCTCAAACTCATCAAGGTTTCCTGCAAAAACATTAAGACACATCATGTGAGCTGCTATATCTCAGATCTACAAGCTCCAAGCAACTCGTATCGGCATATAGCATGTAAGGTATGGGGGCACATGATATTCTCCCGGGGAGGAGGGGTGGGGGTGCACAACCAATTGGTGGTTGGGAGGGTGGGGACAAATATAATCTAAACAACCCTAAACAGAGCTCCACAATTTTATCTAAGGTCGAGGGGTTGACCCCCGACAATCATAGCTCCGCCTAAACACAACATTTGCATGTACTATAGTACTAGACTTAATATTCATGTTTCAGTTTCATGTTCATTTTAAATATTGAACTGAGGACCATGGATGTCTTATATTTTACTCCCTTCGTTCCTAAATATTAGTCTTTTTAGAGGCTTCAAATGGACTGGCACATACGGATGTATATAGACATATTTTAGAGTCTAGATTCACTCATTTTACTCCGTATGTAGTCACTTGTTGAACTCTTGAAAAGACTAGTAATATTTAGGAATAGAAGGAGTATTTTTGAACTCGTGTCATACATGCATGGGTTGGAAAAATATATGCACTATACTTATTGGATTGTTGTTGTGTTCGTATGGTGCTCTCTCTCTCTCTGTGTGTGTGTGTGTGTGTGTGTGTGTGTGTGTGTGGTCATATGCTTGATACATACAAAGTTTTCTCACCTCCATATTGTTCATCTTTTAAATTTGAATTTGCATTGGAAAACTTACTAGGGATACCATGAAATGTGAAATCCACATTGAGATCACTATATCACAAATTCACTCTAATTCAACAACTCGTCATAAATCAATTACCACGTTGAGATTAGTATTTGCAAGGAAAATACGGGTATTGTAATACACATAGATTCATTCGCAATTTAAAAGGTTCATTTCAGATTCTCAAATGGTAGGACCCAACGCGCATCAGCCACACCTTGGCTCGTGTTGATCCTAAAAATGGGCTCGTGTCCTTCTATATGGCGTCGTGGTATGCACATTAGGCAACCCCAACCAGTCGAGCCTCGGCGTTTCAAGTCGAAATATCTGGTGGCCAGAATTCCAGCCCTAGGAAATTCCCCTCATGTCCCCGGTCCATAACGGAGGGATGCTTTAGTAACTAGACAACGTTACCTACCGTGCCAAGCACGATTCAATTCCCTCGGTCGCCGCTCGTCAAGGTCACCCGTCAACTGCATTGCCTAGTACTACTACTACTACACCAGGATGAGCACAGAATTGAGCCCGTTTGTTCGTGCCTAGTACTTGAGTTAATATAGGCAATGCAATCGACGGAGGATTATCCTTTACTCCCTCCTTTCCGGTTTATAGGGCATATCTCAAAATTTTAGTTTTCCCATTTTATAAGTCTCAATTTGGTTGTTCCCCATCACATGTTCAGATTTCAAGGTGCAATAAATCATTGCATGCAAGTATTAAGAGAAAATTGACCAATGCATGTACTTTATGCATGCATGCATTGCAATTAATGCATTCGTAAACACAATTTTTGAGGAAAACAAGTGCATTAATTGAGTGGTTTTGCAAACTACAACAATTGTTCCACCACTCACCATCTACCTTGGTTGGTGAGATTTTTGAATTGAGCCCTATAAAACCGGAAAGGAGGTTTAACTAAGCAAAATGTTTGACCAAATCCTTTCTTAAGAAATACAACAGGACATATGTACGGCTTGACAATTTATTGCATGATGCAAAGTTATGATATTGTTTCAATCTCGGATCTTAAATTTCAGAAAATCCAAAAGTGAGCATAAATTCTTGAAACCGAGCATGGTCATGTGATATGGCACAAATATTACTGTAAGTTTTTCTTCAATTCGAGACAAGCTGCTTATGACAAGTTGAACAAATGAAGAGCCAAGGTATTTTGGAACAAAGACACATCACGTTAAATTAACGCTTTCACTATTGAAACCGTGGGTGTTTACATGCCGCCATGAGTCCCCGCTTCTCATCGCCAGTGCCGTCCCAAAGAAGCGTGTGAGTCGACGGGAGGCGTGCGAGCAGGTCAGCTGCGCCGCTATCGTGGAGGCGTCGGCGAGCATCACTGTGTGCAGACTCACCGGAGGCGAGCCTTTGACCAGCTCCGCCGCCACCGCCGCCCCAATCGCTCCCACTTTTAATGTCGCCGCGCCGCAGCTTTAAAATCAACCCCGCACTACCCAGTATCGCTACAATCCTCTCTCTTCCTCTCCGATTCTCCTGCGCCTACCTCCAACTAGCCCGACCTAAACGTCGCCATGCCGCATCACGATGGTCTACCCTTAGTGTTCCAGTTTCATGAGGAAGACACCAAGCCGAGTCTCAAGAACATAAGGAGCTTTGGGACGAGCTTGAATCGCCTTGCGGGAAGACGCCGCCTTCCCCCCGCTCCGTCACCCCCGATCGCGCCAGCGCCCATCCCGTGGCATTGATGGGCTCGAGCTGCACATTGTCGCCGAGCTTGATGCCACGGGTTCCACGAGGTCCCGCCAACTTTCACGCGCCCGCACTGCCAACAAGATGCGCCTGCAGGCAGCAGCGACGCAAGACGCCGCCGCCGCGCCCGTGCACTGCCAACAAGACGCGTCGCGCAGCTGCAGCGTCGACGCACGCCGTCTTGGTGCCGTGCACACGAATGGCTCCGCCGCACCGTTGACAGCGCCTGTCCCCGCGCGGGTGCCAGTGCCCCCCTCAGCGGCATGGATGGTCGCCGTCGACCGCTTCCTTGCACCAACGCCAGTCGCCTCCTCCCGCCAGTTGACTCGCTCCGAAGTCCAGAACATTTTGGCCTTCCTTGAAGCTAGGCGAACGTCCAGGAGTACGCCAACAACGGCGCAAGACGCCGCCATCGCCGTCGGTCAGTGGCCCGACGACACACAGAGCACGGCAGAGGAGCCGCTTCCCACCGCGAGAGGCCCCCGCCGCCGCCGCGTAATCTAAATTTTCCATGAAAAATGTTCGGATTGCCGTGCTTAAAATCCGAACGTTTATCATTTCCGTTTATTTTATATTGATCATCGTATAATTTAAAGTCGGAGTCAGACTGAACGAAATGTATGGTTTGATCGATTGAATGTTCTACTATAGCCGTATCAAATTAAATATAAAACGTCATCAACCCACATGTATTCCTTGTCATCCAACGACTTAGACTGCTTCAATATCGAGCGCTCAACACGTTTAGCGTGCAGTTAATTTCATACCAAAAATAGTGCTAATCATATGACAACACGCAAATAATATCCTAGTAGTTAATATCTGCATGCACTTAATATACTTCCAAATTAACGTGCATTGCACGTACACACTGACTAGTGCTGCTAGTACGTGAAACTGGTGTCGTGACTTGTGAACACGTCCAGATATGGTCAACAGCAACATCGCCCACGAGTTCTTCCTGTTTGCCCGTGCGTCTAAACGCAGAAGGGGAGGAGAGAGAGAGCACACATGGAACCCACCAGTAAGTGAAGGCGAATAGTACTAAAAATAATATTACATGTTATCCATTAATTAGGTTGTGGTAATATAAAAACATTATGTGAACAAAGGGGGTACAACAAACATTGCTATTCTACGTATGTTGCCTATTGACGTGCGGCTTGAAGGCCCGGTCGCATGTTCGATCCTCGTCCTTTATTTTTTAATTTGTATACGGGTCCAAATTTGTTTCATGACATGTGGGGCCCTCGGTGTGTAGTTTGTAGCACTTTAATTTGTGGGTCGAAATTTGTTCCATTCCAAGTGGACTATCGGTGTGTAGTTTTGTAGCTTATTTATAATAATTAAAGAGAACAACATAGTTTTTTCAATAATACCAAGGCGAGAAAGGACGTGCGAGAGAGCGATGACCAAGCCAGAGGGAAATCAACTAGGGGAGTTGCGTGGGTTGCAACGGCGTTTGGAGTAGTTGTGGGCCGAATGCTACGAAAATATAATCTAAATCGACCGGAATAAATGCCTACACAAATTAATCCAAGGTTGGAGTGCCCCTCGCAATGTAAATAGCTCCGGCTTTGTGAGGGATGGAGAGGTAGTAGTTTCAACGCGTGGAAGATACGGTATGAGAAAGCGAGGTCAATCGAGAGACATATAGATAGAGAGACAAAGTGAGTGTGGTCCGACATTCATTGAACAAATATATATGCTCCGGAGAGATATTGTCCGATTGAGCCTTTGGTAAGGGTGAGGGCTGTAAGATAGAGCTTGAGAGATGATCCAGTCACAGACGTGTAGATATATTTTGTGCGTAGGAGGAAGCAAGGTCAACCGATCACATAGGGTCGCCGTGCGATCGAAAGAGTGAGACGGGTTGGAGAGAGTGACCTAGATAGACGATGTGTGTGAGAGAGTATACAATGTGAATAGGTCGAATTGGGCTCAAACATGGTGATATATCGTTTTTGTCCGACAAAGAGCGAGGTAAATCGAGACATACAGAGAGAGATAGAGAGAGAGAGAGATTGAGTGAGCGTGGCCCACCATGAGGTCGAAAGAGTGGCGGCGGTTTGGATGGACTGACCTAGATAGACAATCTGCGTGAGAGAGTATAGAGTGTGTCGATCGAGGCCCAAACAGGGAGATATATCATTTGTGTGTGAAAGAAAACGAGGTTAAACGAGACTCAGATAAAGAGAGCGAGATTGAGCGAGTGTGGCCCGCCGTGTGGAAGAAAGAGTGAGACAGTCTCGAGGAAGTGACCTAGATATACAACGTGCGTTCGTGCGCACGAGAGGTTGGGGGGCTAGATAGGCAATGCATGTATTTAGCATGAGAGGGTGAGAGGGAGAGGGGGGAGAGAGAGAGAGCTCGGCATGGGGTGCAATGGCGGGTGTTGAAGGAAATATGCCCTAGAGGCAGTAATAAAGTTATTATTTATTTCCTCATATCATGATAAATGTTTATTATTCATGCTAGAATTGTATTAACCGGAAACATAATACATGTGTGAATATATAGACAAACAGAGTGTCACTAGTATGCCTCTACTTGACTAGCTTGTTAATCAAAGATGGTTATGTTTCCTAACCATGAACAAGGAGTTGTTATTTGATTAACAAGGTCACATCATTAGTTGAATGATCTGATTGACATGACCCATTCCGTTAGCTTAGCACACGATCGCTTAGTATGTTGCTATTGCTTCCTTCATGACTTATACATGTTCCTATGACTATGAGATTATGCAACTCCGCTTACGGAGGAACACTTTGTTCGCTACCAAACGCCACAACGAATCGGGTGATTATAAAGGTGCTCTACAGTGTCTCCGAAGGTACTTGTTGAGTTGGCGATTTCGAGATTAGGATTTGTCACTCCAATGTCGGAGAGGTATCTCTCGCCCTCTCGGTAATGCACATCACTTAAGCCTTGCAAGCATTTCAACTAATGAGTTAGTTGTGAGATGATGTATTACGGAACGAGTAAAGAGACTTGCCGATAACAAGATTGAACTACGATTGATACCGACGATCGAATCTCTGCAAGTAACATACCGATGACAAAGGAACAACGATGTTGTTGTGCGGTTTGACCGATAAAGATCTTCGTAGAATATGTAGGAACCAATATGGGCATCCGTGTCCCGCTTATTGGTTATTGACCGGAGACATGTCTCGGTCATGTCTACATTATTCTCGAACCGTAGGGTCCGCACGCTTAAGGTTTCGATGACGCTTATATTATGAGTTTATGTATTTTGATGTACCAAGGTTGTTCGAGTCCCGATATGATCACGGACATGACGAGGAGTCTCAAATGGTCGAGACATAAAGATTGATATATTGGACGGATATATTTGGACACCGGAAAGGTTCCGAGAAGTTTGGAGCTCCGGAGGTTACCGAACCCCGGGAGGTATATGGGCCTTATTGGGCCCATGTCGAAGGAAGAGAGAAGGAGCAAGGGAGGCGCGCCCCCAAGCCCAATCCGAATTGGGGAGGGGGCCCCCCCTTTCCTTTCTCCTTCCCCCTCTCTTCCTTCCTACTACTAGTACTACTTCCTAATACTAGTACTCCTTCCTTCCCCTCCAAATAAGATAAGGAAAAGAGAGGGAAACCTACTTGGAGTAGGTTTCTCTCCTATGGCACGCCCCCCTTGAGGCCGGCCACCTCCTCCCTCCCTCCTTTATATACGGGGGTAGGGGCACCCTAGGACACACAAGTTGATCATTGATCATTCCTTAGCCATGTGCGGTGCCCCCCTCCACGATATTACACCTCGATCATATTGTAGCGGTGCTTAGGCGAAGCCCTGCAACACGAGAACGTCAAGATCGTCACCACGCCGTCAGTCTTGTAACTCCCCTGAGCCTCTCTTGGATTGGAGATCGAGGGTGCGCCATCGAGCTGTCGCGTGTCAAGAACTCGGAGGTGCCGGAGTAACGGTGCTTGGATCGGTTGGACCGGGAGGACGTATGACTACTTCCTCTACGTTGTGTCAACGCTTCCGCTTCGGTCTATGAGGGTACGTAGACAACACTCTCCCCTCTCGTTGCTATGCATCACCATGATCTTGCGTGTGCGTAGGAATTTTTTTGAAATTACTACGTTCCCCAACAGGTGTGTGAGGTAAATACATTTGGTAACAGGAGAAAAAGGGGTTGTGTAGTTGAGAGACTTAGAGATTGAAACATGGAGAGAAAGAATGAACGTGTGTTGGAAACCGATAGCTTGCTAAGGTGGTTAGGAGAGGAAGATTGACTGATACAGGAAGTATGTAGCATTTGTGCGCGGGGGGCTAAAACAACATTTGAATGTACATAGTACGAGACTTAATATCGATGTTTCAATTCGGTGTACATTGTAAGATTTGAACCAAGGACCGGGCATACGGGTAATTATTTCGAATTCGTGCCATACTAAGTTTCAAAAAGTTGACATTGGCTCAATTTGTTGTGCTATTTTGTAGGTCATATGTTTGAATCCATCCAAAAGTTTTCTCACTACCATGGTTTTCATCATATACATATGAATTTGTATTAAAAAGTAGCGTGGATACAGTGAAATGCGAAATCCACGTTAGAATTGGAGATCGCTACATGACACACACTCTAATTCAAACTAACTACGTGACACACACTCTAATTCAAATAACTAATTATGTGACACAATCTAATCCACGTTAGCGTGGGTACCGTTTCGATTTTTTTTCAAATAACTCCTCATTAATTAATTTATAGTACTCCCTCTGTTCACTTTTATAAGACCTTGAAGACATTTCAGACAATGTGCAAAATAGTTCATTTTAAGTTGTCTGAAACGACTTACAAAAGTGAACGGATGGAGTATCTCGTTTCGAATGACTAATTGTTGCAAGGAAAACACGGGCATGGTAATACATACAGATTCATTTGCAAATGAAAGAAGATTCGTTTGCATTCTCAAATGTAGGCACACCAGTGCAGACTCAGTGGTCGTGTCGTCGTGGACGCCGCTTGGTGCCTTAAAGGCAATCGCCCTTGAGGACTAACATGTGGGCCACCACTGCTTGGCCCACATGTCATGGAAACAAAGGCAGGTGCCTTAAGGCACCGAAGCATAGTCCTGTCGGGGTGGTCGCGTGTGTCGGACGGACGCGTAGCACCCAGCCACCCACCCCCTCCCCAAAAAAAAAGGACGCGACAATATAAGTTCGCTTCCACATTTCGATTGAAATATCCGTGGCCCCAATTCCAGCCCCGCAAAATCTCTCTTCTCCACCGCCCCTTCCACACCCAGATTGCTCAAATCCCTAATTTTCCGCCATCCCTCGAATCGCCTCGCCTCGCCTCTTTCCCCACTATCCCCACCTTCGCGTGACAGCGACGACGAAGACGACGGTCGCTTCACCACCGCACCGGAGCTACCTCATCTACGCCTCGCCCACCGCGACCGGTGGTCCACCGACAACGCCGACCGCCACGACCGACGTGCCTCACACACACACGAAGTTCCACCGCATCAAAAGCGCTTCACCGATGCCGCCTCCCACTCACCGGCTACTTCACCGAGCACATCGTCGCACCTCCGCTTCGAGGCCGTTGGGGCTTCACCAACGGTCTCGCCCACCGTGATCAGAAGCGCCCGCTGCCACTCAAGATCTACATCCGTGGCGCGGCCGACAACGCCAACAAGATCACCCTCAACGGCTCTAACATGATCCGCACTCTAGCTAGGCGAGCATGCCCAAACGTCGGCCCAAACTAGGTATCCACACATCACTCCCTTGTGCATTGTTCCGACGATGTTTGGATATCCTTTCACTGCTCTCTTAGCTTACACGCCTATGCAACTCGACTTTAACTCTTACTTCTTCCGAGATATCATCCAAACAAGCAAATCCATTTTAGCGAAGCATGACGGGCTACGGGATCTGGTACACATCCTCGCACACCAGATAACCTTGTAAGTATCCGTCCTCCGGTACAACATCAAGGTCGATTCCTCTTATTTGATCAACCATTCGCCGTGTCAAAAATGCAGAGGGGGATGCAAGGAGCACAAGGCCTGCACATCCAAGCAAGTGGTAACATGGACTTGTACATGGAACATCCCAAGCGCAAACAGAACTGCAGTGAGCCTGCACAATGAGCTAGTGTAAGTCCCTGCATTTCATTTAATTCGTACTAGCATTCGTGTATGATTTGTGTGCAGTGGCTGATCCATGAATTCAAGTTACCAGGGGCGAACATTTAACTTAAAAAATATGAAGGCACTTGCACTCCGGAAATCAACATAACTTGAGAAATGTGAAGCTACATGCACTTTGAAAACCAGCTAATGATCCAAAGTAGTTCAGATTATAAACACTAAATGATGCAAGCACCAAAAAACACAAAATGCAAAATGGTGTACAAGGACTACAAACATGGTCTGTACCTGCTTGAATTATTCGTTCTCTGGCTGAAAATATTGAAGTGTAATTGCACGTATAACCAGCTACAAACATGGTCTGTACCTGCATATCAATATATCTATCTTGCACAAGTATGCCAATAGTTTCAAACAACAGATTAGAAAACTATTTATGCTATGTTGTCATGATACAGGGACTTTCTGGTAGATGGCCTCGACGTTTCCTCAAGCTATGAAAATGCACTATAATTTGCTTGTCATCAATGCCTGCAAATCTCTATCTCTCTCAACATAGTAGATCATCATTAGACACTAAATCCTTCAATGAGCTTGCAAAATGCTTGCATTAGATCCCTCATTAGACACTATATGTTCATCACCGTGAGCATGTAAAATGTTTGCATCAAATCCTTCATTAGCAATCCGCTCATTAGACACTTCGTGCTCAAGAACAACATGAGCTTGTATGTTTGCACGGAAACTTGATTAGATACATCGATTCATCGATTCAAGATTGATTGGGGGATTTATAAAATAAGTAGAAATTGGTTTCATTTTCTCATAGATTCCCTACATACAAGCAGTTTTACAACACCGTCAGGTTTAACTATTGGCCAGAAATTGAAGAATTGAATTAGATATAATCAGGGATGTGATGTAACTGCTCGTTGCGCATGCTACTCTTGCAAGTCTGCGATCGTCTGTTTATGCAAGCTCGATGCCATGCCCATGCTGCCGCCACGCCTCCCCACGCAGCTACACCTGTGGTTGGATCTTCATCTTCTTGTCCTTCCGTTCGCTTGAAGCCCGGCGACCGCCCTCCAACAAGGGCACGAGGAAGTGTTGTGTCGGTCTGTCCAGCGGCGGCTAGGTTAGGAGCAAACCAGACTGGAGGCTGGAGCGAATGAATTGGGATTTTTCCTACTGTCGATCGATATGGGAGGCGCTCGTTTGGGCCGCGAGCCTACTATAGGGCCTGCCTTGTGATACGTCTCCGTCGTATCTACTTTTCCAAACACTTTTGCCCTTGTTTTGGACTCTAACTTGTATGATTTGAATGGAACTAACCCGGACTGATGTTGTTTTCAGCAGAATTGCCATGGTGTTGTTTTATGTGCAGAAAACAAAAGTTCTCGGAATGACCTGAAACTCCACGGAATATCTTAGAATAAATAATAAAAAATCCTTGCCAAAAATGAAGGCCAGGGGGCCCACACCCTATTCATGAGGGTGGGGGGCGCGCCCCTCCCCCTGGGCGCGCCCCTACCTTGTGGGCCCCCTGGTGGCCCTCCGACGCCAACTCCAACTCCATATATTGGCTTTTGGGGAGAAAAAAATCAGAGAGAAAGTTTCATCGCGTTTTACGATACGGAGCCGCCGCCAAGCCCTAATATCTCTCGGGAGGGCTGATCTGGAGTCCGTTCGGGGCTCTGGAGAGGGGGATTCGTCGCCGTCGTCATCATCAACCATCCTCCATCACCAATTTCATGATGCTCACCGCCGTGCGTGAGTAATTGCATCGTAGGCTTGCTGGACGGTGATGGTTTGGATGAGATTTATCATGTAATCGAGTTTGTTTTGTTAGGGTTGGATCCCTAGTATCCATTATGTTCTGAGATTGATGTTGCTATGACTTTGTTATGCTTAATGCTTGTCACTAGGGCCCGAGTGCCATGATTTCATATCTGAACCTATTATGTTTTCATGAATATATGTGTGTTCTAGATCCTATCTTGCAAGTCTATAGTCACCTACTATGTGTTATGATCCGACAACCCCGAAGTGACAACAATCGGGACCACTCCCGGTGATGACCGTAGTTTGAGGAGTTTATGTATTTACTATGTGCTAATGCTTTGTTCCGGTTCTCTATTAAAAGGAGGCCTTAATATCCCTTAGTTTCCAATAGGACCCCACTGCCACGGGAGGGTAGGACAAAAGATGTCATGCAAGTTCTTTTCCATAAGCACGTATGACTATATACGGAATACATGCCTACATTACATTGATGAACTGGAGCTAGTTCTGTGTCACCCTATGTTATGACTGTTACATGATGAACCACATCCGGCATAATTATCCATCGCTAATCCGGTGCCTACGAGTTTTCCATATACTGTTTACGCTTATTTACTTTTCCGTTACTCTCATTATAATCACTACAAAATACCAAAAACATTACTTTTACTGTCTTTAATTTTGTTACCGTTACCACCACTATCATACTACTTTGCTACTAAACACTTTGCTGCAGATACTAAGTTTCCAGGTGTGGTTGAATTGACAACTCAGCTGCTAATACTTGAGAATATTCTTTGGCTCCCCTTGTGTCGAATCAATAAATTTGGGTTGAATACTCTACCCTCAAAAACTGTTGCGATCCCCTATACTTCAGGGTTATCAAGACCTTTTTCTGACGCCGTTGCCGGGGAGCATAGCTCTATTCCTTGAGTCACTTGGGATTTATATCTGCTGGACACTATGAAGAACTTGAAAGACGCTAAGACAAAAATTTATCCCTCAACTACGAGGGGAGGTAAGGAACTGCCATCTAGCTCTGCACTAGATTCTCCTTCTATTATGAATAAGTTTGCGACACCTAAACCTACTACTGCTGTTGATTCCGATATGTCGCATGTTATTGATGATGCCACTTCTGCTATGCACGATACTTATGATGAAACTACTTCTACGCTTGATACTACTGTGCCACTCGGTGAATTTCTTGATGAGCAAATTGCTAGGTCTAGAGAAAGAGAAATTATTGAACCTGAACACGATGATGTTAGTGATGATGGGCCTATGCCTTCTATTCCTGAGGGTTATCTTTTTAGTGCTGAATCTTTTGAAGCTATTGTTGCTTGCCAGGATAGTCTTGAACGTAAGAGGTTGCTAATTAAGTGGAGTAAAGAATCTTTTAGAGGTAGGATGAGACACGACCCTGCTTTTGCTACTTCACCTATCTGTGTTCCTGATTATGATTATTATGATATTCTTGTCGATCCAGATATAATTACTTTGGTTGAATCTGATCCTTTTTATGGCTATGAATCTAAAACTGTTGTGGCACATCTTCGTAAGTTAGATGATATACCTGCCCTGTTTACTAATAACCTGAGATCGCACCATTTTTATATACTCAAAATATTTCCGTTCTCATTAAAGGGTGATGCTAAGAAATGGTTTAATTCTCTTGATCCTGGTTGTGTGCAAAGTCCCCAGGATATGGTTTATCACTTCTCTGCTAAATATTTCCCAGCTCATAAGAAACAAGCTGCTTTGAGGGAAATATACAATTTTGTGCAAATTGAAGAAGAGAGCCTCCCACAAGCTTGGGGGAGGCTTCTCAAGTTACTTAATGCTTTGCCTGATCATCCTCTTAAGAAACCTGAAATATTTGATATCTTTTATAATGGACTAACTGATGCTTCTAGAGATTACCCGATAGTTGTGCTGGTTCTCTTTTCGTGGAAAGACCACGGATGATGCTGAACTTCTATTGAATAATATGTTGGCTAATGAAAATAATTGGGCACCTCGTGAGCCAACTCCCGAGCCAGCTCTCTGAGCCTATTATCGAGCCTATTCCTAAACCAACTTCAAGAAGAGAGGTGTTCTATTTCTCGATCCCAAGATATGCAAGAGGCAAATAAATCTATGAAAGAAAAAGGTATTAAAGTCAAGATGTTAAGAATTTACCTCCTATTGAAGAAATACATGGTCTTAATTTACACTTTGTTGAAGAAGTATATGATCTCAATTACTTATTTATCAAGAACCTCCCGATATCCCCACACGGTAGTAAAGGTAAATTCTCTCTATAGATATGATAAAGTCAAGTTCCTCCTACTAAAATTGCTAGTCGATGCTTGGATGAGTTTGATGACTTTATGTTTAAACAAGATGACTTTAATGCTTATTTTGGTAGACAATTAAAACAGAATACCTTTATGATTAAACGCTTGAGTGATTATATGGCTGATATTAGAGGTGAACTTAAACTTGTTAGCAAACATGCTTCTATGGTTACCACTCAAGTAGAACAAGTACTTAAAGCTCAGAAAGAAGTGCTTGATGAAATGAATAGCAAGAAAAATGATTATGCTGTTAGAGTGGCTACTAGAACTAGTAGAATGACTCGGGAACCTTTGTATCCTGAAGGCCACCCTAAGAGAATCGAGCAAGATTCTCAGAGAAACAATATTGATATGCCTAGTTCTTCTAAGAGGAAGAAAAAGAAAAATGATAGGATTGTGCAAACTTCTAGTGAACCTATTGCTGAACCACCTGATAATCCAAATGATATCTCTATGTCTGATGCTGAAACACAATCAGGTGAAGAACATGAACCTAGTGATAATGTTAATGATAATGTTCATGTTGATGCTCAACCTAGTAATGATAATGATGTAGAAGTTGAACCTGCTGTTGATCTTGATAACCCACAATCAAAGAATCAACATTATGATAAAAGAGACTTCGTTGCTAGGAAACATCGTAAAGAAAGGGAACCATGGGTTCAGAAACCCATGCCTTTTCCTCCCAAACCATCCAAGAAAAAGGATGATGAGGATTTTGAGCGCTTTGCTGAAATGATTAGACCCATCTTTCTGCGTATACGATTAACTAATGTGCTCAAAACAAATCCTTATGCTAACTATATGAAGGATATTTTTACTAATAAAAGAAAGATACCTGAAGCTGAAATTGCCACCATGCTTGCTAATTAAACTTTTAAGGGTGGAATACCAAAGAAACTTGGAGATCCCGGAGTGCCTACTATACCATGCTCCATTAAAAGAAATTATGTTAAAACTGCTTTATGTGATCTTGGAGCCGGTGTTAGTGTCATGCATCTCTCTTTATATCGTAGACTTGACTTGAATAAGTTGACACCTACTGAAATATCTTTGCAAATGGCTGATAAATCAACTACTATACCTGTCGGTATTTGTGAGGATGTGCCTGTTGTGGTTGCAAACATTACTATTTTAACGGACTTTGTTATTCTTGATATTCCTGAGGATGATAGTATGTCTATTATTCTTGGAAGACCATTCCTTAATACTGCAGGGGCTGTTATTGATTGCAACAAAGGCAATGTAACTTTTCATGTTAATGGTAATGAGCATACGGTACATTTTCCGAGGAAACAACCTCAAGTTTATAGTATCAACTCTATTGGAAAAGTTCCATCGATTATATTTGGAGGTTTTGAATTTCCTATCCCTACTGTCAAGAAAAAGTATGATATTCTTATTGTTGGGGATTTTTATATCCCCGTTGAGGTAACTTAGTGTCATTCAAAATTTCTCCGGTTCCGCGATTATTCGGAATGAGTTTGTTAACAAGACTTGATCAACCTTGTTAGTGGGTTCATTTTGATGATCACGAGATGGATGAAACTAGAAGCACAACCTTCTGTACCCTCTTTATATTTTCTGTTATTTACTAGAAATAAAGTAAAATAGTATTTTTCTGTCTGTTTCCTGACTTATCCGTGCATTATAAAAATATCCCGAAAATAGAAGTCCTTAGAATGCCATGCCAATTTAATATGATTTTTTCGGGAATATTTGAGAATTTACTGTGCAAAAATTACCACGGGGGGAGCTGCCACCTGGCCACGAGGGTGGAGGGCGCGCCCTACCCCCTGGGTGCGCCCCCTGCCTCGTGGGCCCACGGTGGCCCTCCTCCACTTATTCCTGCACCCATCTTCTTCCTCTGTCTCACACAAACACGAAAAACCAACTCAAGCACGAGTTCCAGCCCCCGTTGCTGTGATTTTTGATCTCCTTGCTCAAAGCACCTCTTGCAAAACTGCTTGGGGAGATTGTTCCTTGGTATGTGACTCCTCCATTGGTCCAATTAATTTTTGTTCTAGTGCTTTATTCATTGCAAATTTGTGCTGCATAGGTGACCATGTTCTTGAGCTTGCATGTCAAATTTATATGGTTCCAAGTAGTTCCAATGCTTTATATAGGCCCTAGGCACTTGTGGGAGTTGTTGCTATCAATTTTATTGAAGTTGGTTCACTTTTATTTGAAGTTACTAAAAAATTCAGAAATTTTTCAGAGGAAACAATATGCTTCGGAGGATGTTCCAAGGTGGTCCTTCAAGGAAGCAAGGTCCCAGGCTTGCAATACGTGATGCTGACGAGGAACCACCAAGAGACGCACTCGTGAGGCCCTGTGAATGGCCTTCGGAAAATTTTATGAATCAAGTGGGAATTAAAGAATAATTCTATGCATATTTGCGTAACGCCAATCTTGAGGACTTTGAAACTGATAAATGCCCACAGTATGGTTATCTCACAAGTTCATTTGTGGGGAGGTTTGATTTTACAACTTCGCGTAATTCTCCTTCAGTCATGTTTGACCTTTATGACAAATCTTATACCATGGACTTAGAGGATTTCACTCTTGCATGCAAACTTCCATCTTGGGGTAGTATCAGGGATCCCCCTAAATCTGAATATAGCGACTTTCTTGCTAGAATAACTGTGGGGGAATCTAGAGATATAGCGCAGGCCACTAGAGGGAGCATTCACTTTCCTGCTATACATTATTTTGCTCTCTTCATTGGTAGATGTATAACTACTAAGGATGAAGCATGTCACATGTGTGCTCCCGATCTCAAAGATTCTCGTAAGTCTTTGTGTTAGGAGACCAATCTTATCATATGGGCGCCATTGTAGCTCGTAGGTTGCATCAGAATAGGCATAGCGGAGATTTCTTTGGAGGAATTTATGCAACCCGCTTAGCTAATTTTCTTGATGTAGACATTCGTGACGGTGATATGGAGTTACCCTCTTCTTATTTAGATCTTGATTCTATGTTTTCCCACCAGTTCATTGAGAGGACTGGACCACCTTACCAGTATCGACTAATCTTTAACAAACGGCATGTGGTCCGTGTTGCTCTTCCTGCTCCTACCTTCTTTGATTTTCAGGCGAGAGGAAGATATATTATTACTAGAGAGGAGGCAGATGAGTACGAAAGGAGAGTGGAGGCTGCTCAACTCCACGCTACAGCTCAGGCGGCGATAGCCGCTGCGTCACACTACGACCCCAGCTTCACCGACGGATATCCGCCAGGCCATCCCTGGCAATAGACCAACTTAGGCCAAAAACCTAAGCTTGGGGGAGTACGTATTCCCATCGACATTACATTTATGTTCACACACACTCATTGCTAGATGTCGGTGCTCATACTTTTTCACTGTAATATCCATGCTAGTTTATTTTCTTTTTCCTGCTTTCTTCTTGTGTGTTTGTTAAAACTTTAAGAAAAAAAATTAGTTAGTTTACTTTCCATGCTTGTAGTAGAACTAAAAAGAAAACCCAAAAACATTTCCCGTTCTTCTTTTGCTTGTTGGGAGCTTTCCCGTGTAAATAGTTTTTATTTTCTTTTCCTTTCTTTGGGGGTCGAGAAGACTATATTGAAAATGCTTAGTGGCTCTTATATGCATGATTGATTATTTAAACCTAGAGCCCATATTACTTGTCTTCTCTCTTGAGTTGAATGCTTGCAGATTCTAGCTTAGTCCAATGCACGTGCACTCTTATTATTATACACACTGTTCGGTCGTGCAAGTGAAAGGCCATAATGATGATATATAATGTACTTATTGGGAAGAGAAAAACCGGTATGAACTCGACCTCTCTTGTTTTTGTAAATATGATGATTCATCGTTCTTGATTCAGCTATTATGAAGTAAACATATTTGCAATGACATTTAGAGATTATAGTTGCTTGTGACATGCTTGATTAGCTATGAGTTATAATGGTTTACCTTGCGTGCCAACATGCTATTAGAATGATTATGATGTGGTATGATGGGATGGTATCCTCCTTTAAATGCATTGAGTGACTCAACTTGGCACATGTTCACGCATGTAGTTGAATCAAATCAACATAGCCTTCATGATATTTATGTTCATGGTGGATTATATCCTACTCATGCTTGTGCTCGGTGTGAATTAATTTTAATGCATGTTTACGATTGTTGTCGCTCTCTCGCTTAATCGCTTCCGGTCTTTTGCTAGCCTTCACCTGTACTAAGCGGGAATACTGCTTGTGCATCCACACTCCTTAAACCCCAAAGTTGTTCCATATGAGTCCACTATACCTTAAGATATGCGGTATTTACCTGCCGTTCCAAGTAAATTTGTATGTGCCAAACTCTAAACCTTCAAATAAACATTCTGTTTTGCATGCTCGAATAGCTCATGTGTCAACTAGAGCTACCCTTATCTTCTGTGTTAGGCGGGTTATTCTCAAGAGGAGTGGACTCCGCTCCTCATTCACGAGAAAATGGCTGGTATTCGGGATGCCCAGTCCCATGCTTTATGCAAACTAAATCAAAATAACTGCAAACAAAACTCCCCTTGGGACCCGTTGAATGTTGGAGGCACTCGTTGTTTCGAGCAAGCCATGGATTGATGCTTGTGGAGGAGGGGGAGTATAACCTTTACCAATCTGTTTGGGAACCGCCTATAATCTGTTTAGCATGGAAGATATCGTCATCTCATAGTTGTTGCATTGACAGTGAAAGTATGCCGCTCAAAATATAATTTATCTCTATTTCAAAACCGAGCTCTGGCACCTCTACAAATCCATGCTTCCCTCTGCGAAGGGCCAATCTATTTACTTTTATGATGAGTCATCACCCTTCTTATTAGTAAGCACCCGCTGGAGAGCACACTGTCGTTTGCATTCATTATTATTGGTTTATATTGGGTATGACTTGACTGGATCTCTTTTACCATGAATTACAATGTTTAGTCAGTACTTGATCTTTAAAGGTGCTCTGCATTTATGTTTTGCGGTCTCAGAAAGGGCTAGCGAGTGTTGGGGAACGTAGCAGAAATTCAAAAAATTTCCTACGTGTCACCAAGATCTATCTATGGAGAGACCAGCAACAAGTAGAAGGAGAGTGCATCTACATACCCTTGTAGATCGCTAAGCGAAGCGCTCAAGTGAACGGGTTGATGGAGTTGTACTGTCGTGATTCAAATCACCGATGATCAAGTGCAACGCATACGGCACCTCCGCGTTCAACACACGTACAGCCGGTGGCGTCTCCCACGCCTTGATCCAGCAAGGAGAGAGGGAGAGGTTGAGGAAGACTCCATCCAGCAGCAGCTGCAACGTGGTGGTGGTGGATGAGTGTGGCAATCCAGCAGGGCTTCGCTAAGCACCACGGGAGAGGAGGAGTACTTGGGAGAGAGGGAGGGCTGCAACCAAAGGCAGAGATCGAATCACGTGTATTCTGTGTGCTCCTTGGGCAGCCCTATGCCTCACTATTTATAGGGGGAGAGGGAGGCTGCGCCCCCTTTAGGGTTTCCCACCCCAAGGGGTGCGGCCAGCCCCCAGATCCCATCTGGGTGGCGGCTAGAGGGGGAGAGAGGGGGAGGCGCAGGGAGCATGGGCCTTAGGGCCCATCTGCCCTAGGGTTTGCCCCCTCCCACCCTCCCCTGCGCCTTGGGCCCCTTGTGGGGGGCGCACCAGCCCACCTGGGGATGGTTCCCTCCCACACATGGCCCACGCAGCCCTCTGGGGTAGGTGGCCCCACTTGGTGGACCCCGGGACCCTCCGGTGGTCCCAGACGTTCCGATAAAACCCAAACTTTTCCGGTGACCAAAACAGGACTTCCATATATAAATCTTTACCTCCGGACCATTCCTAACTCCTCGTGACGTCCGGGATCTCATCCGGACTCAACAACATTCGGTAACCACATACAAGCTTCCTTTATAACCCTAGCGTCATCGAACCTTATGTGTAGACCCTACGGGTTGGAGACATGTAGACATGACCGAGACGTTCTCCGGTCAATAACCAACAGCGGGATCTGGATACCCATGTTGGCTCCCACATGTTCCACGATGATCTCATCGGATGAACCACGATGTCAAGGACTCAGTCGATCCCGTATACAATTCCCTTTGTCTAGCGGTATTTTACTTGCCCGAGATTCGATCGTCGGTATACCGATACCTTGTTCAATCTCGCATCGGCAAGTCTCTTTACTCGTTCCGTAACACATCATCCCGTGATCAACCCCTTGGTCACATTGTGCTCATAATGATGATGTCCTACCGAGTGGGCCCAGAGATACCTCTCCGCTTGCGGAGTGACAAATCCCATCCTCGATCCGTGTCAACCCAATGACACTTTCGGAGATACCAGTAGTGCACCTTTATAGTCACCCGATTCGTTGTGACGTTTGATACACCAAAGCACTCCTACGGTGTCCGGGAGTTACACGATCTCATGGTCTAAGGAAGAGATACTTGACATTATAAAAGCTCTAGCAAACGAACTACACGATCTTTGTGCTATGCTTAGGATTGGGTCTTGTCCATCACATCATTCTCCTAATGATGTGATCCGTTATCAACGACATCCAATGTCCATAGCAGAAATCATGACTATCTGTTGATCACAACGAGCTAGTCAACTAGAGGCTCACTAGGGACATATTGTGGTCTATGTATTCACACGTGTATTACGATTTCCGGATAATACTGCTTATAGCATGAATAAAAGACAATTATCATGAACAAGGAAATATAATAATACTTTTATTATTGCCTCTAGGGCATATTTCCAACAGTCTCCCACTTGCACTAGAGTCAATAATCTAGTTCACATCGCCATGTGATTTAACATTGACAGGTCACATCGCCATGTGACCAACATCATCAAATGAGTTCTGGGGTTTGATCAAGTTTTGCTTGTGAGAGAGGTTTTAGTCAATGGGTCTGAACCTTTCAGGTCCGTGTGTGCTTTGCAAATTTTTAGGTCACATTGTAAATACTGCTTCCACGCTCCACTTGGAGCTATTCCAAATGGTTTGCTCCACTATACGATCCGGTTTGCTACTCGAGTCACTTTCGGATAGGTGTTAAAGCTTGCATCGGCGTAACCCTTTACGCCAACTCTTTATCACCTCCATAATTGAGAAACATGTCCTTATTTACTCCAAGGACAATTTTGACCATGTCCAATGATCCATTCGTGGATCATTCTTGTACCCTTAGATGACTCATGGAAAGGCACACTTCCGGTGCGGTACACAAGACAAAGATCTTGTAGAGCCTATGTATAAAGCATAGGGGCGACCTTCGCCCTTTCTCCTTCTTCTGCCGTGGTCGAGCTTTAAGTCTTAACTTCATACCTTACATCTCGGCAAGAACTTCTTCTTTGGTGATCCATCTTGAACACCTTCAAGATCATGTCAAGGTATATGCTCATTTGAAAGTACCATTAAGCGGTTTTGATCTATCCTCATAGATCTTGATGCTTAATGCTCAAGTAGCTTAAACGGGTTTTCACTTGAAAACACTTTTCAAGTAACCCTATATGCTTTACGAAAATTCTACATCATTTCGATCAACAACATATACTCATCAGAAATTCTATAGTGCTCCCACTCACTTCTTTGGAAATACAAGTTTCTCATAAATTTGTATAAACCCAAAATCTTTGATCATCTTATCAAAGTACATATTCCAACTCCGAGATGCTTACTCCAGTCCTTATAAGGATCGCTGGAGCTAGCATACCTTTTAGCATCCTTAGGATCGACAAAACTTTTCTGATTGTATCACTACAACCTTTCCTTACAAAAACTGGTAAGGAAACTCATTTTGACATCCATCTGCCAGATTTCATAAATGCAGCTATTGCTAACATGATTCCGACGGACTTAAGCATCGCTACGGATGAGAAAATCTCATCGTAGTCAACTCCTTGAACTTGTGAAAAACTCTTCGCCACAAGTCGAGCTTCATAGACGGTGACATTACCGTCCACGTCCGTCTTCTTCTTAAAGATCCATTTATCTCAATGGCTTGCCGATCATCGGGCAAGTCCACCAAAGTCCATGCTTTGTTCTGACACATGGATCCTATCTCAGATTTCATGGCTTCTAACCATTTTTCGGAATTTGGGCCCACCATCGCTTCTCCATAGCTCGTAGGTTCATTGTTGTCTAGCAACATGACCTTCAAGACAGGATTACTGTACCACTTTGAAGCAGTACGCATCCTTGTCACCCTACGAGGTACGGTAGTGACTTGATCCGAAGTTTCATGATCACTATCATAAGCTTCTACTCCAACTGGTGTAGGTGCCACAGGAACAACTTCATGTGCCCTGCTACACACTAGTTGTAGTAATGGTTCAATAACCATATCAAGTCTCCACCATCCTCCCACTCAACTTTTCGAGACAAACTTTTCCTCGAGAAAGGACCCGATTCAAGAAACAATCCCTATTGCTTTCGGATCTGAATTAGGAGGTATACCCAACTGTTTTGGGTGTCCTATGAAGATGCATTATTATCCGCTGGGTTCGAGCTTATCAACCTGAAACTTTTTCACATAAGCGTCGCAGCCCCAAACCTTTAAGAAATGACACTTAGGTTTCTCTAAACCATAGTTCATACGGTGTCATCTCAGCGGAATTACGTGGTGCCCTATTTAAAGTGAATGTGGTTGTCTCTAATGCCTAACCCATAAGCGATAGTGGTAATTCGATAAGAGACTTCATGGTACGCACCATATCCAATAGGGTGCAACTATGATGTTCGGACACACCATCAAACTATGGTGTTCGAGCGGTATTAATTGTGAAACAATTTCCACAATGTCTTAATTGTGTGCCAAACTCGTAACTCAGATACTCATCTTTATGATCATATCATAGACATTTCATCCTCTTGTCACGATGATCTTCAACTTCACTCTGAAACTACTTGAACCATTCAATAATTCAGACTTGTGTTTCATCAAGTAAACATACTCTACATCTACTCGAATCATCTGTGAAGTAAGAACATAACGATATTCATCAGCATGCCTCGGCACTCATTGGACCGCACACATCAAAATGTGTTACTTCCAACAAGTTGCTATCTTGTTCCATTTCTTTGAAAACGAGGCTTTTAGTCATCTTGCCCATGTGGTATGATTTGCATATCTCAAGTGATTCAAAATCAAGTGAGTCCAAACGATCCATCTGCATGGAGTTTCTTCATGCGTATACACCAATAGACATGGTTCGCATGTCTCAAACTATTCAAAACGAGTGAGTCCAAAGATCCATCAACATGGAGCTTCTTCATGCGTTTTACACCAACATGACTTACATGGCAGTGCCACAAGTAAGTGGTACTATCATTACTATCTTATACCTTTTGGCATGAAAATGTGTATCACTACGATCGAGAATCAATAAACCATTCCTTTAGGTGCAAGACCATTGAAGGTATTATTCAAATAAATAGAGTAACCATTATTCTCCTTAAATGAATAATCGTATTGCGATAGACATAATCCAATCATGTCTATGCTCAACGCAAACACCAAATCTCGATGGTAGAGGGAGCGTGCGATGCTTGATCACATCAACCTTGGAAATACTTCCAACACATATCGTCAGCTCACCTTTAGCTAGTCTCCGTTTATTCCGTAGCTTTTATTTCGAGTTACTAACACTTAGCAACCGAACCGGTATCTAATACCCTGGTGCTACTAGGAGTACTAGTAAAGTACACATTAACATAATGTATATCCAATATACTTCTATCGACCTTGCCAGCCTTCTCATCTACCAAGTATCTAGGGTAATTCCGCTCCAATGGTTGTTCCTTTATTACGAAGCACTTAGTCTCGGGTTTGGGTTCAACCTTGGGTTTCTTCACTCGAGCAGCGGCTGATTTGCCGTTTCATGAAGTATCCTTCTTGCCCTTGTCCTTCTTGAAACTAGTGGTTTCACCAACCATCAACAATTGATGCTCCTTCTTGATTTCTACTTTCGTGGTGTCAAACATCGCGAATACCTCAAGGATCATCATATCTATCCTGATATGTTATAGCTCATCACGAAGCTCTAGCAGCTTGGTGGCAATGACTTTGGAGAAACATCACTATCTCATCCGGAAGATCAACTCCCACTCGATTCAAGTGATTGTTGCACCCATACAATCGAGCACAAGCTCAACGATTGAGCTTTTCTCCCTTAGTTTGCGAGGCTAAGAAAATCGTCGGAGGTCTCATACCTCTTGGCGTGGGCACGAGCCTGAAATCTCAATTTCAGCCCTCGAAACATCTCATATGTTCCGCGACGTTTGAAAAACATCTTGGTGCCTTAATTCTAAACCGTTTATCCGAACTATCACGTAGTTATCAAAGCGTGTTTGTCCGATGTTCGCAACATCCACAAACGGCGTTTGGGGTTCAAAGACATCGAAGCGTGCATTAAGGACATGAGCTTTCTCTTGTCCGCATAATCGCTCACAACTTTCAACTATATTTTCTCTAGGAACATTATCTAAGCAAGGAACTAAAGCGCGAGCTTCGACATAATTTGCAAAGATCTTTTGACTATGTTCAGGATAATTAAGTTCATCTTATGAACTCCCACTCGATAGACATCCTCCGGTCATCTAAGTGATTACATGATCCAAGTCAACTAGGCCGTGTCCGATCATCACGTGAGACGGACTAGTCATCATCGGTGAACATCTTCATGTTGATCGTATCTACTATACGACTCATGCTCAACCTTTCGGTCTCCGTGTTCGAGGCCATGTCCGTACATGCTAGGCTCGTCAAGTTAACCCCAAGTGTTTTTGCTGTAAATCTGTCTTACACCGTTGTATGTGAGCGTAAGAATCCATCACACCCGATCATCACGTGGTGCTTAGAAGCGACGAACTGTAGCAACGGTGCACGATCGGGGAGAACACTTCTTGAAATTTTGTAAGGATCATCTTATTTACTACCGTCGTCCTAAGTAAACAAGATGCATAAACATGATAAACATCACATGCAATCAAATAGTGACATGATATGGCCAATATCATTTTGCTCCTTTGATCTCCATCTTGAGGGCTCCATGATCATCATCGTCACCGCATGACACCATGATCTCCATCATCATGATCTCCATCATCGTGTCTCCATGAAGTTGTCTCGCCAACTTATTACTTCTACTACTATGGCTACGGTTAGCAATAAAGTAAAGTAATTACATGGCGTTGTTCAATGACACGCAGGTCATACAATAAATAAAGACAACTCCTATGGCTCCGCGGTTGTCATACTCATCGACATGCAAGTCGTGATTCCTATTACAAGAACATGATCAATCTCATACATCACATATCATTCATCACATTCTTTTTGGCCATATCACATCACATAGCATACCCTGCAAAAACAAGTTAGACGTCCTCTAATTGTTGTTTGCATGTTTTACGTGGCTGCTATGGGTTTCTAGCAAACGTTTCTTACCTCGCAAAACCACAACGTGATATGCCAATTGCTATTTACCCTTCATAAGGACCCTTTTCATCGAATCCGTTCCGACTAAAGTGGGAGAGATCGGCACCGCTAGCCACCTTATGCACCAAGTGCATGTCAATCGGTGGAACTCTGTCTCACGTGGAAATGCGTGTAAGGTCGGTCCGGCCGCTTCATCCCACAATACCATTGAAACAAGATTGGACTAGTAACGGTAAGCATATTGAACAAAATCAACGCCCACAACTACTTTGTGTTCTACTCGTGCAAAGAATCTACGCAATAGACCTAGCTCATGATGCCATTTGTTGGGGAACGTGGCGAAATTCAAAATTTTCCTCGTGTCACCAAGATCTATCTATGGAGAGACCAGCAACGAGTAGAAGGAGAGTGCATCTACATACCCTTGTAGATCGCTAAGCGGAAGCGTTCAAGTGAGCGGGTTGATGGAGTCGTGCTGTCGTGATTCAAATCACCGATGATCAAGTGTCGAACGCACGGCACCTCCGCGTTCAACACACGTACAGCCGGTGGCGTCTCCCACGCCTTGATCCAGCAAGGAGAGAGGAGAGGTTGAGGAAGACTCCATCCAGCAGCAGCACAACGGCGTGGTGGTGGTGGATGAGTGTGGCAATCCAGCGAGGGCTTCGCTAAGCACCACGGAGAGGAGGAGTACTTGGGAGAGAGGAGGCTGCAACCAAAGGCGGAGATCGAATCACGTGTGATTCATGTGCTCCTTGGGCAGCCCTATGCCTCACTATTTATAGGGGAGAGGGGCTGCGCCCCTTTAGGGTTTCCACCCCAAGGGGTGCGGCCAGCCCAGATCCCATCTGGGTGGCGGCGAGGGGGGAGAGAGGGGAGGCGCAGGGGCATGGGCCTTAGGGCCCATCTGCCTAGGGTTTGCCCCTCCCACCCTCCCTCGCTTTGGGCCCCTTGTGGGGCGCACCAGCCCACCAGGGCTGGTTCCTCCCACACATGGCCCACGCAGCCCTCTGGGGTAGGTGGCCCCACTTGGTGGACCCGGGACCCTCCCGTGGTCCCAGACGTTATCGATAAAACCCAAACTTTTCGGGTGACCAAAACAGGACTTCCCATATATAAATCTTTACCTCCGGACCATTCCGAACTCCTCGTGACGTCCGGGATCTCATCCGGACTCGAACAACATTCGGTAACCACATACAAGCTTCCTTTATAACCCTAGCGTCATCGAACCTTAAGTGTGTAGACCCTACGGGTTCGGAGACATGTAGAGATGACCGAGGCGTTCTCCCATCAATAACCAACAGCGGGATCTGGATACCCATGTTGGCTCCCACATGTTCCACGATGATCTCATCGGATGAACCACGATGTCAAGGACTCGGTCGATCCGTATACAATTCCCTTTGTCTAGCGGTATTTTACTTGCCCGAGATTCGATCGTCGGTATACCGATACCTTGTTCAATCTCGTTCACGGCAAGTCTCTTTACTCGTTCCGTAACACATCATCCCGTGGTCAACCCCTTGGTCACATTGTGCACATAATGATGATGTCCTACCGAGTGGGCCCAGAGATACCTCTCCGTTTGCGGAGTGACAAATCCAGCCTCGATCCGTGTCAACCCAATGACACTTTCGGAGATACCAGTAGTGCACCTTTATAGTCACCCGATTCGTTGTGACGTTTGATACACCCAAAGCACTCCTACGGTATCCGGGAGTTACACGATCTCATGGTCTAAGGAAGAGATACTTGACATTATAAAAGCTCTAGCAAACGAACTACACGATCTTTGTGCTATGCTTAGGATTGGGTCTTGTCCATCACATCATTCTCCTAATGATGTGATCCCGTTATCAACGACATCCAATGTCCATAGCCAGGAAATCATGACTATCTGTTGATCACAACGAGCTAGTCAACTAGAGGCTCACTAGGGACATATTGTGGTCTATGTATTCACACGTGTATTACGATTTCCGGATAATACAGTTATAGCATGAATAAAAGACAATTATCATGAACAAGGAAATATAATAATACTTTTATTATTGCCTCTAGGGCATATTTCCAACAGCGAGATACCATTTTGTTATATCATGTTATGATTATTTTGAGAAAGTGTTGTCATCCGAGTTTTATTATTATGGCTCGCTAGCTGATAATGCTATTGATATGAGTAATTGTGAGACCTATGTGTTATTGTGAGTATGGTTAGTTCATAATAATTGCTGAAACCCGAATGCTGGCTTTTCATGTTTACAACAACAAGAGCAAACGAGTTTGTAAAGTTTTTCTTTTCTCTTTCGGTTTGTCAACTGAATTGCTTGAGGACAAGCAAGGGTTTAAGCTTATGCGGAGTTGATACGTCTCCGTCGTATCTACTTTTCAAACACTTTTGCCCTTGTTTTGGACTCTAACTTGTATGATTTGAATGGAACTAACCTCGACCGACTTTGTTTTCAGCAGAATTGCCATGGTGTTGTTTTATATGCGAGAAAACAAAAGTTCTCGGAATGACACGAAACTCCACGAAATATCTTAGAATAAATAATAAAAATCCTCGCCAAAGATGAAGGCCGGGGCCCACACCTGTTCACGAGGGTGGGCGCGCTCCTCCCACAGGCGCGCCCCTACCTCGTGGGCCCCTGGTGGCCCTCCGGCACCAACTCCAACTCCATATATTGGCTTTGGGAGAAAAAAATCGAGAGAAAGTTTCATCGCATTTTACGATCACGGAGCCGCCGCCAAGCCCTAATCTCTCTCGGGAGGGCTGATCTGGAGTCCGTTCGGGGCTCGGAGAGGGGATTCGTCGCCGTCGTCATCATCAACCATCCTCCATCACCAATTTCATGATGCTCACCGTCGTGCGTGAGTAATTGCATCGTAAGCTTGCTGGACGGTGATGGGTTGGATGAGATTTATCATGTAATCGAGTTAGTTTTGTTAGGGTTTGATCCCTAGTATCCATTATGTTCTGAGATTGATGTTGCTGACTTTGCTATTCTTAATGCTTGTCAATAGGGCCCGAGTGCCATGATTTCATATCTGAACCTATTATGTTTTCATGAATATATGTGTGTTCTAGATCCTATCTTGCAAGTCTATAGTCACCTACTATGTGTTATGATCCGGCAACCCAAGTGACAATAATCGGGACCACTCCGGTGATGACCGTAGTTTGAGGAGTTCATGTATTCACTATGTGCTAATGCTTTGTTCGGTTCTCTATTAAAAGGAGGCCTTAATATCCCTTAGTTTCCAATAGGACTCCTTTGCCACGGAGGGTAGGACAAAAGATGTCATGCAAGTTCTTTTCCATAAGCACGTATGACTATATACTGGAATACATGCCTACATTACATTGATGAACTGGAGCTAGTTACTGTGTCACCCTATGTTATGATCATTACATGATGAACCACATCCGCATAATTATCCATCGCTAATCCGGTGCCTACGAGTTTTCCATATACTGTTTACGCTTATTTACTTTTCCGTTGCTACTGTTACAATCACTACAAAATACCAAAAACATTACTTTTACTGTCTTTAATTTTGTTACCGTTACCACCACTATCATATTACTTTGCTACTAAACACTTTACTGCAGATACTAAGTTTCCAGGTGTGGTTGAATTGACAACTCAGCTGCTAATACTTGAGAATATTCTTTGGCTCTCCTTGTGTCGAATCAATAAATTTGGGTTGAATACTCTACCCTCAAAAACTGTTGCGATCGCCTATACTTGTGGGTTATCACCTTGCACTTATGTTATTGGCCCATCGAAATTGAAACATTTTTCTTCATTTTTTACATTGCCTGCTCGTGCGTTGGGACAAACAAAACTAGCGTGGGCCAACCTGGACGACTCAAACTAGGTGCACACTTTCCAGCCACCTGAGGCGGCCGCCCATACCAGCCCCTATGGTGGTGTTGCCCCTTTTTGCGTGTATGATTGGATAGTGAAAAATATTCCATTGGCGCTTTTGATTTACCCATAGAATGGTTGAATTGCTTGTTTCTCTGAACTAAGTTCGCCAATAATGTGAAGGATGCCAGTCTTTTCATCCTATTGTAGATTGCTTAGATCTCGCTATGCCAAAAGTAATCGCATGAAATATCTGATAAAAGCCGATGTGATGTGTTTGGCTACAACTAGTCTGACTACACGTCCTCATATAACATATCAAGGACACACCATCTTACCAGATTAACCATTCGACTTACCCATGCGGTGTGGGAAGAAAGAAGTATTGGGATCACGTATCCAAGCAATTGATGCCATGGACTCCTTTGCACAACCTTGTAGCGAAAAAAAGTTGCGGTGTGCTGTACAAAGAACTAGCGTAAGTTCGATTACACGCTTCTCGAATTTTAGTTAGCCACTTATTGCAAAATTGTTCAATTCGTTGCTTGGCTTAATTTAGTTTGCTCTTGATTACATAATGGCACAACTTTGTTAATCATGTTGTAGATCGCGCTATCTATGTGTTTCATACTTATTGTTAAGAATTACTGTTTGCCTTAACTTAAATATCTACTTGTTTGTATAACTGCTTTCTTCTTTGCAACAACGGGTTACAATGATGTTAATATACTTTTCAAAGATCCAATTGAAACTCTTTAATTCCTTGTTTGTTTAACTGGTTTCTTGTTATAACTCCCGCTTGAGATGTTTTGCTAACTTCAACTTTTACGAATCAATCGAACTTTAATGGCAAAATAGGTTAGCCCAAGATCAAAGAGCGAGGTCCCCATGGACATTGCATCATCCTGAAGCGATGGCACCGCCCAATCTTGCATTATGAATTGCCAATTCTTGATGCTCTAGAGGCTAAACTAGTGGTAGAAAGAGATTACATTTACGCACTTAGAGATGAAGTTGACATGTTGAGGAAGCAAACATCACAATCACAAGCAGTACTCAAGACAACCATTAAATATTTGGTGGATTTCAAAACGAAGCAAGCTGAGACTGACTAGATTGTTAAGGTCCTGAAGGAAAAAAGGAAACTAAATTCCTACTTGGTAAATCATAGGTGAAATGTTCTTTCCATTGTTGAATAACCTTTGTGTTGTTTGTTCATGTAATCAATCAAACCATTTGTTTTAGAGATCATGTAATAATTGTTTTTTTTGTTTTTTGGTTTGTAAATTTATTTGAGCACAAGTCTGTATTAATTGATAAGACTTGGAGACATTTCATTTGGATTCTTGTGCAGGACCTACAAATATGCCAATCGGGCTGAATGTGCATTCAAGATAGTAGTAGTATAGATGGACCATAAGTGGCACGCATCGAAAAGGGCCAAGATCTTTGGCTAAAAAAGATGTTGTTGTAGCCAAAAAAAATCAATGACCTAGCTTATGTATGTTAGTTGATATTATTGATCCATATGCTCTATAAGTGTTTATATGCCTGTTAGTTCTGTACATTCTTGGTTGATTGACTCGGTATTTGAATCTTGATACATCGCTTGTGTACATATCTAAATGGGAGTACACATGACATTTGAGTTGGACATGAAGTGTTCCAAATATTCGAATTCACCTTAAATTGGATACTAGTTTCTGAATTTGAGTATCGGCATTTTTAAACCATATTCATATATGGCAGTGGAATACATCTTTGTCGTCCTTTTGAAGATATATAAAACACATAGAATGATTTATAAAGATTCATATAGGAATACAAAATGGATTCAATTTAGTTGCCGGGTAGCGTGGATGCTTATTGTCCCAAAATTGAAAGAAGCGACAAAATGTCCACTCCCACGTCGGCTGCGAAGCCAAGTGTTTGGGAGATGGAAATTACTGTCTACCCATTACGGACAATCCATCGGCCCGATTTCCACCGCTCTAAATAGGGTAGGTTAGTAACTTCAATTAGACGTGACACGACCGCCTCTGAGCCCATTCCAACACGGTGGGCGTCAAACATGGGCGGCAAAACACATTTGATTCAAGCTCGTTTGAAAGACCTCTGTTTCTCCCTCCATTCCCCATTCATACACGGTGGGCGGCAAAACAAACTCGACTCGACCGAAATCGATGTAGGCAAATATTTTCAATAGGGGCAGGTTTGTAACTTCACTCGACGTGACACAACCGCCCTACATCCACCCGTTCATACACCGTGGGCGCCAACCATGGGCACCAACCACCCTCTCCTCGCATCAAATCGCCTTTGGCAAATATTGGCGAGATGCGAGATTACCGTCCTATCCCCAACCGACGAGACGTCCAAATTTTAAACGGGGCTAAGTTCAGTAACTTTCCCATATTTCGACGGTAGCGTCCCAAAAACATGGTTCCCGGTACCTCTCCCTCCATTTTCCCATTCATACACCGTCCGCACTAGAACACCCCATCCCCACACCAGCCTCCGTCCGCCACCCCATCCATCGCCGCCGTCCTCCACCACATCCATCGCCACCGTCCTCCACCATGCTAGAGCGCCTACCAAGACCGTGTCATCCACTGCTAGAGATGGACGTTTCTCATCCACGGCGACGGACCAATAGCCTTGCATCGCGTCCTCTCGCTTCATCGGCGGCGGCGTCCTCTTTGCCGGGGCCGCTCACACAAACTTCTCTTCCACCGCAATGGGACTTATCCCCCGATGCACCCATCTACCGTCGCAGATCTGCTTCAACGCCACCGACAGCCATCGCAACCCCGATGCCTACACGGCGCCGCAAGAGAGGTGGTCCTTCATATCTCCTCAACTTTTTGATCTCAACCAGAAAATAGATCTTAACTTGGTTACTCTACTTTCTTTTCAGCTCTTAGAATTTAGTTCTTAGTTCGAAGCAAACAATGGATGCTAAATATCATTTCTCCGGTTTGCGCTTCAAATCTGCCATGGCACAGCCATATCTGGTTTAATTGATCATGCTTAGGGTTTAATTGATCATGTTGGTTTCGTGGTGGTTTCTTTAATAGAAATCGGAGGGAACCCTCTTTTGCTAAAAAATATGCTTAGAATTTCCCCTTTTATGATCACTATCTGATCGAATCGTGCTTCATGTCATAATAACATCGCTCCACGCATCAAGCTAAACAAGCTTAGATGTTCAAATACGAATCTGATATTATTAAAACAGAGTTGTTTAATTGGTCAGCTAAATGTTCCTAAATTAGTTTCGAAAATGCATGTTCGCCGCTCGGGTGTGTATCTCTACAGGGTGCCCACGGTGGGCCGGCCCACCCTGGGATTTTGGGTCGTCCCAGTCCCCATTCCCCTCTGTTCTATTGCGCGCTTCCGATCTCTTCTCGGCCCCCAGCCGCCTGCCTCGCCGACGACTTGCCGTCCCCGAACGGCATGACTCTAGGAGGAGACATCGGACTAACAGGAGGCCAGGAACCGCTTGCCCAATAGCGTCACCGCTGCCCGGGTGCGCCGCCGTGCCTACCTTCCCCGTTCGGGGCTCAGGTGCAAAGACCCACCAAGCCAACCCGATTTATCTGAGATCGTCCTCAACACTCAGCAGACCACTCCTCATCACCCATTTTCTAATTGATTCATTACTCATTAGGCGGGACTATCATTAGGGTTTGTTGTGTGCTCGATGCTACCTACACTTAATGGTTCAGATGTATTTCGTAATCTTTAGTACCTCTAAAGTTCACGGGGTTTTCAAAATTCGGCCCTCGGAATGAAACTAGTCATTTTGGATTGTTGGTCGTAGTGACATTGACCCGATTACTCATAAGCCGGTTTGTTGACAATTTTACTTGTCTTTCTTACTCATTCGATATAATATCCAATTATTCACGTTGATTAGTTGCAAACAATAAGTGCTAGACAAACTTCTTCATTCAGATTTTGGACGGTCTCTTACTGCAGTTACAATTCTGCATACTTGTCCTAATAAGATCACAAGTAAATGATTGATTCACTACATCTATGCTTGCGTTATCATATTTGTTGTCAGTATTCTTTTAGGGTGGACCACCTTGTTTCTAAATACTGGAACCGTAGACCTGAGTGAATAGTATTTCTCTATGTGATCTCTTCCATCATGTGTGGGTAACGAACACTGCATTGTGTAGAAAGAAAGTGTCATTTCCAGCTTTTACATAGGTTTCGATCTTTTACATGGAATACAATCTACCTACTTGCTTTGTGTCGCACTACCAACACTCCACCCTTGAAGCTAAACATTACGCCACTCATAATTGCTTAGTTTATTTGTTCAAATATGAATTTCATATGATTCTAGTGTTCCTACTTCAGTTTTGAAATGTGTGCCTACCTGTTATAGAGACATAAGGGGTTTGTATTTACGTGTGTGTGCAGTCAAGACGGTTGGGGAGGTGAACTTTGCATATCGAGGGTTTATAGGAGACACTCTCCAAGTTGAATCTGCAATGCATTCCATAGATAATCGACTACTTTTTATGTTTTCATGAATCTCGGATTCGAACAGCATCATAATGATTATGAGCTTGCGGCATGAAAAGAATAAAGCAGAACAATGCCATGGCTGTCAAACTTGACATTAAGGGACTGAAATCAAGTCTGGATGCAATGCAATGCAAACGCTCTCCACCTACAGATTCATGCTCAGAATATGATCCTAACAGTGATTCTGAGCTAGAAGGAGACCTAAGTCAATGTAGCTCCCTAGTGGAGGAGTCAGAGGAAGATGCCCTATCTTATTCACCCATCAAGGTACTTGCTCTAACTTCCCAAGGTTACATTGCTCGCACATATCTTGCAACTGATGCTTTGCATTGCTCCTACTTTGTTGATCTGTCATTAGCTTAGTTTACACATCGTGTATGTGAATACACCCTACCTATCCATTTTCAGTACATATTCCATCTGTCATCATACCATATTTATCCATTCAAATGATGTTCTTGTGTATCAGATGTTCAAAAGGAAGAGGGCGATTGCTGATCGTGGAGGAGCATAAGCAAAGTATTTGGAAAAGGTAGTGGCACCTGATAAATCAAATAGCCCATTAGGTGTATTTGCAATATCACCTAACCCACAAAATACCCCAACTCTAGCAGACTCTAGCCCTACTACATTGGTCATTTACGATGCCCCAACTCAAGAGACCCCAAGCTGCAACAAGCAGTATGATTATGCCGTTGACATAGCACTAGTCATGCGACGAAAACCCCATTCCAAAGAAAGAGTACACCAAATCCAGTTGCCAAATCCCTTTTAGAACCAGAGAGAGCCCCAATTGCAGCAAATAGGACCCCTCTTCCATTTCTTCCCAGTTTAGAAGACGAAGCTTATGTTGTTGTCAGGAACTTTGTGCACATCTTTCCTTCATGGAAAGATTATACCGCAGACACAGAACAATTTCCAGTCTTCCTTCGCAACTTACGCGTAAGTAATGTACTAATGTTATTCATGGTCATTACTGCATATGTTTCTGCTGAGAGAAGACACAAGATTTCATTCTTTTAAATAGGCGAGGAGCAAACTGGATGGTGATGATGAGCAAGAGTTGGTTGCGCTTTTCAAGCACTGGTTGATGAAGTATCGTTCCTACCTGAGGCAAGCGCACTTCGATGTCAAGCCTCTAAACGAAAATTCTGTAAAGTCTCCGATGCTACATTTATCCAACGGTGACTGGAATAATCTTGTTACACATTGGTCTCGGCTGCAGCGTAAGGTACTGCCTATGATATCACATCACAATTTGAACTACATTTACGCATTTGCCTTAATGTCTCACTTGTACTGGCTGTTAGCGTAAGAACATTCATTCTCAAGGGACCACAGAATCTCGCAACTATACCGCATAATCGCATTGCTCTCGTGAGTACCTCTTGCCCTGTATGACCATACTTACTTTCATAGCTGTTTGATTATGTAGCATCACTGCACATGTTTAGCCTCGTAATCGTCCATTTGGTGGACATTATAAGATCCGTATGGACTCTTACACAAATTTAGAATCAACCCAATGCTTTTGAAGAGGTTTAGCTCTGCAGTCCTCTTGTAAGGACTGAACATGGTCTATCACTGTACTTACATTAACAGTTACTCCCTTCGTCCCATAATATAAGAACGTTTTGTATAGTACACCAGTGTTCAAAACACTCTTGTATTATGGGAAGAGGGATTGGTTCATTTTGTAGCATTCTGCATCTTATCTCCCTCGCCCACCATTTACTAAAAAAGATCAGATCTATATTTAATCTTACCAACAAGTAGAATACACAAACAATGCCACTGCAGAAGTGTAGCCCATTGCTCTTGTCAGTACATTTTGTCCTGTAATGCTTGTACTTCCAGGGATTGGTAGTTGATTATGTAGCATCAATCTGCATCTTATCTTCATTATCCTATATCCCTTCTAGTATTATCATATCTATAATTACTCTCTACAAAATGTAGAGTACAGCAATGCTTATGAAGAAGATTCGTGCTTGAAATTCTTGAGTTATCCTTCCCTTGACATGGAGAAGGGCATTATAAAGTGGTGTTAATTGTTAATGTAAGTCAGGTCCTTCTAAAGCCTTTATCCTCAAGCTCGCTGTTTAATTTGCTCATACTCCCTATTGTTTCTCTTTGTTAGTTTGTTGTTTCTACCAAAATGCATGTTCGTAAGAACTGTAAGTTCTAAGTTTTACTTGTAAAACCAAATTTCTTATTCATACCATGCACATTACTTAATACTCCCTATATGTATGCTTGGTTTTGTGGATCTATAATCCAGTGTGTGGTGAAGCAGCCCACATTTGCACCTTGTCATCTCCTGTTTTATCTTACTGATGTGGCTGATGATATGAACAACATGCCATGCACATTATCCAAAATAGATACAATGATTTTCTTTGCCCCTCATCTATGCTTGTTATATTGACATGGTAATCCAGTAGTGTGGTGAAGCTCCCTGCATTATGAACAATGCCAAATTATGCTATTGATATTTTGAACTTACTCTTTATTTTCTAATTTGAAATTGGATAGAATTGACAGAATAGTTATCATCTTTGTTTATACACGTGCAAAACCCGTCATCTCTCTCGCTTTGTTTCAGGTGATATGCCTCATGGCATGCACAAGTCTCTTCAAGGTCAGTGAGACAAACCCAACATATATTGCAGAAAGACGGCAAAACATCTTGAAGATAGCGAGACAACCCCAAAGTCTTGTCTTGATGCGTTGTTCAAGTTACTTGAGACTAACAATCGACAAGCTCGGAGAATTCGTTGTATGCGAATCGGTTCGACTTCTTCAAGATTAATGTTCTAGCGAAAGGCATTACGCAACTCAACTTCGACTTGAAGTCCTATCTCTAAGAAAGATTGCGGAGAACACCAATGAGAACCTCGTCGCTAAACAGCTACACCTGGAAGCTATTACTGACATGCTAGGCCGGTCTCACAGCCTTGCTCGGCAACTTGCGCAGCAGTTCCCCCGCAAGGCTAACCTTTCTTGAACTGTCTTGGAAGTGGTCTCGGTTCAGTATTATTTTGTTACGTCGCAATGGTGCCCGGTTTTTGTAATCTGCTTCTTCATTGCGTTTTATGATCACTGGTGGCGAACTTCGATGCCCAGTGGATGTAATATACCTTAAATCCTTCATTGTATAGTGTAGGTTTATTCTTAGTTACTATGTCGTAATTTCTTTATTGTATAGAGTAGGTTTGTTCTTAATTCCTACTAGTTACAGCCATCATTTGCTATCTGGAAAAAATCAGATGTAGTCGACCGGGCCGAAACATTCGATAACAGGCGAGGTTTTTAGCGGACCACAATTGGGCCGGCCTGCGTATTTCTTGGGCCCGAATGATTGGGGCCTTCACACATTGCGCCAGGCCCAAACTTACACCGGCCTATATTTTAGTTGGCCCTTTTGTCGACCAGTAACTTAGTTTGGCCCAGTAGCGTTCGCCATTAACAGTGAATATTGTCTCGGCTTTATTACGGCCGAGATGAAACCACGGCCTTTAGCAGCCAAAATGCATGTTGGGCCTCAATTTTCACTAGTCGTCGACGGGCCTTCAAAGAGTCGAAATGTAGACCGGTCGTTCGGGCCCGATTAGCTCACGGGCGTTACGAGTAAAACATATCTCGGCCTTAGTTGGCCCACTAATATCATGGGCCTTTAAGAGGTCGAAGCTTAGTCTGAGCATCAACAGTCAATTATGCGACAGGCCTTTAACAGGGCCAAAGTCACATTGGGCTTAACTGTTGCCACCTTTAGCACGGGCCGTTAGTGGGCCCGATGTCCCGTTGGACCATATATGGCCCATGGGCAGCACGGGCCATTCCCAGGCCGAAAGTCACACCGGGCTGAAATGGGCCCATATCTACATCAGGCCTCTAACAGGCCGAAAGTCATTGGGCTGTAGTTGGGCCCGAATATTCGGCGAACAATTAACGGGCCAGATCTGGCGTCGTGTCGCAAATGGGCCCAAATATTGGGCGAACAATTAACGGGCCAGATCTGGCTTCGGGCCGTAAATGGGCCCAAATATTGGGCGAACAATTAACGGGCCAGATCTGGTTTCGGGCTGTAAATGGGCCTTTATTAAGCAGGTCGTTATTGGGCTGGCCCACTAGTACCTGATTAAGTTCTACGGGTCTTTGACTGGGCCAGCCTTTTTAACCTATATGGGCCTCTGTTGGGCCCAGCCACATGTCAACGTACCATAGGCATGTCTCCTCCAATGGACGGGCGACATCTGGCCCACTGACAAGCTGACGGGTGTTCCCTTTGGCCAATCAGAATTTTACACGTGGAAATTTCCCATTGGTCGGGGCTGTTAACGGGATATCGGATCCAAAATCCGACCCCATAGCTTAACGGCGTTACGTTACGGTGGATGCCACGTGTCGGTCACCCTTGACGAAAGCACTTCTGTGACGCGCAATTTATCGTCATGGAAGTGGACACTTACGTGATGATACTTTTGGTAATGTCATGGAACACTTCTACGACAGCACGGGTATGACTATCTTCATTCTGTCATAAATTTGTCATGGATGTACATGCATGACAAAAAACGCGACCTACTGTGACAAACACGTATCATCACGGGAGTGTATTTTTTTTGTAGTGTTGGCCTTGGTGATCTTTCCAGCCTCACAAGCCCCACAAAGATGATCTTTGAGGAATTTGACACCCTCGACGCCAATGACATGCTTCTTCTTTGCGAGTGTATGCAAGTTCCTCATGCCAGCATGATCAAGTCGTCGATGCCATAACCAGCCTTCTGAAGCTTTTGCAAGTAGACATGTGGCAGGTCGTGGTCCTGCTGAGAAATCAACAACATACAAGTCTCCTCTCCTAAAGCCTTCGAAGACTTTGGAATTGTCAGATTCCAATAGCACAATGCAACGATATTTTCCAAAGACAACAACCATATCAAGATCACAAAGCATTGAGATAGACATGAGGTTGAATCCTAAGGACACGACAAGCATGACTTTGTCCATGTGTCTATCCTTTGAGATTGCAACCCTAGACCTAGACCCAATACCTTACTTTTGCCTTTGTCAGCGCAGGTGATATGCTTCAGATGAGATGGAGATAAAGCAGTGTCCATCAATAAGCTCATGTCACCGGTCATGTGATTTGTACATCCACTATCGAGGACCCACTTAGTAGCTTTGGGTTGTTCATCCTGCAGATGGATTAGTGCCACTTACGAACCCATATACTTCATCAGTGAAGAATATGACATCAATTTCATCAACAGTATAACAGATATAGCATACCCCGGCTCCCAGCCTTCTTTGCCACAAGGCCCAAAACCATTTTGATAGCCTTGTCAAACTAACCTGATGCAGTGCATGTCCGTGTCCGACATGATCCCTTCAGTTCAAGGACACCCAGCAGCACCCCAATTTTACGAGCCCACTACTAGACATACTTGACGTGCGAAGGTGCAACATCGGGGATGGCAATTCGCTTGATATTCACGAGGGATATTTCTACCATTTTAACATGCATAGAAACAAAGAAGCATAACAATCACAAATAAGCACATATTGTGAAATAGTATGGCTCCATCATGGACCTTCTTCTAGGTCGACTCCGACTCCGATGACCATCTAGGAACTCCATCTTGTTTGTCACACCTGAACGCCAAGCCACCAACCTGATCTCTATAATCCAACTACTACAACTAGTAATAATGAATTTTACAAAGAATCACAAATTGACACGCAGGTCATTATACATTATAATGATAGCACTTTGGCTCCTGCTGGCTGACAAACATGATGCGCATGCCATGTATAAATTACACACATGCATCACATACATATGAGCCATACTATTCACATCAAACCTGCAAAACAAAGTTACGCATAGAAACGCATTCTACCGGTTTGAGTGATTGTGTGCGAAATACAAGGCGCTATGCACACGGCCGTCCCGCTAGCCGGTTAGCGGGCGGGGTTCGAAGGGGCAGCACCCTCCTCGCTGGTGCGGACAGCGCCTGATGTTTTTGAAGGAAATATGCCCTAGAGGCAATAATAAAGTTGTTATTTATATTTCCTTGTATCATGATAAATGTCTATTATTCATGCTAGAATTGTATTAACCGGAAACTTAGTACATTTGTGAATACATAGATAAAACAAAGTGTCCCTAGTATGCCTCTACTTGACTAGCTCGTTATCAAAGATGGTTATGTTTCCTGACCATAGACATGTGTTGTCATTTTATGAACGGGATCACATCATTAGAGAATGATGTGATGGACAAGACCCATCAGTTAGCTTAGCATAATGATCGATAAGTTCTATTGCTATTGCTTTCTTCATGACTTATCCATGTTCCTCTGACTATGAGATTATGCAACTCCCGAATACCGGAGGAACACCTTGTGTGCTATCAAACATCACAACATAACTGGGTGATTATATAGATGCTCTACAGGTGTCTCCGAAGGTGTTTGTTGGGTTGGCATAGATCGATAATAGGATTTGTCACTCCGTGTATCAGAGATGTATCTCTGGGCCCTCTCGGTAATGCTCATCACTATAAGCCTTGCAAGCAATGTGACTAACGAGTTAGTTGCAAGATGAAGCATTACGGAACAAGTAAAGATACTTGCTGATAATGAGATTGAACTAGTTATGATGATACGGACGATCGAATCTCGGGCAAGTAACATACCGATGATGAAGGGAACAACGTATGTTGTTGTGCAGTTTGACCAATAAAGATCTTCGTAGAATATGTAGGAGCCAATAAGAGCATCCAGGTTCCGCTATTTGTTATTGACCGGAGATGTGTCTCGGTCATGTCTACATAGTTCTCGAACCCATAGGGTCTGCACGCTTAACGTTCGATGACGATTTGTATTATGAGTTATGTGTTTTTGCTGACCGAAGTTTGTTCGGAGTCCCGAATGAGATCACGGACATAAAAAGGAGTCTCGAAATGGTTGAGAGGTAAGATTGATATATTGAAAGGTGGTATTCGGACACCGGAAGGGTTCCAGAGTGTATCGGGTACAAACCGGAGTACCGGAAGGGTTACCGGAACCCCCCGGTGGAAGATATGGGCCATATGGGCCATGGGAGGGGGCTAACCAGCCCACAAGGGTTTGGTGCGCCCCCCACAAGGGAGGAGGACGAATTGGACTAGGGAAAGGGGGCGCCACCCCCCTTCTCCTACTCCCTCTCCTTCCCCATTTCCACCTCCGTAAGAAGGAAAAAAGAGGGAGGGGGCGAATCCTACTAGGAGTGGAGTCCTAGTAGGACTCCCCCCTCCCTTGGCGCGCCCCTGGTGGCCGGCCTCATCCTCCCTCCTTTATATACGGGCAGGGGGCACCCCAAAGGTACAACATTGTCTTAGCCATGTGTGGTGCCCCCTCCACCGTTTACTCCTCCGATAGTATCATCGTAGTGCTTAGGCGAAGCAATGCGCAGATCACATCATCAACACCATCATCACACCGTCGTGCTGATGAAACTCTCCCTCGGCCCTCTGCTGGATCAAGAGTTCGAGGGACGTCATCGAGCTGAACATGTGCTGAACTCGGAGGTGTCGTACATTCGGTACTTGGATCGGTTGGATCATGAAGACGTTCGACTACATCAACCGCGTTAACTAACGTTTCCGCTTTTGGTCTACGAGGGTATGTGGACACACTCTCCCCCTCTCGCTGCTATGCATCTCCTAGATAGATCTTGCATGATCATAGGATTTTTTTGAAATTGCATGCTACGTTCCCAACAGTGGTATCAGAGCCAGGTCTATGCGTAGATGATATGCACGGGTAGAACACAAAGAGTTGTGGGCGATAATAGTCATACTGCTTACCACCAACGTCTTACTTTGATTCGGCGGTATTGTTGGATGAAGTAGCCCGGACCGACATTACATGACCACGTTCATGAGACTGGTTCTACTGACGTGCTTTGCACACAGGTGGCTGGCGGGTGTCTATTTCTCCAACTTTAGTTGAATCGAGTTTTACTATGGTCGGTCCTTGTTGAAGGTTAAAACATCACACTTGACGAAAAATCATTGTGGTTTTGATGCATAGGTAAGAACGATTCTTGTTAGAAGCCCGTAGCAGCCACGTAAAACTTGCAACAACAAAGTAGAGGACGTCTAACTTGTTTTTGCAGGGCTTGTTGTGATGTGATATGGTCAAGACATGATGTGATATAAATTGTTGTATGAAATGATTATGTTTTGTAACAGGGTTATCGGCAACTGGCAGGAGCCATATGGTTGTCGCTTTATTGTATGAAATGCAATCGCCATGTAATTGCTTTACTTTATCACTAAGTGGTAGCGTTAGTCGTAGTAGCAATAGTTGCGAGATGGCAACGATGCTACGATGGAGATCAAGGTGTCAAGCCAGTGACGATGGAGGTCATGATAGTGCTTTGGAGATGGAGATCAAAGGCACAAGATGATGATGGCCATATCATATCACATATTTTGATTGCATGTGATGTTTATCATTTATGCATCTTATTTTGCTTAGTACAACGGTAGCATTATAAGATGATCCCTCACTAAATTTCAAGGTATAAGTGTTCTCCCTGAGTATGCACCTTTGCTACAGTTCGTCGTGCCGAGACATCACGTGATGATCGGGTGTGATAAGCTCTACGTTCAGATACAACGGGTGTAAGCCAGTTTTGCACGTGTAGAATACTCGGGTTAAACTTGACGAGCCTAGCATATGCAGATATGGCCTCAGAACACTGAGACCGAAAGGTCGAACGTGAATCATATAGTAGATATGATCAACATAGAGATGTTCGCCATTGGAAACTACTCCATCTCACATGATGATCGGACATGGTTTAGTTGATATGGATCACATGATCATTTAGATGACTAGAGGGATGTCTATCTAAGTGGGAGTTCTTTAGTAATATGATTAATTGAACTTTAATTTATCATGAACTTAGTCCTGATAGTATTTTGCAAATTATGTTGTAGATCAATAGCTTGCGTTGTAGCTTCCCTATGTTTTTTATGTTTCTAGAAAAAAACTAAGTTGAAAGATGATAGTAGCAATAATGCGGACTGGCCGGGTCCGTGATATGAGGTTTATCCTCATTGCTGCATAGAAGAATTATGTCCTTGATGCACCGCTAGGTGACAGACCTATTGCCGGAGCAGATGCAGATGTTATGAACGTTTGGCTAGCTCAATATGATGACTACTTGATAGTTTAGTGCACCATGCTTTACGGCTTAGAACCGGGACTTCAAAAATGTTTTGAACACCACGGAGCATATGAGATGTTCCAAAGAGCTGAAATTGCTATTTCAGACTCATGGCCGTGTCAAGAGGTATGAGACCTCTGACAAGTACTTGTCCTAAAAGATGGAGGAGAATTGCTCAGCTAGTGAGCATGTGCTCAGAATGTCTGGTACTACAATCGCTTGAATCAAGTGGGAGTTAATCTTCTAGATAAGATAAGTGATTGACAGAGTTCTCTAGTCACCATCACCAAGTTACTGGAACTTTGTGATGAACTAAAGTATGCAAGGGATGACGAAAACGATTCCTAAGGTCTTCATGATGCAGAAACCGACAAAGGTAGAAATCAAGAAAGAGCATCAAGTGTTGATGATTGACAAGACGACTAGTTTCAAGAAAAGGGCAAAGGGAAAGAAAGGGAACTTCAAGTAGAATGGCAAGCAAGTTGTAACTCCCGGGAAGAAGCCCAAAGCTGGACCCAAGCCTGAAACTGAGTGCTTCTACTGCAAAGAAAATGGTCACTAGAAGCAGAACTGCCCCAAACATTTGGCGGATAAGAAGGATGGCAAAGTGAACAAAGGTATATTTGATATACATGTTATTGATGTGTACCTTACTAGTGCTTGTAGTAGCCCCTGGGTATTTGATACCTGTTCGGTTGCTAAGATTAGTACTCGAAACAGGACTTGCAGAATAAATAGAGACTAGTTGAGGGTAAAGTGACGATGTGTGTTGGAAGTGGTTCCAAGATTGATATGATCATCATCGCATACTCCCTATACTTTTGGGATTAGTGTTGAACCTAAATAAATGTTATTTGGTGTTTGTGTTAAGCATGAATATGATTGGATCATGTTTATTGCAATACAGTTATTAATTTAAGACAGAGAATAATTGTTATTCTGTTTACATGAATAAAACCTTCTATGGTCATACACCCAATGTTAATGGTTATTGAATCTCGATCGTAGTGATACACATATTTATAATATTGATGCCAAAAGATGCAAAGTTCATAATGATAGTGCAACTTATTTGTGGCACTGCCATTTGGGTCATATCGGTGTAAAGCACATGAAGAAACTTCATAAAGATGGAGTTTTGGAATCACTTGATTATGAATCATTTGATACTTGCGAACCGTGCCTTATGGGCAAGATGACTAAAACTCCGTTCTCCGGAACAATGGAACGAGCTACTTACTTATTGGAAATAATACATGCTGATGTATGCATCCAATGAGTGTCGATGCTCGTGGCGGGTATCATTATTTTCTGACCTTCACAGATGATTTGAGCAGATATGGGTATATCTACTTAATGAAACACAAGTCTGAAACATTTGAAAAGTTCAAAGAATTTCAGAGTGAAGTGGAGAATCATCGTAACAAGAAAATAAAGTTTCTACGATCTGATCGTGGAGGAGAATATTTGAGTTATGAGTTTGGCCTTCATTTAAAAAATGTGGAATAGTTTCACAGCTCATGCCACATGGAACAGCACAGCGTAATGGTGTGTCCGAACATCGTAACCGCACTTTATTAGTTATGGTGTGATATATGATGTAACTGATTTACCACTATTGTTTTGGGGTTATGCATTAGAGACATCTGCAATCACATTAAAAAGGGCACCATCAAAATCCGTTGAGACGACACCGTATGAACTATGGTTTGGCAATAAACCTAAGCTGTCGTTTCTTGAGGTTTGGGGTTGCGATGCTTATGTGAAAAAGCTTCAACCTAATAAGGTCGAGCCCTAATCTGAGAAATGTGTCTTCATAGGATACCAAAAAGAAACTGTTGGGTACACCTTCTATCACAAATTCGAAGGCAAGATATTCGTTGCTAAGAATGGATCCTTTCTAGAGAAGGAGTTTCTCTCGAAAGAAGTGAGTGGGAGGAAAGTAGAACTTGATGAGGTAATTGTACCTTCTCCCAAATTGGAAAGTAGTTCATCACAAAAATCAGTTCCAGTGATTCCTACACCAATTAGTGAGGAAGCTAATGATGATGATCATGAAACTTCAGATCAAGTTACTACTAAACCTTGTAGGTTAACCAGAGTACGGTCCGCACCAGAGTGGTACGGTAATCCTATTATAGAAGTCATGTTACTAGACCATGATGAACCTACGAACTATGAGGAAGCGATGATGAGCCCAGATTCCGCGAAATGGCTTGAGGCCATGAAATCTGAGATGGGATCCATGTATGAGAACAAAGCGTGGACGTTGGTGGACTTGCCCGATGATCGGTAAGCTATAGAAAATAAATGGATCTTCAAGAGGAAGACGGACGCTAATGGTAGTGTTACTATCTACAAAGCTCGATTAGTTGCAAAAGGGTTTTTGACAAGTTCAATATGTTGACTACAATGAGATTTTCTCAACCGTAGCGATTCTTAAGTCCGCCCGAATCATGTTAGCAATTGCCATATTTCATGAAATCTGGCAATGGATGTCAAAACTGCATTGCTTAAATGGATATCTCTGAGGAGAGTTGTATATGATGCAACCAGAAGGTTTTGCCAATCCTAAAGGTGCTAATAAAGTGTGCAAGCTCCAGCGATCCATCTATGGACTGGTGCAAGCATCTCAGAGTTGGAATATACTCTTTGATGAGTTGATCAAAGCATATAGTTTTATACAGACTTGCAGTGAAGCCTGTATTTACAACAAAGTGAGTGGGAGCACTACAGCCTTTTTGATAAGTATATGTGAATGACATATTGTTGATCAGAAATAATGTAGAATTTTGTAGAAAGCATAAAGGATAGTTTGAAAGGAGATTTTCAAAGAAAGACCTCGGTGAAGTTGCTTACATATTGGGCATCAAGATCTATAGAGATAGATCAAGACACTTGATAAGATTTTTCAATGAGTACATACCTTGACAAGATTTTGAAAGAGTTCAAAATGGATCAGTCAAAGAAGGAGTTATTGCCTGTATTACAAGGTGTAAAGTTGAGTAAGACTCAAAGCCCTACCACATCATAAGATAGAAAGAGAATGAAAGTCATTCCCTATGCCTCAATCATAGGTTCTATAAAGTATGCCATGCTATGTACCAGACCAATTGTGGGCCTTGCTATGAGTTTGGCAAGGGGGGACGATAGTGATCCAGGAGTGGATCACTGTATAGCGGTCAAAGTTATCCTTAATTACCTAAGAAGACTAAGGAAGTATTTCTTGGTTATGGAGGTGATAAAGAGTTCGTCGTAAAGAGTTACATTGATGTAAGCTTGTCACCAATCCAGATGACTCTGAGTCTCAATCTGGATACATATTGAAAGTCGGAGAAATTAGCTAGAGTAGCTCCATGCAGAGCATTGTCGACATAGAAAATTTGCAAAATACATACGGCTCTGAATATAGAAGTCTCGTTGACTAAACTTCTCTCACAAGCAAAACATGATCACACCTTAGTACTCTTTGGGTATTAATCACATAGCGATGTGAACTAGATTATTGACTCTAGTAAACCCTTTGGTTATTGGTCACATGGCGATGTGAACTATGGGTGTTAATCACATACATATGTGAACTATTGGTGTTAAATCACATGGCGATGTGAACTAGATTATTGACTCTAGTGCAAGTGGGAGACTGAAGGAAATATGCCCTAGAGGCAATAATAAAGTTGTTATTTATATTTCCTTATATCATGATAAATGTTTATTATTCATGCTAGAATTGTATTAACCGGAAACTTAGTACATGTGTGAATACATAGACAAAACATAGTGTCTCTGGTATGCCTCTACTTGACTAGCTCGTTAATCGAAGATGGTTATGTTTCCTGACCATAGACATGTGTTGTCATTTGATAAACGGGATCACATCATTAGAGAATGATGTGATGGACAAGACCCCATCCGTTAGCTTAGCATAATGATTGGTAAGTTTTATTGCTATTGCTTTCTTCATGACTTATACATGTTCCTCAGACTATGCGATTATGCAACTCCCAAATACAGAAGGAACATCTTGTGTGTTATCAAACGTCACAACGTAACTGGGTGATAATAAATATGCTCTACAGGTGTCTCTGAAGGTCTTTGTTGGGTTAGCATAGATCGATAATAGGATTTGTCACTCAGTGTATCAGAGAGGTATCTCTGGGCCCTCTCAGTAATGCTCATCACTATAAGCCTTGCAAGCAATGTGAATATGAGTTAGTTGCGGGATGAGGCATTACGGAATGAGTAAAGAGACTTACCGGTAACGAGGTTGAACTAGGTATGATGATACCGACGATCGAATCTCGGGCAAGTAACATACCGACGCTAAAGGGAAAAACATATGTTGCTGTGTGGTTTGACTGATAAAGATCTTCGTAGAATATGTAGGAGCCAATATGGGCATCCAGGTTCTGCTATTGGTTATTGACCGGAGATGTGTCTCGGTCATGTCTACATAGTTCTCGAACCCGTAGGGTCCGCACGCTTAATGTTCGATGACGCTTTGTATTATGAGTTATGTGTTTTAGCTGACCGAAGTTTGTTCGGAGTCCTAGATGAGATCACGGACATGACGAGGAGTCTCAAAATGGTCGAGAGGTAAAGATTGATATATTGGAAGGTGGTATTCGGACACCGAAAGGGTTCCAGTGTCTACCGGTACAAGCGAATCTGGTAAGGTTCTTACCGAACCCCGGTGGAAGATATGGGCCATATGGGCCATGGAAGGGAGGCTAACCAGCCCACAAGGGGCTGGTGCGCCCCCTACAAGGGAGAAGGCCGAATTGGACTAGGGAAAGGGCGTGCCACCCCCTTTCCTTCTCCTACTCCTTCTCCTTCCCCCTTTCCACCTCCGTAAGAAGCAAAAAAGAGGGGGGGACGAATCCTACTAGGAGTGGAGTCCTAGTAGGAACCCCCCTCCCTTTGCGCGCCCCTGGTGGCCGGCCTCCTCCTCCCTCCTTTTTATACGGGGCAGGGGGCACCCCAAAGGTACAACATTGTTTTAGCCGTGTGCGGTGCCCCCTCCACCGTTTACTCCTTCGTTAGTATCATCGTAGTGCCTAGGCGAAGCCCTGCGCAGATCACATCATCAACACCGTCATCATGCCATCATGCTGACGAAGCTCTCCCTCGACCCTCTGCTGGATCAAGAGTTCGAGGGACGTCATCGTGCTGAACGTGTGCTAAACTCGGAGGTGCCGTACGTTCGGTACTTGGATCGGTTGGATCGTGAAGACGTTCGACTACATCAACCGCGTTAACTAACGCTTCCGCTTTCGGTCGACGAAGGCATGTGGACACACTCTCCCCCTCTCGTTGCTATGCATCTCCTAGATAGATCTTGCTTGATCGTAGGATTTTTTTGAAAGTGCATGCTACTTCCCCAACAGTTTTCAGAAATACAGATCACATATGAACTCTGGTCACGCATTTTTCGATCTTACTGATCTTATCGATCATCGCGAGTCTGATTCGGATTTACGTTTCACTATTAACCCCGATGGCGGATACCGACCGGTAGGGGTAGGTTGTGTCACGACCTCATCGACTCCGATCATAAGAAAACATAGCCACATCGATACTCATGTGCAGTTGGTGTCATCAACCGTGCACACAACTGATCTCATCAACGACAACATATCTCATCTGCCGCCTCCACATATCTAATAAGCATACGATCTGAATCCAAATCCTATAGCAGAGGCTCTGATACCACTATTGGGTTCTACGGTAGGGTGCATTGACCACAAATTAAAATTTCCTACGCGCAGAACAACCAAGAACATGCTACGGGAGATGGATCACAGATCGTTACCACTAGACGCGCAATGCCGTGCAGCGGAAGAAGAGTTGGAGCAGCGCGTCCGCATGGATTGTCTCCTCCTCGTCCGATCTCCCTAGAATAGTCGGCCGTTGGTTCCCACGTACAGGTTCGTTGGAGCGGCGCAAGTGCACCGCCTCTAACGGTATCCGCGCGTGCAGGAGGAACACCGTGCGGCAGACTGCTAGGTTTGATCACATAGTCGGTGATGAGTGGAGCTGGCTATTCGCAACACATGCAAACCCTAGTGACAGCGCCGAAACGATCAACCTCTTGAGTGCGCCACACCTCCACTTTATATAGGCGCCCGTCGCGGGCTAAACACTTGGGCCTCGCACGGACCCTAAGGCCCAAAATATGTTCGGCCGGGATCCGAGCCCGAGTAGGATCAAATTTGACTCTTGGAGTCCGATCAGGCCTCATAGGTTCCTTCTCTTAAGCGCGCGACCCCTTAGGTTCAAGTGACTTGGCCACAGTTCGGATCACCTCCAAACTCTTCTTCCGCTGCACGGCACTACGCGTCTGCGTGGATCGTCGCCTCCTCGTCCGATCTCCCTCAAACAGCGAGTCGTCGGTTCCCATGTACAGGTTCGCCGGCGCAAGTGCACCGCCTCTAACGGTATCCGCGCGTGCAGGAGGTACACCGTGCGGCGAACTGCTAGGTCCGATCACACGGTCGGCAATGAGTGGAGGTGGCTATTTGCAACACATGCAAGATCTAGTGACAGCGTCGAAGCGATCAACCTCTTGAGTGCGCCGCACCTACACTTTATATAGGCACCCGTCGCGGGCTCAACACTTGGGCCTCGCACGGACCCTAAGGCCCAAAATCTGTTCGGCCGGGATCCGAGTCCGAGTAGGATCACATCTGACTCGTGGAGTCCGATCCGGCCTCACATGTTCCTTCCCTTAAGCGCGCGACCCCTTAGGTTCAAGTGACTTGGCCACCGTTCAGATCACCTCCGAACTGTACGGTTGGTAGCGGCCTCTAGCAAGGCAGGCTGACCACCAAGAACACTATGAAGCCGGTTGGCGAACATGTACATCACACTTCCATTCCTTTTGCCACACGATATATGTTGTTGGGCTCAAGGTGAATCTGTCATCCTTGTGCTAGCCTGACCTCTTTCTCGTTCTAGTGATGTCGCCCACAAACCGGATTATCACATAATCCTTGTCGCATGGCCATGCTTATCTTGGTCGGATCACACGAGGGGCCCAAAGTATATCTCTCCTAATCGGAGGGGCAAATCCCATCTTGCTCGACCATGTCTCGCAGGATGGGTCTGGACAAACCCGAAACCTACCTTTGTAACTACCCAATCACGGAGTAGCATTTGGTTGGCCCAAAGCAGGTCTGTCACCATCCCGAGTACATGTGCCAGCTCATGTCTTAGGACATAGAACATATGTTGTACTAGAGACTCACATATGACATATCGCTGCTTCTCATAGTTGGGTCTGTGTGACTCAGATCATATCTCGACTCGGATCCGACTACGTCGAATCCGACTAGATCCTTCTGAGTCCATTCTATCCAGTTAGAATCCAATGCTCCATGGCTAGTGAGACCAAGCCATTGACCGTGTCATATGCTAGTCTAGTCGGCTGCGCGCCACACAACCCTTTCGACTAGGGACTTTTTAGGACAGTCATCATACAATGCATAGTCCCACAAACAAGTCACGTACTTGTTGATACACATCATTGATAATGTCCAAGGACTATCTTTATTTCTAAACACATAAGGAAATATCACCATACACGCTTGCAACCAAGTATAGAGGCCGTCCTTCTGGTCTCCCGTTCGAGGGACTGTTCGTGGACGGTTCGCGGGATCGTTCATCAACGGTTCGAGGGACTCCAGGTACGATTTACACCGACATGTTCTTCTTCTGCTGCAACTTGGTGATGGTAATGATCGTGATCCCAACCCGTTATGCATCTTCATATTGATCTTGGGTGCGTAGGTGCGATTTTTTTTGTTTTCTACTACGTTTCCCTACAACGGTTGCCTCCTTCTCCGGGCTTCCTCCTGTCGCTAGGCCTTGCGGTCCCCCAACACAACCTTCTGCCTGGTTCTCCTTGGTGAGTCACCCCCGGTGTATGACACCGTTAGGCACCGCCTTGAAGGCTGGTTCACGTGGTGGCGGAGCCTCTCCTCCTTCCTTCTTGTCTTGGCCCTTCTTATTTCTATGGAGGGGGTCTTGGAGCAGTAATGGAGGTGTTTGTGACCTGATCTTGGACGAATGACGGCTCGATGAAGATGATTCCCAATGGCTAAGGTTTGAGGTGTATATATAGGGCCTTCTTCAATTCTCCTCTATAGATGTGACTTACTCCTCGTTCATCCTAGGGCTCGAGGGGAGCCAAATGCTCTTCCTAAACGTCCTTTGTTCGATAAGAATCACATAGGAAAAAACCAGGATGAAACCAGAGCAAAATCGGGAAATTTATGGCCAAAATACGAAGATGTAGGGGTATAATATGACCGACGATACGACCGGGCACGGTCGTACCGTGCGCCATGGATCGCTCTGGACCCTTAGGTAAAGTGGTCGCCATTTCTTCACACGAACTTGGATTTTGACGTTCTTAGACTTGTTGGATTCATATGAGCGACGTTGATGATTTTGAGCACTTTGCAATAATGTCATCTTTGACACTTCCAAATACCTAAGTCTTGGTGTGTGTAAGGCCTCCTTGTTGATCTCAACCTTGCCTTTTTCATCGTGTTTGGTCCTTAGTTGCTACAAAACAAATAAAGAAGACTAGTAAAAACTAAATAAAATCCATAACTATACAATGCTCACAATGCAAAAAGTGAAACTGAAAATCATACATAATACTCCCTCCGTTCCAAAATAGATGACCCAACTTTGTACTAAAGTTAGTATAAAGTTGAGTCATCTATTTTGGAACGGAGGGAGTAGATATGTAATTGGCTCGATGGGACATGATATATGAGGATAATATGCAACAAATGAACTATAGAAGTGCGTAAAAAATGGAGCCATGAGTAGCCATAGCTAGGTGGTCCATTGACCTGTTTTTTTTTATTAATTTTGTTGTTTTTGTACTGGCATGACAAATTATGAATATATTGATTTTTTCTGAAAAAGGAAAGAGAAAAAAGTTACAAATTAGATATTTTGGAAGAAAATAAAGAAAATACTATACATCAGGGAGTATATTACACCTTTCTCATCATTTTCTCACCGTATCCGTACGTGCGCAAAATAGTTCTGAACTCGTCATCACCAATCAAAATATATACCCATGCAAAAAAAAATCAAAATATACAGAACAGCGAGGAAAGAAAGTGTATCATTCTCATTTCTTACAGTACTAGCTGAGTGCCCGTGCGTTGCCACGGAACGATATGTGCTTTTTCCTCTATGCGAGCACACCGAGCCGCTTCTCCCCGCGGATGTGATGAACCCGACATCATATCTACAACCCCGATCGCACACCGCAGCCCTTTCCCGTTCTGATTTAACGCCAGATTCTCACCGATGCCATTTTCATCATGCAGACCTCTCACACCAGATGGCATGACACAACTATAAAATGCACGCCCCCCATCAGCTATGTCATAAAGAGTATAGGTAGGGCTAGCTATATATCCTTATGTTTTCATGGATCGACAATTTGGATTTTCTTGACATGTGGAATAATTACCTTTGTACTCCCCAAGCCACACCCTTGCTGCATCATGGCACTCAACTGATCTTCACGATGAAATAAAATTAAATCATAGCCCTCACACACTCCACATGCCCTTCTCAATTACTCCCTCTGTTCCGAATTACTTGTCGCAGAAATAGATGTATCTAGAACTAAAAAATGTCTAGATACATCCATTTCTACGACAAGTAATTCCGAACGGAGGGAGTACTTTAGAACCATTCTCTTTGTGATATTGTTTATTAATATTTATTTATTTCCTTTTCATAATAAACATGCACATTGTTAGATCTCCAAAAAATACGTTTGGAAATAGCAGCCAGCAGAGATGTTTGTCGATTCCTTCAGGAATTAAGAGGTCAATGAGATCAGGCGCCTCAAGGACAGAGTACCCATCGAGACGACTGAGAGGATGTCTGCAGGTGGGGCACCCATCGAAGCGGACATGGACGCAGATCTGAGCAAACATGTAGTCTTGGCAAAAATCAAAATTCAATATCACGTCTTTAAAGAGAAGGCGTGATTTCTGCAGAGCCGAATAATTTGATACCCAAATAATAAAGATCTTTCAACTTTTTTCTAAAACAAAGATATCCCATTTTCTCAACTCTAACTGCATATACTGATTCTCGGAAAAAATAGCTGCATATACACAAGTAAAAGAAAAAAGAAGGGCAATACAAAAGCTAACACAGACAAAGATCTACTTACATTGAAACAAGGCAAAAGATTTGCCATTTCATTGGTTAAGAAGAAGAGTTTGTAATAAGACACACACCGCCACAGCGACACAACATGAACGAATTACTTTCGTGAGCACCTGTAGTAGCCCAACGTGACGCTTCTTTCTTTATAGCACAAACTACCGAGACAAGGATCTTAGCGGTAACAGGGTTCAGTAAATAGTATAGTTCCCCATTTCCTTTATAAAACTTTAGGCAAGGCAACCAGATGAAGAACCAGCAGTATATCTATCAATTGGATGTGAATTTTGTACTGTCCTGCAATAAATAATTGCGTGAAGATAAAGTGTCAAACATCTGAAAATTAGAAGACTGGATGAACAACATAGATGACTGCAAACCCCAAATTCGCTTTCCATGTTCTCTTCATAATGTGATGACTTTCTTTGATACTGCTAGAGCATAACGTTTATTCTAATGCATTGTCAAGCTTTATAGAATCCCAGCTGACTTTGCTTCTAGGAAATAACTAACAAATAGTACAGTTCCTCATCTCCTTTGGAAACTTTAGGCAAGGCAAAATAATCACCTACATGTTGTTGGACTTTCATGTTTAAAAAACAAGAGACAGCAAATTAAGCTTGTCGTACTCAAGTTCCACCAGGTCAACATAGATGAAAACATGAATTAAGTTTTAATACCTCCAATAAAACTCATGCATGTTTTAATTGATTCAAGTGACCCCAAGGTCTAGCTCGTGCATAATTTATTTTCCAATGAACATTACTCCACAAATATACAAAGTATTCAGCAATCAGTGCATTTTTCATAAATAAGCATACACAAAAATGCTACAGATTGTCTCATGATGTGACTACGTCACCTTCTCGAAAATTAATTTACTCCTGTAGGGCTTGTCACGTTTGAATTGCTAATGGCATTAGTTCACAAATGCAACAGGGCAAATAAATTTTAGTTTTCTAACACAACCATTACTCCATTGCAAATTTGATCTTGCCGATGTACACATGAAATTCTGAAAAGAATAGATGAAACAGAGGGTTTTGTGGTGGGGTGATTATTTACCGAGTAAGAGAGTAACTAATCGGATGATCAAGGAGAGAGGCGTGAGAGATGGTGGCGCCCTTGTTAGCGAGGCTTGAGGAGGACGGCGCATGCTAGCTTCACTGACAAACCTAGGGCTGAGGTCACAATGAGAGCGCTGGTTACCACAACATAGGTCGCTGTGCCACCATCAGTGGTGCACGTTATCTGGATGAAAAAAATATTTAGGGAGTGCCACAACATAGGTCAAGTAATTTTGATTTGGGTCTAGGTTGAATGTTTATGTCTCGTGCCTCGACCGTGTTCTGCAGGTTATATGCACGCATACGTGTCTGCAGGTTGTCCAATGGTGAACTGAACCCTCTTACTATGTCTCCCCATCCACGAGCTGCTTGGTTAGTCAAAGCTCATACAACTTAGTTTTGCAAGTCCATTTGACGATTCGCCAATTAGGATAAAATGAAACAGAGAGCAGCTGATCGCAGAATATAGTGAAGGAGTGAAGATACCTTCGTTAGTACCTTAAGTTGAGCCTTGCTAAAAGCCTAAAACAGAGGCTTGAGAAATAAAATGAAAATATAAGCATGAAACAGAGACGAGGGAATGCTATAAGCTGAAAAAGAAAGAAACCACTACAGAATGTAGAGGCCTTGGTTACTACCTTTAATGAAAAACCATGCTATACTGGACGACACATCTTCGACGATTCGCGACGACGCCTAAATCCAGCCCGGAATCTCGTACCCAGACCTAGCAACCAACCGCTTGACAAGAAAGGTCGTCCACGCTTTTTCATTACCGGTTTATAATGAAAACTCAACACCGACCTACTCAAGTATTTAACACAAAGAACACCGACAAAACAAGATGACAAAACTCATCGATTTGAAACCTCATTTGGTTCCCACTCTTCAAGACCGACATACGAAAATGAGTGAAGATATAGGGGTGTGTGTGTGGGGGGGGGGGGTGAGAGGAGAGCTAGCAACAAAAGGATCAACTGGTTTGTAATGTGAAAAGATCAATGAAAACACAAGTAGCATAAGAGTGTGTCGAAAAAGGCTGAATAATTCCTCATAAAAATGTATAGTGAGATTCTCGAATCCTAACAAATTAAATCTTGAACCCTTCGCACTCGATGCTCGAATCCCGAAAATATCTACCTACAAATCCATCGCACCATTCCCAAAGCTAGCGCACTGTAACATCCGACACAAATTAGGAGTTAATCCACACACAAAAAATCAGTCTCATGCCGCCGAGACACCCCCACTTCCACACAAAAAACACATAAAGCCACATGTCTCGAATCGGAATCCTTTGAGTATAACTCGTGTCCCATCATTGATCGAAAGTTTAGTATCAGATAATCACCAAAACAAATCATATGTGGGGCGCAAGAACTAAACCGAATAACACATAAAATAAATTCTGCAGGGGAAGCCGATGGGGAATCATATAGGGCGATTGAAGTGGGGAGCTAACCAGGATTGGACGAACGCTGGATCACCAACGAGGTCATGGATGAGAAAATGAAAATCAAGAAAGGAAGAAGCGGGGCGGCTTACTGTCTCGCCAACACCTCCCTCATCGCTTCACTGGTCGCGTGCGATGGGGTCTCCTCACGACCTTGCCGCCATGCCCACCCTCCATTGCTTCCTACCACCACTCGTCCACTCATGGTTGTGGTGATGGACACGAGATACGGACCCGAGCCTCAGGAGGCCTATATTCACGCCTTCCATCGGACGTGGCCACAAAATTCGTCTTAGCACCAATCAAAATCAATCGATTGAAATATAGGAGTAAAATCAAGATTTGTATCGTGGTTGTGAGTAAAAATCAAGATAAAGGAAGAAGAAGCTCCTAGGAAGAGACAGTCGTCCTTATGTGAGACAATGGTGTTGGACCAGTTCTCGGCGCGCCCGCCGCTGATACACCCGAACCTCGGATGCACCCATCATCGTAGACCTCGGGCCGCACATGGAGGTTCAGACTGGCGGAGGAAGGATACCATCGGAGGTGGCGGCAGCCTCTTTTAAACTTCCTAGTCGGCGGCGTAGGTGGATCGCAAACGTGATGCACGGCGGTTTCATGGATGGCGGCGGTGTTAGTGGAGGTAGTAGGGAGAAGAGGTGGAGAGGAGTGTGCTCGGGTGGTCGCGGAGCCGGAGACAGGGGCCGCCGGGGTGGTTCTGGATCGGGAGAGAGAGATCAGGAGATGAGAGATGAGACTGGCAGGTCGTGGGAGAAGTGGAGGTCGTGACAGTTTTTCCTTGTCGAGGGGTTTGTCCTCAACTTTTCTTTGCGTGGGCATCGATCGAACGAGGGGAGAGGTCGAACCATCACGACGTTCAATCCTCCTTTAATAGTAGAGATATAAAATAAAAAGTCCTCAATTTTAACCGAACGCGGAATAAATCCCTATCGCGCTGGGGCGCGCATACTCTTTGCTTCTGCCCTTCCCTCCTCCTCCGCCTCCGACAAGTTCCCCACCTTCATCGCCGTCGACCCGCTCTAATGGAGGCGGAGCAGCAGAAGCCGCAGCGCCCGCGGCGCAAGGCGCAGAAGCGCAGGATTGACGACGAGGCCGCCGCCTCGGCCGCCGCAGCCGCAGCAGCCGCCGCCGCCGCCGCCGCAGCGGCCGCCGCCGTCTCGTCGCCGCTCGGCAGCGCCGATGCCGACGACGACAACGAGGACGACGAGGGCTCCGTCGGCCCCGAGATCTGCTGCCGCCAGTCCCAGGCGGCGGTCGCCCGCGAGGTCCGCACGCAGGTCGACGCCCTCCACCACTGCTTCTCGTGGCGCCACGCCGACCGCGCTACCGCCAAGCGCGCCACCAGCGTCCTCGCCGAGCTCGCGAAAAACGGTAATCCCCCAACCCTACGCCCACCGTGCCGATCCGTACTCTTCCCCACCCGTCCAGGCGCCGTTACTGAGGCGGATCTGCTTGCTGCTTTTGCCGCAGAGGAGATGGTGAACGTAATCGTAGAGGGCGGCGCCGTGCCGGCGTTGGTGTGCCACCTGAAGGTGCCCCCTATGGCGGCGGCGGTGGAGGAGGAACAGCAGCCGCGGCCGTTCGAGCACGAGGTGGAGAAGGGGGCTGCCTTTGCTCTCGGGCTCCTAGCCGTAAAGGTTAATTCGATTAGTTTTCCTCTTTGCACTTTAGCTGAGATTTTGCTTACATTCCATTGCAATTGCTTGAATTGTTCTTATACATGAAACATCCCATTTCGTAGCAAAATGCAAGAGGAAAATAAATACCACTCTCTTCCCTTCCCCTAATCTCTTGTCTGTCTGTAAATGTAGCCTCATACGCCTTCATAAGAATCTAGGTATACTTGGGTTCAAGCAGAATAGGTTTCAACCTTGCCTAGTTCTCTTTAGGCAATCCATAATTATTGTTAACTTTTCTTCAACGCGACTACTTCATTGTTATGATTTTAGCTATGTTACTCTCAGAATTTAGTCATTTATTACTTTTTGTGTTGGTTTACCAGCCTGAACATCAACAACTTATAGTTGATGCCGGTGCCCTACCCCTGCTGGTGACTCTCCTAAGAAGGCATAAAAATGCTACAAATTCAAGGGCAGTTAACAGCCTTATCAGAAGAGCAGCTGATGCAATTACCAACCTTGCTCACGAGAATAGCAACATCAAAACTTGTATCAGGTTTTATTCTATCTACTGCTCACTAGTCAATGCTGCGTTTCCATGAAAGTTTTCTGTGCTTGCTGATGGTTTTGTTGTACTGCAGAATTGAAGGCGGAATCCCACCTCTCGTTGAATTGCTAGAATCACAGGATATTAAGGTGCAGAGGGCAGCTGCAGGGGCCTTGAGGACTTTGGCGTTTAAAAATGATGAAAACAAAACCCTGGTAAGAATATAAGAAAGTTTAAGTTAATGAAACCAACATTAATGTTACTCCCTCCGTTCACTTTTATAATACTTTGAAGACATTTCAGACATTGTGCAAAACAGCCTATTTTGAGTTGTCTGAAACGACTTACAAAAGTGAACAGAGGGAGTAGATTTTAACATCAGACTTTCATCATTCACCCATGTATATTGTTTCCTTCTAGATGGTAAATCTTCCCTTTAACTCCTTAATGCAGATCGTTGATTGCAATGCACTGCCAACGTTAATCTTAATGCTGCGGTCAGAGGATGCTGCAATTCACTATGAAGCAGTAAGATACTGAATATTCATATATTTTCATCAAATATACTTCTTTGGTTGAACCCCTCTTCATTTTTAGTGCGGCAGTTGCCATATATCTATTACAGGAAAACATTGTTCTGGTTTTGAACCTTGCTATTTCTCTTGTTTTCTACAATCTTGAATAACAGTTATCCTAAGGCCTCAAAATGTGTTGTCTTGATTGGCTTAATGGTGAACCGTAGTACTATATATTGCTTGGGAAACTTCCAGGTCAAAATTTCTGTTCAAGTTGCAATATAACCTAGGTTAGTCGGCACAGCGGCACTTACCTTAACTTACTTATCATTATACTCCATTTACATTATGAGCAATGCAGTTATGGTGCACTGTATCGATATTGATGTGCATTAGAACCCAATTCCTTCAGTGTATTGAATTGTTGTCTCTTATTATTATTAAATATTGAATAAAGGATAGAGTAATTCCTTTGTCTAGAGATTCTAGAGCTGCAATAAGGGCTCATATTGCCATTATGTTAATAAAAAGTGGTTCAGTGGCATGTTAACGAATCTGTCGATTACGAAAACTAGACTTTCTGTCTCTTGGACTTCTTATTCTTTTGCTTAGGTTCAGCCGAGGTAGTGGACAAACAGCGGAGAAGAAATATGGCGGGGGAGAAATTTCTTGTGATTGTGAGCAAGTAGAATTGCTTGACTTGAACAAACAAATGGAAGTTCTATCTATCAATATCTATGGTCTTGACCATCATGATTAACCTCCTTTCATAATACTGCCTACCGCCAGGGAAGTTGAATCCCCGTTGCCTCCTTGAAAGAGAGATGTCCTGAACCACTAGACAATGGCAGTGAAAAATTGAGTGTACGCCTAGGCACGCTTAAGTGATGAGCGGAGGCCTACCGCTTTGTTTTTGTGGTAAGCGTTGAAACAAAGCACTCGGACGCCTAGGGTTAGACAAAGGAGAGCGGTTTTAGACAAAGGAGAGCGGGGTGAGAGAAACAGAGGAGAGCAAGGCGACCTTGTGCCGCCAGATGTGGGGCTTTCTTCCCCGGCCTCACCACCCATCTTCTTCCCCGACCTAGCGACGCTGGACCTCGAGCTCCCCGTCCCCGACCTCGCCGCCCGTCCTCTCCCCCCTTCCCCAATCTCGAGCTCCTCCTTGTCTAGGCTGGAGCCTGGTGATTTCTCTCCAACCTCACCGCTGCCAGCTTGCTTCCCCTTCCCTGAGCTCGAGCTCCTCGTCTCTTCTTCCCCGACATGCTTGCAATTTTAGGCTTTATACATGACTAGTACATATGCCCGTGCGTTGCAACGGGCGAAAGAAAGAACAAAATATGCTTCACGTGCCATTACGCGTCACTCATATTCAACTCCAATAAAATGCTGAAATAAGGTTACCCTCATCTCTGTAAGGTGCATATGCTTATGTATTGCCACGGGTTGCATTATCTTTTTTTTTACCGTGAAGTGTTGATGTGAAGAAGCCACCCCAATGTCCTTTATTGGCGCATATTTAAGCTGTGCATTGTCATGGGATGGAAGAATAGTGACGCATAAAATAGCCTTCTAGGAGGAAGCCTACAGTATAATTCATTTGAAGGATTTTTGTAGAATTATCAAAGGAATTGAATCCAGTGTTTTTGATTATGTCGGTTTTATGCTTCTTATTGACTTGTTTGATTTGTAGGATTATATTTCATTCCTAATGTTTTCTTCACTATTTGGGCTTGACCCAAATGCCGGATCATCTCTGCAAAAAAATAGACAGATCCATCGTGAATGTCCTCCTTTTTTAACAGGAAAGGATTAAGAAAATCAACCAGCTGATAAAAATAGTGTTGGTTGGTTCCAGCCGACACGTACACCATCCATCACGTGTACGACTTGCTCTAGAGAGTCGTTGCTTCCTGCGGGATTTGCCGCGTTGTTAGCCGGCCTAGGGAGTGGCGACTACGAGCGAAACATGGTTCTATGAATTAGTACCACCTCGTGTATTTCACGTAACGTACGATCAGATGCGGGACGAAACCAAGAATATCACCTTGCTTTAATAGTAGGTATAGATATAGATATAGACTTGCATGTTTTGAAAATTGTTTTTTGGGCGCCCTTGTTCCTGTCCATATGACGTCCGTACAGAAAGCTTCAGCCCCTAGGCACCGCTTAAGCCGCTGCTGAAGCTGTCATTGCACTAAGCGGAGGCACAACTCTCGCTCAGTGCCTAGCGCTTAAAAAATACCTTGGACAATAGGCAACAAAAGAGTTAGTGCTTTGATACATCATTTCTGATGTCCGGAACTGCAGCTATCGGAAGAAAAGATGCTGCCTGAGGAAGTGAACGAACTAGTTCTTACTTCTGTTTGGTGCGAGATCCCATGGCGGTAGAGGAGAGCTTTCTTTGGAATAGTCTGACCCAGGGAGAATAGAGTTATTACAAGTGAGCTAATTAGATCAAATCTCACCAACATACATTACTTTAGGAGAAACTGAGAGGAACACAGATATGAGAAATCTTACCCCCCAAATCAATGAGAAACAGGATCTAAAAATATTGTCTATTCATGATGATTCGGTTTCAATCGATAAGGTAGCTGGACCAATGTGATCTACCATGAGTGTACCTTGAGGCAGTGTGCCTTTAGGGGTCGTAGTATTTGGTAACCAGTCTACTCAAAGAATGAGAGTGGGATCATCACATCATTGATAGAAGACTGGTGTCATTTCACTCACAAAAATGTGCAGGATAGCTCAGTTGGTAGAAAAATGAGTCTCATATAAAAATAAAGCAAAAGAAGGATAATAGAACTTGGTGAGAGCTATAGTATATAAGTATGCCACAGTGGAATTCCTAGAAAATCGTCTGATGAACTCGTTCTAAGTGATAGTGACTCGTATTGCAGCAAGTGCAGAATAAGAAATAAAGCTACACAAAACATGCTGATTATCAGAAAAATGAATTGCATTAGAGGTTGTCAGGCTTCCTGGCTGAGTATCTAGGTGTTTGGGCTTTGAACTAAACATTAGTCTATCGGGAACTTGCTTAATTGAGCTAGTTTGGTCCATCCGTTGGCTAAATGATGGACAATTAATTTGACATGGAAGATGCTTAATTAGTATGACAAGCTTGAGGTTCATAATTAGTAGAGGCAAAGCATCCTTATAATCTGTACTGTGCTCTGCCACACCATTTCCTGTCGCATTACTAAAGATAGGCCTAGTTAGTGCAATTGAGCAAGCTGAGGCCTTGAGGGAGCCTGCAATTCTGAAATTGAAGTTAAGGACCTTAATGTCACAAATGGGCTTGTTTTAGGAACTCATTTTTCTGTCACATTATTGAAGATGGGCCTAAGTAGGTACAAGTAAGCAAGCTGAGACCTTGATGAAGTCTGCCAGGCTAAAATTGACGTTAAGAACCTTAATATCGCAACCCAACTAGGCAAGTTTGAGCACCTGTCCTGCAGCTTTATATGTTTGATGCGATGCACGCAACTTACTTTTTGGAGTGTTACAAAAGAAGAGCTATTCCACATCAGCCAATTGGAAATTTGGAACATTAACACCTTTAACTTAGCAATGGAGTTACTGATCCTGTGGAATTTATACAAAGAAAATGATCTGACTATTTGCTTCTATCAATTACATATAGATTTCTATATAGATTTATACTTTTGCCAAATGCAAAGGCTGTCCTCATAAAGTTCTCTGTATACAACATATATTTGTGACAATTTTGCATGAAATCACCCTAGTCGTGGAACTAGCCATATGTATGATATTGTTTTTGCTGTGCATGCCAGTAAGTACTAAATACACTCTGTTGGTGTGGCAGGTTGGTGTCATTGGAAATTTGGTCCATTCATCCCCAAATATCAAGAAAGAGGTTCTTAATGCGGGGGCCTTGCAACCTGTAATTGGGCTATTAAGGTATGATGATCGTCATATGCAGCTTATGATGATAGTTTTAATTGTATCTGTTAATAATGAAATGCATATAACTTACTGTTTTTATTTGTTGAGTTCTGCTAGAGTACTGCTGGAAATTCAAATTCTATATACTTTACTTTTAGCTGTACATGAGCAATACACACTCGATTACTGATTACACCATTGTGCATGTGTTCCTGGATGCGGATTAATTTTGTTGCTTTAAGGTCAAAACAATATGTGATTATAATGATATAATCTTATGAGATTTTCAAGTGTAAGCTTGCGTGTAGCAAATTATCTTCTAACCCAGATTCCATATCATATCCATATTGTAACACGAGAAGCTGTTTTATTGTAGTCCCAATCTTACTATATGAAGGCATGGTATTACCCTGAGTCTGCTCTCCAGCTTAAAGAACCTGTGCTTCATCTTTTCTTTTGCAGTTCCTGCTGTACGGAAAGCCAAAGAGAAGCTGCTTTGTTGCTAGGGCAGTTTGCTTCGGCCGACTCTGAGTGCAAGGTGCTTAAAGATGCTTCATTTGTTGTTAGCTCCATATTTTTTTATGACGAGTGATGAAGTGGAAGAGTAAAAAATAAAATGAAGTACTTTTTCCTATATAATACTCTTGTGCTACATATCATTGATTGATTATGTCTACCTACTTACTAAATATGTTGTTTCGTACGATAAAGAGTTAGCCATGGTGAATCAAAAGAATACAGAATTGTTTTTTGAGCTATCCTCTCTAAATATGCATGTATGGGGTTTGGCAGGTCCATATTGTGCAACGGGGGGCAGTCCGACCACTAATTGACATGCTACAGTCAGCTGACTTCCAACTCAGGGAGATGTCAGCCTTTGCCCTTGGGAGGCTTGCACAGGTTATATTTCTCATTCTATACTCCCCTTGCACACAACAATATCAATCTGATTGCTTATGTTTGTCAGCGGGTTTTATTGCACGTATTTTAGGGACGCATTGTAGCAGTGAAAGAGAAACAACAATGACAATCCTTACTTCCCTTCATAAAATCACCTGACATAGTGACAGAGCACTTTGTCAACTTTGCTGCTTCCCTTTTTCTCTATGTTGATTTTACATTGGGATGCAGTGTCCCCTCTTGGAAGGATTGACATGAGAGTGACCACAGGTTATGTTTAATGTACCATCAGTAATTGAACCCATGCAGCTCATTCTCTTTGTGTGTGTTAAATATCCAGACTAACTGTTGAGCATCTGCCTCTCAAATGGTGTCTGTTCAGATTTGTACCTTTTGTTTGTATATGCTTCTTCGCTGTATCCATTGTCCTGCGACAAGTAATAGCAACCCAGCATAGTTCAGCATATCTCTTGAACATGCACATTTCTGAATAGTCCTGAAGGAAAAGACACCATTTTCTCCCTGGCAGATTCTTCGGAGTGAAATGCCTGTTTGACATGCATGATGAAGTCACCTTGTTCAAATACAATCACTATTAGAATGGGCGAAATTGCACAAGAGATAACTTCTCTGCCAGATTATTTGATTAGTTTTACTTTTACGTGAGAGATAAACCCTGTTCAAATACAATCAGATCAATTTAAACTGCAGCATCGCACACATACAGATTGATATACAGTTTTACAGATCCTTGTACATAAATTGAAATACAGTTTTACAAATTAAACGAACATCTTTGATCTACATAAGCCAAAGGCTGAAACATAAGCCCCAATGGTCATTGTCATATGGCGTATCATGTTGGATATATATTTTTTGCCTACCAGGTGTCATCTGGACTCCATGCAGTACATTGCCACATTCTGTATTTGTTACTCCCTCCGTTCCTAAATATAAGTCTTTGTAGAGATTTCACTATGGACCACATGTGGATGTATGTAGATGCATTTTAGAGTAGATTCACTCATTTTGTTCCGTATGTAGTCCATAGTGGAATCTCTACAAAGACTTATACTCCCTCTGTTCCTAAATATAAGTCTTTCTAGAGATTTCAGTATGGACTACATATGGAGCAAAATGAGTGAATCTACATTCTAAACTACGTCTATATACATCCGTATGTAGTCCATAGTGAAATCTCTAGAAAGACCTATATTTAGGAACGGAGGGATTAGTAAGCAAGAGTTTAGATATTTTAGTGTCAGGCACATGCCAAGTTATTCCCTTTTCATTATCTTTCTAAGCTGTAAACATTCCAATCATGGGATTGGAAAATGAAACAGTATTCTATTAGTTTTAGTGTGTTTTCTCTTTGTTTGGAGTGGGCATGCTTTATTTACTTCTTTATCTTGATTAACCTGTATGGCTAATTTGAAAGAAAATCTTTTGTTTCACAGGACACACATAACCAAGCAGGTATTGCATACAATGGTGGCTTGTTGCCTTTACTAAAGCTTCTTGACTCAAAAAATGGTTCTCTGCAACATAATGCTGCGTTTGCTCTTTATGGAGTTGCGGACAATGAGGTAATTTTTTGTTGTTCAAAATATTGGTTTCTATTTATTATTTCATATTTGTTCTTCAAAGGGAACGAACTCATGTAGTCATGTTCCATTTCTGTTTTATGTAAGCTTCTTACTTTCATGTATCCATAATAACTTTCTTCTTGTAGGATTATGTCTCTGACTTCGTTAAAGTAGGAGGTGTCCAAAAGTTGCAGGATGGCGAATTTATCGTCCAGGTATGTCAACCATCATGCATAGGTTGGTACCTTCTTAGTAAATTTATACCTGAGTCTGGTTAAGCACTTTTTTTCAGGCTACAAAGGACTGTGTAGCTAAGACATTGAAGAGGTTAGAGGAGAAGATAAATGGACGAGTAAGTTTTGCTCACTGTTTCTTTTTTCTTTTATTTGCCAAGCTGTGGCATCTACTCCAGCTGACTCACGCGCGATCTTTAACAGGTGTTAAAACACTTGGTTTATCTCATGAGAGTAGGAGAAAAGTCTGTGCAGAGGCGTGTTGCTCTGGCTCTCGCACACCTCTGTGCCCCTGAAGATCAGCGAACAATTTTTATTGATAATAATGGTATGAACAATTTGACATCTTAAGTGTTCCTTGTCTCATTTGTGTTTTGTTCTCCATGGATTAAATTCTGGCTTAATTCAGGTCTCGACTTGCTTCTTGATCTTCTGGTTTCGGTCAGCTCGAAACATCAACAGGATGGTTCAGTAGCACTATACAAATTAGCCAACAAAGCTGCAGCACTCTCTCCGATGGATGCTGCACCTCCATCTCCAACGCCACAGGTTAGTAGAAACTAAAAAAAGGTGATTTGTCTTTACTATGTAGTTATGCTATTGAAGTGAATAAGGTCTTCACAAGAGAGATTTGTCTAATAAAATTGTCGTAAAAAAATATAGTTCTAGGGATATATGCTAGTACTACTTTCGAGCTATTAGCAAGATCTGAATTAAATCAAGATCATATGTGCACAAAACTTCCTTAAAATGTTATTTCCTACAAATCGTGACATGTGCAACCTGTTGGACACAGATGTTCTGTCATGTAACTTTATACTGCTTAGCAGTCTGTTCTTAGTAGTTGGCAGGCTTTATCTTGCCCTATCTTGGATATCCTTAATGAGCCATAAATCAACTCCTAATACCGATGGATTGGTCCATCCATAATTCTGGCTATTGCTATTACTAAATGTACTTCTGACTGCAGGTTTATCTTGGAGAGCAATATGTGAACAGTTCGACACTTTCAGATGTCACCTTCTTGGTGGAAGGCTCGTGACGTTTCTGCACCCTGCCTTCACAGAAACTACTTTAGATAATTGCTGTTTTTTCATTAGGACCATAATAATCACCTCCCTTGTGATCCGCAGGAAAACGCTTTTATGCACACAGAATTGCTTTGCTTGCTTCTTCAGATGCATTCCGTGCAATGTTTGATGGTGGATACAGGGTTAGTCTCGACATAACATGATATTCCTTTTTTGGTTGGAAGATGTGGATCTTGTTTGCTAGTTGAACAATTTCTGTTTACAAGAAACTCACCATTTTCTCAACCAGGAAAAGGATGCAAGAGACATAGAAATTCCAAATATCAGGTGGGACGTGTTTGAACTCATGATGAGGTTAGTAAATCATTGATCATTCTAGTTCCTTGGCCATGGCCTATGGGTAAATCTGCATGTTAGTTCCTTTCTCTTACGGGACAAGGCCTGCAATTGAAGTTTGGAAGCATCTTCTTTGTTTTGTGCAGATTTATCTATACAGGGTCAGTCGAAGTAACCAACGAGCTTGCTCAAGATCTTCTTAGAGCTGCAGATCAGTATCTGTTAGAAGGCCTCAAACGCCTATGTGAATATACAATTGCGCAGGTGATTTCAGGAACATTACCCCCAAGTTCTATGTTTGAACCGCTGCCGACTGGGTCTAATTGATTGTATTGAATATCTTGCAGGATGTTAATTTGGACAACGTCTCTGATATGTATGACTTATCCGAAGCCTTTCATGCCATGTCACTGAGACATACATGCGTCTTGTTTATTTTGGAGCAGTTTGATAAGATCTGCACCAGACCCGGGTGGGTATCTTAACTTAGGGCTACCACATTGGTACATAATGTAACGCTCTTCAAGCAACAAAAATCCTAATCCTTCTAACTGGCCATCTTGCAAATGCAGTTTCTCTCAGCTAATCCAGCGCGTCATCCCTGAGCTCCGCAACTTCTTCGCTAAGGCGCTAAGGCCAAGCCACCGGAGTGCGCAACCATGAGCCCTGCCAACATTCGTTGATAACACCACCACCTGACAGATGCTGCTGGAAATCTTGTACAGCTGAAGTTTCTGGTTCTGGGCATTGGGTACTCGCTCGGTGGTAAGGTTAACTATTCAATCTATTATATGGTTTGCATGATGGCCAGGTCCTCAATTGACACCAAGCAAGAATGTAACATCCTCCTGTTCGATTGAACAATGGCGATCGTGCTAAGGGAAGTGTATGGTTATAGAGAGACATGTGGTTTGCCTAGATTCAGTCAGACCGGACTAGTCTGTGATAGGTTTAGTTGGTTGGCCTTGACCGGATTTGTCGGGTCTCGCCCTAGTTACTGAGTTACTTAGGGTTACTTCCAGTTCGCAGTTCAGATTATGTCCGTGTATGTTGTTTGGAGATGTTAAGCTCGAGCGGTGTAATGCTGTAGCATCAATCTGTGTTCTCCATGTTAACAACCGTGCTGATGTTCAAGACTAGTGTTTAGAACTCATGGGCTGTTTCATATCAAATTCCCATGTGAGGTTATATTATAGCCTTGCTCAGGTTGTTCGTTTCCGCGTCTTCAATAACTTCACATGGAGGTATATATATCTTCCAATTACAAAAGGAAAGAAAGACATGGAGGCCTCTAGCAAAGCACACATTTAGACTACAAATCCTTTGTTCCACGTGGAAACTTGTTTTGCATTATGGTAGACATGTTTGGCTCCTGTCTATTTTATCGGTCGGATAAGCAGCCTGGCGTGACACGCATTTCCGCTCGCATTCCTTCCTTCTTCGCGCTTGTGACATCGTTGCCCCTGCCTTGTCATAGCGATGCCTTTGGCTGTCCCTACCGCTGACGTCGTGTTCCATTGGTGCCCCGTAGAACCTACACCTCCTGCGTTGCCTGCATCACCCTGCCACCGCCAAGGCCATCACCTCGTGGGCTCGATCGCCGACGAGTCGGGCACACTAGTGAATGACCCTTCATTTCCATTGTCGACGTCGACTTTGTCCTCCCCCTCTCGCAGCCGCTGCAACGCAATGTCGGTGGAGGCTGGGCGCCTAGGACGAAGGGCAGCCCGAAGTGCAAGAATGTGCTAGGCTCCGTGCATCTCACACGGCTATCCTTCCTCCCTTCGTTTGGCGAAATTCAATGAACAAGATTGAGGGAACCTATGAATGGCGAAGTGTTTGATGAAATGCCTAGTTGAAAAAACATCGTTTTCCCTTGGTCTTTCAACTTGTTCGCTTCAATTGTGCAAAGTGGCAATGTTTGTCGCACATTTTTTGTGTGCAATGGTGTCAAGATTGGTGATTTGATCAACACAAAGGAGTTGGCGGCTCATGTGATGCAAAGGAAAATGGATTTGGCAGACAGGAGGTAACAAGAGAAGTAGGAGCGGTGGGAATAGATTAACGAAAAGAAAAATGTGCAAGGAAGAGATGGAGACGCATAGACTTCAACTTGAGAAGAACTGATTGATGCATGAAAAAGTGAACAAGGAGAACTGATTCATGATGTTGTATCCAAATGTCATTGGTGAAAGGACAATAACATTTTCGGAGATAGGCTGTCGGGGATCATGGCTTCTAGGATGCTATGAAGCGGCCAACACACATGTGGAGGGAGCGGCGCAAACTTGGAAGAAGATGGTGGTGCTGACTAACATGTGATTTTCCTTTGGTTGAATGTGTGCATGGTGATTGCTTTTAGTTGGACTTTGTTCTTGTATGATGCTTCATCTTTTGTTCATGCATTTGAAGTCTATGTCATATATAAATTTGAATTTTAAAATGAAAAATATGGTTTGATTTACAATTTTGTTGAAGTGTGTGGTAACGAAAAGCTAAAATCCGAAGCGCAAGCATACGCCGGGGTCTGCCACGTCCCAGACGGCTCCCCATCCTCCCTTCATCTAGGGAAATTCAATGAACAAGGTTGGGGGAACCTACGAATGACTAACACACGGGATGAGGGACTGGTGCAAATTTGGGAGGAGATAGTGGCGTAGGCAAAAAGTGATTTTTCATGTGGTTGAATTTGCGCATGGTAAATGCTTTTGGTTGAACTTTGGTCTTGTATGATGCTCCATCTTTTGTTCATGCATTTAAAGCATATGTCCTACTTAAATTTGAATTTAAAAGATAAGAAATATGGTTTGATTTGTAATGTTGTTGACATGTGTGGTGGCGAAAAGTTCAAACCTATATCTATGTGAAAATGAGGATCAATTAGAGTGTATATGCACAAATATATGAGAGCAAACACTATGAGTGCGCAATTTTAGAATGGGCCAAGAGTTCTAGACATATTTTTGGGGTGGCGGGGAGGGTGGTGCCAGGTGGGCTATGTCGGTGTCAAAACCGGCAGATCTCGGGTAGGGGGTCCCGAACTGTAGATCTTGGATCGATGGGGAACAAGGAACGCGGAGACAATATTGTTGGGGAACGTAGCATGCAATTTCAAAAAAATTCCTACGCTCACGCAAGATCTATCTAGGAGATGCATAGCAACGAGAGGAGAAGAGTGTCCACGTACCCTCGTAGAACGAAAGCGGAAGCATTATGTTAACGCGGTTGATGTAGTCGAACGTCTTCACGATCCAACCGATCTAGCACCGAACGTACGTCACCTCCGAGTTCAACACACGTTCAGCTCGACGACGTCCCTCAAACTCTTGATCCAGTAGAGGGTCGAGGGAGAGTTTCGTCAGCATGATGGCGTGATGACAGTGTTGATGATGTGATCCGCGCAGGGCCTCGCCTAAGCACTACGATGATACTATCGGAGGAGTAAACAGTGGAGGGGGGCACCGCACACAACTAAGACAATGTTGTGCCTTTGGGGTACCCCTGCCCCCGTATATAAAGGAGAGGAGGGGGCGGCCGACCTAGAGGGGGCGCACCAAGGGGGGGATCCTACTAGGACTCCCAGTCCTAGTAGGATTCCCCCTTCCTTTTCGAAGAAGGGGGAAGGGGAAAGAGGTGGAGGAGAAGGAAAGGGGGGCCGTGCCCCCACCCCTAGTCCAATTTGATTTGGGCTTGGGGGGCGCGCACCTCCACCTGGCCGTGGGCCTCCTCTCTCCACTAGGGCCCATGAAGGTCCAATAGTCCCCCGGGGGGTTCCGGTAACCTCCCGGTACTCCGAAACTTATCCGATACTTTCCAAAACCATTCCGATGTCCAAATGTAACCTTCCAATATATCAACTTTACCTCTCGACCATTTAGAGACTCCTCGTCATGTCCATGATCTCATCCAGGACTCCGAACAAACTTCGGTCACCAAAACACATAACTCATAATACAAATCGTCATCGAACGTTAAGCATGCGGACCCTACGGCTTCGAGAACTATGTAGACATGATCGAGACACATCTTCGATCAATAACCAATAGCGGAACCTGGATGCTCATGTTGGTTCCTACATATTCTACGAAGATCTTTATCGGTCAAACCGCATAACAACATACGTTGTTCCCTTTGTCATGTGTATGTTACTTGCCTGAGATTCGATCGTCGGTATCATCATACCTAGTTCAATCTCGTTACCGGCAAGTCTCTTTACTCGTTCTATAATGCATCATCCCGTAACTAACTCACTAGTCACATTGCTTGCAAGGCTTATAGTGATGAGCATTACCGAGAGTGCCCAGAGATACCTCTCCGATACACTGAGCCACAAATCCTAATCTCGATCTATGCCAACTCAACAAACACCTTCGAAGATACCTGTAGAGCATCTTTATAATCACCCAGTTACGTTGTGACGTTTGATAGCACACAAGGTGTTCCTTCGGCATTCGGGAGTTGCATAATCTCATAGTCAGAGTGAGGGAGTCCCGGACTAGGGGGTGTCCGGATAGCCGAAATATCATCTTTGGCCGGACTCCTGGACTATGAAGATACAAGATTGAAGACTTCGTCCCGTGTCCGGATGGGACTTTCCTTGGCGTGGAAGGCAAGCTTGGCGATACGGATATGTAGATCTCCTACCATTGTAACCGACTCTGTGTAACCCTAACCCTCTTCGGTGCCTATATAAACCGGAGGGTTTTAGTCCGTGGGGACGAACAACAATCATACCATAGGCTAGCTTCTAGGGTTTAGCCTCTCGATCTCGTGGTAGATCTACTCTTGTACTACCCATATCATCAATATCAATCAAGCGGAGTAGGGTTTTACCTCCATCGAGAGGGCCCGAACACAGGTAAAAACATCGTGTCCCTTGTCTCCTGTTACCATCCGCCTAGACGCACAGTTCGGGACCCCTACCCGAGATCCGCCGGTTTTGACACCGACATTCGTGCTTTCATTGAGAGTTCCTCTGTGTCGTCATCTTTAGGCCCAATGGCTCCTCCGATCATCAACAACGATGCGGTCCAGGGTGAGACTTTTCTCCCTGGACAGATCTTCGTATTCGGCGGCTTTGCACTGCGGGCCAATTCGCATGGCCATCTGGAGCAGATTGAAAGTTACGCCCCTGGCCATCAGGTCAGATTTGGAAGTTTGAACTACACGGCTGACGTCTGCGGAGACTTGATCTTCGACGGGTTCGAGCCACAGCCAAGCGCGCCGCACTGTCACGAATGGCATGATCTAGCTCTGCCGCCGGACAGTGCACTGGAGGCCGCACCAGTGTCCGCTCCGACCCTTAGCTCGGAGCCAACTGCGCCGATCAAGGATGGGTGGCTGGACACCACCTCGGGGGCTGCGATCTCTACGGTGATTGAGCCGAACACCAACCCTGTCCTTTGCGAAGCTTGTGACTCTAAGGTGCCGGACTCCTCTCCGGACTCCGAACCTTCTGCGCTCCTGCCAATCGAATCCAACTGGGCGCCGATCATGGAGTTCACCGCCGCGAACATCTTTCAGCACCTGCCCTTTGGCGACGTCCTGAATTTACTAAAGTCTCTCTCTTTATCAGGAGAGCCCTGGCCGGATTATGGTCAGCAAGGTTGGGATGCGGACGGTGAAGAAATTCAAAACCCACCCACCACCCACTTCGTAGACACTGTCGAAAGTTTAAACGACGTGCTCGATTTCGACTCCGAAGACATCGACGGTATGGACGACGATGTAGGAGATAAGAATGAACCAGCACCTATAAGGCACTGGACAACCACCTCATCTCACGATGTATACATGGTGGACACACCTAAAGGAAGCGACAACGAGGAACAACGGGACGCCACGAGGGATCATTCCCTCGAAAAGCAGTCAAAACGGTGACGTAAGGGCTGCTCAAAATCCCGCCTCGACAAAGACAACAACCATACAGACCCAGCCATAGAGCAGGGCGAACCGGTGGACGGGGAACATGCTATCGAGCAACCGTCCGAACAGGACAACATGGATAAACAATCCGTCCCCGGCGAAGATTACAGTCCGGGCGATCTCACGCCGGACAAGTTGCCGGAGCAGAAGAACCTCCACAAAAGGCTCGTCGCCATCGCACGTAGCTCAAAAAGCGGCGAAGCTCAAAACAGCGGAAGATGCGCCGAAATCGAGATGGAGCAAAGTACTCAACACCGCAGACAAATATGGCGGCGATCGCCGAACAAAGAGCTACCCGAAGCGAAAACTACTGCCCGAATTTGATGAGGAGGCCGTAGAGCCCCCGCAATCAAAGAACAAGGAGACCACCCGGTCGGATAGATGACCCCATGGAAAACATAGAGCGGCAAACGGCGCCGCACACAAGCCGGCACGCGATCCACACACGGATTCTCATCAAAAAGATGGCCCAGTTAGATCTATCTACGGGCCAAGAAAGCAAGCTCTAGTAAGCAATGCAACACGTCAAGTATCCGAATATTACGGTACACCTAAATATAGGGGTGCCACACATCCCCTATGTTTCACCGATGAGGTTCTGGATTATGAATTTCCAGCGGGATTCAAGCCCGTAAACATAGAGGCATACGACGGAACAACAGACCCTGGAGTCTGGATTGAGGATTACATCCTCCACATACACATGGCTAGAGGAGACGACCTCCATGCCATAAAATACTTACCCCTCAAGCTCAAAGGGCCAGCCCGGCATTGCTCAAAAGCCTCCCCGAAAACACTATTGGAAGTTGGGAAGAACTCGAGGATGCTTTCCGGGCAAATTTTCAAGGGACCTATGTCCGACCTCCGGATGCAGACGATTTAAGTCACATAACTCAACAACCTGGAGAGTCAGCCCGAAAATTTTGGAACAGATTCCTTACTAAAAAGAACCAAATAGTCGACTGTCCGGATGCCGAAGCCTTAGTAGCTTTCAAACACAACGTCCGAGACGAATGGCTCGCCAGACACCTCGGCCAAGAAAATCCAAGAACAATGGCCGCATTAACAAGCCTCATGACCCGCTTTTGCGCAGGAGAGGATAGCTGGCTGGCAAGATGCAGTACCAGCGACCCAAGTACATCCGAAGTCAGGGATGGAAACGGGAAACCGCGACGCAGCAAGGACCAGCGCCGGACCAAGGGAAACAGCCCGAAGAGCACGGCAGTCAACACCGGATTCAAAAGCTCACGGCAGGATCATAAAAAACTGCCCCTTAAGGATAACAAGGACGAGCTATCTAACTTAAACAAAATCTTGGACAGGATATGCCAAATCCACAGTACTCCCGGGAAGCCTGCAAACCATACCCACATAGATTGTTGGGTCTTCAAGCAGTCCTGCAAACTCAACGCCGAACACAAGGGGCTCGACACACCAAGCGAGGACGATGACGAACCCCACAAGCAGAGCACCGGACAACAAAAGAATTTCCCACAAGAAGTCAAATCAGTAAACTCACTTTACGTGACAAAAGGGAAAAACAGAACGACGCCCATAGATATAAGCGCCATACGGCCTATCCCAGAGGAGTCCCGCCACTGGTTGTCAAAACCAATCACCTTCGACCATCAGGATTACTCTAGAAGTATCCGGAATGCAGGATAGACTACCTTGATATTAGATCCGATAATTGACGGACTCCAATTTACACAAGTCCTAATGGACGGCGGCAGTGATCTAAACCTGCTATATCAGGACACAATCCGCAAAATGGGGATAGACCCAACCAAAATTCGCCATAGCAACACTTCCTTTCAAGGGGTAATGCCAGGCCCATATGCCCATTGTACGGGCTCTTTACTGCTAGAAGTTGTGTTCGGCTCACATGACAACTTCCGCCATGAAAAGTTAACCTTCCACCTCGCCCCATTTACAAGTGGCTACCAAGCACTACTGGGACGCGAAGCTTTCGCCCGCTTTAACGCAATACTGCATTATGCATCCCTTACACTTAAAATGCCCGGTCCACGAGGCATCATCTCCTTAAAGGGAAATATCGAGTGTTCCTCGAGCGTGGAAGATTGTGTGACTGCCTTGACAGCCACACACCAAACCGGCTTCACTAATCAAAGCACCTAAATAGGTCGTCCAGACCCCGGACACGGTTAGACGAGTCCGGCGTAAACATACAGGGGCTTACCAGCCGCATACCCCCGCACTAGGGGCTCCGCGCATGTACAACAAGAGACATTAAAGCTCAATTTTATTCATTTTTTTGAATTGTACTTTGGTTACTTAGTATAACGTACATTTTTGCATGACCTTTTTCAACTAAGTTCCTCTGTTTTACAGATGAACACCGTGCTACACCCGTCCAGGATACGGCACAACGGAGACACAGGCGCAGACGTGCAGTAGGGACCCGTTGGAAGGATTCTTTTCAGATTAAGACCTTGCGTAAACCTTTTTTACTGTCTCTTGTTGATACACATCCCCCGGTTTCTTGCTATAACCGAGGAGGAGGCTGGCGTTTTGGCATGGGCCACGTCGAATTTTTGCGCGTGCACTGACACGGGGCTTATTACCAAGGGCGTTGTTCGCCCGTTTTCATAAAGACCGAATACCTTAGGGAGTGTTCGCGACTGAGTTAGGCCTTATATGCATCAGCTCCGAATCATGTCTTTGGTCAAATGTTGGGTTTGCCCGGCTCCTGTGTTTTGCTGCCTTACGTTCCACTCTATCGGCTAACGCGGCACCAGGAAAACTACTGCGATTGTGCCCCGGTTCATCCAGGCGAGCACCTCAGTAGAGAAAGCCGAAAACTGACTGTCATGATATAGCGTGAGACTGGTCAACCACTCGAGGACCCGCCGGAATCTATAGGATTCCTCCGCATTGACGAAGGGCCCTTTCCCGGTCAGGCACATACGCGCCCCGAATTCGGGTGAGCGCGGTGCCCCTAGGGGCTATATAGTAGCCCCACTGGCAAACTCCTATGGCTAAGTGAAAGTGATAAAGCATTATAGTCTGGTTGCCTAGTTTGCTACGCTACCACCTCCTTTATAGGACCAAGACGTTGGATCAAGTGTGAAAATACGCCTTTTGCAAACACCCCCATATTATATGCGTGGGGGCTGAAGCCGAAGACTGCCATCTTTCAGGTTATATACACACATACATTAACGGCCGCACAGGAGGTATTTTAATTCTTGAAGGCACAAGTATAAAAAGCTTTTATATTTTATCGAAACATTGTTTCACAATAATAGATGTTATTCGAACATAATATCCTTCGAGCACTGTGTCTCTATTAAACGAGTGCCCTGCAGAACTTCCTGAAAATATTGCTTGATAGGTACTCGGCTTCCGTCCGAATCTGGGGATGCAACATCGGTGGCCTTCATCTCTGCCCAGTATGTCTTGACACGGGCAAGAGCCATCCGCGCACCCTCTATGCATGCCGACCTCCTCATTGCATTGATATGCGACACCGCACCAAGGAACTGCTGCACTAAGCCAAAATAACTCTTCGGCTCGGGCCTTTTCGGCCACAAAAGACTCACGACATCCTTCATCACAAGTCCGGATAACCTATTCAGCTCCGCCCATTTGGCCAAGCGATCGGTTAATGGAAGAGGGTGCTCTGGATTATGGAACTACGACCAAAAAACCTTTTCCATTTCGTGATCCTTTTGATCTCGAAAGTGTTCGGCCGCGTCAGACGCACTTGCCGCCAAGTCCAGATAAGCATCCTCCGAACTCCACAGCCGGTCCGACTGAGCATATTTAGGATCCGTGAACTTCCTTCGCAGCAGGAAGGGCTTTCCAGCCGCGATATCTCCGGCCTGACGCAGCTCCTCCTTCATAGCTCTCATCGCAGAGTGAGCATCCTTGGCCTCGGTACTGGCCTTCTTCAGGTCCTCTTGTACCGCTCGATCTTCTTTTTCAAGAAGCTTGCAGCGGTCGGCAGCATTCTTCAACTCCACGGCCATCTCAACCATTTCCTTCTTGCTTCGGCAGTGAGCAGCCTGTTTGGCTTTTAGCTCTTCGGCCGCCTTTAAGGTAGCCGCGTCACTCTTTCTGGCCTGCTCCTTGGCTCGGGCAAGCTCCGCCCGCAGGTTCTCCATGGCAGCGGCACCATCTGCGTCAAGTATACTTGTTGTAAGGCACAGGCATCAAGCTCCCTTACTAGGTGTCCGCGGGGAAATTGCATACCTTGTGACTCGTCAAGTCGCCTATTGACAAGCGCGATGTCGACATCCGCCATGTCAAGTTGCCACTTTAGTTCGGCAAATTCATCAGTCCGGCTAGCCACCGGACCCTTCGCCACATGCATAGGAAGGGCGACACATTATACCTGGGATTATGATGCTCGGCGCGCTATCATTTTTGACAACACACCGAGCCTCAGGGGCTACTATCTACACAGGGCGCATTTTATATGCGGAACTGTCAGAAGGTACATCATTTTGCGTACCTCAAAACCTGTCGAGAAACTTCGACGGCTTGCAATCCGCTCTCAGCGGATGAAATCCTTTCAATCACCGTACCCATTAACGCACGGTGATCTTCTGAGATAGATGCTCGCCCGAGCAGATCCTTCAGCTCCTCCGGCCGGACACCAGGTGGTGCCGGACTCGTCCGATGGCCTTTCGAAGGCCGGACGCGGAGGTCTTTGAGGGGAAATATGACTGCCTTCTGGCCCCGCCGGACTCGGAGAAACCCTCCGCGATGACACCTCAGGGTCGCCCGCCTCGCACGACGGTACGGCAGGGGGAGGCGTTTCGCTCTCTATCATCTCCGGACGAAGATCCCCCGAAGATGAGCTCTACTGAGAAGGGCTGAGATCCGAACTACAAGGTAAAACTCCGGTTATCTTCATCAGAAATAGGGCAGGGATATCCTTTATTTTAATAAAAACTCCCCTTTTTTACTTACAGCTCGGTGAAGGGCTGGTCCCTTTGGGGGCACAATGCGGCCAAGGCATCCCTCGGCGCAGGACCCTCTGACGAAGATTTCTTCCCCCACTTTGAGACCATGGTCTCCGGGTCTTTAGAGGCGGTCCTCTTCTTCCCCTGGATGGAGGGATTCTCGATCCCTCCTTTCCTGACAACCTCCTTCACGGAGGCGGTAGCTTCCTTGTTCCCCCCTTCACCTTCTTCCAAAGGCGCAACCTCCAGCATCCTGGTCAACACGGGATCCGGCGTGGTCTCAGGGAGGGGGGCCGGACACCTGATTAACTTTGCTTCCGCTATCCACTCCTATTCAAGGGACAACTCTTTTGAGAGCAAATTCATGATAAACATGGGATAGCGTTTCCGGGTACATGGCTACTTACTTGAGTATCCGGGCGATTGCAGCTCAGACCTGCGTCCTCGGTCAAGTCCGGACACATCGCTTGTGATCCGAAGAAAAGCTTGTACATCTCCACTGGCGTCGCGCCCATAAAATGTTGGAGAGCTCGTGGCCCCTCTGGGTTAAATTCCCAAAGGAGGAGGCGACGTCTGCGCAGGCAGATGCAACGAATCAGCATGACTGCGCTACTACGACGAGTGATCTCTCTCTAGGAGGTCTCGAATGCGGCCTCGCAACAAGGGCACGTCCTTGGGCGGCCCCAGTCAAGTCCTTCTTCGACCCATGATGCCAGCCACGGTGGAGGACCCGAGCGAAAGGCATGTGGCGTCACCCATTTGGTGCCCCTGGGAGCTGTGATATAAAACCACTCTTGTTGCCATAAGCTGAGCTCCTCTTGAAAAGAGCCCTCGGGCCACGGAGCATCAGCATTCTTGCTTATAACAGCCCCTCCGCACTCTGCCTGTTGCCCCTTGATCATCTTCGGCTCCACTTTGAAGGTCTTGAGCCACAATCCGAAGTGACGGGTAATACGGAGGAAGGCTTCGCACACGACAATGAACGATGAGATGTGGAGGATGGACTCCGGATCCAAGTCGTGAAATTCCAACCCATAGTAAAACATGAGCCCCCTCACGAAGGGGTCCGTCGGGAAGCTTAGCCCCTGAAGGAAGCGAGACACGAACACCATGCTTTCACCAGGCTTGGGAGTGGGAATAACCTGCCCTTAGGCAGGCAGCCTATGTGAAATTTTGCTGGTTAGATACCCGGCATCTCTTAGCTTTAGCACGTTCTCTTCCGTAACGGAGGAAGGCATCCACCGGCCTTGCAGGTCGAAGCCGAACATCATCGAAGGTCCGAAGCGCCTGAATCTGGAGCTTTGGGTGTTGGAACTCGAGGCGAGGGGCAGATTTGATTGAGGTTGCAAGAAGGGAGTGGAGCCTTGGTCTCTTTATAAATAGGTTGAATACCAAGAGCCTTCCCCGTGACCGTTCGGGACTCGCCTTTTATGGAGGAGATGTTCCAACGGACACGGTTGGGTTACCCACGCCCGTATTGATGAGAATCCCGGAATAAAGGGACACGATCTCTGCTTTGACAAGACGTGCCAAGGGAACCGCCTCGCTAAACGCGCTGAGGTGGGACAGTAAAATGATTCGAATAAAGGCTTGGCCGTGGTGTGATGTCACGCCACGAAATACGTCAGTAGATTGAATTTGTGTAAATATTATTCTCTCTATGGTGGTATGTGGAACTTATTTCGCAGAGCCGGACACTATCCTTGTGTTCAAAATCTTCTATGAAGTATTCGGAGGAGGAACCCGCCTTGCAACGCCGAAGACAATATGCGCGCCGGACTCGTCGTCATTGAAGCCTGGTTCAGGGGCTACTGAGGGAGTCCCGGACTAGGGGGGTGTCCGGATAGCCGAACTATCATCTTCAGCCGGACTCCTGGACTATGAAGATACAAGATTGAAGACGTCGTCCCGTGTCCGGATGGGACTTTTCTTGGCGTGGAAGGCAAGCTTGGCGATACGGATATGTAGATCTCCTACCATTGTAACCGACTCTGTGTAACCCTAACCTCTTCGTGCCTATATAAACCGGAGGGTTTTAGTCCGTAGGACGAACAACAATCCATACCATAGGCTATCTTCTAGGGTTTAGCCTCTCTGATCTCGTGGTAGATCTACTCTTGTACTACCCATATCATCAATATCAATCAAGTAGGAGTAGGGTTTTACCTCCATCGAGATGGCCCGAACCTGGGTAAAAACATCGTGTCCCTTGTCTCCTGTTACCATCCGCCTAGACGCACAGTTCGGGACCCCCTACCCGAGATCCGCCGGTTTTGACACCAACATAGAGGAACATGTATAAGTCATGAAGAAAGGAATAGCAATAAAACTTAACGATCATTATGCCAAGTTAACAGATGGGTCTTGTCCATCACATCATTCTCTAATGATGTGATCCCATTCATCAAATGACAACACATGTCTATGGTCAGGAAACATAACCATCTTTGATTAACGAGCTAGTCAAGTAGAGGCATACTAGGGACACTTTGTTTTGTCTATGTATTCACACATGTACTAAGTTTCCAGTTAATACAATTCTAGCATGAATAATAAACATTTATTATGATATAAGGAAATATAAATAACAACTATTTTCTTCAAATATTTACCCAGAGTCGGGCCCTCTCGAAGAGATAAAACCCTACGTCCTGTTTTGATTGTATTGATGTGTGTGTATGATGGTTACAGAGTTGATATACCACGAGATCGGATGAACTAAACCCTAGATGAGTAGGATGATGGTTCTAGCCTCACTACTGTAGGATGCTGGTAACACGACACTACGATCAGAGACCTTTCTAGAAACTGTGTGTGATGCAATAATCGCAAACGGTGGTGTCAGAGAACCGTCTAAAATGTGCAAAACGTTTGCGATGATGGATGCATCAAACACGGTTCAGATTTTAGTTGCGTGTGTGATGCAGGGCATACGGTTCAGTTCAATTAAATGTTTGCGATGAGGAGGAACAAAAGAAATGGGCAGCCAGATGAAGGCGTGTGCGATACACAGCATACGGTTCACTCGGATGAACTGTTTGTGATTAGGCAACACAAAAGAAACGGTCGGCCAGATCAAGGTGTGTGTGTTATATACAACATGCGGTTCACTCGGATGAACTGTTTGTGTTGAGACAAGAGAACAGAAAGGGTTCAATAAAACAAGATGTGTGTGATACACGACAAACAGGTCTATAATAAGAAATGTGTGGGAAGATCGATAACAACACAAACAATTCCTGTTTAACAAGCCATGTGTGTTGTGAGCAAACGATTGCTGGTATACAATCGTTAGTGATTGATGAAATCATCACCGACGGGTGATACGTCTCCAACATATCTATAATTTAGGAAGTATTCATGCCATTATATTATCATTCTTGGATGTTTTACAATCATTTTATAACAATTTTATATCATTTTTAGGACTAACCTATTGACCCAGTGCCCAGTGCGAGTTGCTGTTTTTTTGCTTGTTTTTTTACATTGCAGGAAATCAATATCAAATGGAGTCCAAACACCGCATAACTTTTTGGAGATTTTTTCTGGACCAGAAGGAACCCAATGGGCCTAAGCCGCACCTGGGGGTGCCCCGAGGGGGGCACAACCCATCAGGGCGCGCCAGGGCCCCTTGGTGCACCCAGGTTGGTTGTGCCCACCTCGGTGGCCTCCCGCACCCCCTCTTTGCACTATAAATTCCCAAATATTCCAAAACCCTTCGGGGTAGCATCAGAAGTTCCGCCGCCGCAAGGCCTATGTATCCACGAGATCCAATCTAGACCCCTTTTCGGCACCCTGCCGGAGGGGGGGGGGGAATCATCACAGGTGGCCATCTTCATCATCCCGGGGCCACCATGATGAGGAGGGAGTACTCCACCCTCAGGGCTGAGGGTTTGTACCAGTAGCTATGTGTTTAATCCCTCTCTCTCGTGTTCTTGAGATGTCATGATCTTGATGTATCGCGGGCTTTGTTAATATAGTCGGATCATATGGTGTTTTCCCCTCTCTATCTTGTTGTGGTGAATTGAGTTTTTCCCTTTGAGATTTCGTTGTTATCGGATTGAATACTTTTATGGATTTGAGAACACTTGATATATGTCTTGCAATTGAATACTTGTGGTGACAATGGGGTATCGTATTGATTCACTTGATATATGTTTTGGCACTCAACTCGCGGATTCCCGAGGTGACATTAGGGTAATTTATGCATAGGGGTTGATGCACGTTCTTGTCTTTGTTTCTCCAGTAGAAATCTTGGGCACTCATTGAAGTTCTTTATGTTGGATTGAATATTATAAATCTGAATTTTCTTTGGTGTTATTTTAGTACGAACTCTAGGATAGATCGAACAAAAAGAATAGCTTCGTGTTATTTTAGTATGAACTCTTGATTAGATCAAACGGAAAGAATAGCTTTGAGGTGGTTTCGTACCATACAAACAATTCCGTCTTATGTTCTCCGCTAGATAGGAACTTTGGAGTGATTCTTCATCACACTTCGAGGGATGGTTATATGATCCAACTATGTTAGCATTGTTGAGAGATTGCACTAGTGAAAGTATGCACCCTAGGCCTCATTTTCCATCATTGCAATACCGTCTTTGTGCCCGTTTACTATTTGCTACATTGTTGTTTTTATTTATTCAGATTATGAAAGTATATTTCTACCAACCATATTACACTTTTATCACCATCTCTTCGCCGAACTAGTGCACCTATACAATTTGCCATTGTATTGGGTGTGTTAGGGACACAAGAGATTTCTTGTATTTGGTTGCAGGGTCGTTTGAGAGAGACCATCTTCATCCTACACCTCTCACGGATTGATAAAGCTTAGGTCATCCACTTGAGGTAAAATTGCTACTGTCCTACAAAACTCTGCGCCTGGAGGCCCAACACCTGTCTACACGAATAAAGTTGCATAGTATACATCAAGCTCTTTTCTGGCGCCGTTGCCGGGGAGGTGAGTGCATGAAGGTATATCTTTAGATCTTGCAATCAAATCTTTTAGTTTCTTGTTTTATCACTAGTTTGGTTTATAAAAGAAAACTACATAAAAAATGGAATTGAGGTTGCATCATATTATTGATCATCTTTATAATATCTTTCTTGAAAATGATGGTTCGGAAAATTGTGCTCAATTGATAGAAGAGGAATTTAATAAAATGATTGGCATGATTGCAATATTTTTGGTATGAACTCTTTGAATATCCATGATGCCAACGATATGCAAAGCTACAAGCTTGGGGATGCTATGTTTGATGAAGATGATATTTTTAGTCCCCCAAGTTTTGATGAGCAAGTTTATTATGATGAAAGCATGCCTCCTATCTTTGATGATTATGGTGATGACATGTATGCTATAAATAATAATGATAACCATGAAACTTGTCATCATGATTTTAATTTTCACTCTCATGATAGTTATTTTGTTGAATTTTCTCCCACTACCATTTATGAGAATAAATTTGCTTATGTGGAGAGTAACAAAATTTCTATGCTTATGTATCATGAAAAGAATGATATATGTGATAGTTATATTGTTGAATTCATTCATGATGCTACTGAAAATTATTATGAGAGAGGAACTTATGCTTTTACATATTGCAATAATATCAAGTTTCCTCTCTATGTGTTGAATGTTTTGAAGTTGCACTTGTTTTGCCTTCCTATGCTAGTTGATTATTGCTCCCATAAGTTGTTTGCTTACAAAATACCTATGCATAGGAAGTGGGTTAGACTTAAATGTGCTAGTCATATGCTTCATGATGCTCCCGTTATGTTTCAATTCTTTACTTTTATGTGAGCATCATTGAAATTGTCATGCCTAGCTAAAAGGCATTAAAGAAAAGCGCTTGTTGGGAGACAACCCAACACTTTTATCTACTATTTTTATGTGTTCAGATGATTATTACACTGTAGTAATCATGTTTTATTGTCTTTGTTTCAATAAAGTGCCAAGTAAAGCCTTTGGGATCATGTTGGGTGATAGTTGATTTGATCTTGCTGAAAAACAGAAACTCTTGTGGTCACGAAAATAGCTCTCATTTTTAACAGAAGAGTGCTTTTGAGTTGATTCTTTTTGCATAAGATTAATATACAAATTTCTCACGTGGTAAAGTTTTTTTCATAATTTTTGGAGTAGAAAAAGTATGGCTAGAGTACAGATTACTATAGATTGTTCTGTTTTTGACAGATTCTGTTTTCAATGCATAGTTTGCTTGTTTCCTTGTTTCTATGGCTTATATTGATCAACATAAATTGTGGAAATGATATGATACAGTAGGAATTGTGTGGAAACAATTATCAATCTTGTCTTTGGCAGTACCAAAAGTGAAATGGTTTGCTCTTTATCATACTAACCTATCTCACAAGGTTCCGTTAAATTTTGTGTGATTGAAGTTTTCAAGTTTTGGGTGAGATGTCGACATGAGGAGAATAAGGAGTGACAAGACCCTAATATTGGGGATGGCCAAGGCACCCCCAAGATAATATTCAAGTAATACCCAAGCAACTAAGCTTGGGGATGCCCCAGAAGGCATCCCCTCTTTCGTCTCCAACATTATCGGTAACCTCACTTGGAGCTATGTTTTCATTCGTCACATGATATGTGTTTTGCTTGGAGAGTCAATTTATTTTGTTAGGATTTGATTGGTGTTATTTAGAATAATGTTTTTAATCTTTTATTTAAATAAAAATGGCAATGATAGCCTTTGCCATGCTTATTTTGCAAGTATACATGTTGCTGTTTCAAAACAGAAAGTTTACCGCTGTTGCAAAATTTCCCTATAAAAGTCAGAATATGATAAAACGTTGAAACTTTTTGAAAAATAAGCTCTGATAAATTTTCTACAGTGCTTAGTTCGTTTCATAATTTTTGGAGTTAGGGAAGTATGATGAATCTTGCATTATTTACAGAATGTACTGTTTTGGCAGATTGCTGTTATGGTTGCATTGTTTGCATATGTTTGCTTGTTTAATGATTCTATTTGAGGATAGGACTATTAAATATGCAGAGGCATTTATTATGCAGTGGTGAATAATAATTGTAGTGATTTTCTACAGTAGAGAATGATAAGGTTATTGCATTGGTTTATACTAACTTATCTCACGAGTTCTTGTTGAGTTTTGTGTGGATTAAGCTTTTGAGATTTAGGAAAACCGTGATATGAGAAGAATTAAGGAGACACAAAAGCTCAAGCTTCGGGATGACCAAGGCACCCCAAGATAATATTTCAAGAAGTCTCAAGCATCTAAGCTTGGGGATGCCCCGGTAGGCATCCCACCTTTTTTGTCAACAATTATCGGTTAGTATCGATTGAGCCTAAGATTTTGCTTCTTCACATGATGTGTGCTATTCTTAGAATGTCATTTTATTTTTTATTTTTCTTGCTGTTTTAATAAAATACTTAGACCTGATTTTTTTAAATAAAATAGAGTCCTCAAATAGGAGGCTAGGCAAGCGGCATTCACATCCCATCAACGAAGCTCTTTTTCTATGGAATTGCTCTAGTGCTTCACTTATATCTTTTTGAGCACGGTGTGCTTTAGTATTTTTTGAAGAAATTCTCTCTTGATTCACTTAAATTAGTTTGAGAGAAAGAAATATTATGCTCATGATCTTCATTTATATCTTTTTGGAGTAGCTTGTCATTTACTCTTGTGCTTCTCTTATATCCTATGAGTAAATTGTTGAATGAATTGAATATCATGAAGTTGAAATTACATGTTCAGATCATGCCTAGTAGTGGCTTCACATTGGGTTTAGGAAGTGAAAGCTTTTGAAGCTTGACAATCACAATATTGGTCATACAAGAAATTCACGAATAATTAGTATAAGGAAGAGAACTTTCACATGCAAACACACTATATTGGAAATCTTTTGTGATTATGAGCCCCCATCAAAATATTATATGCCAAAATTATTGACATTGGACAAGGAAGACAATGTAATGATTTATGTTTGTTCATATTCACATAGAAGTTATATTGTCATAGATCCTTCAACATGTGGTGCTTGCCCCCTATCTTTGCTAGCCAAAAACTCCGCACCAAGTAGAGATACTACTTGTGCATCCAAAAACCCTTAAACCCAAATCTTGTTTTGAGAGTCCACCATACCTACCTAAGGATTGAGCAAGATCCTTCAAGTAAGTTGTCATCGGTGCAATAAGGCAATAAAAATTGCTTCTAAAAGTGTTAGATCATTTAGTGTAAGAGAAAGTTGAGCGTTGTACGAACTTGTGATGGCAAAGAATAGAAGCGACAGACTGCATAATAAATGTTGCTATCATAAGGGGCAATATAACGTGACATTCTTTTGCACTAAGGGGTTGAGCATACAAACAAATAAGCACATGGCAACCTCTGCTTCCCTCTGCGAATGGCCTATCCTTTACGTTTATGTATTTACTTTTATGCAAAGAGTCTAAGTTTTTCTCTCTATTACCTTTTATTTTTCTCCTTTGGCAAGCATCATGTGGTGAGGAAAGATCTAGGCACATATGTCCAGTTGAATATGGGTAGCATGAGTTATTATTGTTGACATCACCCAAAGGTGAATACGTTGGGAGGCGAAATTATAAGCCCCTATCTTTCTATGTGTCCGGTTGAAACGTTTTGCTCATGTGTATGCGGTGAGTGTTAGCAATCATAGAAGACTATAAGATGGTTGAGTATGTGGAGCTCTTAATTAGACTTTGTTGAATAAGTTGAATTGCAATTGCTTGGTGACTGAGAACATAGGTCGTTGAATTTCAAGAGAGTTCATTGTTTGAACCTTAACATGTGAATTGGTTACTACTATAACATGAGAAGTTTTATAAGAAAAGATTGTTGTTATGATGCTAGGAAAAGTGATTGCAATTGTCATTGATCAACCTTATGCACTTTGCTAGCATTCAAACTTCATAAATTATTTCTTTTATCATTTACCTACTCGAGGACGAGTAGAAATTAAGCTTGGGGATGCTGATACGTCCCCAACGTATCTATAATTTATGAAGTATTCATGCCATTATATTATCTTTCTTGGATGTTTTACAATCATTTTATAACAGCTTTATATCATTTTTGGGACTAACCTATTGACCCAGTGCCCAGTGCCAGTTGCTGTTTTTTGTTTGTTTTTACATCGCATGAAATCAATATCAAATGGAGTCCAAACACCGCGTAACTTTTTGGAGATTTTTTCTGGACCAGAAGGAACCCAGGGCCTAAGCTGCACCTGTGGGGTGCCCCGAGGGGGGCACAACCCACCAGGCGCTTAGGCCTCGGCGCGCCTGTGGGTTGTGCCCACCTCGGTGGCCTCCTGCACCCCCTCTTTGCACTATAAATTCCCAAATATTCCGAAACCCTTCGGGGTAGCCCTAGATCAGAAGTTCCACCGCCGCAAGGCTAATGTATCCATGAGATCGCAGGCTTTGTTAATATAGTCAGATCATATGGTGTTTTCCCCTATCTATCTTGTTGTGGTGAATTGAGTTTTTCCCTTGGAGATCTCGTTGTTATCTGATTGAATACTTTTATGGATTTGAGAACACTTGATATATGTCTTTCAATTGAATACTCGCGGTGACAATGGGGCATCGTATTGATTCACTTGATATATGTTTTGGCACTCAACTCGCGGATTCCCAAGGTGACATTGGGGTAATTTATGCATAGGGGTTGATGCACGTTCTTGTCTTTGTTTCTCCGGTAGAAATCTTGGGGCACTCATTGAAGTTCTTTATGTTGGATTGAATATTATAAATCTGAATTTGCTTTGGTGTTATTTTAGTACGAACTCTAGGATAGATCAAACGGAAAGAATAGCTTCATGTTATTTTAGTATGAACTCTTGAATAGATCGAACGAAAAGAATAGCTTTGAGTTGGTTTCGTACCCTACAAACAATTCCGTCTTATGTTCTCCGCTAGATAGGAACTTTGGAGTGATTCTTCATCACACTTTCAGGGATGGTTATATGATCCAACTATGTTAGCATTGTTGAGAAATTGCACTAGTGAAAGTATGCACCCTAGGCCTCATTTTCCATCATTGCAATACCTTTTTTGTGCCCGTTTACTATTTTCTAGCTTGCTGTTTTTATTTATTCAGATTATAAAAGTATATTTCTACCATCCATATTACACTTTTATCACCATCTCTTCGCCGAACTAGTGCACCTATACAATTTGCCATTGTATTGGGTGTGTTGGGGACACAAGAGATTTCTTGTATTTGGTTGCAAGGTCGTTTGAGAGAGACCATCTCCATCCTACACCTCTCACGGATTGATAAACCTTAGGTCATCCACTTGAGGGAAAATTGCTACTGTCCTACAAAACACTACGCTTGGAGGCCCAACACGTGTCTACAAGAATAAATTTGCGTAGTAGACATCAACGGGTTCCCTTGTTTAGTCCGTGTGCGATGTGATTTGCTCTATCTACAGAGCATCAACAAATATACTTAAAAAGACAACATTGCATAACCAAATTAAGCATACAATTAGACACGTGACTACACAGATAACATTTTCACACACCAAAGTAAGCAATTACATGCATACTAAACTAGGAGAAACGATGATGCTTGCCATTGCTCTGCTTCCGGCTGGATCCCTTGCTGTGTTGGCAAAGGAGGCACTTCCTCATGTCAACGATCTGCCTGTACATGTCGTAGCACGTGTATGCCTCCTTGGCCGCGTACATGACGTGATCTTTGTCGAGTTTCTCCATCCAGGCCAAGTGCCAGGCACGCTTGTCGTTGTTGCAGGAATCCTTCATGTCGCTGTAGTAGGGGTCGATGATGGCCTCGGCGAGGTGAACCAGTGAGTCCTTCTCATGCCCCTTGCTACCCCAGATCTTGTATTGGCCCTAGATGTCGACAAGATTCTGGCAGGCGATGCCCGAATTCTTGATCAGCTTGACATCATTGGTGATGTCGACCGTAGTGAACATGTAGTGGGGGTTGTTGACAAACCTGGCAAGACGCTCAGAAGGCCTTGTGGCTAGGAAGTAGTAGTAGACGAGGACGTGGTTGCCCACGCACATCTGGGCAACGACGACCTTGGGACGACACCCGGCACGAGCGCAGATGTGCTCGATGTCGAACCCAACCACCTTGTACTTCTCATCGGCAAGCAACAACTCCATGATGCGGATGGAGTGCTCCACCCAGACCGGGTGGTTGGTGTACACCACCGAGAGCTCCTCAAACCTTCGGTGGGTGTCCACCATGGCATGGATGGTGAACTGCTACTTGTCATCGGCAGCCGATCGGAGCGCCATTGGAGCCGTGCAAGATACTCTCTAAGAATTTGTCGTGGTGGGTGTGCTTCTTGCAATGGTGGGGCGCGATCGAAAGGTTGAAGAGACACAAGGGTTAAATAACCGCTGTAACAAATGGGGGCCAGTCGGCCTGTAATCGTCATGTCTTGTCACAACGTCCATAGCGGAGGATTCCAGTGCACGCTTGACAACACCGCACCACAGTGAGTATTCCAGTACACACTTGACAACACCGCACCACAATTTGACCACGCGTGGGTTCGAAGAGGCGCCAAATGTATCGTCGATGAGCCTATTCCCGCGCTATCGTGCAGTTTACCGTGAAAGCTTCCCGCTCGGCTTGGTTTGCCACGCGTTGGCTAGAAGAGGGACAAATCATGGGCGTTTATTGGCAAAAAGCTTTGTAAAAATGAAGTGTGTGGAATGACTTCGGTTGTAAGTTTACCCGTGGGTGATGAGGTCAAAGTTACACAGAAGGGTGATGATGGACACTCGAGTGCGATAATTAATTCTGCGTTCTACAGGGCACACGATGGAAGAAACCAACTGCGTGCAATAATGTCCAAGATCGCAGTCGAGTTAGCTATACAGATCGTGTGCTGTGAGATCGATAGGGTAAACAGATTCGAGAATGGTTAATAAAATCAAATCTAAGACCATTGCATATTAAGTTCAAAATAGTGCTACCAATATACGAGTCTCATATGATGCCATTTCAACGATTGTACCACAAAGGCTCGAAATATTACAAGGTTCAAATTCCAGAGTTATATGGCTCAAATTCGAAGATTACAAGATTCAAACTGATATTAGAAATGAAATTCAGCTCATCAGCTGCGAATGCTTGCGCTGATCCGCTAAACATGGATATCAGAGAGGTTCAAACTAATATTACCACTTCTAAGTCTGGTTTCGAAACCTCACAACTTTTGCAAAGGGGTTAGCCAGTGAGAAGTCATGTATGGGGTGGACACAATGAGTTCCGATTACTCTATCATCTAAAGTTCCAAAATGAAATTCAGCATTTTTGGAGCCTATTCCATTCTGCCGCAGGTGCCGACACTGATCAACAAACCATTCATTTTTCCGAAATAAATGTAGGGCAAACCTCATACCTTCAACACCCTTGCTCTGACAACAAAGAACCTGGCGAATATAATCTCCGGTAAGGTCCCTCGGTAGGAGTTCAAAGTAATTTCTAAGAGATGCAGACCTAGGCATTCGACGTGATTGTTATATTGTATCACATTATCCACCACTGGGCCTAATCTCATCTGCAAAAGAAGAAAACGTGTTAGTGCCTAGATGCAGTTTTGAACACTACTACAGGCCTATTTGGTTTGCAGGATTTGTAAAATGCACTAACATGCCATCTTCGATCTGACATGATTAACATGGGCATTAACATGCCATCTTCCATCTTCACAAGATGTTGGAGTGGATGAAAAGTTCCCTAAGAAAACTAGTACAAATGAATCCAAAGGAGAAATGCATATTGATTGTAACCATATGGATCAGGCATTGTCATTGTAAACTTGGAAAAGGAGACATGTATGTACTGAAATCCTCCAAAAGAATCCTTCAGAAATCGTTGTACATTGTCATTGTAAACTTGGAAAAAGGTGTCACAAATTGAACTCCCTTATGGTTAACATTTAACAGGAAAGGAACATTACCTCGATATATAGCTTCTCCAGGCATGGAAAGCATCTCAGGAAATTGACAACTTGCTCCAAGTTGGGGCCACAGATTCTAGTGCCAAGACCTTCACGTGCGCAGTTTTGCGGTCAGGCTTGTCGGAATCATTTTCTGACAGACGAACAAACATCTTCAAAACTAGAAATAATGTTAATTTGTAGAAGGAGAGGTAGAAGGCGGCTGTTGTACCTGAATGGGTGTGGATCCAATAACAAGTTCAGAGTATTTGTCAGACGAGTAGCCTCTCAAGTGCAAAAATGACATTGATTCTTGTTGGACCTACTTGATCAAGTACAAGTAATCTCTCAAGTGCAGGTGTGTCCTCAATGACCATACCGTGGTACACATCTTGTGATGTCTTCCTGCCGAACCAGCAACATACATAAATAGTCCGGGGAGTCATGGAGGTGATGTGGAATGTACTCAACCCATTGATCGCCTGAAGACGAAGGTACTTGAGTGCAGTACAGCAACGGAGCAGGCACTCCATGTCACCGTTTAAGAGGATTACGGCGACGAGCTCGAGGTGCTTCAGTCATGGTATATTAAGAGCAGGCGCGTCATTAAGGGGGGGGGGACAGCAGTTCCTGAACTTGGCGACGCGTAGTGGGCGCGAGGCGGAGCACGGACGTTGGCAGTGAGCGCATATGCCCATCATCAAAAGTGAGCTCCTCGAGTTGATCTAGGGCGGGGGATCCGAACCAGTCATCAAGCTTGGCTCGGTCCCTACTGTTGGAATGAAACTTGCCCATTCTAAGACCTCTGGTTGGGCCAGGGTGACTGCCGAGGATCTTGGAGAACACATCCAAGCTTTTGCGATAGCCATGGCAGAGCTCGTGGGTGTCGATGAGGTCGAGAGGGGTGAAGTTCCATAGGGGGCGCCACCGCCGGGAAAGGATGGTTGTCCGCGCCCTACATTTGATTGGGAGGAGGGAGATGATGACTGTCAACATATCATCGGGGAGGCTGCTGATGAAGTCTATGCCTGCTGGAGTCGCTTGCGATTCTATATTGCCCCGCCTCCGCTTGTTGGCAGGCCCGTTCTCCACCTTTGGAGTCTCCTTGTCAGCGGCGCTTTTCTGATAGAAATGAGAGTACATGGAATATTTAGTTTAAACAGGGCAATAGAAAGGTGTATTGGTAACTAGAAGTTATTAGGTAGGAATATAGTAAGAAAAGGGAAAAATTGGTTGCTTAAATACTACACAATTCATTTAACATTGCTGGGTAAGTCAACATGCAGATAGTTAAAAAGAAAACTTACTTCGAACAAACTCAGGACGGATGATTTTGTCGGGGAAGTTAGCATATATCTCATGACCAGGCCCTTTTATGTGCAGTCCAATTTTAGTGCCAGCTTTCAATACATAAAACTTAGAAATTTATTTCCAAAAGCCAACGCCAAAATAGGAGTTACCGTAGAAACGATTGTAAATCAATGGTTTGTATGCAGTATGACATCCGTGCAGCCTTGATCTATGTAAAGAGAAAAACTGTGCACTACATAATCTGTTGCATAGCAAGGGATGCGCTGCCGAAAATGGTAGGATTGTTAAAAAAATATGGTAACATGCAAATATGGGCCCAAATTGAAAGAACTGTACAGCAGTTGAAATCAAAGGACAAAAATCTATAATTAAACAGATACTGTAAACATGATGTCATGGAAATATGAGAGTAATCGAAAGAACAATACATCATTAATTTTCCTAATATAGAAAGAAGAGGGGAAAAATCCCCTTTGACATATGGTGCATGTGGCACCTTTTATCCAAATGTAGCAATATTTAGAATATCTTCAGGAAAGTAGGCCATGTCAACTGATTAGGGTGGGACTGAACATACCGCACACATGCTCAAGTCATCTGGTACGGTGAGATGGAATCTCTAGCGGAGGTCGCAAGGTCCTGATGTGTTGGTGCACTATACACTCTATGAATGAAACAAAACCCTCAAATCAGCACGTATACAAATGAATTCACGGTGATTTTCGCCGGGTGATTAAAGTAGGCAGATGAAGTGGGATGAAAGATGAGATAATATCTCATTAAATTAGTTACCTTGTTGTCCATGAGAAAAAACCCTCAGTACGGCAGATTCCCCAACCGAGCGGAGTTGGGTCGACCGTGAGCAGCGTCGAGAAAGTCAATGGCGATAGGCGGCGGCAGGTAGAAGTGGCAAAATGCGGTGGGGTTTGCTGGCAGCCTAGCAGCGGCGGCATGCGTCGAGCTAAGTGGTTACCGCCACGACAGGCGGTGCCATGCATAGATACGGAGGAGCTTGTGCAGGTGCGAATGGGGACCGGAGGCATGGGGTGGCAGGGGGGGGTGAGGGTTTTTGTGACGTGGGGATGGCGAGGGTTTTATTTTTTATTTTTTGAATTGGGTGGTGAGGGTTTTCTATCCCACAAAGAGTTTCGGAGGCAACGGTTTGCTAGAGCCAACCGTGTGTGATTGACGCAAGAAGCAAAACGAAAGCCATTGCACATGGTTCCAATTTTGGGAACCGTGTGTGATTGAAGCAACAGGCAAAATGAAAGTCATTGCACACGGTTCCAATTTTGGGAACCGTGTGTGATTGACGTACTACCTCCGTCCTAGTTTATTGGTCCCCTCTGTAATTTGTACCAAATTTTGACCAAATATTTGACTAAGAAATGTTTATGCATGTCACAAAAAAGTATATCATTGAACACTATGTTCAAATACGCATCCAATGATATAATTTTTGCTGACCTGCACTAACATTTTGTCAGTTAAATCTTTGGTCAACATTTAACACAAATTACAAAGGGGACAATTAAACGAGGACGGAGGTAGATTCCATCAACCGAACTGATTGCATCCATATCCCACAGTTAGACATAAGTAAATATAGATTAAACATACTCAGACATAGACAATAAGCGTACACATACACAAGCATAGTTCAACCATCATTAAGCATGCTCAAGCGTACATAGTTTGATCCCACATCTCATCTCACAAGGCGGCACGATCCCAAAGCTTCTCCAGGTACTCAGCATACGCGCCGTGCTCCACCCTGCGAGCATACTTCTGCTTGAACACTTCGATATGCAGAACACTTTAATGGTTACAAACTAATCTCTAGCGAACATTTGGCAGTTGCCAAAAATTGGCATAAAATTAACGATTACATGCCGTGAAGTAGGATTAGGAATTTATGGCTATTTATTTATAGATATCCAGAGATTATGGTTCGATTTTAAGCACATTCATCTCTATACAGACCAATCTTGAAGAAAATATTGCACAAACATATGTAGGTCATTCAAAATCAATTGCCAAGTCCTGGCTAGGAATTATTAGCGCGAACACTAACCCTAGTCGGATTACTAGCATAAATCATTTCCACAAATGAAACAACTAATAACTTATCACTTGTACCGTTAAAACAATCAATACACTACACGGATCTAATGAAACTTAGATTCATGGATTGGGAGAACATAGGATTTCTATTCCAAAAAGGGGGAGGCAGGAGTAACCAGAGAAACCCTGAGATCTATTTGACACATAAATGGGTATAGATGACTAACCAGTTGTCCGTCGTCATGGGAGTCATCGCCGGAGTGGTCGTCGAAGTCGTCGCCCGAGTAGTCATCAGAGCGGTGTGGAACTCTGCCTCCAGCTGTGGAAGCTCGATGACTGAGGGAGTCTAGGATTAGGGGGTATCCGGACAGCCGGACAATGTACAACGACTGGACTATTGAAGCGTGAAGATACAAGACTCAAGACTTCGGCCCGTGTCCGGATGGGACTCTCCTTTGCGTGGAAGGCAAGCTTGGCGATCCGGATATTGTGTTTCCTTCCTTGTAACCGACTCCATGTAAACCCTAGCCCTCTCCGGTGTCTATATAAACCGGAGAGGTTGGTCCTTAGAAGGCCGATCACAATTACAATCATACCATCATAGGCTAGCTCTTAGGGTTTAGCCTCTACGATCTCATGGTGGATCTACTCTTGTACTACCCATATCTTCAATATTAATCAAGCAGGAAGTAGGGTTTTACCTCCATCGAGAGGGCCCGAACCTGGGTAAACATTTGTGTCCCTTGCTTCCTGTTACCATCAGCCTTGACGCACAGATCGGGACCCCCTACCCGAGATCCGCCGGTTTTGACACCGACATTGGCGCTTTCATTGAGAGTTCCTCTGTGATGTCGCCGCAAGGCTTGATGTCTCCTTCAATCATCGTCAATGACACGGTCCAGGGTGAGACTTTCCTCCCCGGACAGATCTTCGTGTTCGGCGGCCGCTCATGCGGCCAATTAAGCAGCCATCTGGAGCAGATCGACAGTTACGCCCCTGGCCATCAAATCAGGTTCGGAAACCTGAACTACACATCGAATATCCGCGGAGACTTGATCTTCGACGGATTCAGGCCCGCGCCAGGAGCACCGGACAGTCACGACGAGCATGGCCCGGACCTTCTGTCGGACAACGCTCGGGATATCACCCCTGCAGTAGCCCAGACTCAAATCTAGAGCAGGCTGCGTTGCCTAGGGACGGAGGGATGGACCCCGCCCCGCAGGCCACCCTTATCGACGGTGGAGCCGAACACAAGCCTCGCTTCCGAGGAAGCCTATGACTCCGGACCCTCGGATTCGTATCCGGTTGTAGGTTCCAGTCCGTGCATTCCCGAGCCCGCCGAGCCTGGTTGGGCTCCGGTAATGGACTTCACTGCTGCGGACATCTTTCAGCACTCGCCCTTTGGTGACATGCTGAACTCATTAAAGTCTCTCTCTTTGTCAGGAGGCTCTGGGCCGAACTATGTCCGGCTTGAGTGGGAAGCAGGCGACGAAGGAATTCGCTGCCCACCCACCACCCACTTCATTGCCACGATCGATGATTTAACCAACGTGCTCGACTTCGACTCCGAAGACATCGACGGTATGGACGACGATGTAGGAGAATCACAGGAGCCGCCGCTCACAGGGCGGTGGATGACGACCTCCTCATATGATTTATATATGGTGGACACTCCAAAGGAAACCAATGGCGACGAGGCAACAGAGGATAACCCCTCAGGAAGAAAAGCAAAGCATGGGCGTCACCGGCGCCGCTCCAAGCCCCACCACAGCAATACCGGCCCCGGAGACGAAAGCAATCCGGATGGTACCGAAGAGGAATATAACCTTGACCAGCCTGCCTTCGAGCAGGCCGAACAGGAAGATGAGCAGGTCAGCCCAGAAGAACAGGCGAGTGGACGCCGAAGCCCTGGCGGCTTTTAAGCATAATATCCGTGATGAGTGGCTTGCTCGACATCTCGGTCAGGAAAAACCCAAGTCCATGGCAGCTCTCACAACACTAATGACCCGCTTTTGCGGGGGCAAGGACAACTGGTTGGCTCGCAGCGTCACCACGCCACATTCCGGCACTTCGGATGTCCGCGATAACAACGGCAAGCCATGACGCAACAGACATAAGCAACGAAACAACGGTGACAACACTGAAGAAACAACAGTAAACGCCGGATTCAGCGGATCTAAGTCCGGTCAGCGGAAAGAGCCGTTCAAAAGAAATAATCAGGGACCGTCCCACGGACCGCATCTCGAGCGCTTCGTGCAAATTCATGGCACCCCGGACAACCAGCCAACCACACCAATAGAGACTACTGGGTGTTCAAATAGGCCGGCAAAATAAACACCGAAAACAAGGACAAGGGGCTGCACAGCGACGACGACGAAGAGCCCTGGCATCCGAACACGGGGGGACAAAAGAAATTCCCCCCAGGTGAAAATGGTCAACATGATCTACGCCACTCACATCCCCAAGCGGGAACGGAAACGAGCACTACGGGATGTCTATGCGATGGAGCCAGTCGCCCCCAAATTCAACCCATGGTCAGCTTGCCCGATCACCTTTGATCGTAGGGATCATCCTACCAGCATCCGTCATGGCGGCTCAGCCGCATTGGTCTTAGACCCAATAATCGACGGATTCCACCTCACGCGAGTCCTTATGGACAGCGGCAGCAGCCTGAACCTGCTTTATCAGGACACAATGCGCAAAATGGGCATTGACCCTTCAAGGATCAAGCCCACCAAAACCACCTTTAAAGGTGTAATTCCTGGAGTAGAGGCCCGCTGTACGGGCTCTATAACATTGGAAGTGGTCTTTGGATCCCCGGACAACTTCCGGAGCGAAGAGTTAATCTTCGATATCGTCCCTTTCCGTAGTGGTTACCACGCACTACTCGGACGAAACGCATTCGCTAGATTCAATGCGGTACCACATTATGCATACCTCAAGCTCAAGATGCTAGGTCCGCGCGGGGTCATAACAGTCAACGGAAACATGGACCGCTCTCTCCGTACAGAAGAGCATACTGCAGCCCTCGCGGAAGAAGTACAATGCGGCCTCCTCCGGCAAACCACCAATCCGGTGATGACGACCTCAAGCACCGTCAAGCGAGTCCGGAGCACCCTACAACAGGATCATCAGAAACGCCAAGAGCGAGATTAGCAGTCCGGCCTCCGCTCAAGCCCCATCAAAGCAGCATTCGTGCCACGCGTACACAATTACGCACTCGAGATAGCATGGGCATAGGCGGAGGCGCAACAACGACTCAGTCAATAGTGCGGGTAACCGCCAAATACCTTCATAATCTTCCCCTTTACCTTTCAGGACATCCCTTTAGTGCAGTATCCTCAGGAGAGCCGGATTGCCAGACTTACATGGGAGAGACAACCAAGGAGGCAACAGGCGTTGTGCACAGAAGGAAATACCCAGGTGGAATCTACTCACGATAATTATACCTGCTTTATCTATCTGTACACAGCCTGCCCCTTGATAGGACATGTCAAATAGTCCTATTTATCTCCGCTTAATGCATCCATTGTAAACATACGCTTAAACGTATCATTCATCAATGGGAGATTATATACAACGTCATCTTATTATTCTTATTTGAGCATTTTTCTCTTATAAATGTTTATTTGATATTGCATCCGTACACCTTGGTACGGTTAGTTTGCCAGGGGCTTCTTATGGCGCCCCATAATACGGCAAGACAAGTCCGAACACTTTCAACAGTGCGGCACCCCAAACTTATAGCATTGTATGCAACAGCTCCGAATCATGTCTTGGGTCTACAGTTGGGATAGCCCGGCTCCCTTGTTTTGGCGCCTTACGTTCCGTTATATCGGCTAAGGTAGCGCAGGGAGAACTACTGCGATTGTTTCCCGGTTCTTCCGGACGAGCACCTCAGTAGAGAAAGCCAAAAACTGACCGGCATGATGTGGCGAGAGCTGGTCGCTGTTCGAGAGGTCTTAAAATCCTTAAAGATTTCCGCTTTAGGCGATAAATCGGCTTTGTCCGATATAGGCGTGTATAGCGCCCCAATCAGCCTTCTGGATTCTAGGGGCTTCGCCGAAATTTAAAATTGTAGACTTCTATGGCTAAGTGAAAGTTATAAAGCCGCATAGTCCGATTGCCTTGTTCGCTGTGCCGGATACCTCCTTAAGGGACCAAATATTTGGATAAAGAGTGTCCGGGTTTCCCATGAACACCCCAGTACTGTTCGGTAACGTAGTAATTTCAAAAAATTTCCTACGCACACGCAAGATCATGGTGATGTATAGCAATGAGAGGGGAGAGTGTTGTCTACGTACCCTCGTAGACCGAAGCGGAAGCGTTGACGCAACGTAGAGGAAGTAGTCATACGTCCTCCCGGTCCGACCGATCCAAGCACCGTTACTCCGGCACCTCCGAGTTCTTGACACACGTACAGCTCGATGACGCACCCCCGATCTCCGATCCAGCAGAGGCGCAGGGGGGAGTTTCATCAGCACGACGGCGTGGTGACGATCTTGATGTTCTCCTGTCGCAGGGCTTCGCCTAAGCACCGCTACAATATGACCGAGGTGTAATATCGTGGAGGGGGCACCGCACACGCTAAGGAACGATCTCAATGATCAACTTGTGTGTCTAGGGTGCCCCCTACCCCTGTATATAAAGGAGGGAGGGAGGAGGTGGCTGCCCAAGGGGCGCCATAGGGGGGAACCTACTCCAAGTAGGTTTCCCTCCTTTCCTAATCAAGTTGGAGGGAAGGCGGGAGTAGTAGTAGTAGGAAGGAAAAGGGGAAGGAGAGAAGGAAGGGGGGCCCCCCTCCCAGTCGGATTGGGCTTGGGGGCCCCTCCTCCTTCTCCTCCTTCCAATAGGGCCCAATAAGGCCCATATACTTACGGGGGTTCGGTAACCTCCGAAGCTCCGTATATTCCCAAACTCTCCCGGAACCTTTCCGGTGTCCAAATATATCCGTCCAATATATCAATCTTTATCTCTCAACCATTTCGAGACTCCTCGTCATGTCCGTGATCATATCCAGGACTCCAAACAAACTTTGGTACATCAAAATACGTAAACTCATAATATAACTGTCATCTAAACCTTAAGTGTGTGGACCCTACGGTTCGAGAACAATGTAGACATGACCGAGACACGTCTCTGGTCAATAACCAATAGCGGGACCTGGATGCCCATATTGGTTCCTACATATTCTACGAAGATCTTTATCGGTCAAACCGCACAACAACATACGTTGTTCCCTTTGTCATCGGTATGTTACTTGCCCGAGATTTGATCGTCGGTATCCAATACCTAGTTCAATCTCGTTCTTCGCAAGTCTCTTTACTCGTTCCGTGTCGTCATCTCATAACTAACTCATTAGTTACATGCTTGCAAGGCTTAGGTGATGAGTATTACCGAGAGGGCCCAGAGATACCTCTCCGACAATCGGAGTGACAAATCCTAATCTCGAATTATGCTAACTCAACATGTACCTTCGGAAACACCTGTAGTACTCCTTTATAATCACCCGATTCGTTGTGACGTTTGGTAGTACCAAAGTGTTCCTCCGTAAACGGAGTTACACAATTCTCATAGTTACAGAACATGTATAAGTCATGAAGAAAGCAATAGCAGAATACTAAACGATCAAGTGCTAAGCTAACGGGATGGGTCATGTCAATCACATCATTCTCCTAATGATGTGATCCCATTTAATCAAATGACAACACATGTCTATGGTTAGGAAACATAACCATCTTTGATTAATGAGCTAGTCAAGTAGAGGCATACTAGTGACTATATGTTTGTCTATGTATTCACACATGTATCATGTTTCCGGTTAATACAATTCTAGCATGAATAATAAACATTTATCATGATATGAGGAAATAAATAATAACTTTATTATTGCCTCTAGGTCATAATTCCTTCAGTCTCCCACTTGCACTAGAGTTAATGATCTAGATTACATAGTAATGATTCTAACACCCATGGAGTCTTGGTGCTGATCATGTTTTGCTCGTGAGAGAGGCTTAGTCAACGGGTCTGCAACATTCAGATCCATATGTATCTTGCAAATCTCTATGTCTCCCACTTGGACTTGGTCTCGAATGGAATTGAAGCGTCTCTTGATGTGCTTGGTCCTCTTGTGAAATCTGGATTCCTTTGCCAAAGCAATTGCGCCAGTATTGTCACAGAAGATCTTCATTGGTCCCGATGCACTAGGTATGACACCTAGATCGGAAATGAACTCCTTCATCCAGACTCCTTCATTTGCTGCTTCAGAAGCAGCTATGTACTCCGCTTCACATGTAGATCCCGCTATGACGCTTTGTTTAGAACTGCACCAACTCACAGCTCCACTGTTTAATATAAACACGTATCCGGTTTGCGATTTAGAATCGTCCGGATCTGTGTCAAAGCTTGCATCGACGTAACCATTTACGACTAGCTCTTTGTCACCTCCATATACGAGAAACATATCCTTAGTCCTTTTCGGTATTTCAGATGTTCTTGACCGCTGTCCATGATCCACTCTGGATTACTTTGGTACCTCCCTGCCAAGCTTATTGCTAAGCATACATCAGGTCTGGTACACAACATTGCATACATGATAGAGCCTATGGCTGAAGCATAGGGAACACCTTTCATTTTCTCTCTATCTTCTGCTGTGGTCGGGCATTGAGTTTGACTCAACTTCACACCTTGTAGCACTGGCAAGAACCCTTTCTTTGCCTGATCCATTTTGAACTTTTTCAAAATTTTGTCAAGGTATGTGCTTTGTGAAAGTCCTATTAAGCGTCTTGATCTATCTCTATAGATCTTGATGCCCAATATATAAGCAGCTTCACCGAGGTCTTTCATCGAAAAACTTTTATTCAAGTATCCCTTTATGCTATCCAGAAATTTTATATCATTTCCAATTAATAATATGTCATCAACATATAAAACCGAAATGCTCTGAGCTCCCACTCACTTTCTTGTAAATACAGGCTTCTCCAAAAGTCATATAAAACCATATCTTTGATCACCTTTGTCAAAGCGTTTATTCCAACTCGAGATGCTTGCACCAGTCCATAAATGGAGCAGCTGGAGCTTGGACACTTTGTTAGCACCTTTTGGATCAACAAAACCTTGAGCTGCATCATATACAACTCTTCTTCTAGAAATCCATTCAAGAATGCAGTCTTGACATCCATTTGCCAAATTTCATAATCATGAAATGCAGCAATAGCCAACATGATTCGGACAGACTTAAGCATCGCTTCGGGTGAGAAAGTCTCATCGTAGTCAACCCCTTGAACTTGTCGAAAACCTTTCGCAACAAGTCAAGCTTTGTAAACGATAACATTACCATCAGCGTCGGTCTTCTTCTTAAAGATCCACTTATTCTCAATGGCTTGCCGATCATCGGGCAAGTCAACCAAAGTCCATACTTTGTTTTCATACATGGATCCCATCTCGATTTCATGGCCTCTAGCCATTTTGCGGAATCTGGGCTCATCATTCTTCCTCATAGTTCGTAGGTTCATCATGGTCAAGTAACATGACTTCCGAATAGGATTTCCGTACCACTCAGGTGCGGATCTTACTCTAGTAGACCTCGAGGTTCATGAGAAACTTGATCTGAAGTTTCATGATCAATATCATTAGCTTCCTCACTAATTGGTGTAGTTGTCACAGGAACCGATTCTTGTGATGAACTACTTTCCAATAAGGGAGTAGATACAGTTATCTCATCAAGTTCTACTTTCCTCCCACTCACTTCTTTCGAGATAAACTCCTTCTCTAGAAAGGATCCGAATTTAGCCAGGAAAATCTTGCCCTCAGATGTGTGATAGAAGGTGTAACCAATAGTCTCCTTTGGGTATCCTATGAAGACACATTTCTCCGATTTGGGTTCGAGCTTATTTGGTTGAAGTTTCTTCACATAAGCATCGCAGCCCCAAACTTTAAGAAACGACAACTTTGGTTTCTTGCCAAACCACAGTTCATAAGGCGTCGTCTCAACGGATTTTGATGGTGCCCTATTTAGCGTGAATGCGGCCGTCTCTAAAGCATAACCCCAAAGCGATAGCGATAAATCGGTAGAGACATCATAGATCGTACCATATCAAGTAAAGTACGATTACAACGTTCGGACACACCATTTCGTTGTGGTGTTCCAGGTGGCGTGAGTTGCGAAACTATTCCGCATTGTTTCAAATGTAAAACAAACTCGTAACTCAAATATTCTCCTCCATGATCAGATCGTAGAAACTTTATTTTCTTGTTACGATGATTTTCTACTTCACTCTGAAATTCTTTGAACTTTTCAAATGTTTCAGACTTGTGTTTCATTAAGTAGATATACCCATATCTGCTCAAATCATCTGTGAAGGTGAGAAAATAACGATATCCTCCACGAGCCTCAACATTCATCGGGCCGCATACATCTGTATGTATGATTTCCAACAAATCTGTTGCTCTCTCCATAGATCCGGAGAACGGTGTTTTAGTCATCTTGCCTATGAGGCATGGTTCGCAAGTACCAAGTGATTCATAATCAAGTGATTCCAGAAGTCCAACAGTATGGAGTTTCTTCATGCGTTTTACACCGATATGACCTAAACGGCAGTGCCACAAATATGTTGCACTATCATTATCAACTCTGCATCTTTTGGCTTCAACATTATGAATATGTGTATCACTACTATCGAGATTCAATAAAAACAGACCACTCTTTAAGGGTGCATGACCATAAAAGATATTACTCATATAAATAGAACAACCATTATTCTCTGATTTAAATGAATAACCGTCTCGCATCAAACAAGATCGAGATATAATGTTCATGCTCAACGCACGCACCAAATAACAATTATTCAGGTCTAAAACTAATCCCGATGGTAGATGTAGAGGTAGCGTGCCGACCGCGATCACATCGACTTTGGAACCATTTCCCACGCGCGCGTCACCTTGTTCTAAGCTAATCTTCGCAATCCGTAGTCCTGTTTGAGTTGCAAATATTAGCAATGAAACCAATATCAAATACCAGTGCTCTGCGAGCATTAGTAAGGTACACATCAATAACATGTATATCACATATACCTTTGTTCACTTTGCCATCCTTCTTATCCGCCAAATACTTGGGGCAGTTCCGCTTCGATGTCGATCCGCTTGCGGTAGAAGCACTCGAGCCAGGCTTAGGTCCGGACTTGGGTTTCTTCTCTTGAGCAGCAACTTGCTTGCTGTTCTTTTGAAGTTCCTTCTTCTTCCCTTTGCCCTTCTTCTTGAAACTAGTGGTCTTGTTGACCATCAACACTTGATGCTCCTTCTTGATTTCTACCTCCATGACTTTCGGCATCGCGAAGAGCTCGGGAATAGTCTTGTTCATCCCTTGCATATTATAGTTAATCACAAAGCTCTTGTAGCTTGGTGGCGATGATTGGAGAATTACATCAATGGCGCTATCATCCGAAAGATTAACTCCCAAATTGAATCAAGTGATTATTATACCCGACATTTTGAGTATATGCTCACCGTGAACTGTTCTCCTCCATCTTGCAGTATAGAACTTATTGGAGACTTCATATCTCTCAATCCGGGCATTTGCTTGAAATATTAACTTCAACTCTGGAACATCTCATATGCTCCATGACGTTCAAAACGTCGTTGAAGACCGGTTCTAAACCGTAAAGCATGGCACATCTTGAACTATAGAGTAGTCATCGCTTTGCTCGCGGACGTTCTTAACGTCGTCGGTTACATCAGCGAAGCAGGCTCGGCACCCAGCGGTGCTTCGGGACGTAACTCTTACGTGCAGCAATGAGGATAATCCTCGAGTTACGGACCCGATCCGTGTAATTGCTACCATCATCTTTCAACTTTGCTTTCTCAAGGAACGCATTAAAATTCAACGGAACAACAAAGACGAGCCATCTATCTACAAACAAACATAGACAAGCAAAATACTATCAGGTACTAAGTTCATGATAAATTTAAGTTCAATTAATCATATTACTAAAGAATTCCCACTTAGACAGACATCTCTCTAGTCATCTAAGTGATCACGTGATCCAAATCAACTAAACCATATCCGATCATCACGTGAGATGGAGTAGTTTCAATGGTGAACATCTCTATGTTGATCATATCCACTATATGATTCATGCTCGACCTTTCGGTCTCCGTGTTCCGAGGCCATATCTGTATATGCTAGGCTCGTCAAGTATAACCTGAGTATTCCGCATGTGCAACTGTTTTGCACCTGTTGTATTTGAACGTAGAGCCTATCACACCCGATCATCATGTGGTGTCTCGGCCGAAGAACTTTCATAGCGGTGCATACTCGGGAGAACACTTCTTGATAATTAGTGAGAGATCATCTTAAAATGCTACCGTCAATCAAAGCAAGATAAGATGCATAAAGGATAAACATCACATGCAATCAATATAAGTGATATGATATGGCCATCATCATCTTGTGCTTGTGATCTCCATCTCGAAGCACCGTCGTGATCACCATCGTCACCGGCGCAACACCTTGATCTCCATCGTAGCATCGTTGTCGTTCGCCATCTATTGCTTCTCGACTATCGCTACCGCTTAGTGATAAAGTAAAGCAATTACAGAGCGTTGCATTTCATACAATAAGCGACAACCATATGGCTCCAGCCGATTGCCGATAACCGGTTACAAAACATGATCATCTCATACAATAAAATATAGCATCACGTCTTGACCATATCACATCACAACATGCCTGCAAAAACAAGTTAGGCGTCCTCTACTTTGTTGTTGCAAATTTTACGTGGCTGCTACGGGCTTAGCAAGAACCATTCTTACCTCGCATCAAAACCACAGCGATAGTTTGTCAAATAGACTCCGTTTTAACCTTCACAAGGACCGGGCGTAGCCACACTCAGTTCAACTAAAGTTGGAGAAACCGACACCCGCTAGTCACCGTGTGCAAAGCACGGCGGTAAAACCAGTCTCGCGTGGCGTACCGTAATGTCGGTCCGGCCGCTTCATCCAACAATACCGCTGAACCAAAGTATGACATGCTGGTAGGCAGTATGACTTATATCGTCCACAACTCATTTGTGTTCTACTCGTGCAAATAACATCAACGCATAAAACCTAGGCTCGGATGCCACTGTTGGGTAACGTAGTAATTTCAAAAAATTTCCTACGCACACGCAAGATCATGGTGATGTATAGCAACGAGAGGGTAGAGTGTTGTCTACGTACCCTCGTAGACCGAAGCGGAAGCGTTGACGCAACGTAGAGGAAGTAGTCGTACGTCCTCCCGGTCCGACCGATCCAAGCACCATTACTCCGGCACCTCCGAGTTCTTGACACACGTACAACTCGATTACGCACCCCCGATCTCCGATCTAGTAGAGGCGTAGGGGGGAGTTTCGTCAGCACGACGGCGTGGTGACGATCTTGATGTTCTCCTATCGCAGGGCTTCGCCTAAGCACCGCTACAATATGACCGAGGTGTAATATCGTGGAGGGGGGCACCGCACATGGCTAAGGAACGATCTCAATGATCAACTTGTGTGTCTAGGGTGCCCCCTACCCCCGTATATAAAGGAGGGAGGGAGGAGGTGGCCGGCCCAAGGGGGCGCGCCATAGGGAGGGGAAACCTACTCCAAGTAGGTTTCCCCTCCTTTTCCTAATCCAAGTTGGAGGGGGAAGGAAGGAGTAGTAGTAGTAGGAAGGAAGAGGGGGAAGGAGAGAAGGAAAGGGGGGGGGGTGGGGCGGCCCCCTCCCAATTCAGATTGGGCTTGGGGGGGCGCGCCCCCTCCCTTGCTCCTTCTCCCTCCCTTCCAATAGGGCCCAATAAGGCCCATATACTTACCGGGGGGTTCCGGTAACCTCCCGGAGCTCCGGTATATTCCCAAACTCTCCCTGAACCTTTCCGGTGTCCAAATATATCCGTCTAATATATCAATCTTTATGTCTCGACCATTTCGAGACTCCTCGTCATGTCCGTGATCATATCCAAGACTCCGAACAAACTTCGGTACATCAAAATACATAAACTCATAATATAACTGTCATCGAAACCTTAAGTGTGTGGACCCTACGGTTCGAGAACAATGTAGACATGACCGAGACACGTCTCTGGTCAATAACCAATAGCGGGACCTGGATGCCCATATTGGTTCCTACATATTCTACGAAGATCTTTATCGGTCAAACCGCACAACAACATACGTTGTTCCCTTTGTCATCGGTATGTTACTTGCCCGAGATTTGATCGTCGGTATCAATACCTAGTTCAATCTCGTTCTTGGCAAGTCTCTTTACTCGTTCCATAATACATCATCTCATAACTAACTCATTAGTTACATGCTTGCAAGGCTTAGGTGATGAGTATTACCGAGAGGGCCCAGAGATACCTCTCCGACAATCGGAGTGACAAATCCTAATCTCAATTATGCTAACTCAACATGTACCTTCGAAACACCTGTAGTACTCCTTTATAATCACCCGATTCGTTGTGACGTTTGGTAGTACCAAAGTGTTCCTCCGTAAACGAGAGTTACACAATTCTCATAGTTACGAGAACATGTATAAGTCATGAAGAAAGCAATAGCGAATACTAAGCGATCAAGTGCTAAGCTAACGGGATGGGTCATGTCAATCACATCATTCTCCTAATGATGTGATCCCATTTAATCAAATGACAACACATGTCTATGGTTAGGAAACATAACCATCTTTGATTAATGAGCTAGTCAAGTAGAGGCATACTAGTGACTATATGTTTGTCTATGTATTCACACATGTATCATGTTTCTGGTTAATACAATTCTAGCATGAATAATAAACATTTATCATGATATGAGGAAATAAATAATAACTTTATTATTGCCTCTAGGGCATATTTCCTTCAAGTACTAGTTACGTGGGGGCGGAAGCCAATGACTGGCCTACTTTCAGAATTTTATAAACACCCGCACAGAAGGTAATATTTTAAATCAAACAGTGCTACATAGCATAAGTAAATTCATATTTAAATTACAACAATGGCAAAGGTACATCTAGTCAAAGATCTTGTCCTTGGTACACTCATCGGCCACGAGACGGGCGCCCTTCATAACACCATCATAGTACTTCTCGGGATGGCGATGCTCCTCGCCCTCTGGCGGACCGTCCTTCACCAGCTTCTCAGCATCCAGCCTGCCCTAGTGCACCTTCACGTGGGCAAAGGCCCGACGGGCACCCTCAATGCAAACAGATCGCTTGATGACTTCGAGCCGTGGGCAGGCATTCGCCATCCGGTTGATCAGGCCGAAGTAGCTAGTCGGCAGGGGCTCACCAGGCCACATCCGGACTATGAAGTCTTTCATAGCCAGTTCGGCCGCCCTGTGGAGTTCGACCAACTGCTTCAATTGGTCACTCAGAGGCATTGGGTGTTCGGCCCCAGCATACTGGGACCAGAACAGCTTCTCTGTTGAGCTCCCCTCCTGGGCACGGTAGAACTCCGCAGCGTCTGATACGCTGCATGGCAGATCTGCGAATGCCCCTGGAGAGCTCCGAATTCGAGTAAGTAAAAGAAACGCCTCCTCCACATGTTTGCTTTGCATACAGAATTTCTTACCCGCCGCTATCTTTTTGGACTCCTGGATTTCCTGATATGCCTTCTTGGCTTCGGCCTTGGTGTCTTTCACACTCACAAGGGCCTTTGCAAGCTCGGCCTCTTTCATCTTCAGATCATGCTCCACGGACTCGTACTTCTTGCCGAGGTCCCGGAGCTCTTGCTGTACCTCGCCCACTCTAGCACTTTGCTTTTCGCGCTCCTTGCATTCCAAGGCCGCCTTGTCTTCGGCCTCGGACAACGCTTTCTTCAAGGACGCCACTTCGGCGGTGGCCCCTGTTACACAGTCATGACGCTTTGGCGTTAGACTAACCAATTTTGCCCATCTTTAAATACATAAGAGCGGGGAATCGCTTACCTTTATTCTCCTCGAGCTGCCTCTTCGTGAGGCCGAGCTCTCCCTGTGCCTGCTCCAGGTCCCGCTTTAGTTTGGCAAGCTCGGCTATGCGGGCAACAGCGGCAAGCAGCACAACCTGCTTATTCACATGAATACTTATTATTAGACTCTTGCGGATTATAATTGACCCTCGGTTTGGCTTTTCTTTCCGAACACCAAACAGAGTATCAGGGGCTACTACCTATCGGGTGGTAATTTTACACATATTTATTACTTACCTCAAAGCCTGTCAGGAGGCTGGTGGAAGCTTCGGTTAGTACGCTCTTGGTGGAGGAAACCTTCCGAATCACCGCACTCATAAGAGTACGGTGCTCTTCATCCATGGAAGCGCCGCGAAGCGCTTCCTGCAGACAATCCGGCGCCTCGGGTGCAACAGAAGTCCTCGATGTAGACGGCTCGCCCTCCCTAACGAGGGGTTGTCCGCCTGAGTTCGGAACCATTGAAGGTTCCGGGACAGTGTTCGGCTGAGAGCCCGGCCTACTGTGGCTCTCATCGACATGATCTGCGGGAATCTTGAACCCCGCGTGTCCGACATCTGGAACCCCGCCTCAAGGCGTCTCCAGAGTCACCTCCCCCCGCTCTGGGAGCCTTCGGGACAACACCTCCAAGTCATCCGCGGGCTGAGGAGTAGTGGCTGCCGGAAGCGAATTCATCTCCGAATCGCTCAGGGACCCGGAGGAAGATACCTCGGGGTGAGCCCTGGCCGGACTGCACATATGTTCGGCGTTAAACAAAAGCTATAGAGTGAAGTTATGATAGAGTGCGGACACTTACAATCGCACTGGGGGCTTCTCCCTGGGCAGCCACCCCTCCTCGCTGTGGGCGGCCGTGGCGGAGTAGTCTGGAAGGGACACCATTCCCTTCTTGGACGCCCCAGCCTCCCCCTCCGGGGCGGCTTTTCTCTTTTTCTCCTCCCCAGTGCGGGGAGGTAGAGTTTCTTCTTGCTTCCTCCTCGCCTCCGCGGGAGGAATCTGTCTCGTCGTCATCAGACGACGTGGGTATGATGGCCTTATGCCGAGGGCCTTTTCCGGCCCTTGGTCCGCCTCCCCAGGCCCCTCATCCTTTCCAGATGGGGCGTCTTCTTCTTCTTCTTCCTCCGCTTCGTGGGAGGAGTGTGCCTCGTCGTCTTCGGACGAGGCTTCTGGCAGAACCTTACGCCGGAGACCCTTTCGGATCCCCGGGGCCTTCTTTTTGGCCTTCTTCTCCGGCACCTTATGCGGTGCAGGACCAGCATATCCGTCGAGAGAGCATCACTGGGCCTTACAGCGTGAGCGGACGATAAACCTGCTCTGCTGTCTCCACATACTCCTGAACAAATGTGCATAACTTCTTAAGGCTCTCCCATGAATATATATCGGGAAGAACCAAATCCGGTGGTAATCTGAGAACTCACCTGACTAGGAGGCTGCGCGGCATGAAGCCCGTGGTCCTCGGATGTGGGAAGAGGTACTTCAGAGGCCTTGAACAACACCTTCCATGCGCCTTTGTGCGTCATGTCGTAGAGCTTCCAGAGCATCTGGTGTTGGGCCGAGACGAACTCCCACAGATTGAATGCCCGCCTTTGGCAGGGCAGAATCCGATGAACGAGCATGACCTAGATCATGTTGACAAGCTTGATGTTCTTGTCCTTCATGCTTTTGATGCAGGTCTGGAGTCCGGTCAGCTCCGTAGATTCGCCCCAGGACAGGCCCTTCCTTTCCGAGGAGGTGAGCCGCATGGGGGCTCCAGATTGAAACTCGGGGGCCGCTGCCCAGTTGGCGCCGCATAACTCGGTGATGTAGAACCACCCTGATTGCCACCCTTTCACGGTCTCCGCAAAGGAGCCGTCCAGCCAGGTGACGTTAGGCATCTTACCCACCATGGCCCCTCCGCACTCCGCTTGCTGGCCGCTTACAATCTTCGGCTTGACGCAGAAGGTTTGCAGTCATAGGCCGAAGTGAGGCCGGATGCGGAGGAAGGCCTCGCATACGATGATGAACGCCGAGATGTTGAGGACGAAATTCGGGGCTAGATCATGGAAATCTAGCCCGTAGTAGAACATAAGCCCGCGGACGAAGGGATGAAGTGGAAACCCCAGTCCACGGACGAAGTGGGCAACGAACATGACCCTCTCGTGGGGTCCTGGGGTCGGAATGACCTGCCCAGCGTCCGGTAGCCGGTGCGCTATGTCCGCGGCCAAGTATCCGGCCGCCCAAAGATTTGTGACGTGCTTCTCCTTGACGGTGGACGCCACCCACTTGCCTCCTGCTCCGGACATGTTTAGCTGTGCGGAGAAGACTTAGGCTTGGGCGCTGGAGCTCGAGGGGGCGAGAGTGGGCAAGGGGGAAAGAAGATGTGGGTAAAAATGAGGAAATTTTATCCCTTTATAGAGGCGACGAAAGCGGTGCGCCTCCCCACATGCCCGTTGGGAATCGCTTGCTTCCCAAGCGCCACGATTGATGGCGTGGTGGGATTACCCATACCCGTATTGATGAGAATCCCGTAATAAGGGGACACGATCTCTGCTTTGACAAGGCATGTCAAGGAAACTGCCTCGCAATGTGCGCTGTGGCTGGTTGCAGGAAAACGGTTCGAATAATGACCCGACCGTAATGACACGTCGCATTGCCTAAAAAAGCTGTTAGCAGATTGCGTTTGTGAAATATCATTCTCTCTATGGTGGCATGTAAAGATCATTTTGTGGATCCGGACACAATTCAGGTGTTCGATAATTACTTTGTAGTATTTGGAGGAGGAACCCGCCTTGCAATGCCGAACACAATACTGCGTGCCGGACTCATCGTCATTGAAGCCTTGTTCAGGGGCTACTGAGGGAGTCCAGGATTAGGGGGTATCCGGACAGCCGGACTGTGTACAACGACCGGACTATTGAAGCATGAAGGTACAAGATTCAAGACTTTGGCCCGTGTCCGGATGGGACTCTCCTTTGTGTGGAAGGCAAGCTTGGCGATCCGGATATTGTGTTTCCTTCCTTGTAACCGACTCCATGTAAACCCTAGCCCTCTCCAATGTCTATATAAACCAGAGAGGTTGGTCCTTAGAAGGCCGATAACAATTACAATCATACCATCATAGGCTAGCTCTTAGGGTTTAGCCTCTACGATCTCGTGGTGGATCTACTCTTGTACTACCCATATCTTCAATATTAATCAAGCAGGAAGTAGGGTTTTACCTCCATCGAGAGGGCCCGAACCTGGGTAAACATCTGTGTCCCTTGCTTCCTGTTACCATCAGCCTTGACGCACAGATCGGGACCCCTACCCGAGATCCACCGGTTTTGACACCAACAACGATGTCAGGTTGCAGCGATAACTCACTGGCGGTGACACAACCTCTGTCTTCGTCTCCACGCCGTGCTCTGGTGCTTTAGCAGCCTCGGATTCGCCACTCCCTTCGATGCGGTGCTTCAGCGGCATCCTCATACACTGACGGCTTTGATGACTGAGAGCGGCATCGAGGATGCAAGTGGAGAGAGGGGATTGTGTGTGTGGCGAGGATGGAGGGTGCGGCCGCTCGGCCGCACCATTAATATGGAGTACTGGGAGTAGTGGGAGAGAGGTGGGCGGTGGTCAAACCGCTGGCTTGCCTCTCGGTGAGCTTGTGCACCGGACTGCTGGCATGCCTACCGTCGTTTCACACAGCTACTCGCACGCCTTCCGATGACACTGCGCAGCGAGCACGCCTCCTTCAATTCACACACCTGCATGCACGCCTCCTGGTCTGCCTGCGCGGTGGACTGCTCGCATGCGTCCCGTCAACTCACACCTGCTCGCGGGTCGCGTGGCGACACGTGTATTGTTTTTCTATTTGGATGATTAATGATGCCGCTTTATTTTTTGCTTAACCGAAGCATGGCACGTATCCATTGTTGGTCTAACGCTCATGGTTCGAATAAATACTCCATTTGGGATATTGGTTCCCTATTAGTAATAATCTCTCGTTTGTAATTATATAAAGATTACATCAAAACTGGTCTCAAATTTGACCAAGAAAAGTACAATGCAACTTTGTATTGGTGTCCATATGACAACACGATAAGTTTCATGAACTTCAAATAAGTTTTGGATGTACTAGAATTTAAAAATCAAGATTCTCATTGTTTGAAATTTGTTGCACGGGGAGTAAACATGCACCCAATGAGACACATGTGTTTTTGAAATACATTTAGGGGCACTGTCACGTGTGCATGTAGCTTGAATTTGATTTTTACACATTATACCCGTAGAAAATCAATCAATTAATGTACTAAAATGTCTTAATGATCTCTGATTTTTCTCGAAATTAAAATGTCCCTCCTTTGGTAACACATATATGTTCATCGCGGGATAATTAATTTAACATGCATCATAGTTGCGGTGGATTCGCGGTGTGTGTGTGGGTCTGTGCGTCTAGGGGTGGCGAGTGGCTCGAAGTACACTACAAGTTGTGAGCCACCGTGTTGGTTGGCTATTTTGTTAGGCAGGCCGGTGCCACATCAGAGTCATGAATTCGTAATTTAAAACATTACACAACCCTTTCATACATACATGTTTTGGCCACATGCAGTCGATGGTTGTCCTACACGACACTCGATACTCGTGTATGACACTTTATGTGGGCCCGCGAGGTCGTCATCGATCACTTTGATGAAAATAGCCGGTAGTGAGGTTAATTTGACCAGCAAGGTAGAATCTTTTTTATTTGTGTTATGGTGGTATATAGTACGCGTCGAAGAGGTGGGAGGGGACTAGCATATATATATATATATATAGACACACTATACGCGGGCGTCCGTGAACAAGTACGGTATATATATATGAGCAAGGTACAATCTTTTTTGCTTGTAAATATGGTATATATATGCATGTGTACGCATGAATCCCTCCCATCGAGTCGAAGTGGCTAGTACAACGACACGTCATGAACCGGTCTCGCTCTGTGTGGGGAGAGTGTATGATTTTCGACGCACGCGCCACATCAATGTTGTGAAATGGTATTCAAACATGCATGCATGCATGCATCACCTCCATACATATGCATGTAGTGGTTATCTTTGAACGGTACACTCCCTCGCATGGTTATCGGCGACAAGCCTATATATTCGTGGGCCCGCGTGGACATCCATGATCACCTTGACCGACAACAAGATAGGTTACCATGGCGGATTCTTCATTTGGTTCATGTTATTGTAGTATAGGTCATGGTGAGATTCAGACCTAATTAAAGTTTGAGCGCATATACTATGCACGCATGCATGCATGAATCCCCGTCATCGACTTGAAGTGTGGTGTAACATACATGGACGCGACTAGCCAGCAACCGTTGGCTGGCTAGCGCTCGAGGGCACACACCCTGTTAATGGTAGTGGTCCCTCCTCTTGTCCAGCTGTCAGCCAAAAAAGGAAAGAAACGGTCCCAACTGTTCCTCCCAGCACATGTCCCCACGCCAACAAACCTTCGCAAACCTCTCCACCCTCACGAGTCCAGCCCTCATCTGCAGCCTGCTTAACTCCATATCTAGGAGTTCTGATCCACCCCACCCCCACAAACCATCGCCTCCCCTGAAGCATGTAGCAATGTTAGTTTGCTCAAACCCCTCTCTTGTACGTCCTCCACCACACCACCACCTTTTTTGCGTAGAAAAAACTCCAGCTTTGGGTTTTGATATCCACAAAATCCCTGCAACAAAAACACATAAGGCCATGATTTTCTGGTGTTATGCATTCAACTCCCACCTTGTTTTTATGTGGTTTTTCTTGTTAGTTTGTCTAGAAATAAAAAAGCAAGCAACTATTGATGTTCAGGCAACATATTGCAAGCAAGTCCTCTGCACAAAAAATTGCATCCTACTCTTTTCCTACCTAGACAAAAAATGTCTTCCCCTTGAACTTGTAAGATACAAACTGATGGTGCTGTGTGCATATGAAAATATAAATGTCTTCCCCTTGAACTTGTAAGATACAAACTGATGGTGCTGTGTGCATATGAAAATATAAACTTGCTATGTGTATCATGCATGCAATTTCGTTCTCAAAAATTTAGGCTCTGTTTTGTCTAAACCAATATAAAATTTATGCAACTGCTTGTGTTCTTTTAGGCAACTTAAGTGCAGTCATCAAGCAAATCCTGTGTCCAAAAAATCTATCCCGCGTTTCTTGCTACATAGACCAAAAGTTTGTTCCTTAAAAACATGTGACATACACCCCCCTGGGTGGATGTGTGTGCAAGAATAAACTTGCTTGAGGGGTGTCATGAAAATACAACAAACTATTCTATCTTTGGACAATTCCATTGCAATCAACAAAACAAGATCCTGTTTACAAAAGGCAAAGAATAATAGTGGGAAAAATCATCAAGACAAGTGCAATCTGACTCCCTATGTAGACCCACACTTGCTTGACCAGGTAACATGCAAAATGCTGAGATGTAGGCAACATGGTGGTGTATTGAAACAACATGTGGTGGCTGGGGATTGAGAAAAGTTTACCTTATAGTTGCTCGCTGAGCCTATTTGCTTGTGAAGCTTCTCGTGTAAGTTTCAGGAAAAATGCGATTACAAAGCTTACACACAAAGTCCCTGATGAGATTTAGGAAAAATGCATATAAGTTTCTGGCAAAACTAAAGAAGCTGTTAGCAGGAAAGGCGGTATTAAACTAGTTTGATATATTTGTTGGTTGGTGAAGCTTCTTACTATGCACAAAAACCTCCGGCTTTTGACTTGATATCCTTTTTAGTTTTAACTTTATATATTTTTGTGGGTTGTACCATTTATGTTGATATGAAAAATGTTATGTGTGACTTGCTTGTGCTAATGGTGTGAGTCGCCTAAATAGTGTGTGTGGTGTTGCCTGATCCAGTATGCCTATGTCTGGGGCGCCTGACTCACCTATTCAGTTACGGTTGGTTGCCTGCCTTTTGTGTGTGTGACTTCCGTGACAACATGTTTATGCATGATTTGCCTGTCCTAAGTGTGTGAGTTGCCTCGATAAACAGTGTATGGTGGCCTAAAAATTGACATGTGTGACAAATAGGAAAAATGTGGGGTGTCGAATGCTTACTCGCAGCTTGCCAAACTCCACTTCACCCTTCTTGTCCTTCTTCATGACCTTGAGTATGAGGTCATCGTCCCAAACGAAAGCTCTTGGAACCGTGCCTGGAAACAATTCATCACATCGAGTGAATCGAGGAAAATAACACACTCAGAAATTGGGATTTGGTAAAATCACGTCGCGCAAAAAAACATGAACAAAAGGAACACATGCAGGGGGAAGCATGCATCTCCCTCCCGATAAAATCCATGAACCTCCCTAGTGCACATGGTGCATGATCTTTTCCTGCCCCCCCATCGTAACCGCCTGAACCAGCGGGAACCCCATCTACCATAGGCCCACCACCCAGCACCTCCCCCCTGACGCCTCCAATAGTGGAATGCTTGCAGGCAACTTATGGTTTTTTGAAAAATAAAATCATCACTAGGATAGTGTTTTCGTTGTTTTATGCTTGAAAAGTTGTGCTTGCGGTGTAGGCAAAGTTTGTGAGTTAAATCCTATTTATGTAGCCAGCTTGTTAGTTTGGTGCCGAAAGAGGGAAAATGGGAAATCAAAAGCAAGTCTTCCTGTAATGTAGGCAATTTGCATATAAGTTTCAGGCAACTCCCTTTTTGCTGAACAAAAAAGCTAACAACCACCTATCGGGGATGCATAAAAACATGTTGGAAAAAGCTCAGGGGGTTGTGCAAAGTTTACCTGGAAGCTGCTGGTGGAATTTTTTGCTTGCGAGAAAATGGGGGAGAAAGCAAGTCTTCCTGTGATGTAGGCAATTTGCACATAAGTTTTAGGCAACTCCCTCTATTTGCTGGAACAAAAAAGCTACCACTAGGGAGGCAGAAAGAATTAGGTGGGAAGCTATTGGGGATGTGTGAAATTTACCTGGAAGTGGCAGGCAAAGCTTCTTGCTTGCAAAGAGGGAAAATAAAAAGCAAGTCCTGCTGGGATGTAGGCAAAATGCATATAAGTTTGAGGCAACTCCTCTTTTTTCCCTGAAACAGAAAAATTGGATAGCTTTGTGCGAAGCTTACCTAGAAGTGGACGTTGAAGCTTCTTGCTTGGGTGTGTGCACAAAACCTCGAAAACGTTGCTTTGACATCATTTTAGAATTTAGTGAGTCCATGCAATCAAAAGAAACACTCCGTTTAGGCAAGAATATCTACAAAAGCATATTTATGAAACTTAGGTGCTTAGGATAGCATTTTGAGAAGTGGTTTTGGTTTGCTCTAGCAAGTACTAGTCAAATATTCAAAATATGGTAGGGTAGGATAGTCATTGCAATAACAGTAATTGCAACCATACAAAATGACTCAGAATCTTGAATGCCTCTGCATCTCGTGTCCCTTTCCCTCTCTCAAGTTATATTGTGTGGAGCATCAAGTTGTGATGTGTCCCCTGGGCAAATATATCAGTGGTTGAAGGCAAGTTGTGCTCTGATGTAAGCAAATTGCATAGTATATCTACGCAGTTCTAGGTTTTGTTTACAAAAACAGATTGAAATGTAGCAACTCATACTGGGTTTGTAGGCAATTTCCATAGATTCTGCAGCCAACTCATTAGCTTGCTATCCGAAGAAAAATAAATAGTGAAAGTGAGGAGCAACTAATACTTGGTTTGTAGGAAATTTGCCTACAAGTTTCAGGCAATAAATTTGGACCTATATTGTGTGGAATATCAAGTTGTGTTGTGTCCCATGGATAATACTTTTGTTGTTGCAGGCAAGTTCTGCTCTAATCTAAGAAAATTGCATACTATATCGTGGCAAACCAGGTTTTGTTTAGTAAAAGGATTAAAAGGTAGCAACTCATACCGGGTTTGCAAACAATTTTCATAGATTATGCAGCCAACTCATTAGCTTGCTTGCCAAAGAAAATAAAATAGTGGATACAAACTGCCCATCGATCCATTGAGAATCGACCCATTGAGCAAGTCCAATAGCAGAAATGAGGCAACTACTTATAAAAAAATCATGCAAGTTTGAGCAAGTCTAATAGAAGAAATTAGTCCAATAGCTTAATATAAATCTTGATTTTTCTGCTTTATTATATCATGTAATCACGTGGACACCGATAAGTAGATATCTATCAAGTTTTCATAGAGGACACATGTTCTTTATAATGGCTAAAAATGAATTGGAATGGCAATGAAACAACATATTACTTCATAATGCAGTCTCTTTTTTGCCATGTGTTAGATGAATAATCATAGTACAATTACCATTATACTATGAACTACCCATTCAAGAGAGTTTATGCTTGCTACTATCATCTTCCCTAACTATCACAACAGATCAACCCAAGCCACAATGCACCCTGTGCTAATCATCGCGCATAGGGGAAGCACAATTGCAGAATAGGACGGAGAGAGAAAAACACTTCTTAAAATTGCAGCCATCGCTATCAACAATTCAAGAGAGGCACCAGCACCACCATCCACCTGCTACCTCGACGCAAATTTTATGCTCCAAACCAAGCTACAACCATCACCTGTACATGGTCACAAGTAGAAGTTCAGATATCAGAGATGGGACAGCTGTAGGGTGCAACAGGAGATAGAAATAGGGAGAAGGATGTGCACTAGTAGCTAGCAGTAGGAGGTCGAGGCCATCCTGGATGCGGCCGGCGGTGAGATGTTGGAGAGGAAGAGGCCTGTTGCGACCGTGTTGGGCCCAGCGACCTTGAATGAGGAGCGTGGGGCGCGCTCCCCTTTAGAGGACGCGAAGGCCGCCAACAGCCCAACACAGACATGGCCTTGTCGCGAGAGGATGGGGGGAGGTCGCCAGAGTCAAGCATCGCGACGACCGCGAAGACAATGGCGGCAGGGAGCCGACGGATTCGGCGAGCAAGTCCAGCGCTGCGGTGCGGGAGACGGCCGAGCCAAGTCGGAGGCGGGGGAGACGAGCAAGTGCTCGCGGAGTGCGCCGCGGATCGACGAACTCAGCGGTGGATTTGGGGGAAGACGACGGCGGCTGGGAGCCGCGGATCGACGAACTCATGCACTTGTGGATGGAGGAGCATGGGTTTGGGTGGGGCCCACTGCCGATGTTTGTCGTTCGTTTGCGTTTCCTGACCGTGGAACACCTTGTGGCGATCGGGATCCCTATCAGACAGCCCGGAAGGATGTGTGCTCGGGAGCTCTAACGAGCACAGCTGCACTTTTTAGGTTTTAGGAACATACATATGTATCATCAACCTAACCCTCACTCAGTGTGGGGATTTCTAGTTCGAAATCATGGTGCCACATAAAAGTTGTTCCATTGTGTACTAAAAAACACACCTGATCCATACATATGTTTGGGCCACATGCATGCAGTGCTTGTCTTCGGGGACTAGCTAGCTACTTGCGTGATTATTGGCGAGCTAGCCTATCTAGGGTCGCATGGACAACCATCACTTTGACTAGCAACAAGAGAGAGGTTGTACGACCAAGGTGGATTATTCTTGGTCCGTTTTATGATCAATCTTGGTGAGATGCCTCTCTGGCCCGCTGACTTAAAAGTGTGTGTGTGTGGGGGGGGGGCTGCTACTTTGCACTTTGCTAGGTGAACCTCGGTTGGGGGGAATCATTGCTTAGGATTCCCTTCATGCCGACACGAGGGAGGGCTGCTAGCTACTTCGCAGTTTGCTAGGTGAAACATGGTTGGGGAAGGGGCATCCATTCATAGCTTAGGATTCCCTTCGTGCTAACACGAGGGAGGGGGGGGCTGCTAGCTTCTTCGCACTTTGCTAGGTGAGCCTCGGTTGGGGGCGGGGGCATGCATTCATAGCTTAGGATTCCCTTCGTGCCGACACGAGGGGAGCTGCTAGCTACTTCGCAGTTTGCTAGGTGAACCACGGTTGGGGGGGCATCCATTCATAGCTTAGGATACCCTTCTGCCGACACGAGGGAGGGGGGCTGCTAGCTACTTCGCACTTTGCTAGGTGAGCCTCGGTTGGGGCGGGGGGCGGGGCATGCATTCATAGCTTAGGATTCCCTTCATGCCGACACGAGGGGGGGTCAAGCAATATCGTGCGCTTTGTGAGATAGGTGCGACATCGAAGTTGCATTTGGTATTTGAAAATCAAACCACCCTTTTCATACATATAAATTTGGTCCACATGCAAGTGTGTTCGTGTTCTGACCATATCTCGCGTCATTTTTCGCCAAATTTATGAACATTAGACAAGTCGGATGATGCAACAGACACAGTTCACTCAAACTAACCGTGTGCCACACCGGTGCCCCTGTCACGCACACATCCGCTCAGTACTTTAGGCTCCACGAGGCTCCCCCTCTCCAAAATATCTGCCCACTTCGAGGGTTTTTCTGTTTCATAACACACTGTTGTTATCTCCGGACCGTGTGCGATGTTTCTTCTTCCCAATCCCACTGCATCCCTAGAAAATATTTGCCTGCCTCGAGGAGGGGTTTTGTGTTTCATAACACACGGTTGTTATCTCCGGACCGTGTGCGATGTTTCTTGTTCCCAATCCCGCCTGCCCCTAGAAAATATCTGCCCGCCTCAAGGGTTTTTCTGTTTCATAACACACGGTTGTTATGTCCGGACCGTGTGGGATGCACCATCATCAAAATTTTCATTAGCCCCGGCATTTCACTCCTGCGTTATAAAATTTTCAGTACCCGCGTCTTTTCCTCAAACACCCCCCGCCCCCTTCCACACACACACGCACACCAAAACCTCCTCGGTAGCACATACACACATACCCCTCCTCGCTCGAAACCTAGCAAGGTCCCCCCCCCCCCCGCCGCCGCCACCGCCCCGAGACCTCCATTGTCAACATCTGCCGGTTTGCCCGTGCAGCTTACCCACCGATATCCATACCAAGTCCGCCCTGAGTTTCTTAGACGATGCCTGCCAAATGCCCCTTTTCCTCCATATCCCCATCCCCCACTCCAGAGCGTCGCAACCTAGCCCGGCTATGCTTCCCGTGGAGCTCGAGGAGCGACTGGCCCAAAAGAGGTGTATCGCGGTCTCTTCGCCCGACGTCGCCGAGGAAGCTGACGACCATTACTAGAGGCAGGAACTCAAGCAACGGGCTAGAGTATGTGGGCATGTCTCTTCCACCGGCTATGACATTGAGGTCATGGACAGCGATGGCCTGAGGCGGGCTATGTCACAGGTTAAGTGGCCCACCCCCAACCCCTCGGGTTCAACCGACATTGATCTCATGCATGGCCCTGATACGTTTCCGTCGTATCTATAATTTTTTATTGTTCCATGCCAATATTATTCAACTTTCATATACTTTTGGCAACTTTTTATACTATTTTTGGGACTAACATATTGATCTAGAGCCCGGTGCCAGTTCCTGTTTGTTGCATGTTTTATGTTTCGCAGAAAACCCATATCAAACGGAGTCCAAACGGGATAAAACGGACGGAGAATTATTTTGGAATATTTGTGATTTTTGGGAAGTAAAATCAACGCGAGACGGTGCCCGAGGGGTCCAGGAGATAGGGGGCGCCACAAGGAGGCAGGCGCGCCCTGGACTCTCTTGGACCCCTCGTAAGGCGGTTGACACTCTTCTTTTGCCGCAAGAAAGCTAATTTTACGAGAAAAACCTGGGAAAAAGATTCACCCCAATCGGAGTTACGGATCTCCAGATATAAAAGAAACGGTGAAGGGGAAGGATATGTGAACGAAGAAACATAGAGATAGATCCAATCTCGGAGGGGCTCTCGCCCCTCCCAAGCCATGGGAGCCAAGGACTAGAGGGGAAACCCTTCTCCCATCTAGGGAGGAGGTCAAGCAAGAAGAAGAAGAAGAAGAAGAAGGGGGGCCCTCTCCCCCTTGCTTCCGGTGGCGCCGGAGCGCTGCCGGGGGCCATCATCATCACCGTGATCTTCACCAACACCTCCATCATCTTCACCAACATTTTGTCAAACACCCTGTGTGCATGGCCAGTTTTGGCTTGGTTTTTAGTTTGCATTGTGGACTTGATCCCCTGACCAAACCACCATGTCCACTAATCTCCTTCCAAACTCTAGCCTAGACCTGTTAATCCCCAGCCTCACCCAAGCCTCCTGGCATGCCTTGGCATTTTGCCGAACACCTCGTGTGCGTGCACTGGGCGCGCCCAGAGTGCACGTTTTGCATGCACGCGCACCGAGTCGCCGCGTCCCACTGCCGCCTCCCCGCGCCCGTTCTGGTCCCTTCCCACTCACAGCCAGCACGCCTCGACTCCTCCCTCGCCGCAGAGCCGCCCTGCCCCCTCCTGGCGCCCTATGGCGCCACCACCACCGCCACCGCCCGCTCCGACAGCTCCTGCCATGGACGGCACCGCCCGAGCCACAGTCGCGCGCCAGCTGCCCCTGGAACAGCTCGAGCTCATCCGCGAGCTCGTTTGCTAGCGCACGTCGCTGCCACGTCGCCCTGTAGCTACAGAACGATGGTTCGCCGTCGAGCTTATCCATGGCCGCCGTGGAACCGAACTCGGCCGCCTATAAGAGGAGACCCAGAGCTCGACCAGGCACCCAGGCGACCTCTGGCCATCCCTCTGGAGCTCCCCTGGACCGCAATCGACAGAGGAAAGCCGTCTTCCTCGCCTCCGGCCAGTTCGGCCGCCGCCACGCTCCGGCTCTATTCGTCGCGAGCAGGTCCTCCCCCGTCCATCCACCACCACCACCTGACTCCCCTCGACCGTGCGGAGCCACCCAGCACCTCAAACTCGCTCGGGAACCACCGTAGCCCAAACCCCCGAAACCTCCCGAAGCCACCTCCGCCGCAGAGCTCGCCGCCGGCGACTCCCTCCACCCCCGCCAACCTAACGACCACCGGAAGGACCTTCCTGGACCAGCGGATCCATCCCTGCCCTCGGGATCCCGCGAGGAGCCGCCGTTCACCGGCCATGATCTCCGGAACCCCGCCACCGCTCGGACAGAGGGGGAGGGAGGCGGGCGACTTGTCAAACCTGACCAGTGGGCCCCCTGGACCCACTGTCAGCGACCCCGAGCTGGCCCTCACTGTTTAAGTGGAGGCGTAAAACCAGAGTACGTCTCCTACGTGTATTTTTTTTGAAACGTTTTCTTTTTTCTGTTTTATTTAAAAACATAATTTTGACTAAACTTTGACTGGCTATAACTTTTTAAATATAAGTCCAAATGACTTGATTCTTTTTATGTTGTTTCTCAAATTCTGTCTAGTTTATTTTCATGTTTATTTGAAAATTTTCCAAACCACTTTTTTGTACTGTTTTGAAACTATGTGTTAATTCAAATTTTTCTCAAAATAGGATTTGTTGGGGAGAGAAGAAAACTTTCAGAAGTTTTGGAATGCACCCTGCCTCTCCACAACTTGAAGGCAAGCATTCTGAACCCTGGCATAATATTTTTGAGTGTTGTTTGATACGGTTACAACACCACCTTGACACGAAGTATTCGTTATTTTATGTGATGATATGATCATACTCATGGGTGCATAATGAATGTTCCTTGCTGTTGGAAAATGGATATGCTTGTGATAGCAATCATCCTCGTATGCCTTTCATGCCTACCGGAAGGAAACCGGGAAAGTCTCTGTCTTGGGTAGACACGATCTTGTCTCTAGTTCCTTGTCGAGACGATTGTGTCTGGTATGGCATGATGAGGTATGATGAGTGGTGATTCTGTCTGTTGGTTGAAATATAATTGTTATACTAATCACGCAGGGAATACTTAAACCTCCTGAGTCGACCATAGATCAAGCCTTGTTCCAGTAACCCCCATACTTGTTTCGTACTACCACTTGTCCCTGCCGCATGTAGGGTACAGTTCCGTAAGTTGTCAACCCCTTTCTTGGCAAACACCGTACAGAGAGGCCATGGTGGAAGATACCGGCTGCATCTGGTAGGCATGCCACCTGGTCCGGGGGCATGGGTGTTTCCGGTTGGGACCGAGAGGGGGGCACCCCTTAGTAGCGCGCGATATAAATTTGATCCCATGCAAATCAAGGTTGTAGCCACCCCATTTAGAGTTTTGCTTGACAACTGTCGTGGGTGATTCCAGACACCGGTAAGTTAAGCTGGTGTGTGCGAGTCAGGTGTGTTTTCAACTAAAAGACCGTAAATGGAATTAGTCCCGATGGAATAAAGGAATCCGTTGCTCGTGGGTAAAGAGTACACCCTCTGCGGAGATTATATCTATTCGAATAGCCATGTCCATGGTGAAGGACTACAGTCTGGGATGGGTCAAGTGACGGTCTTAGTGTCGGTCTTCGGAGGAAAAACTGCTGAACCAAAACATGGATCATGACTTGTGACTCATGATGATTATGATTACTATTATTATGGACTAACCATTTACATTATTTGAATTATTGAGTATCCCTGGGACGGTTCTACCTCCTGGATATTCATTGTGATTGTTTTCTTATGAGCCATTTATGTGGTGTCGCACAGACGCCCGACTGTGGCATGCTTGTTATTTGTATTATTTATAAGCCCTTTATGTGGTGTCGCACAGACGCCCGACTGTGGCATGCTTGTTATTTCTATTATTTATAAGCCCTTTATGTGGTGTCGCACAGACGCCCGACTGTGGCATGCTTGTTATTTCTATTATTTATAAGCCCTTTATGTGGTGTCGCTCAGACGCCCGACTGTGGCATGCTTGTTATTTCTAATATTTATAAGCCCTTTAGGTGGTGTCTCTCAGATGCGCGGCTGTGGTATGCTTGTTATTTAAACTACTTATAAGCCCTTTATGTGGTGTCGCTCAGACGCCCGACTGAGGCATGCTTTAAATTATTATCCTTTCGAGGCGCCGCCTGCACACCTGATCGGTGCTTTTATTTCTACTCCATTATTGCTTATTCATGTTGTATATGAATAACACTGCTTGCGCGCATCATGGATTTTATTTTGTGACTGACGTTGTGATCATAGATTATTTCAGGACATGATTGTCATTTGTTATATTATACCCGTGTTCATAATGTTTGCGAGTACATTCAAAGTACTCACTGGCTTGCCCTGGCTATTGTCTTGGCCAGATTTCTTGCATGGAGAGGAGCGTTGCGATGACAGCCTCGGAACATACGCAATGGTGATAGCAGCCTCGCGAAGATAGGAGTTATCCTGGTCGGCTGTTCCTGTGGGAAATGGAGTCCCATGGCCACTGATGAACCTCAAACCGCTTCTGCCATCAACCACTAGAAACCATTTGTTGTACTCATAGGCCAGAATGGTCTTGTACTACATATTTTGTATTTTTGCTTGGAATTTCTGTATCAAGTTGGTGCCTCATCAGCTAACAGTAATCCTGGGGCTGGTGAGCACAAGGACCATTTTCTGGGAAATTAACATCCCGAAAATCCGGTCCTGAGAACCTTGGTATCACAGCCAGGCTGACCATTGGCTAATCCTATCTTAGCCAGCTCAATAAACCTAGGTTAACCAACCCACCAGACCTTAACCTAACCCCGACCAAGCTTCTCGTGTAAGATAGCCACACAGTGACCCCGGCACCTTTTGGCAGTCGGTGCCCAACCTATCAGCCTAACCTGTGAATCACGCGCCAGTGACCGACACCTAAATTGTCTTATTCGCAAGCGTGCGAAGGAAGACTCCGTCCCCTTTTCTATAAAAAGGGCACGCTAGCCTCAACATAGCACAGCACAACCTCTTCCCCAAACCGAGCTATAATGCCTGGCCCTATTGTGCACAATGAGACCACAACAACCAACCTTGGAGGTTTTGTGACCGTGCTAGCAAACCTCACCTGCCGTGCCTTTGCATTAGAAGAGTCCCCAGAATATGTTGTGTACCAAGGACCCATGAGCGGTGAGAGCCGTCAATTCTGGGCCATAGTACACGTCTATGGTAGGGGTCTATCGCCAGAACGCCCCTATAGGTTCACCGGAAGGACAACTTCCTTTGAGCCACAAGCCATCCAACTAGCTGCTCGAGAGGCTATAGTTCAACTCTGGCACTTGTCGCCCAGAGTTAACTGTCGCTCGTTCTACTACTACCCTAGCCGTGACGGGTATGGTAGGCCACCCCTGGTTGCCAACGGAGATCATGAGACGGACCTTGCATTGCTGCATCTGGTGCGCTATGTAAGTGCACTAGAGGAACTGTTCGATCAAATCACCCTTGATCTGATCACAGCTCGTGGAGAACTGGTTCGCCGAGCCCCAGTGAGAGGAGAAGATGAGCCCGACGCCGACAACCCAGTCGTGCTGTTCGAACAACCAATCGAGTCCTTGAGGTCAGCTCCAGCCATCGACCAAAATACTTTGGTGTCCCCGGAAGTGCTTCGTCGCCTTTTTGGAACACGCTCCAATGGGATTGTGGCCAACAATCCCCGGGATGGTCATCATCGCTACCCCGACCCTGCAGCCCCTCAACCCCCTCCAGCTAATCCCGATGATGAAACCCGTGGAGAAGCCTCGGCGTCCACAAGGCACGTCCACTTAGATATAAACGAGGTAGACTAAAGTCACTCGAGTAGTACCGAGTCTTAGTATGTCCACGCCCTGTAATTGTGTGATCCTGTATCGCCCTAATTAAATGCTGTCTGCTTGTGCGCCCCCTATTTTAATAGTAGCCATGCATAAGTATGTTGGGCGGTTGCATTTTTTAATTCCGGGCCTAGCTGCCAAAAACCAACCCCGATGACACACACAGTAATACGTCGCTTTTGTGAGATAGGTGTATCTATAGCATTGACCCCGATCCCATAGAGCATATTCGACAAACTAGTTACCCTTCACCATGGTAAATAACCCAGCCCTAATGCTATATAAAAGGCCACCTCGTGACCTTGCCAAGTATCCCTCACCTTGTGCACAACTCTCACAGCCATTTCTTTGCCATGCCGAGCCCTAGTATTTATCTGAGAACCCCAGATGCAACCCCGGGTAGCTTTGTTAAAATATTGTGGGACTTTACCTGCAGTACCATGAGTGCTATCCATCCACCCCAGTACGAGTTGCTCAAATTGAGGATCACTCCATCCACCTCGAAATATTGGGCAGTGGTGCATGTCCCTCCCGCAAATCCAAACCAAGACCCAACGGAAGCCTCCTTCGTGGGGAAATCTATGCCGACTCCGCATATGGCCATAGAAGCTGCTGCATATGAAGCGCTTGCTCGCCTTCGATTCGTGGTGCCCTATGCCAGCGAACGAGGGTATTATTATTTCCCGAGTCGTGCAGCACCCGGGGAAGTAGCATCTTTTCCCGATGGACGAATCGAGAGAGACCCAGTACTGGCCAAACTTGCCCAGTATGTCATCGCTCAAGAGCGTTTGACCCAACGAGTGATGGGTTATCTCCAGAGCCTCGCTGATTTAAATCCTCAGATCGCCATCCGCAGACCACTAAGGCCCAACCAGGAGAGACGCATTCATCAACTCGTCAATTTGCTTCCCTCGATATAAGAAGAGTGTGCCCCAATCCCAGAGACGTTTTCTCAGGACCCTGTCCATTTACCATTATCATTGTAGACGTCACTACTATGTTCATTATCCTAGCTTTTATTTATGTGTTGCAGTTCATGCGTTGTACCCTAAGTTTGTGCTATGAGTAAACTGTTTGGTTTCAGCTAATAGGAGTAATATTTTCAAAACAGTCCTTAGCAAATCTCGAGGACGAGAATTTTCTTAAGGGGGGTAGTGTTGTAACACCCCAAAAAATTTGACCTTGATTTATTGATTAAAATTTTGCCAGGAAATTAAATTTTTATTTTCTGGCTTTACCTTTTAATTTTAGATCACTCTGTCCCTCTGAAATTTTGAGTTTTTCCCTTCTAGGCGGAAACTTTTCAAAAATGTTGTTGGACTTGTATACCCTCTCAAGAAACATTTCTTTTACTAGTGGAATGGTTTCTGCAATTATTTTTCCCTGAGCTTTATTTCTCTAAAAATGATTTTTCATAAGTTTTGGAGCCTCTTTTGCACTACAACCCTTCGATAAATTTATTTAAAAATCCCACCAAAATTTGGGGATGACATATGATGTCCCTAAATCACCTTTATGCAAAATTACACTTTAGTCATTTGGAGATTTTGAGCTTTACCCCAAGTTTTCAAATCTGGTCCAGTTTGCACTTTTGTACTACAACCTATTTAAATATTTCTTTAAAACTTGCACCAAAATTAGGGGAGGTTAGTAGGAGTATATTATTCAACTTTGTGCAAAAACCCACTGGTGTTCTTTGAAAAATTTGAGCAAATCATCCTCTTTTGCTCTCTGGTCCAGTTTGGCATTTTCTACTGCAACCATACTTTAACTTGCCCTTTTACCCATGATCCTTTTTCCTGCTTATAGACCACCCTACAAAACCCTTAAGTCCAGGAGAGTGGACTCATTGGAGTATTTTTGGTCCAAATGATAGCCTTTAGTTTCTGGCCAAAATTGGTTTTCTCAAAAACTTGCACTAACTAGTTTCTCGTTTTGCCAAACTAACCTTGCCACCCTCTTTATCATCCAAAGAGACTAGGATCTGGAGTTTTTGGCCACCCCAAGAGTTGCCTAGATGCCCTTAGCATTTTGTCAAACACCCTGTGTGCATGGCCAGTTTTGGCTTGGTTTTTAGTTTGCATTGTGGACTTGATCCCCTGAACAAACCACCATGTCCACTAATCTCCTTGCAAACTCTAGCCTAGACCTATTAATCCCCAGCCTCACCCAAGCCTCCTGGCATGCCTTGGCATTTTGCCGAACACCTTGCGTGCGTGCACTGGGCGTGCCCAGAGCGCACGTTTTGCACGCACACGCACCGAGTCGCCGCGTCCCACTGCCGCCTCCCCGCGCCCGTGCTGGTCCCTTCCCACTCATAGCCAGCACGCCTCGACTCCTCCCTCGCCGCTGAGCCGCCCTGGCCCCTCTGGCGCCCTGCAGCGCCACCGCCGCAAGCCGCCACCGCCGCTCCGACAGCTCCTGCCATGGACGGCGCCGCCCGAGCCACAGCCGCGCGCCAGCTGCCCCTGGAACAGCTCGAGCTCATCCGCGAGCTCGTTTGCTAGCGCACGTCGCCGCCACGTCGCCCTGCAGCTATAGAATGACGGTTTGCCGTCGAGCATATCCACGGCCGCCGCAGAACCGACCTCGGCCGCCTATAAGAGGAGACCCCGAGCTCGACCGGGCACCCAGGCGACCTCAGGCCATCCCTCTGGAGCTCCCCTGGCCCGCAATCGACGGAGGAAGGCCGTCTTCCTCGCCTCCGGCCAGTTCGGCCGCCGCCACACTCCGGCTCCGTTCGTCACGAGCAGGCCCTCCCCCATCCATCCAGCACCACCACCGACTCCCCTCGACCATGCGGAGCCACCCATCACCTCAAACTCGCTCGGGAACCACCGTAGCCCAAACCCCCGAAACCTCCCGAAGCCACCTCCGCCGCGGAGCTCGCCGCCGGTGACTCCCTCCACCCCCGCCAACCTCACGACCATCGGAAGGACCGCCCTGGACCAGCGGATCCGTCCCTGCCCACGGGATCCCGTGAGGAGCCGCCGTTTGCTGGCGTTGATCGCCGGAACCCCGCCACCGCTCGGATAGAGGGGGAGGGAGGCGGGCGACTGGTCAAACCTGACCAGTGGGCCCCCTGGACCCACTGTCAGTGACCCTGAACCGGCCCGCGCTGTTTTAAGTGGAGGCGTAAAACCAGAGTACGTCTCCTACGTGTATTTGTTTCGAAACGTTTTTCTTTTTCTGTTTTATTTAAAAACAGAATTTTGACTGGCTATAACTTTCTAAATATAAGTCCAAATGACTTGATTCTTTTTCTATTGTTTCTCAAATTCTGTCTAGTTTATTTTCATATTTATTTGAAAATTTTCCAAACAACTTTTTTGTACTGTTTTGAAACTATGTGTTAATTTGAAATTTTCTCAAAATAGGATTTGTTGGGGACAGACGAAAACTTTCAAAAGTTTTGGAATGAACCCTGCCTCTCCACAACTTGAAGGCAAGCATTCTGAACCCTGGCATAATATTTTTGAGTGTTGTTTGATACGGTTACAACACCACCTTGACACGAAGTATTTGTTATTTTATGTGATTATATGATCATACTCATGGGTGCATAATGAATGTTCCTTGCTGTTGGAAAATGGATATGCTTGTGATAGCAATCATCCTCGTATGCCTTTCATGCCTACCGGAAGGAAACCAGGAAAGTCTCTGTCTTGGGTAGACACGAGCTTGTCTCTAGTTCCTCGTCGAGATGATTGTGTCCAGTATGGCATGATGAGGTATGATGAGTGGTGATTCTGTCTGTTGGTTGAAATATAATTGTTATACTAATCACGCAGGGAATACTTAAACCTCTTGAGTCGACCATAGATCGAGCCTTGTTCCAGTAACCCCCATACTTGTTTCGTACTACCACTTGTCCCTCCCACAGGTAGGATACAGTTCAGTAAGTTGTCAACCCCTTTCTTGGCACACACCGTACAGAGAGGCCATGGTGGAAGATACCGGCTGCATCAGGTAGGCATGCCACCTAGTACGGGGGCATGGGTGTTTCCGGTTGGGACCAAGAGGGGGGCACCCCTTAGTAGCGCGCGGTGTAAATTTGATCCCATGCTAATCGAGGTTTTAGCCTCCCCACTTAGAGTTTTGCTTGATAGGTGTCGTGGGTGATTCCAGACACCGGTAAGTTAAGTTGGTGTGTGCGAGTCAGGTGTGTTTTCAACTAAAAGACCGTAAATGGAATTAGTCCCGATGGACTAAAGGAATCCGTTACTCGTGGGTAAAGAGTACACCCTCTGCAGAGATTATATCTATTCGAATAGCCATGTCTATGGTTAAGGACTACAATTTGGGATGGGTCAAGTGACGGTCTTAGTGTCGGTCTTCGGAGGAAAAACTACTGAACCAAAACATGGATCATGACTTGTGACTCATGATGATTATGATTACTACTATTATGGACTAACCATTACATTATTTGAATTATTGAGTATCCCTGGGACGGTTCTACCTCCTGGATATTCATTGTGATTATTTTCTTATGAGCCCTTTATGTGGTGTCGCACAGACGCCCGACTGTGGCATGCTTGTTATTTCTATTATTTATAAGCCCTTTATGTGGTGTCGCACAAACGCCCGACTATGGCATGCTTGTTATTTCTATTATTTATAAGCCCTTTATGTGGTGTCGCTCAGACGCCCGACTGTGGCATGCTTGTTATTTCTAATATTTATAAGCCCTTTAGGTGGTGTCTCTCAGATGCACGACTGTGGTATGCTTGTTATTTAAACTACTTATAAGCCCTTTATGTGGTGTCGCTCAGACGCCCGACTGAGGCATGCTTTAAATTATTATCCTTTCGAGGCGTCGCTTCAGACACCCGATCGGTGCATTTTATTTCTACTCCATTATTGCTTATTCATGTTGTATATGAATAACCTGCTTGCGCGCATCATGGATTTTATTTTGTGACTGACTTTGCGATCATAGATTATTTCAGGACATGATTGTCATTTGTTATATTATACCCGTGTTCATAATGTTTGCGAGTACATTCAAAGTACTCACTGGCTTGCCCTGGCTATTGTCTTGGCCAGATTTCTTGCATGGAGAGGAGCGTTGCGATGACAGCCCTGGAACATACGCAATGGTGATAGCAGCCTCGCGAAGATAGGAGTTATCCTGGTCGGCTGTTCCTGTGGGAAATGGAGTCCCATGGCCACTGATGAACCTCAAACCGCTTCTGCCATCAACCACTAGAAACCATTTGTTGTACTCATAGGCCAGAATGGTCTTGTACTACATATTTTGTATTTTTGCTTGGAATTTTTGTATCAAGTTGGTGCCTCATCAGCTAACAGTAATCCTGGGGCTGGTGAGCACAAGGACCATTTTCTGGGAAATTGACATCCCGAAAATCCGGTCCTGACAATTTTCCAATGATGTGTTGCCATCCTATGATGTCTGAGTAGATTTTCGTTGTCCTATCGGTGATTGATGAATTGCTATGATTGGTTTGAGTTGCATGTTTTATTATTGGTGCTATCCTATTGTGCCCTCCGTGTCGCACAAGCGTGAGGGATTCCTGCTGTAGGGTTTGCAATATGTTTATGATTTGCTTATGGTGGGTGGCGTGAGTGACAGAAGCACAGACTCGAGTAAGTAGGTTGTTTGTGTATGGGATAAAGGGGACTTGATACTTTAATGCTATGGTTGGGTTTTACCTTAATGAATCTTTAGTATTTGCGGATGCTTGCTAGAGTTCCAATTATAAGTGCATATGATCCAAGTAGAGAAAGTATGTTAGCTTATGGCTCTCCCTCAAATAGAATTGCAATAGTGATTACCGGTCTAGTAATGTAGTCAATTGCTTAGGGGCAATTTCACAACTCCTACCACCACTTTTCCACACTCGCTATATTTACTTTATTACTTCTTTATCTAAACACCCCCTACTTTTTATTTACGCGTTCTTTATTATCTTGCAAACTTATCCAATAACACCTACAAAGTACTTCTAGTTTTATACTTGTTCTAGGTAAAGCGAACATCAAGCGTGCGTAGAGTCGTATCAGTGGCCGATAGGATTTGAGAGAGTATTTGTTCTACCTTTAGCTCCTCGTTGGGTTCGACACTCTTACTTATCGAAAGAGGCTACAACTATCTCGTATACTTGCGGGTCATCAAGAGTCCCCGTCGCCGATCTCCTCTGGCTCGCTGTCAACAACTTGCCATCCTACATTGCCATCGAGCCACTTTTGTCATTTTTGAAGGACACATTCTGTGACGCTGGCTTGGGATCCACAGCTTCCAAGTTAGACCTCATCGACGGCGACCATGAGGAAGGCACCCTCTCCGGCTCTTCCAAGGGGAAAAGAGCCCATCTGCTCTTCCAAGGGGAAAGAGCCCATCCGCGACATTAGGGAGGGCACCCTACAACCGTGCTCTTCCAAGGGGAAGGAGCCCATCTGCGACAACATGGAGCGCATCCAGGGTCCGTTCTCTTCCCACGGGAACGAGCCCATCTGTGACAAGTGAGGAAACCCACGATTTGTTTTGCCGTGCCTCTTCACAGGGGGAAACCCATGATTTGTTTTGTCGAGTCCCTTTTGTAGTGTAGTGAGAATATGTCCAGTTTTAATTGCTATATCTGGTTTTTTGTAGCATGCCTTGTTTATTTTAGTTGTTCACAATGCGATGCTCTATATGTGCAATTATTTACCGTGCAGTATATTTCATCAATCCAGTTTTGAACATACCGATAGGAGTACATATATTTGCTTGTTGTTAAGCCTGTTATAGCTAGCATATGCCTCTTTTAAAGTTTTTTGATTGTTCTATTATTTGTAGTTAGCATATGTCCAGTTCAAATGTTATCTTTGATTGTTCGTAGTATGCCTGGTTTATTCCAGTTATTCACAACGTGATGTTCTATATGTGCAAGTATGAACTATGCAATTCAATCTCATCAGTACCAGTTTCAACAATACCACTATGGCCCTGTTTGTTTCGGATTCTGGGACCAGATTCAGCTTTGCCAGTGAAGCCGAATCTGGAATCTGAAACAAACAGCTATTTGGAATCAGCTTTGCCAGTGAAGCTGAATCTGGATTTGGGTCATTTTTAGTGCAATTTCCTGAAGCACCTCCAAGTGTACTTCAGTGGTGAAGCTGATTCCCAGAAACAGCTTCGCCACTGAAGCGAATCCATAGGTGATTCAAATCCAAGCGAAGCTGAAATAAACAGGGCATGAATGACTACATTTGGTTGCTGCGTCTTGTAGTTAAACACACCTTTCCATTTTTATTTAATAATAACCAGTGTACTTAGACCGGCACAATACCAGTTTGAATGACTATGTTTGCTTGTTGTTAAATGTTAGGCCTGTTGCAGTTAACACACCTTTTCACTTGTTTTGCTTCACTAGCGTGCTTAAACCTGCACATTGAAGCTATCTTTTGGAGATTATTTTGTCTGCCATGGATAATTTTGGTTGATGTTTAGCCTATTGTGCTTAACATGCTTCTCGATGTCCCTACACAGGACAATTTTGGGAACGACTGCTGTTTTCCATCGAGGTTAGTTTCATCCCATGGCTTATATATGCTCACTGTTCAGGATATCGGTAGCTGGTACCATATAGGTCAAATGATAAGGGACTAATCGGTGAATTGGACTTTTAACTGAATATATCTGCAACCCATTTATCGTTAGGTTAACCAGGGCCATATGTAATATATCTGAGGCTACATAGCAACATGCACTGTACTTAATGTCTACATATGCAATCCTAGGCTACATAGCAACAAGGAAGAGTGTTACCTTAATGTTCTGATGATGTCTAGATACACGTAGAAGAGCAGCAGCAACAACAACAACAACACAGCCCTGTTTGGATACTCAACTTAGTTTAGAGGTTAGAGTTAGTTTCTAGCTCATGACTAACCCTGAACTAACTCCATCCAAAGAGGTGTTTGGATGACAGGATTAGATACTTAGATTGACAATAAATGCACTAGGAGAACTAGCTCCAATTAGCACCTCTTGGGTTGGATAGTTTTTTTGGGTGGGTTATAGATGCAACTAGCTCAAACTAGCCCTCATGTTTAGATATACTTTAGAGTTATTTGAGCCCGAACTAGCTCAAACTAACTCTAACCCATGGATACATCAACAGTTAATCAACCGATAATTTATAAGAATGCAATAAACTCCTTCTCGCCCATAATATAAGATGTTAATTCATCAAATATGTGAGTATACTGGATGTTATAAGATATTATATAAGAGTGTTGCACTACATCATTGTGCAATTGGTGTTTATCTTCTAATATTAACTTGGTGCTTTTAAGTACATATGTCATTGGTAAAGATCCGCACTTCGACCCTTTCTGCGTATGGGGAAATGAGATATTGATGAACCAACATCAAGTGAGGAAGCTGATAAAGATTGTTAGTAAAATGGGTCAAAAGATGGCAATTAAACAATTTGTTTACACTTTATCCAATACAACAGCGAACTGCAGTACGGTAAGTAAGAACTCTGCAGCCTTCTTCTTACTACCCATAATGAGTTGTGTTAGATGACAATGTCTGAATCTTTTTTCCTTTGCAGTGGATCCCAAAGCAGTTTATTAAAGATTACCTCTCAAACTGCATGATTGGTGGGCATGCAAATGTTAAAGTATTTCTACCAGAACACAATGATTATCTAGATGTTTGCATGAAGACCGTGAAGGGTGGGCGGTCGGCCATCACAAGGGGTTGGAATAGAGTCGTGCGTGCCTTCTGCATGGAGGAGGCAAAATATGGGCATTCCGCTTCACCTTGTTCAGCAACCAGAATATATTTTGCCTCTTTCTTTACCGTCTCTAATAGTACAAGTATACAACTGTGGTTCATCATTCTTTATTTGGTTCTTATGTAATTCTTGATGTGTACCTATGAATTGAATAATTCATTGGTTGTCTGAACCTAATGGATATGAATAAAGCTATAGCATACATTCAATTTCAATTTCAATTTGATATAGCAACAATTAAATTACGGTGAAATTACGCTCTCCAGGTTATTGCGGCACACACGGTTGGTAAAATACAAACATTTGCGATATACACCATAATCTAAGACGGTTCATAGAGAGGAAAAGTGTGCAAGCGTGCACATAGTTGCCGTTTGCAAAGCGTGTGCGATGTCAGACAATATCACAAATGGTGCTAGCAAACTAACCATTTGCGATAGTTTCCTTATCATACATGATTTGCAACCATGAACTGTTTTTGATGAAGTATGCATCATAAACGTTGCACCACAGAATAGCATGTGCGATAGTTGCCTTATCGTACACGATTCGCAACCATGAACTGTTTCTGATGAAGTATGCATCGTAAACATTGCACCATAGAATAGCGTGTGCGATAGTTGTCGTGTACGATGATGTTACGGCAGTCCGACATTTCGTAATCCTATCCGACACTCGTATAACGATTAGCTAATTTTCTCAATTAGTTATCGCATATGGTTTGTGAAAAGCGAATGTGTGTGATTGTATGCTTATCATACAAGTTCTGTAATAGTGAACCGTTTGTGATGGGCTGGGCATCGTAAACGTAGCACCACAGAATACCGACTGCGATGGCAATGCAACCACAAATGACAAGGAGTACTGTAGGGTCCCTATCCGTGACGGTTTCTGGGTCGTGTGGGAAGGACCCCCTAATCTCCCATACTCACTAGGTGACGGTTCCAAATGCCGTCGCGGAAAGGGGTTTAAAATCGTTTGTATAGCACCGATGCGTACCAGTGCCTCTATGGACTAAACCCTTTGGTTTATATAGACACCAGGGGTACCTAGGGTTACACATGGTCGGTTACCTTCAGGGAATAAACATGCCAACTCCCTTATCTTGACTTGGAGGACACACCAAGACTTCAGGGGTGTCCTTCCCGAACACGGAGTCGCTTATAGCTCGGCCTTCCAATGATGGATCAAGAGTGACCCAGCTGTCTGGCAGCCCAAGGACCCCTTAGTCTGGGATATCTTCAGTAGCCCCTGAACTAGTCTTCAAAGCCGAGGTATGTGCGGGAGTCATCAACTTTGTGGACCAGTTCCTTCCTTCCGTGATGCTTGTGATAGGTCTGCTGTCACCCCTTGTCTGGATTATGTTGCTCACCGCGTCCTAGAGGAGGGCCAAGTCGTCCCCACGCGGAAGCCGGGCGAGAGGGTGGTGTTCCTCCCTCACTTCATCCGGGGAGGGGGATTCGATCAAGGAGGGACTCTACATCAACCTTACCTCCCTTCTGATGATGTGTGAGTAGTTTACCACAGACCTACGGGTCCAGAACTAGTAGCTAGATGGATTCTTCTCTCTCTTTGATCTTCAATACAATGTTCTCCTCGATGTTCTTGGAGATCTATTCGATGTAATATTCATTTGCGGTGCATTTGTTGAGATCCGATGAATTGTGGATTTATGATCAAATTATCTATGAATATTATTTGAGTCTTCTCTGAACTCTTTTATGCATGATTAAGATAGCTTTGTATTTCTCTCCAATCTATTGATTTGGTTTGGCCAACTAGATTGATTTTTCTTGCCATGGGAGAGGTGCTTTGTAATGGGTTCAATCTTGCGGTGCTTATTCTTAGTAACACATGGGGACATGCCACATATTTGTATTGTTGCCATTAAGGAAAAAAGGTGGGGTTTATTCATATTGATTGTATCTATCCCTCTACATCATGTCATCTTGCTTAAGACGTTACTCCATTCTTGTTAACTTAATACACTAGATGCATGCTGGATAGCGGTCACTGTGTGGAGTAATGGTAGTAGATGCAGGTAGGAGTCGGTCTACTTTTCACATACATGATGTCTATATTCATGATCATTGCCCTAGATATCAGCATAACTTTGTGCTTTTCTATCAATTGCTCAACAGTAATTTGTTTACCCACCGTATGTGTTCTTTCAAGACGGAAGCCTCTAGTGAAAATTATGGCCCCCATGTCTATCTTTTATCATATTGTTTTCAGATCTATAAAACCAAAAATCCAAAAAATTACCTTGCTGCAATTTATTTACCTTTACTTTATTCTCCACTTTTATTTATCTTTTATACCTATCTCTATCAGATCTCATCCTTGCAAGTCACCGTGAAGGGATTGACAACCCCTTTATCGTGTTGGGTGCAAGTATTTGTTTGTTTGTGTAGGTGTAACCATTGGTGACTTGTGTGTTCCTCCTACTGGATTGATACCTTGATTCTCAAACTGAGGGAAATACTTATCTCTACTTTACTGCATCACCCTTTCCTATTCAAGGGAAAAACCAACGCAACCTCAAGAAGTAGCATTCCCCGAAGGAACCCGAGGGTCAAACCCCCCGCCCAGAGGTATGTACCCGAAGACACTCCAGTGTGTCCAAACTAAGGTCATCATTAACCATATGCCAGCTTTTAATATTGTAACCCGCCGTGTGATGACCTCCCAACTGATCGAGTCTCAGAGGGGGATTCTCCGCCAGCCGAGCTAGCAGAGAGCGGGACCGCGTCGCGCACCACGCCTCCTCTGGTCGTCGAGGAGACTGGGGAGGTGCTATCCTGGAAGTACCCTCCTGTGCCTAACACGGGGGGGGGGGGTGGGGGGTGGGGGGGTGGGGGTGATGACTGTTGGGAAACATTGCATGGAAAATAAATTCTGCGCACACGCAAGATCTATCAAGGAGATGCATAGCAACAAGAGGGGGAGAGCATGTCTACATACCCTCGTAGACCGTAAGCGGAAGCGTTTGACAACACGGTTGATGTATTCGAACTTCTTCACGTTCCAATCGGTCGATCACCGAACGTACGACACCTCCACGTTCAACACACGTTCAGCTTGATGACGTCTCCGACTTCTTGATTCAGCGAGATGGCAAGGTAGTGGATGAGTTCCGGCAGCACGATGGCATGGTGACGGTGATGGTGATGCGATCTTTGTAGGGCTTTGCCTAAGCACTACGAAAATATGACCGGGGGAGTAAACGGTGGACGGGGGTGCCGCACATGGCTAAGACAATGTTGTGTGGTGTTGTGGCGCTCCTCCCTCACATATATATAGGTGGGGGAGGAGAGGCAGCCCCTAGGGAGCCCCAAGTGGTCGGCAGCTGCCCTAGGGCACCTTCCTAGCCGTGACCCCCCATTCCTTATTTGAACATGAGGGGAAAGGAAAGGGAGATGGCTGCCTTAGGACGCCTCCCCTTTCCTTCCCTCCCTCCTTTGGTGCGTGGGCAGGGGGTAGAGGGGTGCACCAGTCCCTTGTGGGATGATGTGCTCTTCCCCTTTTGGCTCATAAGGCCCAATAACTTACCGGGATTGTTTTGCTTGTGAGAGAGGACTAAGGATGCTTCTTGAACCCGTAGGGGGAGAGTGTGTCTACGCACACGCAAGATCTATCAAGGAGATTGCTACGTCTTGAGCTTGCGTTGGTTTTCCTTGAAGAAGAAAGGGTGATGCAACAATAGTAGCGTAAGTATTTCCCTCAGTTTTTGAGAACCAAGGTATCAATCCAGTAGGAGGCTCCTCAAAAGTCCCACGCACCTACACAAGAAAACAAAGAACTCGCAACCAACTCAATAAAGGGTTGTCAATCCTTCACGGCCACTTCATGAAAGTGAGATCGATAGAGATAGTATGATAAGATAAATATATTTTTGGTATTTTATAATATAGATGCAAAAAGTAAAGATGCAAATAAAAGTAGATTGAAAGCTTATATGATAAAAGATAGACCCGGGGGTCATAGGTTTCACTAGAGGCTTCTCTCAAGATAGCATAAGTATTACGGTGGGTGAACAAATTACTGTCGAGCAATTGATAGAAAAGCGAATAATTATAAGATTATCTAGGAATGATCATGTATATAGGCATGACGTCCGTGACAAGTAGACCGACTCCTGCCTGCATCTACTACTATTACTCCACACATCGATCAACTCTTGCCTGCATCTAGAGTATTAAGTTCATAAAGAACAGAGTAACGCATTAAGAAAGATGACATGATGTAGAGGGATAAACTCAAGCAATATGATATAAACCCCATCTTTTTATCCTCGATGGCAACAATACAATACGTGCCTTGCTGCCCCTGCTATCACTGGGAAAGGACACCGCAAGATCGAACCCAAAGCTAAGCACTTCTCCCATGACAAGAAAGATCAATCTAGGAGGCCAAACCAAACTGATAATTCAAAGAGACTTGCAAAGATAACTCAATCATACATAAAAGAATTTAGAGGAGATTCAAATATTTCTCATAGATAAACTTGATCATAAATCCACAATTTATCGGATCTCGACAAACACACCGCAAAAAGAGTTTACATCGAATAGATCTCCACAAGAGAGGGGGAGAACATTGTATTGAGATCCAAAAAGAGAGAAGAAGCCATCTAGCTAATAACTATGGACCCAAAGGTATGTGGTAAACTACTCACAACTCATCGGAGGGGCTATGGTGTTGATGTAGAAGCCCTCCGTGGTCGATTCCCCCTCCAGCGGAGCGCCGACGAAGGCTCCAAGATGGGATCTCGCGAATACAGAAGGTTACGGTGGTGGAAATTGTGTTTCTGTCACACCCTGATTTTCATGGCACAACACTTAAGTCAATAAATAATGCTAAAATGTGGTTTGACAAAAACTTTTGAGTGTTTTGTCTTTGCTTTGATTGATTGTTTGTCTGCTGTTTGCAAGTGCTCTAAAAATCAAATAAATCCTCCAACTCCTATACTTCATCTCCTTGATCCAAAACCTTTTCCCAATGATCATGCCATGTGTATAGTGCAATATAGAATTTTCTTACAAAAATCATTTGGCCAAATAGTATTTTCAAAAATTAGTTTTATAAAAACCCCTGAATTGAGGTTTGCACTGCAAGTACTTAATTAAGGGCAGTAAAAATCTTTCCAAAAATATATTTGACTCCTATTAGATATAGGATACCCAGAAACCACAAAAATATAATTTTAAAAGTTATTTTGCTATTTTATTTAAAAGCTTTTTCTTAAGGCCAGAGATGGTCTTTAATAGGGAAAAATTATTTATTGCTTCAAAAATATTTGACAAAATTTAGGGGAGCTCATAGGACATATATTGTCCATATATAAGAGTTTCAACACATGGTCATGTTCAAAATATTGGTCAAATACCTCAACAACCCTTTCTGGATATTTCAAGCTTTTGAAATATTTACAAAGGAAATATTCTCCAAAAATTCCAAGGAAATTCTAGCATGTCACATATGACATATTAGATGATCTTGCCAAGCCTCATGACTTGGAGAACAATATAACATCATCAAATCCCCTCAAAACCATTTCTGTCCATTTTGAAGTTTGAGCAACTTTACATTGCCAAACATGTCCAAATATTCTCAAACCTTGTGAACATGCTGAAATGTTCTAATTATTCATCTAGACCAAGTGGCACAAGTTGGAGAACAATTTAACTTGATCAAAGTGCCCCAAAACCCTTCCTGTCCAGAACCAAATTTGAACAACTCTACATTGGAAACTTTCTCCTTTTGATCTCAACTTTTGTAGACATGTTCATACCCTCAAATGATGGCACTGCACCAACTAGTGCATCAAGGAGAATAGATTTGAATGGCTAAACCTTGGAAAGCCCATTTCTGTTGATTTCTAGGGTTTACCAAAGTTGCATTGTCAACTTTCTTCAAATGAGCTCCAAATTGGTGGAAGGCCCTAATTATATGTGTCATTTCACCCTATGGAGTCTCATGGCAGATGCAAATCATCTACTTGCCCAAACCACCATCAAACACCTTCTGGCAGAAAATTAAAATGCCTGTTTTGGCCACTTCCACTAATCTCCATGAGCTAAACTTTTTCCCACAGCCTCATCTGGTCCCCCTCTACCTCTGGTGTGCTTCCCTGCCCAAGAGGAAATGATGGAGGGGGGCAGAGACCCATTTTTCTTCTCTGGACAGCCACTTTTCCCTCCCCTTCTCATCTCTCTCTCACTCCTGGCAGGTTGTAGAGCATCCAATGCCACCTTCCCCCTTGTTTATTCCCTCTGCATGCCTTTGACACTAGTGGACACGCTGAAAGCATAAAAAAGCCGCAGATGCCGCCAAAGACGCGCTGGAGCACGCCATCGCGCCCTCGACCATTGACGCCGCGTCCCCCGACCACCTCGAGCCTCCCCCTCGCGCCAGTCGAGGTCCTCGACGTCCGCAACACGATAGCCGTGCAGTCCCCTCTCTCTCACCCCCTGCTGCTCGTGCTCGACGCCGCCTGGCTCGGCCAATGCTCGGCCTCGCACGCGCGAGCACCAGAGCCTCGCCCTGCTCCCTCTCTCTCTTCTTGGCACCCTAAGTGACGCCCACGAGCGCCGCAGACAGCCCCAAGCCTCCTCCCGTGGCCACCACGGCCATTTCCGCAGATGCCCGTAGGCCTCGTCCACGGTGAGCCATGGCTTCGCTATATAAGGCCGCCCAAGGCCTCTCTCTGGAGCCCTTTCGCTCTATCTCCCTCCCGTATGCCGCCCAGACCCAGCTAACCCTCTCGTCGAGCCCTCCATCGCTCCCCATGGCCGGGATGCCGCCGCTGGCCTCCGCTCCGATTCGGACAAGGACGAGGTGCTCCCCACCTCCTCTCCCCTCCAGCAGAACCGCCTCTCCTCGGCGACCCCTCCGGTGGCCGGAGCTTGGCCGGGTGGCTCAGCCGCCGGGGCAAGCGACGGCAGGCGCCACCCGCGCCTCGATCCCTCTGTCCCGGCGTGGGAGGAAGGAGACGACCTGGGGTGGGCCCATGGGTCAGCGACTCAGCCGGCGGGCCCCGGCGTTTAAGTGGAGGCGGGATCCCGTCGAAACCGCCTTCCCTGCAGGGAAGCGTACTCCCGTAGTACGCCGTCGGCGTGGCCCTCCTTAGCCGCGTGGCCGTGCAGCTGGGCCGGCCCAGTGCGCTGCGGCGCTATCCTGCGCTCAGGGCGCGGCATAGGTATAACGCCCCTTCCTTTGTCTTTTTTTCCTTATTCTTTTTCAAGTCAACTTGTAAAATCTCCCAAACAATTCAAATGGACTCCAAATTTGATGATTCAAATTTCTAGGGGATCCACAAATCATGATCTATCACATGGTGCTATTTGTACATTTTTCCAGAAACTTCCACTTTAGAAATATTTATCAAAACCCCATTTTCTTAATTCTGTGATAATCTTTAGAAAATCACAGAGAGCCCATTTTTGATCCAAATGCCATGATTCAAATTCCTAGATGCTTCTAAGTTCATAACTTAGTTTATGAACATTTTTCTTAATACCTTATGTGCCCCACAAAATACTGAGCCATTTCTTCATATTTGTCAACTTTGCAAATTCATAGGAAATTCCTTTGAACTCCAAATCCAGTGAAACCGGCTCCTAGATGCTTCTAAAATCATCCTTTGTTAAATGGGTGCCTTTGCTCATTTTTCAAAAAATATATTTCTGTACACTTCTTGCAAATCCATAAACCCCTTGATTCCATCATATTGAAATGTTCAGAGATATCCATTCATAGAATCCCAATGAAACCACTTTGGTCATCCCTCATATGACCAGAGGTATCCTAGAAAAGTCCAACTCATATTTTTAGAGCACTTTTATTTCCTACCTTGTTGTGTTGCTTATTATGGTTGCTTTCAACGATAGTTGACGAAGTAGACGCAATGCTCGGAGTTGGACCAGAGATATTTGAAGTCCTCGAAGACTTTGTTAAACAGGCAAGCAGCCCTTTGACCATGTCTATGAAACCCTTTTTATGCATGTAATATAGCTCTTTATTATTGTTGCATCGGAATCATGATGAGGTAGTAACCACTTGATGGTTTGCCACCGTACTTTCTCGTTGATACTTGCATTGTGCATGACCCTACCTTCTTATGAGGGTTATGCCGGTGGGAGTAGATAGGATGCTAAGTAGTGCTACGCAAAAAGGGACGGGGATATGCATGGTGATGGAGACAAAAGTATTTTCAAAAGATTTTTCGAAAACCCCATCGGGTGCGACTTATGCCCGAGGGAGATGATGAGATGGGTAACCACTTGATGACGAAGTGGTGTACCGAGGCAAGTGTGTGTTGTTTTTGAAAAAGGATTAGATTTAAGATTTGTCGACTGACCCAACCTTACATGCGCAACCACTCTACCCTTATATGGGAAAGGGCATTATTGAGTACCTAGACCGATACTAGCTTGGAGCCCGCATTACTAGTGACGGGGGAGAGTTGGTGCTCTCTCTCGGGACGGGGTCGTGCCAGGTAGGGCGGCCATGACTGTTTTCACGTGGCACCGGACACACCGCTGGTACCCGTGCTGTGGTATGTGATAATTATGGGAGCGAGGCTCCAAGAAAGTGTTTTGTGAAATGTTGGGCACGGGGGTTACTGCCAATTGAGTGGACTCCATGTTAGTGTCGTCTAGGGAAAGGTAGTGATCGGGTGCTTACCCCGGTACTTGAGGTACCGCTGGTCGTGGATGACACGGAAGTTCCCGGATCTAGTGGGTACAGTGTGCAACCTCTGCAGAGTGTAAAACTATTCAATAGCCGTGTCCACGGTCAAGGACAGATTGGGTGGTGCTGCTTAAACTACGCCCGAGTTTTCAACCGTGCGTGTGTGTTGATAAAACTACTTGGGTCAAGTCAAAGGACTTGACATGTTTGAGATGGGTTGGTGCCCACTCTATTTATGTTGGGTTGGTTCCCACTCTATTTATGTTGATATCTCAAATCTGTCCTCATGGTTACCGGAATTCTCTTGATGCATGCCTTACAAAGATGTTGAACATGTCATTGCACTCAAAACTAGCTTTCTGCAAAGTTTACCTATATCATGCTTTGTTGTATCTTGAACCAAAACATGGGTTGCTTAAGTAGTACATTCAAAGTACTCATTGGCTTGCCACGGTTATTTTATTGGCGGGCATGAAAGAACAGGATACGATGAGGAATACGCTGACGAGCATGCGAGCTAGGACGCTTCAGTGTAATGCCCGAGGGTTAAGGCGATGGCATGGGTCCAAGTTGTTATTGAAGATTTTCCGCTGCGATGATACACTCAAGACTTGACCATAATGGTCCTACTTGTGTAAAACGGTATGTATGGATGTAAGACTCTTGTTATTCAGCTTAGTGTGTTCAAGTGAGCATTGATCTCGGGATCATCAGACACGCAGCATTCGGTGATCACGACTTATGAGTCGGGTCCCCACAGAGCTGGTATCGAGCCATCCCGACTATAGGAAGCCTTAGTTAGCATGGTCGTTAGTTAGGGTAAAACTATTTCCAAAACAACTACTAGTTTTAAAACTATCTGCATTTCTTCCTTCTCGGTTTTTCGGAAACTAAGGGATACTTTCCTTATTGATCTCTTCCCCTTCAAAACCTTTGGTCGCTAGAACCCTTATGCCCCTGACCACTGGATTCCTTGCAATCCTCGTGGATAATCTAGGAGGAAGATGTCTTGCCACACGTTCACCCACATCTCCCGAACACAAGATTGGCGACATCACAGCAGGACGATACCAACAGAAGGCACATCCTGGAGGAATGAGGACCTGAAGACCCAGGAGATGGTGACATCCTTGACACTGCCCCAAGATTATGCAACCTTAGCCTACGATGATCAGGCATAGGGTATGCAAGATCATGATATATATCGCTAATAGAGTAACCCTGTCACTACCGTTGTTGTATCAGCAACCACCGATGGATGAGAACCTAACCATTTGGTCCGCCTCACCATAGTGAGCAGGAAAACGGTTCTCCTCATCCCCCGCTCTTGGTGTCGATGTTGTCATCAACGTAACCGACATGATGGACCTCTATTATGCCTTGATATGTCATTGCATAAAGGATTACCTACCTGGTACCATCAACGACTTAGAAGACAAAAAGGGATCTTCATGATTAAGAAGACAATGGAAGACCAAGTCAATGCCAGTTATGAGGAGCCACCTTCACCCCATCACTCCAACAGGCGAGAAGTTGTTGAAGACTCTTCAAGCTCAACCGGGATCGTTTCATCGAACAACTACAAGAGACGTAGCAACACCTGAGGGAAACCCGGGAGACTGCATGAGGCACAAGTCACGACTATAGAGTCCGAGAACCCCTAGGGTAGGATGAGTCGTGTACCCCCTATGCGCAGTCGAGTCCGTATGATGGTTCGAGTAGAACCATGATTGTGTGTTGCTTGTTTTTATTTGTTTGTGTTTTAATATCAGTCGCCCTTTTTGCCCTAGGCAACAAGTACACAACTATATCACCTGCCTTATTTTTGTTGTTTGTGTTTGGCCTTTTGGCACTTGTTTGTTTGCACCTGCACCATAGAAACCCCTTTAGGCACTCCCCTCCTCTATGCTACTTTTCCCTCTCATATCTCTCCTCAACTGAAGACAAGCAAGACAATATGCAACAAGGATTCCACCTTGGCGACCAACAAGCACTGAAGACTTTTGCTACAACCTCCTCGACCAAGTACAACCCCGTATGTTTACACCTCAAGACTAGAACCATATCCCTAGACCTACAGGACTTCACAAGATACTCCAGCTCGAAACCTTAACCCTGAGCTTAACCTACGGAATCACAAGGGAACAAGTTAAGCTACAGTAAGCCTTGCTTATCACTGGGTTCATTATGGAACTAGTGGACATAGTGAATGAGCACATTACCATCCTAAGATAGCACCAAAACTGACGATGCCATATGAAAGACCAATTTAAGGATGTAGGGACAGATGAAAAATGACTTGATGAGTTTATATCAATGACTTTGAGGAATTATCTGAGACTCTTTGGTGGATTATAAGGCTACCATGTTGGTAGATGAATTTGGTGGGATCATGATTATAGAGTAGCATAGCTTTCATTACCCCTGAGTAAATTGGATTTATAGGACAATTATGATCACAAGCTGAAATTCTTGGAAGTATTTGGATTTAACTTAGCCATGGGATATTGATAGGAGACAGTTGATATTACGTAAATGACTTGGGGGAACATGTAGGATTTCTCGTTGGACACAAGATTTGGATTTAAATAGGTGATCCTAGTTGAATATAGATGCTGAGTATGTCTACATGGTTCGGAGTAAATTGGATTTAGACTAATGACCTCGATCATGATACCATGTTTCTCGGTGGACGATAAACTAGGAGATTGGACTAATTGTCGGAGTTTATTTAGGCATCTTTGTGAGCTTGACCTTGGAGTATTATTATTAGAACACAATAATGGGAATTGGTGGATTAACTATAGTAAGGCAGCCCTTTCAAGTATTGGGGATTATAAGGACTTTAGGAGATCATGTGGAACACCAGCATAGGCATTGGATTTGTAGAATTAATGGATTATGTAGTGACTAATGGAAGTTAACAGGTTGTTGGAGTTGATTCATAGAAAAGGAAACAAGATTTTGGAGTGGCATACGACGTGTTTCCTTAATACGGAGATGCGCTAGCATGGACCTTGGAGGAATAGGATGAGCACTTGGATTGTCCTGTTTTACTCCAGCTTAGCAGCTTATATGTCCTACCCATGGATTTTTAGGGGTAGACATACATAAGAGTTTGGGGATTGTAGACATGTATGATTTTGTTAGACCTCCTCTTGGGAGTCATGAGGATACTGAATAGCATGAGTGATGATTGGAGTTGGCCTATACGAAATGATGCTATCAGTGATATGATGTGATTTGTTTAAAGGACGAGATAGACTACTCGCATCTCGTAAACTGTGCTTAAAGATAGGATGATAAATGTTCATTCGCACACTAGAATCCTTGAAACCCTTATGCCCTACCAAGCCACAACACGGTTGGATCATGACCTTGGGCCTTGTCTCTAGATCAATAAGACCTTGACCAATGCTCAACCGTGACCCTCACCAATGCCTCAGCCCACTCTCGCACTCCCAAATACTTGATAGAGTACTTGGGCAAGTAAATCATCATCCTTACTTGAGGACATGTATGTCCACATGAAGACGGAAGAAGAGTTGATCGGATGGTTAGGGAACATCCAAGACCGCCATGTTAAGGAGGAAGAACTATACCAACCACCGCTATCAAGGAGTGAGCTTCGCGTTGAAGACCGTGCATATCGCAAGCCACTCCTCTCAAAGGCAACTACGGCCTCATGAAGAAAACTATGCTACTCATGACCTTGAGCTAGCAGCGAAGGGTTCATGCCACAAGACATGGCGACATTACCTCTTAGGGAAGCGATGTGAGATATACACAGATCACAAAAGTCTGAAGTATATTTTCACCAAAGGGAATTGAACATGAGGCAAAGAAGATGGCTAGAGTTGATCAAAGATTATGACCTCAGTGTTCAATACCACCCTGGGAAGGCTAATGTGGTAGCAGATGCCATAAGCAGAAAGGCTTTGTTCCTTGAATGCTATGCTTAAGGACAAGCTACCCGCCTTGTATGAAGAACTTGAAAGCTTCGGGTTGCAACTGGTTGCACCAGGATTCATAGCTAACCTTGAAGTCAAGCCGACCCTGATGGATGAGGTTAAAGAAGCTCAGAAGGGACACGAGAGTATTGAAGGCATCAAGAGGAAGATCAGGGCGGGCAAAGCCCCAAGTTTCACAGAAGACGAGCAAGGAGTCGTGTGGTTTGGGAATCGCATTTGCGTACCCAACAAGATTGAGCTCAAGAATCTGATCTTGCAAGAAGCTCACGACACCCCGTATTCCATCCATCCTGGAGGAACCATGATGTATCAAGACCTGAAGGAAAGATTCTGGTGGCACGGGATGAAAAGGGAGATTGCCACCTATGTTGCAAAGTGTGACGTATGCCAGAGAGTCAAAGCTGAACATCAGCGACCCGCTGGATTGTTGCAACCCCTCAAGGTGCCTGAATGGAAGTGGGACAAAGTCGGGATGTACTTCATCACCGGTTTACCCAGGTCAAGCAAGGGACATGACTCCATATGGGTCTTTGTTGACCATTTGACCAAGGTGGCCCACTTCATTCCTGTCAAGACGACCTACAAGGGGGAACCAGTTAGCCAGTCTCTACATCAACCGAATCGTGAGCCTTCATGGTGTTCCCAAGGAGATTGTGTCAGATCGAGGAACCCAGTTTACCTCAAGGTTCTGGAAGAAATTCCAAGAAGCCATGGGGACCAAGTTGTCCTTCAGCACTGCTTTCCACCCACAGACCGGAGGTCAGACAGAACGAGTGAATCAGATACTCGAAGACATGCTCCGAGCCTGTGTCATAGCATATGGAGCTAAGTGGGAAGATTGCCTCCCTTTCGCCGAGTTCTCTTACAACAACAGTTATCACTCAAGCCTTCAGATGGCACCATTTGAGGTGTTATACGGACGGAAATGCCGCACACCCCTCAATTGGTCAGAAACCGGAGAAGGACTTGTCTTTGGCCCGATATCCTCCGTGAAGCCGAAGAGCAAGTCCAGCTTGTCAGAGAGCGTTTGAAGACTGCCAAGTCAAGACAAAAGAGCTACGCTGACTCACGTCGTCGAGACATGACCTTCCGGGTTGGAGACCATGTTTATCTCCGGGTCACCCCTCTCAAAGGAACCCAGCGCTTCCATGTCAAAGGAAAGCTCGCCCCAAGATTCATCGGCCCCCTTCGAGATCACTCCAAGATGTAACAACCCCCTCTGAGATCACTACGAGACAAAGAGAAGACAATTACCAGCTGGAGTTGCCACCTGAGCTACCTGCTGTGCACGATGCTTTCCATGCATCACAACCCCGGAAGTGTTTTCCAACTTCCTAGCTAACCCGAGCACTAATAAGGACATTGACCACCGAGCCATCGACCCCTAGCCCAATCTAACCTACCGCGAGCTACACATTAGCAACCTGGATCAAGAAGAGCGTCATACAAGAAGCAACACCACCAGGTACTTCAATCTCAATGGAGCACTACACGGAAGCAGAAACAACATGAGGACTTGAAGACTACCCCAGATCCAAGTTTCCATACTCCTTTCCGCGCCTAGTCTGGGAATCTCGGGGACGAGATTCTTGTAAGGGCGGTAGGTCTGTCACACCCTGATTTTCATGGCACAACACTTAAGTCAATAAATAATGCTAAAATGTGGTTTGACAAAAACTTTTGAGTGTTTTGTCTTTGCTTTGATTGATTGTTTGTCTGCTGTTTGCAAAAAATCAAATAAATCCTCCAACTCCTATACTTCATCTCCTTGATCCAAAACCTTTTCCCAATGATCATGCCATGTGTATAGTGCAATATAGAATTTTCTTACAAAAATCATTTGGCCAAATAGTATTTTCAAAAATTAGTCTTATAAAAACCCCTGAATCGAGGTTTGCACTGCAAGTACTTAATTAAGGGCAGTAAAAATCTTTCCAAAAATATATTTGACTCCTATTAGATATAGGATACCGAGAAACCACAAAAATATAATTTTAAAAGTTATTTTGCTATTTTATTTAAAAGCTTTTTCTTAAGGCCAGAGATGGTCTTTAATAGGGAAAAATTATTTTATTGCTTCAAAAATATTTGACAAAATTTAGGGGAACTCATAGGACATATATTGTCCATATATAAGAGTTTCAACACATGGTCATGTTCAAAATATTGTTCAAATACCTCAAAAACCCTTTCTGGATATTTCAAGCTTTTGAAATATTTACAAAGTAAATATTCTCCAAAAATTCCAAGGAAATTCTAGCATGTCACATATGACATATTAGATGATCTTGCCAAGCCTCATGACTTGGAGAACAATATAACATCATCAAATCCCCTCAAAACCATTTCTGTCCATTTTGAAGTTTGAGCAACTTTACATTGCCAAACATGTCCAAATATTCTCAAACCTTGTGAACATGCTGAAATGTTCTAATTATTCATCTAGACCAAGTGGCACAAGTTGGAGAACAATTTAACTTGATCAAAGTGCCCCAAAACCCTTCCTGTCCAGAACCAAATTTGAACAACTCTACATTGGAAACTTTCTCCTTTTGATCTCAACTTTTGTAGACATGTTCATACCCTCAAATGATGGCACTGCACCAACTGGTGCATCAAGGAGAATAGATTTGCATGGCTAAACCTTGGAAAGCCCATTTCTGTTGATTTCTAGGGTTTACCAAAGTTGCATTGTCAACTTTCTTCAAATGAGCTCCAAATTGGTGGAAGGCCCTAATTATATGTGTCATTTCACCCTATGGAGTATCATGGCAGATGCAAATCATCTACTTGCCCAAACCACCATCAAACACCTTCTGGCAGAAAATTAAAATGCCTGTTTTGGCCACTTCCACTAATCTCCATGAGCTAAACTTTTTCCCACAGCCTCATCTGGTCCCCCTCTACCTCTGGTGTGCTTCCCTGCCCAAGAGGAAATGATGGAGGGGGGCAGAGACCCATTTTTCTTCTCTGGACAGCCACTTTTCCCTCCCCTTCTCATCTCTCTCACTCCTGGCAGGTTCCAGAGCATCCAATGCCACCTTCCCCCTTGTTTATTCCCTCTGCATGCCTTTGACACTAGTGGACACGCGAGTGCGCGCGCAAAAGCCGCGGATGCCGGCCAAAGACGCGCTCTGGAGCACGTCATCGCGCTCCCGACCATTGACGCCGCGTCCCCCGACCACCTCGAGCCTCCCCCTCGCGCCAGTCGAGGTCCTCGACGTCCGCAACACGACAGCCGTGCAGTCCCCTCTCTCTCCCTCTCTCTCTCACCCCCTGCTGCTCGTGCCCGACGCCGCCCGGCTCGGCCAATGCTCGGCCTCGCACGCGCGAGCACCAGAGCCTCGCCCTGCTCCCTCTCTCTCTTCTTGGCACCCTACGCGACGCCCACGAGCGCCGCAGACAGCCCCAAGCCTCCTCCCGTGGCCACCACGGCCATTTCCGCGGATGCCCATAGGCCTCGTCCACGGTGAGCCATGGCTTCGCTATATAAGGCCGCCCAAGGCCTCTCTCTGGAGCCCTTCCGCTCTATCTCCCTCCCGTACGCCGCCCAGACCCAGCCAACCCTCTTGCCGAGCCCTCCATCGCTCCCCATGGCCGGGATGCCGCCGCTGGACTCCGCTCCGATTCGGACAAGGACGAGGTGCTCCCCACCTCCTCTCCCCTCCAGCAGAACCGCCTCTCCCCGGCGACCCCTCCGGTGGCCGGAGCTTGGCCGGGGGTGGCCTGTGCCGCCGGGGGCAAGCGACGGCCGCCACCCGCGCCTCGATCCCCTCTGTCGCGGGCGCGGGAGGAAGGATACGACCCTGCGGGTGGGCCCCGCGGGTCAGCGACTCAGCCGGCGGGCCCCGGCGTTTAAGTGGAGGCGGGATCCCGTCGAAACCGCCTTCCCTGCAGGGAAGCGTACTCCCGTAGTACGCCATCGGCGTGGCCCTCCTTAGCCAAGGGCCGTGCAGCTGGGCGGCCCGGTCCAAGGGCGCTATCTGCGCTCAGTAGCGGCATAGGTATAACGCCCCTTCCTTTGTCTTTTTTTCCTTATTCTTTTTCCAGTCAACTTGTAAAATCTCCCAAACAATTCAAATGGACTCCAAATTTGATGATTCAAATTTCTAGGGGATCCACAAATCATGATCTATCACATGGTGCTATTTGCACATTTTTCCAGAAACTTCCACTTTAGAAATATTTATCAAAACCCCATTTTCTTAATTCAGTGATAAACTTTAGAAAATCAGAGAGAGCCCATTTTTGATCCAAATGCCATGATTCAAATTCCTAGATGCTTCTAAGTTCATAACTTAGTTTATGAACATTTTTCTTAATACCTTATGTGCCCCACAAAATACTGAGCCATTTCTTCATATTTGTCAACTTTGCAAATTCATAGGAAATTCCTTTGAACTCCAAATCCAGTGAAACCAACTCCTAGATGCTTCTAAAATCATCCTTTGTTAAATGGGTGCCTTTGCTCATTTTTCAAAAAATATATTTCTGTACACTTCTTGCAAATCCATAAACCCCTTGATTCCATCATATTGAAATGTTCAGAGATATCCATTCATAGAATCCCAATGAAACCACTTTGGTCATCCCTCATATGACCAGAGGTATCCTAGAAAAGTCCAACTCATATTTTTAGAGCACTTTTATTTCCTACCTTGTTGTGTTGCTTATTATGGTTGCTTTCAATGATAGTTGACGAAGTAGACGCAATGCTCGGAGTTGGACCAGAGATATTTGAAGTCCTCGAAGACTTTGTTAAACAGGCAAGCAGCCCTTTGACCATGTCTATGAAACCCTTTTTATGCATGTAATATAGCTCTTTATTATTGTTGCATCGAAATCATGATGAGGTAGTAACCACTTGATGGTTTGCCACCGTACTTTCTCGTTGATACTTGCATTGTGCATGACCCTACCTTCTTATGAGGGTTATGCCGGTGGGAGTAGATAGGATGCTAAGTAGTGCTACGCAAAAAGGGACAGGGATATGCATGGTGATGGAGACAAAAGTATTTTCAAAAGATTTTTCGAAAACCCCATCGGGTGCGACTTATGCCCGAGGGAGATGATGAGATGGGTAACCACTTGATGACGAAGTGGTGTACCGAGGCAAGTGTGTGTTGTTTTGAAAAGGATTAGATTTAAGATTTGTCGATCGACCCAACCTTACATGCGCAACCACTCTACCCTTATATGGGAAAGGGCATTATTGAGTACCTAGACCGATACTAGCTTGGAGCCCGACTAGTGACGGGGAGAGTTGGTGCTCTCTCTCGGGGCGGGTCGTGCTGTAGGGCGGCCATGACTGTTTTCACAGGCACCGGACACACCGCTGGTACCCGTGCGGTGGTATGTGATAATTATGGGAGCGAGGCTCCAAGAAAGTGTTTTGTGAAATGTTGGGCACGGGGGTTACTGCCAATCGAGTGGACTCCATGTTAGTGTCGTCTAGGGAAAGGTAGTGATCGGGTGCTTACCCCGGGTACTTGAGGTACCGCGGGTCGTGGATGACACGGAAGTTCCCCGGATCTAGTGGGTACAGTGTGCAACCTCTGCAGAGTGTAAAACTATTCGAATAGCCGTGTCCACGGTCAAGGACAGTTGGGCGGTGCTGCTTAAACTACGTCCAGAGTTTTCAACCGTGTGCGTATGTGTTGATAAAACTACTTGGGTCAAGTCAAAGGACTTGACATGTTTGAGATGGGTTGGTGCCCACTCTATTTATGTTGGGTTGGTTCCCACTCTATTTATGTTGATATCTGTAACCTGTCCTCATGGTTACTGGAATTCTCTTGATGCATGCCTTACAAAGATGTTGAACATGTCATTGCACTCAAAACTAGCTTTCTGCAAAAGTTTACCTATATCATGCTTTGTTGTATCTTGAACCAAAACATGGGTTGCTTGCGAGTACATTCAAAGTACTCATTGGCTTGCCACTGGTTATTTTATTGGCCAGGCATGAAAGAACAGGATACGATGAGGAATACGCTCGATGTGAGCATGCGAGCTAGGACGCTTCGGTCGTAATGCCCGTAGGGTTAAGGCGATGGCATGGGTCCAAGTTGTTATTGAAGATTTTCCGCTGCGATGATACACTCAAGACTTGACCATAATGGTCCTACTTGTGTAAAACGGTATGTATGGATGTAAGACTCTTGTTATTCAGCTTCGTGTGTTCAAGGTGAGCATTGATCTCGGGATCATCAGACACGCAGCATTCGTGATCACGACTTATGAGTCGGGGTCCCCACAGTTTCGATGGCTCCCTGGATGTTTTCGGGGTACATAGGTATATATAGGAGGAAGAAGTACGTCGGTGGCCGCCTGTGGGGCCCAGGAGATAGGGGCGCCCAGAGGGGGTGGCGTGCCCTCCTGTCTCCTGGCCACCTCTCAAGCTTCTTGACTTGCACTCCAAGTTCTCCAGATCACGTTCGTTCCAAAAATCACACTCCCGAAGGTTCATTCCGTTTGGACTCCGTTTGATATTCCTTTTCTTCGAAATACTGAAATAGGCAAAAAAAAACAGCAATACGGGCTGGGCCTTCGGTTAGTAGGTTAGTCCCAAAAATGATATAAATGTGTAAAATAAAGCCCATAAACATCCAAAAGGGGTAATATAATATCATGGAACAATCAAAAATTATAGATACGTTGGAGACGTATCAAGCATCCCCAAGCTTAATTCCTGCTCGTCCTCGAGTAGGTAAATGATAAAAACAGAATTTTTGATGTGGAATGCTACCTAGCATAATTCTCAATGTAATTTTCTTTATTGTGGCATGAATGTTCAGATCCAAATGATTCACGATAAAAGATTATAAAACATAAAAATAATAATGCTTCGAAGCATACTAACAAATAATCATGTCCTATCAAAATAGCATAGCCAAAGAAAGCTTATCCCTACGAAATCATATAGTTAGGCCATGCTTCATTTTCATTACACAAAATTCTCCCATCATGCACAACCCCGGTTTCAGCCAAGCAATTGGTCCATACTTTTTAACGCGCTTCAGCTTTTTCAACTCTTACGCAATACATGAGCGCAAGCCATGGACATAGCACTATGGTGGTATAAGGTGGTGGTTGTGAGGACAAAAGGAGGGATAAGATAGTCTCACATCAACTAGGCGTATCAACGGGCTATGGAGATGCCCATCAATAGATATCAATGTGAGTGAGTAGGGATTGCCATGCAACAGATGCACTAGAGCTATAAATATATGAAAGCTCAACAAAAGAAACTAAGTGGGTGTGCATCCAACTCGCTTGGTCACGAAGACGTAGGGCATTTTGAGGAAGCCCATCATTGGAATATACAAGCCAAGTTCTATAATGAAAATTCCCACTTAGTATATGAAAGTGACAACATACGAGACTCTCTATCATGAAGATCATGGTGTTACTTTGAAGCACAAGTGTGGAAAAAGAGATAGTAGCATTGTCCTTTCTCTCTTTTTCTCTCATTTTATTATTTTTCTTTTCTTTTCTTTTCTTTTTTTCTTTTTGGCCTTTCTCCTTTTTTTCTTTTTAAAGTCCGAAGTCTCATCCCGACTTGTGGGGGAATCATAGTCTTCATCATCCTTTCCTCACTGAGACAATGCTCTAATAATTAAGATCATCACACTTTTATTGATTTACAACTCAAGTATTACAACTCAAAGCTAGAACAAGACATGACTCTATATGAATGCCTCCAGCGGTGTGCCGGGATATGCAATGAATCAAGAGCGACATGTATGAAAATTATGAAGGTGGCCTTGCCACAAATACGATGTCAACTACATGATCATGCAAAGAGCAATATGACAATGATGGAACGTGTCATAATAAACAGAACGGTGGAAAGTTTCATGGCAATATATCTCGGAATGGCTATGGAAATGCCATAATAGGTAGTTATGGTGGCTGTTTTGAGGAAGGTAAATAATGGGTGCATGATACCGGCGAAAGTTGCGCAGTATAATAGAGGCTAACAAAATGGAAGGATGAGTGTGCGTATATCCATGGACTCACATTAGTCATAAAGAACTCATATGCTTATTGCAAAAGTCTACTTGCCCTCAAAGCAAAGTACTACTACGCATGCTCCTAGGGGAAGGGTTGGTAGGAGTTAACCATCGCGCGATCCCGACCTCCACTCATAAGGAAGGCAATCAAAAGAGCACCTCATGCAACAAATTTGTCACACAACTTTTACCATACGTGCATGCTACGGGACTTGCCAACTTCAACACAAGTATTTCTCAATTCATAATTACCCACTAGCATGACTGAGGGAGTCCTGGACTAGGGGGTGTCCGGACAGCCGGACTATCATCGTCGGCCGGACTCCAAGACTATGAAGATACAAGATTGAAGACTTCGTCCCGTGTCCGGATGGGACTTTCCTTGGCGTGGAAGGCAAGCTTGGCGATACGGATATGTAGATCTCCTACCATTGTAACCGACTCTGTAACCCTAGCCCTCTCCGTGTCTATATAAACCGGAGGGTTTTAGTCCATAGGACAACATAACCATTACAACAATCATACCATAGGCTAGCTTCTAGGGTTTAGCCTCCTTGATCTCGTGGTAGATCCACTCTTGTACTACCCATATCATCAATATCAATCAAGCAGGAGTAGGGTTTTACCTCCATCGAGAGGGCCCAACACAGGTAAAACATCGTGTCCCTTGTCTCCTGTTACCATCCGCCTAGACGCACAGTTCGGGACCCCCTACCCGAGATCCGCCGGTTTTGACACCGACATTGGTGCTTTCATCGAGAGTTCCTCTGTGTCATCGCCGATAGGCTTGATGGCTTCTTCAATCAACAACAACTCAGTCCAGAGTGAGACTTTTCTCCCCGGACAGATCTTCGTATTCGGCGGCTTTGCACTGCGCGCCAATTCGCTTGGCCATCTGGAGCAGATCGAAAGCTACGCCCCTGGCCATCAGGTCAGGTTTGGAAGCCTAAACTTCACGGTAGACATCCGCGGAGACTTGATCTTCGATGGATCCGAGCCACAACCAAGCGCGCCGTGCTGTCACGATGGGCACGATCTAACTCTGCCGCCGGACAGCGCTTTGGAGGCCGCACATGGATCCGCTCCGACCTATAGTCCGGAGCATATCACGCAGATCGAGGACGGATGGCTAGACACCGCCTCGGGAGCTGCAACCGCTACGGCGATGGAGCCGAATACTGACCTTGTCCCTTATAAAGCTCATGACTCCGAGGCGCCGGACTCCCTGCCGGACTCCGAACCTCCTGCGCCCGGCCAATCGAATCCGATTGGGCGCCGATCATGGAGTTCACTGCCGCGGATATCTTTCAGTACTCACCCTTTGGCGACATCCTAAATTTGCTGAAGCATCTCTCGCTATCCGGAGAGCCCTGGCCGGACTACGGCCAGGATGGTTGGGATACGGACGACGAAGAAATTCAAAGCCCACCCACCACCCACTTTGTAGCCACTGTCGACGACCTAACCGACATGCTAGAATACGACTTCGAAGACATCGACGGTATGGACGATGATGCCGGAGACGATCAAGAACCAGCGCCTACAGGGCACTGGAGGGCCACCTCGTCATACGACATATACATGGTGGACACCCCAAAGGATGGGGACGGCGAAGAAGCAACGGAGGCAGATTCCTTAAAGAAACAGCCCAAGCGCCGATGTCAGCGGCGCCGCTCTAAATCCCGCCACAGCAAGAATGGAGATTCCAGCACAGGAGATAATAATACCCCGTAAAGTGTCAAGACAACCCCTCCAAAGAGGATTCAGCACAGAGGATGCGGCCAGCCCTCACGAGAGAGCGGCAGACGACGAGGTCGAGGACGATAATTACATACCTCCCTCCGGAGACGAGGCAAGCCTCGACAACGGCAATTAAATGCGTGCTGAGGATCCCGTCGAACAAGAGCGTTTCAAACGCAGGCTAATGGCCACAGCAAATAGCCTAAAGAAAAAGCAGCAGCAGCTTCAAGCTGATCAAGACCTGCTGGCCGACAGATGGACCGAGGTCCTCGCGGCCGAAGAGTATGAACTCGAACGCCCCTCCAAGAGCTACCCAAAGCGCAAGTTGCTCCCCCGACTAGAGGAGGAAGCATACATACCTTCATCACCAGCGCACAATACGGCCGACCGACCACCCCGTGGTCGCGACAGAGAGGCATCCAGGCCCTCCATCAAGACCGTACCTCGGCATCGCTCGAAAAATTCGAAGGCACGAGGGAACGCGCCGGACTTGCGGGATATATTGGAGGACAAGGCAAGACAATCCAGATCTATCTATGGATCACGTGGGCGCCCCGACCCACCCATGATTTAATACCGTCGCGCCGGATACAACAACTCCGGCCGGGCCGAACACAGCAGGCAACGCTCTCTTGAGCTACGTCGTGATATTGCTCAATATAGAGGCGCCGCACACGCACTATGCTTCACAGACGAAGTAATGGATCATCAAATCCCTAAAGGGTTCAAACCCGTCAACATTGAATCCTACGATGGCACAACAGACCCCGCGGTTTGGATCGAGGACTATCTCCTTCATATCCATATGGCCCGCGGCGACGATCTCCACGCCATCAAATATCTCCCGCTCAAGCTTAAAAGACCAGCTCGGCATTGGCTTAACAGCCTGCCCGCAGAGTCAATTGGGTGTTGGGAGGACCTGGAAGCCGCATTCCTTGACAACTTCCAGGGCACATATGTGCGAGCACCAGACACCGATGACCTAAGCCACATAATTCAGCAGCCAGACGAATCGGCCAGACAATTCTGGACACGGTTCTTAACAAAGAAAAATCAAATCGTCGACTGTCCGGATGCAGAGGCCCTCGAAGCCTTCAAACATAACATCCGCGACGAGTGGTTGGCCCGGCACCTCGGACAGGAAAAGCCGAAATCTATGGCAGCCCTCACATCACTCATGACCCGCTTCTGCGCGGGAGAGGACAGCTGGCTAGCTCGCAGCAACAACCTTAGCAAAAATGCTGGCAGTCTGGATACTAAGGACCACAACGGCAGGTCGCGTCGAAACAAAAACAAATGCCGCGTTAACGGCGACAACAATGAGGATACGGCAGTCAACGCCGGATTCCGAGGCTCTAAACCCGGTCAGCAGAAGAAGCCATTCAAAAGAACCACTCCGGGTCCGTCCAATTTGGACCGAATACTCGACCGCTCTTGCCAGATACATGGCACCCCCGAAAATCCAGCTAACCACACCAACAGAGATTGTTGGGTATTCAAGCAGGCAGGCAAGTTAATTGCCGAAAACAATGACAAGGGGCTGCACAGTGATGACGAGGAAGAGACCCGACCACCGAACAGTAGAGGACAGAAGGGCTTCCCCCACAAGTGAGGACGGTAAACATGATATACGCAACCCATATACCCAAGAGGGAGCGGAAGCATGCACCGAGGGACGATACGCGATGGAGCGATCGCCTGGTTCAATCCATGGTCCTCTTGCCCGATCACTTTCGATCAAAGAGACCATCGACCAAGATCCGCCATGGCGGATTCGCCGCATTGGTTTTAGACCCAATCGCCGATGGATTTCACCTCACGAGAGTCCCGATGGACGGTGGCGTGCTCTAACCTGCTTTATCGGGATACAAAGGCGCAAGATGGGCATAGACCCCTCAAGGATTAAACCCACAAAGACGACCTTCAAAGGCGTCATACCAGTGTCGAGGCCAATTGTACAGTGCTCGACCACACCGAAGTGGTATTTGGATCCCGGATAATTTTCAAGCGAGGAGTTAATCTTGACATAGTCCCGCTCATGATGGCTATCATGCTCGCTTTCGACGAACCGCGCTTGCAAAGTTCAACGCGTGCCGCATTATGCATACCTCAAGCTCAAGATTCCGTGGCCCTCGTGGAGTCATCACGGTCAACGGAAATACGGAACGCTCCCTCCGAACGGAGGAACATACAGCGGCTCTCGCGGCAGAAGTACAGAGAAGCCTTCTAAGGCAATTTTCGAGTCCGGACGTTAAACGACCGGACACGGCCAAACGCGCCCGGAGCAACATCAACCAAGACCACCCGGCACATTCCAAGAACGCGTAGCAATGCGGCCCCAACCCCAGCCCTCACATGATTGCAAGACCAGCTCTTCGCGTACATCATTACGCTCTGGAGATACCATGGGCATAGGGGGAGGGGCACGACCACAACAGACCCAGAGTGCGGCTCAACTACACCAGGGGCTCCCAAGTGCGTCACTCTTTTTATTTTTTATTTTCCTTCTTTTTATACACAGGACTCCGTTCGCCAGAGGCCCTGTCCGGAGGCGAGCTGCCGAACTCACGATGCAACAGCCAGGGAAGGACAAAGGCTGCGACGAACAATCAGGTGGTCTCCATTACGAGCATTGAATTTGTTAAATCCACCATTCCGCAGCCTACCCCTGGAAGGAGACACGTCTAATTAGTCCAATCCTTTGCTTACCGCACTATTTGTATCATTCCACACTCATAGCAGAATTCCTTGAATAAATAATGCAGCACTTTTTGCCTATAATTGCATTACTTTACATATATGTTCATCAATGACATCTTGCACCCGATATTTTGGTACGGCCGAATACACCGGGGCTTATGTTCCCGCATGTGATAAGTCCGAACACTTTCACAAGTGCGGCACCCGAACTTATAGCATTATATGAATCGGCTCAATCATGTCTTGGGTCAATAGTTGGGTTTGCCTGGCTCCCATGTTTTGGTACCTTACGCTCCATTCTCCGGCTAAGGTAGCACTGGAGAACCATCGCGATTGCAAGACCGATTGAGCTTGGCGAGCGCCTCGGAGGAAAGCTAAAACCGATCATCATGATAAGGCGAGAGACTGGTCTCTGCTCGAGAGGTCTTTTCGAGTCCCTAAAGACTTACGCCACTTCGAGCGAAGAACCGCATAATGTCCGCCAAGGCGTGATAGCGCCCCAAACTCGGTCTTGAATACTAGGGCTTCACCAAATTTAAAATTATAGAATTCTATGGCTAAGTGAGAGTGTTCAAGCATTATAAGTCCGGTTGCCTTGTTCGTCGTGTTGAGCGCCTCCTAGATGGACCCAAAATGGGAACAAGAGCGCTCAAGTTTATCCCAACACCCCAAAGACTGTGGCATGGGGGCTGAAGCCGATGACTTGCCATCTCTCAGATTTAATAAACGGCCGCATAGAAGGTAATATTTTAAATTAATAAGCGTCGCTTAGCGCATATGAACTAAGTTTTCAGCGCACAGGATAACACATAGCGAGTTTACTAAAAAATTACATCTCTGCGGGCACCCTTCAGGACAGTCTTATAGTACATCTCGGGCGTGCGATACTCCTTGCCCGGCCGGCGGCGCGCTCGCTGATAAGCTTCTCGCATCCAGCTGCGCCAATGCACCTTTGCGCTGGCAAGGGCCCGACGAGCACCTTCAATACAGCGGAGCGCTTGATGACCTCCACCTGAGGGCACGATCCACCAGCCGCCAGACGAGGCAAGTAGCTCCTGTGCATGGCCTCTCCAGCCACAACCGACTATGAGGCCCTCCATGGCCTGCTCAGCTACCTTGTGGAGCTCGACCAGCTGCTTCAGCTGGTCGCTAGGGGGCACCGGATGGCCGGCCTCAGCGTACTGAGACCAGAAGACCTTCTCCGTTGAGCTCCCCTCCTCGGCTCGATAAAACACGGCGGCATCGGATACACTGCAGGGCAGATCTGCAAACGCCCCTGGAGAGCTCCGAATTCGGGTAAGTAATAGGTAATTTACATTAACATGCTTGCTTTGCATGAAAAATGCCTTACCCGCCACTATCTTCTTCACCGCCTCAATCTCCTAGAGGGCCTTATGGGCCTCGGCCTTCGCGGCTTTGGCACTTTCAAGAGCCGAGGCAAGCTCGGACTCTCGAGTCTTCGAGTCATGCTCCAAACTCTCATGTTTTTCCATGAGAGCCTGGAGCTATTGCCGCACCTCCGCCACCCGCGCCTCCTGTTTCTCTCGCTCCGTCCATTCCATGTCAAGATTATGCTCGGCGCGGATACGGCCTCCTTCAGGGTTGCCACCTCGTTCGTGGCCCCTGCAGTACCCACATTATCCTCGTTATTTTCATTGCAACCAAAATCCTTTTCTATAAGGTACAAATTTAAAGATGGTATTACTCACCTTCTTTGTCCTTGAGCTTCTTCTTGGCAAGGCCGAGCTCTTGCTCGGACCGCTCGAGGTCCTGCTTCAACGCACCGACCTCCATGATCGGCGGCAGAGGTCAAGCGCGCGCCTGCAAACCCATATTGACACAATTTTTAGCACTCCTGCATATATCTTTTTTAGATCCTCAATCCGTTTTTTCTTTCCGAACACCGAACCGAGCATCAGGGGCTACTGTCTATGCGGTATTACATTACATATTTTTAACTTCTTACCTCAAAGCCTGTTAGAAGGCTACGGCACGCTTTGGTCAGTCCGCTCTTGGCGAGTTGAACCTTCTGAATCACCGCACTCATGATAGTGCGGTGTTCTTCCTCGATGGAAGCGCCTTTGAGCGCCTCCAACAAGTTGTCCGGCGCCTCCGGTTGGACGGAGGCCGCCGGTGTCACGGTCTTGCCCTTCTTGCGAAGGGGCCTCCTGCCGGACTCCGGAACCACTGCGGGTTCCGGCGTGGAGTCCGGCGCAAAGTCTAGGGAGGCTGCCTTGTGGCACCTCCGGAGCCTCCTCCTGATGGGTCCCTTCGCGGGATCCCACCTCGGCGTCCTCAGCATCGCAAGGGGTGGAGGCAGTCGGGATGGAATCTACATCCTACGGAGCCAATGACCCGCTCGACGAAGCGGGGAGATCATCATCGGCCGGACTGCAGGCAGTGTGCGGCATTAGAAGGACACTATGTGACACAAAAGAGAAATTATAAATCCTTCAGGAATCCGGATACTTACGATCTGGCAGGAGGCCTGGCCCTGGAGGGCCACTCTTCGTCGCCAACGTTGGCGTTGGCGGAGCTGTCCGGGGGAATAGTCCTTCCCTCTGACCCTTCGCCTCCCCGCTTGGGGAAGCCTTCCTCTTCCTCTCCTTCCTCCGAGAGAGTCCTCTTTCTCCTCCTCGCTCGGGAGGAGTCCGCCTGAGCCATCGGACGATGAGTCCGATATCACCTGGCGCCGGGAACTTTTTCGAGTTCCCGTGGCCTTCTTTTTGGCCTTCTTTTCCGGCACCACATAGAGTGCCGGAACCAGCAGCCCCGTTAAGCGGGCGTCCGCTGGGTCTTCGGGAAGGGGAGCCGGACAGTCTACCTATCCGGACATCCTCTGCTAGTCCTGTCAAAGGCATTGGGAGTTTTTAGATCCCACATAGAGTCAAACTATGAAAGAAAACAACTGTCCCATAGATGATAACGAAGCTTACCTCACCGGCCGGGCGCTTGGTGCTGAATCCGCGATCTTCCATCGCAGATGCGGGGGCTTCTCTGCCCTTGAACAGCACCCTCCAGACGGCTTCATACGTCAGGTCAAGAGCCCGCCAGAGTCCGTGTTGTGCCGGATCGAACTCCACAGGTTGAAGGCCTGTTGTTGGCGGGGAGAATCCGCGGATGAGCATGTCTGGATCACATTGACAAGCTTGAGCTTCTTGTTCACTAGGGCCGAGACAGATCGAGTCCTGTCAGCTCCTCCGAACTGCCCCATAGCAAGCCCTTCTCTTTCCAGGAGGTGAGCTGCATGGGGATACCAGATCTGAATTCGAGGGCCGCAGCCCATTTTGGGTCGCGCGGCTCGGTGATGTAGAACCACCCCGATTGCCATCCCTTGATGGACTGCACGAAGGCCCCTTCGAGCCAGATGATGTTGGGCATCTTGCCCAACATGGCACCTCCGCACTCCGCTTGGACGCCCTTTACTACCTTCGGCTTGACGTTGAAGGTCTTGAGCCACAAGCCGAAGTGGGGCTGGATGCAGAGGAAGGCCTCGCACACGACGATAAACGCGGAGATGTTGAGGATGAAGTTTGGCGCCAGATCGTGGAAATATAGGCCGTAATAATACATGAGCCCCCAGACAAAGGGATGCAACGGGAAGCCCAGTACGCGGAGGAAGTGGGGAAGGAACACGACCCTCTCATGGGGCCTGGGAGTGGGGATGAGCTGCCCCTTGTCGGGCAGCCGGTGCGCGATGTCGCCGGAAAGGTATCCGGTGCTGCGCAGTTTTGCGATGTGCTCCTCCGTAATGGAGGAGGCCAACCACTTGCCTCCCGCTCCGGACATGGTCAGAGAAGGTCGAGACGAGATGCACGGACTTGGGCGCCGGAGCTCGAGAGTGCGCGGAGATGGATAAGCAAAGGAGGAAGAAGGCATAGGTAAAAACGGTGGATCCTTATCCCCTTATATATGGGCGGACGAAAACTACGCGTCCCCACCAGCCTGGTAAAACCCGCTTATCTCCCAAGCGCCACCATCAATGGCGCGGTTGGGTTACCCACATCCGTATTGATGAGAATCCCGGAATAAGGGGAACACGATCTCTGCTTCGATAAGACGTGCCAAGGAAACCGCTTCGCTAAACGCGCTGAGGTGGTATAATAAAAAACGATTCCAGTAAAGGCTTGGTGGTGGTGTGACGTCATGCCACAAAACACATCAGCAGATTGAACTTGTGCACATAATATTCTCTCTACGGTGGTATGTGGAATTTATTTTGCAGAGCCAGACACTATCCTGGTGTTCACAATCTTCTATGAATTATTCGGAGGAGGAACCCGCCTTGCAATGCCGGACAATATGCGCGCCGGACTCATCGTCATTGAAGCCTGGTTCAGGGGCTACTAAGGGAGTCCTGGACTAGGGGGTGTCCGGACAGCCGGACTATCATCGTCGGCCGGACTCCAAGACTATGAAGATACAAGATTGAAGACTTCGTCCCGTGTCCGGATGGGACTTTCCTTGGCGTGGAAGGCAAGCTTGGCGATACGGATATGTAGATCTCCTACCATTGTAACCGACTCTGTGTAACCCTAGCCCTCTCCGGTGTCTATATAAACCGGAGGGTTTTAGTCCATAGGACAACATAACCATTACAACAATCATACCATAGGCTAGCTACTAGGGTTTAGCCTCCTTGATCTCGTGGTAGATCCACTCTTGTACTACCCATATCATCAATATCAATCAAGCAGGAGTAGGGTTTTACCTCCATCGAGAGGGCCCGAACCTGGGTAAAAACATCGTGTCCCTTGTCTCCTGTTACCATCCGCCTAGCACAGTTCGGGACCCCCTACCTGAGATCTGCCGGTTTTGACACCGACAATGACCCTAACATTACTACCTTTATATCTCAAAACAGTTATCAAGCATCAAATTGATCATAGCATCCAATTCACTTCCTATGATAGTTTTTATTATACCCAACTTGGATGCTCATCATTCTAGGACCAAATTTGTAACCATAGCAAATACCTGTGACGCCCCCGATTCAATCGTACACTAATCATGCACGCAAACGTGTACGATCAAGATCAGGGACTCACGGGAAGATATCACAACACAACTCTAAAACATAAATAAGTCATACAAGCATCATAATACAAGCCAGGGGCCTCGAGGGCTCGAATACAAGTGCTCGATCATAGACGAGTCGTGAGAAGCAACAATATCTGAAGTACGTACATAAGTTAAACAAGTTTGCCTTTAGAAGGCTAGCACAAACTGGATACAGACCGAAAGAGGCGCATGCCTCCTGCAGAGATCCTCCTAACTACTCACAGTCGTCGCCGCCGGGCTGCACGTAGTAGTAGGCACCTCCAGTAGTAGGGGTCGCCGCCGACGGTGGCGTCGCTCTCGATTCCAAAGATCTGGTTTGCGACAACCGTAAAGAAAGGAAAGGGGAAAAAGGGGATAAAGCAATATTGAGTACTCATCCAAAATACTACAAGCAAGGAACTACACAACATATGCATGGGTATATGTGTAAGGAGGCTATATCGATGACCGAATCTGCAGAATGCCGTAATAAGAGGGGATAGCTAGTCCTATCGAAGACTACGCTTCGCAGCCTCCATCTTGCAAAGATGTAGAAGAGAGTAGATTGAAGTCCTCCAAGTAGCATCTCCAAGTAGCATCTCCAAGAGCATCGCATAGCATAATCCTACCCGCGATCCTCTCCTTGTCGCCTGCGGAAAAGCGATCACCGGGTTGTCTGTGGAACTTGGAAGGGTGTGTTTTATTAAGTATCCGGTTCTAGTTGTCATAAGGTCAAGGTACAACTCCAAGTCGTCCTGTTATCAAGATCACGGCTATTCAATAGGTTAACTTCCTGCAGGGTGCACCACATAACCCAACACGCCGATCCCATTTGGCGGACACACTTTCTGGGTCATGCCCGCCTCGGAAGATCAACACGCCGCAGCCCCACCTAGGCACAACAGAGAGGTCACCTCGCGGTCTAAATCCTATGCGCGTGAGGGTGCGGGCCCATCGCCCATTGCACACCTGCATGTTGCGTGGGCGGCCGGAAGCAGACCTAGTAACCTCCATTACAAAGGAAGTCACGTTACGCGGTCCAATCCGGCGCGCGCTGCTCCATCACTGACGTCAATAAGGCTTCAGCTGATACCGCGACGTCGAGTGCCCATAACTGTTCCAGCGTAGTTGGTTAGTGCGTATAGGCTAGTGGCCAAACTCAGATCAAATACCAAGATCTCGTTAAGCGTGTTATTATGAAGCAACCGCGAATGCCGACCAGGGCCAGGCCCACTTGTCTCCTAGGTGGTCTCAACCTACCCTGTCGCTCCGCCACAAAGTAACAGTCGGGGGCCGTCGGGAACCCAGGCCCACCTCTACGGGGATGGAGCCACCTGTCCTTTCGGCCCCCACATCGGGATCACTTGCGGGTACTCAACGAGCTGACCCGACTTTAGTCACCATCTATATAATATGTATGTATGTATAGTATATACCGTGATCACCTCCCGAGTGATCACGACCCAATAGTATAGCAAGGCGATCGACAAGAATGTAGGGCCAATGATGATAAACTAGCATCCTATACTAAGCATTTAGGATTGCGGTAGGGTATCAATGATCATAGTAACAATGACAAAGTTATGCAATGTAATAGGAGTAACCGAACAAGAATATGCTACACTACTCTAATGCAAGCAAGATAGAGAAGAATAGGCGATATCCGTGATCAAGGGGGGCTTGCCTGGTTGCTCGGCAAGAAGGACGAGTCACCAACATCGTAGTCGAACGGGTCGTTGACATACCTCTGGTCTCACCGAAAGAAGTAACGGAGAGGGAACACAATAAATAACAGAGCAATCAAAGCATCACAAAGCGTAACACGGCAATACGCGGTGCTAGGTGTGCCCTAACGCGTAGTAGGTGATACTGGCGAAGGGGGAAACATCCGGAAAGTATCCCGGTGTTTCGCGTTTTAACAGATGAACCGGAGGGGAAAGTTGCGGTTCACTATGCTAGGATGCATGGCGATTTGACGGGCTGCGTGTCCGGATTCGCCTCGCTGCTCGAGCAACTTTCATGTTGAAAATATTTTAATCCGAGTTACGGATTAAAAGATATGATTTTCTAAAGATTTTATTAATTTCTAGAATTTAATTAATTATTTAATTTAATTCGAAAATGGATTTATGACATCAGCATGAGGTCATGCTGACATCAGCAGTCAACAGAGTTGACTGGTCAACCTGACCAGTGGGTCCCACTTGTCATAGTCTCATAGTAATTAAACAGGGTTAATTAGCTTTAACTAGATGATTAGGTTAATCTAGTCTAGATTAATTAAGTCAATTAATTCTTTAATTAATTAATATTTTAATTATTACTTTTTTTTTAATTCCTTTTTTTAATGTTCTAGGGGCTGGGCCCCACGTGTCAGTGGCTCTAGGGGAGCCGTAACGGGTAAGGGGCTAGCGGGCATCGGGCGACTAGGCGATGTGGGCGCCACTGCTTGGGCGCCAGCCTGCTGCAGGCGCCGGGCGCCGAGTCTGCGCGAGTGCGCCGAAGGAGGCAAGAAGGGGGAACGCCACGGCGGAGTAGTTGGGACGACGGCCATGGTGGAGCAGGAGGCGGGAGAAGCGGGCGGGCGGCGGCGGCGAAGGGCATCGGGCCGGAGAGGCCAGTGGATCCGGGTGCAAGCGCGCGTGGCGAGGCGGGATAGGGGCGCGGGCGACTCGGCGAGGCACGCCCTGGGCGTGTCAAGGCGCGAGTGTCCAGAGGCGACTAGGAGCGGTGCATGGCGATGGGAGCAGAGGAGAAGGGAGGGAGGGCCTCACAGGGGTTTGTAGGGTCCGGGCTACGTGCGCGGGGTGGTCCGGCGAGGAGGAGACGAGGAGGAGGACGGCAAGGCGGCGACAAGGTTCGGCAAGGTCGAGGCAGCGGCGTCGCAGCGAGGCGGCACCGGGTCGAGGCCACGGCTTCCGGCGGGTTGGTGACGAAGCTCCGTGGCGTCGGGGGCGACGGGGTCACCGGGATCGGGGGGGCGAGCGCCCCGATCCAGATTATGAGATCGGGGGCGACAGGTTGATAGAAAAGCAAATAATTATGAGATTATCGAGGCATGATCATGTATATAAGCATCACGTCCGTGACAAGTAGACCGGCTCCTGCCTGCATCTACTACTATTACTCCACACATCGACCGACTCCTGCCTGCATCTACTACTATTACTCCACACATCGACTGGCTCCTGCCTGCATCTAGAGTATTAAGTTCATAAAGAACAGAGTAACGCATTAAGAAAGATGACATGATGTAGATGGATAAACTCAAGCAATATGATATAAGCCCCATCTTTTTATCCTCGATGGCAACAATACAATACGTGCCTTGCTGCCCGTGTTGACACTCGGAAAGGACACCGCAAGATTGAACCCAAAGCTAAGCACTTCTCCCGTGGCAAGAAAGATCAATCTAGTAGGCCAAGCCAAACTGATAATTCGAAGAGACTTGCAAAGATAACTCAATCATACATAAAAGAATTCAGAGGAGATTCAAATATTTCTCATAGATAAACTTGATCATAAACCCACAATTCATCGGATCTCGACAAACACACCTCAAAAAGAGTTTACATCGAATAGATCTCCACAAGAGAGGGGGAGAATATTGTATTGAGATCCAAAAAGAGAGAAGAAGCCATCTAGCTAATAACTATGGACCCGAAGGTCTATGGTAAACTACTCACAACTCATCAGAGGGGCTATGGTATTGATGTAGAAGCCCTCTGTGGTCGATTCCCCCTCCGGCAGAGCGCCGGCGAAGGCTCCAAGATGGGATCTCGCGGATACAGAAGGTTACGGTGGTGGAAATTGTGTTTCGTTGGCTCCCTGGATGTTTTTGGGGTACGTAGGTATATATAGGAGGAAGAAGTACGTCGGTGGCCACCTGTGGGGCCCAGGAGATAGGGGGCGCGCCCTCCTGTCTCCTGGCCGCCTCGCAAGCTTCTTGACTTGCACTCCAAGTTCTCCGGATTACGTTCGTTCCAAAAATCACGCTCCCGAAGGTTTCATTCCGTTTGGACTCCGTTTGATATTTCTTTTCTTTGAAATACTGAAATAGGCAAAAAAAAGCAATACAGGCTGGGCCTCGGGTTAGTAGGTTAGTCCCAAAAATGATATAAATGTGTAAAATAAAGCCCATAAACATCCAAAAGGGTAATATAATAGCATGGAACAATCAAAATTTATAGATACGTTGGAGACGTATCAGAGATGCATAGCAACGAGAGGGGGAGAGTATGTCTACATACCCTCGCAGACCGTGAGCGGAAGCGTTTGACAACGTGGTTGATGTAGTCAAACTTCTTCGCATTCCAACCGATCAAGTACCAAACATACGACACCTCCGCGTTCAACACACGTTCAGCTTGATGATGCCGTCTGCCTTCTTGATCCAACAAGACGACGAGGTAGTGAATGAGTTTCGACAACACGACGGCGTGGTGATGGTGATGCAATCTCCGCAGGGATTCGCCTAAGCACTACGAAAATATGACCAGGGGAGTAAACGGTGGACGGGGGCACCGCACACAGCTAAGACAATGTTGTGTGGTGTTGTGGCACCCCCTCCCTCACATATATATAGGTGGGGGAGGAGAGGCAGCCCCTAGGGAGCCCCAAGTGGTCGGCGGCTGCCCTAGGGCACCTACCTAGCCGCAACCCCCCTTTCCTTAAGGAAAGGGAGATGGCTTCCTTAGGGCGCCTCCCCTTTCCTTCCCTCCCTCATTTGGTGCCTGGGCAGGGGGTAGAGGGGCGCACCAGTCCCTTGTGGGCTGGTGTGCTCTTCCCCTTTTGGCCCATAAGGCCCAATAACCTACCGGGGCTGTCCGGAACCCCTTCCGGTGACCCGATAAGTTACCCGGTACCACCCGAAACACTTTTGCTATCCAAATACCATCATCCTATATATTAATCTTTACCCCTGGACCGTTACGGATCTCGTCGTCATGTCCTTGATCTCATCCGGGACTCCAAAAAACGTTTGGTCACCAAATCACATAACTCATATAACACTATATCGTCATCGAATGTTAAGCGTGCGCACCCTACGGGTTCATAATCATAAATGTGGCAATTGCTAACATGATTCGGACTTACTTAAGCATCACTAAGGGTGAGAAGGTCTCATTGCAGTCAACCCCTTGAACTTGTCAAAAACTTTCAGCGCCAAGTCAAGCTTTGTAGATGGTGACATTACCATCAGCGTCTGTCATCCTCTTGAAGATCCATTCATTCTCAATGGCTTGCCGATCATCGGGCAAGACCACCAAAGTACACACTTTGTTTTCATACATGGGTCCTATCTCAGATTTCATGGCCTCAAGCCATTTATCGAATCTGGGCTCATCATAGCTTCTTCATAGTTCAAAGGTTCGCTATGGTCTAATAACATGTCTCCCAGGACAGGATTACCGTACCACTCTAGTGCGGAATGTGCTCTGTTTGACCTACGAGGTCCAGTAGTAACTTGATCTAAAGTTTCATGATCATCATCATTAGCTTCCTCTCTATTTGGTGTAGGCATCACGGGAACGGATTTCTCTGATGTTCTACTTTCCAATTCGAGAGAAGGTACAATTACCTCATCAAGTTCTACTTTCCTCCTAATCACTTCTTTCGAGAGAAACTCCTTCTCTAGAAAGGTTCCATTCTTGGCAACAAAGATCTTGCCTTAAGATTTATGGTAGAAGGTGTACCCAATTGTTTCCTTAGGGTATCCTATGAAGAAGCACTTCTCAGATTTGGGTTCGAGCTTATGAGGCTGAAGCCTTTTGAAATAGGTGTCGCAACCCCAAACTTTAAGAAACAAAGCTTAGGTTTCTTGCCAAAGTATAGTTCATACAATGTCGTCTCAACGGATTTAGATGGTTCCCTATTTAACGTGAATGCAGCCGTCTCTAATGCATAACCCCAAAATGATAAAGGCAAATCGGTAAGAGACATCATAGAACACACCATATCTAATAAAGTATGGTTACGACATTCAGACACATCATTATGCTGTGGTGTTCCAGGTGGCGTGAGTTGTGAAACTATTCCACATTGTTTTAAATGAAGGCCAAACTCATAACTCAAATATTCGCCTCCACGATCAGATCATAGAAACTTTATTTTCTTGTTACGATGATTCTCCACTTCACTCTGACATTCTTTGAACTTTTCAAACGTTTCAGACTTGAGTTTCATCAAGTAGATATACCCATACCTATTCAAATCATCTGTGAAGGTGAGAAAATAACAATACCCACCACGTGTTCAACACTCATCGAACCAACACTCATCGAACCACACACATCAGTATGTATTAATTCCAATAAGTCATTAGCTCGCACCATTGTTCCGGAGAATGGAGTTTTCGTCATCTTGCCCATGAGGCATGGTTCGCAAGTATCAAACAATTCATAATCAAGTGATTCCGAAAGTCCATCCGTATGGAGTTTCTTCATGCGCTTTACACCAATATGACCTAAATGGCAGTGCCACAAGTATGTTGCACTATCATTGTCAACTTTGCATCTTTTGGCATCAATATTATGAATATGTGTATCACTACGATCGAGATTCAATAAACCATTCACATTGGGTGTATGACCATAGAAGGTTTCATTCATGTAAACAAAACGACAATTATTCTTTGACTTGAAATGAATAACCGTATTGCACTAAACATGATCTAATCATATTCATGCTCAACGCAAACACCAAATGACATTTATTTAGGTTCAACACTAATCCCGAAGGTAGAGGGAGTGTGCAATGGTGATCGTATTAACCTTGGAATCACTTCCAACACACAATGTCACCTCGCACTTAACTAGTCTTTGTTTGTTCTGCAACTCCTGTTTCGAGTTACTAATCTTAGCAAGTGAATCGGTATCGAATACCCAGGTGCCACTACAAACACTAGTAAGGTAGACATCAATAACATGTATATCAAATATACTTTTGTTCACTTTGCCATCCTTCTTACACTACAAAAAAATACACTTCCGTGATGATACGTGTTTGTCACAATAGGTCGCGTTTTCTGTCATGCATGTACATCCATGACGATTTTATGACAGAATCAAGATAGTCATACATGTGTTGTCGTAGAAGTGTTCCATGACATTACCAAAATTATCATCACGGAAGTGTCCACTTCCATGACGATAAATCGCGCGTCACATAAGTGCTTTCGTCAAGGGTGACCGACACGTGACATCCACCATAACGGAACGTCGTTAAGCTATCGGGTCGGATTTTGGATCCAATAACTCGTTAACAGCCACGACCAATGCCGATTTTCCACGTGTAAAATTCTCATTGGCTGACGGATCCACGTGTCAGCTCCGCGTTGGCACAGGTGTCACTCATCCAACGGTCGAGATGGGCCTATGATATGTTGACACGTGGACCGGCCCAAAAGTGGCCCGCAAAGTTTAAATGGGCCAGCCCAACGGAAGGCCCATAAGATTTAGCGAACCATGATGGGCCGGCCCAACTAAAGGCCCACAAAATTTAGCGGACCATAATGGGCCGGCCCAGCTAAAGGCCCACAAGATTTTGCGGACCACAATGGGCCGGCCCAGCTAAAGTCCCACAAGATTCTACAGACCATAATGGGCCGGCCCAGCTAAAGGCCCAACATTCTCTGTCAAATCGGCCCGTCAACGGCCTGGTCTAAACTTGTGGCCCGTGGTCACTTCTGGCCCGTTAAGTAATTGGGACGAATTACGGCCTGGTGTATTTCTGGCGTGTTAAAGGTCCGGCTTCATTTGGGCCCATTTACAGTCCATCAAAACTTTCGGCCCATAAACGACCGGGAAGGATTTGGGTCATATTCGGCCATGTCTGTCATTCGGCCTGTTAGAGGCCCACTATAGATTTGGGCCACTTTCGGCCTGTTGTCATTTTCGCCCGTTAACGCTGGACGTAAACCATGGGCCATATGTGGCCCAACGTCATATCGGGCCCATTAACGGCCCATATAAAAATGATGATAATCTAGCCCGACCGAAGTTCCAGCCTGTTAATGGCTCGTGTATTAGCTCGGCGCATTTACGGCCCGTCCAATTTCGCCTCACAAATATCTGATCGTAAATGGGCCACCATTTCGCCCGCTAAGTCCAAAGGGTTATTTGGCACAATCAGGGCCCAATCTCACTTTCGGTCTATTAAAGGCCCATGTTTTTTATGGGCTCGAGATATTTACACCTGTAAACAGCCTATTTTTACTGAGGGTCCAAATTATGTTTAGGCCTGTTAAAGGCCCACTATGGGCATAGGCCTACCAGAAAAATTTGAAAGCTTATGCTGATTTAAGCCCAGATATTTTTAGTGGGCTACATGCCAATTTCGGCACGTAATCGTTTTTAGCCCAATTGGAATGGGCCCGACGAATGTTGGCATGTTGGGCTCCTACGAAGCTTTCGGCTGAATACATTACTAAGATAAACCTACACTATACAAAAATAGCGTCGTAATTACTGCAGCCTGTGGCAGCATCATAAATGTTGTATCACAACAAAATAAATTCCAATCATACAACAAAAGGCCTCTTGGCATAAAGTTTACAGTCCTTCCAGATAAAAGCACCATCAGATGTATAGAAGCATAGATCATTTGACCTGAGTGCTAATGTTTTAGGCTGTAGAAGCTGATGGAGCGGCATGATCTCCACCTTTTTTCCGCCATTGCTCTTCAACAACGAAGCAAATATCTAATACTCTGGTTTCAAAACCATTCATATCTTGACGACATTTCTCAACCACTATTCTTGTTTCCGAAACAACGTCCATTAGGGATTGGACTTGTGTCTAGAGCACAGATATATCACTGCCTAGCAGAAGATTTTTTTCAAGAGGCGATTTGGACGAGGTTACCTTGACAACCAACCCGAATTACGCAGAAGGTGCTTTTGCAATCGTTAGTGGAGAGATACCGACGACCGCAGCAAGAGGTGACATTGTGCCTGTAGTAGCCTCGTCACCTTCAGGTGGTTGTGGCTGTTCAATCATTTGTTCCATAGCTTCCTAAAAGTTTGAACTTGTAGATTAGTGTACCAGATAAGTTACTAATGAGACAAAAACAAACAAAGTAGGTTAAACGTTTATACATAACTTATTTTGGTGAACTACTGTAATACATTAGCATGTATTGTAGTGCCAACTACATAATAAAATCACTTTCGGAACATATGTCCATGTAGCATGCCTACTGTATTGTCTATTTCCTCACATTTGTTGACATCTAAGGATAAAGAGACATGGTTTAAAGTAGGATGAACATAGTATGACATCATTCGTATCATGGGCAAACAGATATAAAACAAACAGGCTATTTTATCATTGTATGCGCACGTGAACATAACAACTAGATTACAGATCAAGACCAAAAGAATATCCTTCATCTCTTTTAAACCATGTAAGTTGAAATGATACATTAAGACAACTGTGTATAAAAGTGAACAAAGTAACTGACATTGGCTGCAAACCAAGTAGTTAAATGAACACATCACAGTACCAATCAGTTCAAGGCAGGAGGAGTAAGGACTTACAACAGCGGCTTGAACTGATGTGCTCATGCCCTTCATCTTGCTGGTGTGGCAATCCTTGAAGATTTGCACTGCATTCGGTTCAGGTTCTTTTTGGTCCGCACGGGCTTTCCTCTGTATTTGGAACAAGTCAATATAGATACGATAATATGGCACAAAAAAAGAAGGAAGTAGCAGCTATTTACAAGAGCCTCGCGAGTGCAATATAGCTACGAGATGCTGTTGTCTGTTGGAATTTCACTTTAGAACGGTTGGTTTTGTTCTTCAAACAGTCAGCCTAGAAGAAGATACACTTGTAAGGCACATACATAAATACAAGTTCAATATGTGGTCTGATCAAATACATATAGCCTACCTGATACTTTGGATCAGACAAGTGTTTAACGAGGGATGTCCAGTCTTCATCTGTAATATATTCCACTAGAGTGTTTGGGCGATTTTATTGTTAGCCTTGCCTTCAAAGTGAGATTTTCTAAGGTGGTACCGATCTCGTCAGCAGAGCGCATCGAAAAACATGAGTGCATGCTTGTTTAGTTGCATCATCTTTCGGATCCAACTTGAACCTCATCTTTGAAAAAAGAATGTGAGTCTTATTAGGAGGAAGCTAGAAAGTATGGGACAGAGCAAGACAATATTACTAATTGCGATGAATAACATTACTTACGGATAAATGGTCAAGGAAGGTGTTAAACTGGGTATTGTCTTTCTCATTCCCTGCATCGGATCCACGTTGGGAGGATACGCAGATGACACCTAACGGCAACGGCTGCCTCTGATACTAACTTGGCTGACTCTGTAGCATCACGTGGCCTTTTTAAACCTGCCTCAAAATGGATCTCCATTCTTCCTCCTTTAGATTTTGTTAATCTGTAAAGCATTATCCATGATGTATGTTTCCGCTTGCACCGTGGTGCTAGTTCAACAACGAATATGGAAAGTGTTAGTGTACATAAAACTGTGAGAGTACATATAAAGGAGCATGCAACTGCAACTTGACTCGGTCAGGTACCGCCTTGGTGTTGATGCTCATGAGGTTCATCTGATCTTGCCAAGTCATGTTGTGTCAACAAAGCTTCGAAGTAGTGTTAGGTGTGAAGGCAGCTTGGGAACCGCCGCCCGAGCAAACGAACGAGTAACTCGTTGAGATGTTTGTACAGTTGAAGCGGATGTCGCAGCTGGTGGAGCAGGTGATACTTGTGTTTGTAGATTTAGCCGGTGGACTTGGACCTTCTCTCGCACTATAAGTACCAGCAGAATCTTGACGGCGAACCTTTTCCTTTTCACCCGACGAGTAACAAGACTCCCTACTATATTATTTTCCTTGCTCTTTTGACTTTGCCATGTCAAGTTGTACCCACAACACAAAAGAATAAAATCACTCTTCGAACTCATTGATGCATGATACGCATAAGCAATACTTTGATGTAAGACAACCGTATGAGGATGGAATATGTAAGAAAAACAGACGGCATGACATATTCATAGCTACGATGTGCAAACTAAGGTATGATTTTCAAGAAAATAGAAGTAATGCAAGCTAGACACCATATGAAAGATGCAACCAATATTACTCGCCAAGTTAAAAGTGTCTTGTCATAAGTGGCAATTCAAAAATTAGAAGCAAGACAACGTAGAAATCAATGCAAGATGCAACCACTATCAAATTGCCATGTTAAAAGCGTCCAATCATGAGTTATTGATGCGGATACACAACAGCAAGACTTTGATGTAAGAACATGGTATGATAGATAGATGTAGTGTATTCTAGACACGTAAAGCCATGTCATATGCACATGTATAACATATAAACTCAGCGGTGCAATTTAATCAAAATAGAAGAAATACAAGCTAGACAACATATGCAACATGAAACCAATTATCACATCACAACTTAGAGCAAGCACTGCGATGGTGGAGTGCGGAGATGAACTCATCATGTAGACTTGGGACTTCAACTTCATTAGCAGAGCAAGTGGAAAATCTAGAGAGTCTCTGCTTATGCCGGTGCGGAGTACCACCAACATCCCCTAACTTACTCTTTTCCTTCCTATTTTCTGATATTGCCTTATGAAGTCAAAACCACAAGAAGATGGATAAAATTAGCTCTACATAACTGGTTGATGCATGCTACAGATGAACACTACTTTGATGTAAGGCAAGCACAGGATAGGAGGATGGAATATATACAAAAAAAGACAGCGTTTCATATTCACACGTACGATAGGAGGATGGAATATGTATGAAAAAACAGTAAGCGGAAGGCATTTCAACAAAATTAGAAGAAATGAAAGCTAGGCACCATATGAACATGCAACCAATATCACTCTATCAGGTAAAAAGTGTCTCGTCGTAAGTGCCATTTCAAGAAATTAGAAGCAGTACAAGCTAGAAGGCAATTCAAGATGCAACCTACATCACAGTCCCAAGTTAAATGTGTCTTATGGGTAAGTGATCGTTGCAGGTATAAGTTGTAAGCTACGCAGATGCAATTCTACATAATTAGAAGCAATACAAACTAGACATCATACGGAAAACGCAACCACGTATAACAGTTCCAAGTAAGAGCAAGCACCTGTGATGGTGGAGTAGGGGAGATGTGCTCACCATGTACACGTATGTTCTAGAAACAGGAACACGTGTCATATTCACAGGCATTATGTGTAAAGTAAGCAGATGCAATTCAAGTTAGAAGCAATACAAGCTAGACATCAGACGCAACATGCAACCACATATAATAGTGTAAAGTTAGAGCAAGCACATGTGATCGTGGAGTAGGGGAGGTGTGCTCATCATCTACACAGCTACATTGACTGTCCAGCCTTGTGTTGTCTTGCGAATCTTGTTGGGAGGATGGCGGAGTAGAATCTGTAGAGACCCCCTGTTTGAGTTGCTCTGAAGGACCACCATCATCCACTGCCAGACTAATTTCCTTCAGCTGTAATGATTTTGCATAAGTCAAACCGATAAGAAAAAGGAATAAAAATTCTCTCTTCAGAACTCATTCATGCATGATACTGACGAACACTACTCGGATGAAAGGCAAACACATGATGCAAGGATGGAATATGTATGAAAAACAGGATGGTGTGACATATTCACACCTATGATGTGGTAACTAAGGTAAGGCATTTCAACAAATTAGAAGCACTGCAAGCTAGACACCATATGAAAGATGCAACCAATATCACTCGCCAAGTTCAAACTGTATGGCTTTCAACAAATTAGAAGCAAGATATGCTAGAAATCATATGCAAGACACAACCAATATCACAAAGGCGACTTAAAGGTGCCTTATCATAAGTGACTGATGCGGATATGCAAGAATAGTAGTCTGATGTAGAAACAGAACACATGTCATATTCACAGCATTATATGTAAAGTAAGCATATGCAATTCAACAAAGTTAGAAGCAATACAAGCTAGACATCATACGCAACATGCAACCACATATAATAGTGCCAAGTTAGAGCAAGCACTGTGATGGTGGAGTAGGGAGATGTGCTCATCATCTACACAGCTACGCTGACTGCCTAGCCTTGCGTTGTCTTGCGAATCTTGTTGGGAGGATGGCGGAGTAGAATCTGAGAGAACCTCCATTTCAGCTTGCTCGGAAGGACCACCATCATCCAATGCCTTGCCAATTTCCTTCAGCTTTATTGATTTTGCATTGTGAGGTCATACCGACAAGAAAAAGGAATATCATTCGCTCTTGTAACTCATTCATGCATGATACCGATTTAACACTACTCGATGAAAGGCAAAGTCATGATACGAGGATGGAATATGTATGAAAAAATGGACGGCTTGACATATTCACACCTATGATGTGGTAACTAAGCGAAAGGCACTTCAACAAATTAGAAACACTTTGCAAGACACCATATGGAAGGTGCAATCAATATCACTCGCCAAGTTAAAACTGTCTCGCCATAGGTGGCGTTCATCAAACTAGAAGCAATACATGCTAGAAATCATATTCAAGATGCAAACCAATATCACACTACCAACTTAAAGGTGTCCCATCATAAGTGACTGATGCAGATACACAAGAAGAGTAGTTTCATGTAAGAACATGGTGTGATAGATGATATAGTATGTACCAAAAACAGAAAGCGTGTCATATTCACATGTATCATGTGTAAGCTAAGCGATGCAGCTTTACACTAATTAGGAGCAATACGAGCTAGACACCATATGCAACATGCAACCAGATATCACACCGCCAAGTTAGAGCAAGCACCTTGGATGGTGGAGTAGGGAGCGGAGACTTGGACCTTGTAATGCACTATCAAGACAAGGAGAATCGGCACAGATGCTCCGCTTACGTTGTCAGAGGACCACCATCATCGCCTTCCTTACTTTTTTCCTTCCTCTTTCTTGATTTTGCCTTGTCAAGTCAAACCCACAAGAAAAAGGAATAAAATTTGCTCTTCAGAACTTATTGATGCATGATACTGATGAACACTACTTTCATGTAAGGCAGCCACATGATAGGAGGATGGAATATGTATGAAAAACAGGATGGCGTGACATATTGACATGTATGATGTATAAAGTGTAAACTAAGCACAAGGTGCTTGAACTTGTTAGAATCGATGCAAGCTAGAAACCATATGAAAGATGAAACCAATATCACTCGCTAAATTAAAAGGGTGCCCTAACAAATGTATTTGACCAAATTAGAAGCAATACATGGCAACAAAGCTAGAAATAATATGCAATATGCAACTAATAAAGGTGACTCATCGTAAGTGATTGATGCAGGATACAAAAGAGAGGTAGTTTCATGTAAGAACAAGGTTAACACATAGATGTAGTGTGTACCAAAAATAGGAAGGCATGTCATATTCACAGTATAGTGTGTAAACTAAGCAGATGCAATTTACCCTAATTAGAAGCATTACAAGCTAGACAATCAGATGCAACATGCAACCACATATCACACTACTGAAGTTGGAGCAAGCACTGTGATGGTGGTGTAGGAGAAGTGTTGTCTTCGTGCACAGAGCAACGCTCAATATCTTCATTTAGGCTTGCTGTTTCTTGAGAATCATGTGGAGAGGATGAAATTGCATTCTTTATAAGAGTATTATGCCTCATATTAACCCACGCTGCGGACTGCTCTCATCATAAGCGATAGACGCAGAATACACAAGAACAGTAGTTTGATGTAAGAACATGGTGTGATAGGCACATGTAGTATGTACCAAAAACAGGAAGGCGTGTCATATTCACATGTATAAGTGTAAGCTAAGGAGATGCAATTTAACAAATTAGGAGCATTGATGAGGGATACACAAGAAAAGTAGTTTGATGTAAGAACATGGTTAATAGAAAGATGTAGTATGTACCAAAAACAGGAAGGCATGTCATATTCACAGGTATAATGTGTTAACTAAGCAAATGCAATTTACCCTAATTAGAAGCATTACAAGGTAGACACCATATGCAACATGCAACCACATATCACACTGCCAAGTAAGAGCAAGCACCTGCGATGGTGGTGTGGGGGAATTGCGGTGATCAACTAGAGAGCTACATTGACTATCTTCATTTAGCCTTGCTATTTCTTGAGAATCATGTGGGAGGATGACACTTGCACTCTTTAAACGAGTAGGGCGCCTCACAAGAACTCCACCCGAGTGACTGCCTCATCATAAGTGATTGACGAGGATACAAAAGAGCATTAGTTTGATGTACTAACATGGTTAATAGACATATGTAGTATGTATCAAAAACAAGAAGGCATGTCGTTATCAAAGGTATAATGTGTAAAGTAAGCAGATGCAATTTAACCAAATTGGAAGCAATACAAGCTAGACACCATATGCAACATGCAACCACATTTGACAACAAAGGGTTAAAGCAAGCACTGGGATGGTTGTGTGTGGCAATTGAGATCATCAATCTGCAGAGCTACGCTTATTATCTCCAATCACGACATCGCACCCATTAGAGCATCAAACGCTTAGTGCTTATCTTCAATTACATCGAGCGATTTCTGTCTTTTCTTTTCTCGCATTCATCAACACTACGCCGTAGTCTGAAATACCCATGCATAAAAAACAATAGTGTGAGTATGGGTGAAGTGTGTGCACAATTAGTACAAAGGTAAAGGTAGCAGATAGCAGGTCGGTGAGAAATAAATGACGGGAGACATATGATAGCTCTACAACATTCATGGCACACTCAATTACTACAGGATTCTATGAAAATAATAGTCGACTGAAAGAAAATAGGTCAGTCCATTTTTTCTACACCGTCTGATGTACAAAGAATGGGCAGATCGCCTTCATCTACATCCAGCCAGTCAGTGTTGACGATCTTCCTCGAACGCCAACACCACCGCCCAAGATTCTCCCCTGCCTCGCTCCTCGACCTCACCGCACCGCCGTGCTTGGCACCGCCCCCCGGCCATCCATTCAAGCCCCGCCGACCTCCAGATCGGGCGCAAGCAGCTCCTGCACCCCACACCCCTATGATAGACACCGATGCGCCACTTCCCCGGGGAACAGGTGGACTAGGTGCTCTGCGCCTAAAGCGGTGCCGCTTTTTTAATTATGGTTCAACCGACCTGAATTGAAATCCAGGTGGGCTACTCACCTCTAGCAAAGGTGAAATAGTAAAAGGGAGGAAACCTTGTGCATTTAGTATCACGAAGAAGATGCAGTAAGAAGCGCTCAACTAGTTTCTTTCATGGGATGAATACGGTGTGAGCGGAGACGTAAGATTTGCACGAATAAGGGAAGAGGAGTACTCTTTTCTCATTGGCAAGTGTTGGTCCTCCTTCGCTTTTTCCAACGATCTTGTTGTTCGCCGGAAACCAGAAGTTGTGGACGACGATGCAGCCTTGTACGAACCCATGGCCAAGTTGTTGAGTGTGGTGTGGTGGCCGTCTGTCGGCGGCGGGGAAGCAGATCCGAGGCAGCAAACGACGGCATAGCGGGAACAGCTCCGATGCGGTGGACGGTTGCGACAGTGGAGCCGCAGCAGTGAGGCGCAGGACGGTGTGGTCAGAGTGGTTCTGGTACGGCGCACATCAGCGTCGGCGTCGTGGAGGCATCTCTGCCTCGACTTTAGCTACTAAGTCCTTGAGGGTGTTGCGTTTGCGGTTGCGTTGGACGACGACATCAGGGTACCGGCTCCGGCATGATGGAGGAGGGCGGCGGTGGATTGGCCGCTATGGGGTAGAGGACGGAGGAGGCTGGGGTTTCGCGGCTGGTGGAGAGGGCGTTTTTGCGCCCATGGAGTATGAATTGGGGAAACGGAGGGAGGCGGGGAACTAAGGGGGAACAATGTTTCGGTTTGAGACGCGCTTGTTTGAAATTTGGGGAAAGTTACAAACTTTGGCCCAATCTAAAATTTCGAACATATTGCGGGTTGGGGGTAGGACAGTCATGTCAGGTGTCCCAAATGTGGGCGGGATAGATTTCAGCCGAGCGCATGGGTGTTTAGGCGCCCACGGTGTATTAATGCTTCTCGGAGGCGGTTGAGACTGGCGTCTTGGTGAAGTTACAAACCTACCCCGGTTTAGACCTTTGGACATCGGGCTGATAGGCTACACGGGCCAGAGTCAGGACAGTAATTTCCTACCACCAAAACATTAGTCTCGCGCGGTTTCGGGTGACCAGAGGCCTATTTGGCGCTTCGTTCAATATTTGGGAGCAGAAGCATTAACATTTTCCGTTCTCTTGAATTGAACTTTCAGAATTTGTCAAACTTCACAAATCTTTACTCTCGAAAATCCTAAAGCTACAATTATTTTGGAATGGAGGGGGTACATTTTAATATACATTGCACACGAGTATATATTAAAAAATATGCAACTTACCTCAGTTCATGCATGGTTCCAGATATAATCTCCTTGGTTGCAAAAAAAAGTTAGATATGCGTATGAATATATATAGCATGTTCAAACTCACAACAAAGATTGATGCCCCCTTTTACATCTGATTTACAAATGCCATTATCTCGGGTTCAAATAGATGAATGCACTTCCTATGAATTCGAATCTTTGAAACCCCCTTTATGTTGAATTCGACATGTATTTTATTTCGTAGCTAGCAATTTGGAATGTATCCATGCAAGTGACAAATGTATAAAGTACTTCACACTAACAACATGGAGTGCACTAATTAATGTTTATATATGAATTGCAAAAGCATCCATTGCCTGTATTTCAAACCGCTCTCACTCTATGGATCGATAACATGCTAGAATTCAATAGAGTATGGGTGTCTGATAGACCGATTTTCGTCCATACACAATTTAGCAAATTTCATGATCTCATCCAAAAATAATAATGCCATTTATATTTTAATTTAATGCGTAGAACCGCCTTTTACACGTAGATGGACTATGCCTCGCCTGCTCTCACAAATGCTTATATATCTCTCTATCTAACGATAAGTGCACACACTTTATATGCATCGGCATTTCTCTTTCACACATGCTCACAATCTCTCTCGTGGTGCCGGGTGTCTCACGACATGCTCTCTCTCTCTCTCTCTCTCTCTCTCTCTCTCTCTCTCTACTACTATGTACCACTCTTTTCACTAATCTCAGCTTGGAAAACACTATTTCTCTCACATGCATATATACACATGCACGGTCTCTACTAGCCCTCTATACGCACATATATGTGCCAACGTGTCTCCCCGCACACACATTATCTTTAGGCCTCTCTCGCACACATTGCCCCCACACACCTCTCTAATAGTAGTTGGCGATATGATTTCATCATATCATTCGTAGGATATCCCCGCTGTTAGGCTGGATGGTAATACGAGGCAAAGTTTTACCCTAGTTCGGATCGGACCCTTGCAGCTTGAAGAAAGAGCCTACTCTCGGCATCAGATATTAGTGATAGGGGTGTGTACAAAGTACACATGAATACCGCATTGTGCGTGTGTGTATACTATCGACTAACTAGCCCCAAGCTTGTATAACATACTAAGGGCCTAGGGTTACAAATCATATATAGTCGGCTTATCACCAGTGGGGATAGAGTCTTCCGCAACTCTGGTAGCTTCGTGTTGTACGCCGAGTTCTCCACATGGGTCTTTGTATAACACGTCTCGGTCCAACCTATATGTGGCGCAGCATGGAACCGACTCATGAGTCTTCATGTTGACCCACCACAACTAGAAATGATGTGCCCACCACACCACACACGCAATCGGCCACTAAGAAAATAAGCATATACAATAGTACAACGGTATCTAGCTCACGATACGTCTCCATATTTTGTTGATGACACTGACGGACTTTGCATTTGATGCGTGCTCCGTAGTTTGTTGACGACACTTACGGTCATTGTATTTGAAGAGAAAGCACGATATGGTCACTGGACTTCAGAATAAGCTCATCACGGTCACCACATACATTTTGTCATGCTAACCAACATGTGGTTGGATGGTTAGAGGACAGTGGTTTCTCGAGCCCACCAAGGTTAAAGTCCCGGTGCTTGCATTTATCTTGTGTTAATTTCAGTATTTTCTGGCGGTGTACGTTCACTGGGAGGAGATGTTCCACTCAACTACGAGGCACCTATGGTGACTTCATAAAATCTCAAGATCATATATGCTGGCCCACTCTCTCGAAGGTGCTCATAGGGATAGGGTTCGCGTGTGTGCGCTTATAGCGGTGAGTGCTTGCGCGTATATATGAGTCCTTGCGTCTGTACCGTGTTAAACAAATACATGTCATGATTATACTCCCACCGCTCACCCGTACAACTCCGTATTTTGTTGATGACACAATCAATTGACTAGTCAAACGGCACAACTAGTGTTGCACCATCGGGGCGCGTAACCATGGGGCCCACCTGTCAGCCCGTATATGAAAGAAAGAAATGGTAGTTTGAGTCTGTACTGTGTTAATAAAATAGGAGTACATTTTAGGGTGATCATACGGTCACTGACTCACCATACAGCTCCGTAATTTCTTGATAACACGATCAATTGACCAGTCAAACGGTCCACATTCAGAAGCGCACATTACCATAGGGCCCACCCGTCAGCGTGTATATGAATTACAGAAATGGTAATAAACTAGTGATCGGTGGGTGTTCGAAGTCGTGAGACCTCTCGTTGGCAGTCACCGACGGTTGAGGGGGCGTTTATTGGGCGGTGGGGTGGGGATCCCTAGAGAAAAAGCTCGGCACTCAGGGGGGGCTAGAGGGATGGCCGGTGTCGCGGTGGACCGGCGGTGGGGAGTGGTTTCGGGGAGGACGGACCGGCCGCGGGTGGTGGGGGCGGGCGGTTCGGCCGGTGGTGGCTGGCGGCTCAGGGGGGTGGAGTTTGATGATAAACTGGAGGCCCTTGATTTCATATCCAACGGCTGGAAAATCTAATGACCAGAGATGAAAAAGTCAGTCGACTGACGTATAGCCTCACCCCACACATACACATGCACGCACGCAAGACACGCACGCATGTAGGCATGCAACACTGACACATACACATAACGTACACACGCACGCATGCTGGCGTGCAACACTAACACATACACATAACATGCACACGCACGCATGCTGGCGTGCAACACTGACACGCACACATGCACTCACGAACACACGCACGTACGCACCCATGCATGCAACACTAAAATGCACCCTTGCACGCATGCAACACTCGCACGCCTGCATGCACACAGCACACGACGCAAGACACACGCTCAATCTATACGTGCATGCACCCTTTGTTAAGGACATGGATTGTTACGGGTATTAATCAATCTTATCTGTGATAAGCAGAACATTGATGTTTGCAGCGGTCTTTATAAATCACAACGTATCAAACAGGCTATCAACATAGTAGGCTTAACTACATGAAAAAGACGACGTCACACTCAATGAACAATCATCGGTTTATGAAATGCCTGCTTCTGACCGCCCTGGCCCACCAAAGGTTCCTCTCGCTATGCGCTGCTCAAGGTCATCGACATGTAGGCCATGCACCCAAAGAGCCCACACGTCAGTGGAATAATGGCGCGGTGTCCTAGGTCAGAGTCGAGGGCGCCACTCGCGGCACACCCAGCTGAACATGCCTCTGTGCCGCATTCAAACGCCTCCATGAAACCCGCCCGTGTGGAAGCCGAGAAACCCACTCTGGACACACGTCCATTCATGACCGGGCCGGCATTAAACGTAACGCCGGCCGAGCTCCTCCCGTACGCCGTCTATTTAATCTCCTATTTAAACGAGGCCAAACGCCGGCCAAGAATCGCACACCACCGTCGTTCCCCTATCTCCTCCACCATTTTTTCCACTCTTACAATGGCTTACGAAGAGTAGTTGTCGTGGTTCTAAGTCTGACAGTAGAGTGGGGGGTAGGTATGGAGAGGCAAGGTCCTAGCTATGGAGAGGTTGTAAACACAAGCGATGTACGAGTTCAGGCCCTTCTTGGAGGAAGTAAAGCCCCACGCCCTGGAGCCCCGAGGCAATGAGTGGATTATGTATGTATGTGTTACAGGGGTGCGAACCCTTCTGCCTGTGGAGGGGGGTGGCTTATATAGAGTGCGCTAGGACCCCTGCCAGCCCACATAATGAAGGGTTTAAGGTACATTAAGTCCGGGGCGTTACTGGTAACGCCCCACATAAAGTGTCTTAACTACCATAAAGTCTATTCAATTACAAGCCGTTGCAGTGCAGAGTGCCTCCTGGCCTTCTAGTGGTCGAGTGAGTCTTCATGGTCGAGTCCTTCCAGTCAGTCGAGTGGGTTCCTCGTTGGTCGACTGGAAGGTGATCTCTTCTAAGGGTGTCCTTGGGTGGGGCACTTAGGTCAGGTCTATGACCCTACACTAGGTACATGAATCCATCATTAGCCCCCGAATGGATTGAGGCTTGAGTGAGGAAGGAGTTGACGCTGTTTCCGATTGACTTTTGCATACTGGCCATGTGTTGTTCTGGATCAAGATCTTCTTTGTTGATAACGAGCAACTTTTCTTCAGTCGACTCGATCCATTCTTGTCTTTCGTCGAGTGACTTTTCGGACTTCGCCGGTCCCCGAGCGACGGATCGCAGGAGATCCCGCTCGACAGATCGATCCGCCGTTCATGGATTCCACGGATACGAAATTTGGGGAAGCACGCCAAGCGGGCACACCGCTGCGCTCGAAAGGATAGGAAATAGACGCCGATCCCCGCTACGCTTTTTCCGCCACGTATCACGTCAATGCAACTGTTTCGGGATATGATTAAATTGACCGGGTCCACCTATCATCCACTCGGAAGGGACGTTATAAATTCGACCAGCGAGGGTTTTCTGAATAGTGCTCCATTCTTTCTTCTCTCCTCTCCTCGTCTCCGCCCAACGCGGCCGCTTTCACCTCCGCAGAGCTCTTCTTCGCGCATCGCCGGCAGCCATGGTCAAGGATAAGACGGCGGTGCTGGAGCGCGCAAAGAAGGCGTCGGCGGCGGAAAAGGCGAAGGGGAGATCCACCATCCGCGCGGTCTTCGCCTAGATCTCGCTTTGCCAAGGGCTAGGTCCAGGAGATTGGATCCAACTGACCATCAAGGAGAAGGATCTCTCGACATGGCCGACGACGGGCTGATCCCCATGGCGCCGCAAGGCTTCCGGGAAGGAGTGGCAGCCCCAAATTCGAAGAGGGTGAGTGCGCTTCTGCCACCCATGTCGATCATGGATTTTCTTTGCCACCGAGTATTTTCTTCCGTGGTTTTCTGAACTTCTTCGGAGCCCAACTCCACCACTTCACCCCAAACTCTATTGCATATCTTGCTGCGTTTGTGTCCATGTGTGAGAATTTCCTGGGCTGCCGACCGCACTGGGGCTTGTTCAAGCACATATTCACATGTTGTTCCCAGACCGTGAAGAAGGCGAGTCCAGGCGATGAAAAACCCAAGTTGTTCAAATGTGCGGGGGTCTGGGGATCCAAGTGAGGAACAAGAGCACCTTCCCAGCCATGACGTTTCCCGAGTCGGTCAGGGGCTGGCAATGACCGGTTCTATCGCTGAATGAGACGACACCGGGGCAGTCGAGTGGACTCCCACAATTCACCATGGACCGAGTGAACAAGCCCTCCTCTTTGAAAGTGATTCCGGAGGAGAGAGCTGACATGAAGATGTTGATGGATCGCGTGGTGCAGTTGGTTCGGGACGGCGTTACTGGCATGGACCTCTTGGAGGTTTTCCTTCGGCGACGATTCAGCCTCTTCGCCCGAGCCATTGCATGTGGTTGTACTGCTGAATCAAGACGAGACTCGGATCCACCCTAAGCAATGACGACGCCACAAAGGGAAAGGTGGATGGCAGCGGTCATCGAATAAGGATAATCCCCGTGATCCGTATGATTCCTCCACTCGACCATCACAGCTGCTCCGCATAATGTGCGCTTGTTTCGCCTTCCATTGTATACTTGTCGATTTGTTTCCGTATGTTCTCGCAACTTGGTCGATTGATCTCGCCTTGACGTCTTTCAGTGCCCTCACCGAGCTGTACTCGATGCCCAATGGAGCTCAGTTCGATCGAGGAGGGAGAAGATAGGGGGCGTAGAGTCGAGGAGGGACTCGAGACGCCGCCAAGATGACGATGATGACGACGACGATGATGAGGACGAAGAAGAGGAGGAGGAGGAGGTTGCACCACCGCCGAAAGGCGGTCGAAACTTGTCCATGACCCCGCGATCGAACGTGGTAGGGGTTGCGATCGCTCCGCAATCGACCAAACGCCTCGACGCTTCTCCGCGCCAACCGAAAAGGCGCCAAGCAATCAAGGTGGCTCCGCTAAAGCCCACCAAGCTCCTCGCCAAGATGAAGGTGTCCATCCCCACCATATCGTGGTAAGCATGTTACTTAAGTCTCTTTGTTTTGTACAAGCTTTATCTCCGTTGATACTTGAGCTAGTTCGACCGATTCTTTGGAACTTCAAAGGTTGCAACTTCGAGACCTCGTGCAAGGTGAAGACCATGAGATGGAGCACGCAACAACTTCAAATCCTGGTACTATACTCTTAACTCTGTCTTTAGTCGACTGACTCATGATTTCTAACTCTGATGCTTTTCTGAAGCTCCATCCAATGTCGTTATCACCCTTCCCGATGATGATGATGAGGATGAGGAACCGCTGAAGCATAGGAGGAGCAGGAAGGCGCTTCACCGTAAAGCAGCCCAGATGTGACGGCGCCGAGACCGTGGCCACGGAGGGGAGAACACCACCGACACACCGTGTCTTTCGCGGTGCCGCTGACGAGTGCTCGCCTCACTTCATCGAAAAGGCGCGCAACCTTCGCTTCTTCACAACGCACCACGCCCCGGAGGACCAAGCCAAGATCGCTAAGGAAGCGATACGCCAAGCAGGGATCATGATGGAGCAAGTTAAGACCATCCGGATGCAAGCCGGCAGCTTATGACGCCAGCTCCGCCTTCAAAGCAATGTTCGTCGATCGACCACCGCTGCTCGTTAGGATATGCTATCAAAACTTTTCTTTCGAATCCATAGCAATCACCCACCGGGTGTGTCGATAAAAACTCCGTGTTAGCGGGCACGCTGAGTGCACCCGCCGGGTGTAGTCCCTCATATAAGGTCGATCACGGGCAATCGCCTTAGGCTTTATAAGTAAGGTTTTTCGCCATTCGACCGATCGAATGGATTTCAAACCGTGGGGCACGCAGAGTGCACCCACCGGGTGTAGTCCTCGAGATCGTGGTCGATCGCCGGCAATGATTACACTCAAGAGTACTTTTTTTGGGGTCGACCGTCGACTCAGATTTAATAGAAATAGTGGGGCACGATGAGTGCACCCACCGGTGTAGTCCCCGAGACTACGGCCGAATGCTTGCATTCGGCTGTGGTCTTAGAAACGTATGATTTTCTCTTATCCACTCAGAAGTGAATTATCTTTGATATTTTGTCGATTGGTCCTTCGTAGAAATCCTGTGACCTTGCGGCTCGCTATACCGAGCTGGAGCAGAATCACATTCAGCTCGAGCTGGATCTGAAGCTGGTCAAGAGAATCTGACGAAGGCGAAGGAGGAGACCAAAGGTATGTTCGGTGAGACCTCGATGACTCCTTTTTCCCTCCATTTGTTTCAAAATCTGATCTTGCTATAATTTGCAGGCAAGGTGAAGGAGGCCCAGAAGAAAAAAGACCTTGAGCTAGCTGAGAAGACCAAGCTTGCTGATGAGAAGTTAACTTCAGTCACCAAGCTTGAACAGGAAAATACCAATCTGAAAGCTGTCTTGGGATTGCCAACAAGGAAGTCGACCGATCAAGATCGACAAGACTACTCGACCGACAAGATCAATCACCGACCGAAGAAGAATGACCGAAGCCTTCCGGGTAGTCTTGCCAAGAAATTGTTCCTTATGCTCAAGGTAACCTTTTATACTCGACCAACATTTTCAATCGTGGATGCTTCCATTCGACCACCGCCTTGACTCGGCGCTTTGTCGCTGCGCACTCTGTCGAAACTTTGAAGAAGAGACTAGCCACCGAACCAAACCTTGACCCCGCCAATTCTCCGTGAATGATGAAGTTGCTATGAATGTCTTCGACCGAGTCCCGTGTTGCAGCCGTCGTGGACTACCTTGCAAGGCTGAAGGTTGCTACGCCTCGCATCGACTCGACGCCCGCCCAGGCGACACTCTGAGAATGACTCGAAGTCGCTGATGGCTCGATCGAACGCCGCCCCTAACCGAAAGTGCAAGAGTGGAAGAAGTCCTCGCTCTGCTATGGGTGCCGATGTTGCTCTCTGTCTCGCCCGAGTACACTACAAAGACGCTGAGAAGACAAGTCATGGATCTCCGAGTGGCTAACACCAAGAAACACGACTTCAGTCCTTCATGGAAACCTTCATCGCTGCTGCTACCCGGATTTCAGACGGAATCGACCTTGATGAGTTCGTTGTTCTTCCGCACCTCCACAGAGGGGTAAAAACTTCCTTTAAGCCCGACACTTTAAATTTGCCTCGGTATGCCGAGTGGAATTGTAACCAATAAACCTTAACAGCTTAGCGCTGAGCACTTCCGGTTCCTTTAGGTATCGACCTAAACTTGGATTTGATGTTTGGATATGATTGCTTTTGGCTCGAATTGTCCTTTTGCGCTTTCACAAATGAGGTGCTCTCTCTGCAATGACTTATTCCTTAGCCGAGCATTGAGTCATAGAAGTAAGCCTCCCGAGTGAGAGGTTTGCTCTTCACTGGTAGGATTTTTTATAACTTAGGCGAAGCTACTGGCTGCAGTTAGCCCCGAGTGAGAGGTTTGCTCTTCACTCTGTAGGATTTTTATAACTTAGGCGTAGCGCTGGTTGCAGCTTAAGCCCCGAGTGAGAGGTTTGCTCTTCACTCGGTAGGATTTTTATAACTTAGGCGAAGCTGGGTTGCAGCTAAGCCCCGAGTGATAGGTTTGCTCTTCACTCGGTAGGATTTTTATATCTTAGGCGAGCTGGGCTGCAGCTTAAGCCCCGAGTGAGAGGTTTGCTCTTCACTCGTAGGATTTTTATATCTTAGGCGCAGCACTGGCTGCAGCTTAAGCCCCGAGTGAGAGGTTTGCTCTTCACTCAAGAGGATTTTCATGTTGTATTTGTGGCGGCTCAGAGGAGAGGGTCGCAATGACCGCACCTCGGCCCTCCTTATGAGCACACATTATACTTATGGCGAGCTTAGAGGAGAGGGTCGCAATGACCTGCTCCTCGCCCCTCCTTGTGAGCACACACATTGTACTTATGGCGAGCTCGAGGAGAGGGTCGCAATGACCTGCACTCGCCCTCCTTATGAGCGTGACGTTGTACTTAGGCGAGTACTTGGACTGCAGAAGAAGCCTCCGAGTGGAAGTCCGCTTACCACTCGTAGGATTTTTATAACTTAGGCGCAGTACTTGACTGCAGCTTAAGCCTCCGAGTGGAAGTCCGGCTTACCACTCGGTGGGATTTTTATAACTTAGGCGAGTACTTGGACTGAAGTTAAGCCTCCGAGTGGAAGTCCGCTTACCACTCGTAGGATTTTAATAACTTAGGCGAGCAAAGGGCTGCAGCTAAGCCCCGAGTGGAAGTCCGGCTTACCACCGGTAGGATTTTAATAACTTAGGCGAGCAATGTTACATAGTAAGCCCCGAGTGGAAGTCCGCTTACCACTCGGTAGGATTTTTATAACTTAGGCGTAAACGGATTCGCGGTTAAGCCTCCGAGTGGAAGTCCGCTTACCACTCGGTAGGACTTGTACAAACTTAGGCTAAACGGATTCGCAGCTAAGCCACCCAATCGGGGAAAATTTTATCGACAAAAATAAAAAGTGACAAAAATTATGAAGGAATTATGGCACTATTATTTCAAATCCATGAACTATGTATAATTTATTACAACTCATCCGAGTGAAAAACTTTAGGTGTAAAATGGGCGGAGCAGATCCGCATTCCAAGCTCGGGGCTCTTCGATATTGTGTTCGACGTTGTAAAGACGGTATGCCCTGCTAGGAGAACCTTGGTGACGATGAAGGGTCCTTCCCAAGAAGGAGCGAGCTTATGTTGTTTCGCTGATCCACTCGAGAACTAGATCTCCTTCCGGAAGGCTCGACCTCTCACATTTCTCGCGTGAAAGCGATGCAAGTCCTGTTGGTAGATGGTCGATCGGATTAGAGCCATCTCCTTTCTTCCTCTAGGAGGTCGATCAAGGCCCCGACGCGCTTGCTCAGCTTCGCTTCATTGTAGAGTTCAACTCGAGGAGCATTGTGAAGAAGATCACTCGGCAAGACTGCTTCACCCATAGACCAAGAAGAATGGAGTTCTTCCGTCGACCGATTGGGTGTGGTCCTCAACCCCAAAGCACCAAGGGAGTTCGTCGACCCATGCTCCAGCCGCATGCTTGAGATCACGATCACCGGGCTTCAAACCTTGAGGATTAAGCCATTGGCTCGCTCCGCTTGTCCATTCGACCGTGGATGGGCGATCGGGCGTAGTCGACTCGTGTGCCTTGAGAGTTGCGTAAATCCTGAATTCTTCCGAGTCAAAGTTCACCCATTATCCATAATGATGCTGTAGGGACTCCATATCCGAACGCTACTCGATGAAGGTAACGGCAGATCAAGGCCAAGATTCTTGATTGGTTTAGCCTCAATCCACTTGGTGAACTTGTCGACTGCTACCAGTACATGCGTGAAACCACTTCGACCTGTTCTCAAGGGACCGACCATGTCCAACCCCCATACTGCGAACGGACAAACGAGTGGAATGGTCTTCAAAGCTGACGCAGGCTTGTGTGACATATTGGAGTAGAATTGACATCCTTCGCACTTGTCCACTATTTCCTTTGCCATCTCATTCGCCTCGCCGAGAAAATCCGCCTCGGTATGCTTTGGCTACAATGGTCCGAGAGGACGATGGTGACCACAGTCCCCGAGTGGATATCATTGAGAATGATTCGACCTTCTTCCGGCGTTATGCATTTTGACCAACTCCACCGGGCTTTCTCTATACAATTGTCCTTTGATAACGGTAAAGGCTTTGGATCGACGGACGATCCGCCGAGCCTCTTCCTCATCCTCCGAGCTCTTTTCTCGTGATATACGATATAGGAATTGTCCAATGGGAGTGACCACTAAAACCTCCATGACCAAGTCGACCACACTGGGACCTCAACTTCACCGGATCTGTGGCACTCTTGGGCTGTGGAGCTTCTTCCGTGAAAGGATCTTCTTTGACCGACGGAGTGTGTATATGCTCCAAAAACACACCACTGAATGGCTTCTCTTTGAACCTATCTTTGCCGATCATCTGCCGCCGATTTTTAGTCGGGGATGTGATGGAGCTCTAACCCTCGAACTTCTTTTCCAGCTTCCTCACCGCATTGCAAGATCTAGTCATTGCCGGGCTTCTCACGCCCCACTCCTTCATCACCGATCGACCACTAAATCTGAATCGCCATAGACCATCAGCGACGGAGGCCGAGTGAGATGGCCATGCTAATCCATATAAAAGGGCCTCATACTCTGCCTCATTGTTGGAGGAATCAAAGTGAATCGAGCACATACCTAAGCTTCTCTCCTCTAGGGGAAACCAGAACAACCCCAAAGACCGTAACCTTTCAAAGATCTTAGAGCCATCAAAGAACATGGTCCAAAGGTTCGAGTGAACTTCACCGGTCATTGTTGTTCAATCCACTCGGCGAGGAAATCTGCTATTGCTCGACTTAATGGCTTTTGCCTCAAACTTGATATCAAGGGAAGAAGTTCAATCGCCCATTTCGCCACTCGACCGGGCTTGCATCTTTGTTGTGCGTAATCTCTCGATAGTGGGCGTCACGACGAATCGTGATGGAATGATCGAGAAATAATGAGAAACCTTCTTTGTGGTCATGTATATCCCATACACAAGCTTCTGATAGTGAGGGTATCTCTGCTTGGATGGAGTCAAGACTTCAGACAAATAATACACTGGGCACGGAACTTTGAAGGCTTTTCCTTCATCTTCCCGCTCGACCGTAAGCACTGTACTGACGACTTGTCATGTGGCTGCGATATAAAGCAACAGAGGTGTTGGGCAACATAGTAATTTCAAAAATTTCCTACGCACATGCAAGATCATGGTGATGGCATAGCAACGAGAGGGGAGAGTGTATGTCCACGCACTGTGAAACCGTGAAGCGAAGCGCTATGACAACGCGGTTGATGTAGTCAGATGTCTTCACGATCCGACCGATCCAAGCACCGAACGACGGCACCTCCAAGTTCTGCACACGCTCAGCTCGATGACAATCTCCGCCTCCGATCCAGCCGAGCTCCGAGATGAGTTCCACAAGACGACGGCGCAGTGACGGTGATGATGTTCTATCGGGCGCAGGCTTCGCCTAAACTCCGCGACGATATGACCGAGGTGGAATATGGTGGAGGGGGCACCGACACGGCTAAGGAACGATCCGTAGATCAACTTGTGTGTCTATGGGTGCCCCCGCCCCATATATAAAGGAGGGAGGGAGGAGGAGGCCGCCCCACGAGGAGGGCGCCAAGGAGTCCTACTCCCACCGGGAGTAGGATTCCTTCTTCCTAGTCCAACTAGGTCAAGGGGGAAAGAAGGAAGTGGAGAAGGAAGGGAGAGGGGGCCGCCCCCAAACCCTTTGTCCAATTGGACTGGGCTTGGGAGGGCGCGCCTCCCTCCCCCGGCTCCTTCCCACTAAAGCCCATTAAGGCCCAATACTCTTCCTCAGATTCCCATAACTCCCTAAGACTCAAAAATACCGAATCACTCGAAACTTTCCGAACTCCGAATATAGTCGTCCAATATATCGATATTTACGCCTCGACCATTTCAAGACTCCTCGTCATGTCCCCGATCTCATCCGGACTCAACTCCTTCGGTACATCAAAACTCATAAACTCATAATATAACCGCCATCGAAACCTTGTTGCGTGGACCCTACGGGTTCGAGAACTATGTAGACATGACCTAGAACTATTCTGGTCAATAACCAATAGCGGACCTGGATGCCCATATTGGCTCCTATATATTCTACTTAAGATCTTTATCGGTCAAACCGCATAACAACATACGTTGTTCCTTTGTCATCGGTATGTTACTTGCCCGAGATTCGATCGCCGGTATCCAATACCTAGTTCAATCTCGCTATCGCAAGTCTCTTTACTCGCTCTATAATGCATCATCCCGTAACCAACTCATTGGTCACATTGCTTGCAAGGCTTATAATGATGTGCATTACCGAGAGGCCCAGAGATACCTCTCCGACAATCGGAGTGACAAAACCTAATCTCAAATACGCCAACTCAACATGTACCTTCGAGACACCTGTAGTACTCCTTTATAATCACCCGCCACGCTGACGCTTGGTAGTACCAAAGTGTTCCTCCGTAAACGGAGTTGCATAATCTCATAGTTACAGGAACATGTATAAGTTATGAAGAAAGCAATAGCAACATACTAAACGATCAAGCGCTAAGCTAACGGAATGGGTCAAGTCAATCACATCATTCTCCTAATGATGTGATCTCGTTAATCAAATGACAACTCTTTTGTCCTTGGCTAGGAAACATAACCATCTCTGATAAACGAGCTAGTCAAGTAGAGGCATACTAGTGACACTATGTTTGTCTATGTATTCACACATGTATTATGTTTCCGGTAATACAATTCTAGCATGAATAATAAACATTTATCATGATATGAGGAAATAAATAATAACTTTATTATTGCCTCTAGGGAATATTTCCTTCAGTCTCCCACTTGCACTGGAGTCAATAATCTAGTTCACATCACCATGTGATTTAACATCAATATTCATATATGTATATGATTGACACCCATAGTTCACATCTTCATGTGACCAACACTCAAAGGGTTTACTAGAGTCAATAATCTAGTTCACATTGCTATGTGATTAACACCCAAAGAGTACTAAGGTGTGATCATGTTTTGCTGGTGAGAGAATCTTAGTCAACAGGTCTGTCATATTTAGAGCCGTATGTATTTTGCAAATATTCTATGTCTACAATGCTCTGCACGGAGCTACTCTAGCTAATTGCTCCCACTTTCAATATGTATCCAGATTGAGACTTAGAGTCATTTGGATCAGTGTAAAAGCTTGCACCGATGTAACTCTTTACGATGGGCTCTTTTATCACCTCCATAATCGAGAAATATTTCCTTAGTCCTCACTAAGGATATTCTTGACCAATGTCCAGTGATCTACTCCTAGATCACTATTGTACTCCCTTGCAAAATTCAGAGCAAGGTATACAATAGGTCTGGTACATAACATAGCATACTTTATAGAACCTATGACTAAGGCATAGGGAATGACTTTCATTCTCTTTTCTATTTTCTGCCGTGGTCGGGATTTGAGTCTTACTCAATTTCACACCTTTGCAACACAGCAAGAACTCTTTCTTTGACTATTCCATCTTGAACTATTTCAAAATCTTGCCAAGGTATGTACTCATTGAAAATCTTATCAAGCGCCTTGATCTATCTCAATAGATCTTGATGCTCAATATGTAAGTCGCTTTTCGAGGTCTTTCTTTTAAAGAACTCCTTTAAAACACTCCTTTATGCTTTGCGTAAAAATTCTACATCATTTCGATCAACAATATGTCACTCACATATACTAATCGTAAAGGCTGTAGTGCTCCCACTCACTTTATTGTAAATACAAGCTTCATCGTAAGTCCATATAAAACTATATGCTTTGATCAACTTATCAAAGCGTATATTCCAACTCCGAGATGCTTGCACCAGTCCATAGATGGATCACCGAGCTTAAACATTTTGTTAGCACCTTTAGGATTGACAAAACCTTCTGGTTGCATCATATACAACTCTTCTTTAATAAATCCACTAAGAAATGCAGTTTTGACATCCATTTGCCGATTTCATAAAATGTGGCAAGTGTTAACATGATTCGCATGCACTTAAGCATCGATATGAGTGAGAAAATCTCATCGATTCAACCCCTTGAACTTGTTGAAAACCTTTTGCAACAAGTCGAGCTTAGTGGATAGTAACACTACTATCGCTGTCCGCCTTCCTCTTGAAGATCCATTTATTTAACATGGCTTGATGATCATCGAGTAAGTCAATCAAAGTCCATACTTTGTTCTCATACATGGATCATATCTCAGATTTTATGGCCTCAAGCCATTTCATGAATCTGGGCTCATCATCGCTTCTCATAGTTCGTAGGTTCATCACGGTCTAGTAACATGACTTCCGTAACAGTGATTACGGTACTACTCACAGTGCGGACTGTACTTTGGAAGACCTACGAGGTTTTGTAGTAACTTGATCTGAAGTTTTATGATCATCATCATTAGCTTCCTCACTAATTGGTGTAGGAATCACTGGAACTGATTTCTGTGATGAACTACTTTCCAATAAGGGAGAAGGTATAATTACCTTATCAAGTTCTACTTTCCTCCCACTCACTTCTTTCGAGAGAAACTCCTTCTCTAGAAAGGATCCATTTTTAGCAACGAATATCTTGCCTTCGGATCTGTGATAGAAGGTGTACCCAACTATTTCCTTTGGGTATTCTATGAAGACGCACTTCTCCGATTTGGGTTCGAGCTTATTAGGATGAAACTTTTTTCACATAAGCATCGCAACTCCAAATTTTTAGAAACGACAGCTTAGGTTTATTGCTAAACCATACTTCATACGGTGTCGTCTCAACGGATTTAGATGGTGCCCTATTTAATGTGAATGCAGCTGTCTCTAATGCATAACCCCAAAACGATATTGGTAAATCAGTAAGAGACATCATAGATCGCACCATATCTTGTAAAGTACGATTACGACGTTCAGACACACCATTACATTGTGGTGTTCTAGGTGGCGAGAGTTTGTGAAACTATTCCACATTGTTTTAATTGAAGACCAAACTCGTAACTCAAATATTCCTCTCCGCGATCAGATCGCAGAAACTTTATTTTCTTGTTACGATGATTTTCCTCTTCACTCTAAAATTCTTTGAACCTTTAAACTATTTCAGACTTATGTTTCATCAAGTAGATATACCCATATCTGCTCAAATCATCTTGTGAAGGTCAAAAAATAACGATACTTGCCACGAGCCTTCATACTCATTGGTCTGCATACATCAAGATGTATTATTTCCAATAAGTCGGTAGCTCGCTCCATTGTTCAAGAACGGAGTTTTAGTCATCTTGCCCAAAAGGCACGGTTCGCAAGCATCAAATGGTTCATAACCAAGTGATTCCGAAAATCCATCTTTATGGAGTTTCTTCATGCGCTTTACACCGATATGACCCAAACGGTAGTGCCACCAATAAGTTGCACTATCATTATTAACTTTGCATCTTTTGGCCTCAATATTATGAATATGTGTATCACTACGATCGAGATCCAACAAACTATTTTCATTGGGTGTATGACCATTGAAGGTTTTATTCATGTAAACAGAACAACAATTATTCTCTGATTTTAAATGAATAACCGTATTGCAATAAACATGATCAGATCATATTCATGCTCAACGCAAACGCCAATAACATTTATTTAGGTTTAACACTAATCCCGAAAGTATAAGGAGTGTGCGATGATGATCATATCAATCTTGAAACTACTTTCAACACACATCGTCACTTCACCCTTAACTAGTTTCGCTTATTCTGCAACTCCTGCTTCGAAGTTACTACTCTTAGCAACCTAACCAAGATCAAATACCGAGGGGTTGCTATAAACACTAGTAAAGTACACATCAATAACATGTATATCAAATATACCTTTGTTTACTTTGCCATCCTTCTTATCCGCCAAATACTTGGGGTAGTTCGCTTCAAAGAATCCAGTCCCTTTGCAAGTAGAAGCACTTAGTCTCGTGCTTAGGTCTAGACTTGGGATTCTTCACTTGAGCAGCAACTTGCTTGCCGTTCTTCTTGAAGTTCCCTTCTATCCCTTTGCCCTTTTCTTGAAACTAGTGATCTTGTTAACCATCAACACTTGATGTTCTTTCTTGATTTCTACCTTCATCGATTTCATCATCATGAAAAACTCGAATCATTTTCATCATCCCTTGCATACTATAGTTCATCATGAAGTTCTACTAACTTGGTGATGGTGACTAGAGAATTCTCACAATCACTATCTTATCTGGAAGATTAACTTCCACTTGATTCAAGCGATTGTAGTACCTGCATAATCTGAGCACATGCTCACTAGTTGAGCGATTCTCCTCCATCTTTTAGCTATAGAACTTGTTGGAGACTTCATATCTCTCAACTCGGTATTTGCTTGAAATATTAACTTCAACCCTTGGAACATCTCATATGGTCCATGACGCTCAAAACGCCTTTGAAGTCCCGATTCTAAGCCATAAAGCATGGTGCACAAAACTATCAAGTAGTCATCATATTGAGCTAGCCAAACATTCATAACGCCTCAGATCCGCTTCCAAAGAATAGGTCTGCTACCTAGCGTGCATTAAGGACATAATTCTTCAGGCAAAGAATGAGGATAAACCTCGATCATGGATCCAATCCACATAATTGCTACTAACATTTTTCAACACAACTTTCTAGGAACATATCAAAATAAACATATGAAAGCAACAACGCAAGCTATTGATCTTACAACATAATTTGCAAAATACTACCAGGACTAAGTTCATGATAAATTTAAGTTCAATTAATCATATTACTTAAAGAACTCCCACTTAGACAGACATCTCTCTAGTCATCTAAGTGATCACGTGATCCAAATCAACTAAACCATGTCCGATCATCACATGAGATGGAGTAGTTTCAATGGTGAACATCGCTATGTTGATCATATTTACTATATGATTCACGCTCGACCTTTCGGTCTCCGTGTTCCGAGGCCATATCTGATATGCTAGGCTCACAAGTATAACTGAGTATTCCGCGTGTGCAACTATTTTGCACCCGCTGTATTTGAACGAGAGCCTATCACACCCGATCATCACGTGGTGTCTCAAAGACGAAGAACTTTCGCAACGGTGCATACTCGTGGAGAACACTTCTTGATAATTAGTGAGAGATCATCTTGAAATGCTACCGTCAAACAAAACATAATAAGATGTATAATGAGATAAACATCATATGCAATCAAAATATGTGACATGATATGGCCATGATCATCTTGCGCTTTGATCTCCATCTCCAAAGTAATGTCATGATCTCTATTGTCACCGCACGACACCATGATCTTCATCATCTTGATCTATATCAATGTGTCATCACATGGTCGCCTCACCAACTATTGCTCTTGTAACTATTGCTATCGCATAGCGATAAAGTAAAGCAATTATTTGGCACTTGCATCTTATGCAACAAAGAGACAACCATAGAGCTTCGCCAACGCCGATAACTTCAACAAAACATGATCATCTCATACAACAACTTATATCTCATCACGCTTTTGACCACATCACATCACAACATGCCCCGCAAAAACAAGTTAGACGCCCTCTACTTTGTTGTTGCAAATTTTACGTGGCTGCTACGGGCTTAGCAAGAACCGTTTTACCTACGATCAAAACCACAACGATAGTTTGTCAAATAGACTCGCTTTAACCTTCACAAGGACCGGCGAAGCTACACTCGGTTCAACTAAAGTTGGAGAAACCGACACCGCTAGTCACCGTGTGCAAAGCACGGCGGTAAAACCAGTCTCGCGTAAGCGCACGCTGTAATGTCGGTCCGGCCGCTTCATCCAACAATACCGCTGAACCAAAGTATGACATGCCGATAGGCAGATGACTTATATCGCCCACAACTCATTTGTGTTCTACTGCATATAACATCAATGCATAAAACCTAGGCTCGATACCACTGTTGGGGAACGAGTAATTTCAAAATTTCCTACGCACATGCAAGATCATGGTGATGGCATAGCAACGAGAGGGGAGAGTGTATGTCCACGCACTCGTGAGACCGAAGCGAAGCGCGCGCATGACAACGCTGTTGATGTAGTCGACATCTTCACGATCCGACCGATCCAAGTACCGAACGTCACGGCACCTCCGAGTTCTCGCACACGCTCAGCTCGATGACGATCTCCGCCTCCGATCCAGCCGAGCTCCGAGATGAGTTCCACAAGACGACGGGCGTGGTGACGGTGATGATGTTCTATCGCGCAGGCTTCGCCTAAACTCCGCGACGATATGACCGAGGTGGAATATGGTGGAGGGGGCACCGCACACGGCTAAGGAACGATCCGAGATCAACTTGTGTGTCTATGGGTGCCCCCGCCTCAGATATAAAGGAGGGAGGGAGGAGGAGGCCGCCCTAGGAGGAGGGCACGCCAAGGAGTCCTACTCCCACCGGGAGTAGGATTCTTCTTTCCTAGTCCAACTAGGTCAAGGGGGAAAGAAGGGAAGTGGAGAAGGAAGGGAGAGGGGCCGCGCCCAAACCCTTTGTCCAATTCGACTGGGCTTGGGAGGGCGCGCCTCCCCCGGCTCCTTCCCACTAAAGCCCATTAAGGCCCAATACTCTTCCCCATATTCCCATAACTCCCCGTATTCAAAAATACCCAATCACTGAACCTTTCCGAACTCCAATATAGTCGTCCAATATATCGATCTTTACGCCTCGACCATTTCGAGACTCCTCGTCATGTCCCCGATCTCATCCGGACTCAACTCCTTCGGTACATCAAAACTCATAAACTCATAATATAACCGCTATTGAAACCTTGTTGCGGACCCTACGGGTTCGAGAACTATGTAGACATGACCTAGAACTATTCTTGGTCAATAACCAATAGCGGACCTGATGCCCATATTGGCTCCTACATATTCTATGAAGATCTTTATCGGTCAAACCGCATAACAACATACGTTGTTCCCTTTGTCATCGGTATGTTACTTGCCCGAGATTCGATCGCCGTATCCAATACCTAGTTCAATCTCATTACCGCAAGTCTCTTTACTCGCTCAGAATGCATCATCCCGTAACCAACTCATTGGTCACATTGCTTGCAAGGCTTATAATGATGTGCATTACCGAGAGGGCCCAGAGATACCTCTCCGACAATCGGAGTGACAAAACCTAATCTCAAATACGCCAACTCAACATGTACCTTCAAGACACCTGTAGTACTCTTTATAATCACCCAGCTTACGCTAGACGCTTGGTAGTACCCAAAGTGTTCCTCCGTAAACGGAGTTGCATAATCTCATAGTTACAGGAACATGTATAAGTTATGAAGAAAGCAATAGCAACATACTAAACGATCAAGTGCTAAGCTAACGGAATGGATCAAGTCAACCACACCATTCTCCTAATGATGTGATCTCGTTAATCAAATGACAACTCTTTTGTCCATGGCTAGGAAACATAACCATCTCTGATAAACGAGCTAGTCAAGTAGAGGCATACTAGTGACACTATGTTTGTCTATGTATTCACACATGTATTATGTTTCCGGTAATACAATTCTAGCATGAATAATAAACATTTATCATGGTATGAGGAAATAAATAATAACTTTATTATTGCCTCTAGGGCATATTTCGTTCAAGAGGCTCTTTGCTGATTGGAGCAGCAAGCACCGGCTGGGTGGAGAGCAGAGCTTTTAGCTCGGCAAACGCTGCATCAGCTTCGAGTCCACTCAACTTGTCCGCCTTCTTCATCACCGGTAAAGAGGCAATGCCTTTTCACCAAGTCGTGAGATTAATCGACTTAATGCGCCAAGCATCCAAGAAGCTTCGACATCGTGCACTCAAGACAGTATGCTTCATTCGGAGAATAGTGCCGATCTTCTCTCGGATTAGCATCGATCCTCGCCGAAACGAAAACCGAGTAACTTTCCACCAGAACTCCGAATGTGCATTTTGATGGATTGAGCTTGATATCATACCTTCCGAGGTTGGCAAATGTTTCAGCGAGGTCAGCGAGCAGGTCGGAACCTTTTCGCGACTTGACGACGATATCATCCATATACGCCCACATTCCGACTGATTTGAGTGAGAAGACACTTCAATCATTTGCATAAATGTGGCTCCGCATTCTTGAGGCCGAATGGCATGGTGATATAGCGTAAGCACCTAATGGAGTGATGAAAGCTGTTTTATTTCGCCGGGTCCATACAGACGGATCTCGATGATACCCGAATATGCGCCTAGAAAAGACAATCTTCACATCCCGCGTCGAGTCAACAATTTGATCTATGCGAGGGAGAGGAAAATGATCTTCGGTAGGCCCGATTGATGTCCTTGAAATCAATGCACATGCAGAGTGACTTGTCCTTCTTGGGAACCATGACGACATTAGCGAGCCACTCGGAGTGGCATATCTCTCGGATAAATCCTGCCGCCAACAGTCGAGCCACTTCCTCACCAATAGCCTTTCTCTTCTGGACGGCGGACCGCCGAAGATGCTCTTTGACTGGTGTTGCTGATTTGTCGACTCTGAGGCGATGCTCAGCCAGTCCCCTGGGAACACCTGGCATGTTAGATGGCTTCCATGCAAAAATGTCCCAGTTCTCACGGAGGAACTGGATGAGCGCTTCTTCCTATTTCGGGTCGAGTGTCGTGGAGATGTGGGTCGGGGCTGCATTGGGGTCGGTCGGGTGAATGTGAACAGGCTTCATCTCACCAGACGACTGAAATGCAGATTCTGTGGCGGGTTTCTTGGAGCGCAACAAATCACTCGGATCTGCGTTTTGCTTGTACTCTTCGAACTCGACCGCTGTCACCTGGGAATCGGCAATCTTCGAGCCCTTCTGAAAGCACTCTTCTGCCTTTTTCCGATCGCCGTGATGATGATCACCCTTTGGGACCCGGCATTTTCAGTTTGAGGTACACGAACATGGTCGAGCCATGAACCGCGCGTAGGCTGGCCTCCCCAAAATGGCGTGGTACGACTCTAAAAATCCACAACCTCAAAGGTCAACTTTTCCTTGCGAAAATGCTTTGAGTCACCAAAACCACGCCCAGAGCTATTTGGCCGAGTGACTCAGCTTTCTTCCCTGGTATGACTCGCGGAAACTCATGTTATCGGTGCTCACCGACATCGATGCCCATTCCTTTCAAGCAGGTTCAGATACAACAAGTTCAGCCCACTACCACCATCCATCAAGACTTTCGTCACCGAGTGCCTTCGATAACCGGATCGACCACCAAAGCTTGCCTCCTGTGGGTGGCAATATGAGTCGGGTGATCGATTGGTCGAATGTGATGGGTGTTTGGGACCATCTCGATAACTTGGTTTTGCTGGGCAACCATGTTCACCTCACGGTTAATGACTTTCACCGACTCTTGCTTTCCACATCCGCGAAGATCATCGTGGTGGAGTTGACATGCGGATATCCTTCCTCACCGCCCTCTTTGTCTTCGCCTTGTCCGACTCCTTCTCCTTGTCCTTAGACTGCTTTTCCTCCAAACCGCTGGATCAGAGAGTCGACATCATGCAGTGGTGTGCTTTGGGTAAATGATGTTGCCCTCTTCATCTTTCTTCGTGTGGATGTGACACGCATATCCATCACGCCGCTTCCTTCTTTATCCTTTACTTTCTTAGGATTCCGTGATCCTTTGGCTTCCCTTGAACTTTCCTCGAGTCACGGCCGTGGCCTCTCCAGAGCTGCTGGCTCGGCCTTACGCTTCGCTTCCGACTAGAATTTCCTTCTCCGATCGACTTGGCTTGTACTTGTCGCTCGAGTCGGTCCTCTTCCTTGCCGCATGCATTTGGTAGCAATTTCCATCATTCGACTCAGGGTCATGTCTCCGGTTCACCAAACTTCGACTCAATTCTCTCGTTTAATGCCATCTTTGAAGGCGAAACCGCTTGATGATCGTACACATTTTCTACAAGATGGTGCAGAGTGATCCACCTCTCAATGTACTCTCGGAGAGTCTCATTGGTCTTCGCGCACACGCACTTGCAGCTCACCAAACCAGCTGGTCGCTTGTAAGTTCCTTCAAAGTTCACGAACACTGGACAAATCTTCCCAAGTGTAAATACTGCTAGGAGGTAATCGATTCAACCATGCTCGCGTAACCTTCCAACATGAGGGCAATGCTTCATGGCCACCTCGTCATTCCCACCACCAATCTGAACAGCCACTGGTTATCCTCGAGCCAAGTTTCGTGCTTGGACTCCCCAAAGAATTTGTCGACTCCTGCTAATCTGAAATTGGGGGAATCATCGCGCTCGATAGCCCCGCTAAAACACTCGACCGAAACATGCGCCGATCGTCAGGGTGCATCTCTCTCGTCCACTCGATGGGCTCTGCTCGGCCGACCAAGCCTTGCACGATAATGGATCGCGTCAAGCCTGGTTCCCTCGGGTCGACCGAACTCTTCGCCTCGCACCAGATCGACGCTTGTCATCCTGTCGCCGAGGAGCGAAGACCCATCCTCGAGGGGAAGCGGTGTCGACCCGACTCAATGTCACATCGATCTAGCATGTAACACCTCATATCACTTTGCGGCCTCACGCACGGTATTCCCACACGGTGTCGCCTTACCTTTTGCCCGGACCGCTTATGCCTTTTGGCACACGATATGATAGTGTCGCTAGCATCCATATGATAAGGAGCCCGGCTGACATGGCTAGTCGAAACCCAAAGTGGCATGACTTACAGGACAGCATCCATGACCCAAAGATCGAACGTGTCGGTCATCGCCAGTAAGTTCCGGCTGTAGCACGGGCTAGCAGACTCCGTAAACCAGTCAGAAGGGCTAACAGACTCCGGTACTCAACGCGTGACATTTCAAGGGATGTATACGTGAACGAAGAAGGACACATGCCGGCCAGCCTAAGTGTTCCGAGCAAAGAGTAAGCTACCATGGCTCGTGGAAACACTAGGAGACATTTCCGTAAGAGAGGCTACTAAAGATAAACAACTAGATAGTCGATCCCACACATACCAAGCATTTCAATAACATACACACAATATGCTCGATATGTGCAAATACAACATGGCATCACAACATGACTCTACGACTCAAGTATTTATTCATTAGGCCCGAGGAGCGAGATATTACAAACATGGGTCTCATGACCCAACATTCAGAGCATACAAGTCAAGCACAAGCGAAGCTAACATGTCCGAGTACGACATCTACAAATGAAAAAGGCCGAGAAGCCCGACTATCTACCGATCCTGCCGAGGGCACAAGATCGTAGCTGAGGTAACAAGCTAAACGTCAAGTCCAAGCGAACTACTAGCGAGACCAAGTCTCTCTCAAAAAACATAAAATAGGCAAACGTGAGTACAAATGTACCCAAAGAAGACTTACATCGTAACTAACTACATATGCATCATTATCAACAAAGGGGTGGTGGAGTTTAACCGCAGCAAGCCAGCTTTGACTCGGTGGCTATCCCGAAACTACGATCGCAATGTAACTCTTTTGAGGTGGCGCACACGAGTCCACATATTCACCATATCAATACACCACTATGGATCCGCCCCGCCTCCCTCACGAGAACGCCATCCATAGCACTCACGCTTATCTTGCGATTTTAGAGTATCCACTTTCACTTGTCTATGAACTGCATAAGGGTCCAAGTTTCCATATCCGAGGAACCGCTATTCAATAGATAATGATAACCCCGCAGGGTGTACTTCTTCACACACGCCTCGCCACTTACCACCATGTACACCACGTATCTCGGCAACCTTCAAGCGAAGCTCGGGCGAGGAGTCGGCCACGACCGACTAACCACACAAGTCTCTAGTCCAGTTTATCGCCTATTCGGGTTCCATCCGCAAGGAGATCCGCCGGGTGTCGCCACGGCCCCAAACGATGTGAGCAGGGTTCCCAAGCCCACCTCGACGGGTGGATCTACGCTGGTACACCGTACACGGTGCCTAGTCTGTCCCAAGCCCACCTGCATCGGTGCCACTTGGTAGACTACTAACACTACCTACAAACACCGAAACTAGTTGCAACTCCCGGACAGAGATCGAGTTGATTAATAAGTCGAGAGAGCTTGGAGCGCCTTGAGCCCAATGTGTGGTAGTAACTGCTCATGGATCACAAACACGTAACTCAGTTCTCGAGGACGGCTGCAATGAGACAACCCACCATGTACTCCTACATGGCCTCTCACCGCTACCTTTTACCAAATCGTGTTCACACACTTAGCTCTCAACAAGAGGACATGTTTACACACCTCCGATTCATTCCCGATGAATCGACTGACTCAACTCTAAGCAATAGCAGGCATGACAAACAAGCATGAATGAGTAGGCACATCAGGGCTCAAACAACTCCTACTCATGCTAGTGGGTTTCATCTATTTATCGTGGCAATGACAGTCATGCAGAGGATAAAGGGGTTCAACTACCGCAGCAAGTAACAGTTGTATCGTTGTTGTCCTAATGCAGAAAAGAGAGCAGGAGCGAGAGAGTGGGATTGTATCGAATGAACAAGGGGTTTTGCTTGCCCGGCACTTCAAGATAGTATAGTTCTTCATCGGTGTCATCGATCACATCACGGTACACGCCTATCGAGAGGGACAATTACCGCAAACAAGGAAGAACACAATCAATGCAATGTGACAATATGATGCATGAATGTGACATGGCAATATGATGTGATTTGAACTAATGCAACTAGCAGCAAGTTAAATGGAGTTGGTTTGAACCCTAGGTTCAAATTCAAACTCCACATGTGATTATTTAAATGCCATTCATATGATTTGTCCTAAACAGCAGCCATAAGTTGTTCTATCATGCATGAAAATGGTACAGATGGATAGATTGAATTTTTCTGATAATTTTTCATATATAATTTATTTCATTTGGAGTTACGTTGAATTTCTATGATTTTTAGAAGTTTAGGACATTTTCTCAAATTTATAAACCATTTCGATTTATTTTAATTCCGTAAATACTTTACTACGCCAAGATGACGCCTGTGGTGACGTCAAGAAGTCAACAGGGTTGACCAGAGTCAAACCTCGTGTGGGACCCGTGTGTCACCGCAGGCGATTTAACAGAGATTAATTAGCCTAATTAATTAATTAGTCGGTTAATTAAACTTTAGGGCCCACATGTCGCTGGAACAAAGGGCTAATTGTTAGAACAAACTAAACTAATTAACAGGGGGCTGGCCCCACCTGTCATTGACCGAGGGGAGGTCAAACCCCGGGTCGAACGGGTCAAACTCGCCGGCGGCAAGACGCCGGCGACGACGGACGCGGCGGAGGGCTTTAAACCGCCTACAGGCTCGCTTTTGGACGCTGGTTGCGCTACGGAAGTCGAGTGTCTCGCGATCCAACGCAGCAACAACACGCCACGAGTGGACTAAATCGACGGCGGCGGCAACTTTGCGGCGCCGAGTTCGCCAAGCGCCGAACCGGCGCAGGGTGCACGGCAGTCGAAGCGGTGCTACGTGCTTTCGCAAACGCGGCCGGAGCACGTGACGCCTCGACACGGCGGAGGTGGGCTCTAGCCACGACGGCGACGGCGCGCAACGGCGGCGAAGCCTTCGGCCGGGTGGCCAAAGGGGCTAGAGGAGGAAATCGACAGAGGGGAGAGAGGGGTTGGGAGTAGGGGCTCACGGCGATGCCGAAGAGGAGGTCAGCGAGCTCGGGGAGGTCCTAGCGGTGCTGAATCGACCGGAGGCGAGCTCGGGCGCTGGAGGTTGAAGACGACGGCGGTGGCGATGTTGCAGGGGCTCCTGCGGTGCGCTTCTCGGCGAGGAGGAAGAGGTGGTAGAGGCGGATCTCCTGGGCACTTCGGGTGGCAGTGAGGAGCACGGTGGCTACGGTGAGCGGCGTGGCGGCGACGACTCCGCTGGCCGGGCGCTGCACGGGAAGAGGGGCAGAGAGAGAGACACGGAGAGAGGGGAGAGTGACCAGGGGTTGCGTGGCGCCATAGGCGCGGCTGGGTAGCGGCGGAAACAGAGGTGGCGAGGCGCTGCTGGCCATGACCACACGCCTCCCGCCCACCGGTAGGAGGTGGAAGACGACAACGAGGTGGAGCTGGGCTGGCTGGCTTGCCCGGCTGGGCTGTCAGACAGAGCTGGGCCGGCTCGCTATGGGCCGCCAGTGCACGCTTCGTTCTTTTTATTATTATTATCTCGCTATCTGCTTTTAGTTAATATTTTGCCACTGCTTTTGAACTCAAACAAATTCAAACAATGCTAAAACTCCTCTCAATATTTTTATTTTGCTAGATGGACTTTTCCAAAAGCTCATAAAATAATTCAGGGTATTTGAAATTATATTCTAATATATGAATATAATCCAAATTCAAATAGCTAATGATTTAAATTCAAAGACCCAAAATATTCCTTACAAATGTTCATTATTTTTTGGTTTGGTGCAAGAGCCTTGCCAAAAATATTAAACATCATTGAAGAGCATTTTGGAAACATTGGATGCATTTTCCAGGGTTATTTGCCCTTCTTTTATTTAAATATTTTGAGGCTTTCAAATTTCCTCAATTCAGGTTTCAAAAATTTAATCATGATGCAAGCAATATGCTAACACTAGGCAGCACCAGAAGCTAGGGATGTGACAACTCACCCCCACTAAACAAGAATCTCGCCCCGAGATTCAAGACGTGAGGTAAGAAGACAGAGGGACACAAGCTAACATGATCTTCATGATTCACTGCCCTCATCGTTGATATTGATTCATTGCTCCAAATTGATCTTGACATCTTTGCTTTCGAGATCTTCATCTAACACGATTTATTTACGTAAAGAAACTCTATCGAAAAGGATTATTGAAGCCCTTCATACCAAAGCTAATGGCAATTCACAAACGATCGCTTGAAGGAATTCAAAGAAATGGCATACTCGGCTTGGAAAGGAAACTACGGTTATAGGGCAATTCGCAAATGGAAGGCACATTCCAATTGATACCGAGGATGTAACCTAGTGATCGAAAGTGTGCTCTCAAGAACTTGAGCATTTCCATATTCATCAAGGTTTTACCAACATCCGTGTCAAGGATCTTGGCAACACAACGTACTACCATGATGAACAAATGATGGACGATGCAGATGGAAAGGAAGATAACCTTCGTGTTTCACCTTAGCGAGGCCAAGGTTACAAAATCAGATAATCGATCGAGAGACATTTAGCACTCCGCTTCTAATGTTCTCCTTGATGTGCTAGCGTAACCCATTAATTAAAATGGTTTGGTACCCAGAACAACAAGTAAAAGGTCGGACTTCGGGAACACAAAAATCATAAGACACAACTAGGGAGTAAATCCTACGAAGTCCTTATGAAGAGGTGGCCAACTTCTTCAATCAAGATATTACAATAACATGTCTTCCTATTGGTGTGTTGGCCACTTACATCCACTTTACCTGTTATCGCGAGACCAATATTATAGTTCTTGGGAAATGCTCCAACCATCATATCTGCCTGAGATCCAGATCTGGTTGGTGTCAGAATAATCTAGACTCATCAAGTCTAGAAAGAAGAATGAAAGTTTGCAACACAAATCGACAAGATGGCGCTATGTAATTCTCGGGAATGAACTACTATAGCAAGCTCCAAAACATGAGCTGGTTTTGCTACATAAATGTGAACACACCGTCCTAGACAAGCATGACCACATGGTAGTCTTACAATAAAACACTACCGGTTCGTGGGGGAACCATCATCGAGGATATCAAGTCTTTGTACATTACCATGGATTAGCAATTAACTTCTTTTCCTAGAACAAATCAATCAGTGGCTTGGTGTGCTAGGAATGCATATAGAATGAAGGTTGCAAGTCTCCAGACCACGGAATACTTCGCACATCTGCATGACTGATTTGGGATGATTCCAAGGAAGCAACATTGACTTTCTCGAATCCACGGCGGCAACTTGCATCAAATGCACATGAACTAGAGGAAGTCACTTCTTACATCCGAACATATGCTTCATGAGCTAACATGAACAAATGCTTTAAAAAGTTTCCAACACTAGCTTAATGTTCAACATGACTCATGGGGGAGACAAAATGCTGCTGATGGGCTCAACAACAACTCATCAAGATTCCCATGAAGATGGAATTCCATAATTATGTGAACAAGTGATAGCATTGGTCAGACCTAAAAGATATAATGGTGTATGCTCGAGGAAAATCCACGAGTAAAACAACATTACGAACATCGTTGGTTCTGATTTGATTTGAGAATAGCCCACACTCAAATCAAAGTTTTTCGCAAGACAACAGCTCCAGCAACTGGTCTCAAGGACCAATTGGTGAAGATATCATCCTTCTCCAACACACATAAAAAGATATCCCTTAAAATGAACTAAGCCAGGCAATCTTTATCTTCCAACTCTCCAAGTTGTTGTTTGGCTTAACCAACTAGCTCAGGGGTATCCAGCATGGATTCTTGGAGAAAGAGGTGGTTTACAGGAATAAACCAACTTGATCACGAGCTCAACATAGCGGTCAGGTGACATCCTGGTGATACCTCCGAGAAGACAATCGAAGAATCATGAACCACCGATATGTTACTAAGCTCGAGAACAATCTTGCTTTTCAGGGCAAGACGATATGATCAAATAAGCAAGGGACTGGATAACCCTAACTCATTGATCGAGGGGTGCACCAGAAATAAGGACTAGGTAGCACGATCAATCTTAGGATGATGATTTAATAACCAACACGCTAAGAATGAGAATATTGTCCATTAACTACCAAGCAACGGAGTTACTAGCAGTATTGATTTCACACACCACGATTCACTTGTCGGCGTTTCGGGTTGCAACAACACGGGAACCGAGAAATGAACAATGATGGCAAGAAGTATTACTGCATCAAGAGTTCATAGGATGGTGTGCAATTCCCATGACATTCTTGATATAAAGATGGTAATACTCCAAGGTAGAACAGAGCAAAAGCTAGTTTAGCAATTTGATCTGCAGAGTACAACTGCTTTGACCCAATCCTAGAAATGGACAAGGTACTGGAGTTTGTTTCTCCTAGTCATTCCAGAATAGAATGGATCGATGGACCACAAGAGTGATAGGCATCGATAAACGAATGCACGCATACTCTTGACTATCAATTGATAGACGAGGGTCAGAATGCAACTAAAGAGAACAACTCAAAGGAACATATAATTTTCTGAGTTGTGGATGCATAGATTAGTATGTCGAGCGAAGCTCAACTTTTCTTCCGGATAACCCATGCAGAAAGGTTGGACTGGCAGAGTCACAACATAGAGTCGAGAACTCGTCAAGAGCACTCTTATTGTAATCTTTCGGTTCAGCGAGGAACTTCTGCCATAAGCAGTTCATGGTATTGGAAGAAGGAAATACCACAGACCTCGAGGACTATCGCAAAGGTTATTAATATCCTAAAGGAACTAGCAAACACTATCAACCCGAGGTAAGTAGGGTGAATCTCGGGTTCAAAACCCAGAAGTAGAATACCTACTAACTAAATGGCATCACAGGATGCTTTCGAGAATAATGGCCAGAATCATCACACTGGAAACGCAAAACATGGTTCGATTAATAGGTAGCACTCTAAGACACCTAGGGTCATAATAATAACTCCAACATATATGTCGAGGCAATAGAATACCCCAACTTAGCATTTGGTGTGATTAACCTGGCCCAAAGGAACATTGTAGGATCGGAAGTATGTCTAGAGGGGGGGTGATTAGACTACTTGACAACTTAAAAATTTTGCCTTTTGATTGGAGTAGTTTCTTAGCAAGTTCACAATGACAACCAAGTCAAGTATCACCCTACACATGCAATTCTAGAGTTATGGCAGCGGAAAGTAAATTGCACGTATAGTAAATGAGAGGAGGAGAAGAGCAAACGCAATGGAGACACGGAGATTTTTTCTCGTGGTTCCGATAGGTGGTGCTATCGCCAATCCACGCTGATGGAGACTTCAACCCACGGAGGGTAACGGCTGCGAGTCCACGGAGGGCTCCACCCACTAAGGGTCCACGAAGAAGCAACCTTGTCTATGCCATCATGGCTTACGCCCACGGAGGACTAGCCTTACTCGGGTAGATCTTCACGAAGTAGGCGATCTCCTTGCCCTTACAAACTCCTTGGTTCAACTCCACATCATGACGGAGGCTCCCAAGCGACACCTAACCAATCTAGGAGGCACCACCTCCAAAAGGTAATAGATGGGGTTCGTGATGATGAACTCCTTGCTCTTGTGCTTCAAATGATATCTCCCCAACACTCAACTCTCCTCACCGATTTGGCTGTGGTGGAGGAAGGGATTGAGTGGAAAGCAACTTGGGAAGACTAGAAATCAAGTTTCATATGGTGGGAGTGGAGCAACTTGATCTCAACACAAGGGTAGGTAGTTTTCTTCTCGTAAATGTAAGGTAGGAGTGGTAGTTCTTTCGATGGCTCTCTCCACTAATGAAGAGGAGGTGGAGGGTATTTATAGCCTCCACACAAAATCCAACTGCTACACACATTTGACCAATCTCGGTCGACCAAGTTGACAACTCGGTCGACCGAAAGTTCAAATCTTGTGAACGTTGGGATTTTCGGTGGGACCAAAATACAATCTCTGCTAGTCCGATTCTTCCAAAGTCTAGGGTTTGCCAATCTCGGTGGGACCGACTTTCTCATCTCGGTGACACCGATTTGAGTACGTATGTTACTGAAGCTTGGCAACACCAATTTCGAATGACCGAGTTTGGAATCGGAAAATCCGAGATTCTTAGGGTTTGGCTATATGGTCGAGGTGGTTCATCTCGGTGTGATCGAGTTTGGAATCGGTGGGACCGAGATTACTTATGAGTTTATGTTGGAATGAAAGATTGCTGATAGTTTGAGAGATAAATCACTAAGCACTTAGAGCAACCAGATCATCATCATAACCTCACCCCTTTAATAGTATTGGCTTTCCTATGGACTCAATGTGATCTTGGATCACTAAACCAAAATGGAGTCTTGAGCTTTTGCCAATGTTTTCCTTAGCATTTTGAGGGTCCACATCATCATCATTGCCATACCCATATCAATGAACTTTCAAATATTCTCAAGAAATGATTAGTTCAATGATATATATGTTGTTATTAATTACCAAAACCACCGGGATTAGTTGCACTTTCAATCTCCCCCTTTTTGGTAATTGATGACAACATATAGATCAAAGCTTCGATAAATGATATAATCAATGAATGACATCGTCGCTTTGAGAAGTATGTGATAAGCAAGAGCTCCCCTAAATTTGTGCATTATTTAAGATTTATGCTTGAATGCAAATGCACAATCGATTAGGATCATGGGTTACTCTTCCATGTCACATACATCTTGGTGGAGCGCACAAAATGATAAGAATGAATAGCATGCACCCAATCACCAAGACATGAGTAAATGATCATACAAGATATGAATGGAATATGATAGACATCAAGCACACATTAAGCACAAGATGATCAAGCACTCATCAAGATAGAGCAAACGAGTATCAAACACACGAAGTATCTCAAAGAACTCAAAAGTATCTCAAGGAAAACCGCAAACGAAAGAGCAAAACGAGCACACTCTCTCTCGAAGTCCTATGATCTATACACTTTTCCCCTTTGGCAACAAGTTACCAAAAGTTCGAAGGTATAGAGCTAATCGCCACTGGGACTCGCCGGGCGGCTCTGCTCGTCGATGGAGTGGAGATAGCTGCATCTCGCAAAGCTTCGCTGAAGTCTGTGGAGCCGGAGGAGTGGATATCAAGCCGGTGCTGAACCGACGGAGCTGTAGGAGGTGCCGATGTAGTAGCCTGGGGGTCTCGACAATCGAATAGCAAATGATCCGGGCTTTGTGGCACTGGAGCAGCTGCTCATAGTCATCCCGACCATATCACCTTCCATCTCTCTCATGAGTTCTGCGCTTTCCCTCTTAGCTTCCTCGATGTCCGCCTCAAGCTTGTTGACGGTGACCTGCACTTCACCACTTTGACGCCCGTGAGCATGGAACTTATCCTCAACGATCCTCTCAAGGCTCTCCGAGATCGCACTATGCTGGCAAAGCGAGCTCAATTCTCTCGAGTGGCTTCAAGAAGTTGTTCTGCAACGCCTTGGGCTTTGCCGCTTCCTTCTCGGCTTTAGCTTGTTTGGCAGCTTCAGACTTAGCATGTCCTTCTACGATGTGGGAGCATCCTCACCATCACAACCTCGTTATCCTCATGTTCAGCCGCAAAGGGCAAGTGGGGTCTATCCAATGTAGGTGTCCGTGCAAACTTGGCATTAATGAGCATCCGAATATGCGGAGCAAACCCACACGACCTCTTCTCGTCTGCTCTGTCCCTCTTGATAGTCTCAACTATCGTGTCCATCACCTTAAAAGGTGTCTTCGATCTAGAATGTGCAGCATGTTGATAGAGTACCTCTTATCATGCGGTGGTCCTCGACTTAGGCATCAAAGTATGCCTCGGAATGGTGTTGGTGGTTGGGAGACCTGCTCAAGATAGTAGACCAACCAAGCTTCCATATCTCTACATCCTTCTCCTTGACTTCATTGTACATGTTCTTCATCGACTCGTGATTTTTCTTCTAATGCCATACACATCAACATCATCTTCCCTTGAAACCGGTGCATTCAGCAATGCTCTCCATTCTTCAACAAGAGAATGGAATCTCTCGCCTTCGTCATCCATACAATCCTGCCATCCGGATAGAAGTGTGCGGTGGCATAGAACCGCATGATCATCTCATCGCTCCAAGCAACAATTTCGACCAACGAACTCGCAATCCCACAAGCAAGTGAAGCTTTCATGCACATGTGGGAAGTAGTCTCTGTGCTTTTCACCGTCGATGTATTTCCAAATAACGATCTCGTGTCAAGAATAATTGGCTTCTTGTCCATGAGCACTGCCTCATAAAAGTCTTGTTGCTTCTAGTGTGGAATCTTGAGTCAATCGCCGTTTCTTCTCCGGTGGCATATGGATCTGCTTGCCTCCATAGCCTAAGACCTTTGTCCTTTCTCTCCTTCATATTTTCAGCTCGAGGATGAGCTTCATTATGAACCGCAGTTTCGCCTCGAGCTTGAGCAAAACATGAGCCTCATCATCTGATTCTCGCAGTGGCACATTGTCCTTCTTCTTCTCTCAAGGTGTATGTTCCTCACAGTCTTCTTTGGCTTGGCAGCTGGTTTTGCTTGGGCTGCCTTTTGCTGGAGCTGATTGCTTAGCCTTTGTGGGTGCTCCTGCCTCGATGGCATCACCCATCAACTTCGCTTCGAGGAGGCCGAGGTGCTTCCTCATCGTAATCATCATCATCGCTAGCTTTTCATGAACTTTCCTCTTCCTCTTGGAAGTCTTCTTGATTTTGCCGGAGGTTTCTTCCATGCCGAGCTTCAGGCAATGAGGATTTTGCCACTTTGCTTGTGCCTTTCTTTGATTGTTGCCCTTGATAGCTCTTGGCAACCACTTGCCTTTTGGCTTAGAAGTTATTTCCTCATCTGCAACAAAATCTGAATCTTCCTCATCTCAATTCCTCTTCCTCCTGGCCTCGTGGCAGCTGCAGCAGTCCACTTGGAGTGCTTTCTCCATCATCTGAAAAACTGCTTGCTTCGACTTGTAGCTGCCTCTGGAATCTCAACCGCATCTCGCACTGTTCGACCGCTACTTCTTCGCATATGACCGACAACCTGTGAATAGAATAGGTATAGGCGTAATAGAAGAGTTATCACAAACTGCAAAGGATTTTGCAAAAGAATGAGTTCAAACTTTAGTTTTAGGTTTTCACAGTATACATGTCGGTCTCGACCGAAGTCTATCAATTCGTGAAACCGAAATGTCTAAATGCACCACATACACCACTTTCGTTGGACCGAAATGGGTTTCGGTCAGCCAAGACTACTAGGGTTTCATCAATCTTCACTTCGGTCTTACCGATTTGCACAACTCGGTTTCACCGAAAAGTGCAGTGCAATGGCCAGAGGCCAAATCGGTCAGTCCGAAAATGTTGAATCGGTCACACCGAGATGTGTTCAGCGGAAACCTAACCCTAAAATTTTCACTCGAAATTTGTTCTATGACCTAAACGGCTGGATGGGAAGATCTCAATCTTGGCAAGAAACATGGCAACGCCTATCGTGCATTGAATCAGCGGTTGGAGCACGAGAGGGATGAAACTCACCCAATGCGGTGGAGCTTCACTACGGCGGCAACGGCGCGATGAGAAGGACCGTTGACGGCGATGGAGACCCGCGGCGAGGGCGCACAGGCGACGGCGGAGACGATCCGGAGACCAAGGCGACGGCAGCGAAGGGTTTGAGGGCGAAGCGTTTGAAGAAGTAATCAACGCGCTCTGTCCTCGAGTATATATACCCTTCGGCTGTCGGTGGGACCGAGTTTGAAAACTCGGTGGGACCGAGATGGTTAATCAAGGCTACACACTTCGTCACGCCGAATTTGAAACTCGGTTTCACCAGTGAAAACCTAGATCAATCCAAGTGATTTCGGTCCGTCTGATTTGAGTATATCGGTTTGACCGAAAGTACTTAGAAGGTTTTGGAAGTTAGGCTTTTGACGGATCGGTGGCTCCGAGTGCTCCTCACTCGGTCTCGTCCAAAAAGTCTTGTTCAAAGTTTGTGATATAAGCATGAATAGAGTTTGAGACAAGAAAGCATAGATAGCTAGGAGGAACTTAGGCATTCTTGTCCATCCATTTGGTCAAAAAGAAAGAAAACCATAAAGACCAAAGCAACAAATGGATGTCCTCGAATGGATAAAATCATGCATCCAACATGCTCACACAATAAGATAGCAAATGAAATATGTGTCAAACATGCACAAACAAAACACTAACAGCTAGCACACAATTTGGCGATGACTAGGTCATCTATATATGAGTATATTGACTTAGGAGTCAAATGAGAACATTTGATCATAGGTCATACTCATCGCTTAAGCACAAGTGGGGTTACCACTTTTCCATAAAGCATTGATGTGTTCACATCATTAGAAGATGCTTTAGCTCATTTCTTTAGAGCAAAGCTCCCCTTGATGTGAGAACCCCTTTAAAGGGTCAAACTAACCTTGGGTTGTCGTTGAAGACTTCATGTAGATGTTGAAGATGTGGATGCTCAATGTTGATGAAGATCATCAAGAGTTGGGAGCAATCCTTTGATTCGGCACTTTCAATACCTACATGGGTTAGTCCCACAAGGAACAAACAAGAATATCCATGGACATAGATTGAAGTTCACAAAAGATGATGTCCATGAAAGCAATGATTACCTTGTCCCTTGACTTACCAACATGAGGGTTTATGACTCCATGAACTAGTGCAAGATGTGGAAGTTGATTGCACAAGTCCTTGCCAAAATGAATATGAGTGAAGTATGTTGGCGAGTCACCCTCAAGAACTCTCTAGTTCTTCTTCTTCGATCCACATCATCTTGATGGGAATCCTTGGGGTAGTAGTTGAGCTTGTTGAAGTAGAACTTGAAGTTGCCTTGGGAACCCACTTGACCATGGCCTTGGGTGCTTCAATGAATGCATCAATCTCCTCTTGAAGCTTGTCCTTGCCTTTTAGCTTGTGGTCTTGTGGTGGAAGGTCATCTTGAGCTTGTTCCTCATTGGAAGAAGTAGGATCATACTTCTCCTCTTGAGAGACAAACTTTGGAGTGGGATATTGACCTTCTTCCCATTCAACACCCTCGGCGTTGAACTTTCGCTCAAAACCAATTCCTTGATTCTTCCGTGTCTTCCTTGTTTGCGAACAATTTCTCAAAGCTCTTGCTTCCGCAAGACTCTTGTAGACACCTTTCTCTATAATCCCTTTCAATAGACTATTTTCTTGCTCAAGTGAAACTTGGCTTGAAACATTGTTAGTGGAATCAAGAGAATTACTAGAAGTAACAACATTTGATTTAGCATGATTATTGTTACTACTAGATGAAGAATTTTTCTTATGCTTGTCATGCTTAGTTTTGATAGGTGGCAAGAAATTAGACAAGAGAAGTCGTTTGGCAAGATATGAAGAACTCTTCTTTCAAGATCGCCATTGATAGCTTTTAGAAACTCATGTTCTTGCTCTAGATTGAGCTTCTCGAGCGTAGCTTCTCATGAGATCTTAGGAGCTCTCTATGATCTTCTTGAGTTGTTTCATGAGCTAACTTAAGAGTGTTTAGTTCTTTAGTTAGACGCTCAATCTCCTTCATAGCATTGTCATTCGACTCTTCTCGACTATAAAGACTACTAGCATGTTCATCATTACTAAGCTCACTAGATTTATCATGTAAAAGCTCATCTTCACCAAGCAAGTCATCCTCATCACTATCAAAGTCAATAAACTCAGGATGTGATACCTTGGGGCCTTTTGCCATGAAGCATCTTCCAATTCCCTCATTTGGTGAATCAAATATGTCATAGGAGTTGGAGTTGGAGGATACGAGAGCAAGACCGCAACACCTTCATCTTGATCAGATTCGAGTTGGAGTGATAGCTTCTTTCGAGTGATTGTCGGAGTCGGAGCCGGAAACCCATTCACCAACATGAGCTTGATGTTTTCTTCTTGTGTAGCTCCTTGATGACTTGTCCTTCCTTTCCTAATCCTTGCTTCTCCGAGAGGATCTTCGCTCATAACGATCATCTCTACTCCTTCTCTTTTCGAGGCGACTCTTCTCTTGAGCTTCTTCTTCTTGGAGATTCTTCTCTCTCTTGTGGGGAGTCGAACACTCATTTGAGTAGTGTCCGGTCTTCCACAATTGTAGCAGCTTTCGATCACGACTAGAAGATCTCTTTTCATCATATGATCTAGACTTTGAGCTTCTTTCCTTGCTTCTACTCTTGTAGAATTTGTTGAAGTTCTTCACCATTAGGCTTATCTCTTCATTGGAAACTAGCTTGTCACTTGAGGATGTGGGAGCTTCAACTACAGCTTTGTAAGCACCACTTGACTTGTTGTGAAGCTCTTCCTTGTCTTTAAGTGTCATCTCATGAGCAACAATCCTTCCAATGACTTCGGTAGGCTTGAGATCTTTGTAATTTGGCATCATTTGGATCAAAGTGCACACGGTGTCATACTTTCCATCCAAAGCTCTGAGGATCTTCTTGATGATGAATCGGTCGGTCATCTCTTCGCTTCCTAAGCCTGCCATCTCATTGGTGATGAGAGCAAGCCTAGAGTACATTTCAGCGACTCCTTCACCTTCCTTCATCTTGAACTTGTCAAGTCGACCTTGAAGAACATCTAGCTTTGATTCCTTCACGGACTCGGTACCTTCGCATTTTCACCAAAGTATCCCAAATCTCTTTGCATTCTCAAGACGGCTGATCTTGTTGAACTCCTCGACACAAAGCATTGAAGAGAATGTCACAAGCTTGAGCATTGTTCTCAGAACATCCGCAACTCATCCGCAGAGCTTCATGATCCGAACTTTTCCTTCTTCAAGAACTCACCTTGCAAGCCAACACAAATAATGCCCCATGCGGCGGTTATGTCCAAGAATATGCATTTTCATTTTATGCTTCCAACTAGCAAAGTTTGAACCATCAAAGTAAGGACCTCTACGAAAATTACCTCACTAGACGCCATACTCTCCTAGGTTGTGAAACCAAGCTTATGGAGTCCAATGCAATGGAAACCAATCCAATGGAGACCAAAGCTCTGATACCACTTGTAGGATCGGAAGTATGTCTAGAGGGGGGGTGATTAGACTACTTGACAACTTAAAAATTTTGCCTTTTGATTGGAGTAGTTTCTTAGCAAGTTCACAATGACAACCAAGTCAAGTATCACCCTACACATGCAATTCTAGAGTTATGGCAGCGGAAAGTAAATTGCACGATAGTAAATGAGAGGAGGAGAAGAGCAAATGCAATGGAGACACGGAGATTTTTTCTCGTGGTTCCGATAGGTGGTGCTATCGCCAATCCACGCTGATGGAGACTTCAACCCACGGAGGGTAACGGCCATGAGTCCACGGAGGGCTCCACCCACGAAGGGTCCACGAAGAAGCAACCTTGTCTATGCCATCATGGCTTACGCCCACGGAGGACTAGCCTTACTGGGGTAGATCTTCACGAAGTAGGCGATCTCCTTGCCCTTACAAACTCCTTGGTTCAACTCCACATCATGACGGAGGCTCCCAAGCGACACCTAACCAATCTAGGAGGCACCACCTCCAAAAGGTAATAGATGGGGTTGGTGATGATGAACTCCTTGCTCTTGTGCTTCAAATGATAATCTCCCCAACACTCAACTCTCCTCACCGATTTGGCTGTGGTGGAGGAAGGATTGAGTGGAAAGCAACTTGGGAAGACTAGAAATCAAGTTTCATATGGTGGGAGTGGAGCAACTTGATCTCAACACAAGGGTAGGTAGTTTTCTTCTCGTAAATGTAAGGTAGGAGTGGTAGTTCTTTCTCGATGGCTCTCTCCACGAATGAAGAGGAGGTGGAGGGTATTTATAGCCTCCACACAAAATCCAACTGCTACACACATTTGATTAATCTCGGTCGACCGAAGTTGACAACTCGGTCGACCGAAAGTTCAAATCTTGTGAACGTTGGGATTTTCGTGGGACCGAAAATACAATCTCGGTTAGTCCGATTCTTCCAAAGTCTAGGGTTTGCCAATCTCGGTGGGACCGACTTTCTCATCTCGGTGACACCGATTTGAGTACGTAGGTTACTGAAGCTTGGCAACACCAATTTCGAATGACCGAGTTTGGAATCGGAAAATCCGAGATTCTTAGGGTTTGGCTATATGGTCGAGGTGGTTCATCTCGCAGTGATCGAGTTTGGAATCGGTGGGACCGAGATTACTTATGAGTTTATGTTGGAATGAAAGATTGCTGATAGTTTGAGAGATAAATCACTAAGCACTTAGAGCAACCAGATCATCATCATAACCTCACCCCCTTTTAATAGTATTGGCTTTCCTATGGACTCAATGTGATCTTGGATCACTAAACCAAAAATGGAGTCTTGAGCTTTTGCCAATGTTTTCCTTAGCATTTTGAGGGGTCCACATCATCAGTCATTGCCATACCCATATCACTGAACTTTCTGAAATATTCTCAAGAAATGATTAGTTCAATGATATATATGTTGTTATTAATTACCAAAACCACCTGGGGATTAGTTGCACTTTCAAACATCAAAACCGGAGGGAAAGGATTTGCAAGTGCCTCAGATTGTTTAGAAACCTGGGATGACTCGGACAGCATAACGGCTGTAAATGCTCAAAAGATTGGAGACATGCTACAAAAATGGTGGCATAGCCACTCCGAAGCACAATATCAAGGTTTCGAGATCAACAGTTATGAACATACGGAAGTAGTAAAAACTGAGCTGAGATTTGGAGCTAACAATTGCATAAGTCTATGGATTAGTAACACGTCATCCTGATAGATAGATGAGAAGGCCTAGTTCTTAATCCCCGTAGAAGAGAAGAGGTTGACTCAGATCAGAAGGCCATGAGGTATAAGGAGTAAAAAGATCCTTACGTTCCATCCCACAATCAATTCCCTTACATATAACTAAAGCATTTCTAGACTCAACTTCGACTAGTTTGGCTTGGTAATCCTACAGGCAGTCAGGCTCTGATACCAAAGCTGTCAGGACCCCGACTCAATGTCACATCGATCTAGCATGTAACACCTCATATCACTTTGCGGCCTCACGCACGGTATCCCCACGGGTGTCGCCTTACCTTTGCCCGGGACCGTTTGCGCCTTTTGGCACACGTATATGATAGTGTCGCTAGCATCCATATGATTGAAGGAAATATGCCCTAGAGGCAATAATAAAGTTATTATTTATTTCCTTATTTCATGATAAATGTTTATCATTCATGCTAGAATTGTATTAACCGGAAACATGATACATGTGTGAATGCATAGACAAACAACAGGTCGCTAGTGTGCCTCTACTAGACTAGCTTGTTAATCAAAGATGGTTATGTTTCCTAACCATGAACAAAGAGTTGTTATTTGATTAACAAGGTCACATCATTAGTAGAATGATCTGATTGACATGACCCATTCCATTAGCTTAGCACACGATCGTTTAGTATGTTGCTACCGCTTTTATCCATGACATATACATGTTCCTCGTAACTATGAGATTATGCAACTCCTGCTTACGGAGGAACACTTTGGTGCTACCAAACGTCACAACGAATCGGGTGATTATAAAGGAGTACTACAGTGTCTCCAAAGGCGATGTTGGGTTGGCGATTTCGAGATTAGGTTTTGTCACTCCGATTGCTCGGAGAGGTATCTCTCGGCCCTCTCGGTAATACACATCACTTAAGCCTTGCAAGCATTACAACTAATGAGTTAGCTGTGAGATGATGTATTACGGAACGAGTAAAGAGACTTGCCGTAACGAGATTGAACTAGGTATTGATACCGACGATCGAATCTCGGCAAGTAACATACCGATGACAAAGGAACAACGATGTTGTTATGCGGTCCGACCGATAAAGATCTTCAGAGAATATGTAGGAACCAATATGGGCATCCAGGTCCCGCTATTGGTTATTGACCGAGAATAGTTCTAGGTCATGTCTATATTGTTCTCGAACCGTAGGGTCCGCACGCTAAGGTTTCGGCGATGCTTTATTATGAGTTTATGAGTTTTGATGTACCGAAGGAGTTCGAGTCCCGGATGAGATCGGGACATGACGAGGAGTCTCAAATGGTCAAGACGTAAAGATCGATATATTGGACGACTATATTCGAGTTCGGAAAGGTTCCGAGTCATTCGGTATTTTTCGAGTACCGGAGAGTTACGGAATTCGCCGGGAGTATATGGGCCTTATTGGGCCATACGGGAATAAGGGAAAGAGGCCAAAGGAAGAAGGGCGCAGCCCCTCTAGTCCGAATTGGACAAGGGTGCAGCCCCTTCCCTTCCTCCTCTCCCCTCTTTCCCTTCTCCTACTCCAACAAGGAAGGAGGGAGTCCTACTCCCTGGGAGTAGGACACCCTTGGCGCGCCTCTCCTAGGCCGGCCGCACCTCCCCTTGCTCCTTTATATACGGGGCAGGGGGCACCTCTAGACACACAAGAGACACAAGTAGTGATCTACGGATCGCTTCCTTAGCCGTGTGCGGTGCCCCCTCCACCATATTCCACCTCGGTCATACTGTCGCGAAGCTTAGGCGAAGCCTCGCGCGTGAAACATCAAGATCGCCACCACGCCGTCGGTCGACGGAACTCTCCTCGACACTCACCTGGATCGAGTACGAGGGACGCCATCGAGCTGTACGTGTGTCAAGAACTCGGGCGCCGGAGTAACGGCGCCGGATCGGTCGGATCGCGAGGAGAACGTGACGACTACTTCCTCTACGCCAGATCGCTTCGCTTCGGGTCACGAGGGTACGTAGACAACACTCTCCTCTCGTTGCTATACATCACCATGATCTTGCGTGTGCGTAGGAAAATTTTTGAAATTACTACGCTCCCCAACAAAGGGTATCGAGCCTAGGTTTTTATGGTTTGATGTTTTGCACGAGTAGAACACAAGTGAGTTGTGGGCGATACAAGTCATACTACCTACCAAAGATGTCATACTTTGGTTCAGCGGTATTGTGAGATGAAGCGCCCGGACCGACATTACGCCAGACGCTTACGCGAGACTGGTTTCACCGCCACGAGCACTCGCTGCTTAAAGGTGACCGGCGGGTGTCTGCTCTCTCACTTTAGTTGAACTGAGTGTGGCTACGCCCGTCCTTGAGAAGGTTAAACGGAGTCTATTTGACGAAGTATCGCTGTGGTTTTGATGCGAGGTGAGACCGGTTCTTGCTTAAGCCCGTAGCAGCCACGTAAAATTTGCAACAACAAAGTAGAGGACGCCTAACTTGTTTTTGCAGGCATGTTGTGATGTGATATGGTCAAGACGTGATGCTATATTTTATTGTATGAGATGATCATGTTTTGTAACCGGTTATCGGCAATCGGCTGGAGCCATATGGTTGTTGCTTTATTGTATGCAATGCATCGCTTCGTAATGCTTTACTTTATCACTAAGCGGTAGAGATAGTCGAGAAGCATAAGATTGGCGAGACGACAACGATGCTACGATGGAGATCAAGGTGTCGCTACCGGTGACGATGGTGATCATGGTGATGCCGCAAGATGGAGATCATGAAGCACAAGATGATGATGACCATATCATATCACTTATATTGATTTGCATGTGATGTTTATCTTTATGCATCTTATCTTGCTTTGATTGACGGTAGCATTATAAGATGATCTCTCACTAAATTATCAAGAAGTGTTCTCCCGAGTATGCACCGCTGCCAAAGTTCGTCGTGCCTGCACACCACGTGATGATCGGGTGTGATAAGCTCTACGTCCATCTACAACGGGTGCAAGCCAGTTTTGCACACGCAGAATACTCGGGTTATACTTGACGAGCCTAGCATATGCAGATATGGCCTCGGAACACGGAGACCGAAAGGTCGAGCGTGAATCATATAGTAGATATGATCAACATAAGATGTTCACCATTGAAAACTACTCCATTTCACGTGATGATCGGTTATGGTTTAGTTGATTTGGATCACGTGATCACTTAGATGACTAGAGAGATGTTTTTCTAAGTGGGAGTTCTTAAGTAATATGATTAATTGAACTTAAATTTATCATGAACTTAGTCCCGTAGTATTTTGCAAATTATGTTGTAAGATCAATAGCTTGCGTTGTTGTTTTCATATGTTTATTTTGATATGTTCCTAGAGAAAATTGTGTTGAAAAATGTTAGTAGCAATGATGCGGATTGGATCCGTGATCCGAGGTTTATCCTCATTGTCGCAGTAAGAATTATGTCCTTGATGCACCGCTAGGTGATGACCTATTGCAGGAGCGAGATGCGCACGTTATGAACGTTTGGCTAGCTCAATATGATGACTACTTGATAGTTTTGTGCACCATGCTTTATGGCTTAGAATCGGGACTTCAAAGATGTTTTGAACATCATGGACCATATGAGATGTTCCAGGAATTGAAGTTAATATTTCAAGCAAATACCCGAGTTGAGAGATATGAAGTCTCCAACAAGTTCTATAGCTAAAAGATGGAGGAGAATCGCTCAACTAGTGAGCATGTGCTCGATTGTCCGGGTACTTCAATTGCTTGAATCAAGTGGGAGTTAATCTTCCAGATAAGATAGTGATTGACTGAATTCTCTAGTCACCATCACCAAGTTAGTAGAACTTCGTGATGAACTATAGTATGCAAGGGATGATGAAAATGATTCCCGAGTTTTTCATGATGATGAAATCGATGAAGGTAGAAATCAAGAAAGAACATCAAGTGTTGATGGTTAACAAGACCACTAGTTTCAAGAAAAGGGCAAAGGGATAGAAGGAACTTCAAGAAGAACGGCAAGCAAGTTGTCGCTCAAGTGAAGAAGCCCAAGTCTGGACCTAAGCCTCGAGACTAAGTGCTTCTACCGCAAAGGACTGATCATCGAAGCGAACTACCCCAAGTATTTGGCGGATAAGAAGGATGGCAAAGTAAACAAAAGTATATTTGATATACATGTTATTGATGTGTACTTTACTAGTGTTTATAGCAACCCCTCGGTATTTGGTACTGGTTCGCTTGCTAAGAGTAGTAACTCAAACGGAGTTGCGTATCAAATGTAAACTAGTTAAGGGTGAAGTGATGATGTGTGTTGAAAGTAGTTTCAAGATTGATATGATCATCATCGCACACTCCCTATACTTTCGGGATTAGTGTTGAACCTAAATAAATGTTATTTGGTGTTTGCGCTGAGCATGAATATGATTTGATCGTGTTTATTGCAAAACGGTTATTCATTTAAGTAAGAGAATAAACTGTTGTTCTGCTTACATGAATAAAACCTTATATGGTTACACACCCAATGAAAATGGTTCATTGGATCTCGATCGTAGTGATACACATATTCATAATATTGAAACCAAAAGATGCAAAGTTAATAATGATAGTGCAACTTATTTGTGGCAATCGCCGCTTAGGTCATATTATGTAAAGCGATGAAGAAACTCCATGCCGATGGGATTTTGGAATCACTTGATTATGAATCACTTGATGCTTATGAACCATGCCTCATGGGCAAGATGACTAAGACTCCGCTTCTCCGAACAATGGAGCGAGCAACCGACTTATTGGAAATAATACATACCGATGTATGCGATCCAATGAGTGTTAAGGCTCACGGTGGATATCGTTATTTTCGACCTTCACAGATGATTTGAGCAGATATGGGTATATCTACTTGATGAAACATAAGTCTGAAATAGTTGAAAGGTTCAAAGAATTTCAGAGTGAAGTGGAAAATCATCGTGACAAGAAAATAAGGTTTCTACGATCCGATCGCTGAGACAAATATTTGAGTTACGAGTTTGGTCTTCAATTAAAACAATGTGGAATAGTTTCACAAATTCATGCCACCGAACACCACATCATAATGGTGTGTCCGAACGTCATAACCGTATTTTATTGGATATAGTACAATCTATGATGTTTCTTACCGATTTACCAATATCGCTTTTGGGATCATGCATTAGAGACAGCTGCATTCACGCTAAATAGGGCACCATCTAAACCGCTGAGACGACACTATATGAACTGTGGTTTAGCAAGAAACCAAAGTTGTCGCTTTCTTAAAGTTTGGGGCTGCGATGCTTATGTGAAAAAGTTTCATCCCGATAAGCTCGAACCCAAATCGAGAAGTGCGTCTTCATAGAATACCCAAAGGAAATTGTTGGGTACACCTTCTATCACAGATCCGAAGGCAAGATATTCGTTGTTTAAGATGGATCCTTTCTAGAGAAGGAGTTTCTCTCGAAAGAAGTGAGTGGGAGGAAAGTAGAACTTGATGAGGTAATTGTACCTTCTTCCTTATTGAAAGTAGTTCATCACGTAAATAAGTTCCTCGTGACTACTACACCAATTAGTGAGGAAGCTAATGATGATGATCATGTAACTTCGATCAAGTTACTACCGAATCTCGTGAGGTAAACCAGAGTGAGATCCGCACCAAAGTGGTACGGTAATCCTGTTCGAAGTCATGTAACTAGACCATGATGAACCTACGAACTATGAGGAAGCGATGATGAGCCCAGATTCGCAAAATGGCTTGAGGCCATGAAATCTGAGATGAGATCCATGTATGAGAACAAAGTGTGGACTTTGGTGGCGTTGCCCGATGATCGGCAAGCCATAGAAAATAAATGGATCTTCAAGAGGAAGACGGACGCTGATAGTAGTGTTACTATCTACAAAGCTCGACTTGTCACAAAAAGGTTTTTGACAAGTTCAAGGTGTTGACTACAATGAGTTTTTCTCAACTGTAGCGATGCTTAAGTCTGTCCGAATCATGTTAGCAATTGCCACAATTTATGAAATTTGGCAAATGGATGTAAAACTGCATTCTGAATGGGTTTTAGGAGGAAGAGTTGTATATGATGCAACCGAAGGTTTTATCGATCCAAAGGAGCTAACAAAGTGTGCAAGCTCCAATGATCCATCTATGGACTGGTGCAAGCATCTCGAGTTGGAATATACGCTTGATGAGTTGATCAAAGCATATAGTTTTATACTGACTTACGGTGAAGCCTGATTTACTAAAAAGTGAGTGGGAGCACTACAACATTTCGATAAGTATATGTGAATGACATATTGTAGATCGGAAATAATGTAGAATTATTCTCGCAAAGCATAAAGAAGTGTTTGAAAGGAGTTTTTCAAAGAAAGACCTCGGTAAAGCTACTTACATATTGAGCATCAAGATCTATAGAGATAGATCAAGATGCTTGATAAGTTTTTTCAATGAGTACATACCTTGACAAGATTTTGAAGTAGTTCAAAATGAAACAAATCAAAGAAAGAGTTCTTGCCGTGTTACAAGGTGTGAAATTGAGTAAGACTCAAAACCCGACCACAAAGAGAAGATAGAAAGAGAATGAAAGTCATTCACTATGCCTTGGCCATAGTTTCTATAAAGTATGCCATGCTGTGTACCAGATCTATTGTATACCCTGCACCGAGTTTCGCAAGGAATACAATAGTGATCTAGGAGTAGATCACTAGACAATGGTCAAAATTATCCTTAGTGGAATAAGGATATGTTTCGATTATGGAAGTGGCAAAAGGTTCGTCAAAGGGTTACGCCGATGCAAGTTTTGACACCGATCCGATGACTCTAAGTCTCGATCTAGATACATATTGAAAGTGGGAGCAATTAGCTAGAGTAGCTTCGCAAGCGAGCATTGTAGACATAGAAAATTGCAAAATACATAACGGATCTGAATGTGAAAGACCCGCTGACTAAGACTCTCTCACAAGCAAAACATGATCACACCTTAGTACTCTTTGGGTGTTAATCACATAGCGATGTGAACTAGATTATGAATCTAGTAAACCCTTTGGGTGTTGGTCACATGGCGATGTGAACTATGGGTGTTAATCACATGATGATGTGAACTATCGATGTTAATCACATGGTGATGTGATCTAGATTATTGACTCTAGTGCAAGTGGGAGATCAAGGAAATATGCCCTAGAGGCAATAATAAAGTTATTATTTATTTCCTTATTTCATGATAAATGTTTATCATTCATGCTAGAATTGTATTAACCGGAAACATGATACATGTGTGAATGCATAGACAAACAACGTGTCACTAGTATGCCTCTACTAGACTAGCTTGTTAATCAAAGATGGTTATGTTTCCTAACCATGAACAAAGAGTTGTTATTTGATTAACAAGGTCACATCATTAGTAGAATGATCTGATTGACATGACCCATTCCATTAGCTTAGCACACGATCGCTTAGTATGTTGCTACCGCTTTTATCCATGACATATACATGTTCCTGTAACTATGAGATTATGCAACTCCGTGCCACGGAGGAACACTTTGGTGCTACCAAACGTCACAACGTGAATCGGGTGATTATAAAGGAGTACTACAGGTGTCTCCAAAGGCGTATGTTGGGTTGGCGATTTCGAGATTAGGTTTTGTCACTCCGATTGCCTGGAGAGGTATCTCTGGCCCTCTCGGTAATACACATCACTTAAGCCTTGCAAGCATTACAACTAATGAGTTAGCTGTGAGATGATGTATTACGGAACGAGTAAAGAGACTTGCCGTAACGAGATTGAACTAGGTATTGATACCGACGATCGAATCTCTGCAAGTAACATACCGATGACAAAGGGAACAACGATGTTGTTATGCGGTCCGACCGATAAAGATCTTCGAGAATATGTAGGAACCAATATGGGCATCCAGGTCCCGCTATTGGTTATTGACCGAGAATAGTTCTAGGTCATGTCTACATTGTTCTCGAACCGTAGGGTCCGCACGCTTAAGGTTTCGATGATGCTTTATTATGAGTTTATGAGTTTTGATGTACCGAAGGAGTTCGGAGTCCCGGATGAGATCGGGACATGACGAGGAGTCTCAAATGGTCAAGACGTAAAGATCGATATATTGGACGACTATATTCGAGTTCGGAAAGGTTCCGAGTCATTCGGTATTTTTCGAGTACCGAGAGTTACGGAATTCGCCGGGAGTATATGGGCCTTATTGGGCCATACGGGAATAAGGGAAAGAGGCCAAAGGAAGAAGGGCGCAGCCCCTCTAGTCCGAATTGGACAAGGGTGCAGCCCCTTTCCTTCCTCCTCTCCCCTCTTTCCCTTCTCCTACTCCAACAAGGAAGGAGGGAGTCCTACTCCCGTGGGAGTAGGACACCCTTGGCGCGCCTCTCCTAGGCCGGCCGCACCTCCCCCTTGCTCCTTTATATACGGGGCAGGGGGCACCTCTAGACACACAAGAGACACAAGTAGTGATCTACGGATCGCTCTTAGCCGTGTCGGTGCCCCTCCACCATATTCCACCTCGGTCATACTGTCAAGCTTAGGCGAAGCCCTTGCGCCGTGAAACATCAAGATCGCCACCACGCCGTCGGTCGACGGAACTCTCCTCGACACTCAGCTGGATCGGAGTACGAGGGACGCCATCGAGCTGTACGTGTGTCAAGAACTCGGGCGCCGGAGTAACGGCGCCGGATCGGTCGGATCGCGAGGAGAACGTCACGACTACTTCCTCTACGCCAGATCGCTTCGCTTCGGTCTACGAGGGTACGTAGACAACACTCTCCCTCGCTGCTATACATCACCATGATCTTGCGTGTGCGTAGGAAAATTTTTGAAATTACTACGCTCCCCAACAATGATAAGGAGCCCGGCTGACATGGCTAGTCGTAAACCCAAAGTGGCACAGACTTACAGGACAGCATCCATGACTCAAAGATCGAACGTGTTTGGTCATCAACGAGTAAGTTCCGGCTGTAGCACTGGCTAGCAGACTCGTAAACCGGCCTGTAAGCGGGCTAACAGACTCCGGTACTCAACGCGTGACATTTCCCGGGGACGTATACAGAACGAAGAAGGACACATGCCGCCCAGCCTAAGTGTTCCGGAGCAAGAGCAAGCTACCATGGCTCGTGGAAACACTAGGAGACATTTCCAGTAAGAGAGGCTACTAAAGATAAACAACTAGATAGTCGATCCCACACATACCAAGCATTTCAATAACATACACACAATATGCTCGATATGTGCAAATACAACATGGCATCACAACATGACTCTACGACTCAAGTATTTATTCATTAGGCCCGAGGAGCGAGATATTACAAACATGGGTCTCATGACCCAACATTCAGAGCATACAAGTCAAGCACAAGCGAAGCTAACATGTCCGAGTACGTACATCTACAAATGAAAAAGGCCGAGAAGCCCGACTATCTACCAGATCTCGCCGAGGGCACAAGATCGTAGCTGAGGTAACAAGCTAAACGTCAAGTCCAAGCGGAACTACTAGCGAGACGTAAGTCTCTCTCGCAAAAACATAAAATAGGCAAACGTGAGTACAAATGTACCCAACAAGACTTACATCGTAACTAACTACATATGCATCATTATCAACAAAGGGGTGGTGGAGTTTAACCGCAGCAAGCCAGCTTTGACTCGGTGGCTATCCCGAAACTACGATCGCAATGTAACTCTTTTGAGGTGGCGCACACGAGTCCACATATTCACCATATCAATACACCACTATGGATCCGCCCCGCCTCCCTCACGAGAACGCCATCCATAGCACTCACGCTATCTTGCGTATTTTAGAGTATCCACTTTCACTTGTCTATGAACTGCATAAGGGTCCAAGTTTCCATATCCGAGGAATCCGCTATTCAATAGATAATGATAACCCCGCAGGGTGTACTTCTTCACACACGCCTCGCCACTTACCACCATGTACACCACGTATCTCGGCAACCTTCAAGCGGAAGCTCGGGCGAGGGAGTCGGCCACGACCGACTAACCACACAAGTCTCTAGTCCAGTGTTTATCGCCTATTCGGGTTCCATCCGCAAGGAGATCCGCCGGGTGTCGCCACGGCCCCAAACGATGTGAGCAGGGTTCCTAAGCCCACCTCGACGGGTGGATATACGCTTGGTACACCGTACATCACGGTGCCTAGTCTCGTCCCAAGCCCACCTGCACGGGTGCCACTTGGTAGACTACTAACACTACCTACAAACACCGAAACTAGTTGCAACTCCCGGACAGAGATCGAGTTGATTAATAAGTCGAGAGAGCTTGGAGCGCCGGAGCCCAATGTGTGGTAGTAACTGCTCATGGATCACAAACACGTAACTCGGCCTCGAGGACGGCTGCAATGAGACAACCCACCATGTACTCCTACATGGCCTCTCACCGCTACCTTTACCAAATCGTGTTCACACACTTAGCTCTCAACAGTAGGACATGTTTACACACCTCCGATTCATTCCCGATGAATCAGACCTGACTCAACTCTAAGCAATAGCAGGCATGACAAACAAGCATGAATGAGTAGGCACATCATGGCTCAAACAACTCCTACTCATGCTAGTGGGTTTCATCTATTTACTGTGGCAATGACAGGTCATGCAGAGGATAAAGGGGTTCAACTACCGCAGCAAGTAACAGCTTGTATCGTTGTTGTCCTAATGCAGAAAAGAGAGCAGGAGCGAGAGAGTGGGATTGTATCGAATGAACAAGGGGTTTTGCTTGCCGCACTTCAAGATAGTATAGTTCTTCATCGGTGTCATCGATCACATCGCCGACACGCCTATCGAGAGGGACAATTACCGCAAACAAGGAAGAACACAATCAATGCAATGTGACAATATGATGCATGAATGTGACATGGCAATATGATGTGATTTGAACTAATGCAACTAGCAGCAAGTTAAATGGAGTTGGTTTGAACCCTAGGTTCAAATTCAAACTCCACATGTGATTATTTAAATGCCATTCATATGATTTGTCCTAAACAGCAGCCATAAGTTGTTCTATCATGCATGAAAATGGTACAGATGGATAGATTGAATTTTTCTGATAATTTTTCATATATAATTTATTTCATTTGGAGTTACGGTTGAATTTCTATGATTTTTAGAAGTTTAGGACATTTTCTGAAATTTATAAACCATTTCCTGATTTATTTTAATTCCAGAAATACTTTACTACGTCAAGATGACGCCTGTGTGACGTCAAGAAGTCAACAGGGTTGACCAGAGTCAAACCTGCCGTGGGGACCCGTGTGTCACCGCAGGCGATTTAACAGAGATTAATTAGCCTAATTAATTAATTAGTCGGTTAATTAAACTTTAGGGCCCACATGTCGCGGAACAAAGGCTAATTGTTAGAACAAACTAAACTAATTAACAGGGGGCTGGCCCCACCTGTCATTGACCGAGGGGAGGTCAAACCCCGGGTCGAACGGGTCAAACTCGCCGGCGGCAAGACGCGCCGCGACGACGACGCGCGGCGGAGGGTTTTAAACCGCCTACGTGGCTCGCTTTTGGACGCGGTTGCGGCTACGGAAGCTGAGTGTCTCGCGCATCCAACGCAGGCAACAACACGCGCCGGAGTGGACTAAATCAACGACGGCGGCAACTTTTGCGGCGGCCGGAGTTCGGTTGCGCTCGGAACCGGCGTTGTGGTGCACGGCAGGTCGAGCGGTGGGGTGCTACGTGCTCCAAACGCGTCTTGAGCACGGTGACGCCTCGACGCCATGCGGAGGTGGGCTCTAGCCACGGCTAGGCGAAGCGCGCAACGGCGGCGAAGCTTCGTCGGGGTGGCCAAAGGGGCTAGAGGAGGAAATCGACAGAGGGAGAGAGGGTTGGGAGTAAAGGGCTCACGGCGATGCCGAAGAGGAGGTCACGAGCTCGGGAGGTCCTAGCGGCGCTGAATCGACCGGAGGCGCAGCTCGGCACCGGAGGTTGAAGACGACGGCGGTGGCGATGTTGCGAGGCTCCGTGGTGCGCTTCTCGGCGAGGAGGAAGAGGTGGTCGAGGCGGATCTCCGGGCACTTCGGTGGCGTGAGGAGCACGGTGGCTACGGTGAGCGGCGGCGGCGACGACGAGCTCCTTCGGCGCGCTGCTGCACGGGAAGAGGGGCGACGAGAGAGAGACACACGGAGAGAGGGGAGAGTGACCAGGGGTTGCGTGGCGCCATAGGCGCGTCGGGGTAGCGGCGAAGCAGAGGTGGCGGCGCGCGGCGCGCGGGCCAAGCCACACGCCTCCCGCCCACCGGGGAGGTGGAAGACGACAATGAGGTGGAGCTGGGCTGGGCTGGCTTTGCCGGCTGGGCTGCTGACAGAGCCGGGCCGGCTCTGATTCATGGGCTGCCGTGCACGCTTTACATTTTTTTTTTATTATCTGCTATCTGTTTTTAGTTAATATTTTGCCACTGTTTTGAACTCAAACAAATTCAAACAATGCCAAAAACTCCTCTGAATATTTTTATTTTGCTAGATGGACTTTTCCAAAAGCTCATAAAATAATTCAGGGGTATTTGAAATTATATTCTAATATATGAATATAATCCAAATTCAAATAGCTAATGATTTAAATTCAAAGACCCAAAATATTCCTTACAAATGTTCATTATTTTTTGGTTTGGTGCAAGAGCCTTGCCAAAAATATTAAACATCATTGAAGAGCATTTTGGAAACATTGGATGCATTTTCCAGGGTTATTTGCCCTTCTTTTATTTAAATATTTTGAGGCTTTCAAATTTCCTCAATTCAGGTTTCAAAAATTTAAACATGATGCAAGCAATATGCTAACACTAGGCAGCACCAGAAGCTAGGGATGTGACTGCGGGCACTCAACGCCTGTCATCTCGGTCGTGTCGGTCTCCATACTGATCTCGCCGGTTGTCGCGCCCTTCCCGCCGCGGAGGCGATCTAGGACTGTGAGCCGATCGAATCAGATTCGCAGCGGCGGATCGACCAGAATTTCGCTGCGCGATTATGCGACACGGCTGAATTCTCGTCTCCTCCGCCTCAAGCAAATACCGATCCGCATCGGACCTCGCCACCCTCCAACTAGGAGGGCTGGATGGACTCGCTATACGGGTTGCAGCCGCTAAATTCTGGATTGGGGTTCGATATACCGAGTCGGCGGAAAGAGTTGACGCCGACATGCTCGAACTCGTTGCAGCTGCATTGCCGAAAGTGCTCGCTGGAGGTTCTCCAGACGAGCGCCAGCCAGATTGGCCAAGTGTGCCTCCTCCAAGGCGCGAGCCTCGGGTTTTCTCCCGATGGGAGTATGCAGGCATCCATGTTCCTCGGCGAAGCTCCTCCTCCGCAGAGTCGAGTGTCTCGGCTGGTACTATTCGTGGTCTCATACGGGTCAACTCCGCCCGCCTCGCCTCGAGGGCAAAGCCGAGGGCTGCGGGTCCGCTGACCATCGATTTCGCCGCCGGATCACCGCTATCACACTGGATGCGCTCTCTACGAGCAAGTCGACAGATCGAACAGTCAGAGAGACACTCGCCGGGCTCAATTGTTGCGACTGGGCGGTGGCCGCCTAGCGAGCCATCACAGGCTTCACCCACCGCCGGAGTCTCGACCACCAGAGCGCTTATGCGCTGGTGGGAGACCGGCGGTGGTCGATAAAGGAGTCGACCAATATGGGTCGACGGTTGCCGCAGCAGAACGCCGCGACACATGCGCGAAAATGCGCCACACCGCGGACGGGAGCGATCGACGCCGAGTGGAGCCTCCTCGAGCCACGCGAGTCGCCGGCGACAAAGGTGAGAGCGCCGAGATGGATCTCGCGCCCCTCGACCAAAACTCCAGTAGTCATCATGATGAAAGTACTCGGAAGTACCGCAACTTCTCCACAAAATCGCTAAAACACCTGCCCCATGGTGGGCGCCAACTGTCGTGGTTCTAAGTCTGACAGTAGAGTGGGGGGTAGGTATGGAGAGGCAAGGTCCTAGCTATGGAGAGGTTGTAAACACAAGCGATGTACGAGTTCAGGCCCTTCTCGGACGAAGTAAAAGCCCTACATCTCGGAGCCCTGAGGCAGTCGAGTAGATTATGTATGTATGTGTTACAGGGGTCCGAACCCTTCTGCCTGTGGAGGGGGGTGGCTTATATAGAGTGCGCCAGGACCCCTGCCAGCCCACGTAATGAAGGGTTTAAGGTACATTAAGTCCGGGGCGTTACTGGTAACGCCCCACATAAAGTGTCTTAACTACCATAAAGTCTATTCAATTACAAGCCGTTGCAGTGCAGAGTGCCTCCTGGCCTTTTGGTGGTCGAGTGAGTCTTCATGGTCGAGTCCTTCCAGTCAGTCGAGTGGGTTCCTCGTTGCTCGACTGGAAGGTGATCTCTTCTAAGGGTGTCCTTGGGTGGGGCACTTAGGTCAGGTCTATGACCCTACCCTAGGTACATGAATCCATCAGTAGTTATTCCGCATCCAAGCCGGCTGGGTAGCCCGCCGGATACGAGCTATGCAGCTCGCTGATCCACCTCCCTCCCCTCGCCCGACGGAGCCAGTTGCCGCCCCAAGCCGGCGCGCGGTTCAGCAACTCGTCGCTCCAGGCCAGCTCGACGAGGAGTAGCGCACGGGCGTCGTTGCTGCCGTCCATGCTGCCGCCTCGTACCGCGTCTCCCGTTTCTGTGGCCGAGACTCCCAGGCCGGTGGCCGCGCCATGCAAGCAGCGACAGAAGTCGGGTGTGCAGAGAGCGACGAGTCGGTGGCCAGCGCCTCCGCGTCCGCCGCCATCATTGAGGAGAAGTAGAACACGGGAGGCCGCCGCCGCTTGGGTCCCATGAAGGCCACCACGGAGGTGACGCCGGTGTACACAGCAGGTGTCTTGCCGGATCCTTTTGTTGGGAGGACCTTCGTCGACCCCGCATGGGCTCCACGGAAGAGGGAAATGTTAGGATGAACTCGAGCCGGTGCCGGCCATGGCGAAGTAGTGGCCGGTGATGAACTCGAACCGGTGCCGTCCACCATCATCTTCGGCACCAGCCAACGATATCATTTGGGCAGTGGAGAAGCGAGCCGTCCTTTGTGCTGAAGCATATACCTCTGGGGCTCCCGGCAGTCCGGTGATCGTGCTGCCAGACATGAGGAACACAAATCGATCGGCGGCGACCATTTAGGTCAGTCATTATATACCTGTGCTGTCCAGAACTAGCACCGCGTAGTTCATTTGAATGTAACGAAATCCATCATGTTTGCGTGAAAATCCGGTATTTTATATGATTTTCGTTGTTGTTTATATGAAATATCAGTTTGTCTACGTGTTTGCGGGAATTTCGTCCGGTTGGTTGAGTTGCTGTCATAATGTGTGCGGCTACGGTTGGATGGCGAATTTATGGTCGCCGGTCGGTTCAAGGGCGGCTCGAGGCGGTGTTGTGAGACAAAAAAACATAGCTCGTGCAAGCTCGCTCCAACGTGCGCGCTGGAGGATGCATGACAGCATGAGCACCCGAGCCATTCCTTGTTCATCGGTGGCAAAGGCACCGGTGGGCAAAAGGGTCGCCAATATTTTGGCTACCCCGGGCAAGATCCAAACAGCTCCTCCCAACAGATTCAAATCCCTCGTTCGCCGTGGAATTTTGCCATGTGTTGTTTTCATGGACTAGCAAGATGCCCGTGCATTGCACAGAACATCAAGATGCATTTTTTTACAAACTCCCGCATGCATGCAAGGGATAATTAATGTCCTCCTTTGCTAGTACCATGAGGCAAACACCATTAATATTGCATTGATTAGTGTTAGCGGACTTGTATATCTGCAAATTGTAATTTTGATAGTGGCCCCTTGTATAGAAAAATGGAGGGAGAAATATGAGAGATAAGGTGAGGAGGAGTGGGGCGTGGTGCCATGGTGGTGACTGGTGGTCGCACTGGGCAGAGGCATGGGGATGGACGGTGCATTATGTCTAGGTTTGTAACTCTCTCACACACACCCAAGTAGGTGGGGGACGTGCATGAAGAGAAGAGGTGCACGCATGGCGCACGTACTCCCGTCTCTTTCCCAACCACACCCGCGCGGGTACACGGTGGAGCTCATTTCTGTACGAAAAAGGCAGCCCACGTGGTAATTTGGCACGAGTACTGGTTGTCCACTTGGTGGAGGGAGGATCGTCTACCACGGGTGAACAAACAAATTGCGACTTGACGCGTTATGTTAAATTAAAAAAAGAGGCAAACCATGTGGGGCCTACCTTAGAGGCAAGGCTCTATACACTGGAGTACTTTTGATGTGTCCCGTCAACTCGCAGAACGAGGAGAAGCTTGTTTAGTACGCCGTCTCCCCCGCCCACGGGCGCGGTGGCTCGCGGGATGAGGTGAAGCTTACTACTACTGTACGCCTTTACGCCGCTCCTCGCCCATCGCGTCAGTGGCTCGCAAAGACGAGGAGAAAATTTTACTACTCCCTCCCTTTACTCCTCGTCCCTACTACGTACTTTGGTTAGTACACCCTCCATTTACTTATACAAGGCCACTATAATAGAATACATTTTGCATCTATACATGGCCACAAATAGTAATCGAGACAAAAGTTACTACTCCCTCCTTTCCAGTTTATGGCTCAATTTCAAAATCTCTCCAACCAAGGTAGACGGTGAGTGGTCGAATTAATTTCGTAGTTTGCACAGTACGCTCGTTTTTCTCAAGAAGTTATGTTTACCGAGGCATTAATTAGAACGAATGCATGAATGACCACTAAATTTCCATGAACTTGTACATGCATTGGTTAGTTTCTCTTGACACCGCTATGCCGGGTGATCTAACGACCTTGAAATCCAACATGTAATGGTACTACTACTAGTATAGTAGAATTGAGACTTATCAAACGGAAAAACGAATGTTTTTTAGATGAGCCCTATAAACCCTAGTGGGTACGTACTCCGTAAAAACAGATTTTTCCAAAACTAAGTTGCTCCCTTTCATAAATTTTGTAGTATACTCCTCCGTCGACGCTCCCTTTCATGAATTATGTACTTCCTGACGCCGACATGTGGGACATATAGCAACCGGGTCGACGTGTCAAGCACCAAATAATAGTGCAGAACAACAGGGGGGACGCACCCCACTTGTACCGGCCTAGTAGTAGTAATGAGCAATGAGACGTCAAATCACAATGCCGCACCTTCCCAGACGGACGAAGCAACCATTATTTCACACTTCGGTTTGACATCATCTCAAACCACGTACTAGTATTGCTTCTGCCTCAAGAGGGACACGCGCATCACCTTGGTACATCATGACACGTGGGACCGCATGACAGGCCATGCTCCCCCACCGATCGCTCGGTAAAATCACCTCATTTTTACTATACTTCCTCCGTATCGATTTACTAGATGGCATGCACGTCGTTCTAGGTTGAGAATTTAATCGCTATATATATATATATATATATATATATATATATATATATATATATATATATATATATATATGCGATGAACAGTACGCTAGCCTTTTAAAAATGTATACTTTTGTACAGTAGTACTATCGATGGATTGCGGCATGGAGCAAAAATTGAAATTTAAAAAAAAGTTGGTACATATAGAGAGTGTTTGTCGCCAAATTATGCATATAGTACTATTAAAAAAGCTAGTACGTGCTTAATTGGGGTGCTAAATTCTATTAAAGAAATACTAGTAGTATGTACATACTGAAGAGTTAAAGTAACGAGAAGAAACATAACATAGTTCTACTGGGGGCTCAGCACAACACACCCCTCAAATTAAACTAAGCACACCTGAAATTTAACTATGCAACTAATCCGGTAGACACTGCATTAGAAGTTTAGAACCACCATGAGCAACGACACTGCCACCTTACTCGGAGTCCTCGTCCACGTCCTCGACTTCGTCCTTGTCCCTCTTCCTCTTAGCCTATACTTCTTTGCTTGAACCGCCAACTTGGTTGTTGCTCTTCATCCAATCCTTGTAGATATTGAAACAAAGGTAGCCATCCATTGCAGCGTAGTGGATGTGGTCTATATCTAGTACATTCCGCTGCCATGCATGCCGATGAAATGTGTAATGAGGTTTCTCCAGTTTACGGTACGAAGGATGAACCATGGCTCCTGCCAGGGTCGGCATTGAGGGCTGATGAGAGGGCACCAGCCTATTCTTCTGGAGGTCGAAGGGGTTGCCTACAACGAGGCCTATCCGACCCAGGACTTCTTTGTCGTTCTTAAAGTCTACAGTAACGAATTTCACTGTTTTGTCCTCGAGCAAGTTCTTAAAATCCTGGCACTCAACGTCGGCATGGCATATGTGCTAGACCAAGCAAACGTTATGTACGCAAACCTGGATCATGGCGGGCTTCTTCCTCTCTTCGTCCTTTAGATTCTTCTCTCGTCCCACGACTGTGGTGTACTCAACATCTAGCCCAGCGACCCACTCATCATGTGAGTTTTCAAACATGCGTTTGAAGCGAGAAAGGCATCCTTTCACCGTCGCGGAAGTACGGGTGTAGATGACGTCGAACTCATCGCCGGTGATGGTTCTAACCTTGTACTCACCGCCGATCGGGGAGATTTTGGACGCCATGGATTTGGGAGGAGGGTTAGGATTAGTGGAACTGCCGTAATGTGAATGGACGGGACGACTAGGAGCGAACCGTCGTAGTATTAAAGGACGTGCGGGGACGAGTAGGAGCGAACTGCCAGCATGCAAATGGCAGGGTAGTGGCTTTCCATTCTCCCATGATACAGGCTTCCGAGAGCCCTTGGATCTGAGATCGAATGGTTGCATGGCGTGATTCTAGACATATGGGTGAATATCCTATCCTGGAGGGTTATTCTGCAAATTTTTAGCAACTTAGCATGCGATCGTTTGATCTCAGATCCAAGGGCTGCCAACAGCCCGTATCATGGTCGCGACTACCACGACCGTCACGTTGCTCGCGCGGTCGCGCCCTTGGAGATTTAACACGGTGTGCTAGGCTATCTGATGTTGGCATGTCATACATAGTCATCACTTAGTCACTCATACTACAACAAGGCTGGCTATAAGGTTGGCTATAAGTGTATTATTTTTACTCCTCTCTATCTCTTTCTTCGTACTCCCTCCGTCCCATAATATAAGAACGTTTTTTACACTAGTGTAGTGTCAAAAATGTTCTTATATAATGGGACACAGGGAGTACTAGTATTTATTGCATTTGCCAAGGAGTGACCTCTTCCAATGAAATGGTGTTGCTAAGTTTGCTTCATTTAATTAGCTATAGACTCAAAATTGTCTTTTCACCTAGGTACACGCGCTTAGCACCGTTTCTTCCTTGGGTCACCAAACTAGTCTCTCTCTTCTTGATTAACTTGCCACATCAGACTTTATGCCTATGTGGCAAGCTTAAGCACCTGTAGGAGCAAGTAAGTACAATAGTGCGCTTTACATGGCATTTTTGCATATGTGGAGGAAAGAGAGGCAAGGAAAAAGTGGAGAAGTGGGCTCTCATGCAAGAGACAGCCTCTACTACATGGTGGAGCATTGGGAGAGGCACCAGTATGGAGGTGGTCAGAATCGAGACTCACGCCGGTCGAAGCGCCAGCAGCTTAAAATGATAATGGCAAGTCAAATCATGGGGCCCCACCTGTCCAAAGAAGAACTCATTGTCAAATCACACAGCCCTACATTTGCAGCAGCCTACTCCCTCGTCTTCTCGCGTCTCTGTCGAACTGACTAGGCGGAACTGCCCCACCTACAGCGCAGGAAAAGCCCCGCCCTCGACTTTTAAATACAACTACTCCCTCCGTCTAAGTGAGTAAGTCATCTTACAAAAACCAAATAATCCCAAAATACTAAGGCGCGGTGCATGAACTTCTACCTCGTTTCTTGTTTCTTCACATATCAACCAATAAGAATCCAATGATATACTTTTTGTGACATAGTAACTCATATTTAGTTAGTCAAATGGATGACCTAGAACTACGTGCAGGCCCTATAAACCGAGACGCCTACAAATAAAAAACCGAGACGGAGAGGGTAGTTCAGCACGTATCTTTTTAGATCAATATAGTCAGGATTCACAAAGGAGCAAAACCAAGTGGTAGGCTGCTCCTGTCGTGTTGGCGTAGCAACTCAAGCAGGGTCAGTCCGCACACGAAATGGCGACACACTTAACAGGACCCCTTTGGCAGACATGTGGCTCATCCACCGTCTTGTTCCACGTGCGATGCACCAAATTACAGTTCTGAGTAGCGGTTGGAATTGGACGCACCATGGTCGTAGCGCCGCAGTAGTAGAAAATGAGCGATGATGGGTCAAATCACAAAGCCCCACCTTTCCCGCATTAAGCTGGACGGACGAAGCAACCATCATTTCACTCTAGCGCGCAAGAGCATAAAGAAAAGAGAAAACAATGATGCGTGGGGCAGCTACCTAGGGCACCCTAGGTAGGGTCTCCACTACGATCCTTTTTTAAAGCGCCCACTACAAATCGGCTTCTCCCTCGTCCTCTTGAAGAAAACCGATGATGAGTGCGGCGGTAGGGTTTGTAGGAGTACTACGGCGTGTGGGGCCATGTCATAGTAAACGGGTTCGAGTCGACGCCTTAAATATGTGTGGGCCGCTTGGTTTTACGGGAACGAGGCAGCATTTTGGGTTCGGGGACCAGTGGAGATATAGCACGTACAAAAAATTGTGGACGTAGGTTCGACCGAAAGGCAATGATGCATGGGCCCTGCATTTTGATATACCCGGGGCCGCTTGAAATTTGCTACTCTACTCAAAACTAGTAAGGTACACATGTATTGAACGCATGAGATTTCAAAACCAAATTATGAATAAATACACACTATAACATGTAAAGCTTTGAGTCATATATGCATGATGTAGATGTTCATTTAGTTCTTATAGTTCATCTCATTCAAAATCAATTAGTTTTATAAAAATGTTAAGATTCATGGGTTTGTGTATTGTAAATCATAAAGTAAAAACAAATAATGGCAATTCATTTAGAAAAAATCAATTATGATACGGAAGATTCTAGAACAAAGGAGAAGTGCTTGTGTTTTGAGGTTTGTGCATTATGCTTATGTTCAACCATGGAGTCTTCTAAATTGTACATGTGGCGATCTGGTGGAATGTTGATGATATCCAACGGCCAAGAGTGCTCGGATTTGCCCATCTCTCGTGACCGTCGGGTTAGCTTCATCCAAATGACCATCTTTAAAAGTTATTGGCACACTATATAGTTCTTGTGCCATAGTTGCATGTTTTGGAAAAAGCTACTAGTGGGTTGTACTATCTATTTAGGAATAGAAGATGTATACATGGAAGTTGTAGGAAAGAGATGACATGGAGATCTCAATTCCTATGAGTAGGGATTGGAAAAGAGATGTCATTTGGTTCACATCATAGGAACTTTTCTATTGAATCTAGAGATGACATGTATCTCAATTCCTATGAGGAGGGATTAGTAAAGAGATGTAATTTGGTTCATATCATAGGAACTTTTCTATTGAATATACGCTAATGTTTATTTTCCTTTGAAATTAAGGGAGTATAGGAATCCATTCATATGAACCAAGTGGCTCTAAAGCTATAGAAATGATATCATGTTTATTTCCTTTGAAATGTAGAGTATATGAATCTATTCCTATGAACCAATTGGCTCTAAAGGAAAAAAATCATATAAAAATCATATCATATAGAGTTCCTATGATATTCCTCGACACTAAAGATTGGTTGAAACTGCTGCGAGTGATACGATGGTCTTTCTTTGTAGACTCCTCACCCATCTTTATAGTTATCTCTCGAAGATGAATGAAATGATATATACAGGGTATTCTACATGTGCAATTTGGTACAAGAAAACTCGGTAAAAGTTTGCGAGGTTATAATTTTCAATAAAGCTATATGCACTGCATTTCGGAACGGAGGGAGCATACGGCAGTTGCTAACACTCACGTGGAAGATTTGTGTGTAGGAGGAGTGGTTGTTCTGTTAAATGACATGGCAAAACTGACACTGTCGGATGCCGATCTAGCGGTTCTTACGGTGTTCGTTAGGAAAAGGCTTGTGGCGAACGTTTGTCGGATAGTGATTTACGGACACATGCATTGCATTGATACGTGCCCCCCTCTCTCTCATGCACACGCACCCTCACGAGTCACAACTCTCCCGAGTCCTCTCGCAGACTCGCACGTCGCACCCATCGTCTATCTGTAGGTAGACGTCACGCACATATGTGCTCTTCACACCCTACCCTCAGAACTTCTAAAAAACAAAAGACGGCGCGCACATTTTATTTTAGCTCACATGTCACACACTTATACTATTACTCTTACGGCGAACGTTCTTTGGGCATAGTATATATTGTACTCTCACAAAGAGAAGCGTTGCACGCACGCACTAGTTCTCTCACACCCACTTGCGGGTACACGTAGAGCGCATTTTTTTGAAGCCGGTACAACAAAATCACTCCACTATATATAAAAGATGGAGCCTTAGTGCTTGCTTTACTAGGGTTCCTCTCGTTCACTCTCTCATGCTCTCCAGATCTAAGCAAGACATAGGTGGCCACACTCTCTCTCTCTCTCCCAGCTCACGGCTGGTCACAAATCCGGCCGGACAACCTCAACCAGGGCGGGGGTGTAGGTGCATCGTTCACGCTGTCATTGGCGGCGAGGGAGGAGACCAACGGCTGCCCGCGCGTCCCAATCAGCGGCCGTGTCGTTCTCTCCGAGAGAGCGCCGGCTCGGGAGGGCCTCCGACCCCTTCTTCCTCCCTGCGGTATTGTGGCCAAGATGCGGCCTCCCGACGCCGTCTTTGCCACATGCCAACGACCCTCAGGTATATATTCCTTCGAAACCTGCCTTGCTCTACTACCCCAGCTCTTCCCCCTTCGTGTGGATCCTTTTCTACTTCCATCCGCTGTTCCAAAGCCACCTAGACTTCTACTATTATTAGAAGTAAAGCTAGTTCATACAGTCAACTCAAAGCGTTGGTTCAAACAGGGAAGAAAGTAGGAAAGCTATAGCATGAATCTAGGACTTGGTTCTAAGAGGAAACGGGGAAAGTAGTAATATCTGTCACTATTTAAATAATCAGATTTCAGATTTGCGCAAAACAGGATGTCTGCTCCATATCGCTTTGGGGATGTCTGTCTCGTATCATTTCTATCCGCGCAATCAAAAGCACACACCTCAGTTTTAGTACAACTGCAAAATGAGATGTCTATCCTCGTTGTCGCCGCCTAACCTCCCGCCTTCAAGGTATCCCTACATTGGTAGTAACTAAGGTAGAATGACCAACGCAATCTAAAAGAAGTTGATCCGCACATTTTACTTCCGATTGCGGTCAGGAGACGAGCAAAAACAATCGCATCCTAATCCGGAATGCACTTTCTACCAGTTCATCCATGGACCGAGGACTAGCCGCACGGCTGCACAAGTTTTTTGACAAAAGCGCGGACAAGAGGCATTGTGGTCTCCTTATTTCGCAAATAGCGATGCTTAAATTTAGTGGAATGCACAAGAATTTCACTGGTCAAGACATCGCATGGTTCAGTTCAGCATTCCAGCTGAGACCACAATTATAATTGGTTATTATGGAATGAGAGAACCTAACCCTGGATGGTGGCAACAAGAAAAAACCAGAGTGAACTCCAGGAAATTTAAGCCTGTCGGGAGGCCCTTTGCTCAGAAAAGCCTTGCTTGTTTTTTCCTGATTTGTAAACCTTCTCACAACTTTGTCTTTTGCTGTGAACTAGTATATGTTTGTTATGTTCTATGAATCATTGAGATGTACAAAACTGCTTAACTTATGCTTTTCAAGATTTTTATGAAGACGAGTTTAATGTGAGTATTCCACATGAGCGCTGGACTAGCGTGTGAACGTTTGGAATTTATTACATTGTGGCCTCAATTAACTGCATGAACCACTGTAACAAGATACATAGTTGCTTATATGTCAGACATCAGATTGTTGATTGTTAGCTGGTCGATAGCCTAGTGTTGAAGCCAGCTGAGCCAATGTGCCGTGTTTTGCACAACTATTTACAAGTGGGGTAGCACCAACAGTGTTTACAAGTACTTATGTATACGTCGGCGCACGGTTCTCGAACGAGTGCTCTATTTCATCAAAACACACACTGCTCGTATGATAAACCGTGCAACTTATGTCTTACCATGCCATATTCATGAAAAACTAGTGAGGACGATCTGCTTTGGCAACAATTACGATGGTTCTCACATGATTCACGGGCACACAAAAGTAGCAGCAGCTCCCATAGACGGATTCAAACAGAGTACTAGCCCCAGAGGGGTCGATATGTGCAAGGTTTGGATAATTAGACACAATCCAAACTACTATTAAACACTAGTCAGGGCAACTATTTCATGCCTCGATCTAATTTGGGCTGGACACAAGATGGACCTTGCCATGAACATCATCGAGGACGCCCCGCAGCAGCTCAACTCTGTGAACCTTCATGAAGACAACCTTGTGGCCTTGCCATCGATAAACTTGTTTGTGGAGGCATGCCACGCCATCTTCCTACGTAAGCTTGACAAGAACAGTATGCCTCACAAACGAAGGAGTAGCTTTGAACTTCTTGTGCTTCAGTACACCCTGGACAACAGTGAGGCTGGAATACAACTCTTCATTGGTATAACCGCAAATGGCTTCCAGGATCCAACAGCCTAAGAACTCTGTTTTCCCAGTGCGTATATTCAGGTCGTCCGCCTCATAGCGAGTGACATGCACAACCACACAATCCTTGTCTGCATCAGGGCTCTAATTGAAACAGAAACAAATTCTGAATTACTTTTCAGTATAAGAAACACAAGTTATTTAAACCACTATGTATAGCATGGCATCGAAGCTAATAAAATTTTGCATTATTAATCACCACATACTTCCTTTTCTAAACAAAATCACCACATACTTAGATGAAAAACCACAATCGAGATCGGCAAAGAAGGAAATCACCTTGGGCAGCTCAGCGGGGGAGGGACACATCCTCGAAGGGGGAAAACTGCTCCTGCAGTGCCACGGGGGCTGTAACCTCAAACGGGGCGTTGACCATCTCAGTAGTGGCCGTGAGCATATCTGGGGTCGGCTCGGTGGTTGCCTCCATCTTCTTGGAGCTCTCTGTCTCATGGGGATCAGCTTCCCGCGTCTGCTCCAATATCGGCAGATCTTTGTCTGGTTCTCCTTTGTCCATCTTGAAACTGACGAATACTAGGAGACCACTAAAAGGAAAACACAATCGCAATGACAATGAAACAAAAAAGAGAGTGAGGATCGGTTACTGCTTTGCAAAACTTCTTTTTTTTTCTCTGAACGAAAATATACCAACATCACGGATCCGCTTCCCTTCCCTTCTTTGGGAGAGAAGAATAGTGGCAGATGCGAGTGTTGCCTTTCTTGAAGATGGTGAGGGAGAAGGGGATTCAGCAAAGAGTGAAATGATGGTTGCTTCGTCCGTCAAACTTAGACTGCGGGGAGGTGGGGTTTTGTGATACGACGACTCGTTACTGCCACGCTACGACCAGGGTGACTCTTCGCCTGCATACTTGCCTTATAATTTGGTGGATGGCATTTGGGCCCGTGCGCTACATGGCCCGCATGTCGGTGAACAAAAGTATAACGACATTCAGTAGAGGGAGATGTTTCAATGACCTAGGAGGAGCCAGAAGCGGTAGAGTGTCTCCACTGTACTAGTATTAATTGTTTTTCTAGGTAGCTGTAGAGTGTCTCCACTGTACTAGTAGTAATTGTTTCTCTGGGCCCAAGACAAAACAGCCAATCCACACTAGTAAATAGTAAAATCAATTCAAAAGGCGCTACCTACACCCAGCACACCCCCCCCCAAAACCTGGGTGCTCTTCTTCCTCCTCGCTCCCACCCACCTCACATCAGCTCGCTCCACTCATACCCCCAAATTCCTCACCTCACTCCTACAGAAAACCCCAGCTTCCCTTCTTCCTCACTCCTACAGAAAACCCCCAGCTCCCCTTCTTCTTTGCTCGCACTACAACTAGGCTCGTCATTCGTTACTCTGCTCAAATCCATGAGCGTGATGCGACGCCCTCGAGGAAAATGGAGTCGGCTGACCCCAGCGCCAAGAAGATGAGGCTCCCACCAGTGGCGACGCCTGTTGTAGATCCCGCACCCGGCAGCGCGGGGAGAAGCGGCGACCCCGCCCCCACCGGATCCCAGGAACCCGTAGAATCTCGGGTGGACTGCATCAGCGATCTCCTGGACGCCTTCCTTGGGGAGATCATCTCGCTTCTCCCCACCAAGGATTGTTGCTGCACCCAAGTCCTCTCAATTTGGTGGCGCCCTCTATGGCACGCCGTGCCCCTTAATCTCGACTGTCGTCAGCTATCTCTCTTCAATGATTTTGAAATCCCCAGAGCCATCATCTCCTCCCACCAGGGCTCCGTTCAAAGCCTCTGCATCCCGTCATGCTACCTGAGCAAGCATACCATGCCCTGCATAGTGGACGCCTGGCTGAAATCCCCTAAATTCACAGAACTACAGCTGCTTGAGTTCTACTATTCCCCTGGAAATCACATACCACATACCAAACGCCATGATCTTGTGCCCTCAGCACCAATGTCCATCTTGCGGTTTTCCTCCTCTCTCCACACCACCACCTTTGAGTTGTGCTACCTACCAGACAATCTAGTACTAAACCTTCGACTCCCATTTCTCAAGAAACTTTCACTTGTGCGGGTTCGTATATCGGAGGCCTCATTGCACAGCATCATCCACTCCAGTTGCCCTGCGTTGGAGTGCTTGGTGCTTGTTTTCACAGTTAGAATCGGTTGTCTCCAAATAAGTCGCCTAACCTTGTAAGAATTGGAATTTCTTTTGACGGAAGGCAGCTCATCATCCAAGATGCCCCTTCACTTCAAAGGTTGATCCTTGATTCTAGTTATTCACCGCTGCAAATAACCGCCCTCTCTGCGCCTAAACCGGAGACCTTGGGTGTAATACATGATCTCTGTGCTCATTTCAATATGGTGTTTGGCTCCACAGTTCTTCAGGTACTTTATATTATCATCTACACTTGTAACCATAAGCTGCATTTTAAATTTCTGCGCATAATTTATATATCATCTTGGAGTACACATTTTGTACTAATATTATGTTCTATGCTCAATGAAGAGTTTCTCCATGGATGGCCTATCAATGGTGCTGGATTCTGTCAAGATCTTATATATCCAAATGAATAGTTTTGATCTGAACAAGATTATTGGCTTGCTGCAATGCTTTCCATGTCTGGAGAAGTTGTATATAAAGGTGATAATTTCACGCACATTGAAGCCCGCATATAGTGTACTAGAATTAACTGCTCAGCTTGTTGCTCTTCGACACTCTTCTTTTAGACCTTAACTGCTTTCAATCTTCATGTCTATTTAGGCAACAGGACGGGTAAGAAAGTTATAACCAATCGGTGGATTCGTAAGCATCGATTTTCTCACTTCTCATGAGATTCGATTGAAGACAATAACGCTAGAACGATATGTAGCCAATCGTGCAAACACAAGATTTGTCACATTCTTCCCGCCAATGCGAGGTTACTATTGTCCATCGTGCTTAAGTTTATCAAAGACATGGTTTTGATGGATGGGTATGTCAAGAGCAAAAAAGGAGTTTCGTGGGCAAAAGAGCTTCTGAACGTGTCGGGCTTCTATTTACAACATATTGTGGTCATAATCCAGTAAATTTTATGACCCGGGATGTTCATTCTATGGACCTGACCGATCCATTTGACTATGACCGCCAAAACAAAGGCCGGAGTTAGATGTTGTTGCCCTTTTCAATCTGGATTTTTTGTAAACCCGATGAACAATCAACCTCGTGCTTTTGTACAGCTTTGTAAGCTGGAGTTAGATGTTCCTGCCCTTTTCAACTCGGCTGTGACTGTCATATTTTCTTTGAAACAAGGCAAATGGCTTGCCATTCGTTTAATTTAGAGTGAAATATTGTAACAAATCACAACCAAGGGAAATAACATCACTCATGCCGGCTGCTTGAGCTCACTGTGCATTACAAAAGCCAAGTGATTAGCCCCCACCAGCACCCACAAACTTATTTCGAACTAGCACATCAAATGGGCTGTAAATTTTCATAGGAAAGGCTGCATGACCATGACAGATTTGGATTCTGACATTTGGGACCCGCGAGGAAATAGCCTATCCAAGGTGGTGTCGACTTACTAGCCAGTCAACAAACGATTCTGCCTACCAGCCGTTGGATTGACATCCAACATCTGTCGTGTATCTTCTATCTCTTGTCTTCTTCTTCCTCCAGCCGCCCAAACCAAACCACCCCGTCGGCTCCGCCTGCTCCCGCCTCCCATGGCTGGCTGCGCCTCCGCCGCCCTACCGTGACGCATTCTCCAATGTTGGCCAGTCCCTCCTCTATTCCCCACACGCCATGTTATTCTCCGCGACGCCACCCCAACACGCACTCGCGCTCAACCAGCCAACCTCAGATTCTCCGCCGCGATCGACCGGCGATCTTCAACGGCTCTGTTCGTTTCGTCCGAGGCCTCGCTGTTGTCCTCCGCCTTTGCGGCCTTGGTTCACTCGCCAGGCACGGTGCACCGCCTTCTTGCGTTGTCAATGTCGCCAACAACCAAGAGGAACAAGGAGATGATCAGACGCTGAGAGGATGACAAGAGGGACCCACCAGCCATGGCAAGACGCAAGCAAGTGCCTCTATAGTACAAGCCCAAAAATATGGTTCCTCCTAATGGTTGGACATCCGGGGCTCACGCCATTGTCAACGTAGTCAATAAACGAGAGAATTACACTCACGAGCGGCCGACACCGTGGTCCCAAAGAAGTCGCGTCGCTTTTTTTTAGGAACAAGCAGTTGTTATTTATACTAGTTTTAGCGACGGATCAGGGTAACAACGGGGCTGTGGGGCGTTGTGGCCCGTCTAGCCAGGGTTTTATTTATGTTTACCACATCATGAGCCCAGTTGTGTTTTTTTCTTGCTGAAAATGGCTAGCCCAGTTCTATTTTTTTTTAAGAAATACCCAAACAAGGCCTACTTGCTTTATCGGCCCTGCTGGGCTGCAAATCTTTCAAGACGATGAGAGTTTCATTCGGTTTGCCCGTAAATGGCTCAGACATTTTAAAACGCATCAAACCGGGAATTAGTTTCAATTTTTTTCATTACAAGATCTTAAATTCCATTGATTTTTATGCGTGGACAATTATTTGGATTTTATATTTATATAAATTATTTTTCAAAATAGTTTGAATGTGAATCGATATTTCTGGATTAAAAACAGTTGATCGCACCGAAATATGTAAAATTTCGTATACTTTTTAACCGTGGCCACAATATGGGGTGTAATGCTAACAAAAAGAAGATGGGCTCCAAAAAAATCTTAAGAATTAGCAAATGGGTTGTACATTATTAGAAATAATGGCAGATGGGTTGTATGTTGTTTTCCACAGATTTAAGGCTGACTTGTGCGCCTACTATAGGTTGACGCGTATGCTTTCATAAAAAAAGGTTGACGCACACGCAACACCCTGTCAACTTAGTCAACACACGAGAGCAGTGACTGTTGAATGTCCATCCAACGGCTATCGTGCTTCTTCAATCTCTGCTCTTCATGCTCCAGCCACTCAAACAAGCACCGGCGGGACTGCCTGCTCCCTCCTCCCGCGGCCGGCTATGCTGCCGTGTAGGCCTCACAGCCCCACCGACTCCCATCGCTGGCCTAGCTATCCCTCTACTCACCCACACATGCTGTTATTCTCCGGCGACGGCAGACGAACCAGTAAACCCTCATACTCCTCCGCGAGGGAAACAACTGCCGAGTATTCCTTGGCTCTGTGTCGTTCCCTTCCTAGGCCTCCTCGTCGTCCACCGCCCTGGTGCTGTCGGCGCGGCCTGGTAAACGTGGTCAATGAACGACATCCATCGAAGTGGATCAGACGTGGAGAGGCCGATACCTGGTCCACGGCCGCACGCAAGGAAATGCCTCCTTATTACGCGCAAAATAATGATTCCTCCACCTGACAGCTAGGACCCACAGGAAGCGCCTCTGTATTTCACAAAAAAAACGTTCCCCCCGCTGACAGGTCAGACCCACCAGCTATATCTTCGCACGCAAGGAAGTGCCTCCTTATTACACCCAAAAAAATGAATACCCCTTGCTAGCTGGGACCCACCATATTTGTTGGGCTGAATTGTGGGCCTACTAAGTTGACGGGGACGGAGGGCTTTGTCAACTTAGTCAATACTCCAGTGACCGTATGATGTCCATCCAACGGCCATAGTGCTTCTTCAACCTTTGGTCTTCTTGCTCCAGACGCCCAAAGCAGCGCCGGTCATGCCGCCTGCTCCTGCCTCCCGTGGCCTGGCTCCGCGTCGTCCCCTTCCTAGGCCTCGCCGTCGTCCACCGCCGTGGTGCTCTCGGCACGACGTGGTCAATGTGGTCAATCACCGATTTTCATTGGAAGAGTATTGTACGTGGAGAGGCTGACAGCTGGGTCCACGGCAGCCGCAAGGAAGTGCCTCCTTATTACGCGGAAAATAATTATTCCTCCACCTGACAGCAGGGACCCACCGGACGGCCCACCAGCATTTTGCGAAAAATCGCTTCCCGATCTGTTGGGACCCACCGAGGGCCACCGATTTTGCAAAAAACATTCCCCGCTATCACCTCGACCCACCGAAGTACCTCCTTATTACGCACAAAAATGAATACTCCCCGGCTAGCTGGGACCCACCTTGGTGGAAGCTGTCTTAATGGGCCTACTAAGTTGAGGGGACGAAGGGCTTTGTCAACTTAGTCAATATGAACGATTCTAGCTCCAAAGGACCGTACAATGTCCATCCAACGGCCGTAGTGCTTCTTCAACCTCTGGTCTTCTTGCTCCACCGCCAAAGCAAAGGCTTGGTCGTGCCGCATGCTCCCGCCTCCGTGGCGGTTGTCTTTGCGCGCGAGGCCTCACTACCCCCTACTATTCTCACCGCTGGCCAGGCCCTGCGACGGCAGCCTCACACCGCAGCCGAACCAGTGAACCCTCGTACTCCTCTCCATGCGGGCTTCCACTGCCGCGTCTTCCCCGGCTCCGTGTCGTCCCCTTCCTAGGCCTCGTCGTCGTCCACCGCAGTGGTGCTCTCTGCGCGGCGTGGTCAACATGGTCAAGGAACGACTTCCATCGGAAGAGTATTGTACGTGGAGAGGCTGACAGCTGGGTCCACGGCCACAGCCCAGTTTTTTTGTGATTTGCCAAGTAAGTCTCTTTGTCAGGCCTGTTGGGCTGCAAATCTTTCAAGACGAGGAGAGCTTTCATTCGGCTGGCCGAGAAAATGGCCCATCAGTAATAGGAAATGGGCTGTACATTTTTAAAACACATCAAACCGGCAATTGGTTTCAAATATTTTTTTCATTTCAAGATTTTAAATTACATTAATTTTTATGCGTGGAGAATTTGTTGGATTTTATATTGATATACATTTATTTTTAAAATCAGTTTGAATGTGAGTCAAAATTTCGGGATTAAAAACAGTTCGGACCACACCGAAATATGCAAAATTGCGTATAATTTTTTAACCGTGGCCACAATATGGGTTGTAATGCTAACAAAAAGAATACGGGCTCCAAAACAAACCTTAAGAATTAGCAAATGGGCTGTAAATTATTAGAAATAATGGCAGATGGGTTGTATGTTGTTTTCCATAGATTTGAGGCTTTGCTAAAAAGGTTGACGACAGCAAAGGATTTGTTGGATGTCCATCCAACAGCCGTCGTGCTTCTTCAATCTCTGCTCTTCCTGCTCCAGCCACTCAAACAAGCGTCGGCTGGACTGCTCGCTTCCTCCTCCTCATGGCGGGCCAGTCTTGCCGCACAGCCTCACCGCCCACCGCACTCCCATCGCTGGCCTAGCCATCCTCTACTCACCCACACTGCTGTTATTCTCTGGCGACGGCAGACGAACCAAGAAACCTCAGTCAACAGATTCTCCGCGTGGGAAACAACTGTCGAGTCTTCCCTGCCTCCGTGTCATCCCCTTCCTAGGCCTCGCTGTTGTCCACCGCCGTGGTGCTCTCGGCGCGGCGTGGTCAATGTGGTCAACGACCGACTTCCATCGGAAGAGTACTGTGCGTGGAGACGCTGACAACTTGGTCCACGGCCGCAGCAAGGAAATGCCTCCTTATTACGCGCAAAATAATTATTCCTCCACCTGACAGCAGGGACCCACCAGACGGGCCACCGTATTTTGCGAAAAAAACGTTTCCCCCCTGACTGCTGGGACCCACCAGCTACACCTTCGCACGCAAGGAAGTGCGTCCGGGCAAAAAAAAAGATTCGCCCCCCTAACTGCTGGGACCCACCAGCTACATCTTTGCGTGCAAGGAAGTGCGTCCGGGCAAAAAAAAGACGATTCGCCCCCTGACTGCTGGGACCCACCAGCTACATCTTCGCAGGCAAGGAAGTGCCTGACAGTCGGGACCCACCTGGTCGAAGCGTACGTAGTGTTGTCATTCTGGTCGCGAACGTGTACGTACATATATACTGGTGGATGTAGAGGCGCACACGTGTCATAGAAGAGGTGCGCACGTAGCATGTACACGTACGTACAGCGGCCAGGGTGCAAGAAAGAAAATACAGCCACGTATGTGTACATAAGGGCGGGGTCTCGAACGCCTACTTGCGCATACGTACGGCGAGGGCTCGTGTACATGGCTGGGTCAGAACGGAGAAACAACATCGTCGTCGTGTTCATGGGAGGCAACGGAATGCGTCGTGTTCATGGGGAGGCAACGGAATGCGTCGTGTTCATCGGGAGGCAACGAAACGCATGGGAGCCAACCGGCTGGGTCGGAACGGAATGCGTGGTCGTGTTCATCGGGAGGGTTTGGACGGAACATGCGATGGAAACGAGGCCTGACGTACCGCAGAACGGAGGAAACAGACCTCCTACGTTCGGAACAGGGTCCTGTTGATCGGGAGGGGTGTGGCGTACCGCAAAACGAAGGAAACGGACCTCCTACGGTCGAAACGGGGGTCCTGTTGATCGGGAGGGTGTGGCGTGCGCAAAACGGATTTAAACGGACCTCCTACGGTCGAAACGAGGGTCCCGTTGATCGGGAGGGAGTGGCGTATCGCAAAATGCATTTAAACGGACTTGTGTTGGAGCGCTTCGGTCGAAATGGGGTCCTGTTCATCGGGAGGGTGTGGCGTCGCAAAACGGACTCCACGAGATACCGTTCATCTCCACCGTCGACCTCCTTCACCTCCACGGGCTACCGTCGACCTCCTCCACCTGCACGGGCTCTGTTCATCCAACCTCCACCGCGGCGCTTACTCCACCACCATCTTGTTCAACCACCCTCCACCGCTCACTGCTCATCCAACCCTTCACCGCTCATCGCTCATCCAGCCCTCCACACCACGGGTCCTGTTCAACCACCCTCCACGGCCACCCTCCACCGCTCATCGCTCATCCAGCCCTCCACACCACGGGTCCTATTCATCCGAGGCAACGCCACCGCCACCGCTCATCCAACCCCCAACAACGCCATCGCTCATCCAATCGATCGGCTTCATTAGCAGCGAGAGCGGCGAATCGCCCATCGGGTTCGATTAACAGCCATCGATCGATCGCCGGGTTCAAGAACGCCGTAGCCTGCGGTCTGTAATCGCTCGGGTTCGATTAGAGCCCAACGCCTCGCTTCGGGTTCGATTAGAGCTAACGCCTCGCGCACACGCTGTACCACCATCACGAGAAACGCAGCACGCCGCCCCGACCTCCCACCATAACTGGCAACTCCCCGAAATTTTCCTCCCCCTCGCTTCTACCACAGTTTTTTCCGTCATGGACAGCCCAAAGAATGTCATGCAGCTGCGTCTCCGGCCCGCCCAGGACAAAAAGCCCGCTTTGGTCATCGTTGCAATTAATGAAGGAAATATGCCCTAGAGGCAATAATAAAGTTATTATTTATTTCCTCATATCATGATAAATGTTTATTATTCATGCTAGAATTGTATTAACTGAAAACATAATACATGTGTGAATATATAGACAAACAGAGTGTCACTAGTATGCCTCTACTTGACTAGCTTGTTAATCAAAGATGGTTATGTTTCCTAACCATGAACAAGGAGTTGTTATTTGATTAACAAGGTCACATCATTAGTTGAATGATCTGATTGACATGACCCATTCCGTTAGCTTAGCACACGATCGTTTTAGTATGTTGCTATTGCTTCCTTCATGACTTATACATGTTCCTATGACTATGAGATTATGCAACTCCCGTTTACCGGAGGAACACTTTGTGTGCTACCAAACATCACAACGTAACTGGGTGATTATAAAGGTGCTCTACAGGTGTCTCCGAAGGTACTTGTTGAGTTGGCATATTTCGAGATTAGGATTTGTCACTCCGAATGTCGGAGAGGTATCTCTGGGTCCTCTCGGTAATACACATCACTTAAGCCTTGCAAGCATTTCAACTAATGAGTTAGTTGTGAGATGATGTATTATGGAACGAGTAAAGAGACTTGCCGGTAACGAGATTGAACTAGGTATTGGATACCGACGATCGAATCTCGGGCAAGTAACATACCGATGACAAAGGGAACAACGTATGTTGTTGTGCGGTTTGACCGATAAAGATCTTCGTAGAATATGTAGGAACCAATATGGGCATCCAGGTCCCGCTATTGGTTATTGACCGAGACATGTCTCGGTCATGTCTACATTATTCTCGAACCGTAGGGTCCGCACGCTTAAGGTTTCGATGATGCTTATATTATGAGTTTATGTATTTTGATGTACCAAGGTTGTTCGAGTCCGGATATGATCACGGACATGACGAGGAGTCTCAAATGGTCGAGACATAAAGATTGATATATTGACGGATATATTTGGACACCGGAAAGGTTCCGGAGAAGTTTGGAGCTCAGGAGCTACTGAACCCCCGGAGGTATATGGGCCTTATTGGGCCCATGTAGGAGGAAGGAGAAGGAACAAGGGAGGCGCCCCAAGCCCAAACCGACTGTGGAGGGGCCCCCCTTTCCTTTCTCCTTCCCCTCTTCCTATTACTACTACTAGTACTACTTCCTAATACTAGTACTCTTTCCTTCCCTCCAAATAAGATAAGGAAAAGGGGAAACCTACTTGGAGTAGGTTTCCCCCCCATGGCGCACCCCTTGGGGCCGGCCACCTCCTCCCTCCCTCCTTTATATACGGGGTAGGGGGCACCCTAGAACACACAAGTTGATCATTGATCGTTCCTTAGCCGTGTCGGTGCCCCCTCGTGATATTACACCTCGATCATATTGTAGCGGTGCTTAGGCGAAGCCTGCGACAGAGAACATCAAGATCGTCCACCACGCCGTCGTCTTGACGGAACTCCCCTCGAGCCTCTCTTGGATTGGAGATCGAGGTGCGCCATCGAGCTGTACGCGTGTCAAGAACTTCGGAGGTGCCGAAGTAACGGTGCTTGGATCGGTTGGACCGGAGGACGTCGACTACTTCCTCTACGTTGCGTCAACGCTTCCGCGCCGGTCTCACGAGGGTACGTAGACAACACTCTCCCTCTCGTTGCTATGCATCACCATGATCTTGCGTGTGCGTAGGGAAATTTTTGAAATTACTACGTTCCCAACAAAGGCATCGAGCCTAGGTTTTATGGTTTGATGTTATATGCACGAGTAGAACACAAGTGAGTTGTGGGCGATATAAGTCATACCGCTTACCAAAGATGTCATACTTTGGTTCGGCGGTATTGTTGGATGAAGCGGCCGGACCGACATTACGCCAGACGCTTACGCGAGACTGGTTTTACCGCCGTGCTTTGCACACGGTGACTAGCGGTGTCGGTTTCTCCAACTTTAGTTAAACCGAGTGTGGCTACGCCCGTCCTTGCGAAGGTTAAAACAGCATCAACTTGACAAACTATCGTTGTGGTTTTGATGCGTAGGTGAGATTGGTTCTTGCTTAAGCCCGTAGCAGCCACGTAAAACTTGCAACAACAAAGTAGAGGACGTCTAACTTGTTTTTGCAGGGCATGTTGAGATGTGATATGGCCAAGACATGATGCTATATTTTATTGTATGAGATGATCATGTTGGCAACTGGCAGGAGCCATATGGTTGTCGCTTTATTGTATGAAATGCAAACGCCCTGTAATTGCTTTACTTTATCACTAAGCGGTAGCGATAGTTGTAGAAGCAATAGATGGCGTAACGACAACGATGCTACGATGGAGATCAAGGTGTCGCTACGGTGACGATGGTGATCATGATGGTGCTTGGAGATGGAGATCACAAGCACAAGAAGATGATGGCCATATCATATCACTTATATTGATTGCATGTGATGTTTATCCTTTATGCATCTTATCTTGCTTTGATTGACGGTAGCATTTTAAGATGATCTCTCACTAAAAAATTATCAAGTAGTGTTCTCCCTGAGTATGCACCGTTGCCAAAGTTCGTCGTGCCCAGACACCACGTGATGATCGGGTGTGATAAGCTCTACGTCCATCTACAACGGGTGCAAGCCAGTTTTGCACACGCAGAATACTCAGGTTAAACTTGACGAGCCTAGCATATGCAGATATGGCCTCAGAACAAGGAGACCGAAAGGTCGAGCGTGAATCATATAGTAGATATGATCAACATAAGATGTTCACCATTGAAAACTACTCCATCTCACGTGATGATCGGTTATGGTTTAGTTGTTTTGGATCACGTGATCACTTAGATGACTAGAGATGTCTGCCTAAGTGGGAGTTCTTAAGTAATATGATTAATTGAACTAAAATTTATCATGAACTTAGTACCGATAGTATCTTGCTTGTCTATGTTGTTTGTAGATAGATGGCCCGTGTTGTTGTTCCGCTGAATTTTAATGCGTTCCTTGAGAAAGCTAAGTTGAAAGATGATGGTAGCAACTACGCAGATCGGGTCCGTAACTTGAGGATTATCCTCATTGCTGCACGAAAAAATTACGCCCGGAAGCACCGCTGGGTGCCAGTGCTTGCTGATGTAACCGACGACGTTAAGAACGTCTGGCGAGCAAAGTCGATGACTACTCGATAGTTCAATGTGCCATGCTTTACGGCTTAGAACCGGGACTTCAACGACGTTTTGAACGTCATGGAGCATATGAGATGTTTCAGAGTTGAAGTTGATATTCCGAAGAATGCCCGGATTGAGAGATATGAAGTCTCCAATAAGTTCTATAGCTGCAAGATGGAGGAGAATAGTTCACAAGTGAGCACATACTCAAGATGTCCGGGTATTGTAATCACTTGATTCAACCGGGAGTTACTCTTCCGGATGATAGCGTCATTGATGAATTCTCCAATCACTTCCACCAAGCTACAAGAGCTTCGTGATGAACTATAATATGCAAGGGATGGATAAGACGATTCCCGAGCTCTTCGCAATGCTAAAGGCTGCGGAGGTAGAAATCAAGAAGGAGCATCAAGTGTTGATGGTTAACAAGACCACTAGTTTCAAGAAAAGGGCAAAGGGAAGAAGAAGGAACTTCAAGAAGAACAGCAAACAAGTTGCTGCTCAAGAGAAGAAACCCAAGTCTGGACCTAAGCCTGGCGAGTGCTTCTACCGCAAGCGGTCGGTCACTTTGAAGCGGAACTGCCCCAAGTATTTGGCGGATAAGAAGGATGGCAAAGTGAACAAAGGTATATGTGATATACATGTTATTGATGTGTACCTTACTAGAGCTCGCAGAGCACTGGTATTTGATATCGGTTCATTGCTAATATTTGCAACTCAAAGCAGGACTACGGATTGCTTAACACCGCAAAGGACGAGGTGACGATGCGCGTGGGAAATGGTTCCAAAGTCGATGTGATCGCGGTCGGCACGCTACCTCTACATCTACCTTCGGATTAGTATTAGACCTAAATAATTGTTATTTGGTGCCGCGTTGAGCATGAACATTATATCTGGATCTTGTTTGATGCGAGACGGTTATTCATTTAAATCGAGAATAATGGTTGTTCTATTTATATGAGTAATATCTTTTATGGTCATGCACCCTCAAGAGTGGTCTATTTTGATGAATCTCGATAGTAGTGATACACATATTCATAGTGTTGAAGCCAAAAGATGCAAAGTTGATAATGATAGTGCAACTTATTTGTGGCAATTGCCGTTTGGGTCATATTGGTATAAAGCGCATGAAGAAACTCCATCTTGATGGACTTTTGGAACCACTTGATTATGAATCACTTGGTACTTATGAACCGTGCCTCATGGGCAAGATGACCAAAACACCGTTCTCCTGAACTATGGAGAGAGCAACAGATTTGTTGGAAATCATACATACGATGTATGTGGTCCAATGAATGTTGAGGCTCGTGGCGGATATCATTATTTTCTCACCTTCACAGATGATTTAAGCGGATATGGGTATATCTACTTAATGAAGCATAAGTCCAAACATTCAAAAGTTCAAATAATTTCAGAGTGAAGTTGAAAATCATCGTAACAAGAAAATAAAGTTTCTACGATCCGATCGTGGAGGAGAATATTTGAGTTACGAGTTTGGTTTACACTTAAAACAATGTGGAATAGTTTCACAACTCACGCCACCCGAACACCACAACAGAATGGTGTGTCCGAACGTCAGAATCGCGTACTTTACTTGATATGGTGCGGTCTATGATGTCTCTTACAGATTTACCGCTATCGCTTTGGGGTTATGCTCTAGAGACAGCCACATTCACGTTAAATAGGGCACCGTCGAAATCCGTTGAGACGACACCTTATGAACTATGGTTTGGCAAGAAACCAAAGTTGTCGTTTCTTAAAGTTTGGGGTTGCGATGCTTATGTGAAAAAGCTTCAACCTCGATAAGCTCGAACCCAAATCGAGAAATGTGTCTTCATAGGATACCCAAAGGAGACAGTTGGGTACACCTTCTATCACAGATCCGAAGGCAAGACATTCGTTGCTAAGAATGGATCCTTTCTAGAGAAGGAGTTTCTCTCGAAAGAAGTGAGTGGGAGGAAAGTAGAACTTGATGAGGCAACTGTACCTGCTCCCTTGTTGGAAAATAATACATCACAGGAACCGGTTTCTTTGACGTCAAAACCAACTAGTGAGGAAGTTGATGATAATTATCATAGAACTTCAGATCAAGTTAATCTGAGAACCACGTGGTCGAGCAGAGTAAGATCCGCACTGAGTTGTCGATGGATTTGTCACGTCGGTGTCCTTAGTGTCGACTTAGCCATGAGGCCAACACATCTATGTGGTAGCTTGAGAGGGTTGAGCGGAATCGAGAGACGCAACACAAGACAGGATTTAGACAGCTTGGCCCCGGAAACATCATCCCAGAAAACCCTACATGCTTTGTTTGAGGCTAGGTCTCATTATCATCACGAGGAGTCGCCAGAACCGGCTCTCCTCTTTGTGTCTAGCCCTAAGATTATTGCTTCTAACTTGTCGCTTGTAACTTCTAACTTGTCCCTCTTTAGAGCCCCGCCTCCTTATATATGTTGAAGGCGGTTTACATGTGAGTCCTATTAGGATTAGGACTAGTCTATCTCTAATACAAACCGGATACAAGTCCAGGTCTTAACTCCTTGTAAGACAAATATTCCTTATGCCTTTCCTCTTAAACCGGCCCACCATTAAACGTGAACCGGCCTTCTAGGCCATGGGCCTCGTCATCCATCTGACCCGCCCGCCGGGTTACGAATGAACCGCCAAGACCGGGCGGGTATCCTGTGAACCGCCAAGCTCCGGGCGGGTTACCAGTGAGTCATCCAGTCCGGCCGGTTTACACTCCCCTCCGGTTTACGCCACGGGGTATATCCCCGACAAGAGTGGTACGGTAATCCTATTCTGGAAGTCATGCTACTAGATCATGATGAACCTACGAACTATGAAGAAGCGATGGTGAGCCCAGATTCCACAAAATGGCTTGAAGCCATGAAATCTAAGATGGGATCCATGTATGAGAACAAAGTATGGACTTTGGTTGACTTGCCCGATGGTCGGCAAGCAATTGAGAATAAATGGATCTTCAAGAAGAAGACCGACGACGACGTAATATTACTGTCTACAAAGCTCGACTTGTTGCAAAAGGTTTTTGACAAGTTCAAGGGGTTGACTATGATGAGACCTTCTCACCCGTAGCGATGCTTAAGTCTGTCCAAATCATGTTAGCAATTGCGCATTTTATGATTATGAAATTTGGCAAATGGATGTAAAACTGCATTCTGAATGGGTTTACGGAAGAAGAGTTGTATATGATGCAACCGAAGGTTTTATCGATCCAAAGGAGCTAACAAAGTGTGCAAGCTCCAACGTTCCATTTATGGACTGGTGCAAGCCTCTCGGAGTTGGAATAAACGTTTTGATAGTGTGATCAAAGCATTTGGTTTTATCTGCACTTTTGGAGAAGCTTTGATTTACAAGAAAGTGAGTGGGAGCTCAGTAGCATTTCGATATTATATGTGGATGACATATTATTGATTGGAAATGATATAGAATTTCTGGATAGCATAAAGGGATACTTGAATAAAAGTTTTTCAATGAAAGACCTCGGTGAAGCTGCTTACAAATTGGGCATTAAGATCTATAGAGATAGATCAAGACGCTTAATTGGACTTTCACAAAGCACATACCTTGACAAAGTTTTGAAGAAGTTCAAAATGGATCAAGCAAAGAAAGGGTTCTTGCTCAGATTGCAAGGTATGAAGTTGAGTAAGACTCAAAGCCCGACCACCGCAGAAGATAGAGAGAAAATGAAAAGTGTTCCTATGCTTCAGCCATAGGCTCTATCATGTATGCAATGCTTGTGTACCGCACTGATGTGTGCCTTGCTATAAGTCTAGCAGGAGGTACCATAGTAATCCAGGAGTGGATCACTGGACAGCGGTCAAGAACATCCTGAAATACCTGAAAAGGACTAAGGATATGTTTCTCATATATGGAGGTGACAAAGAGCTCATCGTAAATGGTTACGTTGATGCAAGCTTTGACACTGATCCGGACGATTCTAAATCGCAAACCGGATACGTGTTTACATTAAACGGTGGAGCTGTTAGTTGGTGCAGTTCAAAGCAAAGCGTCGTGGCGGGATCTACATGTGAAGCGGAATACATAGCTGCTTCGGAAGCAGCCAATGAAGGAGTCTAGATGAAGGAGTTCATATCCGATCTAGGTGTCATACCTAGTGCATCGGGTCCAATGAAAATCTTTTGTGACAATACTGGAGCGATTGCCTTAGCGAAGGAATCCAGATTTCACAAGAGAACCAAGCACATCAAGAGATGCTTCAATTCCATCCAGGATCTAGTCCAGGTGGGAGACATAGAGATTTGCAAGATACATACGGATCTGAATGTTGCAGACCCGTTGACTAAGCCTCTTCCACGAGCAAAACATGATCAACACCAAGACTCCATGGGTGTTAGAATCATTACTGTGTAATCTAGATTATTGACTCTAGTGCAAGTGGGAGATCAAGGAAATATGCCCTAGAGGCAATAATAAAGTTATTATTTATTTCCTCATATCATGATAAATGTTTATTATTCATGCTAGAATTGTATTAACCGGAAACATAATACATGTGTGAATATATAGACAAACAGAGTGTCACTAGTATGCCTCTACTTGACTAGCTTGTTAATAAAAGATGGTTATGTTTCCTAACCATGAACAAGGAGTTGTTATTTGATTAACAAGGTCACATCATTAGTTGAATGATCTGATTGACATGACCCATTCCGTTAGCTTAGCACACGATCGTTTTAGTATGTTGCTATTGCTTCCTTCATGTCTTATACATGTTCCTATGACTATGAGATTATGCAACTCCCGTTTACCGGAGGAACACTTTGTGTGCTACCAAACGTCACAACGTAACTGGGTGATTATAAAGGTGCTCTACAGGTGTCTCCGAAGGTACTTGTTGAGTTGGCGTATTTCGAGATTAGGATTTGTCACTCCGTATGTCGGAGAGGTATCTCTGGGCCCTCTCGGTAATGCACATCACTTAAACCTTGCAAGCATTTCAACTAATGAGTTAGTTGTGAGATGATGTATTACGGAACGAGTAAAGAGACTTGCCGGTAATGAGATTGAACTAGGTATTGGATACCGACGATCGAATCTCGGGCAAGTAACATACCGATGACAAAGGGAACAACGTATGTTGTTGTGCGGTTTGACCGATAAAGATCTTCGTAGAATATGTAGGAACCAATATGGGCATCCAGGTCCCGCTATTGGTTATTGACCGGAGACATGTCTCGGTCATGTCTATATTATTCTCGAACCGTAGGGTCCGCACGCTTAAGGTTTCGATGATGCTTATATTATGAGTTTATGTATTTTGATGTATCAAGGTTGTTCGAGTCCGGATATGATCACGGACATGACGAGGAGTCTCAAATGGTCGAGACATAAATATTGATATATTGGACGGATATATTTGGACACCGAAAGGTTCCGGAGAAGTTTGAGCTCGGGAGGTTACCGAACCCCGGTGAGTATATGGGCCTTATTGGGCCCATGTAGGAGGAAGGAGAAGGAACAAGGGAGGGGCGCGCCCCAAGCCCAAACCGACTTGGGGGGGGCCGCCCCCTTTCCTTTCTCCTTCCCTCTTCCTATTACTACTACTAGTACTACTTCCTAATACTAGTACTCTTTCCTTCCCTCCAAATAAGATAAGGAAAAGGGGAAACCTACTTGGAGTAGGTTTCCCCCCATGGCGCACTTCTTGGGGCCGCCACCTCCTCCCTCCCTCCTTTATATACGGGGTAGGGGCACCCTAGAACACACAAGTTGATCATTGATCGTTCCTTAGCCGTGTCGGTGCCGCCCTCCACGATATTACACCTCGATCATATTGTAGCGGTGCTTAGGCGAAGCCTGCGCGACAGAGAACATCAAGATCGTCACCACGCCATCGTCTTGACGGAACTCCCCTCGGCCTCTCTTGGATTGGAGATCGAGGTGCGCCATCGAGCTGTCTGCGTGTCAAGAACTTCGGAGGTGCCGAGTAACGGTGCTTGGATCGGTTGGACCGGGAGGACGTCGACTACTTCCTCTACGTTGCGTCAACGCTTCCGCTTCGTCTCGAGGGCGTGAGACAACACTCTCCCCTCTCGTTGCTATGCATCACCATGATCTTGCGTGTGCGTAGGAATTTTTTTGAAATTACTACGTTCCCAACAATTAATAGGAAGTAATAAGGAAAGAGAGGTTTCACATATAGATATATTATCATTGACATCTTTTATGATTGGGAGCACTCATTAAAATATGACATGCTAAAGAGTTGAGGTTGGACAAGGAAGACAACATAATGAGTTATGTTTTCCTACATCTGAGATAAAGTATGTTGTCATGGTTCCTCTACCGTGTTGAGTTTGCCTTTCCCCCTCATGCTAGCCAATCTTCAGCACTAAGTAGAAATACTACTTGTGTTTCCAAATACCCTTAAACCAGTTTTGCCATGAGAGTCCACCATATCAACCTATGGATTGAATAAGATCCTTCAAGTAAGTAGTCATCGGTGCACGCAATAAAAATTGCTCTCTAAATATGCATGACTTATTAGTGCGGAGAAAATAAACTTTGCACGAACTTTTTGTAGGCGCAATAAAAGCGACGGACTGCATAATAAAGGTTCACATGCAAGGGGCAATGTAAAGTGACGTTCTTTTGCATTAAGATTTTGTGCATCAACCCTAAACGTGCATGACAACCTCTGCTTCCCTCTGCGAAGGGCCTATCTTTTATTATTATCCTCTACCCTATGCAAGAGTCACAGTGATCTTCACCCTTCCTTTTTCATTTTATCCTTTGGCAAGCTCAGCATGTTGGAAAGAACATAATATATATATATATATATATATATATATATATATCTAATTGGATGCGGGGGAGCGTGAATTATTATTGTTGACATTACCCTTGAGGTAAAAGGTTGTGGGGCAAAAACTATAAGCCCCTATCTTTCTCTGTGTCCGATTAAAACTCCGTAACCACAAGTATCGCGTGAGTGTTAGCAATTATGAAGGACTAAGTGATAGTTGAGTATGTGGACTTGCTTTTAAGCTCTGACATAGACTCTTTCCGATGTTATGATAAATTGCAATTGCTTCAATGACTGAGATTATAATTGTTGGTGCCCAATAATGTTTCTGATTCATATTTTGGCTTTGTGAAAAGATCATCACTAGAACATAAGTAATCATATGACAAAATTTATATATGTTACTGTTATGAAGTAATCATGATGCCTTCATGTCCGTATTTTATCTTTATCGATGCCTCTACCTCTGAACATGAGGACATATTTATTGTTATCGGCTTTTCGCTTGAGGACAAGCAAGGTCTAAGCTTGGGGGAGTTGATACGTCCATTTTGCATCATGCTTTTATGTCAATATTTATTGCATTATGGGTTGTTATTTCATGTTATGTCACAATACTTATGGCTATTCTCTCTTATTTTACAAGGTTTACATGAAGAGGGAGAATGCCGACACCGAATTCAGGCCGGAAAAGGAGCAAATATTGAAGGACTATTCTGCGCAACTCCAAAATCCCTGAAACTCCACGGAATACCTTAAAATAAATAAAGAAAAATCATCGCCAAAGATGAAGGCCAGGGGGCCCACACCCTGCTCACGAGGGTGGGGGCCACGCCCCTACCTCGTGGGCCCCCTGGTGGCTCTCCGACGCACATCTTCTCCCATATGAAGTCTTTCGATGAGAAAAAATAGAAGAGAACCTTTCGGGACGAGACTCCGCCACCACGAGGCGGAACCTTGGCGGAACCAATCTAGGGCTCCGGCAGAGCTGTTCTGTCGGGGACACTTCCCTCCGGGAGGGGGAAATCATCACCATCGTCATCACCAACGCTCCTCTGATCGGGAGAGGGCAATCTCCATCAACATATTCACCAGCACCATCTCATCTCCAAACCCTGGTTCATCTCTTGTATCCAATTCTTGTCTCTAAGTCCGGGATTGGTGCTAGTAGGTTGCTACTAGTGTTGATTACTCCTTGTAGTTGATGCTAGTTGGTTTATTTGGTGGAAGATCATATGTTCAGATCCTTTATGCACAATATTACCCCTCTGATTATGAACATGAATATGCTTTGTGAGTAGTTACGTTTGTTCCCGAGGACAAGGCGTAAGTCTTGCTATTAGTAGTCATGTGAATTTGGTATTCGTTCGATATTTTGATAAGATGTATGTTGTCTAACCTCTAGTGGTGTTATGTGAACATCGACTACATAACACTTCACCATTATTTGGGCCTACAGGAAGGCATTGGGAAGTAACAAGTAGATGATGGGTTGCTAGAGTGACAGAAGCTTAAACCCTAGTTTATGTGTTGCTTCGTAAGGGGCTGATTTGGATCCATATGTTTCATGCTATGGTTAGGTTTACCTTAATACTTTTGTTGTAGTTGCGGATGCTTGCAATAGAGGTTAATCATAAGTGGGATGCTTGTCCAAGTAAGGGCAGTACCCAAGCACCGGTCCACCCACATATCAAATTATCAAAGTACCGAACGCTAATCATATGAGCGTGATGAAAACTAGCTTGACGATATTCCCATGTGTCCTCGGGAGCGCTTTTCCTATTATAAGAGTTTGTCCAGGCTTGTCCTTTGCTACAAAAAGGATTGGGCCACCTTGCTGCACTTTATTTACTTTTGTTACTTGTTGCTTGTTACCATTTATCTTATCACAAAACTATCTATTACCATTTATTTCAGTACTTGCAGAGAATACCTTGCTAAAAACCGCTTATCATTTCCTTCTGCTCCTCGTTGGGTTCGACACTCTTATTTATCGAAAGGACTATGATAGATCCCCTATACTTGTGGGTCATCAGGTAGTCATCAATGGTGAACATCTCTATGTTGATCATATCTACCATATGACTCATGTTCGACCTTTCGGTCTCTAGTGTTCCGAGATCATGTATGTACATGCTAGGCTCGTCAAGTTTAACCCAAGTATTCTGCATGCGCAAAACTGTCTTACACCCATTGTATGTGAACATAGAGTCTATCACACCCGATCATCATGTGGTGCTTCGAAATGCCGAACTTTGGCAACGGTGCATACTCGGGGAGAACAGATTTATCTTGAAATTTAGTGAAGGGATCATCTTATAATGCTACCACCGTACTAAGAAAAATAAGATGCATAAAGGATAAACATCACATGCAATCAAAATATGTGATATAATATGGCCCTCATCATCTTGTGCTTTTGATCTCCATCTCCAAAGCATCGTCATGATCTCCATCGTCACTGGCTTGACACCTTGATCTCCATCGTAGCGTCGTTGCATCAAGGTCGTCACACCAACTATTGCTTCTACAACTATCGTTAACACATAGTAATAAAGTAAAGCAATTACATGTCGCTTGCACTTCATACAATAAAGAGACAACCCTAAGGCTCTCCTGGTTGTCAATATTACAAAACATGATCATCTCATACATCAACATATATCACATCATATCTTGACCATATCACATCACAACATGCTCTGCAAAAACAAGTTAGACGTCCTCTGCTTTGTTGTTGCAAGTTTTACGTGGCTGCTACGGCCTTCTAGCAAGAACCGTTCTCACCTAAGCGAAAAACCACAACGGTGATTTATCAAGCTTGCTGTTTTAATCTTCTTCAAGGACCGGCCGTAGTCAAATTCGATTCAAATGAAGTAGGAGAAACAGACACCCGACAACCACCTTTTATGCAAAAAAAAGTTGCACGTTAGCTGGTGGAACCGATCTCATGTGTGTGGACACGTAAGGTTGGTCCGGTCCGCTTCATTCCACAATAGCACCAAATCAAAATAAGACGTTGGTGGTAAGCAGCATGACTATCGCCGCCCATAACTCTTTGTGTTCTACTTGTGCATATCATCTATGCATAGACTTGGCTCGGATGCCACTGTTGGGAAACGTTGCATGGAAAACAAAAAAAATCTACACACACGCAAGATCTATCAAGGAGATGCATAGCACCGAGAGGGGGAGAGTTTGTCCACATACCCTCATAGACCGTAAGCAGAAGTTTAACAACGCGGTTGATGTAGTCGAACTTCTTCACGTTCCAACCGATCGAGGACTGAACGTACGACACCTCCGCGCTCAGCACACATTCAGCTCGATGACGTCCTCCGCCTTCTTGATCCAACAAGACGGCGAGGTAGTGGATGAGTTCCAGCAGCACGACGACATGGTGACAGTGATGGTGATGCAATCTCCGCAGGGCTTCGCCTAAGCACTACGAAAATATGACTGACGGAGTAAACGGTGGACGGGGGCGCCGCACACGGCTAAGACAATGTTGTGTGGTGTTGTGGTGCCCCTTCCCTCACATATATAGGTGGGGGAGGAGAGGCAGCCCCTAGGGCGCCCCAAGTGGCTAGCGGCTGCCCAAGGGCACATGCCTAGCCGCGCCCCCTTTCCTTATTTGAACATGAGGGGGAAAGGAAAGGGAGATGGTTGCCTTAGGGCGTCTCCCCTTTCCTTCCCTCCCTTGTTTGGTGCGTGGGAAGGGGGTAGAGGGGCGCACCAGCCCCTTGTGGGCTGGTGTGCTCTTCCCCTTTTGGCCCATAAGGCCCAATAACCTACCGGGGCTGTTCGGAACCCCTTCCGGTGACCCTATAAGTACCCGGTACCACCCGAAACACTTCCGGTGTCCAAATACCATCGTCCTATATATCAATCTTTACCTCCGGACCATTTTGGAGCTCCTCGTCATGTCCGTGATCTCATCCGGGACTCTGAATAACATCCGGTCACCAAATCACATAACTCATATATCACTATATCGTCATCAAATGTTAAGCGTGCGGACCCTGCGGGTTCGAGAACTATGTAGACATGACCGTGACACCTAACCGATCAATAAACAATAGTGGAACCTGGATGCCCATATTGCCTCCTACATATTCTACGAAGATCTTTATCGGTCGAAACGTTATGACAACATATGTAATTCCCTTTGTCCATCGGTATGTTACTTGCACGAGATCGTCGATATCTTCATACCTAGTTCAGTCTTGTTACCGGCAAGTCTCTTTACTCATTCTGTAATACATCACCTCGTAACTAACTCCTTAGTCATTTGCTTGCAAGCTTATGATGTGTATTACCGAGAGGGCCCAGAGATACCTCTCCGATACTCGGAGTGACAAATCCTAATCTCGATCTATGTCAACTCAACAAACACCTTTGGAGATACCTGTAGAGCATCTTTATGATCACCCAGTTACGTTGTGACGTTTAATAGCACACAAGGTATTCCTCCGGTATCTGGGAGTTGCATAATCTCATAATTGAAGAAATATGTATTTGACATGAAGAAATCAATGTCAATATCAATAAACTGAACGATTAATATGCTAAGCTAATGGATGGTTCTTGTCCATCACATAATTTCCTGATGCTGTGATCCTATTATCAAATGACAACACATGTCTATGGTTAGGAAACCTTAACCATATTTGATCAACGAGCAAGTCTAGTAGAGGCTTACTAGGGACACGGTATTTGTTTATGTATTCACACATGTATTTAAGTTTCTGACCAAAACAATTCTAGCATGAATAATAAACCTTTATCATGAATAAGGAAATATAAAATAATAACTTTATTATTGCCTCTAGGTCATATTTCCTTCAATGACATTATGGTCGAGGTGAATATCTCAAACGCCAAAAACCAGGAGGGGACGACCCCTATGGAGAACAAAGATGGGGAGCGTGGTCAATCTGACCTCTCCCCGAAAACGGCTCCAGAGCTACTAAGGCACCAGGAGCCGAATATTCCAGCCGCCCCCGCGGGAGGAGGGGGTAACTCCGCCATCCTAGCCTGCTTCAGAGAAGGCTCCAACTAGGTGTCCGGATGTGGTAGAGGAGGCACTGACCAACTCCTCCATCAACGAGGAACACCGTGCCTTGATGGGCATGGTTTTTCAAAGCATTCGGTCCATGGACGACAGGCTGAAATAGGCTTTCAGCAGCCTTCTGATGGGCTTCAAGGTAAGCCATGTAATAGGAGCTCAAGGATGTCGTCACGAAATGTGAGGACCTTGAGGAAAATAGTAAGGTTCAGGCCTTTGAGCTGACCTCGTTGAGGTCGACGATCAAGGAGGCACGAGGCTGCCAAGAGGAGCTCCGCCAAGTCAAGCTTACTACGGATGGTAAGTCGTACTTACTGCAATGTGCCTTTGGTGGTAATAGGTTTGCATTGCACACGAGAGTATGGCGTTCCCCAGGCGCTTTTGTGGACCCCCGAGGAGTGCGTCCGACGCAGCGAAGTACTTCGTGTCCCGTGAGGGTCGTGCCGAGAAGAGGTTGTTTTGGGCGTAGTTTCAAGCCCCGAGCACCCTCCCCTCCTCAACAACCAGATGAAGGAGCTGATGGAGTTGCATCAGATGGCGGAGCCGGCGATGAAGGACCTCTGCGTCAAATTGTGGCCTTCGGAGTCACTACCGAGTAGCTACTTCCGCCTGGTGCAGAGGTTGTGCCAAAGTTGAAGCTCTCAATGGAAGTACCAATATCGGTGTCAAAACCGGCGGATGTCGAGTAGGGGGTCCCGACCTGTAGACCTTGGATCGTTGGGGAACAAGGAACGCAGAGACCGTATTTACCCAGGTTCGAGCCCTCTCGAAGAGGTAAAACCCTGCGTCTTGCTTGATTTTATTGATGTGTGTGTATGATGGTTACATAGTTGATCTACCATGAGATCAGATGAACTAAACCCTAAATGAGTAGGATGATGGTTCTAGCCTCTACGGACTAAACCCTCTGATTTATATAGACACCAGGTGTACCTAGGGTTACACATGGTCGGTTACCATCGGGGGATAAACATGCCAACTCCCTTATCTTGACTTGGAGGACACACCAAGGCTTCAGAGGTTTCCTTCCCGAACACCGAATCACTTATAGCTCGGCCTTCCAATGATGGATAAAGAGTGGCCCAACTGTCCGGCCTACGAGAGATAGACCGACAACCCGGGGATCCCTTAGTCTGGGACACCCTCAGGCTAACCCACCTCTAGTATGTTGACGACACCCTAATCTTCATCAAGAATTCGAAGAAGGAAATCATCAACCTTGAGTTTCTTCTGATGTGTTTCGAGGCTATGTCGGGCCTCAAGATTAATTTTGGGAAAAGTGAGGTGATTATAACCGAAGGGGACTTGGAGTCGCAATTAAGGGGTGGCCCATATGATGAATTGTGAGTTGGGGTCCATACCAATCAAGTATCTTGGGATGTCCATCTCGAATCAAGCATTGATGGTCATGGAACTTGAGCCCGTAGTCGACAAGGTGTCCGCGAGGGTTGAACCATGGCAATGGAATCTTTTAGTATTGGGTAGTAGGGTAGTGCTCATAAACGACTACTGCACTAGCATCCCCAAGTTTATCATGAGGTTCTATCTTTTACAAGACAATATTCACGAAAAAAATGGATAGGATGCGATTCGGATTCTTTTGGGCTAAAGAGTTAGACAAACAAAAATACCATATGGTCAAGTGGGACGTCATTTGCTCATCAAAATAAATTGGTGGACTCGTAGTTACAAATCCCAAAATCATAAATTGGTGCCTGATCGCCGAATGGGCATGGAAATACGAATTGGACAAGGGGGTCAATGGCTAGATATATTTAAAACTAAATACCTAGTCGAGGGTGGAACGAACTTTCTGCCAAATACTAAGCTATCCCAATACACGAGGGGAGTGAGGAAAGTTCGATCACTGCATGAAATTTGAAGTGAAGGATGGTAGAATGGCACTTTTCTGGTTGTGCGGTGACAACAATGACTGGTGTGGCTCTTTGACATTCGGGACGAAGGGACACCACCAACTAGGGAGGCGCCCTCGTCTCACCACGAGTTTTGGTGACGGAGCCTCATTCGCTGAGAGTTCTTTTCCCGTTACTGGGTCACGCTTGGCCATGTATTCATTTGTGTCATGTTTTGTACATAAGCGTCATCGCAACTTTCCCTTACAACCTTTGTAAACTTCTAAGGGCCTCATGTTTGAGGCCGAGCAGATGTCTTCGCTCTATTTTTTTTAACAACCTAAGTTGCCTCTGCAACCTCCAAATAAATAATAATAAAGTAAACTTTAAAAGTTGATCTTAGTTCACCGACCGGAATGAACTACTCCCTTCCATTCATATTACTTGTCGTTTAAACAGATGTATATAGCATCTACATACATCTGTTTAAGCGACAAGTACATACAATTGTTTAAGCGACAAGTATTATGGATCGGAGGGAGCAGCGATAAACCAATGCCGCCGCCACCACCAGGCGACTAGGGAGGCGATCTCTTTCCTCCGATCTCCACCGGCCGGGGCGCTGGCCCCCTCTCCCTTCGGCCGCTGCTCCGGCGGCAGGAGGGACGGAGACCCCATTCCTCCGCTCTGTAGTTAGGTTTTGGATTTGTAGGTCGTGATGCATCGTTGAGGTAGTGGGAGCGGCTCCCGAACGGATAAATCTGCCTCAACTCCACTCCCACACCGGCGGTGCCCTTCATGGCGGCGTCTTCGGAGTTGATGGAATCATGTCTCTACCGATCCGTTAGATCGGCAGCGCTAGGGTTCATGGATGGTGTTGGCGAGGCGACGGCGGCGTCTCCATCACGTATGTCTCTCGTTCTGCTCTGTCCCCGTTGTGTGGCGTTGTCTCCGACGTCATGGTGGAGCAGGGAGGTTTTGTCGTTCAGAAGTACGTGCAGGCGGTTGTCTACACAAGTGATCGCTGGAAGATGGAGTATCTTGTCTTTGGGTCTGTGGTTGAAGGTCGATATTCGGTTTCCTCCTCCGACGCCGTCATGCGGGGTGTCGATTCAAGTTCGATGGCGTGTCGGGGACAATGTCGCTTTAGTCCGATTCTTTCAACGACTATGATTTTGCTTCTGGCAAACTACTTTGGAGGTCTGTAAAGCCGCCAATCTGATTAGCCCTCCTGTTGCTTTCATGGCGCGGACGCCACAGCTTAGCGGGTCGCTGCCGCATGGGCGGCGCGGCGGCGACCGGCCGTCTTGATGGCGCGCTGCGCCGGTGGAGCGGCGGCGGCTGCGGATGGTTGAGCAACTGGCGGGCGGAGATGGCGGGTCGGCTCTGTCGGTCCAGATTCCTTGTCGGCCGCTCAGTCTGCGGCGGCGGCGTGGGCGGGCGCTCGCTTGGCGGGTTCTTTGCCGGCGAGTGAGGCCGGAGCCGCTTTGCTTTCTGGCGGCGGGCGGGTTCGGGCGACTTCGCTGATGGCGGCGGCGGTACAGCTCCGACCATGGTCATGTGGGCGGGTCCCGTGGACCCTTCTCTTGAACCATGGCTCGGCCTCCTTCTCCTCTCGGTCGGGTCGGAGGCGGGCTGGTCTTGGTGGAGGTGGGGCGTGCCGCCGGATCGATCACGAAGTTTTTGGTGGCGGCACGGGCCCGGCCGCTGCTCTGGCCATGGGCGGCGGCGTGGGAAGGTCTCGGTGATGGCCTCCCGGTGTCGTGTCGGCTCCACGGTAGCTCGACGAATCTGTTCGCGGCAGCGGCCGACTTCTCCGGCGTCGGCTCGTCTGGGTCGGGTTGTTTCGGCCTTCACCCCATCTCCTCGTTGCCTGGGCGTTTCTCGCATCAATGGGCTAGTCCTCTCCCAGCTGCGGTTCATCGCTCGTCTCGCGCCCCGGTGCTGTAGGACCGAGCTCGTCCCGCGCCCGATCGCAAAGAGACCGAGCTCGTCTCGCGTCTGGGCAGCAGGATCGACCTCGTCCCCTCTCGATCTGGCGAGACCGAGCTCGTCTCGCGCCGGCGAAAGCTGCAGGACGGTCGGTGGATGCCGCTTTGGCCGACCTATTAGGTCTCGACGCTGGTCGCCGGGAGGCGAAAGGTGGGACCTTTCCGCTCGTCTCTTTCGTTGGGTGCGACGTGTCTCGTGTTAGGTGGTGTCGAGGTCTTGGATCTTTGGGGCGGCCTGGTGGTGGTAGCGGTGCTCGTGGCGAGCCCGTGCCTTAGCCGCCTTTGTCTCCATGGCCGTGTGGGTGGCGTGGTTGCCGGGGTGTGGCGTTCGGTGGCGGTGAGTGTTGGCCGAGGTGAAAACCTGTTCTATCTTCAGACAGGCCGGCGGCGGCAAAGATCGTTCCCTTCTTGAAGGAGTCGTCGCGGCTATCATTGCCCGTCATGTGGCTCCGGGGAAAACTCTGATCCTTGGATCGGGCGGTGGCGGCGTGCCGGTGTCGTTCTCTTGTTGAAGGCGCCGCCTTGGAGTGCATGGTTCGTCATATGTAGCTTCATCTCTCTGTGGTAGTGCTAGGGGTGGTGTTGCTGCGCTCAGCGCCTTTGTATCCTGCCCTGGATGTGTGCGCGTGTTGCGGTGGCGTGGCGTGTGTTTGTACTCGATGCTTGTTGATTGGTGCTTTATTTATAAAGCAAGGGGAAAGCCTTTTTCGGTAAAGCCGCTGATCAGCGATGGAGTCGCGTCGAGCTTGGGTGAAGAGATGTTCTGATGTTTTTACCTTTCGATGGCCACTTCAGTGATGTCGAAGGAAAGGGACAGACGCTGGTATTTTACATAGTATTTTTTTATCTTTTCAGTCATGTATGGTAGTGCTTACATGCCTTGTAACTTGATCTTTATTTTATATAAATGATACACGTATTAAAAAAAAACTGATGCATCGCGTTGTCAGCCTCCAGCGCGGACTCAACTTAGGATAATGTTTCCGACTAGGCGCCAAGCTGGGATAAGCGTGAATGAAGTGGAGGACGCATGGGTCTCCTATTCCTGCTGGTACTGGTCTTCCGTCGTTGTATCAGGGCCCATCCTCTCTATCTCCACCACTGCTAAAATATTCCTACTCGATAAATCACATCGATAAGACGGCGACAAATAGCGTTCTTCCCTGTTCTTTTCCTCTTCGCACCGACAGATCCCGCAAAAAATTAAATAGAAAAATACAGTCCTGTATTTCTCTTGAGAGAGAGACAGATCCATATAGTAGAGAAACCAAGAACCAAATTTAACAAGCATGCATAAAGTTAGTATAAAATTGAATCATCTATCTTGAAACGAAGGAAATAGTACTTGCCATTTAATCACTTTATTAATGAACCAAACGGCATCGATGGTAAATTGGCCTTTGAAGACAAACAAGAGCCACGCCTGTCAGCAGATAATGACATGTCTCACATCCCCTTCGTGATTATACAGTATATTATAATAATAAACACACATGGCACACCTCCTCTCTCGCTCTCCCTCCCAGGCAGCATCCAAAGAAGGAAGCGGCTGGCTTTGCTGCTGCTGTTCCAACCGAAAAGGCGAGGGGAGACGGAGGAGGGGCGGCCGCGGGGAGGAGCGTGAGGCCGCTCGAGCTCGACCCTGAAGAAGAAGAAGAAGAAGAAGGCCTCCTTCGCTTCCCCCGAGCTCAAGCCTAGAGCAAAGCTGTAAGGATCTCTATCCATCCATCCCTCCCATGCGAGGTTGTTGGCCAGTACTCCTAGATCTCAAGCTGCACAACATATAATGCTATCCTACCTACCTGCGTACTAGCTCGTTGCGGCATTTGGGTCTAGATGGGATTCCCACCCAATCTGCTGCGCTTTTCTTGCTCTCATCTCTTTCGCGCGAGCTAGGGTTGGTCCCCAAGGAGTGCAGGAGGGTCGGGTCTGGGAAGCAGAAATCTGCTTGCCCGCGTGGTCTGATGGGGTGGTGTGCCGGGTACTTGGGGTGGATTTGGGCGCAGCTGCATCAGGAAGGAGTGTTTCTTGCCACCTCTTTATGGTTGTTTATCCCCTCCTTTTGGTTGAGGGTTTAGGATTTCCCTTTATAAATGGGGCGAAATATACCAAAAATAGAAGAGGAATAGCCCTCTGGATGCCCGGAAAGGGAGCAACACCCAGCTACTTTCTTTCTTGCCTATCTTCTCAAAGGGAAAAGGGAAAGAATTAGATTCATGCTGATGCTTGTTAATTTCTTGCGTGTGTGTGTTTTGGTGCATTCCTTGCCAAGACCGAAACTGTATTCCGATCAGTATGTTGTGCAATGAGAGAGCTAAGCATTTGAAGCTAAGCATGGTGGTAGCACACAATGGAATCGTGGCTCAGCGCGTTTTATACACGAATAGACGCAGCTACGAGTTTGCGCAATGCTGTATAAGCCTGTGAAAATACCTCCAGATTGAACTAGGATGAACTTTCTTTTGCCCAACCTTCAAAGTATCTACTATCTGCTGTACCCATTTATTTTTCACTAACAACTGCTTTATCTTTTACACAGTACTTATGTCTGCCCATGGAGTCATCTACAGCTGATGCCAGTGACAAGCATCTGGAGAGCTACCTGACATTGGGTTTGACAGTATCACAGTCAAAGAAAGGAGATACCAGGTTTCCAAAGGTCCTGTCGCTTCTTGCCACATATCTGGGCCGATCAGTTCAGAAGAATGAAGAATTACTAGGTTCTAATGGAATAAAGGAGTCGACCACTATTTTTCATGGCCAGAAGGCGCCAGATCTCAGTATACAGCTCTATGCAGAACGCATTTTCAAGTATGCTGAGTGCAGTCCCTCCTGCTTTGTGTTGGCACTTATATACATGGAGAGATATCTACAGCAGCCAAATGTGTACATGACGCCCTTCAGCGTTCATCGCTTGCTAATTACAAGTGTGGTGGTTGCTGCCAAATTCACAGATGATGCGTAAGTGTACCCAATGCAACTGCAATTCAGCTGTATTTTGTGTATATATCACAAACATGTACTGCTTTCCCAGAAACTTTCTCAAATCTCAATGCATCTCCTGCAGGTTCTTCAACAATGCATTCTACGCTAGGGTGGGAGGAATCAGCACAATTGAGATGAATCGTCTCGAGCTGGATTTGTTGTTTAATCTGGACTTCAGGCTGAAAGTGAACCTAGAGACATTCGGGAGCTACTGCTTGCAGCTGGAGAAACATGCACCGGCGTCACCAGAGAGACTGCCGGTTCAGGTTCATTGTGTCAGTGTCAAAGGATCTAAAGATTTGAGCTATAACAGCAGTGGTAGCGCCGATGAGTTTTGCCAGAGCAAGCTTGTTCGCCAAAGCTACAGCAGCCAGGCTCTCCAAGGATGCAGCTGACCAATCTATTTATGGCCTAAAGTTTTGCAAAGCTTGTGACTTGATTACTGATAATTCTTTTAGATCTGACATTTGTGGATTCAGATTGCATTAAGTTGTTCTGGGGGTGTTTGATTAGTAGGGCTTTGATTCTACTCCCTCTGTAAAGTAGAGGATCTAAACGATCTTATATTTCTTTACAGAGGGAGTATTTTACTTCTGTAACACTGTAATTCTTGCAAACCACTTTGTTTAAAATGTTCACAATCGAGTTGGGAAACAACAGGTCTGAACATTGTTCATGTCCTGTGATATCGAATGCTGCAGTTTAACCGGTTCTGTTGCCAAGTAGCCTGTCGGCAAAGATGAATCAAGGTTTTCCAAGATCTGTGAATGGACTGTTCATTCTCCATGCATCTTCTGATTCTGTTTGAGTCGCATAACAGGATCTGCGATGATTTTCACTGTCATTGTAGCGACGAGGAATTTATAAAACGAATTACTTTCCTGAACACGAGACTATGACTACGAGAGACATCGCCGAAGCATGAAAACAGAACAACACCTCAGATGCAAATTCAAGTCAGAAAATTTGAGTGATGCAGCATTTAATTAGAAACAGATGCTATGAAATGACCGGAACCACCTGCAGCTTCAACGCCCCCACGGACGCTACTCTAGTTTTGTTATCTGTAAGTAACATGAGCAAATTAGTTTTACGAGGGGAAGAAACCATCCAGACTGGTATTTTTCTGTCTGATACTCAGCTTTAAATTTCTGTACGTGTTCTCTGGGCAGTCCTCAAACGTTATCCCTTAATTAGACTACCAGAGTAGATATCTGGGCAGTCGTAAAGAAAGCCACAATTCTAGTCATGAGGGGATTGTAAAATTAACTACTCCCTCCGATCCATATTAATCGAGAGAGGGGATTGTACTACAATTTAGGTGCAAGGAAAGGAAAATTCATATTCCTATGTTTTTCCTCCACTTTTCCTATGAATCGAAGAAGAACTTGTCACCACAGCAGGAAGATAAAACAATACTACCAATAATGTAATAGTAGTACACATGCATATTTATCAGTACTATTCATTATTCAGCAGAAAGACAAAGCACAGTAGTAGATCGAGTTGGATCATCAAAATACTTATAAAGCAAAGGCATAGTTTGTCAAGATGGGCTCCTCATGACGGACAGCTGAAACAGCAACATCAACATGCTTGACTCTGACAGGCCGTTTCCCCCCTCCGGGTGCATCTTCACGCTCCACGATCACGGTGGAGGCAGTCAGGGAATGGCTATCAGTAAAAGGATCCGCGGTAAAATACCCTTGGATCACGCAGAAGACAATGCCACCAGCAGAGATGCTGTCCTCCTCCTTGCCAATGCACTCAAAGCTCATAAACCTTCTGTCGGAGAACTTGTCCCAGGGAAATTCCAGCACAATGGGAGCGCCAAGGATAAATTTCCCATCATCTTGAGCCAACTCATAAGCCTCGAGGCCTTCATCCCAGCAGGCATACACAAAACCCTCCGCAAAAATGCATCGCCCATTCAGCAAGCCGATTTCGCCGAGCCACCTGCTCATGCTTGGTGGCTCCACAACAAACCACTTACCACCATGCCTCAGGTCACATAAGAAACACCTCCCCGTGTCGAAATCCGAGATCAGAAATGTGCCGTCGCCTACGTCTGCAAATCCAGAAACCTTAATCTGCCCCAAATCCAAATCCCCTGATGTTCGGCGATAGACCCACTGTAAAGTCTGCCTATCAAGAGTATAGACAGCCATCAACTTCTCGCCTATGGCGACAATGTCTTCACCAGCTCGGAAGACGGCCGAAAAATAGATATCATGCGGTTTGCTTTCAAGTTGCTCGTAGGACATGCTGCTCAGATCAACCTTGTACTGGCAATGGTGTGGGAAAGAAGGGATGACAAACAACTGGGATCCGTCATGTACAAAATGCCAGGTTGCAGGGAAATCTACACTGACACCTCCATCTCTAATTGTGTCTAGACACAACTGTGGTTCTAGCACGCTTGCATCACACCTCAACTTTCCTTCAGAAGTAGAGATTTGATATAACACAGATTGCTGATCAACCTGGCATATGAAATACAAATCAGATTTGGTCATCACTTTGCAGTCCACCAGACTGTCTGCAGTCCAAACCAGTTCGCCTTTTCGTTTCAAATAATTCCTGCAGGTGGAAATTGCAATTGTTAAAGCACATAAGTGAGGTAAATGCTCCCAGATAGAGTAGCAAAAGCCCAGTAACTAATTTAAGAAAAGCTGTTTCCAGTAACTAATTGTTATAGTATCACCCAAGACATGATGAGAAAGTTGTACTTGAACTAACTGAAGACGAGAAAATCGAACCTGCAGCATTTAAGCATTTCTTGGGAATCTTCAACAGGGTGGTTGAACCCTCCGAACATTGCGCGCAGTGAGGTATCATCCACCTTGCATGCATCGTCAGTATATGCCCTGGTTCACCAATAAAAATATACAAAGTCAAATTTTACGTAAATGACAGCACAGCAACTTCTTGATAGTTTTCATCAAATGATGTCCACTTATAAAGTAGTAATGCAATCAAGAACAAGTAGAAACCCCACTTCAAACTTTTGGTCAATCGGAAACCAACTTATTATTAGAACTTAAAAATGCAGGCACACTTACTGCAAAGTGGCAAAAGTGTCATAGTGATTGTACTGATACGATTTTTCTCTGAGCATGTCCACCCTGCGGCATGTGGAGTGCAAGACCTCGATGCTGTGGACAGGGCCGCCTTCGCCGTCTGATCCGGCTGCGCTCCGGACGCGGAACGTGGTGATCATCGCATGCCGCGTGTCGCAGCTGCACGCCTCGTACATGTTGATCCACACCGCGCACAGCATCTGGCCCGCGAGCTGGACAATGAAGCCACGCCCTTCTTCGTAGTACGGCCACAGCATGTCGACCATCGCCGGCGGCTCGAGCGGCGCGTCCTCCTCCTCCTCCGGCGAGTACCTGTAGGCGAACAGCGTGGTGCCATTGATGAAGTAGATCGCGCCTTCCTCCTGGACATGCACTGCCCTGCCGGAGATATATTCATAATCGGAGGCCTTGTCGGTAGCAGTGCGGACACGGGTCAAGGAGCCGGTGGCGCAGTTGAAGCAGAAGAAGGTGGAATCGATGAGTGACAGCAGGATGAACTTGTCGTCGATGACAGCGTAGCCCCGGAGCAGAGGGCCAGCGAATAGGGATTGGTATGTACGCTCCAGCCGTTCCAGGGAGTGGTGGCTGGCAGCCACGTCCCATCCGTGGCCTCCTTTGTCAAGCCTATGCACAAGGAGGCGCCAGCTGAACATGCCCGGACTGTCCTCGATTCTCTCTGTCAATACGGCTGGTGCCCAGAGCTCGCCGTGGGCCGAGACGGCGTGGTATGACCCTCTCAGGAACGGGAGGGGTGCCAGTTGGGACGTCGACTTGTTGACGAGATCGACGGCAACCGCCTTCGGCGGCATGTCCAGCTTGTCGGGACGCATCAGGTGGGGCGGAGGGTAGTGCGTGCAGATGACGTCCAGCCGGTGGCCTCCGGGAGCTAGCGTGGCCGTGGCTTCGGCGTAGACCGTGTTATCCTTGTCTTCCGGATGCACGGTGAAGAAGTGTTGAAGCAGGTCGTTGCTGTGGCCGATGACCCGGCCCGACGAGGTCACGCAGAAGCGGTGCAGGCGGAGGTTGTGGAGGTGCTGGTCGGCGCACGTGCAGCCGACGAGGACCGACCACTGGGGGCGGTCGTCGGCGCCGTCCTGGTCCGGGATGCGCCGGTAGTCCATGCCGGGGGCGTAGCGCTGGATGCTGTCCGAGCACTTTAGGCGCCAGCGGCAGAAGCATCGGAAAAGGTAGCAGTAGGGGACTGCCGCCGCCGTCTGTCCATGGCCAGCCGCCGCCATCGATCAGAGACTAGCTATTGCTAGGTTTTCCTCTTTTCTTTTCAAAATACCCTCCTCTTTCGCCGATTATAGTAAGACCGGGTGTGTCTGGAGGGTGAAAACAATGAAGAATATGCAGCGGGGAGGGGACGGAAGCGGCTAGCCTCCGATCGATGGCGGCGGCTGGCCGTGGAGGAGAGTTATTTCCTTTTTCCGTATCGATGGAGGAGAGTTCGACCCGACACACCCTACCAGATCGTGTTTTGAGAGGAAACCTGAGAGTTATCGGCCCGGTCCCCGATCATATCAACCATTTGAAGCGCGTCCTTGTTTGCAACAACCCCTTTGTTGCAGGAAGGATTGCAGCATCATCTTTGCTGCGTAAGCATTGCAACACCACCCTACGGAAGCATTGCAACAACATCCTTGTTGCGAAAGCATTGCAACACAGTCCTTATCGCGGAGAGCTTGAGCGCGAGGAAGAAGATGAAGGCGAGAGGAACGAGATCGTATCACCTTATCCCTTATATGGGGAGTAGGGAAAATAAATTGGCGTCGCCATGTGGCATTATATCCCCTCCACTTCCCCACAATCCCGTTAATCACGCGCATGAATCGAGGTTACAATTGCGGGCACAACTGTTAATCCCATCGGAGATCGAGGTGCACGCCTGTTACTGATGGGACGTGGTCTGGTTGGGCCCCTAGCCCACTCCCGCACGTCATGTTGACCGTTAGGTCAAAGCAAACATGTGGACAAGTAGGCCCATGGATAAGACCGGTCTGGTTCGTCAGAGCTGGGCATAATGACTTTTGACTGCACAATGCGGGAACTTATCCCGCCAAGCGGCTGGCTACGCGGGAAATCCTTCTTACGTGCAGGTCGACCATCTCCTTCAACACTTCCAGGATCGAGGTGGTTCACATCACCTCGGGGGCAGCACGACATTTGGAGGCCGGCTGCATGAAGACACTGTTCGAGGGATGCTTCAAGTCCGGCGACCAAAGACGACGTGCAACTTGGAGTGACCGAGGTGCATCCAGTCTTGAAGGTCGGTTCTTGTGCTATTGGCAGTGTCCCGACTAAGGGGTTTCCACCACGCCGGTTCCCGGCCTGATGGGCCCAGCCGCGAAAACCCTAGCTTGGTTCCGTCCTGGGCCACTTTGGCGCAGCCCATGACGAAGTACATGAAGATTCTAGAAGACTTGGAGTATAATCCGAAGATACCAGAGCCATGGAGGACTCTGCCTCCACCGACGTAGCCGACCTAGTTCTGTAACCCTAGGATTCCCGGTACGCTATATAAGCTGGGGGCAAGGCTTGTGGTAGAACACATTACAATGCCCTATAGTTTACCTATACGTTGTTCACACTCCAACGCAATATATACAAGCAGAACGTAGGGTATCAAGAGATCTGCCGGATCTATCTCCGACATCGGCCTCCTCCACTCGCACACCCTCCACAACCTCGTTCCCCGCCTCTCGTTGGAGCAAGTATTTGGGGGGATTTCAAATTTCTGCATTCCTCATGCCAATGTCCCATTATTCAACACGCATGACAAAAAGTTGAGTGCTTTTCGAACTTCACTTGATACTGCTCTATACCACCACCCCTTGTAAAACTAACAAAACATGTCAATTTTTACTAACATCTTACCAGCAAAGCCATTTGATAAGGTAACTTGCATCTCGTGTACCTCACCTATCCTACTTGCCAAGTTCTGAAGGAAACACTTGCTTCTCACCACCTATCACGCAATCTGGGTATCTCACACCAAGTCTCAAGCTTGTCAAGATAACTTTTTCAGGACTTGAGAAGCCATCGTACTCTAATAAGATCATAGCATATCCGCGAAATTCCCATGGACCCTAATGCATTTATTTGTTCCAGTTCCCTAGACAATTGAACTGAATTGCAAACACGTTGGAATTAATTCTCCTCCACACTACTGCTTGAGCTGGGTTCCATGTTGCCCGCATATCAGCTAACAGGGCGCTATGACTGAAACTTCATGTCAAGAGACAACCCAACGTGAGCCACTTTGGCTTGATTTCATCCACGTCCAGTTCCTCTTCCCAGAACAGATCATCGATCTCTTCATCCTACATGTTTTAGCCGCTCTAGCAACCTGGTGGCCTCATTCATCCCCTGATCTCAAGAACCAATCCCTTCATGTGATTCCACCATTGTCAAAACCCGCAAAAGGCTGACAACAACCTCTATGTTAGCTCGTCGGCTGCTATTCTCTCCAGTCTGAACGTTCGCGACGCTCCTATTGTTCGCAACGCTACCGCTACGACTGCGGGGGGATGTTAGAGATATATTTGGTAGTAGAGATTGCCCGGAATTAGATATAGTTATTTCCATCTTATCTCTAGGAGGTGTCTTGCCCTCCAAGTCTTGTACTCAATATATACTCGCTCTCGAGGCTCAATAATACATCCATCGCATTAAGTCAATCAACTATTCCACCAATCCTCTCTCTCCCTTCTAACATGGTATCAGCCTAACCAGTCCAATCCCTAGCCGCCGCCCACCGCTTCCGCACCCCCGCGCCGCCCCCGGGGCGGTAGACCTCCATGACCGCCGCCGGGGCCCGCGCCGCCCATACCTAGGGTTCGTCCACCAGTCGTGTTGACCGGCTGCCCCAGAGAGTCTTTTTCCTGAGCCCTTGCTCCGGGGTTTTTCGCTCTCTCGCTGGTCGTTTTGATCGGTGTTTTCTTTTTCGTTTTCCAATCTATACTTGATTGGTTTGCATCGCCCGCCGCCGCCGTCGACCTCGTGCGCCTCTACTCCGACACCGGTGAGACCGGCAGGCTTCTTCACCGACCCGGCGGCATCGCACGACAGGCGGCCCCTCACAGCCGTCGTCCGCGCGCTGGACCGCTCGCCGGTCTATGCCGGCCGTCACCGCCCTCTCCAACCGGGACACCTGCATCACCCCAACCGGATGGCCTCACGTCATGCGGCGGCCCATCATAGGCATCGTTCGCACGCCGGCCCGCCCGTCGATCCACGCCACCCGCCTTCGCTGCGTCTGCACGGCGCGGCCCTGCGGTCTGCCTTGCCGGCCTGGTCCCCGGCTGCGTCAGTCTCGTCGGCTTTCTCAAGCTCGGGCGTCGTTGCTTTGTTGGTTGCTTGGGCCTCGCTGCATGGCGCCACCGCTGCTTTGGCAGCACGAGTGTCAGTGCTGACGCGCTTGTCCGCACGACGTGCCACGCCGTCCGTCGTCGCCGGCTTTATCTTGGACTCCGCTGCCACCCTGCCTCCAACGAGCGGCGTCCCCGACCTCGCGCGCGATCGGCTTGATGACCCGCTCGCCACCGCGATCCGCCCCATCAACGCTGCGCGACTGACCTGGCCCGTCGGTGGCATGCGCCTCCGCAGGTCCCGTGAAGACCGTCTCCGAGTTCAGCACGCCCCTCCACCGATCGAGCATCGGACTGCCGCTGCGTCCCCCGTCGGGCCGCAGTGCCGCCGCCGCATGGTTCTCCTCGCGGCTGCATCGACTCGCGCGTCGCCGCTGTGTCACCCCTTCGGGCCGTATTGCCGCGATACGCAGTCCCCGCCGCTGTCCCGAGGCCGTCGTCGCGGTTGGACCAACCCGCGCTACGCCGCTGCGCCGCCCCTTCGGGTTGTAGCGCCACGGCTCGCGGTCCCCGTCGCGGCACCGAGGTCTTCCCGCCGCCGCGTCGACCCACCCACCCGCCACTGCTGTGTCGGCCCTTCGAGCCGTAGCACCGTGACTGGCAGTCCACTCCGCCGTCACCGCGCGTCAACTTTTCGTGGTATGTGCCGTGCCGCCTCCCCTGGCACGGGAACGCCACCGTCCGCGCCGGTCTTCGTCATGTTGTCAAGGTTCCTTGCCTACTTCGAGCACCACCACCGCGCTCCTAACCTAGCCGTCATCGTCGCTGCTCTTCTTTGGCCGCCGCCGCCGCCCATCCACCTCCTTCGTCTTCGTCCAGCACCAGCCCGTTGCCAGCGTCGATGTCATCTACCCCGACTACTTCGTCTACTTCGACAACAGCGGGCGACATCGACCCCACGCTGATTGGCGCCGCAACCGTCGTAGAGTCCTTCTCTGCTGGCCTCTACGACTTCTCCGACATGCGCACAACTCATGCAGGTCCCAGTCTACGCATGCCTGGTGCTGAGAACACCGATGCGTGTCTTCGTACATGACGTGTCCCCGGGCCTGGCAAGCCTGGTGCGGCGCTTTGTCAACTTCGTCTGCGTCCGTCTACGCATGCCCGGTGTTGGGAACACCGATGCGTGCCTTCGTCCATGATGTGTCCGTAGGCTTGGCAAACCTGCCGTGACGCGTCATCAACACCGTATTCTTCCCGGCACATCACTACTTTGACACCACTGCGCCCATACTAACTCGGCGCCTCCTTGAGCCCGCGGCTCCACGTCGACTCCCTCGATACCGGCTACCCCGACTCGACCTCGACCATGACGTTCTTCGCACGACTACCTCGACCACGGCTACACCACCCTACACTCTCAGCTACCTCGACATCGGCACAAAGGGTTATCATCCGCTTGAGAAACTCGTCGGCTTCCTCTATAGTCAATGCGTCCACAACGCGATGCTCCCGCTACGACTGTGGGGGGATGTCAGCCTGTCGGCTGCTATTCTCTCCAGTCCGAACGTCCGCGATGCTCCTGTTGTTCGCAACGCTACCGCTACGACTGTGGGGGGATGTTAGAGATATATTTGGTAGTAGAGATTGCCCGGGATTAGATAGAGTGTTTTCCATCTTATCTTTAGGAGGTGTCTTGCTCTCCAAGTCTTGTACTTAATATTCGCCCTCGAGGCTCAATAATACATCCATCGCATTACGCCAATCAACTATTTCACTAATCCTCTCTCCTCCTTCTAACACTCTAGACCCTAGACACACTCATCGTCCAACCAAGGTCCAAGATCGGCCCATTAAGGAGGAGGGATGACTTGTGAACGACAGAGAGCCGGAGGAATAAATTCATAGCGCCGTCACCGCTTGAAGACTGGAAAACCCTAGTTGCGAGACCCTTGGGGGGGATCTCTTCACGCAGCTGATAGGTACGTAGGATCTTTCTATCAAGCACAACTACGAAAACTACCCGCAAAAAAACACAACTATGAAAACTGAATGTATCCCTATTGTTGATAGGTATGTAGGGTTTTTCTATCGAACACAACAATGAAATCTACCCGAAAAAAAGAACACAACTAAGAAAGCTGTATGTATCCCTATTGCTAGCTAATAAATTCACTCTTTATCCAAAAAGAAAGTAAACGGGGTCATTCTAAGAGCATCACCAACAGCCGTGCTAAACAAGCGCCGCGCCGCAAATTTGCCCATTTTAACGCGCGCGCAATCGGTAGTGTGTCTCCAGCGGGCGCGAATAACAGCGCGCGCGACATATAGAGTTGGGCGCGCGGTCCGAATCGCTATCGCGCGCTGCGTATTTGGGGCGCCCTCTTCCGCGTGCGGCACACACGAGTGCTCGCGCCGCACTCTCTCCCCCACGCCACCTTCGCCCCGCACGCGCCGGCGCCGGTGAGCTGACCCGATGGACGCACGCGCCGGCACCCCCTCACCCTATCCTACAGCCGCGAACCCTTGATACGTCTCCATCGTATCTATAATTTTTGATTGTTCCATGCCAATATTCTACAACTTTTTATATACTTTTGACAACTGTTTATATTATTTTTGGGACTAACATATTGATCCAGTGCCAGTTCATGTTTGTTGCATGTTTTATGTTTCGCAGAAACCCAATATCAAACGGAGTCCAAACGAGATAAAAACGGACGGAGCTTATTTTTGGAATATTTATGATTTTTGGGAAGTAAAATCAGCGAGATTTGTGCCGAGGTGGCCACGAGGTAGAAGCGCGCCCCCATCTTGGCGCACCCCTGATCCTCGTGGGCCCCTCGTAAGGCGGTTGACGCTCTTCTTTGGCCGCAAGAAAGCTAATTTCTGGAAAAATATCTGGGCGAAGGTTTCAATCCAATCGGAGTTACTAATCTCCGGATATAAAAAAAACGGTGTCAGGGCAGAATCTAGGAACGCAGAAACAGAGAGAGATAGAGAGACAGATCCAATCTCGGAGGGGCTCTCGCCCCTCCCACGCCATGGGAGCCAAGGACCAGAGGAGAAACCCTTCTCCCATCTAGGGAGAAGGTCAGAAGAAGAAGAAGAAGGGGGGGCCTCTCTCCCCCTTGCTTTCGGTGGCGTCGGAACGCTGCCGGGGGCCATCATCATCACCGCGATCTACACCAACACCTTCGCCATCTTCACCAACATGTCCATCACCTTCCCCCATCTATATTCAGCGGTCCACTCTCCCGCAACCCGATGTACCCTCTACTTGAACATGGTGCTTTATGCTTCATATTATTATCCAATGATGTGTTGCCATCCTATGATGTCTGAGTAGATTTTCGTTGTCCTATCGGTGATTGGTGAATTGCTATGATTGGTTTAATTTGCTTGTGGTTATGTTGCTGTCCTATTGTGCCCTCCGTGTCGTGCAAGCATGAGGGATTCCCGCTGTAGGGTGTTGCAGTACGTTCATGATTTGCTTATAGTGAGTTGCTTGAGTGACAGAAGCATAAACCTGAGTAAGCAGAAACTTGATACTTTAATGCTATGTTTGGGTTTTACCTTAATGATCTTTAGTAGTTGCGGATGCTTGCTAGAATACCAATCATAAGTGCATATGATCCAAGAAGAGAAAGTATGTTAGCTTATGCCTCTTCCACATAAAACTTGCTATCGGTCTAGTAAAGTAGTCAATTGCTTAGGGACAATTTCACAACTCCTACCACCACTTTTCCACACTCGCTATAATTACTTTATTGCTTCTTTATCTAACCAGCCCCTAGTTTATATTTACGTGCTCTTTATTATCTTGCAAACCTATCCAACAACACCTACAAAGTACTTCTATTTTCATACTTGTTCTAGGTAAAGCGAACACTAAGCGTGCATAGAGTCATATCAGTGGCAGATAGGACTTGAGAGAATATTTGTTCTACCTTTAGCTCCTCGTTGGGTTCGACACTCTTACTTATCGAAAGAGGCTACAATTATCCCCTACACTTGTGGGTTATCAAGACCTTTTTCTGGCGCCGTTGCCGAGGAGTCATAGCATGGGGTGAATATTCTCGTGTGTGCTTGTTTGCTTTATCACTAAGTAATTTTTATTTGTTGTTCTTACTTGTTTTCTATCTTTAGTTATGGGTAGGAAACGCAAAATACCAAAAAAATTAGTTGTACCTACTGAACCAATGGTTGAAGAACCACTCAAAATCTATCACACTCCTTAAGCTTTTTATTTGGATCATCTTCGATCCCTTTGTGCTCGTGCTGAAACCCCAAATAGCTTAGTTGAGGGCAAATCTATAGATGAGCATGCTTGTTATGTGCGACATCGTATATCTGAAAAAGGGAAACTTTTACTGGATCAAATTCATCGTTTGCAATGCTATGCTTGGAATTTATGTGAAATATATGATTTTACTTGTTGTTCCGAAAACCCTAAGAAACACCTTACCTACCAATGTGAGTTTAGTGATAATGGAATCGTATCTTCGTATGCTAAGGGTGTTTATAATTACTATGATGTTCAACAAATCGAAGAATTGGTTGCTTTTAAGGGTGCTTATGAAATTGCTGCTTTGATTGAAAAGTATAATGCTACTCTCTACAAATCTGAATTTTTTTCCATATTTAAATATTGTTACGGTAATTATGCTTCTAATGCCTATGTTAAACCATATATTGAGGACTACTCCGCTGTCCAAAAAGAGACTAATATTTTGCAGGAGTCTACGGAAGAAGAAATTGATGAAACTGTGAGCTCATTGGATGAAAAAGATGATGATGAGAGTGAAGACCAAAGGGAGGAAGAGCGGATTAGCTACCCGTGCCCACCTTCTAATGAGAGTAACTCTTCAACTCATACATTGTTTGATTCCCCTTCGTGCTTACCGAAGGATGATTGTTATGATCACGTTGATTCTCTTGAAATACCCCTTTTTGATGATGCTTGCTATGCTTGTGGCCAAGATGCCAATATGAATTATGCTTATGGAGATGAACTTGCTATAGTTCCTTATGTTAAACATGAAATTGTTGCTGTTGCACCCATGCATGATAGTCTATTATCTTTTTGAATTCTCCAAACTACACTATATCAGAGAAGTTTGTGCTTATTAAGGATTATATTGATGGGTTGCCTTTTACCATTGCACATGATGATTTTGATAGATATAATATGCATGTGCTTGCTGCTCCTACTTGCAATTATTATGAGAGAGGAACTATATCTCCACCTCTCTATGTTTCCAATATGATAAAATAGCAAGAAACTGCTTATACTATGCATTGGCCTTTACTATGTGTGCATGAATTGTTCTTTTATGACATGCCGATGCATAGGAAGAGAGTTAGACTTTGTTGTTTCATGATATATGTTACTTTGTGCTCACTACTAAATCACAGATCATTGCTAATTAAAAATGGCTTTGATATACCTTGGGATCCGGGTGGATCCATTACTTGAGCACTATATGCCTAGCTTAATGGCTTTAAAGAAAGCGCTGCCAGGGAGACAACCCGGAAGTTTTAGAGAGTCATTTATTTCTATTGAGTGCTTTTATATAGTCTAAAAACAGAAAAATAAAGAGGGGAACCCAAAAACTTTTCAAAAAGGAAAGTGAAAGTGATAGAGACAAGCATTGTTGAAGTGGGAGAGCTCCTTGAACTTTGTTCATGCTCACGGAAACTTTGTGAATCTTAATTACAAAAAAAAATCATCAAAAATAATTACCCCCTTGTGCAATTCCATTGTATTATAAAAATAATGTGCCAAGGTTTGCCTTTAGGATATTTACAATGCTTGTTGGTTTGTACGGTGCAGGACAGAAACTTTGGCTGTAGTGCGCGATTTCACATTTTTTACTGGAAAGTCAAACGGTTCTGAAACTTTTTGCACTGTCTTGCTGTACAAATTGTTTATTTTTCCTAATTGTGTTAGAATTTTTGGGTTACCAGAAGTATGGTGAATGTTCAGATTGCTACAGACTGTTCTGTTTTTGACAGATTCTGTTTTTGATGCATAGTTTACTTGTTTTGATGAAACTATCAATTTATATCAGTGGATTAAGCCATGGAAAAGCTATATTACAGTAGACACAATGCAAAAAAATGTGGATTGGTTTGCAATAGTACTTAGAGTAGTTATTTGCTTTATTATACTAACGGATCTTACCAAGTTTTCTATTGAAGTTTTGTGTGGATGAAGTGTTTGATCGAGGAGGTCTCGATATGAGGAAAAGGAAGAGAGGTAAGAGCTCAAGCTTGGGGATGCCCAAGGCACCCCAAGTAAATATTCAAGGAGACTCAAGCGTCTAAGCTTGGGGATGCCCCGGAAGGCATCCCCTCTTTCTTCAACAAGTATCGGTATATTTTCGGATTCGTTTCATTCATGTGATATGTGCAAGTCTTGGAGCGTCTTTTGCATTTAGTTTTCACTTTTCTTTTATGCACCATGCTAGTATGAGATAATCCATGGTTGATTTATAGAATGCTCATTTCACTTCACTTAAATCTTTTGAGTATGGCTTTATAGAATGCTTCACGTGCTTCACTTATATCATTTGAAGTTTGGATTGCCTGTTTCTCTTCACACAGAAAACCGCCATTTGTAGAATGCTCTTTTGCTTCACTTATATTTGTTAGAGCATGGGCATATCTTTTTTAGAAAGAATTAAACTCTCTTGCTTCACTTATATCTATTTAGAGAGATGACAGGAATTGGTCATTCACATGGTTAGTCATAAAATCCTACATAAACTTATGGATCGCTGAATATGATATGTTTGATTCCTTGCAATAGTTTTGCGATATAAAGGTGGTGATATTAGAGTCATTCTAGTGAGTGGTTGTGGATTAGTAGAAATACTTGTGTTGAGGTTTGTGATTCCCAAAGCATGCATGTATGGTGAACCGCTTTGTGATGAAGTTGGAGCACAATTTTATTTACTGATTGTCTTCCTTATGAGTGGCGGTCGGGGACGAGCGATGGTCTTTTCCTACCAATCTATCCCCCTAGGAGCATGCGGGTAGTACTTTGTTTTCAATGGCTTGTAGATTTTTGCAATAAGTATATGAGTTCTTTATGACTAATGTTGAGTCCATGGATTATACGCACTCTCACCCTTCCACCATTGCTAGCCTCTCTTGTGTCGTGCAACTTTCGCCGGTACCATACACCCACCATATACCTTCCTCAAAACAGCCACCATACCTACCTATCATGGCATTTCCATAGCCATTCCGAGATATATTGCCATGCAACTTTCATCATCATCATCATATACATGACTTGAGCATTCATTGTCATAATGTTTTGCATGATCGTAAGACAACTAGCATGATGTTTTCATGGCTTGTCCGTTTTTTGATGTCATTGCTATGCTAGATCATTGCACATCCCGGTACACCGCCGGAGGCATTTATATAGACTTATATATTTGTTCTAGATATCGAGTTGTAATATTGAGTTGTAAGTAAATAAAAGTGTGATGATCATCATTATTAGAGCATTGCCCCAGTGAGGAAATGATGATGGAGACTATATTCCCCCACAAGTCGGGATGAGACTCCGGACTTAATGAAAAAAAAAGGCCAAAGAAGACAAATAAAAAAGGGGGCCAAAGAAGCCCAACAACAACAACAACAACAAAAAATGAGAGAAAAAGAGAGAAGGGGCAATGTTACTATCCTTTTACCACACTTGTGCTTCAGAGTAGCACCATGTTCTTCATATAGAGAGTCTCCTATATTGTCACTTTCATATACTAGTGGGAATTTCCATTATAGAACTTGTCTTGTATATTCTGATGATGGGCTTCCTCAAATGCCCGAGGTCTTCATGAGCAAGCAAGTTGGATGCGCACCCACTTAGTTTTCAGTTTGAGCTTTCATACACTTTTAGCTCTAGCGCATCCGTTGCATGGCAATCCCTACTCACTCACATTGATATCTATTTGATGGGCATCTCCATAGCCCGTTGATACGCCTAGTTGATGTGAGACTTTCTTCTCCTTTTTTTGTCTTCTCCACAACCACCATTCTATTCCACATATAGTGCTATGTGTTGGGGAACGTAGTAATTTCAAAAAAATTCCTACGCACACGCAAGATCATGGTGATGCATAGCAACGAGAGGGGAGAGTGTGTCCACGTACCCTCGTAGACCGAAAGCAAAAGCGTTAGCACAACGTGGTTGATGTAGTCGTACGTCTTCATGATCCGACCGATCAAGCACCGAACGCACGACACCTCCGAGTTTAGCACACGTTCAGCTCTACGACGTCCCTCGAACTCCGATCCAGCCGAGCTTTGAGGGAGAGTTCCGTCAGCACGACGGCGTGGTGACGATGATGATGTTCTACCGACGCGGGGCTTTGCCTAAGCACCGCTACAATATTATCGAGGTGGACAATGGTGGAGGGGGGGCACCGCACACGGCTAAGAGATCTCAAGGATCAATTGTTGTGTCTCTAGGGGGTGCCTCCCTCCCCGTATATAAAGGAGTGGAGGAGGGGGAGGGGGCCGACCACCCTTGGCGCACCCCATGAGGAGTCCTACTCCCACCGGGAGTAGGACTCCCCCCTTCCTTGTTGGAGTAGGAGAGGAGAGGGAAGGAGAGAGAGGGGGAAAGGAAAGGGGGGGCGCCGCACCCCCTCCTTGTCCAATTCGGACTTGGGGGGGAGGGGCGCGCGGCAGCCCCTTGGCCGCCTCTCCTCTTCCACCACTTGGGCCCATAAGGCCCATTAACCTCCGGGGGGGGGGGGGGTTCCGGTAACCCCCCGGTACTCCGATATATATCCGATAACCCCCAGAACCATTCCGGTGTCCGAATATAGTCGTCCAATATATCAATCTTGATGTCTTGACCATTTCGAGACTCCTCGTCATATCTGTGATCACATCTGGGACTCCGAACTACCTTCGGTACATCAAAACACACAAACTCATAATATAACTGTCATCGAACTTTAAGCGTGCGGACCCTACGGGTTCAAGAACTATGTAGACATGACCGAGACACGTCACCGGTCAATAACCAATAGCGGAACCTGGATGCTCATATTGGCTCCTACATATTCTGCGAAGATCTTTATCAGCAAACCACATAACAACATATGTTGTTCCCTTTGTCATCGGTATGTTACTTGCCCGAGATTTGATCGTCGGTATCTCAATACCTAGTTCAATCTCGTTACCGGCAAGTCTCTTTACTCATTACGTAATGCATCATCCTGTAACTAACTCATTAGCTACATTGCTTGCAAGGCTTATAGTGATGTGCATTACCGAGAGGGCCAGATACCTCTCCGACAATTGGAGTGAAAAATCCTAATCTCGAAATACATCAACTCAACAAGTACCTTCAGAGACACCTGTAGAGCACCTTTGTAATCACCCAATTTCGTTGTGACGTTTGGTAGCACATAAAGTGTTCCTCCGGTAAACGGGAGTTACATAATCTCATAGTCATAGGAACATGTATAAGTCATGAAGAAAGCAATAGCAACATACTAAACGATCAAGTGCTAAGCTAACGGAATGGGTCAAGTCAATCACATCATTATCCTAATGATGTGATCCCGTTAATCAAATGACAACTCATGTCTATGGTTAGGAAACTTAACCATCTTTGATTCATGAGCTAGTCAAGTAGAGGCATACTAGTGACACTCTGTTTGTCTATGTATTCACACATGTATTATGTTTCCGGGTAATAGAATTCTAGCATGAATAATAAATGTTTATCATGATATGAGGAAATAAATAATAACTTTATTATTGCCTCTAGGGCATATTTCCTTCACTATGTCCATGGCTCACGCTCATGTATTGCGTGAAAGTTGAAAAGGTTTGAGATTACTAAAGTATAAACAATTGATTGGCTTGTCATCGGGGTTGTGCATGATTAAATACTTTGTGTGATGAAGATAGAGCATAGCCAGACTATATGATTTTGTAGGGATAACTTTCTTTGGCCATGTTGTTTTGAAAAGACATGATTACTTTATTAGTACACTCGAAGTATTGTTTTTATGTCAAATGATAGACTATTGCTTTGAATCACTCGTGTCTTAATATTCATGCCATGATTAGACATATGATCAAGATTATGCTAGGTAGCATTCCACATCAAAAATAATCTTTTTTATCATTTACCTAACCGAGGACGAGCAGGAATTAAGCTTGGGGATGCTGATACATCTCCGTCGTATCTATAATTTTTGATTGTTCCATGCCAATATTCTACAACTTTTATATACTTTTGGCAACTTTTTATATTATTTTTGGGACTAACATATCCATCCAGTGCCCAGTGCCAGTTCATGTTTGTTGCATGTTTTATGTTTCGCAGAAACCCAATATCAAACGGAGTCCAAACGGGATAAAAAACGGACGGAGCTTATTTTTGGAATATTTATGATTTCTAGGAAGTAAAATCAACGTGAGACGGTGCCCGAGGTAGCCACGAGGCAGGGGGCGCGCCTGCCCGTACTTGGCATGCCCCTGACCCTCGTGGGCCCCTCGTAAGGTGGTTGACGCTCTTCTTTGGCCGCAAGAAAGCTAATTTTTGGAAAAATATCTGGGCGAAGGTTTCAATCGGAGTTACGGATCTCCGGATATAAAAGAAACGGTGCCAGGGCAGAATCTGGGAACGCATAAATAGAGAGAGATAGAGAGACAAATCCAATCTCGGAGGGGCTCTCGCCCCTCCCACGCCATGGGAGCCAAGGACCAGAGGGGAAACCGTTCTCCCATCTAGGGAGAAGGTCAAGGAATAAGAAGAAGAAGGGGGGCTCTCTCCCCCTTGCTTCCGGTGGCGCCACGCTGCCGGGGGCGATCATCATCACCGCGATCTACACCAACACCTTCGCCATCTTCACCAACATCTCCATCACCTTCCCCCATCTATATTCAGCGGTTCACTCTCCCGCAACCCGCTGTACCCTCTACTTGAACATGGTGCTTTATGCTTCATATTATTATCCAATGATGTGTTGCCATCCTATGATATGTGAGTAGATTTTCGTTGTCCTATCGGTGATTGGTGAATTGCTATGATTGGTTTAATTTTCTTGTGGTTATGTTGCTGTCCTATTGTGCCCTCCGCGTCGCGCAAGCATGAGGGATTCCCACTGTAGGATGTTGCAATACATTCATGATTCGCTTATAGTGGGTTGCTTGAGTGACAGAAGCATAAACCCGAGTAAGGGGGTTGTGGCGTATGGGATACAGGGGACTTGATACTTTAATGCTATGGTTGGGTTTTACCTTAATGATCTTTAGTAGTTGCGGATGCTTGCTAGAGTTCCAATCATAAGTGCATATGATCCAAGAAGAGAAAGTATGTTAGCTTATGCCTCTCTCACATAAAACTTGCTATCGGTCTAGTAAAGTAGTCAATTGCTTAGGGACAATTTCACAACTCCTACCACCACTTTTCCAGACTCGCAATAATTACTTTATTGCTTCTTTATCTAAACAGCTCCAAGTGTTCAAGGAAATATGCCCTAGAGGCAATAATAAAGTCATTATTTATTTCCTTATATCATGATAAATGTTTATTATTCATGCTAGAATTGTATTAACCAGCAACATAATACATGTGTGAATACATAGACAAACATAGTGTCACTAGTATGCCTCTACTTGACTAGCTCGTTGATCAAAGATGGTTGTGTTTCCTAACCATAGACATGGGTTGTCATTTGATTAACGAGATCACATCATTAGGAGAATGATGTGATTGACTTGACCCATTCCGTTAGCTTAGCACTTGATCGTTTAGTATGTTGCTATTGCTTTCTTCATGACTTATACATGTTCCTACAACTATGAGATTATGCAACTCCCGTTTACTGGAGGAACACATTGTGTGCTACCAAACGTCACACCGTAACTGGGTGATTATAAAGGAGCTCTACAGGTGTCTCCGAAGGTACATGTTGAGTTGGCGTATTTCGAGATTAGGATTTGTCACTCCGATTGTCGGAGAGGTATCTCTCGGCCCTCTCGGTAATGCACATCACTATAAGCCTTGCAAGCAATGTAGCTAATGAGTTAGTTACGGGATGATGCATTACGTAACGAGTAAAGAGACTTGCCGGTAACGAGATTGAACTAGGTATTAAGATACCGACGATCGAATCTCGAGCAAGTAACATACCAATGACAAAGGGAACAACGTATGTTGTTATGCGGTTTGACCGATAAAGATCTTCGTAGAATATGTGGGAGCCAATATGAGCATCCGGGTTCTGCTATTGGTTATTAACCGGAGACGTGTCTCGGTCATGTCTACATAGTTCTCGAACCCGTAGAGTCCGCATGCTTAAAGTTCGATGATGGTTATATTACGAGTTTATATGTTTTGATGTACCGAAGATAGTTCGGAGTCCCGGATGCGACCACGGACACGACGAGGAGTCTCGAAATGGTCGAGACATGAATATTGATATATTGGACGACTATATTCGGACACCGGAATGGTTCCGGGGTTATCGGATGTATACCGGAGTACCGGGGGGTTACCGGAACCCCCCGGGGGGGTTAATGGGCCTCATGGGCCCAAAGTGGAGCAGAGGAGGGGCGGCCAGGGCAGGCCGCGCGCCCCCTCCCTCTCTAGTCCGAATAGGACAAGGAGGGGGCCGGCGCCCCCCTTTCCTTCCTCTCCTCTCTCCCTTTCCTTCCCCCTCTCCTACTTGGATAAGGAAATGAGGGAGTTCTACTCCCGGTGGGAGTAGGACTCCTCCCTGTCGCGCCTCCTCCTGGCCGGCCGCCCCCTCCCCCTTGCTCCTTTATATATGGGGGCAGGGGGGCACCTCTAGACACAACAATTGATCCTTGAGATCTATTAGCCGTGTGCGGTGCCCCCTCCACCATATTCCACCTCGATAATATCGTTGTGGTGCTTAGGCGAAGCTCTGCGTCGGTAGAACATCATCATCGTCACCAAGCCGTCGTGCTGACGGAACTCTCCCTCGAAGCTCGGCTGGATCGGACTTCGAGGGACGTCATCGAGCTGAACGTGTGCTGAACTCGGAGGTGCCGTGCGTTCGGTACTTGGATCGGTCGGATCGTGAAGACGTACGACTACATCTACCGCGTTGTGCTAACACTTCCGCTTTCGGTCTACGAGGGTACGTGGACAACACTCTCCCGTGTTGTTGCTATGCATCACCATGATCTTGCGTGTGTGTAGGAAATTTTTTGAAATTACTACGTTCCGCAACAGTGGCATCCGAGCCAGGTTTTATGCGTAGATGTTATATGCACGAGTAGAACACAAGGGAGTTGTGGGTGATACAAGTCATACTGTTTACCAGCATGTCATACTTTAGTTCAACAGTATTGTTGGATGAAGCGACCCGGACCGACATTACACGTACGCTTACGCGAGACTGGTTCTACCGACGTGCTTTGCACATAGGTGGCTGGTGGGTGTCAGTTTCTCCAACTTTAGTTGAACCGAGTGTGGCTACGCCCGGTCCTTGAGAAGGTTAAAACAGCACTAACTTGATGAACTATCGTTGTGGTTTTGATGCGTAGATAAGAACGGTTCTTGCTCAGCCCATAGCAGCCACGTAAAACTTGCAACAACAAAGTAGAGGACGTCTAACTTGTTTTTGCAGGGCATGTTGTGATGTGATATGGTCAATACGTGATGCTATATTTTATTGTATGAGATGATCATGTTTTGTAACCGAGTTATCGGCAACTGGTAGGAGCCATATGGTTGTCGCTTTATTGTATGCAATGCAATCGCCCTGTAATTGCTTTACTTTATCACTAAGCGGTAGCGATAGTCGTAGAAGCAATAGGTGGCGAAACGACAACGATGCTACGATGGAGATCAAGGTGTCACGCCAGTGACGATGGTGATCATGACGGTGCTTCAGAGATGGAGATCACAAGCACAAGATGATGATGGCCATATCATATCACTTATATTGATGGCATGTGATGTTTATCCTTTTATGCATCTTATTTTGCTTTGATTGACGGTAGCATTATAAGATGATCTCTCACTAAATTTCATGGTATAAGTGTTCTCCCTAAGTATGCACCATTGCGAAAGTTCTTTGTGCTGAGAGCCTGAGACACCATATGATGATCGGGTGTGATAGGCTCTACATTCAAATACAATGGGTGCAAAACAGTTGCACACGTGGAATACTCAGGTTAAACTTGACGAGCCTAGCATATACAGATATGGCCTCGGAACACTGAGACCGAAAGGTCGAGCGTGAACCATATAGTAGATATGATCAACATAGTGATGTTCACCATTGAAAACTACTCCATCTCACGTGATGATCGGACATGGTTTAGTTGATTTGGATCACCTGATCACTTAGATGATTAGAGGGATGTCTATCTAAGTGGGAGTTCTTAGTAATATGATTAACTGAACTTAAATTTATCATGAACTTAGTACCTGATAGTATTTTGCTTGTCTATGTTTGTTGTAGATAGATGGCTTGTGCTATTGTTCCATTGAATTTTAATGCGTTCCTTGAGAAAGCTAAGTTGAAAGTTGATGGTAGCAATTACACGGACTGGGTCCGTAACTTGAGGATTATCCTCATTGCTGCACAGAAGAATTACATCCTGGAAGCACCGCTGGGTGCCAGGCTTGCTGCAGATGCAACTAACGATGTTAAGAACGTCTGGCAGAGCAAAGCTGATGACTACTCGATAGTTCAATGCGCCATGCTTTACGGCTTAGAACTGGGACTTCAACGACGTTTTGAACGTCATGGAGCATATGAGATGTTCCAGGAGTTAAAGTTAATATTTCAAGCAAATGCCCGGATTGAGAGATATGAAGTCTCCAATAAGTTCTATAGCTGCAAGATGGAAGAGAATAGTTTTGTCAGTGAACATATACTCAAGATGTCTGGGTATAATAATCACTTGATTCAACTGGGAGTTAATCTTCCTGATGATAGTGTCATTGACAGAATTATCAATCACTGCCACCAAGCTACAAGAGCTTCGTGATGAACTATAATATGCAAGGGATGAACAAGACTATTCTCGAGCTCTTCGCAATGCTAAAAGCTACGGAGGTAGAAATCAAAAAGGAGCATCAAGTGTTGATGGTCAACAAGACCACCAGTTTCAAGAAAAAGGGTAAAGGGAAGAAGAAGGGGAACTTCAAAAAGAACGACAAACAAGTTGCTGCTCAAGAGAAGAAACCCAAGTCTGGACCTAAGCCTGAGACTCAGTGCTTCTACCGCAAGCGATAGTCCTTTGAAGCGGAACTGCCCCAAGTATTTGGCGGATAAGAAGGATGGCAAGGTGAACAAAGGTATATGTGATATACATGTTATTGATGTGTACCTTACTAATGCTCGCAGTAGTACCTGGTTATTTGATACCGGTTCTGTTGCTAATATTTGCAACTCGCAACAGGGACTACGGATTAAGCGAAGATTGGCTAAGGACGAGGTGACGATGCGCGTGGGAAATGATTCCAAAGTCGATGTGATCGCGGTCGGCACGCTACCTCTACCTTCGGGATTAGTTTTAGACCTGAATAATTTGGTTCCATCGTTAAGCATGAACATTATATCTAGATCTTGTTTGATGCAAGACGGTTATTCACTTAAATCAGAGAATAATGGTTGTTCTATTTATATGAGTAATATCTTTTATGGCCATGCACTCTTGAAGAGTGGTCTATTTTTATTGAATCTCGATAGTAGTGATACACATATTCATAATGTTGAAGCCAAAAGATGCGGAGTTGATAATGATAGTGCAACTTTGTGGCACTGCCATTTGGGTCATATTGGTGTAAAGCGCATGAAGAAACTCTATACTGATGGACTTCTGGAATCACTTGATTATGAACCACTTGGTACTTGCGAACCATGCCTCATGGGCAAGATGAATAAAACACCGTTCTCCGGAACTATGGAGCGAGCAACAAATTTGTTAGAAATCATACATACTTATGTATGTGGACCAATGAATATTGAGGCCCATGGTGGGTATCATTATTTTCTCACCTTCACAGATGATTTAAGCAGATATGGGTATATCTACTTAATGAAACATAAGTCTGAAACATTTGAAAAGTTCAAAGAATTTCAGAGTGAAGTGGAAAATCATCGTAACAAGAAAATAAAGTTTCTATCGATCGTGTAGGAGAATATTTGAGTTACGAGTTTGGTTTACATTTGAAACAATGCGGAATAGTTTCAAACTCACGCCACCCGAACACCACAACTTAATGGTGTGTCCGAACATCGTGTCGTACTTTACTAGATATGGTGCGATCTATGATGTCTCTTCTTGATTACCGCTATCGCTTTTGGGGTTATGCTTTAGAGACGGCTGCGTTCACGTTAAATAGGGCACCATCAAAATCCGTTGAGACAACGCCTTATGAACTGTGGTTTGGCAAGAAACCAAAGTTGACGTTTCTTAAAGTTTGGGGCTGTGATGCTTATGTGAAGAAACTTCAAACCAGATAAGCTCGAACCCAAATCGGAGAAATGTCTCTTCATAGGATACCCAAAGGAGACTATTGGGTACACCTTCTATCACAGATCTGAAGGTAAGACTTTTGTTGCTAAATTCGGATCCTTTCTAGAGAAGGAGTTTCTCTCGAAAGAAGTGAGTGGGAGGAAAGTAGAACTTGATGAGGTAACTGTACCTGCTCACTTATTGGAAAGTAGTTCATCACAGAAACCGGTTAATGACGACTACACCGATTAGTGAGGAAGCTAATAATATTGATCATGGAACTTCAGATCAAGTTACTATCGAACCTCGTAGGTCAACTAGAGTAAGATCCGCACCAGAGTGGTATGGTAATCCTATTCTGGAGGTCATGTTACTTGACCATGGCGAACCTACGAACTATGAGGAAGCGATGATGAGCCCAGATTCTGAAAAATGGCTTGAGGCCATGAAATCTGAGATGGGATCCATGTATGAGAACAAAGTATGGACTTTGGTTGACTTGCCCGATGATCGGCAAGCCATCGAGAATAAATGGATTTTCAAGAAGAAGACTGACGTTGATGGTAATGTGACTATCTACAAAGCTCGACTTGTTGCAAAAGGTTTTCGACAAGTTCAAGGGGTTGACTACGATGAGACTTTCTAACCCGTAGTGATGCTTAAGTCTGTCCGAATCATGTTAGCAATTGTCGCATTTTATGATTATGAAATATGGCAAATGGATGTCAAAACTGCATTCCTAAATGCATTTTTAGAAGAAGGGTTGTATATGATGCAACCAGAAGGTTTTGTCGATCCAACAGGTGCTAAGAAAGTGTGCAAGCTCCAGCGATCTATTTATGGACTGGTGCAAGCCTCTCGGAGTTGGAATAAACGCTTGGATAGTGTGATCAAAGCATATGGTTTTATACAAACTTTTGGAGAAGCCTGTATTTACAAGAAAGTGAGTGGGAGCTCTGTAGCATTTCTGATATTATATGTAGACGACATATTGTTGATTGGAAATGATATAGAATTTCTGGATAGCATAAAAGGCTACTTGAATAAAAGTTTTTCAATGAAAGACCTCGGTGAAGCTGCTTATATATTAGGCATCAAGATCTATAGAGATAGATCAAGACGCTTAATTGGAATTTCATAAAGCACATACCTTGTTAAAGTTTTGAAAAAGTTCAAAATGGATCAAGCAAAGAAAGGGTTCTTGCCTGTGCTACAAGGTGTGAAGTTGAGTCAGACTCAATGCCCCACCACAATGCAGAAGATAGAGAGAAATGAAAGATGTTCCTATGCTTCACCATAGGCTCTATCATGTATGCAATGTTGTGTACCAGACCTGATGTATGCTTAGCAATAAGTTTAGCAAGGAGGTATCAAAGTAATCCAGGAGTGGATCACTGGACAACGGTCAAGAATATCCTGAAATACCTGAAAAGGACTAAGGATATGTTTCTCGTTTATGGAGGTGACAAAGAGCTAATCGTAAATGGTTACGTCGATGCAAGCTTTGACACTGATCCGGACGATTCTAAATCGCAAACCAGACACGTGTTTATATTGAACGGTGGAGCTGTCAGTTGGTGCAGTTCTAAACAAAGCGTCGTGGCAGGATCTACATGTGGAGCGGAGTACATAGCTGCTTCAGAAGCAGCAAATGAAGGAGTCTGGATGAAGGAGTTCATATCTGATCTAGGTGTCATACCTAGTGCACCGGGACCAGTGAAAATCTTCTGTGACAATACTGGTGCAATTGCCTTGGCAAAGGAATCCAGATTTCACAAGAGGATCAAGCACATCAAGAGACGCTTCAATTCCATCCGGGACCAAGTCCAGGTAGGAGACACAGAGATTTGCAAGATACATACGGATCTGAATGTTGCGCACCGTTGACTAAGCCTCTTCCACGAGCAAAACATGATCAGCACCAAGGCTCCATGGGTGTTAGAATCATTCTTGTGTAATCTAGATTATTGACTCTAGTGCAAGTGGGAGATCAAGGAAATATGCCCTAGAGGCAATAAAAAAGTTATTATTTATTTCCTTATATCATGATAAATGTTTATTATTCATGCTAGAATTGTATTAACCGGAAACATAATACATGTGTGAATACATAGACAAACATAGTGTCACTAGTATGCCTCTACTTGACTAGCTCGTTGATCAAAGATGGTTGTGTTTCCTAACCATAGACATGGGTTGTCATTTGATTAACGGGATCACATCATTAGGAGAATGATGTGATTGACTTGAACCATTCCGTTAGCTTAGCACTAGATCGTTTAGTATGTTGCTATTGCTTTCTTCATGACTTATACATGTTCCTACAACTATGAGATTATGCAACTCCCGTTTACTAGAGGAACACTTTGTGTGCTACCAAACATCACAACGTAACTGGGTGATTATAAAGCAGCTCTCTGTGTGTCTCCAAGGTACATGTTGAGTTGGCGATTTCGAGATTAGGATTTGTCACTCCGATTGTCGGAGAGGTATCTCTGGGCCCTCTCGGTAATGCACATCACTATAAGCCTTGCAAGCAATGTAGCTAATGAGTTAGTTATGGGATGATGCATTACATAACGAGTAAAGAGACTTGCCGGTAACGAGATTGAACTAGGTATTAAGATACCGACGATCGAATCTTGGGCAAGGAACATACCGTTGACAAAGGGAACAACGTATGTTGTTATGCGGTTTGACCGATAAAGATCTTCGTAGAATATGTGGGAGCCAATATGAGCATCCAGGTTCCGCTATTGGTTATTGACCGGAGACATGTCTCGGTCATGTCTACATAGTTCTCGAACCCGTAGGGTCCGCACGCTTAAAGTTCGACGATGGTTATATTATGAGTTTATATATGTTTTGATGTACCGAAGATAGTTCGGAGTCCTGGATGTAATCACGGACATGACGAGGAGTCTCGAAATGGTCGAGACATGAAGATTGATATACTGGACGACTATATTCGACACCGGAATGGTTCTGGGGTTATCGGTTTATACTGAGTACAGGGGTTACAGAACCCCCTGGGGGTAATGGGCCTCATGGGCCCAAAGTGGAGCAGAGGAGGGGCGGCTGGGGCAGGCAGCGCCCCCCCCTCTAGTCCAAATAGGACAAGGAGGGGGCGCCCCTTTCCTTCCTCTCCCTCTCCTTTCCTTCCCCTCTCCTACTTGGACAAGGAAGGAGGAGTCCTACTCCGTGGGAGTAGGACTCCTCCCTGGCGCGCCTCCTCCTGGCGGCCGCCCCCTCCCCCTTGCTCCTTTATATACGGGGGCAGGGGGCACCTCTAGACACAACAATTGATACTTGAGATCTATTAGCCGTGTGTGGTGCCCCCTCCACCATATTCCACCTCGATAATATCGTTGTGGTGCTTAGACGAAGCCCTGCGTTGGTAGAACATCATCATCGTCACCACGCCGTCGTGCTGACGGAACTCTCCCTCGAAGCTCGGTTGGATCGAAGTTCGAGGGACGTCATCGAGCTGAACGTGTGCTGAACTCGGAGGTGTCGTACGTTCGGTACTTGGATCGGTCGGATCGTGAAGACGTACGACTACATCAACCGCGTTGTGCTAATGCTTCTGCTTTCGGTCTACGAGGGTACATGGACAACACTCTCCCCTCCTGTTGCTATGCATCACCATGATCTTGCGTGTGCGTAGGAATTTTTTTGAAATTACTACGTTCCCCAACAAGTTTATATTTACGTGCTCTTTATTATCTTGCAAACCTATCCAACAACACCTACAAAGTACTTCTAGTTTCATACTTGTTCTAGGTAAAGCGAACACTAAGCATGCGTAGAGTCGTATCAGTGGCAGATAGGACTTGAGAGAATATTTGTTCTACCTTTAGCTCCTCATTGGGTTCGACACTCTTACTTATCAAAAGAGGCTACAATTATCCCCTACACTTGTGGGTTATCAACCCTCCACCGCCACCGCCGCCGCCGCCGCAAACCCTAGTGCTGGGAGTGTTGGCCTCGCCTCCGCCGGAGCTCCTCCGAGCATCGGCCTCGCGCGCGGCCTCTTCATGCCGCCATGGATGACCTCGGCGACTGGTGGCGTCGCGCCGGCGCCCGCCGTGATGAAGCCACGTGCACCCCCCCTCGAAGGTCCCAAATGCGGCGCGACCGAAGAAGGGCAAGACATCCGCGAAGAAGAACAAGGCAACGGACGGCTCCAGCACCTCGAAGGCGCCGAGGAAGAAGCTTGCAGGGCGTGCGACGAGCGCGACAGCTTCCGAAGCGCCGACGAGCTCACTTGTTGAGCCGACGGCCTACGAGCACCATGTGTTCGACGATATGCCCCAAAGGTAAACAAATTCCTTAACTTTTTTTCCTTCTTTATTTTTTGAATGCATACATATAGATAGCTTATTGCATTGTTCTATATACTTTGTAGTGTGAATGATGATGCGCACATGTCAACTATGGGTGTTGGCTCGAACAATTCGCATTGGTTTCAAACCAATGACATGCATTTCAAAGACAATGAGTTCGAGGTGGACGAGGATGGTGAGGGCATTGTCGATGCACCGAAAGGAAGATGAGGTAACTACACCAACGACGAAGACGTTGTGCTATGCAAAACTTGGTTGGACGTGTCGAGGGATCCATCCGTTGGAGGTGATCAAAGTAGAGATGCTTATTGGCTCCGGATGAAAGAACACTTTGATCTTCGCAACATGAGTGGAATTGACCGCTCCGCACGGTCACTTCGCTCCCGGTGGTCGACCATCAGTAGGGATTGTCAACAATGGGCGGCCGCACAAAAAGCGCTTGACAAGTTGAACCCAAGTGGCACCAATGATGATGATAGGGTAAGTGTCATTTCATCATTCCTCATGTTCACATCATGCTTGTTGTTGGTGTTTCTTGTGCTAACTTATTTTGTTTTCATGTAGTTAAATATTGCACAAAACTTGTTCAAAGGAGAGGAGAAGAGGACCAAGAAGGGGAAGATCAAGAAAGGAAGGCCATTTACCTTGCCTCATTGCTTTGAAGTATTGAAGGATGATGAGAAATGGAAGAAGCGTGAGGATATTGATGATTTGTATTTGAGCAAAAAACACAAGCAAACAATTGATTTGGAAGATGATGATAAGGAGGATGCATCAAGTGAAGATGGCAAGAGAAGCCCTACCCCAAACTCGGTTTCATACTCGAAGCCAAAACGACCGGATGGCACGAAGAAAGACTCAAAAGAAAAGAAGAAGAGGAAAGTGATGATGAGATCAAAAATGCTATGGAAGCAATTGTCGACGCAAGAAGAGAAGCCAACGAGGTGAGGAAAATGGCAAGGAACCAAGATGCCGCGGCCGAGGAGAGGAGGTTGGCGGCCAAGGAGAGCAGGGTGGCCGCCGAGGAGCGGAAAGTGGCATTGGAGGAGAGGAAGGTGGGCATGGAGGAGCGAGCTAAGTTGTTGGAATGGGAGAAGCACTTGTTCTTCTTGGACACATCTTTGTTCAATGATGCGCAAAAGGAGTATGTCAACCTTGCCCGTGAAGAAGTCTTGATCCAAAAAAGAGCCATGATTCGCATAATGGGTGGCGGTGGCCTTGGCGGCATGGGTGGCGGTGGCCTTGGCGGCATGTGTGGCATTGGTGCCATGGGTGGCTTTGGAGCTACCATGGGAGACCATGGAAGGCATGGGTGGCTTTGGAGCACCTCCGGGCGGCTTGGACGGCATGGGTGGCATGGGTGGCATGGGTGGCATGAGTTTTGCGTCTCTCATTGGGGGCATGGGGGCACCTCCGGGCGCCGGTGTGCCACCTTCGCATGAAGATGCCGTTGAAGATCTTGGCAACACCTTCCGAGCTTCATGTGATGAGGATACGGCGCGCAACACTGAAGAAGAGGAGGAAGAATCGTCTTCGGAGGAGCCGGATGAATCAGAGGAAGATGAGGATGAAGACGAAGATGAGGCTTGATTCTTGTGCCTTTTCTTTGTGTCATCATAACTTGGTTTGCATTATGAACTTGGTTGAATTATGTTGTGGGCATGAATTTGAACTTGTGGGCATGAACTTTTAGGCACGAACTTGGTTGAATGATGTTTGTGATTCAATATATGCCATGTGTTTTGTGTTGATGTGTGAATTTTATGCCCAAAATGAGAACAAATGTGTGCGTCGGCTGCTCGCGTGCTGTGCATTTTAGCGCGTTGCTGGAGCTGCGCGCGCTGCATTTTAGCGCTACTGCTGGAGCAAGCGCTATGCCACGCGTCAAACCTGACGATGGGCGCGCCGCGTGTTGGGCGCCTATTGGAGATGCTCTAATCTAATTTGAACTTGGATTCAAAAGAAAGCGGCTAGAATTCAAAAAAGAATTCACTTCCTTTGATGCTTCCACTTTGGTTTACTGGTTGTACTACATAAAGCTCTGATCAACTTCTCCAGCACGGCATCAACCGGAGTCGAGGGCCGCAGCCTCGCCGGCAGGGATGCAGGGGGCAGGAAGGCTCCTTGTCGGCGCCGGAGGGTGACGGCGGCCGAATGGTGAGGGACAACCCGACAGTCGCCGCCCTCTCAGCGCTCCTTGCCCGCTCCGCTTCTCTGTCCGCCGCTGCGGCGCTCCACGCCCGCCTCCTCCGCTCCTCGCGCCTCTTCAGCCACCCCTTCCTCGCCAACTGCCTCGCCGCCGCTTACTCCCGCCTCGGCGCCACCCCTTCCGCCATTGCCCTGCTCACCCACGCGCCCGGCGGCGCAGCCAACCGCTTCTCCCACAACATCCTCCTCGCCGCGCTGCTCAAGTCCCGTGACCTCCCGGCGGCGCGGAGGCTGTTCGACGAAATGCCTCTCAGGGACACCGTGGCCTACAATTCCATGATCTCTGGCTACGCTCAAAGCGGGCGCGCAGACGAGGCGCTCCGGCTTGTGCGCAGGATGAGGGAGCTAGGCGTCAGGCCTAGCGCCTTCACCTTCTCCATTGTCTCGTCCGCGGTCTGCTCTGCTCCCCACGGGATGCAGGTTCATGCAGCTGCCGTCCGTCACGGCTCTGCCCAACACAATGCCGTCGTCGGCAACACGCTTGTTGACATGTATCGGCGTGTCGGCCTCTTGAAATATGCCATGCGCGTCTTTTGGAATATGAACGAACTGGACATGGTTTCGCTGAATTCTGTCATGTCAGTGTACAAGGATGATGGCCAGAGCAGTGCAGTGTTTGAGTGTTTCCGGTTGACTAGAAGCCATGGGTTTTCGGTTGACGAATGCAGTATGTCAACGGTGCTTACCGCGTGTACAGATATCCAGGATTTGCCTATGGGAGACCAGCTCTTGGCCCTTTGCGTCAAAACAGGACTCCTGTCAAATCCTATCATTTGTAGTGCTGTTATCGGCCTATTGTCCATGTCTGACAGACTATCTGATGCTGTTAAGCTTTTCGAGGTAACAAAATGGGACTCACAAACATGTAACGCAATGATATCGTGCTATGCCAGGAGTGGTTTAATGGAGCAAGCTCTGGGCCTCTTTGTGGTGGCTCTGCGAAATGCTGTTCTTCCAACTGAGTTCACTTTTGCGAGTGTGCTGAGATGGGGTTCATGTTTTGGTCTGATGGAGCAGGGCACACAACTCCATGCGCTGGTATATAAATGTGGGTTTCAGGATGATATGATTGTTGCCACTGCTCTCATTGACATGTATTGTAAGTTAGGTTCCTTGAAGCATGCCAGGAAACTCTTCGGTAGTGTTTGTGTCAAGGATTTGGTGTTATGGAATACAATGATCATCGGTCTATCGCAGAATGGGGGAGGTAGGGAAGCTCTTGGAGTGTTTTGGTGGATGCTGGACTGTGGTGTCAAGCCAGATAGAATTACTCTTTTCGGAGCTTTATCTGCTTGTAGCTTGGGAGGGCTGGTTAATGAAGCAATGGATATAATTTCCCTGTTTAAAGTCAAGTACCATGTTGTCCCTGGCCTGGAGCACTATGCATGTGTGGCGGACATGTTAAGCCGTGCAGGATTGTTTAGAGAGGCAGAAGATTTAGTCCAGAACAAGTTGCAGAAGTGCAATACTGCTGCCCTCCTCAATATTCTCGAGGCTTGCATGATTCAAGGGGATTTTGCCATGGCAGAGTCTATCGCAGAGAATATGTTGAAACTGAAGCCTCGGTCATCACTGCCATACACTGTTCTGGCTCGAACATATGGTGCAAGATGTAAGTGGGAAAGCATGGCCAGAATGTGGAGGTCAATGGAAGCTTTAGGTGCAAAGAAGGATGGGGAATGTAGCTGGCTCTGCATCAAGAATGAAATCCATGTGTTTACATCTGAACAAATATTGCATCAAGGAAGCGAAGCTACGTATGCAGTTTTAGATCTATTGTTCTGGGACATGATGGATGAGACCTCCATGATGGATCGCATTCATGCTCCTGGTTGTGTTGATATAATTCATACAAAAGATCCCAAGAAGAGTAAGGGATTTGATTTCCTTCAGCAGTTCCTGGATTGCACTCTGTGAGCTGCGCAACTAACGTAATTATTCAGCTAGGACGGTCTCAGAATGGTCATGGTTACCATGACTTGACAGTAAGGCAGCTTAAGCTGCAGATTGTTAAGCAGGCAAGCACTATGAGCATCAAGAAAAAGCCATTATCCCGAGAGGGTGCAGAAATCAGGTCATCCAGTATGTTGGCAAAGAACAGTGATCAGGTTTTACTTCGTGTTCACATATGGTGATGCGTATAGTATGTTGTCTTACAGATTGATTAATTTACTTGTCTTACAGACTGATTAATTTACTTGACATCTTTTTGCTACAGATCTTGTACGCAGGTTGGTGGTGATCTCTTGTTAGAATTGTATAGGATTTTGCCATCGAGCGGTTACTTAGTGTGATCTGATAGACTGTTACTCATGTATAATAGAACTTGCATGCCCTTGTCAATGCCACCACGGTCCACGGGCCAGAAGCGCATGTGGACAGTGTCCAGTTACGAGCAGGGCAGGCAACTGGCCCGAAGCACCTAAGGGGTCATCTACAACTGATGCTAGTGATAGGCATTTGGAGAGCTACCTGACATGGGGTTTGACAGTACCACAATCAAAGAAAGGACATAGCAAGTTTCCAAAGGTGCTGTTGCTTCTTGCAACGTATCTTGGCAGATCGATGCAGAACGCATTTTCAAGTACGCCGAGTGCAGGCCATCTTGCTTTGTGTTGGCACTAGTGTACACGGAGAGATAGCTAGCAAGCAAATGTGCAAATGACGCCCTTTAGTGTTCATCGCTTGCTAATTACAAGTGTGGTGGTTGCTGCCAGATTCGCTGATGATGCGTAAGTACCCACTGCCACAGCAACTGCAATTGTATTATCTGTATATCACAAACATGCCCAGGTCTCCCAGTAATACATGTGTTGCAGGTTTTTCAACAGTGCATTCTACGCTAGGGTGGGATGAATAAGTGCATTCAGGCTAAAGGTGAACCTGGAGTCATTTGGTAGCTGCTGCTTGCAGCTGGAGAAACATGCAGCGGGTTCACTAGAGAGGCTGCCGGTTCAGGTTCACTGTGTCAATGGATGAAAAAGATTTGAGCTGTAGTTGTAGTGTCAGTGAGTTTTGCTAGAGCAAGCTGAGCAAGCCATGTAGGGCCTACAGTTTTGCAAAGCATGGGACCTGATTACTGATTATTCTTTTAGATCCGATGTTTGTGCGAACAGATTACATAAATTATTTTATTTCTACAACAGTTAATTCCTGTAAACCAGTCCGTTCATCCGTTTAAATTTTCACCACCGAGTTGGGAAACAGTATTCAATCCTATGACAATACACCGAGGCTGTCTGTTTAAATGATACTATGTTGTCAAGTATCATGTCGGCAGATGAATCTGGCTTTTCCAAGATGGCTTGTGTTCTTTACATGTGCACCATCTGATTCTATTGAGTCGCATAACAGGATCTGTCATGATTTTCACTGGTTCCTGTCGGCAGGTGAACCAAGAACTAACAAATTGACTACTGGATTGTTGCAACCAGCAGTAGCATGGAAACAAATTACTAGTACTTGCTTAGCAAGGAAACAGAACCAACAGGCAACAACAGACTACTATTCAGACGCAAGCAAATTCAAGTCAGAATTATTGAGTCATGTAACATATATATATTATTCCAAACAAATGATATGAATACCTGGAACCTAGTTTTCTTATCAGTAAGTAGCATAATAGGCAAGCAGCTTCTAGGAGGGAAAGAGCATCCAGACTGATGCCAAAGGCTAATCCAACCAACCAACCCATCAGGGTATAATTATACACAACCCTAAAAGTAGACATCTATCATCGCCAAGAGAACCCTAACACAAGTTACAAGTTCTCTTATCAACACAAGCTCCCGCCCCAGCCATGGTTGGTCTTCTCCGAGGAAGCAAAAGTACCCACCACATTCCTTCAGCATCCCGGTTCCGCAACGCTGTTTCAACACTCCAAACCGATCTTCTTCACCTCCCAACCACGCACGCCCCCCTTAGAGGACGGACATCCTCCTCTTGGCGTTGAACACCCGCTGGGCATTGCCGAATCTCCCTGCCATTATCTGCTCACGCAGAGCTGGATCAAAGATGCCAGTACCAGACATCAGGGAAGTTGTTCTTGCTGGAGCAGGTGAACCAAGAGCTACTCTTTTCTGGATACTGAAGCATAGCTTGCTGGCATTTCCAGACCCTGACTGCTGCCTAAACCTCTGCTGTGGAGACGAGATATTGTTCCTTGACTTCCGCATGGACAGCGTTGGAGGGCTTGAGAACCTGCTGCTGCTGCTGCCAAACTCCATTCTTGTAAACTTTCCTCTGACATCTGGAGTTGCGTCGACTGCTGCCTGTGGTGTTTCTGGAATTGAGTTAAAACTCGCCTGTGGTCTTGCTGTTCTTGACATTTGGACATGGGACAGCCGTGACATTGCCTTCTTCTCGGGAAATATGGACATCCGCTCTCTCTCGCTTGGTAGGATCGCGATCGAGGATCGCCTCTTAGGCTGGAGAGGGATCTGTCGCATCGTGGGAACTAAAGATACACGCCGTGCTTTGCCAGCAGTCTTGTCCACAATGGTTTTGTTCGTCGTAGGGATGTTCTCTTTGTTCTGAACTGAAGATCCCTTACCAGCGAACCTCACTCTGGAAGGGCCTGAAGGTTGTGGCATGTTGTTGCTTGGTGGTCTCTGCCTCATAGGAGCAAGTGGTGGTCTCTGCCTCACAGGAGCGGCAAATGATGGCTTCATGGATTTACCCGTATCCCTTGCAGCCCTCTTCTCATTAGCTAATTCATTCTCCAGCTCTCTAGCCTGTACAAATAGAACTGTCATAAACACAGACCAGCATAGGAAAATACACGCTGATGAGTTCTGCAGGCTTGCTCAAGCAAGCAGAACTGAATCTCTTACTTACCCGCTGCTGATGAGTTCTGCAGGCTTGCTCAGTCTCCCTTATCTGTTGCACAACATTCATATATGTTAAAAACTTAGTTCCATATATGAATTGTTTTTTTAATGAATTAGTTTTTAGTCTGTCGGTTAGCAATTATGGTTGGCACCACATACCTTATCTTGGAGAGTTCTGAAGACATTCTCACGAGAAGCATACTTGAGTTGCATCAGTTGCAAGCTTTCGTTCAACTTCGCATTTTCCTTTTCCTCATGACAGAGCTTTTCGGCCTGGAACAATTTCCAGTTAATACAATAGCTGAATCATGTTATAATTAGTCAACAAGGTCAGAAATAAAGTACCATCTGCTTGATCTTGAAATTTTCAGCTGGATCCACTTGTTTACGGGCAGGGCCATGTTCAATAGCTCGAACTCTACTAGCAAAATTTAGTGAGCACAAAGTTTCTCCTGAATCTGTAGAGCTTGGACTTATCTGCACAAACATAAGTGTCTTGCAATCTCCACCTGCAACAGTTAATGCAAGGTGAACACTCTTTATCTCTTCATTTTTGTCTTTAGACATTCCAGTGCATAAGCAAGTTCAATAAAAGGAGACATAATCATAACCATTTAGCTAGAAATCAGTGCACTTGCACAACTCTTTTAGAAATTCCCTTACCTAATGAGCTTTGGAGCAGATGAGTTAGCTTGGAGTTCCTACATTTGACAGAAAAGAGTAGTGGTAAGACTCAGCTGAGGGTATTGCTTCTTTTAGTAACTGAGCAAGGCAGATGTTGAAGCGTGTGGATAATAAATAAGACTGACCGATATGGGATGTGGGCATTTTTGGAGGCAAGGGCAGCGATAACATCACCCAGTGCAGAGAGTGACTTGTTGATGAACTTTGCCTCCTTCAGCCTCTCTCCTTCTACTTCAGTTTTAGCCAAGCGCTCACTTCCAGCAAGGTCAACCAACCACATGTGGCTTCTGCTCCTTTCCCCAGTCACCAAATGCTCACTTGTAACGGTGACCCTAACCAAGCTGTAAGTACAACAAAAGTCCAGATATCATTATCCCATTGCTGAAATAATGTCATTACTATGTCAAGTATACTAATTTGAATCTAGGAGTAGTTGTTAACAGTCAATCATGAGTTGAATTAATTAGAACGAGTGTCATACAAGTGTAGAAACGATACCTATGGGAGCGGCTGCTCAGTTCATTGACACTGGTTGATCCAACAGATCTATTTCTAGCGCCAGCTTTCAGTTTCTCCCACACACCATCTATTGTAGAAATTGGAGCTTCAACCAAGCCAGGCACCTCTTGTGCCCCATCAGCACTTTGCTTTATGTCCAACCTTCAGATGCAACATGATATTAAGCTCCATTCCTTACTACAGAGTCAGGATAAATGATAAGAAACGAGATGTACCTTTTTGATGTTTGTTCAGAGTTGTCATCAAGAAGGTCCCTGATTTTTTCATTATAGACTTCCAAGATACTCACACCAAATGAGTACGAGACAGATGAGCTTCTCTCCTCTGAGATCCTGAACAGTTCTTCAAGAGCCCTATAATTAACACCCCTGTTCTCTGGAACACCTTCCATAGTGAAGGTTTTCCCTGTTCCGGTTTGCCCATATGCGAAGATGCATACATTGAAGCCATCCATCACTGACCTCACGACTGGCAGGCTCTCAGCAAATACAGCCTCTGAAGGAAACAATTAGAATAAAACCCATTAGATTCAACATCCTTCAACTATATAATCATGTAGTGATCTAAAAGATCTTATATTACTTTACAGAGGGAATTTAAAATAGATTCGGAGAAGGAATGCATATGCAATTAGTTCAATCAAATTATTACTACAACATATTGCCTGGGATATGCAATTAACCTCCATTTCATATCACAAAACTATGAATCCGAAACATAGGTTAGGGTATATGTCAAGCAGAGTAAGGCCAGTAAATACCTTGATCATCAGCCGGTCCAAAAACATGGTCAAATTTAAAGGTCTTCCTCTCTTTTTCCGTGGGAACAAACTGAAGGTCCATCTCCTGGGACGGATCAACCTCAACCACTGATGAGCAGCCACGGGAGATCTCGTCGGAACTTAGAGGGCGGCACCGGCAGAATACCCTGATGTTTCCCCTCAGCTCGATGAGCTCATTGTACAAACGCCGCCGCTCTGCACACTCCACCGTGTACTTGTTCTTCAAGCCATCAAACCTTGGTGCACACTCCTCGGCACACTTAGCCACCTGCTGCTTGTACTTCTCCAGCAGGCTGTTGTGCTTTTCCATCAGGCTATTGTACCTCCCCCCTACAGGTACAACAAACAAGATCAAATGTCAATGATTCTGCAAGCAATTGAGCAAATAAGTTTTACCATCCATCCGTAAGCAAGGTGCGTATTATGCTTGGCTGTGTACCTAGGAATTGGAGGGCAGCAGAGCAGTCAGGAGTTGCGATCCCCTTCAGGCGCGGAGATGGGATGATACAATCATCTGCTTGATCCCCGAATTCCTGCAGGAAGAAATCTAGAGATCATTGGCATAGAACACAAACAACGGGCAGATATAATGGAGCAAACTCTCAGGGGTTAAAAAATGTTAGGAGCTAAGAAATTCACGAGATCTGAGAGCAAGAATCCAAAATTTCCCACCTCCAAGAAGGTGCGGAGAGCCTCCCCATCTCCTCCTGCACCAGACGCCTCCGCGTCCAACATCCCCTCCTCAACTGCGGGGTGTTCCTCCACCGCCTCCTCAAGGGCGGGCTGTTCCTCCACCGGCTCCTCGCTGGCCAGCACCGCGTCCTCGCCTGACACTGTGGACAAATCCCGCACCGTGAAACGGGTACTAACAAACCCTAGCGCTCAATTGCTTGCAAAAAGGACCAAGGACCGTACCTTCGGGACGCTGGGCCACCGGAGCGGCGGACGCGGGCGACGGCGGCGGCGCAGGGCTCGAATCCGCGCGGCGGCTCGGGCTCAGGTGGTCCGCGGACTCCACGGCGCGGAGGTCTTCCCCGCCTGCCGAAAGAAAAACCCTCGCCGTGAGACAACCAAGAGAAACCCAACACCTCGGTATCTTTCTCCCCACGACGGAACCCCAGACCCGCGCGTCGCGTACCTTGTCGCGGCTGCCGTGACGGAGACGCCGCCGCCGGCGAGGAGGAGGAGGCGGCCGGATCCGCTCCCATCGCCGCGATCTGGGGTCGGCGCGGAGCGGGAGGAGCGGAGATCTTCGGGGGTCCGGGGGCGGAGGGCGGAGACGAGATTGGGGGAGGAGACGAGAGACGGAGAGAGAGGGAGGAATGTGAGATTTGGGCAGCGGCGGATTCGATTTTTGAACCTGCGAGGGTTTGGGATTGGGGCTGCGGACTGCTGAGAGACGACCGTTGGGGAGGGGATGGGATTTTATTGCGGTTTCCTCGCCCGTTTCGGCGAGCCTTCCATGCGGCGATCGACGGCCTGGATTCCGTCTCTGCCGTGCCTTCGCCCGTGCTCTGTGTTCACACGCCTACGCGGTGCCCGTTATTCAGATTTTTTTCACCAGGGAAACAGCTGGACTGCATCTTTTATTAATTTTCGAAAATAAACGATACCAGGTTCAGTATGTAAGAGCATCTCAAAAAAAAAAAGGTTCAGTATGTAAGAGAAAAGAACAAAAGCTATTGGTAAACGTTTGTATCCGGCGCGCCGGCCGAATGTTGCACCGGACGTCTCGCTCGCTAACACACTTGTGCCCTCGTGCACTTCTTCGTCTTATCCCCGCAACGCAGCGCAACCACTCGTTGTCACCCGTTTCTCTTTGCTCCCGGTCCCCTACCTTTGAACTCCTAGCCATGGTCAGCCTAGCACATAAATCTCCTTCGACGAGCGACTCCCCGATAAGCTGGAACCGGTGCACCTCCACGGCACCTACACGGCTTGCTCGGTGCCCAACCTCGTCGCCCCGTCGTTGCCTGCGAGACCCTCTCCCATCCCCGTGGCCATGGCCACCTACAACCCTGGCGGATCCCAGCGATGTCCTCCGCCCAACTCCAGCTTTGAGTCCCGCCCACGTAGCTAACGGGGCCGTCCATCAGAGCGCTGCAACGACGAGTGGTGGTGCTGCACATGGCCTTGCTACAACCGTCGTCGACGACTGCTACAACAAGCGGTGGTGGTGGTGGTGGTGGTGCGCCTTGGTCAAGGCAAGATGAGTTTTTGCTGGAACCAGTGTCCTTGTATGCTACAACCGGCAACGACATCGCCCAGAAGCTGCAGGCGCGCTCACTGGACCTGCAACCGGCGACGCCGTCATAGTCATTTTTTTGCTACAACCATGCTCCCCGGAGCTGCAACCGGCGACGCTGCCGTCGATGATTTTTGCTACAACCATGCTCGTGGATGCTACAACCGTGCGCACTGGAGCTGCAGTGGTGACACCATCGTCGACAATTTGCTACAACCGGTAGCGGGGATGCTGGAACCGTTTTTTTCAGCAAGGGCGGACGGAGGCGATGGCTCGCAATCCTCTGATTTTTGCTGGAACCGGCTAGTAGCAGAGCTACAACCATGTTATGTAGATGCTGGAACTATTATCGATGGAAGCTCGACCCTGTGTATTGTTTTGCTTCAACCGACGAAGTGGTGCTGAGACAACGACGGGTGCCGTCGCGGTGGTTTGCAACCAGCACCATCAAAAGCTACATCCGACGTTTTGTTTTGATGCGAAGGTTATGTGCCGAAACGTTGACCCAAGAGACGACGACGAGGGGTGGCGAACGGGCACCGGTGCGCTGAGCGTTGACGGCGAGAGGCAGTGGGGGCGATGCAACCCGGTGATGCAACCATGCGGGCCGCGAGCTACAACCCTTGTCGGCCAGTGCTAGGAAGGCGCTGCCAGAGCAGCGATGCGTGCACAACCATGAGCTGCAAGGCGAGGTAGCCACGGTGAGCGATCTGAACGACGACAGGGAAGACTGCTAGCTCACCGTCAACAGCGAGAGGCGCACGCCCATGGCTGGGAGCAAGGTGGTCGGCGACGCCGTCATAGTCATTTTTTTGCTACACCCATGCTCCCCGGAGCTGCAACCGGCGATGCTGTCGTCGATGATTTTTGCTACAACCATGCTCGCGGATGCTACAACCGTGCGCACTAGAGCTGCAGTGGTGACACCATCGTCGACAATTTGCTACAACCGGTAGCGGGGATGCTAGAACCGTTTTTTGCAGCAAGGGCAGACAGAGGCGACGGCTCGCAATCCTCTGATTTTTGCTGGAACCGGCTAGTAGCAGAGCTACAACCATGTTATGTAGATGCTGGAACTGTTATCGACGGAAGCTCGAACCTGTGTATTGTTTTGCTTCAACCGACGAAGTGGTGCTGAGACAACGACGGGTGCCATCGTGGTGGTTTGCAACCAGCACCATCAAAAGCTACATCCGACGTTTTGTTTTGATGCGAAGGTTATGTGCCGAAACGTTGACCCAAGAGACAACAACGAGGGGTGGCGAACGGGCACCGGTGCGCTAAGCGTTGACGGTGAGAGGCAGTGGGGGCGATGCAACCTGGTGATGCAACCATGCGGGCCGCGAGCTACAACCCTTGTTGGCTGGTGCTAGGAAGGCGCTGCCAGAGCAGCGATGCGTGCACAACCAGGAGCTGCAAGACGAGGTAGCCACGGTGAGCGATATGAACGACGATAGGGAAGACTGCTAGCTCACCGTCAACAGCGAGAGGCGCATGCCCATGGCTAGGAGCAAGGTGGCCGGCGACGCTTGTCGTCGCTCTTTTTCTCGCGTATTTGGGGAAGAAGACAAATGATGGGGGGATGAGAATGAAACAGAGGCTAGATCTGGACGATTAAAGGGCAGTGCATCAGACGCTCATGGTACGACCAACATAAATTTTGGCCGGCACACCGGCGCCTATCATTGCCCAAAGCTATTTATGATGGTAAAATCGAATAAGTTTTCAGCCTCCTCAAAGCCCTAACGATTACTGGCAGTGTAATGTCACATCCAAAATGCTTTTGACCATTGACCGCGAGAGCAACTAATTGAGGAGTACTCGTTCGGGAGCCCCCACAAGGGTCACTTGGGGTGGGCTGGGAGCGGCCCACTTGGCGTGTTCTCAGCGGCCGCCACGTGTCGTGTTCTAGGCACTCCCTTTGGATTTTATTTTTTATTTTTCTATACAAGTTTTCAGCTTTTAAATTACTTCTTTTTAGGGTTTCGGATTTTCTGCCCCTCGGGTTTTCTTAGGAGTTGGACCAAAAGTTTCACGAAAAATGGGTTTTCTTTTCTTTTCTTTTTCTTTCGTGAGAGGCATAGATTTAATTTTCGTGTAGGCATGTATTTGCTTCCACGAGCGTGCCTCTCGAAAAGGGAAAATCAATGTTTTTTTCGTTCCACGAGAGACACAAATTTACTTCTCGTAGAGGCAGTCGTGCCTTTTGGAAAGGGAAAAGACGCATTTTATTTTTTCTTTCCGTTCCGTGACATTGATACGTCTCCGTCGTATCTATTTTTCCTAACGCTTTTGCTCTTGTTTTGTACTCTAATTTGCATGATTTGGATGAAACTAACCTGGACTGACGCTGTTTTCAACAGAACTAACATGATGTTGTTTTTGTGCAGAAATAAAAGTTCTCGGAATGGAACAAAACTTTTTGGAGAATTTTTATACAATAAAAGAAAATACTGAAGCCAAGAACCACTGAAGGGGGGGTCCCTGGGGGAGCACAACCCACTAGGGCGCCCCCCTCCTGGCGTGCCCAGGTGGGTTGTGCCCACCTGGTGGCCCCGCTGACCCAATATCCTAAGCTATAAAATCACATTTTCGGAGAAAAAAATTGAGGAGAAAGAATTATCGCGTTTCACAAGACGGAGCCGCTGAGGGAGTCCTGGATTAGGGGGTATCCGGACAGCCGGACTATATACTTTGGCCGGACTGTTGGACCGTGAAGATACAAGACTCAAGACTCCGTCCCGTGTCCGGATGGGACTCCCCTTTGCGTGGAAGACAAGCTTGGTGATCCGGATATTATATTTCCTTCTTTGTAACCGACTCCATGTAAACCCTAGCCCTCTCCAGTGTCTATATAAACAGGAGGGTTTAGTCCTTAGAGGGACGATCCCAATTATAATCATCATAGGCTAGCTTCTAGGGTTTAGCCTCTATGATCTCGTGGTAGATTAACTCTTGTAATACCCATATCATCAATATCAATCAAGCAGGAAGTAGGGTTTTACCTCCATCGAGAGGGCCCAAACCTGGGTAAAACATCGTGTCCCTTGCCTCCTGTTACCATCAGCCTTAGACGCACAGATCGGGACCCCCTACTCGAGATCCACCAGTTTTGGCACCGACATTGGTGCTTTCATTGAGAGTTCCTCTGTGTCGTTGCTGCAAGGCTTGATGGCTCCTTCAATCGTCAACAACAACATGGTCCGGGGTGAGACTTTTCTCCCCGGAGAGATCTTCGTGTTCGGCGGCTTCGCACTGCGGGCCAATTCACTTGGCCATCTGGAGCAGATCGACAGCGACGCCTCTGGCCTCCAAGTCAGGTTCGGAAATCTGAACTACACGGCGGATATCCGCGGAGACTTGATCTTCCACGGTTTCGGGCCTGCGCCAGGAGCGCCGGACAATCACGATGAGCACGGCTTAGACCTGCTGTCGGACAATGCTCGGGATATCGCCCCTGCAGGATCCCTGGACCTAAATCTGGAGCAGATTGCGTTGCCCGAGGACATGCGGATGGACCCCGCCTTGGAGGCCGCACACTCATCGGCGGTAGAGCCGAACACAGGCCTCACCCCAAAAAGCTCAGACACCGACCCCGGACCAGATCCGCGGCAGTAGGTTCCAGTCCGCGTGCTCCCGAGCCCGCCGAATCTAGTTGGGCTCCGGTAATGGAGTTCACCGCTACAGATAGCTTCCAGCACTCGCCCTTTGGCGACGTGCTGAACTCGTTAAAGGCTCTCTCTTTGTTAGGAGACTCTTGGCCGAACTATGTCCGGCTCGAGTGGGAGGAATGCGATGAAGGAATTCGTTGCCCACCCACCACCCACTTCATTGCCACGGTCGATGATTTAACCAACGTGCTTGACTTCGACTTTGAAGACATCGACGGTATGGACGACGATGCAGGAGAAGAACAGGAACCACCACCCACGGCGCGGTGGATAGCCACCTCCTCATATGATATATATATATATATGGTGGACACTCCAAAAGAAACCAATGGCGATGAGGCAATGGAGGATAACCCCTCAAGGAAGAAAATAAAGCATGGGCGTCGTCGGCGCCGCTCCAAGCCCCTCCACAGCAATACCGGCACAGGTGACGAAAACGGTCTGGATGGTGTCAAAGATGAATACAACCCCGATCAGCCTGCCTTCGAGCAGGCCGAACAGGAAGATGGGCAGGACAACCCAGACGAACAGGCGACGGACGGATATCCGGAGGAGGACACTACATGCCCCCCTCCAAAGACGAGATTAGCCTTGGCGACGACGAGTTCGGCGTGCCTGAGGACCCCGTGGAGCAGGAGCGCTTCAAGCGCCGGCTTATGGCCACTGCGAGAAGCCTGAAAAAGAAGTAGCAGCAGCTCCAAGCTGATCAAGACCTGCTCACGCATGACGGATGGATCAAGTCCTAACGGTGAGGAATACGGACTCATGGCCAGACGGTGACCGCCACCTCGTGGCTGGGATAAAATGGCATACCAGCCCAATACCAGCCCGCACTTCCCACGCCAATACACTACGGCCGGGCAATAGGCGGGACTCGCAAGATATATTTGGAAAACAAGGCAGATACAGCCAAGATCGATCTACGGATCGCGGGCGAGACTCAATACGTGATTTATGATCGTCACGCCGGATACACTATGAACAAGTCCGGCCGGGCCGAATACAGCCACCCAAACTCATTCGAACTGCGTAGCCACATAGCCCGGCATAGAGGCGCCGCACACCCCCTCTGCTTCACTGACAAAGTGATGGATCATGAATTCCCAGAAGGGTTTAAACCCGTAAACATCGAATCATACGATGGCACAACAGACCCCGTAGTATGGATCGAAGATTTCCTTCTCCACATTCACATGGCCCGCGGAGACGACCTACACGCCTTCAAATATCTCCCCCTTAAACTCAAAGGACCAGCCCGACATTGGCTAAACAGCCTGCCGGCAAATTCCATTGGCGCTTGGGAAAACTCGAGGACGCGTTCTCGACAACTTCGTGGCACATATGTGCGACCACCGGATGTTGATGACCGAGCCACATTACCCAACAGCCCGGAGAGTCACCGAAATTCGACTCGGTTCCTAACCAAAAGAACCAAATAGTCGATCGTTCGACGCCTGAAGCCTGGCGGCCTTTAAGCATAATATCCGTGACGAGTGGCTTACCCGACACCTCGGCCAGGATAAACCAAAATCCATGGCGGCCCTCACAACACTCATGAACCGTTTTTGCGTGGGCGAGGACAGCTGGCTGGCCCGCAGTAGCACCACTCCTATAAATTCCGACACCTCAGATGTCCGCAACAATAACGGCAAGCCACGGCGCAACAGACATAAGCGACAGAACAATGGCGACAACACTGAAGACATGGCAGTCAACGCCGGATTCAGTGGCTCCAAATCCGGTCAACGGAAAAAGCCGTTCAAAAGAAACAATCAGGGACCATCCAGTCTGGACCGCATACTTGAACGCTCATGCCAAATTCATGGCACCCCGGATAAGCCAGCAAACCACACTAATAGAGACTGCTGGGTGTTCAAATAGGCTGGTAAAATAAACGCCGAAAACAAGGACAAGGGGCTGCACATCGACGATGACGAGGAGCCCCGGTGTCCGAACACAGGAGGACAGAAGAAATTTCCTCCCCAGGTGAAAACGGTCAACCCGCGAGCACTACGGGACGTCTATGCGATGGAGCCAGTCGCCCCAAAATTCAACCCATGGTCAGCCTGTCCGATCACCTTCGATCGTAGGGATCACCCTACCAGCATCCGTCATGGCGGTTCAGCCGCATTGGTCCTAGACCCAATCATCGACGGAATCCACCTCACGCGAGTCCTTATGGATGGCGGTAGTAGCCTGAACCTGCTTTATCAGGACACAGTGCACAAAATGGGCATCGACCCTTCGACGATCAAGCCCACCAAAACCACCTTCAAAGGTGTAATTCCAGGAGTAGAGGCCCGTTGCACGGGCTCCATAACACTGGAAGTGGTCTTGGATCTCCGGATAACTTCCGAAGCGAGGAGTTAATCTTTGATATCGTCCCTTTCCGCAGTGGTTATCACGCACTGCTTGGACGAACCGCATTCACTCGATTCAATGCGGTACCACACTATGCATACCTCAAGCTCAAGATGCCAGGACCTCGCGGGGTCATAACAGTCAACGGAAACATGGACCGCTCTCTTCGTATAGAAGAGCATACTGCAGCCCTCACAGCAGAAGTACAATGCAACCTTCTTCGGCAAACCACCAATCCGGCGACAACAACCCCGAACTCCGTCAAGAGAGTCCGGAGCACCCCGCAACAGGATTGCCAGACACGCCAAGAGCGCGACTAGTAGTCCGGCCTCCGCTCAAGCCCCATCAAAGCAGCATTCGTGTCGCGCGTACACAATTATGCACTCAAAATACCATGGGCATAGGCGGAGGTGCAACAGTGACTCAGTCAACAGTGCGGTATAACCGCAACATACTTTAATAACCCCCCTTTATCTTTCAGGACACTACTTTCGGGTAGCCTCATCAGAAGAGCCGGATTGTCGGACTTACACTGGAGAGAAAACCAAGGAGGCAACAGGCTTTGCGCACAAAGGGAATACCCAGGTGGAATCTGTTCACGATTGTTATACCTGTTTTATATACCTACATGCAGCCCGCCCTTGGATATGACATGTTAAATAGTCCTATTTATTTCTGCTTAAACGCATTCATTGTAAACATACGCTTAAACGTATTATTCATCAATGGGAGATAATATATAGTGTCAGCTTATTATTCCTATTTGCACATTTTTTCCTATAAATGTTTATTTAATATCGCATCCATACACCTTGGTACGTTCAGTTTGCCAGGGGTTCTTATGGTGCCCCATAATACGGCAAGACAAGTCCTAACACTTTCAACAGTGCGGCACCCCGAACTTATAGCATTATATGCATCAGCTCTGAATCATGTCTTGGGTCAATAGTTGGGTTTGCCCGGCTCCCTTGTTTTGGTACCTTACGTTTCATTATATCGGCTAAGGTAGCGCAGGGAGAACTACTGCGATTGTGTCCCGGTTCTTCCGGACGAGCACCTCAGTAGAGAAAGCCGAAAACTGACCGGCATGATACGGCAAGAGCTAGTCACTGTTCGAAAGGTCTTAAAATCCTTAAAGATTTTTTCCGCTTTAGGCGAGGAATCGGTCTCGTCCGATTTAGGCGTATATAGCGCCCCAATCCGGCTTTTCGAATTCTAGGGGCTTCGCCGAAATTTAAAATTATAGACTTCTATGGCTAAGTGAAAGTTATAAAGCCGCATAGTCCGATTGCCTTGTTCGCTGCGCCAAACACCTCCTTCAGGGACCAAAAATTTGGATAAAGAGTGTCTGGGTTTTTCCAGGAACACCCCAGTATTAGTTATGTGGGGGCGGAAGCCGACGACTGGCCTACTTTCAGAATTTTATAAACAACCGCATAGAAGGTAATATTTTAAATCAAAAAGCGCTATATAGCGCAAGTAACTTCATCTTTATATTACAACAACGACAGAAGTACATTTACTTAAAGATCGTGTCCTCGGTACATTCATCGGCCACGAGACGAGCGCCTTTCATAACACCATCATAATATTTTTCGGTACAGCGATGCGCCTTGCCCTCCGGCGGCCCGTCCTTCACCAGCTTCTCCGCATCCAGCTTGCCCCGACGCACCTTCGCATGGGCAAAGGCCCGGCGGGCACCCTCAATGCAAACGAATCGCTTGATCACCTCAAGCCGCGGACAAGCGTTTACCATTCGCTTTATCAGGTCGAAGTAGCTGGCAGGCAAGGGCTCACCAAGCCATATCCGTACTATGAAATCTTTCATAGCCACTTCGGCCGACCTGTGGAGTTCAACCAATTGCTTCAATTGGTCACTCAGAGGCATCGGGTGTTCGGCTCCAGCATATTGGGACCAGACAACTTCTCCGTCGAGCTCCCCTCCTTGGCACGGTAGAACTCTGCGGATCGATATGTCAGATGGCGATCTGCGAATGCCCCCGAGAGCTCCGAATTCAGGTAAGTAAGAGAAACGCCTCCTCCACATGCTTGCTTTGCATAAAGAATGTCTTACCCGCCGCTATCTTCTTGGCCACCTGGATTTCCTGCTGGGCCTTTTTGGCTTCGGCCTTGGCGTCTTTCATACTCGCAAGGGCCTTCGCAAGCTCAGACTCCTTCGTCTTGAGGTCACGCTCCAAGGACTCGAACTTCTTGCGAGATCCCGAGCTCTTGTCAGCACTCGCCCACCCTAGCATTCTGCTTTTCGCGCTCAATGCGCTCCAGGGCCGCCTTATCTTTGGCCTCGGACATCGCTTTCTTCAAGGATGCCACTTCGGTTGTGGCCCCTATTTCAAAGTCACAACGCTTTGTCATCAGAATTACCAATTTTGTCTATTCTTTATAATATGCGAACGGGGTATCACAAACCTTTGTTCTCTTCGAGCTACCTCTTCGTGAGGCCGAGCTCTCCCTGTACCTGCTCCAGGTCCCGTTTGAGTCCGGCGACCTCGGTCGTATGCGCAAAGCAATGCAAAGCACTACCGCTTATTCACATACACACCTACTATTAGACTCATGCGGATTATATCGACCCTCCGCTTGGCTTTTCGTTCGAACACCAAACAGTATCGAGGCTACTACCTATCGGGTGATAATTTCACACATTTTTTATTACTTACCTCAAAACCTGTCAGGAGGCTGGTGCAGGCTTCGGTTAGTCCGCTCTTGGCAGATAGAACCTTCTGAATCACCACACTCATAAGAGTACGATGCTCTTCATCCATGGAAGCGCCGCGAAGCGCTTCTAGCAGACTATCTGACGCCTCTGGCGTACAGAAGTCATCGGGACGGACGGCTCGCCCTCCCTAGGGGCTGCTGCTCAACACGAACCATTGAGGTTCCAAGACAAGATCCGCCGAGAGCCCGGCTTGCTGCGGCTCTCGTCGGCACAATCCGCGGGGATCTTATACCCCGTGTGCCCGGCGTCTAGAATCTCGCCTTGGGGTGTCTCCAGAGTCACCTCCCCTGCTCTGGGAGCCTTTGGGATAACACCTCCGTGTCATCCGCAGGCCGAGGAGTAGTGGCCGTCGGGAGCGAGTTCATCGCTGAATCACTCAAGGACCCATCCGAAGATGATACCTCGGGATGGACCCTGGCCGGACTACATATATGTGTTCGGCGTTATAACAAACTATGAAGCGAAGTCGCACTAAAGTATAACAGAGTGCGGATACTTACGATCTCACTATGGGCTTCCCCCTGGGCAGCCACTCCTCCTCGCTATAGGCGGTCGTGGTGGAGTAATCCGGAAGGGACGCCTTTCCCTTCTTGGGCGTCCTGGCCTCCTCCACCGGGGCAGCTTTCCTCTTCTTCTCCTCCCCAGTGCAGGGAGGTGGAGCGTCTTCGTGTTTTCCCCCGCCTCCGTGGGAGGAATCTGCCTCATCATCTTCGGACGACGAGGGTATGACGGCCTTGTGTCGGGGACCCTTCCCGGTCCCCTGGGCCGCATTCTTAGGCCCTCGTCCTCTCCGGATGGGGCGGCCCTTTCCTCTTCCCCCTCCCCTTCGGGGGAGGAGTGTGCCTCGTCATCTTCGGATGAGGCGTCCGGTACGACCTTACGCCGGAGGGCGCCGGGACTAGCATCTCCGCTGTGGAGCATCTGCTGACCTTCGGCAAAGGGGCCGACAATCAATCCGCTCCGCCGCCTCCACATACTCCTGATCAAATATACACAATGACTTAAGGTTCCCCCATGAGTACATTGGGAAAAACTGCATCCGGTGGTAGTCAGAAAATTCACCGGACGGGGGAGCCGCGTGGCGTGAAGTCTGCGGTCCTCGGATGTGGGACGAGGTATTTCGGAGGCCTTGAATAGCGCCTTCCATGCGCCCTTGTGTGTCATGCCGAAGAGCTTTTGAAGCATCTGGTGTTCGGCCGGGACGGACTCCCACAGATTAAATGCCCGTCTTTGGCACGGAAGAATCCGGCGGACAATCATGATTTGGACCACGTTGACAAGCTTGATTTTCTTGTCCTTCATATTCTTGATGCAGTTCTGAAGTCTGTTCAGCTCTGCAGGCTCGCCCCAAGCCAGGCCCTTCTTTTCCCAGGAGGTGAGCCCCATGGGGATTCCGGATCGGAATTCGGGTCCGCCGCCCAGTTGGCGTCACGCGGCTCGGTGATGTAGAACCACCCCGATTGCCACCCTTTCACGGTCTCTGCGAAGGAGTCATCAAGCCAGGTGACGTTGGGCATCTTGACCACCATGGCACCTCCGCACTCTTCTTGCTGGCCGCTCACGATCTTCGGCTTCACGCAGAAGATTCGTGGCCACAAGCTGAAGTGAGGATTGATGCGGAGGAAGGCCTCACACACAACGATAAACGCCGAGATGTTGAGGACGAAATTTGGGGCTAGATCATGGAAATCTAGCCCGTAGTAGAACATGAGCCCGCGGACGAAGGGGTGAAGTGGAAATCCCAGTCCACGGACGAAGTGGGCGAGAAACACGACCCTCTCATGGGGTTCCGGAGTTGGAATGATCTGCCCTTCATCTGGTAGCCGGTGCGCGATGTCTGCGGCCAAGTATCCGGCCGCCCGGAGCTTCGCGATGTGCTCCTCCTTCACGGTGGAGGCCACCCACTTGCCTCCTACTCCAGACATGTTTGGCTGTGCGGAGAAAGCGTGAACTAGGGCGCTGGAGCTCGAGGGTGTGAGAATGGATAAGCAGAGGAGGAAGAAGGCATCGGTGAAAATTGGGAATCCTTATCCCTTTATAGAGGCGACAAGAACGGAGCGCCTCCCCACTTTCTTGTTGAGAATCTCTTATTTCTCAAGCGTCACGATTGATGGCACGGTTGGGTTACCCATACCCATATTGATGGGAATCCCGTGATAAGGGGACATGATCTCTGCTTTGACAAGACGTGCCGAGGAAACCGCCTCGCAATATGCGCTATGGATGGTTGTGGGAAAACGGCTCGAATAATGACCCGACCGTAATGTCATGTCACGTTGTCTAAAGTTGTTAGTAGATTACATTTGTGAAATATCATTCTCTCTACGGTGGTATGTGAAGATCATCTTGCAGATCCGGACACGGTTTAAGTGTTCGGTAATTACTTTGGAGTATTCGGAGATGGAACCCGCTTTGCAATGTCGAAGACAAAATCGCCCTGACTCATCGTCATTGAAGCCTGGTTCAGGGGCTACCGAGGAGTCCTAGATTAGGGGTATCCGCATAGCCGGACTATATACTTTGGCCGGACTGTTGGACCGTGAAGATACAAGACTCAAGACTCCGTCCCGTGTCCGGATGGGACTCTCCTTTGCGTGGAAGACAAGCTTGGCGATCTGGATATTATATTTCCTTCTTTGTAACCGACTCCATGTAAACCCTAGCCCTCTCCGGTGTCTATATAAACCAAAGGGTTTAGTCCGGAGGGTTTAATCCAATTATAATCATCATAGGCTAGCTTCTAGGGTTTAGCCTCTACGATCTCATGGTAGATCAACTCTTGTAATACCCATATCATTAATATCAATCAAGAAGGAAGTAGGGTTTTACCTTCATCGAGAGGGCCCGAACCTGGGTAAAACATCATGTCCCTTGCCTCCTGTTACCATCAGCCTTAGACGCACAGATCGGTACCCCTACCCGAGATCCACCGGTTTTGACACCGACAGCCGCTGCCGCCTCCTGTTCTTCATCGGGAGGCCAGATCTCGAGTCCGTTTGGGACTCGGGAGAGGTGAATCTTCGATCTTCATCATCACCAACCCTTCTCCATTGCCATTTCCATAATGCTCCCCACTAGGAGTGAGTAATTCCTTCGTAGGCTCACTGGTCGGTGAGGGAGCTATATGAGATTCATCATGTAATCGAGTTAGTTTTGTTAGAGCTTGATCCCTAGTATCCACTATGTTCTGAGATTGATGTTGCTATGACTTTGCCATGCTTAATGCTTGTCACTTTGGGCCCGGGTGCCATGATTCAGATCTGAACTATTTACGTTATCATCATTATATATATATTCTAGATCCGATCTTGCAAGTTGTAGTCACCTATTATATGTTATGATCCGTAAACCCCGGAGTGACAGTATTCGGGACTTTCCGGTGATGACCGTAGTTTGAGGAGTTCACGTATTCACTATGTGTTAATGCTTTGTTCCGGTTCTCTATTAAAAGGAGGCCTTAATATCCCTTAGTTTCCTTATGGACCCCGTGATACGTATCCTTCGTTTCTACTTTTCCAAACACTTTTGCCCTTGTTTTGGACTCTAACTTGCATAATTTGAATGGAACTAACCCGGACTGACCCTGTTTTCAGCAGAACTGCCATGGTGTTATTTTTGTGCAGAAATAAAAGTTCTCGGTGCGGGAGTCCGGGATTAGGGGGTCCTCAGACAGCCGGACTATATACTTTGGCCGGACTGTTGGACTATGAAGATACAAGATTGAAGACTTCGTCCCGTGTCCGGGTGGGACTCTCCTTTGCGTGGAAGGCAAGCTTGGCAATTCGGATATGTAGATCTTCTTCTCTGTAACCGACTCTGTGTAACCCTAGCCTCCTCCGGTGTCTATATAAACCAGAGGGTTTAGTCCGTAGGATGACAACAATCATAATCATAGGCTAGCTTCTAGGGTTTAGCCTCTACGATCTTGTGGTAGATCAACTCTTGCAATACTCATATCATCAAGATCAATCAAGCAGGAATTAGGGTATTACCTCCATTGAGAGGGCCTGAACCTGGATAAACATCGTGTCCCCCGCCTCCTGTTACCATTAGCCTTAGACGCACAGTTCGGGACCCCCTACCCGAGATCCGCCGGTTTTGACACCGATATTGGTGCTTTCATTGAGAGTTCCACTGTGTCATCACGATAGGGCTTGATGGATCCTTCAATCATCTTCAAAGATGCGGTCCAAGGTGAGGTTTTTCTCCCCGGACAGATCTTCATATTCGGCGGCTTCGTACTGTGGGCCAACTCGCTTGGCCATCTAGAGCAGATCGATAGCTACGCCCCTGGCCATCGGGTCAGGTTTAGAAGCTTGAACTATACTGCTGACATCCGCCGAGATTTGATCTTCGACGGATTCAAGCCCATGCCAGGTGCACCGAACAGGCACGACGAGCATGACTTAGATCTGCCATCGGACAGTATTCTAGAGATCACACCTGCGGCTGCCCCGGTCCTCGATCCAGAGCAGATTGTGCCATCGGAGGACGGGTGGATGGACCCCGCCACGGAGACCGCACACTCAGCGGCGATAGAGCCGAACACTGGCTTCATCTCCTATAAGGCCCGTGTCATCGGACCCTCGGACTCGTCTCCGGCCACAGGCTCCGAACCGCGTGCATCCATGCCTGTCAAATCTAATTGGGCACCGATCATGGAGTTTACCTCCGCGGATATCTTTCAACACTCGCCCTCGAGCGACGTGCTAAACTCATTAAAGTCTCTCTCTTTGTCAGGAGACTCTCGGACGAACTATGTCCGGCTTGAGTGGGAAGCGGACGACGAAGAAATTCGTTCCCCACCCACCACCCACTTAATAGCCACTGTCGATGACTTAACCAACACGCTCGACTTTGACTCCGAAGACATCGATGGTATGGACGACGATGCAGAAGAACAAGAACCACCGCCTAAAGGGCGCTGGACAGCCACCTCATCATACGATATATACATGGTGGACACCCCAAAAGAAAGCAATGGCAAGGATGCAACGGAGGACAATCCCATCAAGCAGCAACCAAAGCGACGACGTAGGCGCCGCTCTAAATCCCGCCACAGTAAAAAACAACGATAACAGCGCAAGAAGAAATAATACCTCAGTGGACTCCAAAGGAAACGACGACCCCCTGGACCCAACGATGGAGCAGGATGAGCCAGGGGATGGTGAACATAGTCCGGAGCCGGCATCTGATGATGCCGATCCGGCGGGTAAAATTCATCAACTTGTCTCCGGAGAAAAGAACAGTCCGGACGACGATGCACTCATCATCCCGGAAAAACACTTGGAACGAGAGAACCTCCATAGAAGGCTTATTGCCACCGCAAGGAGCTTGAAGAAGCAGAAGCAAAGGCTTAAGGCCGCGCAGGATATGCTCAACCGCAGATGGAACAAAGTGCTTGACACTGAAGAAAAATACGGTGGCGATCGCCACACAAAGAGCTATCCAAAGCGCAAGCTGCTGCCCGAATTCGACGACGAGGCTATAGAGCCCATTCAGCCGAAAAGTAAAAACGGCCGATCAGCCGGACTGACCACCCCGTGGCCACGACAGGGCGGCTAATGATGCCGCACACAAGTCAGCACACGATTTACGTGAGCTCGTGGACAAAATATCCGGTATGACCAGGGCCATCTATGGATCTAGGAAGCATGCTCCGGCATAGGATCACAACCACCAAAATGATCATATTGATCGAATACCAGCTCGGAATCAACGCCGAACACAACAATCGTCGATAGCATGCCATGACACATCCAAATATAGGGGTGCTGCGCACCCCCTGTGCTTCACTGATGAGGTGCTGGATCATGAATTTCCAGAGGGATTCAAACCCGTGAACATAGAAGCATACGATGGAACAACAGACCCAGGGGTCTGGATTGAGGACTTTATCCTTCACATGCACATGGCTCGCGGAGATGATCTCCACGCCATCAAATACCTGCCCCTCAAGTTGAAAGGACCAGCTTGGCACTGGTTGAAAAGCCTCCCCGAAAACTCAATTGGAAGTTGGGAAGAGCTTGAGGATGCTTTTAGGGCCAATTTTCAAGGGACATATGTCCGACCTCCAGATGCAGACGATTTAAGTCACATAATTCAACAGCCCGGAGAGTCAGCCCGAAAGCTTTGAAATAGATTTCTCACTAAGAAGAATCAAATCGTCGACTGCCCGGATGCCGAAGCCTTAGCGGCTTTCAAGCATAGTGTCCGGGACGAATGCCTTGCCAGACACCTCGGACAGGAAAAGCCGAGGACAATGGCAGCCCTAACAAGCCTTATGACCCACTTTTGTGTGGGCGAGGACAATTGGCTGGCCCATAGCGGCACCAGCGACCCAGGCACATCCCAAGTCAGGGATGGCAACGGGAAGCCACGACGCAATAAAAACAAGCATCAAAACAATGAAGACGGCCCAGATAACACGGCGGTCAACACCGGATTCAGGGGCTCTCGACGCGGTCAATGAAAAAAGCCATTTAAAGGCAGCAGAGATGGACCGTCCAGCCTAAATAAGATTCTAGACAGATTATGTCAGATTCATGGCACCCCTGAAAAACCTGCAAATCACACTGCTACGTCTTGAGCTTGCATTGGTTTTCCTTGAAGAGGAAAGGGTGATGCAGCAATAGTAGCGTAAGTATTTCCCTCAGTTTTTGAGAACCAAGGTATCAATCTAGTAGGAGGCTCCTCAAAAGTCCCACACACCTACACAAACAAACAAAGAACTCGCAACCAACACAATAAAGGGGTTGTCAATCCCTTCACGGCCACTTGCGTAAGTGAGATCTAATAGAGATAGTAAAAATAAGATAAATATATTTTTGGTATTTTATAATATAGATGCAAAAAGTAAAGATGCAAATAAAAGTAGATTGGAATCAAATATGATAAGAGATAGACCCGAGGGCCATAGGTTTCACTAGTGGCTTAGCTCAAGATAGCATAAGTATTACGGTGGGTGAACAAATTATTGTCAAGCAATTGATAGAAAAGCGAATAATTATGAGATTATCTAGGCATGATCATGTATATAGGCATCACGTCCGCAACAAGTAGACCGACTCCTGCCTGCATCTACTACTATTACTCCACACATCGGCCGACTCCTACCTGCATCTAGAGTATTAAGTTCATAAGAACAGAGTCACGCCTTAAGCAAGATGACATGATGTAGAGGGATAAACTCATGCAATATGATATAAACCCCATCTTTTTATCCTCGATGGCAACAATACAATACATGCCTTGCAACCCTTCCTGTCACTGGGTAAGGACACCGCAAGATTGAACCCAAAGCTAAGCACTTCTCCCATGGCAAGAAAGATCAATCTAGTAGGCCAAACCAAACTGATAATATGAAAAGACTTGCAAAGATAACTCAATCATACATAAAAGAATTCAGAGGAGATTCAAATACTTCTCATAGATAAACTTGATCATAAACCCACAATTCATCGGATCTCAACAAACACACCACAAAAAGAGTTTACATCGAATAGATCTCCACAAGAGAGGGGGAGAACATTGCATTGAGATCCAAAAAGAGAGAAGAAGCCATCTAGCTAATAACTATGGACCCGAAGGTCTATGGTAAACTACTCACAACTCATCAGTGGGGCAAGGATGTTGATGTAGAAGCCCTCCATGGTTGATTCCCCCTCCAGCGGAGCACCGGCGAAGGCTCCAAGATGGGATCTTGCGGATACAGAAGGTTACAGCGGTGGAAATTGTGTTTCGGTGGCTCCCTGTATGTTTTCGGGGTACGTAGGCTTATATAGGAGGAAGAAGTACGTCGGTGGCCGCCCGAGGGGCCCACGAGACAGGGGCGCGCCCTATAGGGGAGGGGGCACCCTCCTATCTCGTGGAGGCCTCGGCTGCTTCTTGACTTGCACTCCAAGTCCTCTGGATCACGTTCGTTCCAAAATTCACGCTCCCAAAGGTTTCATTCCGTTTGGACTCCGTTTGATATTCCTTTTCTTGAAATATCAAATAGGCAAAAAAAACAAGAATACGGGCTGGGCCTCCGGTTAGTAGGTTAGTCCCAAAAATGATATAAATGTGTAAAATAAATTCCATAAACATCCAAAAGGGGTAATATAATAGTATGGAACAATCAAAAATTATAGATACGTTGGAGACGTATCAAGCATCCCCAAGCTTAATTCCTGCTCGTCCTTGAGTAGGTAAATGATAAAAAAGAAATTTTTGATGTGGAATGCTACCTAGCATAATTCTCAATGTAATTTCTTTATTGTGGCATGAATGTTCAGATCCAAATGATACAAAATAAAAGTTCATATTAACATGAAAATAGTGATACTTCAAGCATACTAATCAAAGTAATCATGTCTTCTCAAAATAACATGACCAAAGAAAGTTATCCCTACAAAATAATATAGTATGACTGTTGCTCTATCTTCATCACACAAAGTATTTAATCATGCACAACCCCGATGACAAGCCAAGCAATTGTTTCATACTTCAATAATCTCAAACTGTTTCAACTTTCACGCAATACATGAGCGTGAGCCATGGACATAGCACTATATGTGGAGTAGAATGGTGGTTGTGGAGAAGACAAAAAGAAGAAGATAGTCTCACATCAACTAGGCGTATCAACGGGCTATGGAGATGCCCATTAATAGATATCAATGTGAGTGAGTAGGGATTGCCATGCAACAGATGCACTAGAGCTATAAATATATGAAAGCTCAACAGAAGAAACTAAGTGGGTGTGCATCCAACTTGCTTGCTCACGAAGACCTAGGGCATTTTTTAGGAAGCCCACCATTGGAATATACAAGCCAAGTTCTATAATGAAAAATTCCCACTAGTATATGAAAGTGACAACATATGAGACTATCATGAAGATCATGGTGCTACTTTGAAGCACAAGTGTGGAAAAAGAGATAGTAGCATTGTCCCTTCTCTCTTTTTCTCTCATTTTATTTTTTTTCTCTTTTCCTTTTTTTCTTCTTTTTTTTCTTTGGCCTTTCTTTTTTCTTCTTCTTTTTGGCCTTTCTCCTTTTTTCTTCTTTTTTTTCTTTCTTTCCTTTTTCTTTTGTAAAGTCCGAAGTCTCATCCCGACTTGTGGGGGAATCATAGTCTTCATCATCCTTTCCTCACTAGGACAATGCTCTAATAATGGAGATCATCACACTTTATGGATTTACAACCCAAGAATTACAACTCAAAGCTAGAACAAGATATGACTCTATATGAATGCCTCCGGCGGTGTATCGGGATATGCAATGAATCAAGAGCGACATGTATGAAAATTATGAAGGTGGCCTTGCCACAAATACGATGTCAACTACATGATCATGCAAAGAGCAATATGACAAAAGTAATGCCTGTCATATGAACGGAACGGTGGAAAGTTGCATGGCAATATATCTCGGAATGGCTTTGGAAAATGCCATAATAGGTAGGTATGGTGGCTGTTTTGAGGAAGGTATATGGTGGGTGTATGGTACCGGCAAAAGTTGCACGGTAAAAGAGAGGCTAGCAATGGTGGAAGGGTGAGGTGCGTATAATCCATGGACTCAATATTAGTCAAAATAATTCATATACTTATTGCAAAAATCTAGAAGTCATCAAAAACCAAAGCACTACGCGCATGCTCCTAGGGGGATAGATTGGTAGGAAAAGACCATCGCTCGTCCCCGACCGCCACTCATAAGGAAGACAATCAATAAATAAAATTGTGCTCCAACTTCATCACAAAGCAGTTCACCATACGTGCATGCTACGGGAATCACAACCCTCAACACAAGTATTTTTCATAATCACCTCAACTAGCATGACTCTAATATCACTACCTCCATATCTCAAAACAATTATCAAGCATCATATTGATCATAGCATCCAATTCTTTTTCTATGACAGTTTTTATTATACCCAACTTGGATGCTCATCATTCTAGGACCAACTTTGTAACCATAGCAAATACCATGCTGTTCTAAAAGACTCTCAAAATGATATAAGTGAAGCATGGGAGACTAGCAATTTCTTCAAAATTAAGACACCACCGTGCTCTAAAAGATATAAGTGAAGCACTAGAGCAAAAACTATCAAGCTCAAAAGATATAAGTGAAGCACATAGAGTATTCTAGCAAATTCTAATCAAGTAGGCTTCTCCCAAAAGGTGTGTACAGCAAGGATGATTGTGGTAAACTAAAAAGCAAATACTAATATAATACACGACGCTCCAAGCAAAACACATCTTATGTGGCGAATAAAAATATAGCTCCAATAAAGTTACCAATGAGCGAAGATTTAAAGAGGGATGCCTTCCCGGGGCATCCCCAAGCTTAGGCTTTTGGCTATACTTGAATATCTTGGGGTGCCATGGGCATCCCCAAACTTAGGCTCTTGCCACTCCTTATTCCATAGTCCATAAAAGCTTTACCCAAAACTTGAAAACTTCAGAACACAAAACTCAACAGGAAATCTTATAAGCTCCGTTAGTGAAAGAAAACAAAACCACCACATAAGGTACTGTAATGAACTCATTCTTTATTTATTTTGGTGTTAAACCTACTGTATTCCAACTTCTCTATGGTTTATAAACTATTTTACTAGCCATAGATGCATCAAAATAAGCAAACAACACACGAAAAACAGAATCTGTCAAAAACAGAACAGTCTGTAGCAATCTGTAACTAACGCAAACTTCTGGAACTCCAAAAATCCTACCAAAATAGGAAGTCCTGGAAAATTTGCCTATTGATCATCAGTAAAAAGAATCGACGCAAAATAAGGTTCCTATGATTTAACAAAACTAAATTCATGCGTGCAAAGTTTCTGTTTTTCAGCAGAATCAACTCAACTATCATCATAGGTTATCCTATAGGTTCTACTTGGCACAAACACTAATTAAAAGATAAAATCACATCTGAACAGAAGGTAGATGCAAGATTTATTACTAAACAGGAACAAAACCAAAAACACAAAGAAAATTGGGTTGCCTCCCAACTAGCGTTATCGTTTAACGCCCCTAGCTAGGCATAAAAGTGAAGATAGATCTAAGTAGTGCCATCTTTGGCACTAAATTCATAAGTAGCTCGCATGATAGATTCATAAGGTAATTTGACTTTCTTTTTTGGAAAGTGCTCCATGCCTTTCTTTAATGGAAATTGGAATCTAATATTTCCTTCCTTCATATCAATAATCGCGCCAATCGTTCTAAGGAAAGGTCAACCAAGAATAATAGGGCAAGAAAGATTGCAATCTATATCAAGAACGATAAAATCTACGGGCACCAAATTTCTATTTGCAACAATGAGAACATCATTGATCCTTCCCATTGGCTTTTTAATGGTGGAATCCGCAAGGTGCAAATTTAAAGAGCAATCATCAAGATCATGGAAACCTAGAATATCACATAAAGTTTTCGGAATCATGGAAACACTAGCACCAAAATCACACAAAGCAAAACACTCATGATCTTTAATTCTAATCTTTATAGTAAGTTCCCACTCATCATTAAGTTCTCTAGGTACAGAAACTTCCAAATTAAGTTTTTCATCATAAGATTGCATCAAGGCATAAACGATATGTTTGGTAAAAGCTTTATTTTGACTATAAGCATGAGGAGAATTAACAACGGATTGCAACAAGGAAATACAACCTTCTAAAGAACAGTTATCATAATCAAATTCCTTGAAATCCGAGATAGTGGGTTCAATATTATTTAAAGTCATGACCTCTCCAATCCCACTTTTACCAAATTTAGCATCAAGATCTAAAAACTCCGAATTCTTGGGACACCTTCTAGGCAAAGTTGACTCATCATCAGTCCCATAATTATCAAGATTCATATTGCAAAACAAAGATCTAATAGGAGACGCATCAATAACTTTAAGATCCTCATCATTATTTTCGTGGAAACTAGAAGAACACGCCTTTATAAAGCTATCTTTCTTAGCACGCAATCTAGCGGTTGTTTCTTTGCACTCATAAATGGAAATTCTCATTGCTTTGAGAGACTCATTGATATCATGCTTAGGAGAAGAAGATCTAAGTTTAAGAGAATCAACATCAAGCGAAAGTCTATCAATGTTCCTAGCCAAATCATCAACTTTGAGCAATTTTTCTTCAAGCAAGGCATTAAAATTATTTTGAGAAATCATAAATTCTTTCACACTATTCTAAAATTCAGAGGGCATCTTATTAAAATTACCATACGAATTATTGTAGGAATTTCCATAATTATTAGAGGAATTGCTAGGGAACGGTCTAGCATTAAAGTTTCCTCTATAAGCATTGTTTCCAAAACTATTCCTACCAACAAAATTCACATCCATAGATTCATTATTATTCTCAATCAAAGTAGACAAAGGCATATCATTGGGATCAAGAGGAGTATTCTTAGTAGCAAACAATTTCATAAGTTCATCCATCTTTTCACTCAAAACATTGATTTCTTCTATAGCATGCACTTTTTTACTAGAAGATCTTTCGGTGTGCCATTGAGAATAATTAGCCATAATATTATCAAGAAGTTCTGTAGCATCTCCTAACGTGATTTCCATAAACGTGCCTCCCGCGGCCGAATCTAAGAGATTTCTAGAAGCAAAGTTCAAACCGGCATAAATTTTTTGTATGATCATCCATAAGTTCAAACCATGAGTAGGGCAATTGCGAATCATCAATTTTATTCTTTCCCAAGATTGGGCAACATGTTCATGATCAAGTTGTTTAAAATTCATAATATCGTTTCTAAGAGTGATGATCTTAGCGAGAGGAAAATACTTAGAGATAAAAGCATCTTTGCACTTGTTCCAAGAATCAATACTATTTTTAGGCAAAGACGAAAACTAAACTTTAGCACGATCTCTAAGTGAAAACGGGAATAACTCCAATTTAACAATATCGTTATCCGTATCTTTCTTCTTTCGCATATCACACAAATCAACAAAGTTGTTTAGATGAGTAGCTGCATCTTCACTAGGAAGGTCGGTGAATTGATCTTTCATAACAAGATTCAGCAAAGCAGTATTGATTTCACAAGACTCAACATCATTAAGAGGAGCAACCGGAGTACTAAGGAAATCATTATTATTGGTATTCGAGAAATCACACAATTTGGTATTATCTTGCGCCATGGCAACAAGTAATCCAATACACAAGCAAACAGAAAAAGGCAAGCGAAAATAGAGGAGGAGATTGGGAAAGAGAGGGCAAATAAAACGACAAGGGTGAAGTGGGGGAGAGGAAAACGAGAGGCAAATGGCAAATAACATAAATGCGAGGGAGATGGGTTTGTGATGGGTACTTGGTATGTCTTGACTTGAGCGAAGACCTCCCCGGCAACAGCGCCAGAAATCCTTCTTGCTACGTCTTGAGCTTGCATTGGTTTTCCTTGAAGAGGAAAGGGTGATGCAGCAATAGTAGCATACACTACAAAAAAAAGACACAACCATGACATTTTGGGCCGAACGAATTTTTTTTCTGTCATACATATGACACTTCTATGACGATAATTGTGACAAAACCCGGTATCATCATAGATGTGGTGGGCTCCTACTTCTATGACAAAAAATCATGACAGAAAATGGGCTTTTCGTCTTGGGCGGGCCGGATATGCAGCTGCATGACATTCTTTGGGCCGTCCATGACGGAAAAAACCGTGGTAGACGCGAGGGGGAGGAAAATTTCAGGGAGTTGCTTGGTTACGGGGAGGTCGGGGCCGAAGCGATGCGCTCTCTCATACGATGCGCACGTGTGCGAGGCGTTGGCTCTAATCGAACCCGAAGCGAGGCGTTGGGATCTAATCGAACCCGAAGCGACAGACTACAGTTACGCGTTCATCGAACCCGATCGATCGATCGATGGTCGTTAATCGAACCCGATGGAGCGATTCTTCGCTCATCGCCGCTAATCAAGCCGATCGATTGATGAACAAAGGAGCGTTGCGGGGGTTGGATGAATAGTGGCGGTGGCGTTGCCTCCGGATGAACAGACCCGTGGTGTGGAGGGCTTTGAATGAGACGATGGAGGGGTGGAGGGTGGTTGAACAGACCCGTGGTGTGGAGGGCTGGATGAACAATAGACGGTGGAGGGGTGCCCGTGGAGGGTGGTTGAACAAGAGCGGTGGAGTAGCGCGGTGGAGGCTGGATGAACAGGAGCCCGTGGAGGCTGGAGGAGGTCGACGGTAGCCCGTGGAGGCCGGAGGAGGTCGACGGTGGAGATGAACAGATCCCGTGGAGTCCTGCTTTGCGGATGCCACACCCTCCCGGCGAACAGACCCCGTTTGACCGTAGCGCCCAACACAAGTCCGTTTAAATCCGCTTTTGCGGTACGCCACACACCTCAAGATCAACAGGACCCCCGTTTCGACCGTAGGAGGTCCGTTTCCTCCGTTTTGCGGTACGCCACACCTCTCCTGATCAACAGGACCCTCGTTTCGACCGTAGGAGGTCTGTTTCCTCTATTTTGCGGTACGCCACACCCCTCCCGATCAACAGGACCCCGTTCCGAACATAGGAGGTCCATTTCCTCCGTTGTGTGGTACGCCAGGCCTCGTTTCCATCGCCTGTTCCGTCCAAGCCAGTTGGCTCCCACTCATTCCGTTGCCTCCCGATGAACACGACGCATTCTGTTGCCTCCCCATGAACATGACGCATTTCGTTGCCTCCCCATGAACACGACGACGATGCTGTTTCTCCGTTTCGACCTAGCCATGTACACAAGCCACGCCGTCGTATGCAGCAGTAGGCGTTCGAGACCTGCCCAGATGTACGTGCGTGGCTGTATTTTCTTTCTTGCACCCTCACCGATTATGCGACGCGTACATGCTACGCGCGCGCCTCTACTACGACACATACGCGCCTCTACAATGACCAAGATGTACGCACATCGTCACGACCAGAATGACAAAGCTACGTGCGCTTCGACCGGTGGGTCCCGACCGCCGTGCACTTCCTTACTGCGAAGATGTAGCTGGTGGGTCCCGAGCAATGTGGGGCGAATCGCTTTTTGGCCCAGACGCACTTCCTTACGTGCGAAGATGTAGCTGGTGGGTCCCAGCAGTCAGGGGGCGAATCGTTTTTTTTTGCCCGGACGCACTTCCTTGCGTGCGAAGGTGTCGCTGGTGGGTACCAGCGGTCAGAGGGGCGAATCATTTTGTTTTTTTGCCCAGACGCACTTCCTTGCGTGCGAAGATGTAGCTGGTGGGTCCCAGCAATCAGGGGGAAACATTTTTTTCATGAAATACATTGGCCCGTCCAGTGGGTCCCAGCTGTCTAGTGGAGGAATCATTATTTTCCGCGTAATAAGGAGGCACTTCCTTGTCGCGTCAGTGGACCCAAATTGTCGCCTCTCCACGCATACCCACGTCCGATGGAAGTCGCTCGACCACGCTGACCACGCCGCGCCGAGAGCACCAGGGCGATGGACGACGGCGAGGCCTAGGAAGGGGACGACGGGGAGCCGGGGAAGACGCGACAGTGGAAGCCCGCGCGGAGAGGAGTACGAGGGTTCACTGGTTCGGCTGTGGTGTGAGGCTGCCGTCACCGATGGGCCTTGCCAGCGGTGGGAATAGTAGGGGGCGGTGAGGCCTCCGCGGCAGCACAGCCGGCCATGGGAGGCAGGAGCATGCGGCACAACCGGTGCTGCTTTGGGCGGCTGGAGCAAGAAGACCAGAGGTTGAAGAAGCACTATGACCGTTGGATGGACATCGTACGATCACTGGAGCTAGAATCGTTCATATTAACTAAAGTTGACAAAGGCCCCCGTCCCAGTCAACTTAGTAGGCCCACAAGTCAGCCTCCCACCATGGTGGGTCCCAGCTAGCAAGGGGAGTATTCATTTTTTTGTGCGTAATAAGGAGGCACTTCCGGTGGGTCCGAGCTGACAGCGCGGGGAACGTTTTTTTGCGAAATATGCTGGCCCGTCCGGTGGGTCCCAGCAGTCAGGGGGGGAAACGTTTTTTCGCAAAATAAGGTGGCCCGTTCGGTGGGTCCCTGCTGTCAGGTGGAGGAATAATTATTTTGCGCGTAATAAGAAGGCACTTCCTTGCGGCCGCTGACCCAATTGCCACCTCTCCACGTACAAGATTTTTCCGATGGAAGTCGGTCGTTGACCACGCTGACCACGCCGCCGAGAGCACCAGGGCGGTGGTCTGGACGACGGCGAGGCCTAGGAAGGGGACGACGCGGAGCCGGGAAGACGCAGCAGTGGTAGCCCGCGCGGAGAGAGTACGAGGGTTCATTGTTCGGCCGCGGGCGTGAGGTTGCTGCCGCCAGCAGAATAACAGGGGTGTGGGTGAGTAAAGGGATACCCGGGCCAGCGGTGGGAGTAGTAGGGGCGGTGAGGCCTCCGCAGCATCACAACCGCCACGAGAGGCGTGGAGCACGCGACACGACCGCGCTGCTTTGGGCGGCCGGAGCAAGAAGACCAGAGGTTGAAGAAGCACTATGGCCGTTGGATGGACATCGATGGTCACTAGAGCTAGAATCGTTCATATTGACTAAGTTGACAAAGCCCTCCGTCCCGTCAACTTAGTTGGCCCATTAAGTCATCCTCCCACTATGGTGGGTCCCATCTAGCGTGGTGGGTATTCATTTTTTTTGTGCGTAATAAGGAGGCACTTCCTTGCGTGCGAAGATATAGCTGGTGGGTCCGACATGTCAGCGGGGGGAGCATTTTTTTCGCAGAATACAGAGGCCCTTCCGATGGGTCCCAGCTGTCAGGTAGAGGAATCATTATTTTGCACGTACAGTCCAGGGCCGATGGATGTCGTTCATTAACCACGTTGACCAGGCCGCGCTGAGATCACCATGGCGGTGGATGGCGGCGAGGCCTAGGAAGGGAACGACACGGAGCCGGGGAACACTCGGCAATGGTTGCCCACGCGGTGGGGAGTACGAGGGTTTACTGGTCCGGCTGCCGTCGCCGGAAAATAACAGGAGGTGTGGGTGAGTAGAGGAATGGCCTGGCCAAGAATGAAGTAGGGTGGGCGGTGCGGCTCAGGCGGCAAAGACAAATGGCCATGGAGGCGGAGCAGCAGTCCCACCGAGCTGGTTTGGGCGGCCGGAGCAAGAAGATCGATATTGAAGAAGAAGACGGCCGCTGGATTAACATCCAACGGTCATCTGCTGCTAGAATCGCTTAGGACTAAGTTGACAAAGCCAAAGTACACGCCAACCTAGTAGACCCACAAGTCAGCCTCCAAATCTGTCCCAAACAAAGATACAACCCGTAATTTCTAGCCGATTCAAATTAATTTTAAATCTAAATATACCTTAATTTAAATTCAATGAAATTTTACCCAAGACAAAAACAATGAAATTTAAAATATCAAAATCCAAAAAAAAACAGATTTGGGAACTAATTGCCTGCTTTGCTGTATTTTTTTTTCATTTTACAGCCCATTTATTATTACTTATAGCCCATTTCTTATTACTTATAGCCCATTTCTTATTACTTATAGCCCATTTTCTTATATCAAAATGCATCCTCCTCGCCTTGAAAGATTTCCGCCAAACAGGCGAGAAAAGCAAGTAGGCCTATGTTGGTTATTCTACAAAAAACAAAATAGCTGGCTAGCCATTTTTCAGAAAGGAAAAAACAAACTGGGCTGGTCATGTGCTAAACATATGAAATAAAATCATGGGCTAGACGGGCCACGGGTCCCGCACAACCCAGTTGATACCCTTCTCCGTCCCGAAAAAACAAAATTATCATACGCCGGGTCCCTATCGCTATCCTCACCATGTACAAATATCTCCTTATTCCTCTCGGTTGTCGACTATGTTGACAACACCGAGGGCGGCGCCAAGGCGAGCGAACCAAGGCGGAGGACGATGGTGAGGCCTCGGACGGAACGAACAGAGCCGGGAAGATCACAACCACCGTGGAGGCGGAGCAGCGGTCCCGCCGGTGCTGGTTTGGCTTTTGGCGGCTCGAGGAAGAAGAGATGAAGAAACGCGACAGACGTTGAATGTCAATCAAACGGTCAAGGTTGGCACAATCGTTTTTTGACTAAGCGGACACCAAGTAGCATACTTTTTTATATATAGGAAGAAAACTGCGAGGAAAATGCGTTCGTCTCGCCGCCCTCCTCACAGGAACGCTCGCCACATAAGTGACTAGCACCCTTGGTTTTCAACCGAGAGGTCTTGGGTTCGAGTCCGAGGAACTCTCAATTTTGTCCTCCTTCCTTCCTCGCAAAAAAGGGAAAGAAAATCAAAGACTTGGGAAGGCGATGTAACAAGCTAGTGTACCAAGAAAGAGACGCTGCCGAAGTTTTAGAAAAAGAAAGACGTGTTCTCGTAGCTGGTTCAATCCAAACCTAGACTATGACTATATATGGTGCTATGCTACTCGCAAGTAATGAAACCGACATATCCAACGCTCGCTTCTCCTCTTCTCTACTTACTCGCTTAGCATCGAAGCTCGCCGCAAAGAACCATGTCCGCTGGCTTGCTCGTCCACCGCTTCTTCAAAGCAGTAACAACCAGATATGCGCCAAGTCGCCACCCGCATTCATCGCCTGTGGGTCTCATCACACCCCGCCACAGACGCGCACCGCAGCCGATTGCTCATCGCAACCCACCGCTGCTGTGTGGTGCCACCGCCGCAAATCACGCAGAGTCATCCATCGCGTCTCAACCACAATCCGCAACCCCGCCGAAGTCTTCTACAAATGCCCGAATCATGGGGTAATAATATGTTTAAGTGTTGTTCTGCTGCTTTCAGTTGCTGATTTTTTAATAGTTTGGTTGATGATCTTCCAATTTGATTCGTGCAGAAAAGGGAAGATTCGTGTGATTTGTATTTCTGGGAAGTTGCTGATGTGGGGGAATGCAACTACGCTGATTATTTGGTTAGCCGAGGAATCCCAATACCAGCAGGTTGGGGTGTTGGACAAGTAACTGAAGGAACGACAGAAGAGGAAGATGCAGAGCAGAAGGTTAAAGATGCAGTTCCTCTGATCATGGCCAAGCAACAACTGCTGAACGGCCTTGACAACAATGAGGAGATGAAAGAGCTTGTGAAGATAATGGGCAAAATCGATGTGCTCTGTAGGATGATTGTCTCTTTATTTGCAAAGTATGTAGCACTCGTGATGTATTCAAGGGCTACTTACATGAGCACTTTGAAACTAGTAATGAATGAAACCTGTAGCAGGCTGGGCGTAGTGTTGTGAACATCTAATGATTTCTATTAACGGAAATCAGGGGTATCCCTTTTGCTCATATAAATAAATAAATAGCAGAGGCCCTGTCGGTCAGCTTTGTTCTCATTCAAGACGCCGAGCAAATTGCAGTCCAACAACAAACTATGTCATCAAATTCAAGTTTCACAGCCAAATATGAGTACAACTAAACAACAATGTCATCATGTTTTAGTTGTCATACAATCACCAAACACAAATCAGCATACATAACAAGTGATGTTCTCACAAAGAAAATACTAAACAACATGTTCATCGTTTCAGTTGTCATAGCAAACACAATTTCACATAGTAGATAAAAACGCCTTCCGACAGCAAATACGACAAAAGCAATGTAATCATCATCCGCAGCAGCAGCGCCAACATCTTCGCCATGTGTATCATCAAATCGTAATTCCCCATGGTGTCATCTTCTTCTTCGCCCTCAACGCCCTCGAACGCTGGCTTCTTCTTGATCAACTCTTGTATGTCCACAAAGACGACAGCAATCTTTTCGCCAAGGCCATTGACGTGATGGTTCTCAAAGATATTAGGAACATCTGTGTTATCTTGTACATCGTGAGCAAGTAAGCATCATCTTGTTGTGCAACTTCATTAAACGAATTCTCTACTCAAACCTTTGCAATACTCTCCACCATCGCTACGTGCAAATGTGTCTTCCAAGAAAAATATCTGTGTTGCTTGATTTGCCAAAATAAAAGGCTCATTGGTCTGGTACGCCGCCTTGACATTGATGGATTTGAAATAATCATCAGCTCTGGGTTTTGCGATCCCGAAAACAGGTTATACCAACGACAAAGACAATGTAACCACACACCGATGATCCTCAAATCGAGATATATCGAATCAACAATGTCTCGTTATGTTAGCATACATTTCAGCTTGTCTCTTTGTCATACGATCCGTGCTCATGATGGCACTGTTTTGTGTCTTCCTACCTTCGTCTCGTGCAAGGGTGTTGTAGCGCACATCTCCAACAACGCAAGATTCATAATGTCTTACCCGAGTATCGTGACCCATTGCTAGTGAGTAAAGGGCATCATCAACTCGCCTGCCCATCCTCCCGCATCTTCTTAACCTATGGTTAGAAAATAGACAAGCTGATCATCTTATGTACTCAATATATTAAAAAACCGACAAAGGCACTTCAAAAGCTTACATGGTTCTTGAACCATTTCGCAAATCCTGCCATAACCAGTTTGTCAATGTTTCTTGGATTTTGCGGCAAGAATCTCCTCTTTGTAGATGCTGCACAACATAGTGATCGCCAAACATCTAAATATATAAGAATGTGCTGCAAGTTTAGTAGATTACGATGTATAAGCTGCAAGATCGCACTTACTTGATATAAGGTAGTATCTCGTGACGCTTATTCAACACATACCAAACCATTTTGTCCAAATCTTTAGGTTTGTCCTCTTGTCGACTCTTCCCTCAGTAACTCAAATGTAATAATCGAAAACATTGAGCCCGGATTGTCTTCACCCACCTCTTTGCTAAGTCGATCACTGTTTCAATGTATTTTGAGCAGAATGTCAACGCTTCAGAGCAATGTAGGCCTCTCGCAATGGAACCCTCGGTCTAGCTCGTTCCTAACATAGCCCTTGAAAGTGCCTAGCCGCCTTTCAATAGGGTACATCCAGCCATACTGCATCGACCTCTAAGTAGTGCCTCATCGTAGATGAACAGCCAAATGCACCATCACATCAAAGAAGGCCGGAGGATATATCTTCTCAAGGTCGATAGGATAGTTGGTATCTTGTCTCTAAGACGCCCAAAGCATCTATCCCGATATTTCTATCGCAGAGTTCCTCAAGAATTGTCCCAACTCGCAAATCGCTCAGATAAGTCGTATGCCCAATCCTCTAAGGATAACAGTAAAACCCTTTGAAGTAGGACGTGGCAGTCATGAGTTTTCAACCCTTGTACCTTGTTTCCATCTCAGACCGACTCTCCTTTCGTGGTTGGAAGCAAATCCATGTGGGAATCTCACACGTGATGTGACCTCGCAGAATTCTTTTTTTTTTTACCTTGTCCAAGACGCATACACCGGTGCCATATCCCGTGGTTTACCTTCATCTTGCACCGCAAATCCTTTCTCGATACCTGTGTGTCAAATCAATCCTAGATTTTAAGGTATCTTTCGTCTTGCCTTCAATGTTAAGAAGTGTGCCGATAATGTTGTCACATATATTTTTCTCGATGTGCATCACATCAAGATTATGCCGCAGATCCAAATCTTTCCAATACTCCAAGTCCCACAAAGTGGACCTGCGGGTAAACAATAATCTCTTCTACCGTGCCACGCTTCCTTTTCCGCTACCATTACCGTGATGGTTTCCGTGTAATATGCCCGACCTTCTCTAATTCCACTTGCAACTCATCGGCGGTGAGCCTCTTTGGCGCATCACGGTTTTCATGCTTTGCATTGAACACATGTCTTCGGTATTTTCTAGGATGCGGCTTGTCCTTGGCAAGGAAACGGCGGTGTCCAATGTAACAGATCTTGCTAAGTATTGCGATGATGATGATTCTCACACAATGAACACATGCATTGTAACCATGTGTCGCTCGCCTCGACATAGTGCCCAAAGCCGATAATCATGGATGCACCAAATTACAACAAAGACGCAGAAAGAAATCAGCCGGTGGGCTGCTATATAGGTCTCGAGGAGAACACCTTCCATAGCTGTTGAAGTTCCTCCACAAGAGGCTCCATGAACAAATCAAAATCCTTTCCAGACTTTTTGGACCTGGGATGAGCAAGGCCATCATGTAGTTTGATTCTTTGGTGCGTACATTTGGAGGCATGTTGTAAGGATAATAAGCAATCGCCACATGCTATATGTGGCGCCTGTGGCCAAATGGGTTAAATCCATCCGGCTAAGCCAAGTCTAATGTTTCTGGTCAAGAAGAAACTCTTTGTGTTTATCATTGAAGCTTTTCCACTCACTACCATGAGATGGATGGCTCATTACATTCTCGATCTCTCAGACTCGGTTCCTAGAATGCCACAAGACATCCTCTCTTGTTTCAAAGATCATGAAACAACCTCTCGCAATCTTGGTGTAATTGGAAAATGTCTCGTAACATTATGAGGAACCCTCTTCACAAAGATCGCCATCTTTCCATCTTGATGATTTGCATTTCGGCATTCACTTGTTGGCATAATCCTTCCGAATGTAACACAATTATTCTTACAAACATGGATCATATCATATCCAATTCCAACCGCACGAAGGAAATTCTTCATTTTATCAGAGGTGTGTGGCAGCTCAGACGATCTGGGAAAGATTTATGAAAGCAGCCAACATCGCATCGAATGATTTGTTGGTCATCCGCCGATGTCTTCACCAAGAAAGGTGACCATAGCTGAGAATACCGACAGCTTATTTCCGGGTGACAACAACGCTTGCATTGTTCCAACATGCGGCCCACCGCTTTTCTTCTCGCAGTGAAAGTTCACGGAATGCACGAGCATTTCGTAGCATTGTTTCAATGTTGGTCAAACTCACTGCTCCGCCACCACCACCTCCTCCTCCTCTTCCACCGAGCATCAGTGATCAAGATGGTGATCTCGCTGCTTCCACGTAGTCAATAACATTGACGCTCACAGCTTCACCATGATGAACCCACCTAGTATATGTGACCGACATCCCATACAAGTGTAGATGATTTTGCACAGTTGATCGGGTCTTGTAACTGAATTCATACAACTGCTACACGGGCAGAGCACATCTGATTTCGACCACCGTACTCAGCTCGATAAAGTTCATGAAGTTTTCAACCCCTCGACATATGCAGCGGAGAATCTTCGAGCGAAGTTATCCAAGTCCTGTCCATCTCGTTAGACATACAAATTAGTTCTTCTACTAGATATTACAGAAAAACATATATGCTTTTTATGAAGTCCAGAAAAAATACCTAGGTCGATGTCTAAAGCTATGGCAAGATTTTGGACGAGCAGATCTAAGTAACGAAATATATGTAAAGCTAATTCAGCAAACAGATTTGAGTGCTAAATTATGGCAGGCTGTTTCAGCAGTTATTGAGGCCGAGCACACAGCCATCGAACTATCGAAGGCCATCGCAGCAACAAAGATCGATATAAAACGGTGTAGAGCCATTCCACCTAACAGATTGGCTACTAGACCATGGCAATCTACGTCACAATAAATATATGGCAGGATATTTTAGCAACTAATCGGCCTTGGCATGCCATCTCAGCTAAGCAGATTGAGTGCGTATCAGGCAAGGAAGCTTCTAAGCAGAGCATATTGACAAGAAACTACTTCGCAAACAAAGGAGATTAACAAATACCTATCGCCTAACATTCAGCGCTACACCGACATGAACGGGCCTCAGTCTAGAATGCGCGTACCGTGGGAGAAGCTGACCGCCGTGCGTCTCCACACGAACGTCGCCAGCGGTGGCGGCGCTGACCGCCGTGCGCCTCCACAAGAACGTAGCTAGAGGTGGCGGCGCGGCTAGAGGACGGCAGTCTACGAGAGCGTACTGTGGGAGCGAGAGGATCGCCATGCGTCCCCTCGATGAACCGCGGCGCCGACGTATCGGCGCGGCGGGGAGGGCGGCTTTGGCGGAGCGAATGGAGTGGAGGGGGACGGGGAGGGGGGTTTGGGGAATATTTGGTCAAGGGCGTTGAATCGGATTTGGGGGAATTTTGTGTGTGGGAGGAGGATTTTCGCGGTGGGGGGGGAGTTTGGCGATGGTCGGTTTCTCCAAGTGCAGTCCCACGTGTCGCTGAAGAGGCAAGTCAAGCGCGCCCGCTTATGCGAGCCGTGTGCAGGACCGAACGTGTGTGGGGTGCAATGCGACCGCGACAGGAGTGCTGTGAGTGTACCGCCTTTTTTCCTTTTAAACTAGGTGCTTCGCCCCCTCAAAAAAATGTTGCTTCGCGCGATCCATCGATACTACTACTAGTAATCCGGTAATCCCGACTAAAACGGCGCGGCCGGGTCTTTTCCCGCGCGATATGCTGGGAGGTTGGCTTAGTTGGGTTTTTTAGATTTGTCTCGGTTCAATAAAAAGCAGAGTTGGTGATGATGGTGTGCCTGTCATCCTGCAATATAGGCCGTCCGATCTATATCTAACGGATAGGAAGGAAACTATGACAATTTACCCGCACTCCTCTCCACATTTGCAGATAAGGCTTTCCCTCGTTCATCCTTTTCTCCCACAAGATCTTGATCTTCCGTGCAACGCACGGCATCTTGCTAGTACTCCTACAATATGTATATTATTGTGAAAGTTCATATACACCGGCCGAGATTAATGCAAACACGGCAGATTTTCATTACATTTCAAACTTTTATAGGACAAAAAATAAAAGAAACCCGACCCTAAACCTATTCTACGGCGGCGACCGACGTCCTCCATCTGCGATCTCTATGTACGGGGGGGTTCAAGACCCGTGAAGTGAAGGTGCGGTCTCCGCGAGGAAGAGTAGAACACGGATACGGACCGCCAGTTGGCACACCATGCCCCGCCGCCCCCATGCCCTACTCATCCTCGAGAGAGTCCCCGACCTCGGCGGTGCCGGACGTTGACGGCGGCAAGTAGGACGCGTGGTCGACGGTGCTCCCGCTGTCGGCCGCCAGCGTGGCCACCGCCAGCGGTCGCGATCCGCTCAGCGGCCACGCCGCTATTGCGCCGCGAGAGGCGACTTGAGCGAGGGCGGCGACTCGAGCTTCATCCCCAAAGACAAGCTCTCCCGCAGAGCGTTCGCACTTGCGGTCATGGCGGATGTGGTGCCGTAGGAGGACGGCGCGCTATGGTGTGGAGGTTAGCTGGGCGCTGCCGCTTAAGTAGCGATTCCGTGAGGCCAAGCGTCCGGTGCGCTATTAAGTCGGCGGAGTTGGTTCCTCGGGCACCGAGCCTCTTAACGATGACATACGAACGGATGACATGAATGCGGGCAGCTGGCGCTGGCTGGGAACGCACCGCGTGATGACGCGAGGGACGAGGGCTTTGGTGTGCCAGGGTAGTCAGCTGCGGTCGCGGCAACGCTGGAGATGCCCTTTGCTCAAATGCGATCCCCTCATGTCATTGAAAAATCAAGACGACCCGGCATGGTCTCAGGTCCAGAGGATGCAGTTGGCCGCGCTACACCACTCCGCAGACGCGTCGCAGCGCCCCGTGCATCCTCGACGAGCCGGGTGTTGGGGTGTGTTTGGATTGTGGCCAAAGTGCACCTTACCAAAATTTTGGTCATGACCCAAAGATTGGTCTTTGTTTGGATGGTTGCCATTTCTTTGGCATGCCAATGAACTCTAGCCAACTCTAGTTCATTTTTCTTGCCAATGTCGGCCAAATCATGGGCAACCAATACCTCAACCAAAATTTTGGCTACCCAATGCTTTGATGGGGCAACCTTGGGCACAAACCAAACATACCGTTGGTCGTGCCACAGCACAAACGCCACCCTCGGCACACTGAAACCGACCATGTCTATCGACGATATGAGCGTGTCGCTCACCGCGGTCGCCGTGTCCAGAGGCGGTGCTGGAGCTGCGCCCCGTTGTTGGCCCCAACGACCCACATGAACGGTTGTCGGTGGCGAGGAGGTCGTGGGCCAGCTCCTCCATTGGACTAGTCTGCGCTACGTCGTCCCGACGGGTGTGCCCCACATGTCGGTTTCCCTGTTTTCCCGGCCATATTCGAAAGGCTGTGTCGCGCTACAAGATTAGGCCTTTCACTATGTAGGCCAAGTGAGACAACTTATTGTTTATTTGAGCCGCTCAAGTGTAATCATGTGGCGCTTGCTTATTTCTCATTCCTCTCCAACCCTCTTCTCCATCGATCATGTCGCCTCCAATCGAGTCCATCCTCCCGCATGCCTCATTTGAACATTCCGCCGAGTATCATTCGCATGTACCCACCCTAGTCCTCTTTCAATAGATCTCCGGACCCCGAGATGAAATCGAGAGGGAACGAGTGGGGCACGTGATACCTAAGGCGGATTCAAAATTTTGAACCGGTGATCATAGCATCCGCAAATCATATATAAAGGGTATTCAATGTTCGCTTTCGTTTTGAACGCATAATATACTCCCTCCTATCCTTTCTACTTTACATATAAGTTTTATGTGTAGTCAAAGTATCTCTACTATGATAAAAAGGTATCAACATTCAACAACGCCCAATCAATATTGTTAGATTCAGACGCACTCTAGATTTGTACTCGAGATGGTTTCCAATTTGACTATTGACAAGATTAATAGTACTCCTTTCACATAGGTGAGTAAGTCATCTTAGGCTGTGCACCATGACCAAGGAGGAGGGAAAACGAGAGACATTAATGTTTATTTGCTAATTAATAGTATTGCATGCAATGAACTAACCATCGCATGTCATGTTTGATAGTCTCAGTCATTAAAAGCATGCACACCCTCATCTCTTATTGGTTCATATGTCAAGAAACAAGAAACGAGGTAGAAGTTAATGCACCGCTACCACGTGTTTTGGGATTATTTGGTTTTCGTAAGATGACTTACACACCTAGACGAGGGAGTACATGAGATGTATAATGTGAAAATTATATCATTGGAAAATCCTTTCACATAAGAAATTGACCGCTTTGTGTAAGTTGCATGTCATATATTATTACTCTAACATTTGGTCAAAGTTAGCCTGGAAAAAACACATTAGACCCTGAATGGTTTGTGTAAGTTGCATGTCATATATTATTACTCTAACATTTGTGTAAGTTGCATGTCATATATTATTACTCTAACATTTGGTCAAAGTAGTATAGTGGAAGTGGATCCTCCGACGTAGGTATCCCTCGCTTTACCCTCCCTTTCGTCACTTATCGGCGGACCCCATGCTTGCTAGGCCCCGCATGTCGCTTACTCAATGGGTTCGCCACGCCGGGATCCTCATCTATAGTATACTCCTCTGTTTTTATTTACTCCGCATAAAACGGAGGGAGTGGTGGTATAATAAATGACGCGAGCGGGGAAGGGGGAGGGACGTCGGTTTGCTCTCAACTGCGGTCCCACAAGCGAGCGAAAACGCAAGACGAAGCATGTTCCATTCGGTGAGTGACGTGGAGGGTCCATCATGTCGGGCTGCAACGGGAACGCGACAAGAGCGATGTACAATCAAAACCGATTGACCGGTCGTCACCGAACCACTATTCACACCGTAACCTTCGCCGCCGCCTACGCCACCAACGCCTAAAACCACACCAAATCTCCAGCCCATTCCCCACCTTTCGATCCCCTAGCCCGCATCAAGCGCCCCTAGTTCGCCGGAAAGCCATGGTGCGCCGCAAGATCACTTACTACAAGATGTCGACGCCGAGCGCCAGCAGAAATCGCGGGCGGCGGTGTGCACAGACACTCCGCTCCTAAGCTCGCTTTGGCGGCGGGCCAATCCTCGAAGTTCTCTGGAGCCAAGCTACGAGGAGGAGGAAGCCGATCCAATGTTCATCGCGGAGGTCGCGCGCGAAGGCCCCGATGGGTATGAGACGATGGACGCCGACTTCGCGCCGCGTCCGAGTCCCCATGGTGCAAAGCGGACCAGCGGTTCAACATGGCGATACTAAAGGAGGACCGGAGGCGAGGCTCAACTCGACGCGAGCGCGCGCATGCCGCTGCCATCGAGGCTCTCCCGCAGCGGAACCGGATGTCGTGGATGTGAACCGGCGGCGGAGGCTCAACTTGAGGCGGAGCGCATGGATGCCGCTGCCATCGAGGCCTCCCCGCAGCGGAACCGGACGCCCCGGACATGAACCGGGCGGCAGAGGCTCGACTCGACGCAGAGCGCGGATGCCGCCTCATCGACGCCCTCCGCAGCGGAACCGAAGTCCTGGACTTGAACCGGCGGCGGAGGCTCGACTCGACGCGGCGCGCGGATGCCGCTGCCATCGAGGCCCTCCTTCGCAGCGGAACCGACGCCCTCGACTTGAACCGGCTGTGCTCTCGTCCGCGCAGAAGCGCCCGCAGACGCCCGCTTGAACGAGTAGCCGGAGGTCGAGGACAACCACGGTGCGGAGACACACGCCGGCACCGACGGCTGGTTCAAGGCCGGCAGCCAAAGACGACGAGGCCGCTCTTTCCACGAGCAAAGGATAGTTTTTCTTTATGTTGTTGTTTTTATGGATCTTTTGCTGTGTAAAAACATACTATTTGTTATGCAAGTCGCCTGACTTGGGCTAGTCTACCATTTCAGGCGGTTGGATGAATATCCTACGTCTCCTAACCCTTCTTTCCTTCTTCCTCACCTCTTCTTCTTCCCCAACAGACCACCGCACGGGCCGTACGGATACTCCCCAACATGTGGTTGGATAAACATACTCTATGAACGAAAATTATGTGTCAGCGATAGGATGGCTGAGTTTGGTTTGTTCACATGCGACAACACGTGTCAGTGAGGGTGCGTTCCCTTGGTTGGGTTTGCGCGCGCAGTGAGCGATCGTGGTGAGGGTGCGGTGCATCACATGGCGTGCAGGAGCGACCGTGTGAGGGTGCGGTGCGACCGCGACAGCCATGCGCAAGTGTACCTCCTTCTCATTTTGAAAACTTTAGGCAAGCTTGGCAAAAATGTGTGGCGAAGTTTGGCAATGCAAGGCCTAGACCCAAACAGATAAGTACGCACGCATTAGGAGTACTAGTGTTAAAAAGAAAGGCGGGTTTTCCTTCATGATTTAATCGATACAAATCCTCGCTTCACGGTCAATTAATGCGATTTTTTCTCGAAAGACCAAAGAGCTAACCATCTCACCTCATCGCTTGATTAATGCAGCGCCATGCAAACGAACCTTCTCACTTCCGCATGCATGCAGGGATATTAATGTCCTTGGTTGCTAACCCCATCAATTTTGCCTCGATTAGTGTTAGTGGCCCTTGCAAATTGTAATTTTGATATACTGGCCTTGTGTACAAAAAAATGGAGGTAGTAACTATATTTGAATTCCTTGCCCATTGCGGTGACGTCGACGATTTTTTTTTGTGGTTTGGCGAAGTGCGTTCGACGGAGAACACCATTGAGGGAGACCACGGTAAGTCGTTCGCAAGTGCCGCCTGCAAGCCGAGACAACCGCCTTATTTGCATCCAGGAAGTCCTTTACTAGTACTACTACTAGGAGTACTAGTGCGGTGAGATGGTTTCTCGAAGAAGACGATGGAGAAGCGGAGTCAGCAAAGAGTGAAATGATGGTTGCTTCGTCCATGCTTTGTGATTTGACGCCTCACTGCTTTGTGATTTGTGATAGAAGGGACAGGGGAGTAGACTCTGTGCTCTATACTGTACTACATGCGTCCAAGCATGGGAGAAAGAGGAGAGACGTTGCATTTTTCTATTCCTTCAATCAATCAATCGTGGAGCTTGGTTCCATCTTTTTGGCTTTGGCAACACCGCCCACAATGGTTCCCATGATGCCAAAAGCTATTTTCACATTTGGCTACACATTGTGGATGCCCTTAACCGCACTCACTTGGTTTTGCTCATGTGTGCTATCTATACAAATCTCAATTATATTGATCTAAAAATTATAGAATCAAAGATTAGTAAAAGGAGGTGATTTTGCCGCTGCATGGCGGGGAGGTTTCTTATTTTCGAGGACGTTGTCTGGCGGTTTGCTAACATGCGGTCCCACGTCGTTGCTTTACCAAGCTGATCCGCGGCCCCACATGAGGCAAAACAACGCGTAAGCAACACGTGGTTAAGTTGAAGAAGATGAGGAGAAGCGGATTCAAAGAACGAGTGAAATGATGGTTGCTTCGCCCCTCCAACTTTTTTTAGCATTATTACTTCGCCCCTCCAACTTAATCAAGGAAAGGTGCAGCTTTGTGATTTGACGCCTCATTGCTCATTACTACGCCGGCGCCATGACTGGGTGCTTCACCCCGCTGCTCTGCATCAGATTCGGTATGGCACGTGGACCCCGTAGCTTGATGTCCCACATGTCGGCGAAAGGGACTAGAAGATTTATGAAAGCGAGCGCTCCACTCTTACGACGGAGGAGTAGACGACACGACGGCCCAGTGAACTGTCACTTGTACTGTATAGTACTATAGTTTTGCTGTTTCGCACGATCCATCGATACAAACCCGATTAAACAGGAAAGGGCGGGATTTTTCCCGCTGGTAGATGATACTGGCCATACATTTCAAAGGCAATTTTAATGTATGCAAACTGAATAATTATAAGTAACAATATGATATCTAGTAAAACTAAAAACACATATGATTTATTGTGTTAGAGTGTAGTAGTAGTGCTGTATTGCATAGTTGTTAGATGTAACATGCGAGAACGTGTAGAGATGTAGTTTTGGAGGGCCTACAGAGAGAAAAGCGTAATACGGTCACCGAACTTCAGAATAAGCTGATTACGGTCACTATATACGTTTTGCGGTGATTATCCGTCACTTGCTCACAGCTCAAAGATCGGATTGCACTTTGTCGACCGCCAAATAGTCTGCGTGGCGCCATGTTGACTAGTTAAATTGACCATGTTCCTTGTGGGTCCCACCTGTCAGTTCGCATAGGAAAAAGGTCAGATAAACACAAATTTATGCAGGCGTGACAAGGCTCCAACCCGTGCGCGGGAATCACCTGGTTGTGTATGTATCTGTCAGGGCCTGATGTGTGCGCATGCACATGTAGGTTGAGCAGTTGAGTGTGAGAGTGTGTGTTGGTCGTGTGGTGTACTGGTGTGTGCATGCATGTGTGCGTGTGTGCGTGTGCGTGTTGCGTGCATGTGTGGCTGCGTGTGTATGTGTGAGTGTTGCGTGCGTGCGTGGGTGCATGTGTTTGTGTGAGTGTTGTGTGGATGGAGTTCGTGTGCATGCGTGCGTGTGTGTATAATCACCACACCAGCTCCTATGTGTTAAAACAGACGGCTCAGCATACCAATACAAGGCCACCTTGTCCGTTGTGCCCGCGGTCATGACTTCGAACCACCGTCAAAATATTTTTTTGTCGTTTTTTTTCATTCTTACTAGCAAGATGCCCGTGCGTTGCACGTAACATCAAGATGCAATTGTATGACTTGTTTATCTTGTGAGAGAAAAGGATGAACGAGGGAAGGCCTTATTTGCAAATGTGGAGAGGTGTGTGGGTACCTTTTTGCAAAATTGCCATAGTTTCTTTCCTATCCGTCAGATATCAGACAGCCTATATTGCAGGATGGCAGGCACACCATCATCACCAACTCTGTTTTTTTTATATGAGTGTATTTTATGTATTTTATAATAGTGTAGATGTAGAGTAGATACAAGTCGATAGGTGGGCACGATGGTAGTGAGATAATGTGATGCAACACTAGCGGTGCCACGTGGAGCGTTTAACTGGTCAACTAGTCATGTCATGAGCAAATACAAAGTTGTACGGTGAGCCTGTGACTGTATAATAACCACTAAACATAAACAGTGACCGTAATGAGTGGATTATGATGTCCAATGTATGTATCGTGCTTTCGCTTCAAATACAATGATCGTCATTGCATATATCGCGAGAGAAAGATGAAACACGCATGAATTTTCTGGGGGCTTACTTTTAGAGGATCTGGAGATAGTTTTGTGTGCATACGTGAAAGGGGCATACAGGGGAGGGGTATGCGATGGAGAGAGAGATGCTCTTCATTTCTCTTTATTATGACTAACTTTGTATATAGTATAAAAATATACAAATTCATAGTGCAGAATAAATATCATTGTGGGCACCATGCAATGCAAATTAGCGTCAGACTCTCCATATAACTTTGTAATGTTGTATATATGTAGAAACTCAAAAATAATTATTTGGCCACACTTTATTCAAAAGGAATGTTGTATGCGAAATAAACGTGAAGAGAGGGCTTTTTAGATCAATGGGGTACGTGATGTAACATGTGTGAATGTGTAGTTGATGCATTTGGTGGGGCCTAGAGAGGTATGTGTGTGTATTACATATTCGAGAGAGGCATGGATAGAGGGGCTGATGGGGGGGGCGTGGGAGAGATAGCACGAGAAATGAGAGTGGTCTAGAGAGAGAGATGAATATGACGTCACGACAAGAGATTCCATTCCCTTGAGTGTGTATATGCAAGGGGGGAGGGAATAGAGGCACCAGGAGAAATTTTCTGTGTGTGTGGTGTTTGTGTTGGTATGTGTGGGTGTGAGAAGATAATGAGACGTGGGGGCAGAGGGTGTGTCACCGCGTGAGGTCCGGTGGGTCGAGGTGAGGCCCTTCGTTCGGTTCCGTCCTGCGCCACATTGGTCGGCCCATGACACATTTAGGAAGACCCATGGATGACTAGTCGTACAAGACAAAGATAGCAGAATTGTGAAGGACTCTGTGTCCACTGACAAAGCCGGCTAGGATTTGTAACCCTAGGTTCTCGGACTAAGGTAACCCTTTATTCTCTGATATTACTATTCATCCAACCTAACTTTAAGGGCATCCTACTGAATGCTCGCTAGAATCATACTAGTCGATTAGGAAGAGAGGTGTGAGATAATGCGTGAGAGACAGGCATAAAGATAATGTGCGTACATGAGACACGAGGCATGTCCATGTATATAGAAAGGTTCGATGAGGATTGTGCGTGTGTATGTTTGTAGAGGAAGAGTGCTTGTGATAAAGGTTAGTGAAAACAGTTGTAAATGGTTACGAGAGGGAGGGAGGGTTATATCTAGAGCATGTGTGAGAAAGACACCTCGGGAGAGTGTGTGAGCATGTGTGAGAGACCACCGATGGAGAGTGAAACTACACGTAAAAGACTGCTCTACACATTGATTAAAGATATAAATTGTATCCAAATATTAGGATGGGATCATGATATTTGCAATTAGCGTAGGAGCGGTCATTGATCCATCGGACATCTAGATTCTATCGAATTTGAGCATGTCTATGTTATTATTCGACACAATTGATCCACATAGTTAGTATTTTGAACTCCACACAATGCATCGCTTTAGCGATCGAATATAAACGTGAGTATAGTTCATGTTGTGTGTGTAAAGCACATTATACATACGAAAGTTACACAATGGACATTTATAAATAGCTACCTATGAACTAGCATACATTTGAATTCAACCTAAGGTGGTTTAAAAAATCGAATTCAACATGAAGTCCATTCAATTATTTGAATTTGATATCATGGCATTTGTAAACCATACCTAAACTATGGGGTACCAATCTTTGCTCTGATTTTGTACATAATAGCATATGTAGTCGTGTACAAAATAGATTCAAATTTAGCTCCTCCATTCCAAAATAATCGTAGTTATAGGATTTTCAAGTGTCAAAATTTCAAAAGGAAGCGGATAATTTAATGAGGTTTTCAAACATACAAGGTCAAATATAACGTTGTCTATTTAGGTCAATCCTCATAGTTCAAGAGTACTCTAAACGTGAATGCTTGTGTTTCAAAATTTCGAACGAGGCAAAAGAGCCTCTACTCGCCTGAAACCGCGTGAGACCAATGTTTGGTAGTACAAGGAAATTACTTTTCTAATAACTCCGACCCGTGAAACCTACCGGCCCGACGTCCAAAGGTCTAAACCGGGGTAGGTTTGTAGCTTCATCTAGACGCCACACAACCGCCTCCGAAAAACATTCATACACAATGGCCGCCTAAGCACACATGCGCACGGCCGAAATCGCTCCCGCCCACTATTTGGGACACCTGGGATTACCATCCTACCCCGACCAGCAAGAGGTCCAAAATTTAAGAGGGGGGCAAAGTTTGTACTTTCCCCAAATTTCAAACAAGCGCCCCATCTTCTGCTCAAAAAGCCAAAACAAGCACATCCTAGACCAAACATGGTTCCCCCACCCGTCCGATTCCCCATTCAGCACTCGTGGGCGCCAAAACTACCTCTCCACCAACCGCTGAAACCCGGCGCCCTCCGTCCGCCACCCCATCCCACCCATCAACCGCTGCCCTCCTCCATCACGTCGGAGCCGATACCGCGACGTCGTCGTCCACCACAACCTCAACCGCAATGCCCTCCACGGCTAGTAGTTGAAGCTGAGGCCGAGCCATCCGTACCCGAGCCAGTTCAACCACGCCGTCCTGCGCCTCACCGTTGTCGCTCCAACTTTGCCACCCTCCACCGCACCGGAGCTGTTCCTGCTAAGTCGTCCTTCGCCACCTCGGATCTGCTTCCCCTCCACCGACATACAGCCACGACAACACAGTCAACAATTTGGCCATGGGTTCATCCAAGCCTACACCCTCCAGAACATCGGTTTCCCCGGTAAAAAGAAGAAGATCGGCGTGAGATGTGGAGGTGACCACACTGGCAAACGAAGAAGGTACTCCTCTTCCCTTATTCGTGCAAATCTTACATCTCTGCTTGCACGGTATTCATCCCACAGAAGACACTACTTGACCGCTTCTTCTTGATACTAGATGTTCCTAGTAACTCACGATGCACAAGGTTTCTCCTCATATTCTATTTCACCTTAGCTAGAGGTCCGTCGCCTCAATTTCAATTTCGCCGCTGATTCCCAATTAACGGAAGCATTCCCGGCGTAACAGCGCTAGTACGACTATTATGCCGGGAAGCAAGCTTTGGTGTTTATCTTAGGGCGCAGCGGCCTAGAGCTACTGGCGCCCGATCTGAAGGTCGGCCGAGATTAAAGGGATGGCTTGGGGGCGCTGCCAAGCACGGCGGTGCTGTGAGGTCGATGGGAGGGCGGGGCGGCGGAGGCATGGGTCTAGGCCGGTGGTCGCTGGCGGTTCGAGAAAGATCGTCAACAGTGACTGGCGGGAGGTAGATGAAGGCTATCTGCCCGTTCCTTATAGATCGGACGGTTCATTAAAAAAATCGACTGACCTATTTATTTTCAGTCAACTGTTATCTTAGATATGACCACATGTGGTGGTGTGCTGGAGGAGTACCTGCATTTCCTGTGCTCATATATTACAAAATCATACGAAGTAGAATCTAATTTTGTTTGCCATGCAATGTTGTAGAGCTATCTATGTCTCCTGTCATTTATTTTTCAGCCACTTGATATCTGCTACTTTTACAGTGCACTAGTTCTGCACACACTTCATCCATACTGTCACTATTGTGTTTTTATGCAAGGGTATTTCAGAGTCTGCTGAAATCGAAGCAAAAAAGAAAAGAGACAAGTCGTGCCAGCTTTCTACGCGGCTAGGCACGGCACGTTACAACGCTTTAAAGGGTGCAGTGTCAGCAGATGGAGATGGTAAACATTGCTCTGGAGTTGATGACCTCGCTCGCAATGAACCACCATCCCAGGTGCTTGCTTTAACTTCGCGATGTCATATTTGGTTGCATGTTCCATATGGTGTCTAGATTGTATTCGAAAGGCCGAAGTCGGTCTTTATTAAGATAAGGAAAGATATTTTTTACATGAACCACCATCCCGTGAGCACCAGAAGACAAATAGCTAGTCGAGGCACCGTCCGAGCCAAAGACAAGCCCAAAGAAAGACAGCATCACCGAAGCCAACCAAAAGCCACGATGGTGGCGAAGCAGCCCGCCTCCCACCGTGCTCTCGTGTCCTAGATGATCATGTTCACCACTCCACCGGATGTCTAGCTTGTATTGCTTCCAATTTGGTTAAATTGCATCTGCTTAGCTTACACATTATACCTTTGAATATGGCATGCCTTTCTGTTTTTGGTACATACTAGTACATCTGTGTATTAACCATGTTCTTACATCAAACTAATGTTCTTGTGTATCCCTCATCAATCACTTATGACGAGGCAGGCAGGCAAGGGGACTATTCCTCATTTAAAGAATGCAACACGGCCTCCGACATGATTCTCAAGAAACAAAAATGCTAGATGAAGATAGTGAATGTAGCTCAGTAGTTGATTACAAGATTTCTACACTAGCATCGCAGTGCTTGCTCTAACTTGGCAGCGTGATATGTGGTTGCATGTTACATATGGTGTCTAGATTGTAATTCTTCCAATCTGTTAAACTGCATGTGCTAGTCTCGCTTAGCTTATACTCCCGTAAATGTGACATTATACTGTAAATGTGACATGCCTTCTCAGATTTAGTACATAGTACATCTGTCTATTAAGCATGTCCTTACATAAAACTATTGTTTTTTTCTATCCCGCATCAATCAATATGACGAGACACCTTTAGTATATGTAGTGTGATATTAGTTGCATCTTTCATATGACTTATAGCATGCGCTGCTTCTAATTTGTTGAAATTCCATTTATGATGGGACACTTTTAACTTGGCAGAGTCATATTGGTTGCATCTTTCATGTGTTGTCTAGCTTGCATTGCTTCTTATTTGCTGGAATGGTTTCTGCTTAGTTTACACAAACAGTTGTGAACATGCCATGCCGTCCGATTTTTCATACATATTCCATCCTGGTATCATGTGTTTGCCTTACATCAAAGTAGTGATTGTCAGTATCATGCATGAGTGAGTTCTGAAGAGAGAATTTTATTGCTTTTTCTTGTCGGTTTTACTTGACAATTCAAAATCAATAAAGCGGAAGGAAGTTAGCAAGGCAGCGGATAAAGGTGCTCCTTTCAAACGGAGGCCTCTACAGTTTCTACTCCTCCACACCCGCAAGATGATTTCCAAGACAACACATGCATAGACACTCAACAAAGCTGTGTTTATGATGAGCACGTCTCCCCTAGTGCAGCATCACTGGTGCTCCCTCTAACTTGGCAATCATTATATGTGGTTGCATGTTATGTGTGATGTCTAGCTTGTATTGCTTCTAATTTTGTTGAATTCCATCTGCTTACTTTACACATTATACTTGAATAAGACACGTGTTCTGCTTTCTAGAACATACAATATCCGCTATCACACCATGTTCTTACATCAAATTACTACTGTTGTGTAACCCGCAACAATCACTTATCATAAGACACGTTTGACTTGGTGTGATATAGGTTACATCTCACATTCTTTTCTAGCTTGTACTAGTAATTTGTTGAAATGGCACTTATGACGAGACAATTTTAACTTGGTAGAGTGATATTCGTTGCATCTTTCATATGGTGTCTAGCTTTCATTGCTTCTAATTTGTTGAAATGCCTTCTCCTTAGTTTACACATCATAAGCTGTGAATATGCAATGATGTGGATATGCAATGGCACTAATGACGAGAGACCTCTAACATGGTAGTGTGATGTTGTTTGCATCTTGCATATGATTTATTTCTTGTACTATTTCACATTTGTTTAAACGCCATTTATGCTGAGACACTGTTAACTTGGCAGAGCGATATTTGTAGCATCTTTCATATGGTGTCTACCTTCCATTGCATTGCTTCTAATTTGGTGAAATGTCTTCTTCTTAATTTACACATCATAGTTCTGGTTATCTCTTCCGTCCTGTTTTTCATACATATTACATCCTCCTATCATGTGGTTGTCTAACATCAAAGTTTAGTTCGTCTACGTCACACATCAATTTGTTCTGAAGAACTAAATTGTTATTCGTTTTTCTTGTCGGCTTGACTTAGAATGGCACAGAGAAAGAGGAAGAAACACAGAATGGCAGGGAATGAGAAGCGGATAAATCCTGCAGATTCTGCTGGTACTGATGGTGCAATAGAAGGTGAAAGTCCAGCGGAAAATTCTACAAACACGGCATCCCATGCTACATGAGCTGCAAAAAAAGCCAAACAGAAACGAATAGCTGCCTCCAAACAAGCAGAGACAGCCCTAGTTCTTGCAACACCTACCACAAGATTACCAACATGACGACTTACTCGTAAGGCCAACCGAGCTAGCAACACGTTCCCAAGCTCCCTTGCCACCTGACACTACTTCCCAAGCACTCTTGACACAAGAGGAGTTGGCAATATCAGATGAACCTTGTGAGCTTCAACAGCAAGAAGGTAGTTCCTGGAGTCAAGTTACAGTTGCATGCTTCTTTATATGTAGTCTCACGGTTTGATGTACACTAACACTTCCTATGTTCGTTGTTGGACTAGCACCTAGGCGCAAGAGGAAACAAACATCAGGGATAATTCTCGATAGGTTAACTAAATCTAGAGGAGGAAGAATGGAGATCCGCTTAGAGGCAGGTTTAAAAGGCCACGTGATGCTCTGAGTCACCAAGTTAGTATCGAGGCAGCGGTTGCCGTTAGGTGTCATGTACGTATCCTCCCAACATGGATTCAAGACAGAATGACAAAGACGAAACCCGCTCAACACCTTCCTCGACCATTTATCTGTAAGTATGGTTATGTATGGAAACTAGTAATATCGCCTTGCTCATCCCATACTTTCTAGGTTGTTGATAATGAGACTCCCATAATTTTCAACAGATGAGGTTTGATAGCCAAGATGATGCAACTAGACAAGCTTGCACCCATGTTTTCAAGTCTGCTTATGACAAGATTGGTATAACTTGAGGAAAACTCACTTTGAAGGCAAGGCTAACAGTGAACTTTCCCAAACATCTCCAGTGGAAAATATATCGGATGAAGACTAGAGGGGCCTTGTTAAACACTGGTCTGATCCGAAGTATCAGGTACATTATATATATGTGATTAGATCACATGTTGAAGTCCTATTTACGCATGTGCCACACAAATCTATCTTCTTGTAGGTGAACTGTTCAAAGAACAAGGCCAACCGTATGAAAGTGAAATTCCAACAGAGGACAGGATCTCGTAGCTATATTGCACATCGCGAGGCTCTTGTAATTAGCTGCTTGTTTCACTCTTTTCATTGCACTATATTATCGATCTATATTGACTTGTTCGAAATGCGAGAGAAAGCCCGCAAGGACCAAAAAGTACCTAAACCAAATGTGTGGAAATCTTCAAGGACCGTCACACCAAAGAAGAAGAAGGGCATGACTACACCACCAAAGCCGCTGTTGTAAGTCCTTAATCCTCATGCCTTTTAACTACTACTTACTCGACTTGTGTCGTTGAATCGCATGGTTTGCAGCCAATGTCTATTACTCTTTTCAATTTTATACACAATTGTCTTAGCGTATCATTGCACCTTACAAGGTTTAAAAGAGAGGAGTGATGTTCCTTTGATCTTGACCCGTAATCTAGTTCCGTGCTGGACTTGCCCACACAACATTACAATTGCCTGTTTGTATGTTCTCAGTTGTTTTGTGATGTGAATGATGTCATACTATGCTTACCGTATTATAAACTTCGTCTCTTTATCCTTAGCCCTCAATACAATGTGAAGAAATAGACAATACATTAGCGATGGTACATGGTCATATGTTTGGAACCTGGTTTTATTATGTACTTTGCAATAAAATACAACTAATATTTTACATGGGTTCACCAGAATAAGTTCTGTATAGAGACCAAAGCTATTTTGTTTGGTTTTGCTGCCTCCTTAATATCTTCTCGCTCGGTACTACTAATGTAAAACCTCAACTTTTCAAATGAGCTATGGAAAAATGGTGGAACCGCCACCTTCGAAGGTGGCGAGGCAACTATAACCGCAATGTCGCCTCTTGCTTTGCGGGGTCAAGACTGCACACCAACAAAGGCCAAAAGCACGCCTGCGTAATCTTGGGTTGGTTGTTAAGGCAATATCGCCCAAACCGCCTCATGATCAAGATATGCAAGCTCAAAGCAATGTTGTATCTGTGCTCCAGACACAAGTCCATTCCCTAACAGAGGCCCTTTGTGAAACAAGGAGAAACATTGCTCAATGTTGTCAAGATATGCATGGTTTTGAAACCAGACTATCAGACATTTTCTATGTTGTACAGGAGCCTAGGGGAAATGAAGGCGAGGGTTATGGTGCTCCATCGGACAATACAGCATGAAAACGTAACAGTCAGGTCAAATGAACCGAGCTTCTGAACTTCTGGTGGTGCATTTATCTGCTAGATTGTTAAGTTTTATGCCAACCTTCGTTTTGTTATATTGTTGTAATTTGTTTTGGTGTGATAGAAAATTTATTCTTAACGTGCAGCCATCGGCTGAAGAAAATAGCAAGCCATTTTTGTATAGTGTAGGGTGTTCCCTATATTTGCACTGGTGGCGATCTTTGATGCCGAGTGGATGTAATCTGTGCAATCGCCTTAATAGCCTAGCGTTAGTTTCGGCCTTATTTATTTCCTAGTCTTCTTTTTCCCTGGTTTGCTAGTGGCCGCAACTACCCATGGGCCATATACGGGCCGTAGGATCCATGGGTCTCCTACGGGCCGTCGATAAATGGGCCTGTAATCAGTGGGCGTCGGGCCATCGATAAATGGGCCTGTAATCGGTGGGCCTCGGGCCGTCGGATAAATGGGTCTACATGGGCCGTAATCGGGCGTAATTGGTATCGGCCCAGCACGGTAACGGGTCGTTAACAGGCCGTAGGACTGCAAAAGCTTAATTCTGTCACAGGCATAAAGGGTCATTAATGGGCCAGAATATAGGACGGGCTGGCCAGAAATGGGCCGACTCTTGCCATGGGCCGAATTTGGTCCATTAGGGTAACAGGCCAGTAACGGGCCGACTCTTGCCATGGGCCGCATTTGGCCCATTTGGGGAACATGCCAGTAACGGGCCGACTCTTGCCATGTGCCGAATTTGGCCCATCAGGGGAACAGGCCAGTAACGGGCCGGAAGTAATCGAGGGCCAAAAAGGAGCCCAAGAATGTATGGGCCGTCAATAGGCCAAAAGCTAACACGGACTAGAAACGGCCCATGTAAATCACGGGTCGTTAACGGGTACAAAGAAAATTACTGTTCATTATGGGCTAGAGTCATCGTGGGCCTGTAAAGAGCCGAAAGATACGAGGGCCTCATATGGGCCGAAAGACGTCGTGGGCCAACATGGGCCGAAAGTGAAATGGGTTGGTGTTATATTCGATGGCCCACATGACGTTGTTGGGCCGATTTCCTTTAGTGCCTAACGGGCCGTGAGTTAATGGGCCGTAAAATGGGCTATTTTTGAAGAGACCGTTAACAGGCTTTTCATGGGCCAGCCCGTTAACTTTTGACCAAGTCAAACGGGCCGGCTTTGTAAGCTAAATGGGCCAGTGGTGGGCCGTGGCACGTGTCGACATATCATAGACGCCTATCTGACCCACTGACGAGCTGACACGTGTTTCGTCCGTCAATTTTACACGTGGAAATTTCCCATTGGTCGGGGCTGTTAACGGGTTATCGGATCCAAAACCCGACCCGATAGCTTAACGGCGTTCCGTTACGGTGGATGCCACGTGTCGGTCACCCTTGAGGAAAGCACTTCTGTGATGCGCAATTTATCGTCATGGAAGTGGACACTTCCGTGATGATAATTTTGGTAATGTCATGGAACACTTCTACGACAAAGACAGTATGACTATCTTGATTCTCATCATAAAATCGTCATGGATGTACATGCATGATGTAAAAACGCGACCTCATCGTGACAAACACGTATCATCACGGAAGTGTATTTTTTTGTAGTGGTAAGTATTTCCCTCAGTTTTTGAGAACCAAGGTATCAATCCAGTAGGAGGCTCCTCAAAAGTCCCATGCACCTACACAAACAAACAAAGAACTCGCAACCAACGCAATAAAGGGGTTGTCAATCCCTTCACGGCCACTTGCGAAAGTGAGATATAATAGAGATAGTAAAATAAGATAAATATATTTTTGGTATTTTATAATATAGTGCAAAAAGTAAAGATGCAGATAAAAGTAGATTGGAAGCAAATATGATAAGAGATAGACCCGAGGGCCATAGGTTTCACTAGTGGCTTCTCTCAAGATAGCATAAGTATTACGGTGGGTGAACAAATTACTGTTGAGCAATTGATAGAAAAACAAATAATTATGAGATTATCTAGGCGTGATCATGTATATATGCATCACGTCCGCAACAAGTAGACTGACTCCTGCCTGCATCTACTACTATTACTCCACACATCGACCGACTCCTGCCTACATCTAGAGTATTAAGTTCATAAGAACAGAGTAACGCCTTAAGCAAGATGACATAATGTAGAGGGATAAACTCATGCAATATGATATAAACCCCATATTTTTATCCTCGATGGCAACAATACAATATGTGCCTTGCAACCCTTCCTATCACTGGGTAAGGAAACCACAAGATTGAACCCAAAGCTAAGCACTTCTCCCATGGCAAGAAAGATCAATCTAGTAGGCCAAACCAAACTGATAATTCGAAGATACTTGCAAAGATAACTCAATCATACATAAAAGAATTCAGAGGAGATTCAAATACTTCTCATAGATAAGCTTGATCATAAACCCACAATTCATCGGATCTCGACAAACACACCGCAAAAAGAGTTTACATCGAATAGATCTCCACAAGAGAGGGGGAGAACATTGTATTGAGATCCAAAAAGAGAGAAGAAGCCATCTAGCTAATAACTATGGACCCGAAGGTCTGTGGTAAACTACTCACAACTCATCGGAGGGGCAAGGATGTTGATGTAGAAGCCCTCCGTGGTTGATTCCCCCTCCGGTGGAGCGCCGACGAAGGCTCCAAGATGGGATCTCGCGGATACAGAAGGTTACGGCGGTGGAAATTTTGTTTCGGTGGATCCCTGGATGTTTTCGGGGTACGTAGGCTTATATAGGAGGAAGAAGTACGTCGGTGGCCGCCCGAGGGGCCCACGAGATAGGGGGCGCGCCCTCCTATCTCGTGGAGGCCTCGGCTGCTTCTTGACTTGCACTTCAAGTTCTCTGGATCATGTGCGTTCGAAAAATCACGCTCCCGAAGGTTTCATTCCGTTTGGACTCCGTTTGATATTCCTTTTCTTCAAAATACTGAAATAGGCAAAAAAACAGCAATACGGCTGGGCCTCCGGTTAGTAGGTTAGTCCCAAAATGGTATAAATGTGTAAAATAAAGCCCATAAACATCCAAAAGGGGTAATATAATAGCATGGAACAATCAAAAATTATAGATACGTTGGAGACGTATCACACACCCATAGAGAATGCTGGGTTTTCAAGCAGGCCGACAAGCTAAACGCCGAACGCAAAGGGAGGGAGACGCCAAGTGAAGACAAGGATGAGCCTCGCCAGCCAAACACTGGGGGACAGAAAAATTCCCACCAGAAGTCAAAATAGTGAATATGATTTACGCAACTCACATACCAAAGAGAAGGCGCAAACACGCACTCTGAGAAGTATACGTTGTAGAGCCCGTCGCCCCCAAGTTCAATCCTTGGTCGGCCTGCCCGATCACTTTTGATCGGAGGGATCATCCGACTAGTATTCGGCACGGAGGATCTGCTGCCTTGGTGCTCGACCCAATAATTGACGGATACCATCTCACCCGAAGTCCTGATGACGGCGGCAGAGTCTTAATCGATATATCGAGACACCGCTCGCAAAATGGGATAGACCCGTCAAGAATCAGCCAAAGTAATACTACCTTTAAAGGAGTTATACCAGGCGTAGAGGCCCGCTGCACAGGCTCTCTAATACTAGAGGTTGTATTCGGTTCTCCTGAATACTTCAGAAGCGAAGAATTAATCTACGACATTGCTACATTCCGAAGCGACTATCACGCACTACTTGGAAGAATGGCCTTCGCTCATTTTAATGTAATACTGCACTATGCTTATCTTAAACTTAAGATGCCCGGTCCACGTGGCGTCATCACAGTTAGCGGAAATACAGAGTGTTCCTTACGTGCGGAAGAATATGTGGTGGCTCTAGCAGCTGAACACTGAACGACCTCTCCAACTAGAATAAATGATCGGTCGTCAAGACCACGGACACGGTTAGACGAGTCCGACGCACCACCAGTTATAACAGCCCAGATAAACCTGAGCTTGGGACGATGGATATACCCCCATAGGTGGCGCTAGGGGCTGCCCACATGTAAAAAAATACCATAGTTCGGCTTGACCCTATTAATACAATAACATGTTGCATTTTCATGGTTCGTTCAGAATAACCAACTTTTCGCACGAAGTCTTTCACCTGGGTTTTTCCTTTTTACAGATGATCATCGTGAAACACCCTTCTAGGATAGTGCACAACGGAGACAAAGGCGCATACGTGCAGCAGGGCCCCGCTCAAAGGTTTCTTTTTAGATTAAGACCCTGCGTAAACCTTTTTTTAATGTCTCTTATTGCTTCATACCCTCCGGACACTTAACACAATCGGGAGGGATACTGGCGTTATTGGCATTTCGTCACGTAGACTAATGCATGTACCTGGAAACTCAGGGCTCATTATCAAGGGCGTTACTCAGCCCAGTATATGTTGTAAAGTCCGAATACCTTACAGAGTGTTCGGCGTCGCGAGTTTGGCCTTATATGCATCAGCTCCGAATCATGTCTTTGGTCAATAGTTGGGTTTGCCCGGCTCCCGTGTTTTGCTACCTTACGTTCCGCTCTATCGGCTAAGGTGGCACCGGGAGAACTACTACGATTGTGCCCTGGTTCATCTGGATGAGCACCTCAGTAGAGAAAGCCGAAAACTGACTGTCATGATATAGCGCGAGACTGGTCAACCACTCGATGACTCACCGGAATCTTTGCGATTCCTCCGCATTAATGAAGGACCGGTTTCCCGGTCATGTACGTACGCACATCATATTCGAATGATCGCAGAAGTACCAGGGGCTATATAGTAGCCCCACTGTCAAACTCCTATGGCTAAGTGAAAGTGTTAAAGCTATATAGTCTGATTGCCTGGTTTGCCGCGCTATCACCTCCTTAACGGACCAAGACGTTGGATCAAGTGTGATTACGCACTTTTTCGAACACCCCCGCATTATATGCGTGGGGGCTGAAGCCGACGACTGCAAACTTTCAGGTTATATACATACATAAACGGCCGCACAGGAGGCACTATAATACTTTCGGGCAAAAGTATAAACACAGCCTTTATAATCAACGTAGCATTGTTTTTACAATTCAGATACATGTCACTCGAACATGGTCCTCTTCGAGCACTGAGCCTCTATTAAACGGGCGCCTTCTAGGACTTCTTCAAAATAGTGCTCGGCCGGGTCCTGGCCTCCCGCCAGACCTCGGGTTGCAATAGCGGTGGCCTCCATCCCTGCCCAATATGTTTTAACATGGGCAAGAGCCATCCGCGCACCCCCTATGCACGCCGACCTCTTCACAACGTCGATATGCGACACAGCACCAAGGAATTGTTGCACTAAACCAAAATAAATGTTCGGCCTTGGTCCCTTCAGCCAAAGACGATCCACGACAGACCTCATAGCAAGCCCGGACAACCTATGGAGCTCGGCCCATGCGGCCATCTTTTCATTCAACGGCAGCGGACGTGTCGGGGCACTGAACTGCGACCAGAACAACCTTTCCACCTCATGATCTTTCGATTGAAAAACTTAGTCGCATCAGCAGCACTCTTTGCCAAGTCCGCATACGCGTCTGCGACACTCCATAACTGATCCAGAGGGGCATACTTCGGATCTCCAAACTTCATCCGCAACAAAAAGGGCCTACCAGCCGTGATATCTCCGGCTTCACGAAGCTCCTCCTTTATCCCTCTAATTTCAGAGTGAGTTTCCTTGGCCGCCTGCAATGCCTTCTTCAGGTCAGCCGCTTTCGCTTGGCTTTCCTTTTCAAGGAGCTCATAGCGGCCGACGGCATCTTTCATCTCAACAACCATCTTGGCTATCTTATCTTAGCTTTGGTGATGAGCAGCCTGTTCGGCTTTTAACTCTTCGGCCGCCTTTAGGGCAGCCGCATCGCTTCTTCTGGCTTGTTCCTTGGCTTGGGCAAGCTCCGCCCGAAGGGTCTCCATGGCAGCAACTCCATCTGCAGTCACAACATATTATAGATACTAGCATCATGCTCCTCTTAACATTGGAGGACAATCCGAAAATACATACCCTAGGCCTCGTCAAGCCACCTGTTCACAAGCACGATGTAGGCATCCGCCACATCAAGCTGCTGCTTCAGTTCGGCAAAATTAGCAGTCTGGTCAGCCACCGGACCCTCAGCCGCCTGCACATAAAAGTAGCACGATCATTACCTGGGACTATGATCCTCTGTTTGCCGCCTCTGGATGGCAACCAGAGTCTCAAGGGCTACTATCTATACAGAGCACACCTAGCGTGTGCGGTACCGTCAAAAATACATATTATTTTGCATACCTCAAAGCCTCTTAGCAGGCTCGTAAAAGCTTCATTCAACCCGCTTTTGGCGGATGAAATCCTCTCAACCACCATACCCATTAAGGTACGATGTGCCTCTGAGATAGCCGCTTGCTCCAGAAGACCTATCAGTGTGTCCGGTTGTGCATCGAACAGTCCCGGACTCTTTCTGTTGCTCTCCTTGGGAGCCGAATACTCCGGACTTCGGGCGGCCGAAGAGTTACCTTCTGGCCTTGGCGGATCAGGAGAAATCCTTGGTGACGACACCTCGGGGTCATCCGCCCCATGAGGCGGGGAGGCAGGAGGAGGCATTTCGCTCTCCATCATCTCCGAAAGAAGATCCCTTGAAGACGAACTCTGTTGAGAAGGGCTACGAGCCGGACTGCAAGATATATGTCTCGGTTATTGTTCTTAGAGAAAAAGCAGGATATATTTACCAAACTACTTTTGTTCACTTATAGCTCGGTTGAGGGCTGGCCCCCTTGCGGGCGCTGTGCGGTAAGAATGCCCTCCGGGGCTGGGCCCCCTGGCGAAGGTATCTTCCCTCGTTTGGAAATCTCCTTTTCCAGGTCTTCAGAGGTGGCCCTTTTCTTCCCTTGGGGAGTGTGGATTCTAGATTCACCTCCCCGATTATCCTCCTTCGTGGAGACACTAATTCCCCCGATTTGGATGTGTAATGTGTGAGGCCCGCTTTCGGCTTATTTATTCCCCCCTTCATCTTCTCCTTATGGCACTTGATAAGGTGCGCGCTCGAGCATCCTAGTTAGAACAGGATCCAACGAGCCTTCGGGAAGGGGGGCCGAACACCTGATCTTCTCCGCCTTTCTTATCCAGCCCTGGCCGAGAGCAATGTTTCAGAATGATGTTGTAACAAATATAAAAGACGACATGTTTGGTTGCGGAATTACTTACTTGGGTATCCGGACGGTTGCAGTTAAGACCCACATCCTCGATGGTGTCCGGACACTTTATTCGTGATTCGAAGAACAATCCATACATCCCTTCGAGCGTCATGCCGAAGAATTGTTGAATAGTTCGCGGTCCTTCCGGGTTGAACTCCCACATACAGAGAGATCGACGTTGGCATGGCAGGACCCGACGAACTAGCATTACTTGCATTACCTTGACGAGATTGACATCCCTCTCGAGGAGATCTTGGATGCGGCTTTGCAATGTCAGCACGTCATTAACTGGCCCCCAGTCCAGCCCCTTGTTGACCCATGACGCTAGTTGAGGTGGAGGACCCGGGCGGAAGACAGGGGGGCCGCCCGCTTTGGACCTCGGGGAGCTGTGATGTAAACCACTCCCGTTGCCATAAATCGGACACTTCCGGGAAGGAACCCTTTGGCCATGGGGCGTCGGCGCCTTTGCTTATTGTGGCACCTCCGCACTCTGTGTGTCGCCCATCGATCATCTTCGGCTTCACATTGAAGGTTTTGAGCCATAGGCCGAAGTGTGGGGTGATGCGGAGGAAGGCCTCACACACGACGATAAATGACGAGATGTGAAGGATGGAATCTGGAGCTAGATCATGGAAATATAGCCCGTAATAGAACATGAGCCCTCTCACAAAGGGATCAAGACTAAAACCTAGCCCTCAGAGGAAGTGGGAAACAAATACGACACTCTCGTTGGGTTCGGGAGTAGGGATGACCTACCCTTGAGCAGGCAGCCTGTGCGGGATTTCGGCAGTGAGATACCTGGCCTCCCTAAGCTTCTTGATGTCCTCCTCTATGACAGAGGAGGCCATCCACCGGCCTTGAAGGTTGGATCCGGACATGCTTGAAGGTCTGAAGCGTTTAGCTTGAGCTTTGGGTGTTGGAACTTGAGGTGGGGGGAGGGAAGGATCGAGCATGGGAAGAAAAGGACAGGCCTTGGCCCCTTTATAAAGAGGGTAAATATCAAGCCTCCTCCGCGTGACTGTTTGGAACTTGCCTAAGTTCGAGGAGTCGTACTAACAAGCACGGTTGGGTTACCCACACCAGTATTGATGAGAATCCTGTGATAAGGGGAACACGATCTCTGCTTCGACAAGACGTGCCAATAAAACCGCCTCGCAACACGTGCAGTGGTAGGCTGGGAAAAACGGTTCGTAATAACCGGGCCGCGGCATGATGTCACGCTATGAATCATCATCAGATTAGATTTGTGGAATATTGTGCACTCTACGATGGTATGTGGAAATTATTTTGTAGAGCCGTACACGATCCTTGTGTTCAAAATCTTCTATGGAGTATTTGGAGAAGGAACCCGCCTTGCAATGCCGAAGACAATCTGCGCGCCGGACTCATCGTCATTGAAGCCTGGTTCTGGGGCTACTGAGGGAGTCCTGGATTAGGGGGTCCTCAGATAGCCAGACTATATACTTTGGCCGGACTGTTGGACTATGAAGATACAAGATTGAAGACTTCGTCCCGTGTCCGGCTGGGACTCTCCTTTGCGTGGAAGGCAAGCTTGGCAATTCAGATATGTAGATCTCCTTCTTTGTAACCTACTCTGTGTAACCCTAGCCCCCTCCGGTGTCTATATAAACCAGAGGGTTTAGCCCGTAGGACGACAATCATAATCATATGCTAGCTTCTAGGGTTTAGCCTCTACGATCTCATGGTAGATCAACTCTTGTAATACTCATATAATCAAGATCAATCAAGCAGGAAGTAGGGTATTACCTCCATCGAGAGGGCCCGAACCTGGATAGACATCGTGTCCCCCGCCTCCTGTTACCATTAGCCTTAGACGCACAGTTCGGGGCCCCCTACCCGAGATCCGCTGGTTTTGTCACCGACACTCGGAATGGCCTGAAAATCCTTGGAGCAACTTTTCAGAATTAATAAAAAATGTTGGCGAAAGAATTAACACCAGGGGGCCCACACCCTGTCCACGAGGGGTGCCCCCTAGGGCGCGCCCCCTGCCTCGTGGGCCCCCTGGACCTCCACCGACCTCAACTCCATTCCATATATTCATGTTCGCGGAGAAAAAAATCAGAGAGAAAGTTTCATCACGTTCTACGATACAGAGCCGCCGCCAAGCCCTAAACTCTCTCGGGAGGGTTGATTTGGAGTCCGTTCAGGGCTCCATAGAGGGGGATTCGTTGCCGTCGTCATCATCAACCATCCTCCATCACCAATTTCATGATGCTCACCGCCGTGCATGAGTAATTCCATCGTAGGCTTGCTGGATGGTGATGGGTTGGATGAGATTTACCATGTAATCAAGTTTTTTATTAGTGTTTGATCCCTAGTATCCACTATGTTCTGAGATTGATGTTGCTATGACTTTGTTATGCTTAATGCTTGTCACTAGGGCCCGAGTGCCATGATTTCAGATCTGAACCTATTATGTTTTCATGAATATATGTGAGTTCTTAATCCTATCTTGCAATTCTATGGTCACCTATTATGTGTTATGATCCAACAACCCCGAAGTGACAATAATCGGGATACTTCTCGGTGATGACCGTAGTTTGAGGAGTTCATGTGCACTAAGGGCTAATGCTTTGGTCCGGTACTCTATTAAAAGGAGGCCTTAATATCCCTTAGTTTCCATTAGCACCCCGCTTCCATGGGAGGGTAGGACAAAAGATGTCATGCAAGTTCTTTTCCATAAGCACGTATGACTATATTCGGAATACATGCCTACATTACATTGATGAACTAGAGCTAGTTTTGTGTCACCCTATGTTATAACTATTACATGAGGAATCGCATTCGACATAATTATCCATCACTGATCCAATGCCTATGAGCTTTTCACATATTGCTCTTTGCTTATTTACTTTATTTATTCTTTTTGTTACAATTACTACAAAACTGCTCTCACACTTTTGCTATCATTACGTTATTTCCATACTACTTTGCTACTTAATACTTTGCTGTAGATAGTAAGGTATCCAGGTGTGGTTGAATTGAAAACTCAACTGCTAATACTTGAGAATATTCTTTGGCTCCCCTTGTGTCGAATCAATAAATTTGGGTTGAATACTCTACCCTCAAAAACTGTTGCGATCCGCTATACTTGTGGGTTATCAAGACTATTTTCTGGTGCCATTGCCGGGGAGCATAGCTCTATTCTTTGAGTCACTTGGGATTTATATCTGCTGATCACTATGAGGAACTTGAAAGACGAAAGAACTAAGATTTATCCCTCAACTACGAGGGGAGGTAAGGAACTGCCATCTAGCTCTGCGCTAGATTCTCCTTCTGTTATGAGTAAACTTGCGACACCTAAACCTGCTTCTGCTATTAATTCTAATTTGTCGCATGTTATTGATGATGCCACTTCTACTATGCATGATACTTATGATGAAACTACTTCTATGCCTGTTACTACTGTGCCATTAGGTGAATATCTTGATGAACAACTTGCTAGGGTTAGAGAGAATGAAATTCTTGAAACTGATATTATTGAAGATAGTGATGATGAAGGTTCTCCCCCTAAATATGAATTGTCTATTGTTCCTGAGGGTTATGTTATGGATGAAGAAACTGCTAGAGATTTTCTTGCTTGCAATGGTAGATCTGATCTTAAGAAGTTATTAGCTAAACTGAAACAGAAATGTCTGAATGCTAGAATGAAATATGACCCTGCTTTTGCTACTTCACCTATCTTTGTTACTGATAAGGATTATGAATTCTCTGTCGATCCTGAGATAAATAATTTGGTTGAATATGATCCTTTCGATGGCTATGAATCTGAAACTGTTGTGGCACATCTTACTAAATTGAATGATATAGCCACCCTATTCACTAATGATGAGAAATCTTGCTACTACTATATCCTTAAGATATTTCCGTTCTCATTAAAGGGTGATGCTAAAACTTGGTTTAATTCTCTTGATCCTGGTTGTGTGCGTAGTCCCCAGGATATGATTTATTACTTCTCTGCTAAATATTTCCCTGCTCATAAGAAAGAAGCTGCCTTAAGGGAAATATATAATTTTGTGCAAATTGAAGAAGAGAGTCTCCCACAAGCTTGGGGGAGGCTTCCCCGGTTACTTAATGCTTTGCCTGATCATCCTCTTAAGAGAAATGAAATACTTGATATCTTTTATAATGGACTAACCGATGCTTCCAAAGACCATTTGGATAGTTGTGCTGGTTGTGTTTTCAGGGAAAGAACAGTCGATCAAGCTGAATTGCTATTGAATAATATGTTGACTAATGAAAATAATTGGACACTTCCTGAGACAACTCCTAAGCCAATTCCTAATCCAACTCCTAAACCAACTCCGAAGAAAAGGGGAGTTCTATTTCTCAGTCCTGAAGATATGCAAGAGGCAAAGAAATCTATGAAAGAAAAAGGTATTAAAGCTGAAGTTGTTAAGAATTTTTTTTTGACACCTGAAACAGTAGGAGAGGCTCCTACTGTGTACATTAATTAAAGTATCAAAAGTTCTTACAAGATCATAACCTTACATCCATGGCCATGATATAAAACAGAGTGTTAGGTGGGGTGAGAAAGGTAAAGGACTACCCTACGGATGTACAAAGTTCTCTAGGAAAGAGGGAACAAACCCTCTGTGTCTCTCCTTGGCCATATGAATAAGGAGAGAAAAGTCATCTTTGAATCTTGTTGCCCACGAACCGATAGAAGGAGCAATGCCTCGAAAATGTTTATTATTCCTCTCTTTCCACTGGCTCCAAGAGGCATACAGGAAAATCTCCATGAACATTGGGTTGTTCCAAGCAGTTTTGGCTTCTTGGATCCAAAATAATCTATCCTTGTGTAGCCCAGTGGATATGCAAAGTGTCCCAACAAGCCTTGCTGAATGGGCAGTGAAAGATCATATGCTCAAGAGTTTCCTCGCCATTACTACCGCAGAGGATGCATCCATAGTTGTCTCCAATATTATAGCTTCTTCTCTTTAGCATATTCCTTGTGTTAAGACGATCAAAGAGAAGTAACCACCCAAAGACTTTGATTTTCATTGTGGCAGAAGATTTCCAGAGCCATTTGTAAGCTTTGTGAGCTGACACATCTCGAAAATAGAATTTGTAGTAACTTTTGGCCGTGTAGACGTCATACCCCCAGGCATAGCACCACTGATCCCTCTCAACGTCATCAACCTGGTTACCAACATGTGCTGTGATTTCCTGGATATGTCTCAGCTCATCATGAGCTTGCATGGAGAGGGGAAGGTGGAAGGTTTCATTGAGATTTTGGCTCCCAAGGAAGTTTCTAACTGAGATATCTTCAAGTTTGGCGTAAGAAAATGCACGTGGGTGTGATTATACTAGTACCTCATCAAGCCAAAGGTCTTTCCACATCAGAACCGTGTCCCCCGAGTGAACAATCACATGGGAGATGCCTCGATAAGCTGGAGTAAGTTTGAGAATGTCTTTCCACCAGAATGAACCACGCGGGTTTGAGGCATGAGGGATCTTGTCCGCATAGTAAGTAGACCAAATCAAGTCCACCCATGGCACATCCCAATGATTGTAGAATTTATGTAGGTATTTCATGAGCAATGCATCATTTTGGGTTTTAATGTCCAGAACCCCAAGGCCTCCACAATCTTTAGGGCGGCATACCATTTGCTAGGAGGCCAGAGAGTTGCACTTGTCTCTATCATCCGTTTTCTTTGTCCAAAGGGCTTTCCTTCTTATTTTGTCAAGAAGGTCAATGATCTTTGGCGGTAATTTCAGAGTGCACAACGCAAATATTATTAAGGACGTGATGAAAGAATTCAACAATGACAATTTGCCTCCGTAAGATATCATCGACAAGGTGGAGGAGAGATGTCTTTCAACTCCACAGACTAGAGGCATTAGATCTTGTACCGTTGGTTTCGAAGTACCCATGGGTAGGCCAAGGTAAGTGAAAGGTAGTTTTCCTATCACACAACCAAATATTTGAGCAATATGTTGAGCAGTGGCAGCATCACAATTCAGAGGAACAAGGGTTGACTTGTGGAAGATGATTTTGAGCCCAATGGAAGTTGCATAATCAGTTAGAATTTGCTTGACTAAAGTAGCTTGATCAACACAGGCCGGTAGTAACATGATTGTATCGCCAGCATACTGTATGACCGGATAGTCTGATTGGTTGGGTCGATTGAAAGGCAGTTTCAGATCATTTCTCCTATAAGAATCATTGATAGCCGCTTGAAGTAGGTCAGCGGCAAGGACAAAAATGAGGGGGGACAGGGGATCCCCCTATCGAACACCACATTTGCAATGGAATTGACGACCTGGCACTCCATTAAGGAGAACAGAGGATTTGCCCGGTGTGAAAATGTCTTTGATCCAGCCCAACCACTTATCATTGAATCCCATGTTCTTCATAATTTCAATCATGACGTCATGTTCTATGGTATCGAGCGCTTTGGCGAAGTCCAACTTAAGCAAAACAATTGGTTGCTTAGAGTTTTGCAATTGATATATATATATATTCAAATGCCCACGCAAGGCAGTCTTGGATGGACCTCTTTTTCAAAAAACCGTACTGGTTGCGGTGTATGATCTTCAAAATAACTTTTTGCAACCGATTAGCCAGGAGTTTAGTGATGACTTTAAGGCGGCAATTAAGAAGACTGATGGGTCGGAAGTCATTAACTCCTTGTGGTGCGGCAACTTTGGGGATGAGAGTAATATAACCATCATTAATGCTCTGAAGATTAAGCCCTCCATCAAATAACTGATCACATAAAGCATATAAGTCTTCTTTTATTATGTGCCAACAAGACTTGAGGAATGAGCCATTAAATCCATCCGGTCCTGGTGCCTTGTCGGCTGGCATTTCTTTGATAACGAGGTCAATCTCCTGTCTTGTGAATGGTATAGTTAGAGCGTCAAGACCATCAATCCTCTTGATAATACTAGCAAGATTAAATTTCATCTCATGCTTGGATGAGGTACCAAGTCTTTCTTTGAAGGAATGAAAGGTGACAGACTCCTTGCTCGCATGATCTTCAGCAACCGTGCCATCTTGGAGGGTGAGGGAGGCGATATTATTCCTTCAGATCTTTACGACGCCATGGCCTGGAAAAACTTGGAGTTCTCATCACCAAAACGAACCCAGCGAATGGTGCACCTTTTCTTCCAATACTGTTTCTGGTATGATAGAAGTCGCAAAATGTGGGCTTTGAGGATAGTTCGAAAATTGGTCTCAGGAATGGTCAGCCTCCTTTTGTTTTCAATTGCATCCAGATCAAACAAAGCCTTATTGGAGTTGTTAATGGCAATGGATAGGCGGGAGATATTCTTGCTCCAATGTTTTAGACAGTGACGCAAGTGTTTGAATTTTCTACAGAGGATAGTTGCACTGTTGGTCGCTCTGACTGGCTTATCCCAAGCTGCTTGGACAGTTTCCATGAAACCAGGGTGCTCAATCCAGTACGGCTCGAACCAGAAAAGTTTACTCCATGGGATTGTTGTTTCGATTGTGATAACACACGGGAAGTGGTCTGACACAGGTTTACCTAAAGGTTTAACAATGGTATTGGGGTAAGCATGTGTCCAATTACAAGAAGTAAAGAACCAGTCAAGCTGTTCTAATAGGGGATCTTGTTGCATGTTACTCCATGTAAAAGTGCGGCCCTTGATTGGTAATTCAACCAAACTTTGTGATCGTATGAAATCATTAAATGTGATCATATCATTTGCGTTCCCTCCCGGTTTATTATGGTTATTTGGGCTGCGGATATAGTTGAAGTCCCCCACGAGAAGCTGCTACGTCTTGAGATTGCGTTGGTTTTCCTCGAAGAGGAGAGGGTGATGCAACAAGTGTAGCGTAAGTATTTCCCTCAGTTTTGAGAACCAACGTATCAATCCAGTAGGAGGCTCCTCAAAAGTCCCACGCACCTACACAAACAAACTAAGAACTCACAACCAACGCAATAAAGGGGTTGTCAATCCCTTCACGGCCACTTGTTAAAGTGAGATCTAATAAAGATAGTATGATAAGATAAATATATTTTTGGTATTTTATGATATAGATACAAAAAGTAAAGATGCAAATAAAAGTAGATTGAAAGCAAATATGATAAGAGATAGACCCGGGGGCCATAGGTTTCACTAGTGGCTTCTCTCAAGATAGCATAAATATTACGGTGGGTAAACAAATTACTGTCGAGCAATTGAGAGAAAAGCGCATAGTTATGAGATTATCTAGGCATGATCATATATATAGGCATCACGTCCATAACAAGTACACCGACTCCTGCCTGCATCTACTACTATTACTCCACACATCGACCGACTCCTGCCTGCATCTAGAGTACTAAGTTCATAAGAACAGAGCAATGCATTAAGCAAGATGACATGATGTAGAGGGATAAACTCATGCAATATGATATAAACCCCATCTTGTTATCCTCGATGGCAACAATACAATACGTGCCTTGCAACCCTTTTTGTCACTGGGTAAGGACACCGCAAGATTGAACCCAAAGCTAAGCACTTCTCCCATGGCAAGAAAGATCAATCTAGTAGGCCAAACCAAACTGATAATTCGAAGAGACTTGCAAAGATAACTCAATCATACATAAAAGAATTCAGAGAAGATTCAAATATTATTCATAGATAAACTTGATCATAAACCCACAATTCATCGGATCTCGACAAACACACCGCAAAAAGAGTTTACATCGAAAAGATCTCCAGAAGAGAGGGGGAGAACATTGTATTGAGATCCAAAAAGAGAGAAGAAGCCATCTAGCTAATAACTATGGACCCGTAGGTCTGTGGTAAACTACTCACAACTCATCGAAGGGGCAAGGATGTTGATGTAGAGGCCCTCCGTGGTCAATTCTCCCTCCGACAGAATGTCGGCGAAGGCTCCAAGATGGGATCTCGCGGATACAGAAGGTTACGGCGGTGGAAATTGTGTTTCGTGGTGCCCCTGGATGTTTTCGGGGTACGTAGGTATATATAGGAGGAAGAAGTACGTCGGTGGCCGCCCAAGGGGCCCACAAGACAGGGGGCGCGCGCTACAGGGGGGGCGCGGCCTCCTATCTCGTGGCTTCCTTGGAAGCTTCTTGACTTGCACTCCAAGATCTCCGGATCACGTTCGTTCCAAAAATCACGCTCACGAAGGTTTCATTCCGTTTGCACTCCGTTTGATATTTATTTTCTTCGAAATAATGAAATAGGCAAAAAAAACAGCAATATGGGCTGGGCCTCCGGTTAGTAGGTTAGTCCCAAAAATGATATAAATGTGTAAAATAAAGCCCATAAACATCCAAAAGGGGTAATATAATAGCATGGAACAATAAAAAATTATAGATACGTTGGAGACGTATCAAGCATCCCCAAGCTTAATTCCTGCTCGTCCTCGAGTAGGTAAATGATAAAAAGAGAATTTTTGATGTGGAATGCTACCTAGCATAATTCATAATGTAATTTTCTTTATTGTGGCATGAATGTTCAGATCCAAATGATTCAAAATAAAAGTTCATATTGATAAAAGAAATAGTAACACTTCAAGCATACTAATCAAAGTAATCATGTCTTCTCAAAATAACATGGCAAAAGAAAGTTCATCCCTACAAAATCATATAGTTAGGCTATGCTTCATTTTCGTCACACAAAGATGTTCCCAACTTCTATACCCCCGATGACAAGCCACGCAATTGTTTCATACTTAAATAATCTCAAACTTTTTCAACCTTCACGCAATACATGAGCGTGAGCCATGGATATAGCACTATGGGTGGAGTAGAATATGATAATGGGGATTGTGTGGAGAAGACAAAAAAGGAGAAAGTCTCACATTGACGAGGATAATCAACGGGCTATGGAGATGCCCACCAATTGATGTCAACATGAGGAGTAGGAATTGCCATGCAACGGATGCACTAGAGCTATAAATGAATGCTCAACAAAAGAAAACTAGTGGGTGTGCATCCAACTTGCTTGCTCACGAAGACCTAGGGCATTTGAGGAAGCCCATCGTAGGAATATACAAGCCAAATTCTATAATGAAAAAATCCCACTAGTATGAAAAAGACAACTTATGAGACTCACTATATGAAAAACATGGTGCTACTTTGAAGCACAATATATGAGACTCACTACATGAAGAACAAGGTGCTACTTTGAAGCACAAGTGTGGAAAAAGAGATAGTAACATTGCCCTTTTTATTTATTTTCTTTTTTTTCTTCTTTTTTTTTCTTTTTTTTGGGCCTTTCTTTTTTTTCTTTTGGCCTTTCTTTCTTTCTTTTTTTTCTTTTCTTTGGGCAATGCTCTTATAATGATGATCATCACACTTCTATTGATTACAACATAAGAATTACAACTCGAAACTAGAACAAGATATGACTCTATATGAATGCCTCCGTGATGTATCGGATGGTGCAATGAATCAAGAGTGACATGTATGAAAAATTATGCATGGTGGCTTTGCCACAAATACGATGTCAACTACATGATCATGCAATGGCAATATGACAAAAGTAAAGTATGTCATGATGATGAACGGAATGGTGGAAAGTTGCATGGCAATATATCTCGGAATGGCTATGGAAATGCGATAATAGATAGGTATGGTGGCTTTTTTGAGGAAGATAAAGGGAGGTTTATGTGTGATAGAACGTATCGTATCACGGGGTTTGGATGCACCGGCGAAGTTTGCACCAACTCTCAAAGTGAGAAAGGGCAATGCACGGTACCGAAGAGGCTAGCAAAGGTGGAAAGGTAAAAGTGCGTATAATCCATGGACTCAACATTAGTCAAAAGAACTCATATACTTATTGCAAAATTTAGAAGTCATCAAAAATCAAGTACTACGCGCATGCTCCTCGGGGGATAGATTGGTAGGAAAAGACCATCACTCGTCCCCGACCGCCACTCATAAGGATGCACAAGCCATGTACACTTCATGTTTCAAATTTGTTACACAACTTTAACCATACGTGCATGCTACGGGACTTGCTAACTTCAACACAAGCATTGTTAAATTCATAATCACCCAACTAGCATGACTTTAATATCACTACCTCCATATCTCAAAACAATTATCAAGCATCAAATTGATCATAGCATCCAATTCACTCCTATGATAGTTTTTATTATACCCAACTTGGATGCCTACCATTCTAGGACCAATTTTATGACCATAGCAAATACCATGATGTTCTAAAAGACTCTCAAAATAATATAAGTGAAGCATGAGAGACTAGAAATTTCTTCAAAATTAAGACACCACCGTGCTCTAAAAGATATAAGTGAAGCACTAGAGCAAAAACTAGCAAGCTCAAAAGATATAAGTGAAGCACATAGAGTATTCTTGCAAATTCTAATCAAATAGGGTTCTCCCAAAAGGTGTGTACAGCAAGGATGATTGTGGTAAACTAAAAAGCAAAGACTAATATAATACACGACGCTCCAAGCAAAACACATATCATGTGGCGAATAAAAATATAGCTCCAAGTAAAGTTACCAATGAACGAAGACGAAAGAGGGGATGCCTTCCCGGGGCATCCCCAAGCTTAGGCTTTTGGCTATTCTTGAATATCTTGGGGTGCCATAAGCATCCCCAAGCTTAGGCTCTTGCCACCCTTTATTCCATAGTCCATAAAAGCTTTACCCAAAACTTGAAAACTTCACAACACAAAACTCAACAGGAAATCTTATAAGCTCCGTTAGTGAAAGAAAACAAAATCACCACATAAGGTACTGCAATTAAATCATTCTTTATTTATTTTGGTGTTAAACCTACTGTATTCCAACTTTCTTATGGTTTATAAACTAATTTACTAGCCATAGATGCATTGAAATAAGCAAAAAACACACGAAAAACAGAATCTGTCAAAAACAGAACAGTCTGTAGAAATCTGTAACTAACGAAAACTTATGGAACTCTAAACATCCTACCAAAATAGTAAATCCTGGAAAATTTGTTTATTGAACAGCAGAAAAAATAATCAACGCAAAAGCACGTTCCTGTGATTTAACAAAATTATATTCGTGCGCGCAAAGTTTCTGTTTTTCAGCAGAATCAAATCAACTATCATCGTAGGTTATCCTATAGGTTCTACTTGGCACAAACAATAATTAAAAGATAAAAACACATCTAAACAGAAGGTAGATGAAAGATTATTACTAAACAGGAGCAAAAACAAAAAACATAAAGAAAATTGGGTTGCCTCCCAACTAGCGCTATCGTTTAACGCCCCTAGCAAGGCATAAAAGCAAGGATAGATCTAACGAGTGCCATCTTTGGCACTAAATTCATAAGTAGACCGCTTGTGATCTCTAGGGATTTCTCCCCTTTTAGCAATGGCTAAACCTTTAGGCACAAATTCAAGAAATTCATTGGTAGCAAAAGGTTCCTTAACGATAGAGAGACAACTTGGAAGAACACTTATGGATTTGAGATCCACGTCTCCCTTACTAGAAGATTCACCCTTATTTTTAGGAACATAAATAAACTTGGCAGTTTTAGTAGGGGGTTTTGGAGTGTTTTTCATGGGGGAAAATGCTGAACCAAAGTTTGTAATGATATCCTCAAGTTTACCGATTCTAGCAGAGTCTAGATCTATTTTTTCATTGACTATAGGTTCTTTTTCTTTAAGATTTTTCAAAGTAACTCCAACCCTAGATCCAAATTGGGTAATGTGATTATGAATCTTTTTATCCAAATTTTCAATCAACTCAACAGTGGCAATTTTATCGTTGCATCACATGTTCTAGAGTTAAAACCGTTCCATTAACCAAAAGAGGTGGTGGGCCAAACAAATCTAACATAGCATTATAAGCATCAAAAGTATGGCTACTCATAAAATCACCTCCGGTAGCAATATCAAGAACACATCTATTCCAAGGAGTAATGCCTACATAAAAATTGCGGAGAAGAAGGGAAGTAGCAAGCTTCCTAGTAGCTTTATATTGGGCATTGCAAATTCTATGCCAAGCATCTTTTAAACTTTCCCTCTCCCTTTGCTTAAAATTGTGAATTTCTTGTTCGGGAGTGAGAATAAGGATAGGAGGACTAGCCATGACGACAAGGTAAATGAACTAACACATGAGCAAACAACGGCAAGCGAGAAAGAGAGGAGGAGATTGGGAACAAGAGGCGAATGGCAAATAATGTAAATGTGAGGGAGATGGGTTTGTGATGGGTACTTGGTATGTCTTGACTTGAGCTAAGACCTCCCCGGCAATGGTGCGAGAAATCCTTCTTGCTACGTCTTGAGCTTGCGTTGGTTTTCCTCGAAGAGGAGAGGGTGATGCAGCAAGTGTAGCGTAAGTATTTTTCTCAGTTTTGAGAACCAAGGTATCAATCCAGTAGGAGGCTCCTCAAAAGTCCCACGCACCTACAGAAACAAACTGAGAACTCGCAACCAACGCAATAAAGGGGTTGTCAATCCCTTCACGGGCACTTGCAAAAGTGAGATCTAATAAAGATAGTATGATAAGATAAATATATTTTTGGTATTTTATGATATAGATGCAAAAAGTAAAGATGCAAATAAAAGTAGATTGAAAGCAAATATGATAAGAGATAGACCCGAGGGCCATAGGTTTCACTAGTGGCTTCTCTCAAGATAGCATAAATATTACGGTGGGTGAACAAATTACTGTCGAGCAATTGATAGAAAAGCGCATAGTTATGAGATTATCTATGCATGATCATGTACATAGGTGTAGGACCTTGAGAAGAGGTGTCTAGAGGGGGGGATTAGACACTAAGTACCAAAGTTGCAGTTTTTAAGTTTCCTTAAGTTTAAGTGGAGATTAGGCACAAGTTTAACATTCACAATACATATCAAGCAAGCATGCAAAGAGTATATGAGCAGCGGAAAGTAAAGCATGCAATTTGCAAGAAAGTAAAGGGAAGGGTTTGGAGGATTCAAACGCAATTGGAGACACGGATGTTTTTGGCGTTGTTCCGATAGGTGGTGCTATCGTACATCCACGTTGATGGAGACTTCAACCCACAAAGGGTAACGGTTGCGCGAGTCCACGGAGGGCTCCACCTACGAAGGGTCCACGAAGAAGCAACCTTGTCTATCCCACCATGGCCGTCGCCCATGAAGGACTTGCCTCACTAGCGGTAGATCTTCACAAAGTAGGCGATCTCCTTGCCCTTACAAACTCCTTGGTTCAACTCCACAATCTTGTCAGAGGCTCCCAAGTGACACCTAGCCAATCTAGGAGACACCACTCTCCAAGAAGTAACAAATGGTGCGTTGATGATGAACTCCTTGCTCTTGTGCTTCAAATGATAGTCTCCTCAACACTCAACTCTCTCTCATAGGTTTTGGATCTAGTGGAAAGAAGATTTGAGTGGAAAGCAACTTGGGGAAGGCTAGAGATCAAGATTCATATGGTAGGAATGGAATATCTTGGCCTCAACACATGAGTAGGTAGTTCTCTCTTAGAAAATGTATGCTGGAAGTGTAGGTTCAGTCTGATGGCTCTCTCCACGAATGAAGAGGAGGTGGAGGGGTATATATAGCCTCCACACAAGATCTAACCGTTACACACAATCTACCAAACTCGGTGGGACCAAATCGTTAAACTCGGTCAGACCGATTTAGCAAATAATGTGACCGTTAGGGTTTTCGATGGGACCAAAATACAACTCGGTAAGACCGATATGATTAGGGTTAGGGCATAACGTAATCTCGGTAGGACTGATTACACAAACTCGGTGAGACCGATTTTGGTAATAAAATTTCCAGAGAGTTGGTCAGGCAAACTCGGTTTGACCGGTTACACAAACTCGATGAGACCGATTTTGGTAATGAGTTAACCAGGAAGTTTGCATTGTAATCTTGGTAGTACCGATTGCTCAAACTCGGTGAGACCGATTTTGGTAATGGACATACACAGAGAGATTACAATCCCATCTCGGTGAGACCGAGATCCCTATCGGTAAGACCGATTTGTTTAGGGTTTGTGGCAGTGGCTATGACTTTTGGAATCGGTGGCGCCGGATAGGAAGAATCGGTGTGACCGATTTTGGCTTTAGGTTTAGGTCATTTGTGGAAGTGGGAAAGTAGTTGAGGGTTTTGGAGCATATCACAAAGCACATGAAGCAAGAGGCTCATTAAGCAACACCTCATCCCTCCTTGATAGTATTGGCTTTTCCTATAGACTCAATGTGATCTTGGTTCACTAAAATATAAAATGAAGAGTCTTGAACTTGGAGCTTGAGCCAATCCTTTGTCCTTAGCATCTTGAAGGAGTTCACACATCCTTTAGTCCATGCCACTCCATTGTTGAACTTATCTAAAACATACTAGATAAAAGTGTTAGTCCAACAAGAGATATGTTGACATTAATTACCAAAACCACCTAGGGAGCACATGTGCTTTCAATCTCGCCCTTTTTGGTAATTGATGACAACAAACATCAAAGCTTTAGATGAAGATATAAAGAATAGCAAGTAAAGCTTTGGAAAGACATGTAACAAACATAGGCTCCCCCTACATGTATGCAATCATGTAAATATGGAATATAGAAGCATGTGAGAGCATAACCATGATAGAGCAGGCAATGTGTTACATGTATCTTGGCCATATGCATCAGAGAAAAGAATATTAAAGAAAATACCTTCATGCTCATGAGTCCTTCTTGCAAACAGTATGTACATCAACAAGAATTCCTCATACACACGATTGCGATGCATATACTTACCTTGTAGTCTTGAGTTGGCTTGGGATGGGATTAACCTACATAAACAAGGTTAGATAACACAGATACATCTACTAGCCAGAGCAGACAGAAGAAACCACAAGAATACCAAGACTGGGATGACATGTAGAGAGTGAGTACTAAGTACCACATTGGATTAGACATGTCCCCAAGAGTAAAGATATGCAATGAATTTAAATGATTTCTTTCCCTTAGATGTCTTGCTCCCCCTGAATCTAGCATGGGATACTGGGAGAAGATAGGGAATAGAAAATCAAATCTTGAAAAATCAGAGCTGAAAGATATGAATGATGATCAGAGTTAATGTATGCTAACGCAAATAAGCACAAAAGAATCAAATGAACATGTCTTTCCCCTCAAGAAGACATGTGGCATCTCTCCTCTTGAACACCAAGCATCTGGGATCCTTGAGAAATACTTTCTACTTAAGTATTCTCTCCCCCTGGAGATCTCTCTCTCCCTTTTGAGGGTCTCTCTCCCCCTTGAGGATCTCTCTCTAAATGATAAGCTTTGATGTTCTCTCTCTCCCCCTTTGACATCAATTTCCAAGAAGGGTCTTCTGGAATCTGTCTAATGGGTTTGGTCCTTGAGACACATCACAAAGCAATGATAAAAATGTGATGCTTGTAGAGGACAAGATTCATTGAGTGGAGCTGGATCGGATGAAACATAGAATATGTGGCAAACTGTTTTCCTGATGTGAAATCGGTGGCACCGAGTGGTATGCTCCGGTTGTACCGAAAGGATTCGGTTGGGCCGAAAATAACAAATCGGTGAAACCGAGTTCATCTCAAAGAAAACACTTGTCACCTCAGCTCACTAGACTAGTAAGATCTCACAAAGATTTGCAAGGAATTTACTGAAAGATGTGCAAGGAATTAGGTGCAGAAAATGCAGAGCAAACAGAAAGAGATCTAGATGAAGTTTTTTTTGAAAGGGGAAACAAATATGCATGTGACAAATGCAGAAACACAGAAAAGAACACAAGAGAACTTCATCTAGAGATGGTCGGTGACAAAGTCACCTATGTTAGAGTATATTGACTTAGGAGTCAAGTGAGATCACTTGATCATAGGTCATACTCATCGTTTAAGCTCAAAATGGGGTTGCCATTTTTCGTTTAAGCATCTTGATGTATTCACATCTTGTCGAGTTGCTCTAGCTCATGACTTGGAGTAAAGCTTCTCTAAGATGGAATAACATACCTTGGTTGGTGGTGTTGTCCATGTAGTTGTACTTGTGTGAGTTGCTCAAGGTTAATGTAGCTCATCAAGAATTTGGAGAACCATTTGGAATTTAAGTCCATCTTCCTACATGTGTTAGTTCTTGCAAGGAAGATCACTTGTGTATCCAAAAATGACAATCATGAAGCTCAATAGAGAATTTGTCAAAGGATATGTTTGAGTGGTTCCGTGCTTCCTTGTCTTCAACCACCATAGTGTAGAGACTTGGTGATGTAGAGATTTGCTCAAGATGTGAGTAGATTACAATCTCATGGAATTTGATTCCACCAAGTACCTACATGGGTTAGATAACATGCAAGATACAAATATATCCAAGACATAAGGTTTTCATCATAAGAGAAATATCAAGGATTAGTCATAAGCTCATTTCTTGCATGTATCCAATGGAGTTTCTACTCCAAGTTTGAAGCATCAATGATGTTCAATTCTCCTCTTAACCTGCAAAACACTTTCTCATCAAGAGGTTTAGTGAATATATCCGCTAATTGCTTTTCGGTGCGAACATGCTTAAGATCAATGTCACCCTTAGAAACATGATCTCGAATGAAATGATGACGAACTCCAATATGCTTAGTTCGAGAATGTTGCACAGGATTATGACCAATTTTGGTAGCACTTTCATTGTCACAAAGCAATGGAACATGTCTCACATATATCCCATAATCTTTAAGAGTTTGGGTCATCCTAAGTAACTGAGCACAACATGAACCAGCGGCAATATATTCAGCTTCAGCGGTGGATAAGGATACCGAGTTTTGTTTCTTGGAGGACCAAGACACAAGAGATCTACCAAGAAATTGACAAGTACCCGAAGTGGACTTTCTATCAACCTTGTCTCCGGCATAGTCCGAGTCGGAATAGCCAACAAGATCGAAAGAGGCCCTCTTAGGATACCAAATGCCAAAATTTGGTGTATGGATTAAGTATCTCACTATCCTTTTCACGGCCTTAAGATGACATTCCTTAGGAGCAGCTTGATATCGTGCACATATGCACACACTTAGCATGATATCGGGACGTGAAGCACATAGATATAACAATGAACCAACCATAGAGCGATAAACCTTTTGATCAACCGGTTCACTGTCTTGGTCAAATCAAGATGTACACTAGTAGGCATGGGTGTAGACATACCTTTGCATTCTTGCATATTGAACTTCTTGAATAAGTCCTTGGTGTACTTCGTTTGAGAAACAAAGGTACCTTCCTTAGTTTGCTTGATTTGCAACCCAAGAAAGAATTTGAGTTCACTCATCATGGACATCTCAAACTTCTCTGACATTAGCTTCCCAAACTTTTCACTAAAAAGAGGGTTAGTTGAACCAAATATAATATCATCAACATAGATTTGTCACACAAATAGTTCTCCATTAACCCTTTTAATAAAAAGAGTAGAATCAATTTTCCCAATTTCAAAGCCTTTTTCAATAAGGAACTTGGTCAAGCATTTGTACCATGCTCTAGGAGCTTGTTTAAGACCATAAAGAGCTTTGTGAAGTTTGTAAACATGATTGGATTTCTTAGGATTGACAAAGCCGGGAGGTTGCTTAACATAAAATTCCTCCTCTATTTCACCATTTAGAAAAGCACTTTTAATGTCCATTTCGTACAAGGTGATATCATGATGATTAGCATAGGCAAGTAAGATGCGAATGGACTCAAGTCTAGCACCGGGAGCATAAGTCTCACCGTAGTCCATACCTTCGACTTGTGTGTAGCCTTGGGCGACGAGACATGCTTTGTTGCAAACTACTTGTCCATCTTCATCTTGCTTGTTGCGAAACACCCATTTGGTACCGATGATGTTGTGGCTGTTGTCGGGCTTCTCAACCAATGTCCAAACTTGGTTCCTCTCAAAGTTGTGTAGCTCTTCATGCATGGCATTTATCCAATCCGGATCTTCCAATGCTTCTTCAACCTTCATTGGTTCAATGCTAGAGATGAAAGAATAGTTTTCACAAAAGTTAGCTAAACGAGTTTTAGAGCGAGTGATTCTCCCGGTTTGAATATCATTGTAGATTTGCTCGACGGGGTGATCTTTAGCAACTCTTGCTCGAACTCGTGAAAGCTTTTGCTTGGGTCTTTGTTGAACATCTTCTTCATCTTGTTCTTCTTCTTGGCCTTCTTCATTATTGGCGTTGTCATTCTCTTGTCGTAGTGGAGAAGGAGGTTGTTGACGTTCATCTTGATGCACTTCCTCGTTTTCTTCATCTTGGTGTGTCCGACTTGTGGATGCTTCTGTGTCAACTCTTGGTTCACCTTGTCGTGAAGTAGAAGCTTCCACTTGGACGGACGAGGTACTCTCCTTCACCTCCGTTGGACGATTCTTGCCAATAGCCAAGTCTTGGATTGCTTCTGAAGGATCTTTGTCTCCTACATCAATTGGTAATTGCTCTACTTGCGAGCCGTTAGATTCATCAAACTTCACATCTACCGTCTCTTCAACCTTTCGGGTGAAATTGTTGTAGACACGGTAAGTGTGAGAGTTTGAGCCATAACCTAGTAGGAAACCTTCATGAGACTTAGGAGCAAATTTAGAGCGACGATGCTTATCAAGAATGTAGCGCTTTGAGCCGAATACTCGAAAGTATCCAACTTGGGGTTTGTTACCGGTGAGGAGCTTGTATGCCGTCTTGCCGAGTAGCTTGTGAAGATACAAGCGATTTGTTGCATGACAAGCTGTCTCAACCGCTTCTGCCCAAAAGTGCTTTGGTGTCTTGTACTCATCAAGCATCGTTCTCTCCATTTCGATGAGCGTCCGATTCTTCCTCTCAACAACTCCGTTTTGTTGAGGTGTGTACGTAGCCGAGAACTCGTGTGAAATCCCTTCTTCGTCAAGAAAGGTGTCCACATTTATGCTTCTTGAACTCCGCTCGTTGTCGCTGCGAACCTTCTTGATCTTCACTTCAAATTGATTTTGGGCCTTCCTAGCAAAGTTTTTGAAGATCTTTTGGACCTGCGATTTATCATCGAGAAAGAACACCCACGTAAATCTTGAAAAATCATCAACTATAACTAGACCAAAATAATTTCCACCGAGACTCTTGTAAGAGTTGGGACCAAAAAGATCCATGTGAAGTAGCTCGAGTGGCCTCCTTATGGTCATGATGTCCTTCACGGGATGCCTTCCTCCAACCTGTTTACCTGCCTGACAAGCGCTGCAAAGTCTATCCTTATCAAATATGACATCGTTAACTCCAAGGATATGATTTCCCTTAATAAGATTGTCAAGGTTTCGCATACCAACATGACCTAATTGTCTATGACATAACCAACCTTTTGAGGATTTAGCAATGAAGCAAGTTTTAGGTTGAGCCTTTTTAGTGAAATCAAGAATGTATAGATCACCTCTACGCACACCGGTAAAGACCACTTTATGATTGTCTCGATGAAACACTTGGCAATCAACTTCAGTAAATAAGACATTGAAACCGAAATCAGCAAGTCTAGATACTGAAAGTAAGTTGTATCCAAGAGATTCAACGAGCATGACATTTTGTATGGAGCTATCATGTGATATGGCCACCTTACCGAGGCCAACCACCTTACCCTTTGAGTTGTCACCGAAAGTGACATACTTTCAAGGACTATCATTATCAGCAAGCTCATGAAACATGTCTTTATCTCCGGTCATGTGATCAGTACATCCACTATCAAGAACCCATTCCTTTCCTCCTGACATATATCCCCGAAGATTTGCCATAAGACCAAAATGTCTCATTGCATCATCAAGATCGAAGTCACTATCATCATCCTCATCATAGTATCCATGTTCAACATCGTCATGTGGTGGATCAAATCCTAGAGAGGGTGATTCATTAGAATGAGTTTGACAATGATCTTGCTTATGAATTTTTATAGCTTCGGAAATAATATCACTAATAATACCAACATTTCCTTTGGCACGCATAAGGTTTGTAAGCTCAAATAGACGATCACCAAACATTGGATCACTAGTATTCATCTTACTCAAAGCAATAGACTTATGAAGAATTTCATCAAGATTTTTCAAGGAATAATCTGGAAATCGTTCCTCAAGAAATTTCCATATAGTGTATGCACACTTAAAGGTAGGCAAACATCCAATCAAGTTTCTAGGCAATCCTCTAATGATAAGTTCGGCAGTTCTAAGATTCCTAATCATGTCAATTGACTCATCATGGGTAGGATGCATAGGATCAACATAAGGTGCACAAGGGCTAGCAATGTACTTGTTCAAATGATATTGATTGAAAATAACAAGCATCTCATTTTTTCACTCATGAAAATACTCTCCATCAAGAATAGGCACTCTATGTCTAAGACTCCCAATAGTAGACTCATCCATCTTCCTCGAATGGTGATTAAACCAAAGCAATGGAGACCAATGCTCTGATACCACTTGTAGGACCTTGAGAAGAGGTGTCTAGAGGGGGGGGTTAGACACTAAGTACCAAATTTGCAGTTTTTAAGTTTCCTTAAGTTTAAGTGGAGACTAGGCACAAGTTTAACACTCACAATACATATCAAGCAAGCATGCAAAGAGTATATGAGAAACGGAAAGTAAAGCATGCAATTTGCAAGAAAGTAAAGGGAAGGGTATGGAGGATTCAAACGCAATTGGAGACACGGATGTTTTTGGCGTGGTTCCGATAGGTGGTGCTATCGTACATCCACGTTGATGGAGACTTCAACACACGAAGGGTAACGGTTGCGCGAGTCCACGGAGGGCTCCACCCACGAAGGGTCCACGAAGAAGCAACCTTGTCTATCCCACCATGGCCGTCGCCCACGAAGGACTTGCCTCACTAGCGGTAGATCTTCACAAAGTAGGCGATCTCGTTGCCCTTACAAACTCCTTGGTTCAACTCCACAATCTTGTCGGAGGCTCCCAAGTGACACCTAGCCAATCTAGGAGACACCACTCTCCAAGAAGTAACAAATGGTGCGTTGATGATGAACTCCTTGCTCTTGTGCTTCAAATGATAGTCTCCCCAACACTCAACTCTCTCTCATAGGTTTTGGATCTGGTGGAAAGAAGATTTGAGTGGAAAGCAACTTGGGGAAGGCTAGAGATCAAGATTCATATGGTAGGAATGGAATATCTTGGCCTCAACACATGAGTAGGTAGTTCTCTTCAGAAAATGTATGCTGGAAGTGTAGGTTCAGTATGATGGCTCTCTCCACGAATGAAGAGGAGGTGGAGGGGTATATATAGCCTCCACACAAAATCTAACCGTTACACACAATCTACCAAACTCAGTGGGACCAAATCGTTAAACTCGGTCAGACCGGTTTAGCAAATAATGTGACCGTTAGGGTTTTCGGTGGGACCGAAATACAACTCGGTAAGACCGATATGATTAGGGTTAGGGCATAACGTAATCTCGGTAGGACCGATTACACAAACTCGGTGAGACCGATTTTGGTAATAAGCTTTCAGAGAGTTGGTCGAGCAAACTCTGTTGACCGACATACAAACTTCGGTGAGACCGATTTTGGTAATGAGTTAACCAGGAAGTTTGCATTGTAATCTCGGTAGTACCGACTGCTCAAACTTGGTGAGACCGATTATGGTAATGGACATACACAGAGAGATTACAATCCCATCTCGATGAGACCGAGCTCCCTATCGGTAAGACCGATTTGCTTAGGGTTTGTGGCAGTGGCTATGACTTTTGGAATCGGTGGCGCCAGATAGGAAGAATCGGTGTGACCGATTTTGGCTTTAGGTTTAGGTCATTTGTGGGAGTGGGAAAGTAGTTGAGGGTTTTGGAGCATATCACAAAGCACATGAAGCAAGAGGCTCATTAAGCAACACCTCATCCCTCCTTGATAGTATTGGCTTTTCCTATAGACTCAATGTGATCTTGGATCACTAAAATATAAAATGAAGAGTCTTGAGCTTGGAGCTTGAGCCAATCCTTTGTCCTTAGCATCTTGAAGGAGTTCCCACATCCTTTAGTCCATGCCACTCCATTGTTGAACTTATCTGAAACATGCTAGATAAAAGTGTTAGTCCAACAAGAGATATGTTGACATTAATTACCAAAACCACCTAGGGAGCACTTGTGCTTTCAATAGGCATCACGTTCATAACAAGTAGACCGACTTCTGCCTGCATCTACTACTATTACTCCACACATCGACCGACTCCTGCCTGCATCTAGAGTATTAAGTTCATAAGAACAGAGCAACGCATTAAGCAAGATGACATGATGTAGAGGGGTAAACTCATGAAATATGATATAAACCCCATCTAGTTATCCTCGATGGCAACAATACAATACGTGCCTTACAAATAAAAGAAAGATACCGGAAGCTGAAATTTCCACCATGCTTGCTAATTATACTTTTAAAGGTGGGATACCTAAGAAACTTGGAGATCCAGGAGTACCAACTATACCATGCTCCATTAAAAGAAACTATGTTAAAACTGCTTTATGTCATCTTGGAGCCGGTGTTAGTTTTATGCCTCTCTCTTTATATCGTAGACTTGAATTGAATAAGTTGACACCTACTGAAATATCTTTGCAAATGGCTGATAAATCAACTGCTATACATGTCGGTATTTGTGAGGATGTGCCTGTTGTGGTTGCAAACGTTACTATCTTAACGGACTTTGTTATTCTTGATATTACCGAGGACGATAGTATGTCGATTATCCTTGGTAGACCCTTTTTGAATACTGCAGGGGCTGTTATTGATTGCAACAAAGGCAATGTCACTTTTCATGGTTATGGTAGTGAGCATACGGTACACTTTCCGAGGAAACAACCTCAAGTTCATAGCATCAATTCTATTGGAAAAATTCCAACTATTATTATTGGAGGTTTTGAATTCCCTCTTCCTATTGTCAAGAAGAAATATGATATTCTTATTATTGGGGATGTGCATATCCCCGTTGAGGTAACCTAGTGTTATTCGAAATTTCTCCAGTTCCATGTTATTCGGAATGAGTTTGTTAACAAGACTTGATCAACCTTGTTAGTGGATTCCTTTTGATGATCATGAGATGGATGAAGTTAGAAGGCACAACCTTCTGTACCCTCCTTTTACTTTCTGTTATTTATATTAAATAAAGTAAAAATAGTATTTTCTGTCTGTTTTCTGAATTATCCATGCAATAAAAATACCCCAAAAATAAAAGTTCTCCAAATGCCCTGCAAATTTAATATGATTTTTTCTGGAATATTTGAGAATATTTGGCGCCGAGGAAACAGCAGGGGGAGCTAGCACCTAGCCATGAGGGTTAGGGGAGCGACCTGCCCCCTGGGCGCGCCCCTGCCTCGTGGGCCCATGGTGGCCCCCCTCCACTTATTCCTGCACCCATGCTCTTCTTATTCCTCCCAAAAAATCACTATCCAGCTCAAGCACGAGTTCTAGCTCATTTTTCTGCCATTTTCGATCTCCTTGCTCAAAGCTCCATTCACAAAACTGCTTTGGGGGGATTGTTCTTTGGTATGTGACTCCTCCAATGGTCCAATTAGTTTTTGTTCTAGTGCTTTATTCATTGCAAATTTTTTCTGCCTAGGTGACCCTGTTCTTGAGCTTGCACGTCAAATTTATATGGTCCCAAGTAGTTCTAATGCATGATATAGTCTCTAGGCACTTGTGGGAGTAGTTGCTATCAATTTTATTGAGTTTGGTTCACTTTTATTTTGAGTTACTAAAAATTTCAGAAATTTTCAGGAAATGATTAAGAGATTTTTGAGGGGCTCTTCTAGCCAAGGCTCAAAAGATAAACAAAGTAAGGAGAATGAAAAGCCCAGGTATAATCTCCTTCGCGTCGCGGAGGTGCGGCCGTGTGAATGGCCTTGTGATGATTTCTTGAGAGCAGCCGAGATTCATGATGTTTTTTATTCGTTGACTGATAATGCGGGCCTCACCGACTTCCTCCACGACCAGCTCGAACAGTATATCTTACTCACCAATACTTTTGTGCAAATTTTTTACTTTCATCCTAAGAAGTCACCTTCTTCAGTAGAGTTTCATTTATATGATGTGGCTAGGGAGATGTCACTATATGAATTTTGTGCGGTTTGCAAGATACCCTTCAGGGGCAGCTTAGAGGAACCACATCGTAAAGATGTGGATGTATTTATCAATACTATCATTATAGGGGAAACGAGGAAGGTTTCCGATGCAAGAATTACTAGCATACACTTTCCTATTCTACGTTACTTTGCAATATTTGCTAGTAGATGCTTAATTGGTCGTGGAAACTGTGGAAATCTTAGTGTTCCGGATATTATTATTTTGTTCCATGCTTTATTTCATGATAACTCTGTTAGTATGGGCGCTATTATTGCTAAACTATTAAGTCTGAACCGTACAAAGGGCCCCATCTTTGGAGGTATCTATGCTTCACGCCTTGCTAAACACTTCAAGATACCTATTAGGCATTATGAGAAAGAGGAAAAGTTGCTGCCCCCTACTTTTCTAGATTATAAGAGCATGGTAGCACATGAGTTTATTGTTAAAAATGATGTGAAGATGCTTAAGTATAATTTGAGATTTCATAAGAAACACAGTGAGACTATTATCTGGCCTGCACCCGCTTTGTTTGACTTAACTGCAGGCACATACCTCGTCTTGTCGGAGGCTATTTACGCGTACCGGGGACAGACATCAGCTCCAGAAGCTGAGCTGGAACCAACACTTGACCCTTATCGTCCATCCTTTTATCAGTGGATCTGGAGGAGATCGCGAGCCAGTGGCAGTCAGATGACACTCCTCAGTACACCGGAGAGAGTAGTTATGATCCATGGGCATCGACCAACTTAGGCCAAAAGCCTAAGCTTGCAGGAGTACGTATTTCTCACCAACATTACATTCACGTTCACACACTCATTCTAGTTGTCGGTGCTCATACTTTTTCATTGTACTATCCATGCTAGTTTATTTTCTTTTTCTAGCTTTCTTCTTGTGTGTTTAATAAACCTTAAGAAAAACCAAAAAATCAGTTAGCTTACTTTCCATGCTTGTAGTAGTAATTAAAAGAAAACCCAAAAAGATTTCTCGTTCTTCTTTTGCTTGTTGGGAGCTTTCCCGTGTATATAGTTTTATGTCTTTTCTTTTCTTTGGGGGTCGAGAGGAGAAGACCATAATGAAAATGTTGAGTGGCTCTTATATGCATAATTGTTGATAACCAAGAGCCCATATTACTTTATCTTCTCCCTTGAATTGAATGCTTGCATATTCCAGCTTAGTCCAATGCATGTGCACTATTATTATTATCCACACCATTCGATCATGCAAGTGAAAGGCAATAATGACGATATATGGTGGACTGATTGAGATGAGAGAAGCTGGTATGAACTCGACCTCTCTTGTTTTTGTAAATATGATTAGTTCGTCGTTCCTGATTCAGCCTATTATGAATAACATGTTTGCAATGACAATTGGAGATTATAGTTGCTTATGCCATGCTTAATTAGCTAGGAGCTTATAATTGTTTACTTTGCGTGCCAACATGCTATTAAATTGGTTGTGATGTGGTATGATAGGGCGGTATCCTCCTTTGAACAATTCGAGTGGCTTGACTTGGCACATGTTCACGCATGTAGTTGAAACAAAATCAACATATCCTTCACGATATTTATGTTCATGGTGGATTATATCCTACTCATGCTTGCACTCGGTGTTGATTAATGTTAATGCATGTTCATGACTGTTGTCGCTCTCTAGTTGGTCGCTTCCCAGTCTCTTTCTAGCCTTCACTTGTACTAAGCGGGAATACTGCTTGTGCATCCAAACTCCATAAACCCCAAAGTTATTCCATATGAGTCCACCATACCTTCCTATATGCGGTATCTACCTGCCGTTCCAAGTAAATTTGTATGTGCCAACCTCCAAACCTTCAAATGAAATTCTATTCTGTATGCTCGAACAGCTTATGTATCAACTAGGGTTGTCTGTATCTTCCATGTTAGGTGGGTTATTCTCAAGAGGAGTGGACTCCGCTCCTCATTCACGAGAAAATGGCTGGTCACCAGGATGCCCAGTCCCATGCTCAAATCAAATCAAAATAATTGCAAACAAAACTCCCCCAGGATTGTTGTTAGTTGGAGGCACCCGTTGTTTCGGGCAAGCCATGGATTGATGTTTGTTGGTGGTGGGGGAGTATAAACTTTACCATTATGTTTGGGAACCGCCTATAATGTGTGTAGCATGGAAGATATCGAGATCTCTTAGTTGTTATGTTGACATTGAAAGTATACTGCTCAAAATATTATTTATCTCTATTTCAAAATTGAGCTATGGCACCTCTACAAGTCCCTGCTTCCCTCTGTGAAGGGCCTATCTATTTACTTTTATGTTGAGTCAGCACCCTCTTATTAAAAAGCACCTACTGGAGAACATCGCTGTCATTTGCATGCATTACTATTAGTTTATATTGGGTATGACTATGACTGGATCTCTTTTACCATGAATTACAATGTTTAGTCAGTCCTTGATCTTTAAAGGTGCTCTGCATTTATGTTTTGCGGTCTTAGAAAGGGCTAGCGAGATATCATCTTGTTATATCATATTATGATTGTTTTGAGAAAGTGTTGTCATCCGATATTTATTATTATTGCTCGCTAGTTGATTATGCCATTGATATGAGTAAACATGAGACCTAAGTGTTATTGTGAATATCGTTAGTTCATAATCTTTGCTAAAAACTTGAATGCTGGCTTTACGTATTTGCAACAACAAGAGCAAACAGAGTTTGTAAAAGTTTTTCTTTATCACTTTTAGTTTGTCAACTGAATTGCTTGAGGACAAGCAAAGGTTTAAGCTTGGGGGAGTTGATATGTCTCCGTCGTATCTACTTTTCCAAACACTTTTGCCCTTGTTTTGGACTCTAACTTGCATAATTTGAATGGAACTAACCCGGACTGACGATGTTTTCAGCAGAACTGCCATGGTGTTATTTTTGTGCAGAAATAAAAGTTCTCGGAATGACCTGAAAATCCACGGAGCAACTTTTAAGAATTAATAAAAAAAATACTGGCGAAAGAATTAGCACCAGGGGGCCCACACCCTGTCCACGAGGGTGCCCCCTAGGGCGCTCCCCTACCTCGTGGGGCCCCTGGACCTGCACCGACCTCAACTCCAACTCCATATATTCACGTTCGCGGAGAAAAAAATCAGAGAAAAAGTTTTATTGCGTTTTACGATACGGAGCCGCCGCCAACCCCTAAGCTCCCTCGGGAGGTTGATCTGGAGTCCGTTCGGGGCTCCGGAGAGGGGGATTCGTCGTCATCGTCATCATCAACCATCCTCCATCACCAATTTCATGATGCTCACCGCCGTGCGTGAGTAATTCCATCATAGGCTTGCTGGACGGTGATGGGTTGGATGAGATTTACCATCTAATCTAGTTAGTTTTGTTAGGGTTTGATCCCTAGTATCCACTATGTTCTAAGATTGATGTTGCTATGACTTTGCTATGCTTAATGCTTGTCACTAGGGCCCGAGTGCCAGGATTTCAGATCTGAACCTATTATGTTTTCATGAATATATGTGAGTTCTTGATCCTAAATTGCAAGTCTATAGTCACCCATTATGTGTTATGATCGGACAACCCCGAAGTGACAATAATCGGGATACTTCTCGATGATGACTGTAATTTGAGGAGTTCATGTATTTACTAAGTGCTAATGCTTTGATCCGGTACTCTATTAAAAGGAGGCCTTAATATCCCTTAGTTTCCTTAGGACCCCGCTGCCACGGGAGGGTAGGACAAAAGATGTCATGCAAGTTCTTTTCCATAAGCACGTATAACTATATTCGGAATACATGCCTACATTACATTGATGAACTGGAGCTAGTCCTGTGTCACCCTATGTTAGAACTATTAAATGAGGAATCGCATCCGACATAATTATCCGTCACTGATCCAATGCCTACGAGCTTTTCACATATTGCTCTTTGCTTATTTATTTTACTGTTGCTGCTGTTAAAATTACTACAAAACTGTTACTATTACTTTTGCTACTGTTACCATTACTTCCATACTACTTTGCTACTTAATACTTTGCTGCAGATACTAAGTTATCCAGGTGTGGTTGAATTGACAACTCAACTACTAATACTTGAGAATATTCTTTGGCTCCCCTTGTGTCGAATCAATAAATTTGGGTTGAATACCCTACCCTCGAAAACTGTTGCGATCCCCTATACTTGTGGGTTATCACCCCGCTGCCACGGGAGGGTAGAACAAAACATATCATGCAAGTTCTTTCCATGAGCATGCATGACTATTTACGGAATACATGCCTACATTATATTTATGAACTGGAGCTAGTTTTGAATCGCCCTAGGTTATGACTGTTATATGATGAATATCATCCAACGAATTCACCGATCCAATGCCTACGAATTTTCCACATATTGTTCTTGCTAAGTTACTGCTGCTGCTGCTACTATCACAACTGCTACAAAATCATTGCTATCATTGTTACCATTACTATTACTGTTATCACTGCTATCAAAACTATCATATTACTATGCTACTGATCACTTTGCTACAGATAATTAATATCCAGGTATGGTTGAATTGACAACTCAGCTACTACTACTTGCAAATATTCTTTGGCTCCCCTTGTGTCGAATCTATACATTTGGGTTATATACTCTACCCTCGAAAACTGTTGTGACCCCCTATAGTTGTGCATTATCACATATGCACAGATTTACTTCTCGTGGAGTCACGTATTTGCTTCCGTGAGAGGCACAGTCGTGCCTCTTGGAAATAAAAAAACATGTTTTTTTCGCGTGAGGCATGGATTTACTTCTCGTGGTGATGCGAGAATTGACGTCAACGTCGAGGTGTGTTCCGCCGTGCCGCCTTGACGACCCGGAGGACACACCAGGGTACAAGCGCACTAGAGATGCGTCATTGGAGGACAAGGACTTGGACTGGTCCAGCAAGGAGTAGATTAGGGTATAATTGTTTAGATTTAAATTTTGTTCAAATCCTTGTGCAAATCCTAAATTTGATTGAAATTTGAACTGTTTGAATAAAATTTGAGTTGTTTGAAATGATTGTTCAAATTTGTTTGTTGGGTGTAACAGGTACGATTTATTCCATTTTCGAAGTAATCGGTGTCTAAAATATGCTAGCTGAAATATGGTTCGTGGACAAAACAAGCCGAAAATATAGACCGAATAACTTAATTTAGTTAATTCAGTATATGAGTGCACGGATTAGTTTGAGAAGATGAAAGTATTTATTCGGTTTCCGATTGAAAGTGCTCACCCCTACTTCACGTAAAAAAAGGCATGCATGCAAAATTATGAAATTAGCATAAATATTGAAGAAGAAAATTTCAAAATATTGAAAATAAGACATGTCCATGAAAAAAAATCGATTTGAACAAATAAAAAAAAATTGAAGTTGAAGATGGAATTCTTTGATTTGTTAAAATGAAAAAATTTAATGAAAACTACCAACAATGTGGAATAGAAACACAAAAAGGCCTGCAAAAAACAAAAATACAATAAAAAATGTAGAAATGAAAAAAGTGCTCGCTCGAGTCACAAGGCCGCAAGAGGCGTATTCGGCCCTCCAGATCAAGCCCAATGGGCGAAAGGGACAGGCCTGTCCGCCAAAAGGTCAACCTGTGACAAGTGCCCCAAGGGGAAGAGACGGCGAGAGGCAAGACAGTGTGTTGAGAAGAGCTCAACGGCATACCCGCACACGGCTATTTAAGAGCATCTCCACTTGCCCCCCAACATGTCCCCCAGGTCTCCTTTTTTAGCGTCGGCGCCAAAAAATCTGCACAATCGCGCCCCCAGGACCTTGTTTATCGCCGGTTTGGGCCGAAATAATAGTCGGCGAACCCGACCCGAACCCAAGCCCCCGAGGGCCACCTGGGGGCGCCGGCCGAAGCAAAAAGGCGTGTGGGTCTGCTCTGTCGGCGAGAGACGGCCCTTTTCCCGTTGATCCCCCGCTTTTCCCCTTCATTTCCCTCCTTCTGTCCCTCTTCTCCCGCCATTCTCCTTCCTCTCCCCGCCATCCGGCAGCCATCCCGCCATTCGGCCGAAGAAGTATTAGGCCCTTCGTGCCGATGCCACCCAGCCAAAGCAGAGCAAGCCGAGGGCACCGCCGGCAAAACCACCGGGCATGTCAAACACCGACTGGAAGGCGGAGGTTCAGCGCCGGGAGGCTGCCACCACCGGCCGATGGAACATGCTCAACGCCAAGAGGGGCCGGGACGCGGCGGCGGCGGTGGAACGAGCAGATGCGTCTTGCGCGGGGATGATGAATCCACCCGGCGGCCACGGCCCGCAAGCTGCTTGGAGCTAGTAGAGCATCGGGTCGTCGGCTAGCTTCTCGCCATTGTCATAGCCCTGGGGGTGTGCACCCTTGCCTGGCTACGTCGACGGCGACGCGCACGGCGGATTCAACCCCAACATCACCTTTCTGCATGGCCAGCGTGCCTCACCCTCCGGTCTGAACCTCGACCAACAAGACGCCCTCGCCGCGTTCGCGGCATCCAAGACTTCAGACACCTACTGTTGCGGCTGCGCCGCCTCTGCGCCGTGGCGCCAGACTTCAGAAGCCTCGTCATCGCATTTCGGCAACCCCAGATGCGACGAAAGCTGACATGGACGAGATCATCACGAGCGGCTCAGTCGTTGCCGCCGCCTCCCCCGGGTTCCAGGCACAAGACGATACAATGGACCTCGTCGGCGACATGGACGATGAGCTCGACTACGGCGAGGAGGAGGAGGAGGAAGAAGAGGAGGAGGAGGAGTTGGCGCCTGGTTGGCGAGGAAAGGGAAAAAGAAGAAGCGGGGGGCCAGGACGAGCGAGTCGCGCATCAAGTGGATGTCCAAGGAAGACGAGTGCCTCGCCAAAGTATGGAAGATTGTCAACATGGACCCGGTCACCAGCGCGAACCAGAACACCGACACGTACTGGGAGCGCATCAAGTCGGAGTTTGATGAACGCAAGCTGGTCGACCCCTACTTCGTGACCATCCACATGCAGCGCGGCTCGAAGGCCATGTCGAACCATTGGGTGATCATCCAAACGGCCTGTAACAAATGGCATGGGATCGTCGAGGAGATCACGGCTCGCCCAGAAAGCGGCGCCAACGTCGAGGGTCAAGTATGCACAAACGCCGGCTCTCACTTCTTTTCGCCGCGTACGTCGCCGACACTTGTTCTTTGGCACAGATGGTTCAGATGTTCGCCATGTACCGCTAGGGCAGCAACACCGACCAAGAGTTCAAGTTCCTCCACGTGTTCACCCGGATTGAGAAGTGCGAGAAGTGGGCGGATGTCTAGCGCACCCTCGCCAAGGCCAAGGGGACATACAAGTCGGACGCGCCCACGCCGGGGGCGGTGGTTGGCCGCCCTAACGGCAACAAACGAGCCAAGATGGCGAAGGAAGCTGCACCGGCTACCGAACGGCTGCACGTGTCCATTGAGCAGTGCATCACCGACGCCAAGAACCACGCCGCCCGGAGGGAAGAGAAGTCCGAGGCGCGGTCGGCGTTGATGACTAACAGCGCCATCAAGCTCGACCTACTCCGGACCAACGTCGTCGCGAAGAAGAGGAACACCGACCTGACATTCCTGATGGGGGCGGATATATCAACGATAGACGAGCAAGTCAAGGCGTGGTACCTGGCGGAGCGCGGCCTCATCTTGAACCAGATGATGCCGACGACCGCGCCAACTCCCACACCGACCCCAACGCCGCCACCAAGCCTGAGTGATGATGCCTCCACGACGCAAAGCACAAAAGCCGCGCCGATGCCGACCAGCCTGAGGACGCCGACTCCCACCAGTCCGACGCCGGAGGAGCACACCACCGTTTGATGCATTGCCTATGCGTCCTTCCTTTTGAACGCCGAACTTTCGAGTATGATTGATCGCCGAACTGTGGCATGGTGATTGACGAACTTTGTGGTAGCCGTTGATCGTCGAACTTGTGGCTTTTTTGGGTAGCGGGAATTGTCAAGTTTGAATTTATACGCGTCTTGGGGCCGAAACCTGGGGGCGTGGCTGGGAACTGGATCGCCCCTAGGGCCAAAAAAGCACCGGCCGAAGGGCCCACAATCGCCGGATGCGCTGGGGGGCGAACGAGTTGAGATGCTCTAAGCCGCTCATCTTGCCCCTCGCTCAGCAGGGCGGGACTAAACTTCCACCCCCTACGGCGGAGCAGAGGTGCGACACGTGATTGGGCCGACCCAATAGCTGGCAAGGCGTTGTGCGCACACTGAGCCAACACCACAGGCATTTTTTCTGATTTTTCTAGTTCTGTTTTTCTGATTATTTAATTTTCAGATTTTATATAACATAATCATATATATATTTAGACAGCTATTTATGTTGATTCATATTTTCTTTCAATTATTCCTATTCATTTATTTATTTTTCATATTTTTTATTCATGGTTATTCATATTTATTCATTTTAATTCATTCATATATTTTCATTCATAATTATTCATTTTTTAAAATTTGAAAAGATGGGGTAATTTCTTTCTTGCCGAAAAAACTATGTGCTCCCCGATGCACCTGTCTGGGCTAGTCCGGCACCCTCCTCTCAACAGGTATTTCTATTTTGACTTTGTAGAAATGACCCAACTTTATACAACAGGTTGACATGGACACGTGCGGAAGAGCTAGAGGCGGCATTCTTGCAGGCGCAGGACGACCAAAGGTACAATCTCCTGCTCCTCGACAAGCATTGGCTCGCGAAGAAATAAATCATCGGCGACCAATAACGCCGTCACAACCATGGTGATGGACGGTTCGGGCTTCTTGGATGAGCAGTGGACGCTGCTCATGTCCTACCGTAGCTAGTACTGACCGCATCGCCCGCGAGATCCATCACGAGCGATGATGGTCGCGCGTCCCGCGGGGCGGAGAAATGTGCCCTATTCACGGACATTGATGCGGCAATGAAGAAATTTGTGAAGCCAAGGATGTCGCTAGCTCTTCGCCGGCCGCACAACCACCGTCGTTTGCGCCCCACCATCACGACGACGAGGCCGACCCATCCATGTATGTTGCCGTCGATAGCGAGGAAGAGTAGAACATGGGAGACCACCGCCACTTGGGACCCAGAAAGGCCACACCGATGTCTTGTCGGCCCTCACAGCCAGTGGCGAAGACAGACCTGGGGCAGCTAAGGCTATAGTACCAAGCCTAGTAACAACTTCCTTTGTAATTCCTTCATACAAAGCATAAAAAATGATAGAGTTTATCAGTCGACATAGTACAGTCCCAGGCGTAACCTGCTTCTAGCTCCGCCACTGCTCACAACCGGTGAGCTTGCACAGAGCTTCACGGAGGCCACTACTCTTCCCCTCCTGCTGAAGTTTCACTTCTCGAGGCTCATGACTGGCCGATGAACTTGCTGCCAAATATGGGTAAGACATGTCGAGGGTAACGAGCACCGCCGCGGTCGGCAGTCATTTAGACTAGGTTAGAATAGCCTAGTCCGTCATGATTTAGTTGAAATGTCAAAAATATAGATGTTTTTTTTAGCTTAGATGAAAATCATCCGGGTTGTATGTAAATCGTTATATTTGTTTAAATTCGGTTTGAAATGCATGCAGGTACCAATGGTATGGCCGGATGACCGGATGAGTATCATCGTCCACGGACGCACCCTCAGATGGATGACCGGGATTTGGAGATGCCGTGAGACCAAACGAGGAAAGTGGGGTTTTATTAGAGCTATCTACCGGAGGTGGATTGCTCGCGATGCAGAGGCAGAACGAGAACTGCAACCACAGAGCACCCACGCTCTCCAAGTTCGTCTCCGGATGTTCGTCAATTACTTATTGGCGCCTTTGATTATCTCCTCAGAGAGCCTCCCGAGCGCAGAGTAGGAGGACCCGCCCTCCTCGACGGCCTTCCGGCACACGGCCTTCATCTCCGCGGCCTTCTCCCTCGCCCTCTTCCCCTCCTCGGAGTCGCGCTCCATGAGCGCCTTCACGGCCCGCTCCAGCTCCGACGCGGCCACGAAGTTGTTCCTCTTCCGGTCCACCTCCATGGCCACGGCCACGCCCATGTAGGCCACCAGCGTGAACGCGTTCAGGTGCTGCTCCGCGTACAGCGGCCAGGGCACCATGGGCACGCCGAACCACAGGCTCTCCAGGGTCGAGTTCCACCCGCCGTGCGTCACGAAGCCCCCCACGGCGGCGTGCGCCAGGATCTCCTTCTGCGGAGCCTTCGTCGGCCACACCAGGCCCTTCTCCTTCGTCCTCTCCAGGAACCCCTCCGGGAGCAGCTCCCCGAGGTTCGCGTCCGAGGGTTCTCGCACGCCGGCTGCCGGCGGGCCACGCAGAACCCACAGGAAGCGGTGCCCGCTGCGCTCCAGCCCGTGGGCTATCTCGTGCGCCTGTGGCGCCGTGGAGAACCCCATACTGCCGAAACAGAGGAGCACCACGGACGCCGGAGGCTGCGCGTCCAGCCACCGCACGCATTCGTGCGGCTGCTCCGCTGGCGGGGCCTCGGAGAGCACGGGGCCTACTGGATAGACCGTCGGGGCAGGAAATCCGGGCGCGCACCGGCCGTCGCCGATGGCTGCAAGGACGCTCTGCTCCAGCTCGGTGACCGTGTTGATGATGACGCCCTTGGCCTCGGTGAAACGCCTGCCGTGGTACATGAACCACGTGTAGTTGGGGTTCTTCTTGTCCATCACCGGGACCGGGAGGCACGACGGCGGCACCGGCGGCAGGCCAGGCACGTCGACCATGCCCTCCATCTCCTCGAACTCGACGGCCACCTCCTCGTGGAGCGCCGGCAAGCGCAGGAGGAGCGCGCAGAAGGCGGCGTCGGCGGTGAGGTACACGTAGGCCGGGACGGCGAGCTCCCGGGACACGTCGAGCATGGTCGTGCAGAAGAAGTCGAGGACGAGCGCGGCCACGGGGCACGCCAGGCCGGAGACGGCCGCCTTCACGTGGGCCGCGTGGAGCTGCACGAACCGGGAGACGAACTCCTCGATGCCCAGGCAGTCCGTCGGGGGCTCGACGGCGGGGAGGTGGTGGAAGCGGATGTCCAGGCCGGACGCCTCCTCCCTCCGTATGTGGGCGGCGACCTCGGACCTGTGGCTCTCCGCCGGCGCCTGCATGACGAGCACCGTGAGCGACAGCGCGCCGCCGCCGCGGGCGAGCAGCCGCTTGCCGGCGTCGAGCATGGACATGAGGTGGCCGGCGGCCCAGACGGGCAGCAGCACGACGGTCGGGGTCGGCGCCATCTGGTTGGTGCACGATCGGCTAGAAGTCTCGGATGGATGATGCCCGTGGTCGAGGACGAGGAAGCTTTTGAGCGAGTGACACGGCGGGTCTTGTTTTTTGACCACTGGTTGGGCGTGCAGGCAACGCTGCTCGAGAATTAATGGCTACGTACAAAAAGGGAGACGAAATTGATGCAATCGTCTGGCGGTTGGTGGCTCTTTATGGAATCACAAGGTGGTTGAGTACTTGAAGTGGCGGAATTGTGGACGGGCGGGATTGCTCTCCATCTCCGGTGATGGTGCGGCGTCTTCTTTTCTTCCTCCCGCTCCCACTGGTTTCTCCCGTCTTGGTACTCCATGCCTTCGCGCCAGGCTGCTTGTAATGGGTAGTATCATAAGTTAGTATCATCCATATGATACTAGTATATGATACTACCTCCCTAACGACAGATCACATAGAAGATTATAGATGACTTTATTTATCATCATGCATTTACACATAGTAGGATTGCATTTATTATGATACGGTGTCACGATATGATCTCAACCTCTCTTTCCTCATTTAATTCTACGCCACCTCATCTAAATCGCTTAACACATGCATGATACTAATGCATGATATTCCCATTACGACCAAATTTCATGTGGCCCCGGTGGCTTCTGAAAAACCCAAAAAAAGATGGAACAGGTCATGTGGGTGGCTGATCAGTGTCGCAGAGGCTCTTTGCCACCTTCACCCACATGTTTGGCTGTCGCTTGTCACGCCTTAATTGGCACGACGGATCAAGCGAGACAATTGTACTACTACTACCACAACACACATACATGCACACGCACACGCAGCAGCAGAAACACACACGCAGTGACACGCAACAGCACACCCAAATTCGTTGAAATTGTTAACCGCCGGCGAGGTCGCCGGAGTTGCAGGGCGTTAGGGGTTTCCAATTTACCGGTCATCGGGACGGCGGCGGCGAACGGGAGGAGGTGTCGCGTGTGGACAAGCGAAGTTTTTTTCTTCTTCTCTAGAGTGGCGCCCAGGAGTAGAAATAGAAGAGTTGGCCGTCGGAGTAAACTTAAAGGCGTAAAATGTTGCTTCCGTAACAACCATGCTGATAATTTGTAGACAACACGGAACAAATAAAAGAAAGGCTAAACACCTACAACTGGATCCACCTACACATGGATGGACAGTAAAATCTAAAAAATACTTTAAAATGTAAAAAAAAAATCCAAGAAATCATTCTTTCCATACTAACTTGTCTTTTTTCTGCAAAGAGCACAAAACTTGTTTTTGCAAGCAAAATTACATACGCATAGCAGACTCGAACATTGACATGTGTGAATTTTTTGTTGAATTTCTTTTAACATCGTATTTTTGTACAGATACAACTCCAAATTTCTGGTATAAATCCATTGTCTACTATACAAAAAAAACACTTTGAAACCCGCTATGAATTTCTGGCCTTTTTCCAAGCACAGCCAGTTCCATTCTATACACAAAACAAACAGTATACTTTGCCAATTTCAGATTATTATTTTTGCTTTGCCCTCTATACTGCAACAATATATATACACTACACACTAGACTACACCAATATGCTCATCGTAGCATACGACTAAACAATCTGGTCGAGACTGCCAGTGTTTGGTTGTTCTGCAGGAGCATATCACATCCAATCAACATAGTCAGAAGATGATTTTGCTTCTCTTTTGGGCTTCGTGTACCTGTTATTCTCAAACATTGCTTTTGACGTGAGCGAATCCAGAACTGCTGCTTCAGAGAGGTCCCATGGCGTCATCAATATGCTGTGGCATACATCCGCATCAGGGAAAAGAGATTAACATAGGTTTTGTGCGTAGGGAACACATGCAACTAGAAATGTATCAAGGATAGCCTGTCCTTTTCTGATGAAATTTGTGATCAACTGAAAATAACAATGTTTCACTTGCAAGACGAGCTAAGGAAGCTCTTTTGCTCTTTTCCACATGCCAATTGACAGAAAACAGTGGATAAAATGAAATGTGGAATTAGAGAAAACCTATGAAAGAGTAAAAGTGATATGTTGGTACATATCCCTTTTAGTAAACCATGAAGATATCTCAGTTCAGATGGTAATATTTACCTAGCAAGAACTTCCTCCAAGATGGTACGCTGGCAAGGTGTCACATAGTATATGCACTTTCTCGGACACTGCCCAACAGCAAGTTGGACAGGGTAATCGTCACCATTACCTGAAAAATAAAAGGGTACATTATTTCATAGAAAACAGAAAGGATTGAGATAGGAGTATTGCACAAGCTGTCTGCAAAGAATTCATTGGCAGATGATATACTATGGGAGTTTCCAATCAAGACAAATGGCAATGTTCAACCTACCTTGAGATATTGCACGAGCTGTACCAATGTCATCTGCAAATGCAAATGCATGAGGTGCCCTTTTAACACAAGAATATGGGCATCCTGCAGAAGATATCAATTTTTTCTCAGTTATCAGATCAAGCTCCCAAAATATGTCAAGTTGTACATGCATTTACAATGTGCTCCTCCGTGAAAACTTGTATGTTAACCCTCAAAACAAGGAAACCAACCAAACTCGGTGGCTTCAACCCATACACGCAATATTAACGGCGTACAGATCCTTAGCAAAACAACAGTGTATTTGTTTAAATTCTGAAGACAGTATATCTTGTCGTAGTAGATCAATTAGCAGGACATAAATCTCGTAAAGTTAGGGTTATCGGAGAAAAGATCTACTTCAGTAAAGTTTAGTTTCTCAGTGCAAATGCAAACGCTTTGTATTTAATTAGCCCTAAACCACATCCTTCACACCAACTGAAGAGAAACAATATGATGCAATAAGTACCAGTGCCAATACATAGGAGCTCATTGACAAAGATGTCGCGAGCTTCACACTCAGGTTCATCAAATGGGTCAATATTGTTCCTGCACAACATTCCAATGTATATACACATGAGTTGATTTTTCCTGAGAATATTTTTAAACTTGTGCATAGTTGCAGAAATAACTGTTTCTTGTAGTATTTAGATGCCTACAAAGACTGTAAAGCCGACATGACACAGCCAGTTTGTATTGAGTAGATTTACTGGTTGATGTACCTTAAACCTCATTAGCATCTACTAACCCACATATATTCCCTTCCCTTTGTCACAAATTATTCTCAGGCAACCTCTGTACAACTGTAGCATTTCCTGATCAGTCTTTGACAATTCATTCCTTCAACTATACATGTTTCAGAATTTTACTTTATAGAGTAATTTTAACTTATAAATATCCCCGGAAACTAGAATCGCTGCTTCATCCACTGTACTTGGAACATATTCAAGATTGTCATGACAAATAGCTGATATGACTTGCAACCCAATCTATGGAAGGAAGCAAATGTTCCAATCAGCATTGCATCATATGTTAAAATACAAGCTCATGAAAAAGAATTTACTACCTTTCAAGCATCATTCCCATGTTGCCAGATAACATCTGCATGAAACAAAGCAGTGTAACTAATAGCAATATGTAAACAAGGTGAAAGTAAGGAAATAATCATCTAAAGGATAATGTTTAGTTATTTGATAACGACATGATTTTAAACACTTTGATTGTAGATGCAGAAGGGTGAAAAGTAAGAAATAAACAGAACTGAAAACATACAAGTCTACACAAATTATATTTTTGTTAGTAACTATTGTTAGATGTGCACAGCCCTTTTCGGTTTATCCCCATTGTATAAGGGGTCTCTTGCACTTTACCCTACACATGTATATGTATTGGCCTTTGGCCCTCCTGTGAATCCAGTTGCCATTTATCCAACATGGTATCAGATGTTAGGTTAGCCTCTCGTCCCCGCACGATGCAACTCCGTGCGTGCTCTCGATTTTCCTCGTCGCCGGTCGTTTCCGCCCGGATCTGACGCTCGTTGACGAGCTCCTCGCGCAGCTGGTTCCTCGCAGCGCCGTCTGCTGCACGCTGCTGCTGGGCGCTCGGCGGCGCCTGCCTCCCCTCTGCTCGCTTCTTCCCGCTGGCTGCTCGCTGGCTGCGGCAGCTTCGGCCTCCGTCCGCCTGCAACGCCTGCCTCCTCCTCTTCGGCAGCGCCTGCACCTCCTCCGCTGCCGCCTCGGCTCTCGCCCGCCCGCCCGGCCATTCCTCCGCCTGGCCGCCCCGCCATCCCGCGCTCGCCGCCTCCTTTCCAGCCCGGCCTCGGCCATCTCTTCGCTGGCCGCCTCCTCGGCTCATGCTGCTGGCTCGCTCCCGGCTCCTCAGCATCGCTCTCCTGCAGCTGCGCCGCTCGCTAGTTTGGGGCTGTTTTCCCGATCCAGATCAGGTCTTCTCTGAAGGTTGACCAAAAGAGAGAGAGAGAGAGAGAGAAAGGCAGCAATTCCTCATGTCTTCTTCAGGTTATATTGCTGTTCCTCGGTGCTCAGTGATCTTCGATGGCACCAACTATGCTGAGTTTGTGGGTTTCATGTGCATCCATATGCGGGGTCTTCTTCTGTGGGGCGTTATCTCTGGCGAGGTTCCCTGTCCGCCCAGCCCTGTTGCTCCGGTGGCTCCTGTTCCACCGGTACCGCCGGTGCTTGCTGTTGATGCTTCTCAGGCTGATCGGGATGCAGCCAAGGCTCTTGATGATGCTGCAGTTGATGCTTATGATCAGCAGGTATCCGCATATTCTGATGCTCTTTCTGTCTACCGAGATGATCTGTCTGCTTACACTCAGTGGTGCAATGATGATGCTCGAGCTGCTGCTGTTCTTACTGTGAGTGTCCTACCTCAGTTTGCTTCGGAGTTCATGGGCCTCGGCACTGTTGCAGCGATGTGGTCCTATCTTTGTCGGCCGCTATCAGCCCTCTGGCGATGCTTTATACCTCTGTGTAGTGCGTCAGAGCATGCTCTTCAAATAGGTGACTCGTCTGCTGATGAGTTCTATTCACAATGCTCGCCATCCGGCGTCACTTGACTCACTCATGGACGCTTGTTTGTGGCACTTGCCGTTGTTGCGACTCACGAGGTCCGACTTGGAGTTTCAGAGGGTCCATGAGTTCTTATCTACTCTCCGCCTCGAGTTTGAGCCTCGCCGTGCTCACTTGCTTGCTCGTGGTCGTGTTCCTATCTCGAGATACTTGCCGAGCCAGGCCGAGGAGACCCGCCTTCGCTCTGTTGGGTTGCTTCGGTTCCGTCAAGATACGCCTGGCCCGGTGTCGTCTGCCGCCTCAATGCTCCGCCGCCCCGCCTACTCCTCCAGTGGGGTGAGCCGTCCTCCTTATGCCGAGAAGGGCACGCCGCGCCGTGACACCGCCTGTGGTTACCGCTCCCACCAGTCACCCAGAGTCCGATTGTCGCCAAGAAGCGAGACCAGAGGCGCCTCCTCCAGCTGGCCTCCTGTGTCTTCCTCGACCACACTCACCGACCAGACATTGTTCGACTCAGCGCCTTCTTGCTTCCTCAGCTCCTCGTCGACCGCTCTGCTTCTTCTTGTGGATCGTGATCCTCCTCCTCACCATCACAGGCACTACACACTCAGGTACATCTTTGTGGGTTCTGGATTCTGGAGCCTCCTTTCATATGTCTTCTGATTCTTCCGTGTTGTCTTCTCTCCGACCTCTTGATTCGCTTTGTTAATGTTCTTCTTTGATGGCACATCTCTTCCTCGTTGCTAGTCGTGGTATTCTTTCCACTCCATCTTTTTCTGCTCGAGTGTTTCACATGTTCCTCGCCTTACCATGAATCTTTTTTCCACGCCCAACTTATCGATTCTGGTTGTCGTGTCATTCTTGATACCGACTCTTGCTCCATTCAGATCGCCGCACCAAGGCTTTGGTTGGTCTTGCCCCGCCGCGTGAGTCGAGGGCCTTTGGGAGGTCGACTGCTTTGTGTTCCTTCCGCGCCACCACTTCGCCACTCATGCTCTTGTCCTTCTTCGTCTGCGTCCTTCCAAAGAAGGGCATCATCGACTTGGTCACATCTCAGGGCTCTCGCTTGTCTTCCTTAGTTCGTCGGGCTTCTTAGGGTCTCAGATTCCGAGATGTCTCCTTACATTGTAATGGTTGCAGACTTGGCAAACAGACTCGCCATCTTTATCCTACTAGTGAGTCTCAGATCTCAAATATCCTTTTGACTTAGTTCATTCGATGTCCGGGGTCCCGCTCCCTTTGATTCGAAAGGTGGTCATCGCTACTATGTTTTGTTTATTGATGATTTCTCTCGCTACACTTGGCTCTACTTCATGAAATCTCGTGCGAGGTTCTCCTATATACAAACATTTTGCTGCCATGGTTCACACCCGCTTTGCCACGCCCATTCGTACTTTTCGTGGCCGACTACCGGAGAGTATATCTCTCGGTTGTTGCGTGGTTTTCTCGCGAACAGGTACTCTCGCCAGCTTCTCCGTCTCCGTGCTCATGCTTAGAATGGCGTTGCGAGCTTAAAGCATCGTCATTTGCTTGAGATGGCTCGTGCGCTAATGATTGCAGCTTCCTTCCACCCCATTTTTGGGCTGAGGCTGTTTCGATCCACCTATCTCATCAACATTCAGCCATCGATCGCTTCCGCAGGTGGCATTCCTATGGAGTGTCTCACCGACGCTTCTCCTGACTACTCAGCTCTTCGTATGTTTGGATGCGTCTCCTATGTTCTTCTTGCCCCCCGAGAACGCACCAAACTGACTGCTCAGTCGGTTGAGTGTATTTTCCTTGGCTACAGTGATGAGCACAAGGGCTATCGATGTTGGGATCATGTGGGTCGTCGCTTGCGCATCTCGCGCGATGTGACTTTTGACGAGTCTCGTTCTTACTACCCACATTCTTCTTCCTCGAGTTTCTCTGTGGACGACCTTTCTTTCCTTCTCCTTCCCGATACACCCTGCTATGTGCCTCATGTGTCATCTCTTCCTCCGGCACCTCTCATTCCTTCTCATTCACCACCGACCCCGTCTTCTCCATCCTCCTCCTCCGCCTCTCCCCCATCCTCTCCAGTCTTTCATCCTCTCTCACCGTTTCCTCTCCACTATACTCATCGCTCTCGTACTGAGGATGCCTCCTCTGACGAGCCTTCCACCTCTGGTGCACCTCCTCTCACACCTCCCCCGGTTCACAACCTCTGTGCACGGCCTCGCCCCCCGCCTGATCACTACTCCCCTGATCGGTACGGTCTCTCTGTTATGACTGAGCCCACTTCCTATCGCACTGCCATGACTCAGCATGAATGGCAGCTTGCGATGGCCGAAGAGCTTGCTGCCCTTGAGCGCCTGCACATGGGATCTGGTTCTCCTTCCTGTCCGTCCCATTACCCGCAAGTGGGTCTACAAGCTTAAGACTCGCCTCGATGGTTCTCTTGAGCGCTACAAAGCTCGCCTTGTGGCCCGTGGCTTTCAAAGAGGAGCAGGGCGCGATTATGATGAGACATTCGCCTCTGTGGCCCACATGACCACCGTCTGCACTTTTTGTTGTGGCTTCGCTCGTCGATGGTCTATCTCTCAACTTGATGTTCAAAACCTTTTTCTCAATGGCGAAGTTGCGTGAGGAGGTTTATATGCAGCCACCACCGGGTACTATGCTCCCGAGGGTATGGTCTCAGACTTCGCCGCCTCCTATATGGTCTCAAACAGGCCCTCGCGCCGGGTTTGAGCGCTCGCCTCTGGCGACTGGCCACTTGGTTTCGCCAAAGATCATGATCCCATTGTTGGTGTCAAACCGGCGGATCTCGGTAGGGGGTCCCAATCAGGCGTCTAAGGCTAATGGTAACAGGAGGCAAGGGACACGATGTTTTACCTGTGTTCGGGCCCTCTCGATGGAGGTAAAACCCTACTTCTCGCTTGATCGATCTTGATGATATGAGTATTACAAGAGTTGATCTACCACGAGATCGTAGAGGCTAAACCCTAGAAGCTAGCCTATGATGATTATGATTGTTTCTCTATGGACTAAACCCTCCGGTTTATATAGACACCGGAGGGGGCTAGGGTTTACACAGAGTCGGTTACAAAGAAGGAGATCTAATATCCGGATCGCCAAGTTTGTCTTCCATGCAAAGGAGAGTCCCATCCGGACACGGGACGAAGTCTTGAATCTTGTATCTTCACGGTCCATCAGTCCGGCCAAAGCATATAGTCCGGCTGTCCGGATACCCCCTAATCCAGACTCCTCAAGAGCCTCGAACCAAAGCTTCAATGACGATGAGTCCGGCGCGCAGTTTGTCTTCGGCATTGCAAGGCGGGTTCCATCTCCGAATACTCCAAAGTAATTACAGAACACTTAAATCGTGTCCGGATCTGCAAGACGATTTTCACATGCCATCATGGAGAGAACGATATTCCACAAATGTAATCTGCTGACATCTTTAGACAACATGACATAGCACCATGGTCGAGTCATCATTGAACCGTCTTTCCACAACTAACTACCGCACATATTGCGAGGCGGTTTCCCAGGCACGTCTCGTTGAAGCGGAGATCGTGTTCCCCTTATCGCGGGGCCTTCATTAATACGGGCACGAGCGGCCCAATCGCACCGCCAATAGCGGTGAGTGGGGAACGAGCGGGTTCCACCAGGCAATTAGGGAGGCACAAAAAGTTTTTATTGCCTCTATAAAGAGATAAGGCCTCTTCTTCCTTACCCACGCCTTTCCCTTCCGCTCGTCCATTCCCCTTCGCTCGAGCCCTAGCGCCCAAGCACTCATCTCCTCCACCGAAAAAAAGGCTCTCCGAAGATGTCCGGATCCGGAGCAGGAGGCAAATGGATGGCCTCTACCGTCCGGGAGAAGGATATCAAAAAGCTTCGAGAGGCCGGGTATCTGGCCAAGAAAATCGGCCATCGTCTTCTGACGGCGAGACAGATCGTCCCCAATCCGGAGCCCCACGAGAGGGTCGTGTTTCTTTCTCATTTTGTCCGCGGGCTCGGGTTTCCCCTCCACCCATTTGTTCGCGGCGTCATGTATTATTACGGGATTGATTTTCATGATCTGTCCCCTAATTCTTTCCTCAATATCTCGACATTCATCGTCGTGTGTGAGGCCTTCCTCCGCATTTCGCCCCACTTCGGCTTATGGCTGAAGATCTTCAATGTGAAGCCCAAGGTGGTTAACGGCAAGCACACTGAGTGCGGCGGCACCATGGTGAGCAAGATGCCCAAGGTCACATGGCCGACGGGCACCTTCAATGATTCCGTCAAGGAGTGGCAGCGGTGGTTCTATATCACCGAGCCGCGCGGTAAAAAGTGGACCGCTGCTCTCGACCAGATCCGGAGCCCAGCACATGGCTCACGCCCCGCCCAAGAAGGGCTGGAATCGGTCCTCATCCGATGAGCTGTCGGTGCTCCAAACACGCGCCCGAGCGTGGTAGACAAGGATGTCAAACTCGCCGATGTAGTCCAGTGATGTTAGTTCGCCTGGTTCTCCCTTGCCAAAGACCGAGCCTGCAGCTTGTGGGAATACGACCCAGCCGAGCACCAGACCCTACGGAGCTCTACGGCTCTCTCACAAGGACATCTGAAGGTGCTCTTCAAGTCCGATGAAACGTGGTCGGGCTCCGCCGAGGACCGCGGTATCAACCGCCCCGCCCGCAAGTCCGTAAGTCATTGCTATGTTCGCTCTATCCATGTTTGGGGCATATCCCGGCGAGGCGCTTTATCATGCTTTCTACAATAATCCTAGGAATGGACGGCGCGGGCGGATACACCGTCTGCCCCACTGCTTGAGCCGGGCAGACCTCTTCGATGAAGATGCTGGTCCCAGCTTTTCGAGGCGCCAAGGAAGAGGCCTCCAAGAAGGTCAAGAAGACCGGAGCGGCCTCCGTCGCCGCTGACGCCGGACACAAAATCCAAGACTCAATACCCATCCTCCTCCAAGACGAAGAGGAGGAGGAAGAAGACGAGTCCTCCACGGGGGGAGGGAAGAAAAGGACGGCTTCCTGATCCCTAGAGGCCGAATCGCCAAAGAGGGGGAAAAGTTCCCTCTCGGAGGCGTCCACCACGGCTGCCAATAGCAGCCCGGAGTGGGATCCCAGGGCCCAGCCCCTGGTAAAGTCGTGAGTACACGAAATCCGAACACGCCTACGCGCCCGGGGTTATTAGGGTGTAGTAGTTTAACTGTCACCATACTTTGTGCAGCCCGGCGAGGTCCCACGCTGGACAGTCCTCATCGGAGGATTCGCTGAGCTCAATGCCCTGGAGAGCGAGACGCCTCCGGAGGCCCCTTCTCCGAAGCCTAGGCGCGACACCGAGGTGTCGTCTCAGTGGGACCCGGACCAGGGAGGGCATATCTCTGGGGCCGGATACACGGGAGCAGCGGTTCCCATGATCGCCGACGGCGGGGTGATCTTAGATTGACCCTTGGCTGACACGGTCCCCGAGACCTTTAAAGCTCCAGATCGGGCGAGCAGCCCTCAACGGAGGAGGCAAGCCCGCTCCGCCAAAGAACCTCTGTCCAAGCAGAGTTGCGGGCGGCCTATCGACAACACTAAAGAGTGCGCCCATCGTCGATGAACATCGCTTTCATGGGTGCGGTGATTGAAAATTCAGTCCACGAGAGCGGATGAATGAATCTCGCTTTAGCCTTATAAAAGGCTTTGAGGTATGTTTTAGAAACCTTTGAAGATTGTCATAGTATGAGTAGTAGCCCTCGATGCACCGTCCGGTGAAAGAGAGAGAGAGCGAACAGGATCAAATTTCGCTTCGCAGAGACTCGACCAATGACATATACCCTTTGTTTGAAAACAAAGGCTCAGAAGCGACGACCGCCTCTCATAATGCGGAGGTGTCCGACTAAAGCAGTAGTCTGAACGGGCGAAGAAGAACTTGGCTGTGTGAAGAAGCGGTGGAGGACAAGCAAGGTATGTCGAAACCTTTTCTTTGAGTTGAGCACGAATGAGTAGTTGTGCTCGATGAAAATATTTGTATTGTATGCTCTAGGAGCGAGTGTCAAATTGAGGCGAAGAAGGCCAGGCCGAAGCCGACAAGAAGGCCGCCTTGAGCGAGCTCTTCGAAAGCACGAGGCCGTGGTCATTGAAGCTGAGCGAGAGCTCCAGGAGGCCGTGAAGAAAAGCGAGACCTTGGAGCAGAGTCTAGCAGGGAAAGAATCCAAACTCGCCCAAGCTCTCCAAGCCGCAGATGATGCTCCGGAAGAAGCCCGAGGTGCTCTGAAGGACATTCTGGAGGCATGGAGGGTTGCGGCTGGTAAGGCCTTTTTTTTCAAAGCAAATTTTACATAGTAATGGGAGGAACTCTAAGTGACAAGCTGAATTCTTGTTTCTCCAGGCGCTTATGACGCGTGCTGCAGAAGATACCCGATCTTGCCCAATTCTACCGCGGTCAAGAGAAGAAGTCTGAGAGAAGCATTTCGGTCGCAGATTTGGCGCCAATTATCCGGTGCCTTTTATCGATCACCGGCAAGCGGTCGAATCGCACCAGCGGCCGAACTAGCCATGAAGGACTTAGTTATCCGGTTGCCGCCCACGAGCGAATTCCAAGCGCATTTTCGGACTCGTGAAGCGGATTGTTGGTGCTTGCCCTCGGCTCAAGTCATTAGCGACCGACCAGTATAGAGGGTGCACGATCGCGCTTCGCCGCGCGAAGGTGCACCGGGGAAGCTTGATGTTTGAAAAGCTAATGACCGAGGACCACCGGAGGGTAAGGAGCATCGCAGTTCAATTATATTATGAAGGTGTCTCGAAGGAGCCCGCTTTGTGGCGGAACAAAGGTACCAAAGACACTATATTTCCTCAAGGCGCTCATGCTTGTCCTTTGTAATGCGGATACCGCACCGCAATGTTTATTGCTCATTATATGAAGGTTTTTCTTCATGTGCCGCCGCTTAGCATATATAAATCCCGAGAGTTGGCGCTTCGTTAAACCGCCTTTACGTAGAAAATACGGGGGTGTTCGGGTCATACCTGAACACTCTTTATCCCATTTTTGGGTCCTTAAAGGAGGTGTTCATCACCGCGAACTAGGCAATCAGACTATAGGGCTTTATCACTCTCACTTAGCCATAGGAATTCGAGTATGGTAGGCGCAGCCCCTGGTGTTCGGAAGACCGTACGGGGGGCTCTAACGGCGCCTGATCGGAAGACCGATCCGTCGCACTTTGCATTTGTTATGGCATTATGCGGAATAAATCTTTAAAGATTTTACAACCTCGAACAGCTGACCAGCTCTCGCCGTATCATGACAATCGGCCGCTTTCATCGAGGTGCTCGTCCGAAAAACCGGGACACAATCGCATAGTTCTCCCGCCTTACTTAGCCGATGGAGCGAACGTAAGGTACCAAGACATGGGAGCCGCAAACCCAACTAATGACCCAAGACATGATTCGAGTCGATGCATATAGTGCTATAAGTTCGGGTGCCGAAAGCACCGAGAAGGCGGCCGGACTTTGTCGCCATATTATGAGTACTATGAAGCCCTCGCATAGCGGGCATGACACTATGTGCGGTGCCGCTATGATTTAAAAAAAGCGCCAATGTGGAACGACGGCGGTAAGTGTTATTGAAGTCTACGATTGTAGAGATGACATGTCTATGCGTGTGAGTACGGTTTATGCTTCGCGTAACTCGTCGTGCCGGACCGGAGGAGGTCAGTGCGGATCCGGTGTATCCGGACCGCTCCTTGGGGTACTTATGTGTTCCGCCTTGTGCGTCCGAGCTGGTTCCATGTCGCCACCCTGCTCGCAAAAAAGTCACCAGAAGACAAATGCTTAGAGGCGATTGCATGTCATATGGTGGTTGAACATGGTGCTGATCGAGCTCGGTCGAGCCAGTTATCATGTCAGAAAGTAGCTCGGACTCCTCTGTTGGTGTCCGGGTGGTTGGCTGCCGAATCGAAGTTTGATAAATAGGCACAACTCGCTATCTCAGCGGCGGTATAATTTCCACTCTTAGGGTGGAGTTCGGCCTTGCCCATAATTGTGACCATGTCACGTGGGTTTGGCCTGATGTTGTACCGCATTGAGTCTAGCCAACACGGTTCGTCCCAATAGTATATGGTAATTACTGTATGAGGGGACAATGCCGAAGACTTGTTCTTCGGCATGGTATTTGTTCGGTGATCCGAAGACAACCTCCAGGGTGGTGGGCCTGTAAAACTTGGCCATTGCACCTGGGACGGCATCTTTTAGAAGATGTTATTAATCGGTTTGATCCTCGAGCGGTCAATACCTATCTGGCAAATTTTGTCCTGGCGCAGCGAGCTTGGGCTGCTGTTTATGCCCATAGGGGCTCGTGTGAGATGGAACCCACAAACTATTGGGTCGATGGTAAGTGCAATTAAATTGCTATGGTTGATATTGTCCGGACGGTCTATGTGATCGGAGATGATCAGCCATATTTTTGTACTGCGGAGGATCTTCCTTTGACATCGCCATGTTTGGTGGTCTGGGCTTCTCGTTGTTTGAGACCTCCTTTCATTGTTTCCGGCGCACGGCCGGCCGTTTTGTTTTGAGGATCCAGCATTCTCTATTGGTATGTTTGGCCGCCATTCTAGGGGTACCATGAATTTGACATGGTTGGTCGAGTATGCTGCCCGGGCCGGATGGGCTTGAGCTGTTCTTTTTCCGCTGACCGGACTGGGGGCCGCGGAATTCGGCACCAACTCCCTTGTCTTGTTCGTCATCATTATTTTTGTGACGCTTATGTCTGTTGCGTCGAGGTTTAGGGATGTTTGCCTCGCTTTCGCGCGTACGCCTTGACCGTGGTGTATTGGCGTCGGGGTGTGGGCTTTAGGACCTCCTTCTCGGGTTGAGGTAGCGAATTGTGCTTTGTGTACCCTTTGGCGGGCGGTCGAGTCCGATTCCTCGGTTGCGGTGACTTTGGTCCATCTGTCTGCGAGCAAATCTTGGTCGACTTTGAGTCTTTGTTGCTTCTTTTGGGCTTTTCGCCGTGGCCATAAGCCGCCGCTAAAGCGAACTTACTCGCGGGATCCTCGAGCACGCCGAATTCATCGTCGCCGAGGCTCACCTCGCCTTCGGAGGGGCATGTAGTTGTCCTCCTCCAAGTATCCGCTAAATCGCTCGTCCGCCCGCTCAAGGCAAGGCTGATCGGGATTGTATTCATCTTCGGCACCATCCGGATTGTTTTTGACTCCTGTGCCGGTATTGTTGTGGCGGGGCTTGGAGCGGCGCTAAAGACGCCCATACTTTGCCTTCTTCCTTGAGGGACTATCCTCCATTGCCTCATTGCCATTGGTTTTCTTGGGAGTGTCCACCATATATATATCATACGAAGAGGTGGCTGTCCAGCGCCCCGTGGGCGGTGGTTCCCGTTCTTCTTCTACACCGTCGTCCACACCGTTGATGTCTTCGGAGTCGAAGTCAAGCACGTCACTCAAATCATCGACAGTGGCAATGAAGTGGGTGGTGGGTGGGCAACGAATTTCCTCGTCTTTGCTTCCCACTCGAGCCGACATAGTTCGCCAGAGTCTCGACAAAGAGAGAGACTTTAATGGGTTCAGCATGTCGCCAAAGGGCGAGTGCTGGAAGATATCCGCGGTGGTGAACTCCATTACCGGAGCCCAACCAGATTCGGCGGGCTCGGGGGTGTGCGGCCTGGAACCTACAGCCGGACACGAGTCCTAGGGTCCGGTGACACGGGCTTCCTTGAGGGTGGAGCCTGTGTTCGGCTCTACCGCCGATGAGTGTGCGGCCTCCGCGGCGGGGTCCATCCACCCATCCTCGGACGACGCAATCTGCCCCGGATTTAGGTCCGGAGCTCCCGCAGGTGCGGTATCCCGAGTATTGTCCGACATCAGGTCTAAGCCGTGCTCATCGTGATTGTTCGGCGCTCCTGGCGTAGGCCCGAATCCGTCGAAGATCAAGTCTCCGCGGATATCGGCCATGTAGTTCAAGTTTTCGAACTCGACTCGATGGCGGGCGCGAGCTGCCGATCTGCTCTAGATGGCTAAACGAATTGCCCGCATGCGGCCGCCGAACACGAAGATCTGTCCGGGAGAAAAGTCTCACTTTGACCGCGTTGTTGTTGATGATCAAGGAGCCATCGAGCCTTGCGGCGACGCATACGAGGAACTCTCAATGAAAGCACCAATGTCGGTGTCAAAACCGCGGATCTCGGTAGGGGTCCCGATCGCATGCGTCTAAGGCTAATGGTAACAGGAGGCAAGGACACGATGTTTTACCTGTGTTCGGGCCCTCTCGATGGAGGTAAAACCCTACTTCCTGCTTGATTGATCTTGATGATATGAGTATTACAAGAGTTGATCTACCACGAGATCGTAGAGGCTAAACCCTAGAAGCTAGCCTATGATGATTATGATTGTTTCTCTATGGACTAAACCCTCCGGTTTATATAGACACCGGAGGGGCTAGGGTTTACACAGAGTCGGTTACAAAGAAGGAGATCTAATATCCGGATCGCCAAGTTTGTCTTCCACACAAAGGAGAGTCCCATCCGGACACGGGACGAAGTCTTGAGTCTTGTATCTTCACGGTCCATCAGTCCGGCCAAAGCATATAGTCCGGCTGTCCGGATACCCCCTAATCTAGGACTCCCTCACCCGCGTTGTTTGTTCACACGTCTCCTCGTGGTCGGACTCTACTCCTTCTCTATGTTGATGACATGATCATCACTGGTGACGACTCTGATTTCATTGCCTTTGTTAAGGCTCGCCTTCGCGACCAGTTTCTCATGACTGATCTTGGTCCACTTTGCTATTTTCTTGGGATTGAGATCTCCTCGACCTTTGATGGCTTCTACATCTCCCAAGAAAAATATATTCAGGACCTTCTTGCTCGCGCTGCTCTCGGTGATGAGCGCTTACCAGTGACTCCCATGGAGCTCAACGCTCACTTCAGCCTCGATGGTGACCCTCTCCCTAATCCCACTCGCTATCGCCACCTTGTCGGCAGCCTTGTCTATCTTGTCTTTACGCCGTCGACATCTCCTATCCGTCCCACATTACGAGTCAATTCGCTTCAGCCCCACCTCTGTCCACTATAGTCATCTCCTCCGCGTTCTACGATATCTTCGTGGCACGATCTCTCGCCGCCTTTTCTTTCCCCGCTCAGCCTCTCTTGAGCTCCGTGCCTACTCGATGCTACAGGCTAGTGATCCCTCGATCGACGTTCATTGTCCGCTTATTGTGTCTTTCTTGGTGGCTCTCTTATTGCTCGAAGACCAAGAAACAGACCTCGCGGCCGCCGAGTACAGAGGCTAAGTTATGAGCCATGGCTATGCCGACTACTGAGGCGATCCGTTACGGTGGCTACTTGAGGAGTTTGGTGTGTCTCGCTACTACCTCGACTCCCTTATTGTCGACAAGATCTTGGCGCTATCAAGATTATGCAGCGTGACCGGTGAAGCATGAGCTCACCAAGCACATCGGTGTGGATGCCCACTTTGTGCGTGCTGCTGTGCAGGATCAGACTCTAGCTCTTCACTATGTGCCATCTGAGTTATAGTTGGCGGACTTCTTCACGAAGGCTCAGACTCGCGCGCAGCATAGTTTTCTACTCTCCAAACTCAGTGTTGTTGATCCCCATGAGTTTGAGGGGGGGTGTTAGATGTGTAAAGCCCTTTTCGGTTTATCCCCATTGTATAAGGGGTCTCTTGCACTTTACCCTACACATGTATATGTATTGGCCTTTGGCCCTCCTGTGAATCTAGATGCCATTTATCCAACAACTATATGTCCCTGCACCTTGCATTACGCCATTGAGTTCTTTCATGGGTACTGCTTTTTTAGCGATAAATTATGTTTTTCAACAAAAAAGTGGCATGTTTACACGAGTACATCAGACCCTCCTGTAAAGATGTGTTGCAGTGCAAGAAATGAACAAAAGATCATAAACTAGCAGGGTATTCTAATTTAACAAATTCAAAAGCAACAGATTCAGCAACCCTGGCCTTAAGGCCACACCTGGTCCTGTTACTTTGTAATGGTCGCTGTATTATGGCAGCACTCCAACAAACTTCTGAAAAATTCAGGCATCTAGCGAACACGATTACCTCGTAGGCCTCGAGCACCCGCCTCATTATTAAATCTGCATTCTCCGTGTCCTTGCAAACGTCAGGATGGAATTCCTTTACCTGTAACAAAAGCTCACAATGTTAAGTCACTGTTGACTAATAAGTCCTCTTTGCAACGAGCTGAGCAAAAAAGGGAAAGCTGCAACAGCCACGCTTATTGCAGGGAGCGGGAAGCAGTACAGTACCCGGGCGCGGAAGGCGGCCTTGAGCTGCGCGGCGGAGTAGCCGGCCGAGGCGTCGAGGCCGAGGACCTGGAAGGGCGTGGCGAGCGGGTCCAGTATCCTCCCCGCGCCCCCCTCGCCGCCGCCGTCCCCGCCGGCGTGCGCCGGGGCGGGGAGGGTGCGGCGGGCCGCTCCTCGCCGCGGCGACGCCAGCGGCACGCTCCGTACGAAGGGGGCCGGGTGGCTGCGCCGCGGGAAGGAGGGCGAGGCGGCCAGCGAAGCGGCCATCACGGGGGCACCTCTCTGTCGTTCCGGCGCCGCGCGCGAGCGGAACGTGCGGAAGTGTGGCGCAACCCGGCTCTTGTGTTTGTCAGAGCAACAGCCAACTCTAGCACGGTCAGTCGTCGTATCCTCCGCAGCCTCCAAAACGCACAGTCAAAGCGATGCACACACTTAGAATTGACATAAACAGAGATTAAAACTAAATTTACCTATGGTTTAACCCCGTTTATTATTGGCTAATGACTCATTTTCCCCGGCTCATCAATGAACAATTTGAGCTAGCGAAATTGAAATACAACTAAACCAATAATTTAGCATATATATATATATATTCGGCTGATGTCACTTTCATGGTCACGCGATCTACGAACGTGTATGCATCCTTTACGCAGGAGAAGGCCACAAACTTTGTAGCCCTTTGTGAGCACGACTTCCTTTTCATCCGAGGCGATGTCGTCACGCGCGTAAGGTAGGGGTGGGCGTGTGGGAAGCACTCTGCCTTGATGGGTAATTCAGCCTGAAGGAGTGTCTAGCCCTCGACCCACTAGGACTACTTCTAGGGTCTCTCCTAGAACTTTCTTTTGGCTCGGTTTATATGGTGATTGGACACATATAAACAACCATGTTAGAGTTGCTCTTATGCTCTAGTTACATGCAGGGTATACACATCAATAACATGGTATATTCGCTCACATACTTATTTTCAGATTGGATAGTGGGTTACCGACTGATATTATCTCGAGTCAACACCCCCCCCCCCCAAATCTAACTCTTAGAAAATGTTGCTATTACTAAAATTCGGCGGTGAGGAAGGAGGCCTTGAGCTGCGCGACAGAGTAGCCGGCCGAGGACCTGGAAGGGCATGGCGAGCGGGTCCAATATCCTCCCCACGCCTCCCTTGATGTCACCATCTCTGCCGGCGTGCGCCGAGACGGGTTCTGCTCCAGTAGGAGTAGTTGGGTTTCCCCAAAGAGGAAGAGTGATATAGATAGTAGCAAAGCTTTCCCGCAGTGAAGAACTAAGGTTTAATCGAACCGGTAGTGTCGGCGTTCTGGGAACGGGGGTCCCCAGACTTGCCTGCCTGCGGCCTGCGCCGTGGCTCAAGGGGTGGCCCAGTACAGTCCGTCTTCATTAACCCAAGCTCAAGACCCTCGCGAGGGGCCAAGCCTCGCGGGGCGGACGACGCAAGGCTTCCTCAGGGGCGGCCTCACCAAGCAGGCTCGCGAGGAGGCGGAAACATCAAGGCAAGGAGTACCTCACGAGGTGCTCGTGACGCAAGCCATGACGATCGAGACCAGGCGGGCGCCAGCCTGCGCAGTGTCCTCGTTTCCTCTTTGGTGCAAAGGGAGCAAGCGCAGGCGCGGAGTACCGAGGCATCAAGCAAAGGTTACCATATCGGTGCAACGAGACCAAGACCAGCAGTGCGGCAGGACGGAGGTCACCGTGGAGCCCAAGACGGCGTCACCGCTAGAGCCTTTGGCAGTCGAAGACCAACTTTAGTCAGGATAACTTGTACTAGTTGTTCCCCTTCAAAATGGCCGTTGTTGGTGATGAAGTCATGTACCTAGGGTAGGGTCACAGACCTGTCTTAAGTACCCTTCCCAAAGGACACCTCGAGTAATCGCCTTCCAATCGACCAAGAGAGACTTCACTCGACCTGGACTCAAGGACTCGACCATGAAGACTCACTCGACCACCGGGAGATCAAGAGTCACTCTGCATCCAAACGGTGCGTAATTAAGTAGTCTTTATGGCATTTAGGACACTTTATGTAAGCGCTACCATTAACGCCTAGTCTTAATGTACTTTAAACCTCGTGATAATCGAGGGCGGAGGGTCCGCGCAGACACTATATAAGCCACCCCTCCTCGGGTAAAGGGTTCGCACCTCAGAATCCATATACACATAATCCAATCGACCGCCTGGGCTCCGAGACGAGGGGCTGTTACTTCCTCAGAAGGGCCTGAACTCAGACATCCCTTGTGTTTACAACTGCCCATAGCTAGGATCTTACCTCTCCATACCTACCCCCATTCTCTTCGCCGACTTAGAACCACGACGGTTGGCGCCCACCGTGGGGTGTGTCTTAGCGATTTTTGGAGAAGTTGCAATTCTTCCGATTACTTTCATCATGGTTGCGGTGAAGTTTTGGTCGAGGGTCATGAGATCCGCCTCGGCGCTCTCACCTTCATCGCCGACGACTCGCTTTGGCTCCGTGGAGGCTCCACTCGATGTTGATGCGCTTCCCATGCAGCGCGTGCGGCAATTTTCGCGCATGTGTCCGCGGCGTTCGCTCAGGCAACCGTCGACTCCATATCGGTCGACTCCCCTATCGTCCACCCTTCCTCGTTCTCCCGCCGGTAAGAAGCGCCTGGTCGGTCGAGGCTCCAATGGTGGGTGCGGTACGCGGTGGCTCGCTAGACGGCCACCACCCAATTCGCGTAATCGAGCCCGACGAGTCCCTCTACTACTGCTCGATCTATCGACCGCTCAGAGATCGCATCCGAAAAGGAGAGCGAGGATCCAACAAGGAGGTCTTGATGGTCAATGGACCTTGTAGCCCTCCCGCTTCCCATGACGACGGGTGGACGGTGGAGGCGACCCGCCAAGTCCACGAGGAGTACCAACCGAGCCACTTAATTCCTTGCAAAGGAAGAACTTCACCGCAGAACATGGATGCCTCGTGATACTCCTATCGCAGAGAAACCCCAAAGCTTGTGCCTTGGAAGAGGCGCTTTGGCTAACTTGGTGAACGCACTCGTCTCGAGAACCTCCAAATGAGCACTCGACAGCGCGCAACGAAGTACCGACTCAATCGGCGTCAACTCTTCCCACCGACTCGGTATATCGAACCCCGATTCAGAATTTAGCAACTGCAACCCGATAGCGAGTCAATTCAGCCCTCTCGATGGAGGTCTGGCGGAGGCTTGATGCTGATTAGGATTTGCTCCGGCAACAGGAGATCGAGAATTCAGCCGTGTCACCACGCAAGCGTAATTCACAATCGATCCGTCGCTGCGAATATGGTTCATCGGCTCACAGCCCGTGATCGCCTCCGTGGCGTGAAGGACGCGAAATCGACGAGACCAATATGGTGACCGATATGATCGTGATGATAGGCATCGAGTGCCCACCTCCTCCTCAGAGGCGGGTCTTCGCTCCTCGGCGGCAAGATGACAAAGGCCAACTCAGGGGCGAAGAGCTCCGGTCGACCCCGAACCAGGCTTCACGCGATCCATCATCGTGCAAGGCTTGGTCGATCGAGCAGGGGCTCATCGAGGTGGCCACGACAGAGATGCGCCCACTAGCAGCCGAGTGCATGTTTCAGGTCCGGAATGTTTCAGCAGAGCTATCAGAGCCGAGGTGATTCCCCCCAACTTCAGGTTGGCGACTGGAGTAAGCAAGTTCACCGGTGAGTCTAAGCCTGAAACTTGGCTTGAGGACTACCGAGTGGCGGTACAGATCGGCGGCGGGAATGACGAGGTGGCTATGAAGCACTTACCACTCATGTTGGAAGGTAGAGCATGGTTGAATCAGTTAACTCCAAGTAGCATTTACACTTGGGAAGATCTTTCCCGAGTGTTCGTCGGAACATTTGAGGGAACTTGCAAGCGACCAGCTGGATTGACAGAGCTTCAAGTTTGTGTGCAGAAGTCGAATGAGACCTTAAGAGAGTATATTCAGAGATGGATTACTTTGCACCATACTGTGGAGAACGTGTCTGATCATCAGGCAGTCTGTGCTTTCAAGGATGGTGTTAAGAACAGAGAGTTAAGTTTGAAGTTTGGGCGAACCAGAGATATGACCCTGAGTCGAATGATGGAAATTGCCACCAAGTACGCCAATGGTGAAGAGGAGGACCGACTCCGAAGCGGCAAATACAAGCCGAGTCAGTCGGAGAAGGGAAACTCCAGTCGGAAGCAGAAGCGGAAGGCCGAACGAGCGGCTCCTGGGGAGGCTCTGGCCGTGACTCAGGGCAAGTTCAAGGGGAAACCCAAAGGATCCTGGAACCCCAAGAAGGTGAAGGATAAAGAAGGAAATGACATGATGGATATGCCATGTCACATCCACACGAAGAAAGACGAAGAGGGTAATATCATTTACCCGAAGCATACCACTTCGCCGATGCCGACTCTGATCCAAATAGCCCAAGGTAAGCAGCCCAAGGACAAGGAAAAGGAGTCTGACAAAGTGAAGACAAGGAGGACAGTGAGGAGGATATCCTCATGTTAACTCCACTCGATGATCTTTGCGGATGTGGAAAGCAAGAGCGGTGAAGGTTATTAACCGTGAGGTGAACATAGTCGCCCAGCGACACCCGATTATCTGAGATGGTCCCAAACTCCCATTACATTCGACCAGTCTGATCACCCGACTCATATAGCCACCCCTGGGAGGCAAGCTTTGGTGGTCGACCCGGTCGTCGAAGGCACTCGACTAACGAAGGTGCTAATGGACGGTGGTAGTGGGCTGAACTTATTGTATGCGGACACACTGAAAGGAATGGGCATTCCGATGTCCTGACTGAGCACCAGTAACATGAGTTTTCATGGAGTTATACCAGGAAAGAAAGCCGAGTCACTTGGCCAAATAGCTCTGGACGTGGTGTTCGGTGACTCGAAGCATTTCCGCAAAGAGAAGCTGACCTTTGAAGTTGTGGATTTTCAGAGCGCTTATCATGCTATTTTGGGGAGACCAGCTTATGCGCGGTTCATGGCTCGACCATGTTACGTGTACCTCAAACTGAAGATGCCCGGTCCCAAAGGTGTGATCACTGTCACTGGCGATTGGAAAAAAGCAGAAGAGTGTTTCCAGAAGGGCTCGAAAATTGCCGATTCCCAGGTGACAACGGTCGAGCTGGAGGGATACAAGAAGAATGCAGATCCGAGTGATTTGTTGCGGGCTAAGAAGCCTGCCACAGAGTCAGCGTTTCAGTCGTCCGGTGAGACAAAGCCCATTCACATTCACCCGACCGACCCCAATGCAGCTCCGACCCATATTTCCACGACACTTGACCCTAAATAGGAAGAAGCGCTCATCCAGTTCCTCCGTGAGAACTGGGACATCTTTGCATGGAAGCCACCGACATGCGGGTGTCTTGAGGGGGCTGGCTGAGCATCGCCTTAGAGTCGACTCAGCAAAAACCGGTCAAAGAACATCTTGACGGTCCCGTCCGTAAGAGAAAGCCATTGGGAGGAAGTGGCTCGACTATTGGCGGCAGGATTTATCGAGAGATATACCACTCCGGTGGCTCGCCAATGTCGTCATGGTTCCCAAGAAGGACAAGTCACTCCGCATGTGCATCGACTTCAAACACATCAATCGGGCCTGCCGAAAGATCATTCCTCTCCTCGCATCGATCAAATTGTTGACTCATTGCGGGATGCGAAGATTGTCTTTTCTAGGCGCCTATTCCGGTACCATCGGATCCGTGCATGCGGACCCGATGAGATAAAACAGCTTTCATCACTCCATTCGGATTATACGCTATATTACCATGCCATTCGGCCTCAAGAATGCGGAGCCACATTCATACGAATGATTGAAGTGTTTGCTCACTCAAATCGGTCGGAATGTGGAAGCGTACATGGACGATATCGAGGTCAAGTCGCGAAAGGGTTCCGACCTGCTGGTGACCTCGCCCAAACATTTGCCAACCTCGGAGGTATGATATCAAGATCAATCCATCAAAGTGCACATTCGGAGTTCTGGTGGTAAGTTACTCGGTTTTCTCGTTTCCGAACGAGGAATCGACGCTAACCCAGAAAAAATCGGCACTATACTCCGAATGAAACGCCCGTCTTGAGTGCACGATGTCTAAAACTTCTTTGGATGCTTGGCGCATTAAGTCGATTCATCTCACGACTCGGTGAAAAGGCATTGCCTCTTTACCGATGATGAAGAAAGCGGAACAAGTTGAGTGGACTCGAAGTCGATGCGGCGTTTGCCGAGCTAAAAGCTCGCTCTCCACCAGCCGGTGCTTGCTGCTCCAATTAGCAAAGAGCCTCTGTTGCTTTATATTGCAGCCACAGGACAAGTCGTCAGTACAGTACTTACGGTCGAGCGGGAAGAAGAAGGGAAAGCCTTCAAAGTTCAGCGCCCAGTGTATTATCTCTCTGAAGTTCTGACTCCATCAAAGCAAAGATATCCTCATTATCAGAAGCTTGTGAATGGGATCTACATGACCACGAAGAAGGTTGCTCACTATTTCTCTTATCATTCCATTACATTAATCGTGACGCTCCGCTTCGAGATTACGCTGCTGAGAGGCAAGGCTGGTCGAGTGGCGAAATGGGCGATTGAACTCCTTCCCTTGATATCAAATTTGAGGCAAAAGCCATTAAGTCCCAAGCAATAGCAGATTTCCTTGCCGAGTGGATCGAACAATGACAGCCGACTCAAGTTCACTCGGAGCATTGGACCATGTTTTTGATGGCTCTAAGATGTTAAATGGTTCGGTCTTTGGGGTAGTCTTGGTTTCCCCTAGAGAGATAAGCTCGAGATATGTGCTCGATTCACTTTGATTCCTCAACAATGAGGCAGAATCTGAGGCCCTTTTGTATGGGTTGCGCATGGCCATTTCACTTGGCATCCGTCGCCTTATGGTTTATGGCGACTCGGTTTGGTGGTCGACCAAGTGATGAAGGAGTGGGGCGTTAGAAGCCCACCATGATTGGATCTTTAATGTCGATGAGGAAGCTTGAAAAAGAAGTTTGAGGGTTAGAGCTCCATCATGTACCCATTGAAAAATCAAGCGGTGATGATTTGGCAAAGATAGGTTCAAGAGAAGCCATTCCCGGTGGTGTGTTCTTGGAGCATATCCATACTCCATCGATCGAAAAGATCCTTTCTTGAAGAAGCTCCGCAACCCAATAGTGCCACAGATCCAGCGAGGTCGAAGTTCCAGCGATGGTCGACTTGGTCATGGAGGCTTTAGTGATCACTCGATTGGACGGTTCCATATATCGCGTATATCCTAAGAAAAGAGCTCCCAGAGGACGAAGAAGAGGCTCGACAGATCGTCCACCGATCCAAAGCTTTTACTGTGATCAAGGGACAACTATATAGAGAGAGTGCGACTGGAGTTGGTCAGAAGTGCATAACGCCAGAAGAAGGTCGAATAATCCTTGATGATATCCACTCGGGGACCTGTGGCCATCATGCGTCCTCTCGGACCATCGTGGCCAAAGCATACCGAGCGGATTTCTTGGCCAAGGGCGAATGAGATGGCAAAGGAGATAGTGGACAAGTGCGAGGGATGTCAGTTTTACTCCAACATGTCACACAAGCCTGCGTCAGCTCTGAAGACCATACCACTCGTATGGCCCTTCGCAGTATGGGGATTGGATATGGTGGGACCCTTGAGGACAGGCCGAAGCGGTTTCACGCATGTACTGGTGGCAGTCGACAAGTTCACCAAGTGGATTGAAGCTAAACCCATTAAGAACCTTGGCGCGATCTGCTGTCGGTTTCATCGAGAAGCGATATTCAGATATGGAGTCCCACAGCATCATCACGACAATGGGTCAAACTTGATTCGGAGGAATTGAGCATTACGCATCTCAAGGCACAGAGTCGACTACGCGATCGCCCATCCTCGGTCGAATGGACAAGCGGAGCGAGCCAATGGCTTGATCCTCAAGGGTTGAAACCCGATGATCGTGATCTCAACCATGCGGGTGGAGCATGGGTCGTGAACTTCCCTCAGTGCTTTGGGGTCTACGGACCACGCCTAATCGGTCGACCGGAAGAACTCCATTCTTCTTAGTCTATGGAACTGAAGCGGTCTTGCCGAGTGATCTGCTCCACAATGCTCCTCGAGTTGAGCTCTACAACGAAGCTGAAGCGGAACAAGCGCGACAGGATGCAGTCGAACTTTTAGAGGAAGAAAGAGAGATGGCTCTGATCCGATCGACCATCTACCAACAGGACTTGCGTCGCTTCCACGCTAGAAACGTGAAGAGTCGAGCCTTCGGGGAAGGAGATTTGGTTCTCCAGTGGATCGGTGAAACAACACAAGCTTGCTCCTTCTTGGGAAGGACCCTTCATCGTCACCAAGGTTCTCCACAATGGGCGTACCGTCTCTACAACGTCAAGCACAATATCGGCGAGCCCCGAGCTTGGAGCAGGGCTACTCCGCCCATTACATTAAGTTTTCACTCGGATGAGTTGTAATAAAAGTATACATAGTTCATGTTTACGCAAGATAATAGTGTCATAATTTCCCCAATGATTTTGTCACTTTTATTTGTTCAGAAAAATTTCCCCCTCGATGGGTGGCTTAGCTGCAAATCCGTTTAAGCTTAAGTTTGTAAAAAATCCTTCCGAGTGGTGAGCGGCCTCCCACTCGGGGGCTTAAACTTGAATCCGTCTAGCCTAAGTTTCAATAAAATCCTACCGAGTGGTGAGCAGGACTTCCACTCGGGGCTTAGCTGCAGTCAAGTACTCGCCTAAGTTTCAATAAAATCCTACCGAGTGGTGAGCAGGACTCCCACTCGGGGCTTAACTGCAGTCAAGTACTCGCCTAAGTTTCAATAAAATCCTACCGAGTGGCGAGCAGACTTCCACTCGGGCGTAGCTGCAGTCTAAGTACTCGCCTAAGTTCAAATTCAGCGTCTTGATGCATAAAGAGGGCCGAGGTGCAGGTCATTGCGACCCTCTCCTCCGAGCTCGCCACAAGTACAACGTCTTGATGCAAGGAGGGTGAGTCTGGTCGATTGCGACCCTCTCCTCCGATCTGCGCCACAAGTACAACGTCTTGGTAGCAAGGAAGGCGAGTGCAGGTCATTGCGACCCTCTCCTCGAGCTCGCCACAAGTACAACGTCTTGTAGCAAGGAAGGCGAGGTCTTGGTCATTGCGACCCTCTCCTCGAGCTCGCCACAAGTACAGCGTCTTGATGCATAAGAAGGACGAGGTCTTGGTCGTTGCGACCCTCTCCTTGAGCTCGCCACAAGTACAACGTGAAAATCCTCTGAGTGGAGGCAGACCTCTCACTCGGGGCTTAGCTGCAGCCAGGTGCTGCGCCTAAGTTATAAAAATCCTCAGAGTGGAGGCGGACCTCCCACTCGGGGCTTAAGCTGCAGCCAGTGCTGCGCCTAAGTTATAAAAATCCTACAGTGGAGAGCGGACCTCCCACTCGGGGCTTAAGCTGCAGCCAGTGCTTGCCTAAGTTATAAAAATCCTCTGCAGTGGAAGCAGACCTCCCACTCGGGGCTTAAGCTGCAGCCAGTGCTCGCCTAAGTTATAAAAATCCTCTGAAAGTGGAAACCGCCTCCCACTCGGAGGCTTAGCCGCAGCCAGTGCCGCCTAAGTGAATTGGGGAACAAGTCGATTGCAATAAGCGCCTCGCTTTAACACAAAAAGACATCTCAAACCAAATACAAGCATATTCAAGCGTCGAATCCAAGTTCGGATAAATACCTAACGGAACCGAAAGTGCTCGAGCGCTAAGCTTTGTTAAGGTTTATCGGTTACAAAATCACTTTCGACATCTGAGGCAAATTTAAAGTGTCGAGCTCAAGAAGTTTTTACCCCACATGGAGGCTGGAAGCGCAACAAACTCGTCGGTCGATTCCATCAACAATCCAGTGGCGTGCGGCGATGAAGGTCTCCATGAAGGACCAGAAATCATGCTTCTTGGTGTTAGCCACCCGAAGAGCCGCCAACTTGTCTTCTCGCGCATCCTTGCAATGGACTCGGGCCAGAGATAGGGCAACATCTGCGCCACACCTGGCGGAAGACTTCTTCCACTCTTGCACTGTGTTCAGTCGAGTCATCAAAGACTCGAGGTCATTGGAAGCGTCTCCACAGGCGGGCGTAAGCGTCGATCACGAAGTGGCGACCTTGACCTTGCGAGATAATCGATGTGGCGGCAACACGAGATTCGAGTCGGAACACGTTCATGGCGACTTCATCATTCACGGAGAGTTGATGGGGTCGGGTTTGGTTCGATCGACCGATCTCCTCTTCAAAATTCAGGCAAAATTCTGCAAACACAACCACGAGTCAAAGCGGCGGTCGAATGGAAGATCACGGTTAAAATACTTGTTTGGTGCAAAAGATTACCTTGAGCATGAGGAATAACTTCTTGGCGAGTCGCCCGGATAAGCCTCGGATCATTCTTCTTCCCCACCAGCTCAGGCCTTGTCATTGAGCAATCTTGTCGTTTTTCGGTCGGTGACCTCTTTGTTGGCGACATCAAGAGCAGCTTTGGTGGTATTCTCTTCTTCAAGCACGGTGACGAAGCCAACTTCTCGTCTGCGAGCTTGGTCTTCTCAAAAGCTGTTTTACGCATTTACGCCAACTCAAGGTCTTTCTTCTTACGGGCATCCTTTACTTTGCACCGCAAAGTTCTGACAAAGTCGAATTTGAAACAAATGAGGAGCAAAAGTAGTCGTCGAAAGCCTCACCAAACATACCTTTGGTCTCCTCCTTTGCCTTAGCCAAATTCTCTGGACCACTTGATCAAGCTCGAGCTGGATATGTTTGTTCTCCAACTCGATTATAACGAGCACGCAGGTCGCGAGTTTCTCTGAAGAACCAATCGACAAAATGTCAAAGATAATTCACTTCCAGTGACCAAGGAAAAATCATACGTTTCTAAGACTACGGCCGAATACAAACATTCGACCGTAGTCTGGAGACTACACCGGTGGGTGCACTCGGCGTGCCCCACTAGTTCTATCAAGATAGAGTCGACCCGATCGACCAACAAAAAAACGAAAGTGTTCTTGGGCGTAGTCAGCGCGGTGATCGACCCACGGTCTTGGGGACTACACCCGATGGGTGCACTCGGCGTGCCCCACCGGTGCGAAAATCCGTTCGACCTAATCGAATGAAGGAAAAAATTCAAGACATAAAGACTATAGTCATTTGCCGGCGATCCACCATGGCCTTGAACTACACCCGGTGGGTGCACTCGGCGTGCCCCCATTAGTTCGGAATTTCAATCGACACACCCAGTGGGTGTAGGACAATCACTAAGAATTCCAGAAAGAAGAATCTTTAGACATCATATCCTAACAGAACAGGCGGTGATCGACTGACCTGAACGTTACTCTGAAGAGCGGAACTGGCGTCATAGGCTGCCTAGCTAGCTTCTCGGATGGTCTTCACCTGCTCCATCATGACTCCCGCCTGGCGTATTGCCTCTTTCGCTGCGCTGGCTTGGTTCTCCGGGACGTAGTGGGTCGAGAAAAGGGAAGGCTGTGCAGCACTCGACGACGCGGGGTGAGTACTCGACAACGGCACCGCAAAAGATACGGTTGGTCGAGTGATGTTCTCCCTCTCCGCGATCAGTGTCTCGGGTGCTGGCACGTCCTAAGTCACCCTGCCAGCAGACGCTTTCCTGCTCCTCCTTTGCTTCAATGGTTCCTCATCGTCGTTGTCGTCAGGAAGGGTGATAACGACATTGGATGGAGCTACAGAAAAGAATCAAAATTAGAGACCAAGAGCCAATCGACTAAAAGACAGAACTATGAGAGTCATACCAGGTTTTGAAGTGGCAGCGTCTTCCATCTCATGATCGTCGATACAGGTGAGGTATCGAAATGCGAACTGCGATTCCAAAAACGGTCGGTTGATTCATGAGTCGACCAAGGATAAGTTCATGGAGAGCGGAAAAACTCAAGTAACATCATTACCCTAAGATAGTGGGGATCACCATCTTCATCTTGACAAGACCTTGGCGGCCGGCCAGCGCCACCACGAGTGCTTTGGGGCTTTCTCGATCGGCACGGAGAAGTGGTTCGGCGCTTGGTCGGTGGCGGCAGTTCACGACCCCTTACCACGCTTCGGTGGCGAGGGTCATGGATGAGCTTTGGCGTCTTTCGGCGGGTGCAACTTCCTCCTCCTCCTCCTCTTCTTCCTCCCCATCGAGTCGTCATCTTCATCATCGGCCGACAGCGTCAAGTCCTACTCCTCCGGCTTTCGCCCCACTTCCTTCCTCCTCTTGATCGGTTATGAGCTCCATTGGGCGTCAGTATAAATCGGTGATGGCGACGGACAAAAAGCGAGGATCAATCGACCAATTTGCAACAAAAGCGAGAATGAGTATAACAAAACTACAAGTGAAGATAAAGTGGGTGTCGGGTCCGGAGTATAGGAATGGTCAGTGGTGGAATCCTCTGGCTCCTTGAGGTTGTCCTTATTCCCTATGACCCGCAGCCATCCACCTCTCGGGGTGGCGTCGTCATTATACGGATGGACCAGTTTCATCCTCGGTTCATGATACAACCACATTGGGTGGCCTCGATGCTGAAGTGGCTGGATCGCCGCCTAAGAAGACCTCGGAAGGTCCATGCCGTCCTCCCTCCCGAACCAGGTTGGACTACGCTCCATCAGCATTTTACTTGGGCTTTCTCCTTAGGGAGCACTTTGAGAGAAGAGGGCTTGTTTGCTCGGTCCATAGTAGCGGAGGAGACCACTCATTGCCAGGCGTCGACTTCGTTTTAGCGATAGAACCAAGTCATTGCCATCCTCTGACCGACTTCGGGGAAGGGTCATGGCGGAAAAATACTCTTGCTCCTCATCTGAATCCCAAGACCCCCACATCTGGATAACCTTAGTCCTATCATCATCTGGACTCGCCTTTTCCTTTGTCACGAGAACAACAAGTAAATATGTGGCAGAGCAGGACCCGGTGCGATCGTAGCCGGAAGTTCTCGCACATGGACACGAAAGCAGCAAGGTAAGCGATGGAATTGGATTGAAGTGGTGGAGTTCGCCCCAAAGAAATTCAAGAAACCACGGAAGAAAACACTCGGAGGCGAAAACCCACGGTCGGCGTGGGTAGCGGAAGAACACACTCACCCTCCACGAGTGTGGTTGCCACTCGTTCCCGGGAGCCTCGCTGCTCCGTGGGGATCAAACCCTAGTTGGCCATCTCGGTGAGATCCTTCTCGGTGATGGTCGGCCGGATCAATCCTTGGACCCGACCATGCGGCGGCGGGACCTTGGCGAGATCCGCCCGGCTGGTCGCTCTCCCTTTCGCCTTCCCGTCGCCGTCGCCTTCTTGGCGCTCGAGCCGCCGTCTTCTCCTTCACCATTGTTGCGTCAGGCGCCGAGTGGTTAAGAAGAGCGAGAAGCGAGCGATCTTGGCGGAGGTGGAAGGGACGAGAAGAGGATTGGAGAAATCTTGTTCAAAAACCCTCGCCGAGGCGCATTTTATAAAGCAGCTTCGAGTGGATGACAAGTGGGCGAGCAATCCAATCACATCAAAGCGATCAGCGTCTGCGTCATGAGTGAAAAAAGGCGGTTGAGGAATTGAGGCGTTTATGCCCTATCCCATCAAGCGCCCTTGTCGTCCGCCCGCTTCCGCGCTTCCCAAAATTCGGATCCACAAAATCCGCTAACAATGAGCGATCGTCGGATGGGAGATTTCCTGCGATCCGTCGCTCGGAAGTTTACTAAGTTCAAAAGTTTGCTCGACCAAAGAAAAGAATGGATCAAGGTGACTGAAAGAAAAGTTGCTGTTATCAACAAAGAGATTATTGGTCCAAGATGATACATGTCGAGCACAAAAGCAGGTCGAAATATTAACAACTCCTTCCTCACTCAAACCTCGATCAATTAGGGGCTAATGATGAGTCATGTACCTAGGGTAGGTCACGGACCTGTCTTAAGTACCCTTCCCAAAGGACACCCTCGAAATGCGCCTTCGATCGACCAAGAGACTTCACTCGGCGGACTCGAAGGACTCGACCATGAAGACTCACTTTCGACCACCGGGAGATCAAGAGTCACTCTGCATCCAAGCGAGTCTGTAATTAAGTAGTCTTTATGGCATTTAGGACACTTTATGTAGGCGTTACGATGCGCCTAGTCTTAATGTACTTTAAACCCTACATAGCGAGGCGGGAGGTGCAGCGAGACACTATATAAGCCACCACCCTCCTCGGTGTAAAGGGTTCGCACCTGTAATCCATATACACATAATCCGATCGACCGCCTCCGGGCTCGAGGCGTGGGGCTGTTACTTCCTCCAGAAGGGCACAGACTCGTACATCCGTTGTGTTTACAACTGCTCCATAGCTAGGATCTTGCCTCTCCATACCTACCCCCCATTCTACTGTTAGACTTAGAACCACGACAGTTGGCTCTCTTCCCGCTCAATATTTGGGAAGAGGACCAGGGCCTCTATATATAGAGCTAGCCACCACAGTAGAAGGCATCGAGATCTCACTTAGAGCCAGCAGAGATGGAGCCATTCCTCTCCAAGCACACCACCACAAGAACATCTCTCAGGAGTCTGTTCTTCCTCTGTACTGTTCATCATCAACCCCAGAGGTAATCCACCACCACACACTAGAGTAGGGTATTAGACCACAACGGTGGCCCGAACTAGTATAAACCTTGTGTCCCTTGTGTTGTTCATTGTGTAGCTTAGATCCGCGACGCGGCTTTGGGGCGTGGATCCATAGGGAGAAGATCTTCGTGCGCACCCCAGAGTTCGAACCTTAAGGATTTTGCTGGAACCTGATATTCGACATTTGGCGCGCCAGGTAGGGGTGCACCAAAATCCTCTTTTCGCGATTCTGCGTTCCATCGTTCGATCGCATCCATGGCGGGCCTTCGCCCGAGCTTCAGCGGCTGGCGTCGGGCTGCTCTCGGCGCCGCGTCGCCAGAGCAGCTCCCGTCGGTGGGCCTCCCGTCGTTCTCGTCGCTTTGCTGCCGCGCCGCCAGCTTGGCTCGGCGGGGAACAAGCAGCAAGCGTCGTCGCTGCATCCTTCAGTGCGGCGGGAAGGCCGCACCACCACTCCGTCGTTAACCCCAGCTGGTTCGTCGTCTCACGTCCGTCGCGCTCCCACGGACGCGCAGGCCGCGTTGCTCCTGGCATGTGAGCTCCTGCACTACCGCCCCGTCGACGACCTCTATGAGGAGTGGCTTGCTCGCATCACCGAGCTCGTCAGCGCCGCAAGGGGCTCTCCTGCGTCGTCCCTCTCACCGCCTCACCCTCCGTCCTGCGTGGGTGATGCAGCTCAGGAGGTGCCTCCGCCACCTCCTCCCCAAGAAGGCGCTCTGGCTACAAGGCGCGCGGCCCCTGGACGAGACCCACCGCGTCCAATGCCCGTGCGACAAGAAAGCAGCTGTCAAGAGATCCCTCGACCTCAAGAAGGCGCTCGCGTGCTCCCCGCTCCAACACGTCAAGACCGCATCCCTGCGCCAGCGTGTCAAGACCCCGCGCTGCCCCTGGCGGCGGCGCGCGGGAATCTCCAAGAGCAAGGCCCTCGTCTACAAAGGGCTCTGGTGGCCACCGCAGGCTGCCGCGTCTTCACCACCGAGCTGCGCAGTGTCGCCTAGCCAGGCAAGTTCAAGCAAGATCTGCCTCCTCGCTACGGCGCCACTGCCGACCCCGCGGAGTTCCTGTAGCTCTACGAGCTGGGCATCGAGGCGGCCAACGGAGCCGAAAAGGTCATGGCGAACTAGTTTCCCATGGCGCTCAAAGATGGTGCCCGCACTTGGCTCCTGAACCTGCCTCCCGACTCGATCTCCTCTTGGGACGAGATGCGCATCCGCTTCATCGCCAACTTCCAGGGCACTCGCGACCGTCCTCCAGTCATGGGTGACCTGCGCCGCATCAAGCAGCAGCCTGGAAAGACCCTGCAAAAGTATATCTAGCTCTTCAACAACGCTCGCCTCAAGATTCCCAAGGTGACCGAGGAGGCCATCATCTCAGCGTTCTCCGACAGCGTCTGCGACATCAAGATGAAGGAGGAGCTCGCTATCCACGAGGATCTGTGCACATCCATGGAGCTGTTCAACCTGGCGACCAAGTGCACAAGAGCTGAGGAGGGGCGCCTCTCCCTCCTCGAGCTTCCAGCTGCTGACCTAGAAGAGAAGAAAGCCAAGGCCAAGGACGTGAAGTGCAAAGGAGAAGCTGTGCTCATGGCGAAACCGGACACGCGAAGCATGGTAGGGACGGCGGAGTCGTCCAAGGGTAGCCGATTCTGCGCCTACCACAACCTCTACACCCGCAACAACAACGAATGTCAGGAGCTCAGGGCCATTCGAGAAGGACACATCAGTTGATGCCCCGAGCGCAACGACCGGGGCTACGACCGAGGAGGAGGATGATGGGACGACCGAGACCCTCGCCAGGAGTGGCGTGACCGTCCTGTGAGGATCGCTGGCAGGACCAGCCTCATGAGGGAGCTTGGAGGGATCAGCCTTGTGAGGACCGCCTGTAAGGCAACGCTGGCCTTCCTCCTCTGCCACCACCGCCAAGAAGGAATGACGACCACCACCAGGACGAGGGGGCTGGGGGCTTCCAGGAGCCGTGTGCTATCACTTGCATCTTGGGCGGTGCTCAGGCCCCAGCCTCTCAGCGCATCTTCAAGTAGTTTGCTCGCGAGGTGAACGCAGTCCTCCCCAAGCTCGAGGCCACGCGCCCTCTCGGGTGGTCACGTGCGCCATCACGTTCGGCTTTCGGCGGATCAGCTCAAGTGTGCGGCTACGGTGGCGTCCTCCCAATGCTTTGTTCCCCGAGTCATCAACAATGTGCAAGTTACGGGACCCTCGCCGATGGCGGCGCGAGGCTCAGCGTTTTGTCCGTCGAGGCGTTTAACGACCTTCAAGTGCCATATGATCAACTTCACCAGCAAGCCTTTCTCGAAGTCAGGCGGCTCCACCACTCCGATAGGGCAGGTTAGCCTCCTGTCACTTTGGGACAGCGCAAGAACTACCGTGAAAGCTCATCGACTTGGCGTTGCCCACATTCACGCCACACAATGCCATCCTGGGTATACAACCTGGCCAAGTTCATGGCGGTGACTCACCATGGTTACAATGTTCTCAAGATCTTGGGAAGCGGCGGAATCATCCTGATCCCTGCGAAGAAAGCTGCGGTGTGCTCTCTCGGCGTGCCTTCAAGCTGCATCGATCGAGACCGAAAGCAAGCGGGAACCTTCCCGAGGCAGTTCCTAAGAAGAAGACATCACCTAGCTCAAGGCCTCAGGAGGTAGGCATCTCCGGAGGCGCCGCGTCAGGATCTGCGCCCGTGCAAGGGGCGCCTCCCTCCATCACATAGGAAGCGCGCCCGGCGCCTCCTCGAGCAAGGCTCGGGGCTCTCTCTGGAGGCCTCGGACTTTGCCAAGATCACGAGGGAGGCGCTCGGGCACCACTTGGAGGCGTGCTTCACGACATATTTCCCTCAGGAAGGCACAGGGCAAGGAAGGCCCGACCCTCAGGAGTTCATCACCAATGGCACTTCGGGAGCTTGAGAATCCACGAGTCATCTGCGGCGATCGCCGCTGCCGCATAGCTCCCCATCCAGGCGAGGATGGCGGGCTGCTTGCGTCTGCATCGACTACCGAGGCTCGGCCAGTCGCGGCTCAAGGCGCCTCGGCCTTCACGCATGGGGCGCTCACGAGTCCGCCCGCCTGCTATGTTCGCATGCCTTCGGCTGCAAAGCAGCTACTACTCACCGCGTCTTCTGCGAAGCATTACGGTAGCTTCGGGAGGCGGGCACCTGCGGTCTGGCGAGATGGAGATGGTCCTCGAGGAGTTGCCCGGACCCCCAGAGCCTGCCAAGGCTCAGGGCTCTGGTGGCTCGTGAGGATCGGCCCCTTCACCGCGCAACGTCAGCTGCTTCAACACCCGCTCTACAATGGTATCAGGTGACATCTTTCGACTTCATTTCAGCTGGGAGCGCCCTCGGGCAACATTATTCCCAAATCGCGTGGGTGCATCCTGCGGCATGTATCCCTTTGCTATGTCTTGATTTACCTTCTTTGGGGCGCCCATCGAGACTCGTCATCCCAAGCCGCTCGGGCTGACCGGTGGCATGTATCCTTCCTGCAGTTATCTAAGCTAATTTGCCTTTCATGCTTAACCTTCCTATGATTATCATGTCCCGCCTACCGCGGCCCCCTTTTTTCTCCCTCATGCAAATTGCTTGCGTTAAAGGGGACTTTGAGCATCGCGACTCGGGGCTCTTCTTGGCTCTCGGCCCTCACCCCAGCCTTGCCCACGACATCGTGACACAGCATACCAGCGATGGCTGAGTTAAGCTCGAGGCGGACTGGCGATGTAGAGCATTTGTATCTAACCACCTTGCGGGAACACTTTCGATCGCCAAGGCTCAAGATCGGTATAACCCGCCTTGAGTAGGGCCTCGTGAGTCCATGTTGGCTCCTGGTGCCCGGATACACCTCGTCTAGCCCTACCGTGCCGACCACATGTCGGGGAGGGATGTACATGCCGGGGGCTCCTCCGGAGGCCCCTCCGTGCAGTGGAAGCACCATGCTCAGCGTTGGTTGTGACAACTGCCGAGGCGGCTATGCCGTACACATCTGAGCGATATGCTCAGCGGTGATAAACAAGCGAGGCAGCCACGGTATATCAACCTTAGGCGCCCGAACTTCGATGTCGGCCTCATTATAGCGCCTCCCTCGGGGCGCCGCGTGAGGGCTGGACACGGGGCTGCGCCGGAGTCACGCCCGCGTCGCCACCCAGCCGAGCCCCTCGGGCTGGTCATCCTGCCTCTTCGGCCGGAGCCAAGGTATGAAGACCGTTTGGCGTCGAGGGACTCCGAGCATCGCGACTCGAGAGCCCTAGCGGTCACGTAGCCCCTCACTCCTTAGTTCCAAAAGGCTAACGACCAGGTTCGGTATCGCGAGGTCGGGCCTGCGATGTAGAATAGCAGATCCTCCTCGCCCCCTCCCTATTTGATGTTCGCGCATCAAGGGTACTCTGAAATCGCCACTCGGGAGCCTAACTTCATCGCGTAGCCCCTCACTCCTTGGTCCCGTCACAGTGATCCGATCGGGGCTAACGGCAGGCGAGGTATCATGGGGCAGGCCTGCCGACGTAGAACACAAAGCAAATAGGAAGGAAGCCACAAAATCTCACAAATTCAGAAGCAAATATTACAAACCATAAATTGTCCTTACGATCCACAAGGCACTGTGCGTGTTGCAGGAGTTGAAACAGGGAAGAAGCCACGAGGAGATCACCCTTGAGCAGCGCCGTCATTCACTAGGGGCCCCGCCTCCGTGGTGGAGCTGCGCTTGTCAGCTCCACCTCCCGAGGCCGCGGGGCCAGCAGCACCTGCCTTGGGCGCAGTGGTGAAGGCACGAAACTTCACCAACAAGGCTTCCGCTCGGCCCTTCACGGCTTCAGCAGCAGCGGCGGTGCGCTCGGCGTCCACAGGCTCTAGCAGATCGTCAAGGTTGGCATTAGGGTTGCGAAGGTAGACGTGGCTGAGGACCCGGGTCAGCGCCGTAGAAGAAAGGACGCGAGCTTCAACCTCGGCCATGGGGCCAATGCCGGTCACGACCTCCTCAAGCGGTTTAACCAGGAAGGGAAGCAGCTTGGCGGGGCCGTCCGTGGCTCCGGCCAGCGGCTTCTCCAGACCATCATCGTAAAGCGACTTCAACACCCTGCGAGATCTCTCCTCATAATCCGCAATGGCCACGCGATCCTCAGCCAAGACCTTTGCCTTGGCGTTCAGCTCAGTCCTCTCCGCCTTCAGCTTCTGCTCCAGAGTCCTAAGTCGGCTGCGATCAGCGGTCAGTTCGGTGTCGCGGTCCCCGATGGCGGCCTCCCGAGCCTTCATCTCTTCCTCCTTTGCCTTGCGGTCGTGAACCTCTTTGGCGAGCTCGTCGCGCAAGCCCTGCAGCTCATCCTCCAGCGCCTTGCAACATTCCTGGATGATCGAAGCATCCTTCAACGCTGCGTCACAGGCGGCTATGGCCTGGGTGGTGACTTGTTTCTCCTCCTCAGAAGCTGCCACAGCCTGGCTCAGTGCTGCTCGGACGGAGGAGTCAGAGCAAGCCCAGCCAGAGATCAGTTCTAGGCGCCCGGCCACCAGGCGGGGGTCGGCGCCCTGGAGATCTTCTCGCAGCCGACCCAACTTAGCAGCAGCACGGTCCAGGGCGGCGGAGGAGGCAGAGGAGTCAGGAACCTTTGGAGCAGGAGGAGAAGATGGCAGCGTGATCACAGCTCGGGAGACCGGGAGCTCCTCAGTCTTGGCGACCTCAGCGACAGCGTCAAGCAGCGACAGCGGGGCCACGGGGGCTGGCACTCCGCTAGAGCGCCCCTCCTGGCCTCGCGAGGATGACCGGGCAGGGGAGATGCGGGCTCCACTGCCTCCCCTTCCCACAGGCGAAGGCGCGGCCACAACAGGTGAGCTTGCCCCAAGCAAATCCACCATGTTCCCCTTCAGCCTCTTCACTGCAGGCGGCAGCCTACCCAAACGACGGAGGATGTCAAGCCCTGAGAGCAAAAACAAGACCAAAGCAGAGTTCGAGTACTTACTGGTCAGTCACGGCGTGCTCCGGCGGCCTCTTGCCGAGCTTAAAGCCCGATAGCCTCTTGCGGGGCGCAGCCTCGAGAGGTCCAGAGGCAGAGGAGGGCGCACCGGAAGGACGAGAGCTAGCTTCGAGTAGTGCCGGGGCCGGAGTAACCCCTCGGGAGATCAGCCCCGACCTGTCCCTCTTCAGGATCACGGGAGGGTCCTCTCCCCCTTGCCTGGTGTCGGCCTCGTCGTCGTCCGGCATGGTGCGGAGGATGTTGGCCCTGCGCCAAGGGGAAGTCTCCCCCGTCCCCTCAGTGGTCTCCTCCGAGTCGCACTCCTCTTTCTCCTCGTCTTCCTCCTCTCCTCCAAGGGAATCATCGGAGGACAACTCCACCGGCGCCGCCGCCTCCTGGCCCTTAGGAGGCACCTCCGGCACCAGGCCACTCCCATCGAAGGTGGGCATGGCGTCCACCACCTGTTACCAGTCGTCGCGGAGGAACAAGGGGACAGGAGCACCCTACAGACCTGCCACGTCCTCTCCAACCAGGAAGCGGAGAGCTGCGGCCATATCTTCATCAGCCAGGGCCTCTGAGTTCAGGCGGAGATCGCCGTCCGCATCTCCAAGCCTCCACAACGGGCACGAGTGCGCCTGAAGAGGAGCCACCCGATGCGCCAGGAACTCCTTCAGAAGCATGGCCCCGGTCAGCTTCGCCGCCTTCAGGTTGCTCGGCCTCAGGTCGGTGTTCATCTTCTCCAGCACCAGCTTTGCTCGTCGGTCGTTAAGCTTCGCACTGGACCATGCATTATCAGCCTGGGGCTGCTTCGTGGGCAGCACCAGCCGAGAGTGGATGCATCCGGCATCCAGCATGACCCACTTGATCCGGAAGCCATAGGCCCTCTTCCCGGCCTTCGAGATCGCGTTGGCTTTGGAGTACGCAACAAAGCTAGCACAAGCAGAGGTATGTGCGCCGGTGACTCAGAGGAAGAAGAAGTGGCGCAGCAAGGCCACGGAAGGCATCACCCCGATGTGCGCCTCGCAGTAGTAGGCGAAAATCAACAGAAGGAGAACAGAGTTGGGATGAAGATGCAAAGCCTGCAGCTTGTAATGGCGGAGGACAGCATAGAAGAACTCGGAGAAAGGAGGCACCAGGACGGCGATGACGACACTCATGAAGAAGGGGTAGAAGGTACTCCCCTTGGCCTCCGGCTGGGCGGGGCGGCTCGAACTCGAGTCTCCCCATCTCACGCCTGCGCCGCCATCATCGGCGCATGGCGAGATTCTTCTCCGTCATGTTGGGAGGATCGAGGCGTGAGTACCGGGGCGGTGGAGCCTCGGCGCGGACCTTGCGAAGCGCCATTGCTCATTGGAGGAAGAAGGATGGCGGATCTGGAGATTTGGAAGCAAGAGAGCAAGAGCAGAAAGGGATGCGGAGCAAAGGCGAATGAGAGCAATGAAGGTAAGACTAACCCAGGCCAGCCTTTGTCCGATCGAGGCGATTGCGAGACAGCATGGGAAGCGAGACACCCGTCTAATCAACGCCATCGGCGACCAAAACGCGGGCTGTTGGGGCCCATGGCGCTCGCTTGCCCTTCGCTTCCTTTGCTAAGCCAAGTCGGCGCGCCTTGGGCCGGGGGCTCTGTCGGCGTGCAGGAGCAGGGGTCCCAGACTTTCCTGCTGCGGCTGCGGCGTGGCTCAAGGGTGGCCTAATCGACCCATCTTCATCAACCCAAGCTCAAGACCCTCGTGAGGGGCCAAGCCTCATGAGGCGGACGGCAAAGGCTTCCTCGGGGCGGCCTCACCGAGCAGGCTCGCGAGGCGGAGAGATCAAGGCAAGGAGTACCTCGCGAGGTGCTCGTGGCGCAAGTCATGACCCGATCGAGACCGAGCGAGGCGCCCGAGTAGCGCCGACTGTCTTGATCATCCTCATTTCCTCTTTGGTGCAAAGGGAGCAAGCGGTAGCGAGTGCGAGGCATCAAGCAAAGATTACCATGCTCGGTGCTGCGAGACCAAGACCAGCGGTCTTGGCGGGGATGAAGGTCACCGTGGAGCCCAAGACGGCATCACCGCCAGTGCCTTTGGCAGTCGAAGACCAACTTTAGTCAGGATAACTTGTACTAGTTGTTTCCCTTCAAAATGGCCGTTATTGGCTCCCTTCCCGCTCAATATTTGGGAAGAGGACCAGGGCCTCTATATATAGAGCTAGCCACCACAGTAGAAGGCATCGAGATATCACTTAGAGGCAGCAGAGACGGAGCCATTCCTCTCCAAGAACACCACCACAAGAACATCTCTCACAAGGCTGTTCTTCCTCTGTACTGTTCATCATCATCCCTAGAGGTAATCCACAACCACACACTAGAGTAGGGTATTACACCACAACGGTGGCCCGAACTAGTATAAACCTTGTGTCCCTTGTGTTGTTCATCATGTAGCTTAGATCCGCGACGCGGCTTTGGGCAGGGACGGAGCCAGAAAATAGAGATAGGGGGGCAAGAACTAGAAGCATAAAAATCATAGGATGGATATAGATACATAATGTAGTACATATTGGAAAATCTAGGTTCGATTTCATATATGCTGTATTCACCCAACTAACCAACATCACTCAAAATTTTGGTGGAGGGAAAGACCACCAACGCCTCGAAAAAATTTGGTTATGTAAACGGGATGATGTAATGGGGCTGGGGAGACCTAAATAATTGGATCACAAACCAAACAGTGGCTATCACGCTCAACAATGCCAAAAATTTGGTCGGGCACTTCGGGGCTCTAATCCAAACAGGCCCTATAGATAGTAAAAATTTATATCGCTATTAATTCAAAATTTGATTTATGAGACAATATCAAAGATCAAAATTTCCTAGCTAGTTGTTAATGTCTGTAATTCTACGACTACACTTCTACGATTTGAAAGACGCAAATGAATCTGATGCTAAAAATAGACTAACTGTTTTCATAGTTTGGTTGAGTTCATCTGTGCGTCCGGCCGGCCAGAATGCACCGTAGATCAACACGAGGCGCTTGCATATCCCCTTCCCTTCTCGACGGAGAGATTAGACGATCAAGCAGGCGATCGGCGGCCGGCGGCAGCCTCGAACGCAGGAGCAGGTTGTATTAGATGAGATCTTTTTTTAAGGGGTGAATAGAGGAGATCTCAACTGTGTATACGTGTTTTTAGGGGTTATAAACTGCGCTTATGCGCGTATTGCTTCCGCTGTGGGCTGCTTCTCTTTTTTCATTTTCTGGAATTTTGGCCTTTTGCGTGCACGGGCCCAAGCTAAGGGAGCCCATAGGGGGGCGAAGCAAGCCATAGGCAGGTATAGCGAGAGAAATTAGCGAACAAACTGATCGCTATTAAGGGGGCGACGTGATCGTAAGGGGGGGGGGGTCTCGCCCCCCTCGTCCCCCCTTGAATCCGTCCCTGGCTTTCGGGCATGGATCCATAGGGATAAGATCTTCGTGCGCACCCTAGAGTTCGAACCTTAAGGGTTTTGCCGGAACTCGATATCCGACAGGTAGGAATCAACAATTTGCCGAGATAAGCAGTAACTACACACAAACAAGATAAAATACTTGCATCCAACGTGACAAGGGGGTTGTCTAGCCCCTTGTATTGCTGGTTACAAGGTTAAAAGCAAATAGAAAGATAGATAATGGTACGAGAAAAAGTAAAGAGAAATAGTAAACAAGCAATTTGTAGGAGTTTGTATTGATGGAAGAATAGACCCGGGGGGCATAGTTCACTAGAGGTATCTCTCTAGAAGAAGGCAAATGGCATGGTAACAAATTTGGGCAATTGACAAGAATAGCCATCTTTATAACTATGATCATTCATGACATAATCTCATATAGGCATTACGTCCATGAAAAGTAAACCGTTAATCCAACTGCATCTACTACTGTTACTCCACCCCAAGACCACTATCTAGCATGCACCCAAAGTATTAAGTTTACAAGAAACAGAATAGTGCAATAAGCAACTACTATGCACCACTCCCTCCGAAGATCTACCAATCAATCTTGGCTAGAGAAGACAAATAGATCAGAAATCATACATAGCTACTTAATTATTCAACAAAAAAACTTCAAAAGATTCATTATGATTCATGATCAATCTGATCATAAACTCATAATTTGTCATGTCCCAACACTGCAAAAACTACATCAGATTGATCCCAGTCACACAAGGAGGAGGGGGAACATGGGACTGAAGATCCAGAAAAAAGAGAGAACCATCTAGCTACTACTATGGACCTATAGGTCCTGAAGGAACTACTCACATGTGGTCATGGAGGCATCAAGGTTGATGAAGAGGACTCCTCCAATGGCTTCTCCCTTCGGAAAAACTCCGAAATAGGGCTCTAGATGGGATCGCTTCGGAACAGGGCTTGTGGCAGCAATAAAATTATTCTGGAGGAAGGATGGATGGTTTCGGTATTTATAAGGATTTATGATGATGGAATCAGGTCAAGGCAGTAATCGAGGGCCCCAAATGGACAGGTGGCGTGACCAGCTATGTGGCTACCTGGTGGCCCCTCTCGACACTTCCGAAGTTTCCAGTGTTTCTTGTTGTCCAAAAAAGTCGTGTTAAATCGACAATGTATTTTGACCTCCGTAGATATTGATTTTTAGTGAAACCAAAAACAAGCAGAAAACTGGAACTCACACTGGGTACTAAATTAATAGATTAGTATAGGAAAATATCATAAATTGCTATAAAAAGTATATAAAAATAATAACATCATAGCATTTAAAAAAATAAGTTTGAGACATATCAATAAGGAGGGTGCAGCAAGCCGCACCTCACCGCAACGACAACAACGACACGCTCTGGACAAAGGGAACCAGGTGGCTACGTGGCTGTAAGGAGGGTGAGGTAGCCAGCGAAGGGCCCATCATGGAACACCTTTATCGGCACCGCCCTTGAGTGTAATTGTGGCGCAACTCGACTCTTGTGTTTGTCAGGGAAACAACTAACTCTAGCATGGTATGTCATTGTATCCGCATCCTCCAAAATGCATATGTAGTGTTGAAACCTGTCAAAGCGATGCACAAACTTAGAATTGGCATAAACAAGGATTAAAATTGAATTTGCCTATGGTTAAGACCCGTTTGTCATTGGCTAATAACTCATTTTCCCTGGCTCACATTTGTACAATTTGAATGAGCAAAACTGAAATACAACTAAACCAATAACTTAACATATATTTTAGTTCGGCCTCTTTCTTTGTTTGGAAGTGACCTCGCAGGCGGGGATAATATAGCCTTTGTCACTTCTGTGGTCGCGCATCTATGAATCACATGTGTGTCCTTGATGCAGGAGAAGGCCACAACTTTGCAGCCCTTCGTGAGCACGACTTCCTTTTCTGCCAAGGCGTTGTCGTCACGCGCGCAAGGTAGCAGTGGGTGGTTGGGAAGCACTCTGCATCAATGACTAATTCATCCGGAAGAAGTGTCTCGGCCTCGACCTACCAGGATCCCTTCTAGGCGCTCTCCCAGAATTTCCTTTCAGCCCGATCCTCTTCGGTTTCATCAGGGACGGTCCATGATGAGGGCTTGTCGTCGTCACATGGCAGATAGGGGTTGATCGTGGCGGTGGCGGAGAAGATGGATGATGAGTGGCAATAGGGAGTAGGGGCGGGCCGGTTTATTTACTTTGAAAGGGGCGCGCGTGGGTGGAAAATGGGCGCGGGACATGCAATGATGACCATTAAATGGTGACCATTTTGGTAGAAATGTGGACGAGCCATCGGCAGGAGTAGAACGACAATTGTATAGACGACTACGCCATTGGCAAGAGTGGAAGTGGAAGGAAGAAAACAAGTTGAAACTTCCCTCATGCATGGGCAATTCAGTTTGGAGGTCACTCCATATTAGCGCCTGAGAGATGCTATACCTATGAGCTTTTTTTGCAAGGAAAAAGAGAGTTTTATTCCAAAGTAATAGAGTTATAGTCTACTGATACAAATGCGAAAACACAATTGAAACATGTTGCAACCAACATGCGGTACTACCCCCAGAACGGCCAAGATTAGCTACACTGCCATCTATCCTATTTTGGTTTTGAGATAACTTAACAGGAACAAACTCTCGTAATGCCAAAAGATGTTTAATTTAGCCCATCATGAGTTGGATGCCCCTCCTCTCGTCACATGTCGTCATGCCCTAGCCACAGCGCCACTGGGAATGAAGTCTGAAACCTCCCCCGTCACGACCCCATTTCCCTGCCTTCACCAAACCAGACCCCCCAGCGTCAATGAGTGAGGAGAAGGTGCACAAGAGGGCATTGGGTTGCGGGGTGGCGACATAGAACAGTTCAACCACTCTAGGGGTCGACGGCAGCGAGGAGGGTGTCGTCAATGATGATTTCAGACACTGCAGTTTACCGAGGTTCAGGACACATGGTGCGTAAAACCCTGCTCCTGCTGGTTTGGTTCCTCTAGTGTGTGAAGATTACAAAGTGGTGGAGTGGCGTTGCTTGTCCCTGCAAGGGAAAGAGCAGTTTGTGCAACTTATCCTAATTGTCCTCTATCCTTGTCCACTGCAACATGGGCCTCCCTTTTGTAGTGTAAAGAGGTTACCACAATGGCTAGGAACGGTCTTGGAAATACTACAACAATGTGTTGTATCTTCCATATACCTACCACATTAAATGAAGGGGTATATGTCTTTTCCACTTGGCTCCAGGAACGGATGCATGTCATGTCACTGCCACTTACTCTAACTGCCTCCTATTACCGGGCCACATACCGAAAACAAGTGTTGTGCGCGCATTAAAAGGGGCTAAGCTTCTAGCACGTCACGGCCGCTTAAGGGTGGGACGGCCCAGGCCAACCACGCGGCGATAAAACATCTGACCTATCTTTGCCGTTGGGCCATCTGCTTGCAACCTTGGTGGGGTTGTCCCCTTATCGGGCCGGATTTGGCCCGCGATGGATCAGATGCTTGTTCCCAGGGAATGGTTCTTTCGCGGGAGCCCGTGCCTCAGGCATTCCCGGGGAGGACGCAGATGTCCTGATATCTTCTGGTTGGTGTGGAAGTCAAGGATCATGCGAGAGGAAAGCTTCCTGATGCCTTGCCCGGAGGTCCTTCTCGGTCTTGCCTTGTGTGAATTGATACGTCTCCAACGTATCTATAATTTTTGATTGTTCCATGCTATTATATTACCCCTTTTGGATGTTTATGGGCTTTATTTTACACATTTATAACATTTTTTGGGACTAACCTACTAACCGAAGGCCCAGCCCATATTACTGTTTTTTTGCCTATTTCGGTATTTCGAAGAAAAGGAATATCAAACGGAGTCCAAACGGAATTAAACCTTCGGGAGCGTGATTTTGGAGCGAACATGATCCGGAGAGCTTGGAGTGCAAGTCAAAGCTCCCAAGGGCCCCACGAGATAGGGGCCACCCCCACAGGCGCGCCCTGTCTCGTGGACCCCTCGACCACCGGCGTACTTCTTCCTCCTATATATACCTCGTGCCCGAAAAAATCCATTAGCACCACGAAACACAATTTCCACCGCCGTAACATACGTATCCATGAGATCTCATCTTGGAAACTTGCGGCACTTTCTGCGGGAGGAATCAACCATGGAGGGCTTCTACATCAACATCCTTGCCCCTCCGATGAGTTGTGAGTAGTTTACCATAGACCTACGGGTCCATAGTTATTAGCTAGATGGCTTCTTCTCTCTTTTTGGACCTCAATACAATGTTCTCCCCCTCTCTCGTGGAGGTCTATTCGATGTAAACTCTTTTTGCGGTGTGTTTGTCGAGATACGATGAATTGTGGGTTTATGATCAAGTTTATCTATGAATAATATTTGAATCTTCTCTGAATTCTTTTATGTATGATTGAGTTATCTTTGCAAGTCTCTTCAAATTATCAGTTTGGTTTGGCCTACTAGATTTGTCTTTCTTGCCATGGGAGAAGTGCTTAGCTTTGGATTCAATCTTGCGGTGTTCTTACCCAGTGACAGAAAGGGTTGCAAGACACGTATTGTATTGTTGCCATCGAGTATAACAAGATGGGGTTTATAACATATTGCATGTGTTTATCCCTCTACATCATGTCATCTTGCTTAATGCATTACTCTGTTCTTACGAATTTAATACTATAGATGCGGGCAGGAGTCGGTCGATGTGTGGAGTAATAGTAGTAGATGTAGGCAGGAGTCAGTCTACTTGTTATGGACGTGACGCCTATATACATGATCATGCCTAGATAATCTCATAACTATGCGCTTTTATATCAATTGCTCGACAGTAATTTGTTCACCCACCGTAATACTTATGCTATCTTGAGAGAAGCCTCTAGTGAAACCTATGGCCCCCGGGTCTATCTCTTATCATATTTGCTTTCAATCTACCTTTATTTGATTCTTTACTTTTTGCATCTATCTTATAAAATACCAAAAATATATTTATCTTATCATACTATCTTTATTAGATCTCACTTCCGCAAGTGGCCGTGAAGGGATTGACAACCCCTTTATTGCGTTGGTTGCGAGTTCTCAGTTTGTTTGTGTAGGTGCATGGGAGTTTTGAGGAGCCTCCTCTTGGATTGATACCTTGGTTCTCAAAACTGAGGGAAATACTTACGCTACACTTTGCTGCATCACCCTCTCCTCTTCGAGGAAAACCAACGCAAGCTCAAGACGTAGCAAGAAGGATTTCTGGCACCGTTGCCGGGGAGGCTTCCACCAAGTCAAGTCAAGATTTGACCTCCCACCAACGTGCGATTTCTGGCGCCGTTGCCGGGGAGGTCTTCGCTCAAGTCAAGACATACCAAGTACCCATCACAAACTTATCTCCCTCGCATTTACATTATTTGCCATTTGCCTCTCATTTTCCTCTCCCCCACTTCACCCTTGCCGTTTTATTCGCCCTCTCTTTCCCAATCTCTTCTCTCTTTTGCTTGCCCTTTCGTTTGCTCGTTTGGTTGGAATAGATGCTTATTTATTGCTAAACAGAGAACCTAAGATCTATGGATCCTCATCCGCTTGCTAATCTTTTTAAGAGATCCAATTATGATGAACCGATTGCTAGTGAGTTTTGTGCACTAGATTATCTTTATGAAGCTTTGCTCAAAATTTGTGAATCTGAAAATTATGATGAAGAAATTTATGAAGAGATTCACGATAACTCCTTGAATAAAAAGCATGATTGCAATGATTTTCCTATAAATTCTCTTGATGTCAATTGTGCTAATAATATGCAAAACCCTAAGCTTGGGGATGCTAGTTTTGCTATGTCTACTACTTGTTTCAATGATCATGATTGGGGTAATTCTTCTTATAACCTTGAAAATTTATTTAACCCCCATGATGAATATGAGATTGATAATAGTGTTTGCAATATTATTAAAAGTGGGTTTGGAGAGTTCATGGCTTTAGTTAATGTTAATCCCACTTTCTTGGAAGAGTGTCAACTTTGCATGCATGTGGATCGTGTTGAGAATATATTATGCGATAGCTATTTTGTTGAATTTTCCTATGATCCTACATGTAATTATTATGAGAGAGGAAAATATGGTTGTAGAAATTTTTATCTTACTAAATTACCTCTCGTCATGTTGAGATTGCTACCGTCTCTTTCTTCTTCCATGCATATGCTAGTTTTTGCTTGCCAAATTTGTTTTCTTATAATATGCCTATGCATAGTAAGTATGTTAGACTTAGATATGTTTGTCACATGTTTCATGATGCTCTCTTTGCGCTTCAATTCTTGTCTTTCATGTGAGCATCATTAAAATTATCAATGCCTAGCTAAAAGGCTTTAAATAAAAGCGCTTGTTGGGAGACAACCCAACATTTTTCCTTGCTGTTATTTAATAAATCTTGCATCTACCTTCTGTTTAGATGTGTTTTTATCTTTTAATTAGTGTTTGTGCCAAGTAGAACCTATAGGATAACTTACGATGATAGTTGATTTGATTCTGCTGAAAAACAGAAACTTTGCACGCATGAATATAATTTTGTTAAATCACAGGAACGTGCTTTTGCGTTGATTCTTTTTGCTGCTGTTCAATAGACAAAATTTCCAGGACTTCCTATTTTGGTAGGATTTTTAGAGTTCCAGAAGTTGGCGTTAGTTACAGATTGCTACAGACTGTTCTGTTTTTGACAGATTCTGTTTTTCGTGTGTTGTTTGCTTATTTCAATGCATCTATGGCTAGTAATTCAGTCTATGAACCATAAAAAAGTTGGAATACAGTAGGTTTAACACCAAAATAAATAAAGAATGAGTTCATTGCAGTACCTTATGTGGTGGTTTTGTTTTCTTTCACTAACGGAGCTTATAAGATTTCCTGTTGAGTTTTGTGTTGTGAAGTTTTCAAGTTTTGGGTAAAGCTTTCATGGACTATGGAATAAAGGGTGGCAAGATCCTAAGCTTGGGGATGCCCATGGCACCCCAAGATATTCAATAATAGCCAAAAGCCTAAGCTTGGGGATGCCTCGGGAAGGCATCCCCTCTTTCGTCTTCGTTCATTGGTAACTTTACTTGGAGCTATATTTTTATTCGCCACATGATATGTGTTTTGCTTGGAGCGTCGTGTATTGTATTAGTCTTTGCTTTTTAGTTTACCACAATCATCCTTGCTGTAAACACCTTTTGGGAGAATCCTATTTGATTAGAATTTGCTAGAATACTCTATGTGCTTCACTTATATCTTTTGAGCTTGATAGTTTTTGCTTTAGTGCTTCACTTATATCTTTTAGAGCACGGTGGTGTCTTAATTTTGAAGAAATTGCTAGTCTCTCATGCTTCACTTATATCATTTTGAGAGTCTTTTAGAACAGCATGGTATTTGCTATGATCATAAAGTTGGTCCTAGAATGATGAGCATCCAAGTTGGGTATAATAAAAACTATCATAGAAAGTGAATTGGATGCTATGATCAATTTGATGCTTGATAATTGTTTTGAGATATGGAGGTAGTGATATTAAAGTCATGCTAGTTGGGTGATTATGAATTTAAAGAATGCTTGTGTTGAAGTTTGTGATTCCGTAGCATGCACGTTATGGTGAACCGCTTTGTGATGAAGTTGGAGCACAATTTTATTTATTGATTGTCTTCCTTATGAGTGGCGGTCGGGGACGGCGATGGTATTTTCCTACCAATCTATCCCCTAGGAGCATGCGCGTAGTACTTTGGTTTTGATGACTTCTAAATTTTTGCAACAAGTATATGAGTTCTTTTGATTAATGTTGAGTCCATGGATTATACGCACTCTTTCACCCTTCCACCATTGCTAGCCTCTCTTGTATCGTGCAATTTTCGCCGGTACCATACACCCACCATTTTCCTTCCTCAAAACAGCCACCATACCTACCTATTATGGCATTTCCATAGCCATTCCGAGATATATTGCCATGTAACTTTCCACCGTTCCGTTCATATGACACGCATTACTTTTGTCATACTGCTTTTTGCATGATCATGTAGTTGACATTGTATTTGTGGCAAGGCCACTTTCATAATTTTCATACATGTCGCTCTTGATTCATTGCATATCCTGGTACACTGCCGGAAGCATTCATATAGAGTCGTATCTTGTTCTAGCTTCGAGTTGTAAATCCATAAAAGTGTGATGATCTTCATTATTAGAGCATTGTCCTAGTGAGGAAAGGATGATGAAGACTATGATTCACCCACAAGTCGGGATGAGACTTCAGACTTTACAAAAAGAAAAAAAGGAAAAAAAGAAAAAAAGAGAGAAAGGCCAAGAAAAAAAGGATAGGCCAAAGAAAAAAAGAAAAAAGATAAAATGAGAGAAAAAGAGAGAAGGGACAATGCTACTATCTCTTTTTCCGCACTTGTGCTTCAAAATAGCACCATGATCTTCATGATAGAGAGTCTCATATGTTGTCACTTTCATATACTAGTGGGAATTTTTCATTATAGAACTTGGCTTGTATATTCCAATGATGGGCTTCCTCAAAGTGCCCTAGGTCTTCGTGAGCAAGCAAGTTGGATGCACCCCACTTAGTTTCTTTTGTTGAGCTTTCATATATTTATAGCTCTAGTGCATCCGTTGCATGGCACACTACAACAAGAACCCCCCTATAGCAACGCATCGATGCGTTGTTGTATGTCCATATAAGCATTGCAATGGTCTACACCAACGGATTAATATGTGTTGCCGTTGATGGTGTTGGAAGAGCCAACAACAACGCATATTCATCCATTGGTAAACCGCCTTTAGAAACGTTGCTGGATTGCAACGTATATGGTTAGAGTCCAACAACACTACGTATGTGTTGCTGCCACCCTACACAAAGGCTTTTCAAATGGGCATACCCGGCCGAATATGGGTTCGGCTTTTCAAATGGGCATATCTGGCCCAATATGGGTTAGGCTTTTCAAATGGGCATATCTAAATAATATTGCACTCCAGCCCAATATGGGTTGATCCATGCACATTCCTATTAGGACGTGACCATCTCTGCTATTTTCTGTTGGAAAAAATTCTCTAAAGTTATTAGTTAGCCCAACTCCATGAAGGGCATTTTCACATTGACCAAGTCAATTAACGAACACAGGGTATTTTAACATCACATGAAAATTAATTACTCTATAAGCATCAATGCCAATTCCATATCAGGATTCATAGTTCATATTCCCAATAAGCCAAAATAACACAAGCTATATATCAACCCGATACAACATGTAGCATCAACAGACACTTAAGAAATAGATTAACAAATGAGTGTTGTCTTGACTCTCGAACATAATTGTATAGCACTCCTCTTCAAAGTTACATTTGCTGGAGGCCTTCTCTCCTGGCGTCTTGAAGGCAGCTAGGTTGCTTTTGTTTTTGTTTGTCCATCCAAACTTCTTAAAAGACGAGCTGCATATCATCCTATCATAAGAATATGGCTAGAATTTGAAACAAAGATGTAAATATATTAGTAAGCATGAGTTACAAAAATATCTACCATTGCACCAAAATTCATAGTTAGTATTAACCATGTTTTCCTGACTGTAGCTTATGTAAATATGACCTAACAGAACCCAACTTGTCATAATATTCATCTTGGCATTTTACCTATGCTGATAAGAGAACCATATAAATGCTAAATAAATGTAATGGCTCGAGATATCACCTTATCAGCTAACCAGAACAGAAGAAGCCATGATCTTCCTCACACAAACTACCAAGATCATTACCATCAGGGATCTGCTTGTCAAATAGGGCTCTAATTTTTAAAGATTCATTTGTTCAAAAGCAAGCACCACTCTGTCTCGATAACCATAGCTTGGGCCACCTACGGACCAACCAAAAGATTTATGAAGATATATATGTTAAGAATAAGGTCATCATAAAAAAATAGTCTATTTTCAGTATGAACTCTAATACACAGATCCATAGTCAGGACAACAAATTCATTGTTGTTGCAAATGAGGTGATCATTGTTGATTGAGTTATACAATGAAGTCTGTCGTCGTTGTAGTCTTCGTTGTAATTGACTCTTCCTTTGGCCTTTGCACTGTACTACACAGTGTGTGATTTATTATTTTATCTTGTCAGAAGGTTTTTTATTTTTGCTGTCTCTGGAGATAACAGCCCGTCTCTGGAGACATTGTGAAGGTATATTCTGGAGACATTGTGAAGGTATATTCTTTTTTTTTTCTGGTGAACTTTTTAGGTATATTTCACAATGTCTTTCTCTGTTGGGTAGCTGCTACTGGAACCCACCTCACGAGGGTCCCACGTTATGTTGTTAGTTTGACCGATCTGGTTGGTTGGAAAAGTTTTAGACGTGCCATGTTTATAATTTTATTTTATTTAAGAATCACCTTTGACTGATCTGGCTGGTTCAAAAATTCTTAGATGTACGCTACGATGGTAGACGTCTAGTAAATATCCACCACCACGACAGCCGTCGGATCTCCGCGCGCGAGCCGTCCGATCTAACTCCTCACACGTGGCTCGTCGCCTCCCCGACACACTAATTTCTGAAACAACAACCAGTTGCAGAAACAACGGCCGCATTGCAGAAACAATGATCGCGTTGCAGAAACAATTCCTGAAACAACGGCCACGTTGCATAAACAATTCCTGAAACAACGGCTGCCTTGCAGAAGCAATTCCTAAAACAATGGTTGCGTTGCAGAAACAATTACCATGTTGCAAAAATTTGAATATTGAAGAAACAATTCCTGAAACAACGACCGCGTTGCAGAAACAATTCCTGAAACAATGGCTGTGTTGCAGAAACAACTACCATGTTGCAGAAACTTTGAAGATTCACCCTCGAACACCCGCACACGAAAGCGACGGTGCCTCCAGCATCTCCTTCGGAAAAGCTCGACATTTTCAGAAAAGCTCGGCGACAATGCGGTCTGCAACAGGGACTGTGTCGGGGGTTGGGTGCGACATATGCCAAAGGATGGCTTATCATGGTGAGGGCGAGTAGAACGTCGCGGTGCAGAAGCAGGATAAAGGCGTGAACATGCCGCCGGCGAATCTTACCCGGCCGGGGCTCTCGGGAGATAACACCTCTCTGCTGCTCTGCGGGGTCTCCGCATGGTCACTATCTCGAGTGATTACAATGGTGCTCCTAGAGCTATGTCGAGATTGTGAGGGAGAGAGCAAGGCTGGTCCTCTCTTCCCAGGCTATGTGTCTATCTCTATCAAGGTCCGAACCCTTTGCATGGGTGCCGGGGGGTTTATATAGGCCTACCCCGGGGTACAATAATAATCCGGTGGCGTGGGTCCCAGCCGTCATCTCTCATGTCGCCGTCCTTCCCGGCTTGCCAGGGGGCCGCCGGCTGGTGGGTCCAGCGACGAAACCCGAACAACATCTTGGCGCTCGATGGCGCAAGCTTGGTCATTGGGTCGTGGCAATAATCTTCTTTGTCTGTCAGCGATCACTTGTCGCCCTCCCCATCAATCGGTTCATGGCTTGTGGGGCCTGGAGGGGGCGGCCGACTCGGGCGAGCCGACTCCTGAGGCCGTCTTGGCGCTCTGGCGCCTTCCATTCACCCAGGACAGCGGCCCCACGGTCTTGAGCCGTATAGGCGGCGTCGTGGGCACGATGTGTCGCGCCTTGTGGATGGTCGAGGCGAGGCATGGCAGCGATGCGTGCCTCGCGGAGATCTCCCAGGCGATCTGACTCACTGTGTAGCCATGCCGATCCCTCCCTCGCGGGGAGGGGCCAGCCGCGTCGTGACCGTACCCGCATCGAGCCGTGGAGTGCCATGGGCGACTCCCATAGTCGGCACTCTGGAGTCGCTAGCTTGGGTCGGCTTGCCTTGAAGTCGTCATCGAGATTCGGCTCCTCCGGAGATCGCCGGTGAGACTTCGGCTTCTCTGGAGGTCGCCAGTGGGACTTCGTCTGGGCGTGGCCTGCCCGATGTCTTGAAAGATCACGGGTCTCGGGTCGACCTACCGTGGCCCATTACTCAACGATAGTCCACAAGCTGGTGAAGCCTGTGGGCGCCGCCTCGTGGGGCTTGGCGGTTTCAAGCTTCAGCGCCGACTACGAGACTTCGGCCGTTGTCTTCTTTGGGCCGACTTCGCTGAAGTTGGACTTTGTTCGTGAGGGCCTTTGTTTATAAGTCGGCGGCGGAAATCGGGGCGTGTCGGATCGCTTCCTGCTGCCATCGAGCGGTCCTATCGCCTGGCGCCATGTGGGGAGGATAGTACGCCCACCCAGCGTGCGATGGGGCGAACCGCTAAGTGGGGCCCGCCACTACAGCGCCTCGGCTTCGGCGGATCCGCTTCTGATCATGAGCGGTTGGCTTCCCCGTCGTTCTTGGCGCGATAACTTCATGGGGTAAATTGTGGGTGGCATGGGGCTTCGTGCGCAGTTAATCCCACGCCCGCCCCCTCGGCTCCTTAGCCCGTAGGGCTATAAATAGGCAGAGAGGAGCGGGGCGGTAGTGCACGCGCATCCTCTCCCCCATTCTCCTGCCCTCTCTTCTTCCTCCGCCTTGGCAGAGCACTTCACCTGCAGCGATGAGTTCTTCCTCCGCCGCGCCCCTGCCTCGCGCTCCGGTGTGTGGGGCGGCTCGGATGTGGGCGGAACATATCGAGTTCCTCCGCCCGGACCGCCGTCTCCCAGTAGCGGACCTCGTGCCGCCCGTCCCTTGCCGCGTGAGAGATCCGGCCACGCCGGAGGAGGCCAGCGGGTCGTCTTCCTTCGCACCTCATCGCGCTGGCTGGGGCTGCCCGCGGCGAGTTCTTCCGCTCGTTCTGAGTTCCACAATCTTGACCGCACCACCTCACTCCAAATCACGGTGGTCTTGCTCTCCGCCTTGCCACTCTCTGCGAAGGCTTTCTCGGCGTTCTCCCCACCCTCGAGTTGTGGGAGAATTCTTCTCTTGGCTCGGCATGCAGGCCGCGGCACGCCCGGCTCGGTCTGGCACCTACATCGCGGTCTGGCGCTCGATGGCGACAACCCTTTCCCTCTCATCTCATTTGGTAAAATCGGTGAAGATGTGGCAGCGCTCCTACTTCTATGTGAAGAACCTCTCCACCGGCGGCGGCCAGGTCAACCTGCCGCCCTTCACCCCGCTCCTTTAGCGGGAGGCTTCCCGGTTGGTCTCCACCGGTCCAAGTCGCTGACTCCCTCCGGACGCCGCCGTGGCGCGACTCCGAGGATTCTGCTTCGATCGGAGGCCTTGTCGGATCCGACCTTGGCGCCGTGTGGCGCGCGAGTCCTCCCACTCAAGGCGGCCTCACCTCATCTACGGATGGCGGCGCCTGACCCGAGCCGGCTATGCACCAAGGAGATGCCCTTGGTGGCGAACTTGGTGAACCACATCGTGCTGCGAGTTCACGGAGGGTGGCGATTGACAGGAAGCCGTACTCGCGCGACAACCCCCTCGGTGGTAAATCGCATCTTGATGTAGTTTGGTCTTCTTTGTAGCGGCTCGGCTTCTAATCATCGTTGGTTCCTACGGCGAGAACCCCTCATAGAGCCGCAGCGGCGTCATGAAGAGCCCGCGACTCGTCCCGACCGCGAGGATAGCGGCGTCGGCGACCCGACTTGGGGGTGCAGCGGCTGAGGCCGGCGCCGAAAAGCGGCGAAGAAAAAGCGACAGCGGCCTCGAGCCATCGGCCACCTTCGCCCGCCCGAAGGCAGCGCCGATGTGGAAGTCGTCCCACGCCACCGATGAGGCGGCCCCTCCGGCCAAAGCGGAAAGCGTCATGCCGGGCGAGGCGCCAATGACAGCGAAGAAGTTCAAGGGGCGGCGCGCGACCAAGCGGGAGGCGACGCGAAAAGTAACGCTTTGAAGGGAAGTGAGAAGGCCGCCGTTAGTTTCCATGTAAGTCTTTGCGCTCTTTTATTTTCTTTGTTGGATCTTGTCCGGATTTTCCCTCCATTCTTCTCCAGAGCCCCCCTCCCTTGAGAGAGTCGTCGTCCCCTCTGTCATGGGGTCGGTGAGACGTCCGCCAACACCGTGGTCGATCCGCCGCCGACCCGGGAAGCAGCGGAACAAACAGCGGGAGAAGCGCGGCGAGGAGGAGGCCGACCGCTGGAGAAAGCGCGGGCGAAAGGGCCGCCAATGCCCGAAGAAATTGGAGGAGGCGAAACCGCCGCCGCGACAAGCGGCGTCTTTGAGGAGTCGTCGCGTCGCCGATCGGCGATGCTCGTCCCTCCGTTGTCGTCGGCGCCGCCGGCTCCGGAGTTCCCGGGGCAGACTGGAGAGGTCGGCACCGAGAACCCCCTCGTGGAGGAGGGCGGCGAGGCTTCAGGATCGGACACCCTCGCGCCGCCTCCGCCACCGTCTGGGAGGCCGCACGGCAAACAGTCGGTAGGCCCGTTGGATCCGCCAATCACGAACGAGGCTGAGGCGCGGCTGCTTCTTCAAGTCGCCGCGCCGCCGGCTTGAAGAACGAGCTTCGGCGCCCATGAGCTTCGGAAGACCGGTGCAGCCAGCTCGGCGAGTCTGGACGTCAAGGCCTCGATGCCGCGCCACGGATGGTTGCGTGGGCGGCACCGGCCCGCTGAACCAAGCCCTCACGGGCGTCGAGGCAAGCTGCCTGTGAAGCGGCGCCCTCAAATCTGCACGCAGGCGCATCTGGCGTGCGGACATCCGTCCGTATGTTTCTTCTTCTTTTTGATTCTGTCTTTCTCGTAGAGGCGGCATGGCCCTGCTGGAGTGTAATCCCGAGTTCGGGCTGGCTGCTTTGGCGGCGGTTCAGAACTCCCTCTGGCGAGCTCCGAATACTAACTTTTGCCTTTGTCGGCTTTTTGTAGGAGTATCATAACCTCCGCACCAATGCCTTCAACCGCAATGTCGAGGAGCTGAACAAGCGGGCCGCCGACTTGTTAGAAAGCCGGGGTGAGCTCTTTTCTTCCTTCTTGGCGAGCGCTGGCGCGCTTTCCAGCTGTAATCCCGAGATTTGGGCGGCTGGCGGCGGTCGGGCGGATCTCCAGCGATCTAATTCTTGATGACTTTCTTGTCTCTTTCTTTGTTCTTGGTATGTGCCGCCCTTGAAAGCAGTTAGGCGAGGCCAACCTTGCTTTCGTCGTGCCAAGGAAGAGGAGTCTGGCGAGGCTTCAAAAGCGCGATCTGCTGGCGGCCTTGGCTGGCCAAAGCGAAGGAGCTGCTCGAGAAAAGCGCGGGGCGAGGCCAAGGCAGGGAGGCCGCCCTCATGGCGAGTTCGAGATCGGCGCCGCTGGGTAGCGGGGAGGCGATCTTGACCTCGGCTACCACGAGCTCGAGGACGCCGTTGATGGTAAGTCTCTTTAGTTTCTTTGGTCTTCCGACTACGTGTCCGGCCGACTTCTGATTTTCCGACTATCTTCTTTTTGTCTTGGCGGACTTCTTTCCTAGTCATTCACAGGCAGTCCCTCACGGCCATCGGCGGCTCGGGGGGCCTTGAAGGCGAAAGGTGAGGTGATCGCCGCCAATGCCCCTGAACCATCGGCGAGCAACTCCACGAGCATTGGGGTCCGTCTTCGTTCGGCTCACTGCTGCTTCGCCCGGCTTCAGCGTGCGGTGCCCGAGCGGTTGCCGCCTGTGGCGGACATGCGGCTCTGCGCACCGCTAGTCGGACCGCCGGTGGACTGGAAATCGCCGCCCGGCGTCTTGAAACTTGGAAGGCTCCTCGGCCGGGCGAACACGCCGACGCCTTGGAGTTAAATCAAGCGTGGTATCGAGGCTGGACACAGACCGTCGGCGCGTTCGGTCGAAGCCCGAGCGGCTGGAGGCCGTGAAAGCGCCCTTGTCGGCGCGGCAGCCATCACGTACCACGGACACCAGCGTCTTCGTGCCCGGCGGATTGAAAGCGGCGAGAAGTGCCGCCGGACTGGTTGGGATGAACCGGATATAGCGAACTTCGGCGGAGGTGATCGACTCAGCGCCGAGGAGGAGCACGAGTCGGAAGGGCGGAGGCAAGGAGGCGCGCGAAAAGGCAAGCGGCAGCCAGCCAGCCCGATCGCGCCTCCGGCGAGCGCCGCGGAGAACAAAGCGGCCGCCCGGAGAGCAACAGGCTGAACCGCCCGGCCAGTGCCCGACACCCGACACGCCGTCACCTCCGATCCTCGGCCCCGGAGCCGCATCCTAGACTGTTTTTCATACATCTATCTGTCTTTAGTAATCTTTTGGAAGACTTGTTAGGTTCGAACAATTCCACCAGCGGGTGTATCCAATTTCTATTCAAAGATTCGGCCAAGGGCCTATGTAAATATTTATTCGATTTCCGCCTTTCCTTACTTATTGCTCCTTAGACTTTTCCTTTGCCGTCTTCCTTTAGTTGCCGCCTTGCGGCTGGACAACCCTCTGCGATTGTCACTAGGTCAAGTCTTGGATACTTGAGAAGGCAAGTACTTAGCCATTTAGAGTTTCTTTAGCAAGTCGGCTAAGCGGCAGGGCCGACTATCTGAGTCGGCTATCTTTGATAAAAGCTAAGGCCTTGAACCATTGCTCTGAAATCGGCTCTGTGGGGGAGGCTGGTAGCGGCTTGAGCTATGCATAAGATTTTAGGTCCTTAGCCATTTTTTCATGTGCGCGCTCGCTCTTGCTTGTTCTCTGCCTACCGGCAGTCGCTTTGTGAGCTGCGGCTTTCGACAAGAGATGGCTTGAGCGCAACACATTACTTGTCTGACTGCAAGAAGCATTTCATAGCGCCAAGGCGGCAAGTCCCGGGCGACTAGTGGGACCGGTGCGAACGATATGATAAAAAAGTAGCATATTCGGGCGTAATTCTTATCATACGAGATAACAAAAAGGCAGTCCACGAGCTCGTCTTGGGGGCTGAAGTCTTAATACTTTAATACAAAGGGGTAGTGTGATACATCTGCATCAAGTGTAAAATCTTGAAGAAGATTCGCGTTCCTGGCTCTGTTTCTTTGCGGATCGTCCCTCTTGCGCTCGAGGCTTCTAAGCGTCAATCGGATAGTAGGCATCGTTCCCTAGCACCTTCTTGATGATGAAGGACCCTCCCAAGGTGCCGACAACTTGTCTTGGCGGCTGTTCTCTGAATCAGCGGAGCACAAATCGCTCTCTTGGAATGATCTCGGCTTGACCTTGCGGTTGTAATATCGGCGCGAGACTCTGTTGGTAGATCTTTGGACCAGCTGAGTGCCAGCGATCGGCCCTCTTCCGGCGAGATCAACGCCGTCTTGGCGTCTTCTTTAGCTTCCTCTTGGTGTACATGGTGACTCGTGGAAGTCGAACTCTATATCCGTCGGGATGACAACCGGCACCGTGAAGCGAGGAAGAAAGGCGTGAAGCCGGTTGACTTGTTTGGAGTCGTCGCGAGACTCGGAGGATGGTAGCAGCTCCTCGACCCAACAACGGCGAGCGCTCAAGTGGTTCGACCAGATCGAGGCTTGATGCGGACAGGATGAGGCCATTGGCTCGTTCCACTGGCCGTTTGATTGCGGATGGGCAGCGGGCGCTAAGTCGGTCGGATGCCTGCGTCGGCGAAAGCGAGCCAAAGCGCCCTTGGCAAAGTTTGTGCCGTTAGCGATGATGATCTTTGTCGCGGTATGCCGTGTCGCACCGTTATGTCGGCGATGAAGGTTACTGCGATCGGCCCGTTTAACTTATTGATGGGCTTTGCTTCTACCCACTTGGTGAACTTGTCCACGCGACAAGCGAGATGAGTTAGGCCGCCTCGGGCCGTCTTGAATGGTCCTACCATGTCGGGCCCCAAACTGCGAAGGGCGGCGATGGGGATTGTCTTCAGCGGGCTTGGTGAAGTGGCTTGGAAGCGGAACATATGGCACCTTGCATTTTGGACTAGCTCTTTAGCTTCTTCCAAGCGATCGGCCAAAAAGCCGTGCCAAAACTTTGGCGATGAGTGCCCTTGAAGCCGCATGGTGGCACTTTTCGCCACGATGGGCGTCTCTGAAATTGCTTGGCCTTGTTACGATTCTATCTGTGTTGGTAGACACCAGTGACCTGCGCTGACTAGCTCTCTTTGACTATGGTGTATCTGCCGCTCGGCTGCACTTGCCGAGGTAGGACCTCATCTGTCGGCAACTCTCTGTTCACTAGAAATTTGAGGATGGGCTGCGCCCATGAAGGTGCTGCTATCTCTTCAATTTCTACCACAATGACTTGGATAAGGGTGGCTGGGCTGGGAGGTGGCGGGCTGGAGTCTGCAGCCGTTTGTTGGATTAATGAGTCTCTGGGCTGTTGGCGCAGCTCGGGCGAGACTCTGAAGTCCCAGGCCGGTAGCACGATCCCGGGCAGACTCTGAAGTCCCGGGCCGGCCGCCTGATCCGGGCAGTTTATTGTGGTTTTCTTGAGGTTGTCTGCTGGGGCTTTGGAGTCGGATCCGACTACTTCTGGAGGAGCCGACACAAAGATGGAGTTTGACTCTGGTGAAGGCTTGATAGGCGGCGAGGCGGCGAAGGCGACACGGAAGGTATCGCTTAGCGAGTGGAGCCGACTTCGTGCCAAGGTATCTGCTTGATCATTGTCATTTCTTGTACGTGAAGGTCGCACCCTCGAAGTATCCGAGTTGCTGCACGAAGCGGTAGCTTCGCCATGTTTGCGTCTTTGGCGTCGATCGCCGGATGATTGCGGAACCACTAAGTCGGATCGCCATAACACGGGATCCGGCGAATCTGGAGTTCTTTAACAAGCGGGCCCTTGAATGGCGCCTCATATTCGACAGCGTTGTTGGAAGCGGCGAAGTGGATCTGCGGCACATACTTGAGCTTATCGCCCTTAGGGGAGGTGAGGGCGAGCGCCGGCTCCCGGCGGTCGCATCTTGGAACCATCGAAATGCATCCGCCAATGGGTGGAGTCGGTATTTGATGGCGGTCTTGAGTCTCGGCCGGTCGGCGAAATCGGCGGCGCTGCGACTTGATGGCGGTCTTGGGGCTGGTAGTAGATGGTGTAAGGAGCTAGATCTATAGCCCATTTGGCCACTTTCGGCGGGCGTCTTGGCTTCAATGATCTCGGCGAGTGGGCGGTGCAAACCCGCAGTGATTGGATGCTCTTGAAAGTAGGGCTTGACTTCTTGGCGGCAAAATGCACGCCGTAGCACATCTTCTGGTAGTGAGGTAGTTACGCTTGGAGGTCGGCGATTACCTCGCTCGGGTAATATACGGTCTCTACGGGCGGGGCGCCTTGCCTTCCTCCTTGCGTTCGACTACAATGGTATCTTGACTACTCGGTGGTGGCGGCGATGTACAAAACATGGGCTCTTTGGGAGTCGGAGCCGCCAACCGAGAGAGTAGTCAACATCTTCTTCAATTTGGAGAAATGCCTCATCCGCCTTGTGGTTCCACTCAAAAAGGTGGTCTTCTTCATCAATTGATACAAGGCGAGCTTTCTGCATGACCGGTGATCATCGGTGATGGATGCTAAGCGGCGGTGAACCTGCACATCAACGATCGGTTGGGTACCTCCATTCTCTCGATGGCCTTGATCTTCACGGGGTTGCACTCTATGCAGCGTTCGGAGACCAGGAAGCCAAGGAGCTGGCCGCCTGGTACTCCGAAAACGCACTTCTCAGGGTTGAGCTTGATCTGGAATCGACGCAGATTTTCAAAGGTCTCCTTGAGGTCTTCGGCCCGTCCCACGCTTCTCCGTCTTCACCACCACATCATCCACATAGGCGTGGGCGTTCTGCCCGAGCTGCTTGAGGAGGCATACGCATCTGGCGCTGAAAGGTGGCGCGGCATTCCTCAAGCGAGCGTCATTGTCGGGTAGGAGAAGGCTCGAATGGTGTGATGAATCACGGTCTTGATCATCCGTTGGGTTTAGCTTGATCTGGTGGTATCCACGAGTATCGTCTAGGAAACTCAGCAGCTTCGCATCCGGTGTGGAGTCTATCACTGATCAATTCTTGGCGAGCAAGCGGGTCCTTTAGGCAGGCTTTGATTAGGCTTGTGTAGTCGATGCACATCCGCCCTTTGCTTGTTCTTCTTGATTACCAAAACGGGTTTGCCAACCACTCTCGAAAAAACACTTCCATGATGAAACCGGCTGCCGGGCGGGCTATCTCTTCTCCAACAACTCTTCTTTTCTCTTGACGGTAGCGCAAAGGGCTGCTGGCGGGCTTCATATCTGGCTTTGCGTGTAGCTTGTGCTCGGCGAATTCGTCGGTACACCGGCATGTCTTTGGGGACCATGCGAAGATGTCGATTCTCATGGAGAAATCGGCGATCTCGCCTTCCTATTTGCTGTCAAGGCCCGTGCCCATGACAGCGTACCTTTCTGGGTGCTCCGGGTCCATGGGTATCTTCTTGGTCTCTTTGGCCGGCTTGAATGATCCTTCCGCCTCCGACTCCTTGGGGTCGGGCGACATCTCTGGCTGCTTTCCGGCCATCGCCACGACTCGGTCAAGGAGCCGCTTCTCGGCCGCGATCACTAGGGACTCGGCCAGCCGACTGCTCTCGGCCGCGCAGGCGAACGACTTCTTGTAGTCGCCGGCTATGGTCAGAATCCCCTTGGAACTCGGCATTTTCATCTTGAGGTAGGCGTAGTAGGGAACCGCCATGAACTTGGCCAAGGCGGTCGACCAAGCGGGCGTGTGCAGACTCTCAAGTCCACCACCTCGAACCAGACCGGCTCTCGGCGGAAATGATCTTTAGTCCATTGAAGAGGGCGTCTATCGAGGATCTTGCCAATCGTGCGCGAGCAGGAGAGGCGGGTACAATTCCATGGAACAGTGCGGCTGCTCTGCTGTGTCTTCGCTTGATTCTAGCTTCTCCATGGTATCCTTATGCAGGATGTTTATCTTGCTGCCTCCATCTATCGGGACCCATGAAAAGCAGGCGACCCGCCTATCGGTGGCCAAGTCGCACCTAGGACCAGGCATAAGAGCCGGACTCGACATCACCTCTGGGTGATCCGCCCGACTCGGTGATAGGCCTCTCGGACCAATGCATGAACTCTGGAGCATCTGTTGCTCTGCATTTACTTCTTATTCTTTGTTGGCGCTTTCTTTGGGTCATCTGCCACCTGGTGAACACTCGTAGGCTCCATGTTCTTACAGGAACTCCTCTTGTCTTTGCGTCGATGGCCGAGCCGCGGCTTGCTGAGTGAGCCGTCTCCTTAGCGATCTTGGTGAGCGGTGGCACTTCTGGTGGTGTGGTTCGATGGCTTGGCGCGCTGTGGAACTTACAGGACCATCAAAATCTGCTCATAGGAGAAGGCTGGCAACCAATTGGATTTGCCGCCCTTACGCGCTTAGCGGAGCTGCCCTTACAGCTCTTGATCTTCAAGCTGCGACACTGCCATTGTTGGAAGTCGGCTTTGGGCCTTGCGTTTGTTGTCGTTACATTCTTGTCGCCGGCTGGTGTCTCAGCCGGAGTTACAGGAGCTGGGAGTCACCTTGCGATCGCGTTGACTTGAATCTCCGTCTTCATGGAAGAGTCGGACGTGGCGTACTTATGCGCTATGACTAGCGATTCGTCGAGGTCTCTGGCTCATCGCGAGAGAGTTTGTTCTTGGGAGGTGCCCTCTCGGCACCGGCGATGAAAATACTCGATAGCCTGCACCTGCGTGCGCCCTCCGAGGAGTTTGGCTTCGCCCGGTAGCGTGAGGTAGTCGCGTGTCGATTCTTGAGGCCTTGCGCTGAGGAAGCTGGCGCGACTTGGGAGGTCGCTTATGCGATGCTTGTGAAGTTGCGGATGAAGCCTTGGTGAAGTCGACCCAGCTATTGATGCTCACGGGGCTTGGGCTGTTCAGCCATGTCGGGCCATGCCACAGGCATGAAGGAGCGTACTTCCGGCAACTTCGCTTGTTGCCGTTTGCTATGTTGGCGGTGTGGGTAGTCTATCAGCCGGTCTTCCGGCTTCCGCGGGCGGTGTACTTAGGTGTGTCTCGGGGAGCCACGAACCCTTTGAGAAAAGCTCATCTCGATCACGGGGCGAAGCAAAGCGGACCCAGCTCATCTTCGTCTTCAGCGCCGAGATCGGTGGAGTCGGTCGATCCGATGGCGGGCGTCATTCTCTCCGACTCCTCTCGGCCAAAGGCGACCGCCGAAAGTCGGATGCTCAACGGCGGCGAAACTTCGCCGCTCTCTTCTGGCGGGGAGGCGGTAGTCGTCTCACGCTCTCGCTCTCGGCGGCCGTCTTGGTCGCGCTCGATGGTGATATGAGTCGGCGTGGCGACAGCGGCTCCTTCTCTTTCGCCTGCGGACTCCGCCCGATCGGCGTCCGGGAAGTCGCGCCTTGATCTCGGCGGGGAGGCAAGTCGTCGTTCGGCTCTGCTGCCGGCGCATCTGCTGACCACCGGCAGCGTTTTAGCAGCTAACCGCGTCAAGGAGCTGCCGGACTCGCTCCGTCATCACACGACGCTCTACGCCCTCGAAGTTCTTCAGCTCGTCAGTCTCCGCTTGGGCGGCGCGGATGTTCTCTGCTGGGGTGGCGTACACGGGGCGTTTTGCCCCGAGCAAGTCGGTGATGGCTGCGTCGCGCTGCCGGACCGCACCTAGACGGCTCGGCCCAGTTGGAGCCGGCGAGCCGCCTACGGCGCGATCCATCTCGCGCTGGTATGCCTCTGACAAGCGCCTCATGCTTGCCAGCTTCTTGGCGCCTTTGATGATCTGAAGGCGGCGCGTCTCCAGCGTCTCGGCGTCTGTGTCCTCTGGAATGGGCACGGTTAGGTCTTGCAGGGCCGCTGCCAGCGGGTCCTGGGCTTCTTCGCCGGAGTGCTTGCCGTGGCTGATGACGAGCACCTCTGTGACGGCGCTTCCGCCGCTCTCCTCGTACGGAAGCGGCTCGTCGTATACCACCACGTTGGTGGGGAAGATGTCAAGCGACACGGCGTCGGAGTCGACCAGCATCGAGTCGGTGGAGCCTACAGACTCCAAATCTACGGCAGGCTCGCCGGCGACGTGGAGTTGGTCGAGGAGACCCGCGAGAAGGCTCTTGGGGCCACTCGTGCCCGCGTCGGATGCAGGTTCGTCGGAGAAGCACACCTCGCCGATTAGTTCGGCGAGGCTGCTTTCAGCGCGGCGGCCTCGGCCCCTTGGGCGTGTCGATCTGAACTCCATCTGGTGAGCTTTGGTGGCTGCGCTTCGCTGGGAGGAAGAGGTTCCGTCGAGCAGATCTACGGGCGGCGGTGCACTCGCCCCACGGTGGGCGCCAAATGTCGGGTGTTGGGTGTGACATATGCCAAGGATGGCTTATCATGGTGGGGCGAGTAGAGCGTCGCGGTGCACAGAAGCAGGATAAAGGCGTGAACATGCCGCCTTGGCGAATCTTACCCGGCTTGGGGCTCTCGGGGAGATAACACCCCTCTGCTGCTCTGCGGGGTCTCCGCATGGTCACTATCTCGAGTGATTACAATGGTGCTCCTAGAGCTGTGTCGGGGCGGCGGGAGAGCAAGGCTGGTCCTCTCCTCCACAGGGCTATGTGTCTATCTCTATCAAGGTTCAAACCCTTTGCATGGGTGCCCTGGGGGGTTTATATAGGCCTACCCCCGGAAGTGCGATGGTAATCCATTGGCGTGGGTCCCAGCCGTCTGTCTCTCATGTCGACGTCCTTCCCGTCGGCTTCTAGGGCCCACCGTGGTGGGTCCCGTGAACAGGCCGGACAACATCTTGGCGCTCTGATGGCATAAGCTTGGTCATTGGAGTGCGTGGCAATAGTACCGCTGTCTATCAGGCGATCACTGTCGCCACTCCCCATCCAATCTGGTTCATGGCTTGTGGGGCCCTGGAGGGAGGCGGCCGACTCGGGAGGCCGACTCCCCTGAGGCGTCTTGGCGCTCTGGCATGTCGATTCACCCAGCGATAAGCGGCCCACGGTCTTGGGCGTCTGAGCGGCATCGTGGGCATAGTCGTCGCGCCTTTGTGGCTGGTCGAGGCGAGCATGGCATTGATGCAGCGCCTCGCCGGAGATCTCCAGCGATCTGACTCACTGTAGCCATGCGGTCCCTCGTGGCGGGGAGGGGCAGCCACGCGTCGTGGCCGTACCCGCGCCGGGCCGTGGAGTGCCATGGGCTGACTCCCATAGTCGGCACTCCTGGAGGTCGCTAGCTTGGAGTCGGCTTGCCTTGAAGTCGTCATCTGAGATTCGGCTCCTCCGGAGATCGCCAGCTGAGACTCGGCTTCTCTGGAGGTCGCCAGCTGGGACTCGGCTGGAGGGGCGTGGCCTGCCCCGATGTCTTGAAAGATCCTGGGTCTCGGGTCAGCCTACCAGTGGCCCATTACTCCGACAGGCTGAGTTGCGGAAACGCTTCTGAAACACAGGTCAAGTTGTAGGAAAGTGAAGTGACAGAGGTTGGCTACTTACCGACACGGACACGCCATGGAGATTGAGGATGCAAAGCTTAACGAGAGGATAAGGACTGGATGGCTGTAGATGAATCTAGAGAGCACTTCTACATCATGCGATCAAGTTAGACCGGATGGCAGCTAGACCGGCCGACGCAACCATGGTTTTCAGCCAGTTGAACCTAAGACTTTCCCATTATATTATTCATATCATCAAGTTTAAGTAAATACACCCTTCGTCCGAGAAAAGCTTGTCCTTTAAACGGATGTATATAGCTCCAAGTTAATGCTAGATACATCCATTTGAGAGACAAGCTTGGGACAAACTTTTTTGAACGGAGGGAGTTCATATTTAGGGCATCTCTAACACCGACCCTAAGAACATCACAAATGTTTGAACACCGGACCATCAAAACACTGTCCAGATGTAATTTGTTATCCAATGTTGAGCACTATATTTGTCCACCAACCCAAGAGAGGTCTGCAGGCATCCAGCCCACCATTACGTACGCGTCTGACAATCTGGTCCCACCTAAAACATCTCTCACACGACGGCCTTCACTCCTCGTGCCGCATTCATGCAGGCCCACACACGGAAGCGCCGGTCACTCGAGCCGGCATTGAAGCAGCACGGTGGCCAAGGGCGCCGCCCGCGCCGTGTCCCGGTCTCTCTGCCTGTTCAATGCCACAGAGACATTACCAGGAAGGATGACGTGATGACTATCTAACACATTAAGGCTAGTCGCCCATTCGTCCGCCTGCCAACATTAAATAGGCACAGAGACTGGGAAACCCACTCCGGTGCCCGCATCAAAATAGCCTGCCGCTTGGCTTGCCCGACACCTGTTATTTATACGTGGCCGCACACGACATGATTCTCGCTGCACCATGACCTCTTTCGTTCATCATCCCTGCCCCCCCTTTGCCATGCATAACCACTTAGTTTCTTTTGTTGAGCTTTCATATATTTATAGCTCTAGTGCATTCGTTGCATGTCAATCCCTATTCACTCACATTGATATCTATTAATGGGCATCTCCATAGCCCGTTGATACGCCTAGTTGATGTGAGACAATCTTCTCCTTTTTGTCTTCTCCACAACCACCATTCTATTCCACATATAGTGCTATGTCCATGACTCACATTCATGTATTGCGTGAAAGTTGAAAAAGTTTGAGATTATTAAAGTATGAAACAATTGCTTGGCTTGTCATCGGGGTTGTGCATGATTAAATACTTAGAGTGATGAAGATAGAGCAACAGCCAGACTATATGATTTTTTAGGGATAACTTTCTTTATCCATGTTATTTTGAGAAGACATGATTACTTTGATTAGTATGATTGAAGTATTACTATTTCTTATGTCGATATGAACTTTTATTTTGTATTCATTTGGGTCTGAACATGCATGCCACAGTAAAGAAAATTACATTATGAATTATGCTAGGTAGCATTCCACATCAAAAATTTCTTTTTATCATTTACCTACTCGAGGCGGTAGGAATTAAACAGGGGATGCTTGATCGTCTCCAGCGTATCTATAATTTTGATTGTTCCATGCTATTATATTACCCCTTTTGGATGTTTATGGGCTTTATTTTACACATTTATATCATTTTTGGGACTAACCTACTAACAGGAGGCCTAGCCCATATTGCTGTTTTTTTGCCTATTTGATATTTGAAGAAAAGGAATATCAAGCGGAGTCCAAGCGGAATTAAACCTTCGGGGCGTGATTTTTGGAGCGAACATGATCCGGAGAGCTTGGAGTGCAAGTCAAGAAGCTCGAGGGCCCCACGAGATAGGCCCCCCCACAGAGGCGCGCCTGTCTCGTGGGCCTCGGCGACCACCGGCGTACTTCTTCCTGCTATATATACCTCGTGCCCGAAAACATCCAGGAGCACCACGAAACACAATTTCCACCGCCGTAACCTTCTGTATCCGCGAGATCTCATCTTGGAGCCTTTGCCGACACTCTGCCGGAGGGGGAATCAATAACGGAGGGCTTCTACATCAACATCCTTGCCCCTCCGATGAGTTGTGAGTAGTTTACCACAGACCTACGGGTCCATAGTTATTAGCTAGATGGCTTCTTCTATCTTTTTGGATCTCAATACAATGTTCTCCCCCTCTCTCGTGGAGATCTATTCGATGTAAACTTTTTTTGCAGTGTGTTTGTCGAGATCCGATGAATTGTGGGTTTATGATCAAGTTTATCTATGAATAATATTTGAATCTTCTCTGAATTCTTTTATGTATGATTGAGTTATCTTTGCAAGTATTTTTGAATTATCAGTTTGGTTTGGCCTACTAGATTGGTCTTTCTTGCCATGGGAGAAGTGCTTAGCTTTGGGTTCAATCTTGCGGTGTTCTTACCCAGTGACAGAAAGGGTTGCAAGACACGTATTGTATTGTTGCCATCGAGGATAACAAGATGGGGATTATACCATATTGCATGTGTTTATCCCTCTACATCATGTCATCTTGCTTAATGGGTTACTCTGTTCTTATGAACTTAATACTCTAGATGCAGGCAGGAGTCGGTCGATGTGTGGAGTAATAGTAGTAGATGCAAGCAGGAGTCGGTCTACTTGTTATGGACGTGATACCTATATACACGATCATGCCTAAATAATCTCATAACTATGCGTTTTTCTATCAATTGCTCGACAGTAATTTGTTCACCCACCGTAATACTTATGCTATCTTGAGAGAAGCCTCAGTGAAACCTATGGCCCCCGGCTCTATCTCTTATCCTGTTTGCTTTCAATCTACCTTTATTTGCTTCTTTACTTTTTGCATCTATCTTATAAAATACCAAAAATATATTTATCTTATCATACTATCTTTATTAGATCTCACTTCCACAAGTGGCCGTGAAGGGATTGACAACCCCTTTATTGCGTTGGTTGCGAGTTCTCAGTTTGTTTGTGTAGGTGTGTGGGACTTTTGAGGAGCCTCCTACTGGATTGATACCTTGGTTCTCAAAACTGAGGGAAATACTTACGCTACACTTTGCTGCATCACCCTCTCCTCTTTGAGGAAAACCAACGCAAGCTCAAGACGTAGCATGAATCTCCTTATGGGAGCTTCCGACGAGCTCTAGGTTATGTGGTTGTATCAGCGATACCCCGGTAAGGAATTGGAGCTGCCCGCGGAAGGGCTTGAGGGTATCCAATACCTCCGACACCGAAAGAGGGCAGCAGCGGGTTAGCGTCAAGAGGAAGGTCAGTCAATCACCTAATTTTACCGAGTAGGTGTGTTTCAAGAGCAAAAATAGATGAGGATGCAAAACTATTTTTTGGATGGTTATTCATCTGAGGAGTCCGTCAGAAAAGTCAATTTGGTCATCTAAGGAAAGTCTTGGGTCAAAAGGAAAATATTTTTCTCTAACATTGATCCCTTAAACCAAAACAATTATCCAAATATAACTTTTGGGGATCTGCTAAGATGCTTTGAGGTACTACTACTCTGTGACACGTCTCCGTCGTATCTACTTTTCCTAACGCATTTCCTCTTGTTTTGGACTCTAATTTGCATACTTTGAATGAAACTAACCCGGACTGACACTGTTTTAAGCACAACTACCATGGTGTTGTTTTTGTGCAGAAATAAAAGTTCTCAGAATGGAATGAATCTTCGTGAGGATTTTTTATACAATAAAAGAGAATTTCTGGAGCCAAAAACCACCGGAGGGGGGCACCTGGGTGGGCACAACACCCCCTCCAGGCGCGCCTAGGTGGGTTGTCCCCACGTGGTGGCCCCGCAGGCCCTGAAACCAATGTTATAAAATTCTATTTTTCTAGAAAAAAATAAGGAAGAAAGAATTATCGCATTTCATGAGACGGAGCCGCCGACGTCTCCTCTTCTTCATTGGGAGGCCAGATCTAGAGTCTGTTTGGGGCTCAGGAGAGGGGGATCTTCGATCTTCGTCATCACCAACCCTTCTCATCGCCAATTCCATGATGCTCCCCACCGGGAGTGAGTAATTCCTTCGTAGGCTCGCTGGTCGGTGAGGAGTTGGGTGAGATTCATCATGTAATCGAGTTAGTTTTGTTAGGGCTTGATCCCTAGTATCCATTATGTTCTGAGATTGATGTTTCTATGACTTTGCCTTGCTTAATGCTTGTCACTTTGGGCCTGGGTGCCATGATTTCAGATCTGAACCGTTTATGTTATCACCATTATATCCATGTTCTAGATCCAATCTCGCAAGTTATAGTCACCTACTACGTGTTATGATCCGGCAACCCCGGAGTGACAATAGTCGGGACCACTCCCGGTGATGACCGTAGTTTGAGGAGTTCATGTATTCATCGTGTGCTAATGCTTTGTTCCGGTTCTATATTAAAAGGGGGCCTTAATATCCCTTAGTTTCCTATAGGACCCCGCTGCCACTGGAGGGTAGGACAAAAGATGTCATGCAAATTCTTTCCATAAGCATGTATGACTATCGGAATACATGCCTACATCATATTTATGAACTAGAGCTAGTGCTGTATGGCCCTAGGTTATGACTGTCTCATGATGAATATCATCCAACAAATCACATATCCAATGCCCAACTACATATTATTCTTGCTAAGTTACTACTGTTGCTGTTACTATCATTACTGCTACAAAACCATTGCTACCACTGCTACCGTTACTTTTGTTGTTGCTATCACTATCAAAACTATCATACTACTTTGGTACTGATCGCTTTGCTGTAGATAATTAATCTCCAGGAGTGGTTGAATTGATAACTCAGCTGATAATACTTGCAAATATTCTTTGGCTTCCCTTGTGTCGAATCTATAAATTTGGGTTGAATACTCTACCCTCAAAAATTGTTGCGATCCCCTATACTTGTGGGTTATCAAGACCTTTTCTGGCGCCGTTGCCGGGGACCATAGCTATATTTGTGGAGTCACTTGGGATTATTATCAAATTATCACTATGAAGAATCTAAAGGATGCTAAGACTAAGATTTCTTTTTCCCTCTAAGACGAGGGGACGTAAAGAACTGCCATCCAGCTCCGCTTTAGATTCACCTTCTGTTATAAGTAAACTTGCAACACCACCACATGCTATTAATTCTGATATGTCGCAAGTTATTAATGATGCTACTTCTGCTATGAATGCTACTCATGATGATGCTAGTACCTTGCTTGATGATAATGTGCCACTAGGTGATTTTCTTGATGAACAAATTGCTAGAGTAAGACAACATGATATTGTTGAAATTGATGATGAGCTTGAAACTAAAAATCCTAAAACACCTACTAGAACTAGCCCTCCTAGATATGAATTGCCAAAGGTACCGGAAGGTTATGCTAATGAATGAGGAGGCAACTAGAGATATTCTTGCTTGTAAGGATAGAGATGTTCTAGAAAAATTATTATGCAAGTATAAAGAAAGATCTTTGAATGCTAGAATGAAATGTGATCCTAAGTTTGCGACTTCACCTATGTTTATTGATGATAAGGATTATGAACTCTCTGTCGACCCAGAGTTAATTCCTTTGGTTGAATCTGATCCTTTCCATGGTTATGAAACTGAAACTGTTGCGGCACATCTTACCAAGTTGAATGACATAGCCACCCTTTTTGCTCATGATGAGAAGATTCGCTTATACTATATCCTCAAGTTATTTCCGTTCTCATTAAAGGGTGATTCTAAAGCTTGGTACAATTCTCTTGCTCTTGGTTGTGTGTGTAGTCCCCATGATATGATTTATTACTTCTCTAAAAAATATTTTCCTGCTCATAAGAAACAAGCTGCCTTGCAGGAAATATTTAACTTTGTGCAAATTGAAGAAGAGAGTTGTAACACCCCGGATGTATCTTTCCATATTTGTAACTCCAACTCTTGCCATTTTCGGATATGTGATATGATTTTTCCCTCCGTGGTTGGGTTTTGTTTTCGTTTTGCATTTTGTCCATGTCATGCATCTCATATCATGTCATCATGTGCATCTCATTTGCATACGTGTTCGTCTCATGCATCCGAGCATTTTCCCCGTTGTCCGTTTTGCAATCCGACACTCCTATGTTCCCCGGCGACCCCTCTTGTCCTTTTTCCGTGTGCGGGTGTTGAACATTCTCGGAATGGACCGAGCCTTGCCAAGTGGCCCTGGTATAGCACCGGTAGACCACCTGTCAAGTTTCGGGTCATTTGGAGTTCGTTTGGTACTCCAACGGTTAACCGCGCTCTCGCAAAGGCCTCTTTTGAGTTGCAGCCCAACAACCCTCCAAAACAGCCCAATAACCCATCTAACTCCCCTCCATGCCCTCGGTCGTTCGATCACGATCGTGTGGGCGAAAACCGCACCTCATTTGGACACTCCTAGCTCCCTCTACATCTATAAATAGACCCCTCCCCCGAAATCCCGGTTGAAACCCTAAAAATCCCAGATCCGCCGCGCCGGACACGTCCGCGTCGCGCCGGACACGTCCGCGCCCGGCCCGGCGAATCCGGGCTCGACACGTGGCACTCCGGCCTCCGCCGCCGCCGCCGGCCAGCGCAGCCATGAGAGCCCGTCCGCCCACGCCGCCGCCCCTCTCCCGCCGCCCGCTTCGCCGCCGCCGCCGCCGCCCGCATGCCGCCGCCGCGCCTTCAACCGCCCCGCCCGCCGCCACCGCCCGCCGCGCGCACCACGCCGCCGCCGCCCGCAGCCCGCCCCCCACGCACACCGCCTTGCCGCCGCCACACCCATTACCCGCCACACAGCCGCACGCCAGCGCGCCGCCACCCACACCGCACGCCGCGCCGTGCCGCCGCGCCTTCGCCCATCCTGCGCCGCCGCGCCGCCGTGCCGCTTCTCCCATCCGCGCCCGCCCGTCCCAGCAGCCGCGCCCATGCCGTCCCGCCGTCCAGCCCAGATCCGCGCCCGCGCCGATCCGGCCGCCGAGCAACTCCGCGAGCTCCGCTCCGCGAACCTCGGCGCCCGCCGCGGATCCGATCTCTGATAGCCGTCGGTTGACTTCTTTCCCCCGAAACCACTAAGTCCCTTTTCTGCAATTATTTGGTGCATTTTTCATAGCATCACATCTCCGCAACCGTGGCTCTGTTTTGGACGTATAATATGTCAAATTGTTCGTCTCGAAGAGTAAATCATTTCGTTCCATTGCATCATTTGCATTTGAGCTCATCTTGATGCCCGAAATGCTTTTGGAAGATGGCTTCAGATCGTTAGTTTCAGAATCTTATCAGCTCGAGCTCTTTTGTCATTTTTGCCATGAATTATGTGTGCACCCTATGAATTTGAGTCCTACATGTGAGTTGAACATTGCCATGCCATCTTTCCAGGGGCGTTTGCCATGTATTTTTGTGAGCTATGTGTTGACTAGAACAAGCATGCAAAGTAGGGATGATGATGTTGCTGATTTCAGGAACTTAGTGATTTCACTAAGTCTTGTCCTGCTGATAATTTTATGTCATATGTTCATGTTGTTACAGAGAGATCTATGCCCTTTTTGAGCATGATCAGTAAGAGTGTTTTGAACATATGGATGTGCTCTATCCATCCATGCCTTTGTTGGTATTTATGGAGTAGTCTAGCATGTCATTTTCATGCTCTACTTTTGCTTGAAAATGTTTCCTGGCAGACTGTTTGCGCGAGATTCAATTTTCACGAGGTCGTTGTAGTTGATCCGTGTATGCTATGATGTTTTTCTTGCCATGTATAGCTCCTATGCCATGTCTTCTTGATGGATGTATGCTTAGTTTATCATGAGATGCTCTGTAGTGAGTGCATCGAGCTCACGAACATGCCATGTTGAATCTGTTTTTGCCATGTCCTGATATTTCACTAAGTCTAAAATCTGTAATAAAACTTGCAATGTTTACATGGGTGCCATCATTTCTTAGAGTCCTTTTTGGCTTATGGTCAGTAAGGGACTATTGAAATATGCTTTGAGTAGAATCATGTCATGCCTTGCTTTGCTATTATAAGTTCCTGTAGCATGTTGTTTGCTTGCTCTAAACATGCCTTCCTGATGTTAATTCCTGGCATGTTAGTATTTTCACTAAGTCTGTGAACCTGATATTTTGAGCACTTTCACCATGCTTGTTTGAACATGTTATGATGTGATTTAGCCGTAGCTCAGTGTTCCTCTATTGTTAAGCATCTCCTGTAGTTCGCTGCCATATGCTTTGTTTTTATGTTGGGGTGCTGTAGCATAGTTTCGTGTTGCGTGATAAGTAGCATCGGGCTGTTAAACGTAGATTGGCGTCATTCTTGTTTTGCTTGTCATTTGCAAACCGTGCATCCGATTCGGTGATCTTTATATCGATTTCAACGAAATCATCTCATCTTTCAGCGGCATACTTGGTTTGCCAAGTTGATGCCAGTTCATCATTTTCCTTCCGGAGCATACATATGCATAGCATGTCACATCTCGCATAGCATGTCATGTATTGCATCATATTGCTTGTGCATATGTTCCTTGTTTGATTGTGGTTCCGTTGCTTGTGTTCTTGCTTTGGGTAGAGCGGGAGGCGAGTGCGTGAGCGAGGAGCCTGTTGAGAACGCCTCGAAGATCAAGCCTTCGACAACTCTGAGAACCTTACAGGCAAGATGACCATACCTTCGATATCACTTCTATCTTTGCTTGCTAGATGCTCGCTCTTTTGCTATGCCTATGCTGCAATACCTACCACTTGCTATATCATGCCACCCATATTGCCATGTCAACCTCTAACCATCCATGTCCTAGCAAACCGTTGTTTGGCTAGGTTACCGCTTTGCTCAGCCCCTCTTATAGCGTTGTTAGTTGCAGGTGAAGATGAAGTTTGTTCCTTGTTGGAACACGGATATTTTGGGATATCACAATATCTATTGTTTTAATTAATGCATCTATATACTTGGTAAAGGGTGGAAGGCTCGGCCTTATGCCCGGTGTTTTGTTCCACTTTGCCACCTAGTTTCCGTCATACCGGTGTTAAGTTCCTTGATTTTGCGTTCCTTACGGTCGGGCGATTTATGGGACCCCTTGACGGTTCGCTTTGAATAAAACTCCTCCAAGAAGGCCCAACCTTGGTTTTACCATTTGCCACCTATACCCTTTTCCCTTGGGTTTCGCGAGCCCGAGGGTCATCTTTATTTTAGCCCCCGGCCGGTGCTCCTTCGAGTGTTGGTCCAAACTAGAGCGCTTTGCGGCGCCCCTCAAGGAAACTTGAGGTCTGTTTTAGTTGTACGGACTGCTCATCCGATGTGCCACGAGAACGAGATATGTGCAGCTCCTATCGGGATTTGTCGGCACATTCGGGAGGCTTTGCTGGTTTAGTTTTACCATTGTCGAAATGTCTTGATGTCTTGGGATACCGAGTCGATCGGAGTGTCTTGGGTGAAGGTTTATTCCTTCGTTGACCGTGAGAGCTTGTTATGGGCTAAGTTGGGACACCCTGCAGGTATTATCTTTCAAAGCCGTGCCTGCGGTTATGAGGCAGATGGGAATTTGTTAATGTCGGTTGTAGAAAACCCGAAGTTGACCTTAATTAAAACACATCAACCGTGTATGTAACCGTGATGGTATCTTCTCGTGGTCCGGAAGTGAACACGGTGTTGGAGTTATGCTTGACGTAAGTAGTCGGGATCACTTCTTGATCGCTAATAGCTTCACGACCGCGCCTTGCTTCTCTTCTCGCTCTCTTTTGCGATGTAGCCACCATATATGCTAGTTAAACTTGCGTGAGCTCCTCCTTTTGACACCAGCCTTCCCTTAAGCTTAAATAGTCTTGATCTCGCGGTGTGAGATTCTTTGAGTCCACGTGGCTCACAGATTCTACCAAAATGATCAGTACGGTGATGCCAAATGATGGCATGGCGAAGTGAAGTGGGGAATATGATGAGGCCCTTGGTCGATACTATGTTTCCTTTCTGGACGATTAGTAGTGGAGCCCAGTTGGGGCGATCGGGGATCTGTGTTGCATGTGGGGTTTTCTTCTCTTTATTTTGGTTCCGTAGTCGGACCTTGACTGTATCTGGATGATGTAATGCTTTATTCATGTAATTGTGTGAAGTGGCGACTGTAAGCCAACTATGTACCTTTTCCCTTATGTATTACATGGATTGTGCGAAGATTACCTCACTTGCGACATTGCTTTCAATGCGGTTATGCCTCTAAGTCGTGCTTCGACACGTGGGAGATATAGCCGCATCGAGGGCGCTACAAGTTGGTAATCGAGCCATCCCGACCTTAGGAGCCCCCACCGCTTGATCGTTTTTAGTGGCGAGTTGTGTCTAGAAAAATGTTTTGAGTCATTTAGGATTATATATATCGGAGAGTTAGGAATTCTTTTACTTCCCAGTCCTTCGACCTTCGGTGAGGTATCTGACGTAGAGTTTTGACTCTTCTCTTCTCAAATTTCACTAAAAAATTTTTTAGGATCACGCGGGTATCTTGGAATCGTTCCGATGGTTTTATGATGACAACATTGTCTTGGTTGCCTCCTGACATTTAGGGGTTGTGGCAGTGTCCCGGGAGTTGAGCTCCGAGGTGTTGTCGTCATAATTTTATCGTTGCGATTCTGGAATACCGAGTTTAATGCGCCGACATCGAAAATCTCTTTTATGCGGTCGATTGGTGAGATAACCCGCTAACCCAAAGATCTTGTGGTGAGTACGGGAGTATTGCCATGACTCGATAACGGATGCTTTTGAAGGTTGAGGTACCACGATTTCGAAGGTTTCTTGGTTATGTGTTGAAGGATGGATACAATTTGGATGTAGGGATTGTTAGCTTGGGTGAGATATATATTGCTCCCCTGTATCCCCAACACCTGATTGCATAACCGGAAAGTTTCGGGAGTTTATAGGTGGGATTCAAGTAGCTCTAGCATTTCTTCCGCAGATATTTGGTTTGTGATTGGGTAATCCTTACCACTTATTTGTTCCATTCATACCTTGTTTTTATTTTTATTCATCAATCTCTTATCAAGTGGCTTCTCACCTTTATGGACATGATGTTTACTTTGGAATTCATTCGTTCATCCCTGTTCGAATGTTTATTGTGAAGACTATATGTTGCAATTTCTATCCGTTGATTCAACTTGTCTATCTGTCTATCGAGATGCTAACGGATGTCACCCTCTTCAGGATGGCTCCGCCAACGCGTCAGAATCCGGAACACAGTGATGGGAGTCAGGCGAACCCTCCACCTCCAACTCCGCCTCCGGAGGCATGGCAAACTTTGATGGCAACCACTAGCATGCGCCGATTGTTGATCCAGTGATGCAAGAGCGTAACCAAGGCCAAGGCAACCAAGGGAATCAAGGTCAAGGGCAGTTCTATCATCAGCCACAGTTTCCTACACTCAACCAATTCCTTGCAAACCAGCCAAAGTCTTTCAGCTATTGTGCCGAGGCCACAGACGCCGACGATTGGCTCGTGGATATCAACAAGCATTTTGAATGCAGCAATGTCGACACGAGGACTACGTCAAGTTCGCGTCTTTTCAGCTCAAGGATCGAGCAACTGATTGGTTCCAAAGAATACAAGGATTCTAGAGGTGGTCGGTGATTACTTGGACTGATTTACCGGGACTTTAAAGCTCACCACATTCCTACGGTGTTGTTGAGAGCAAGCGTGAGGAGTTCCGCAATCTCAAGCAAGGAAACATGTCGATGTCTGAATACAACATACAGCTTTGAAACTTGCTCGATTCGCTAAACAAGGCGTTCTGATGAGAAAAGTATGATCTATCGGTTCGGAGGTGGCCTTAGAGAGGATCTGCGGTTATCTCTTGTTCTTTACGAGCCTACTCGGTTTGATCAATTCTATAATATGGCACTCAAGCTAGAAGGTGCTCAGCTCAAGTGTGAGGCTTCAAAGAAGAGAAACAGGATGCAGATTCAGTCTTCTTCTTCCTCTCAAGTGGCAGCAAAGCAGCAAAAGTTCTATCTTCCTCCTCCTCCGTTCCGTCGGCCTTATCGCCAGAAGAACTCGGTGGTCGTGGATCTTCCCACCCACCCAACCCAAGCTACGAGAACAAGTCTCACCTCAAGCTCCAAGGTCAAATGCTCCTTATCACCGTCCGCTCTCGGAGGTGACTGCAACAAGTGCCGGCAGAAGGGTCACTATGCGAACAAATGCCATAACCAAAGGCGCCTTCCTCCTCCTCCTCCTGTGAGGTCTTCAAGCAATCGGTGGTCAAGCATAATCCCAAGTCTGCAAAGGTGAACATGATGAATGCAGCAAGCGAAGGATTCTTCGATGTGATAATGGGTAATCTCTCCGTTAATGATATTCTGCAAAAGTCTTATTTGATCTTGGTGCTTCACTTTCTTTCATCTCAAGACCTTTTGCATCTAAGAATGAGTTGGGTTTTCAAGCATTGCCTAGTTCTTTCTCAGTTGTGTCCCCGGGTAAGCAAATGACAGCTAATAATTTTGTCCCGGAGGTTTCTATCAAGATGGGTGACTATAGATTTCTGGCTAAACCAATTGTTCTTGGTGACTCTGATATTGATCTAATTCTTGGGATGGACTGGCTTTCTCAGCACAAGGCTCAGCTTGATTGTGCTGCCAGGGAAATTCAATTGACACACCCTTCTGAGGATGTTATCATCTATGCCGCTTCGTGATGAAACCATTCGGTTGTTTTCTCTCAATGAGAAGGGCGAGTTGAATGCTATCTCTCGATTCCATCGTTTGTGAGTACCAAGATGTCTTTCGGAAGAGCTTCCGGTATGCCTCCTCATCGGCCACCGAATTCGTTATCGATCTTGAGCACGCATCGAACCCGTTTGCAAGCGTCCTTACAAGCTTGGTCCCAAGGAGCTGAAAGAATTGAAGAAGCAGCTCGATGAACAAGAGCGTCTGGGTTTGATCAGACCGAGTTCATCTCCATGGGGATGTGGAGTTCTTTTTGTCCAGAAGAAGGATGGCACAGACCGACTTTGTGTTGATTACCGTCCATTGAATAAGAAGACAATCAAGAACAAGTATCCACTTCCCAACATCAATGAGCTATTCGAGCAACTCAAGGGGGCTAAAGTATTCTCCAAGCTTGAGCTTCGTATGGGTTATCATCAGATTCGCATTCGTGAACAAGATATTCCCAAGACGACATTGAAACAAGCTTTGGTTCTTATGAATATCTTGTCATGTCTTTCGGCCTTGTCAATGCTCCTCCAACTTTCTCTCGAATGATGAACTTTATCTTCAACCCCTACACAAATGATTTCGTCTTGGTGTATCTCGATGATATTTTGGTCTTCTCCAAGAACAAGCAGGATCATGCCAAACATTTGCGATTGGTGCTCGACAAGCTCGAGAGCATCAATTCTATCTGAAGTTTTCCAAATGTGAGTTACGGCTTGATGAAGTTCTTTATCTTGGTCATATCATCTCAGCCAAGGGCATCGCTGTTAATCCCGAGAAGGTGTCCTCAGTTCTGAATTGGGAACCTCCTCAGAATGTCAAGCAGCTCCGCAGTTTTCTCGATCTTGCAAGCTATTGCCGAAGATTTGTTGAGAATTTCTCTAAGATTGCAAAGCCTCTTTCCAACCTCCTCCGAAGCATGTCAAGTATGTCCGGGCCTTTGAGTGTGATGTCGCTTTCAACACCCTCAAAGAGAAGCTAGTCACAGCTCTGTCTTGACTCCTCCCGATGAATCCAAGCCATTGAAGTTTTCTGTGATGCTTCCTTGCAAGGTCTCGGTCTGTGTTAATGCAAGAGAAGAAGGTTGTGGCCTATACCTCTCGCCAATTGAAGCCCAACGAAAAGAACTACCCCACTCACGATCTCGAGTTGGCGGCGATTGTCCATGCATTGATAACATGGAGACATCTCTTGTTGGGAAGGAAAGTGGACATTTTCACCGATCACAAGAGTCTCAAGTATATCTTCACTCAACCAAACCTCAACCTCGTGCAAACTCGATGGGTGAAATGATTCAAGAGTACAATCCAAGTATTGAATATACTCTGGCAAGGCGAATGTGATTGCAGATGCTTTGAGCAGAAGGCTTATTGCAACACTTAATTCTCAAGCCCTTCCAACGGATCTTTGTGAAGCTTTTACAAGCTGAATCTTCAAGTTGTTCCTCAAGGCTTTCTTGCCAACCTCATAGTCTCTCCTACTTTGGAAGATCAAATTCGTGAGGCTCAACTTCGGATACCATGGTGAAGAAAGTGAAGCGTGGTATTGACAAGGGCATTTCAAATACAAGTGCTATCGCTTGGATGACAAAGGCACTCTTTTCTTTGAGGATCGTATTGTGGTTCCTAAAGGCAATCGAGAAAAGTCATCATGAATGAGGCACACAATTCCCTCCTATCCATTCATCCCGGAAGTACGAAGATGTACCATGACCTCAAGCAATATATTGGTGGACTCGAATGAAGCGAAATTGCTCAATTCGTGAATGAATGTGATGTCTGCGAGAAGGGTGAAAGCAGAACACCAAAGACCAGCTGGTCTCCTCCAACCTCTTGCTATTCCGAATGGAAGTTTGATCATATCGAGATGGACTTCGTGGTGGTTTTCCTAAGTCCAAGCGTGGAAATGATGCTATCTTTGTTGTCATTGACAAGCTTACTAAAGTGGCTCATTTTCTTCTGTCAAAGAATCTATCACAGCAGCTCACCGGCGAGCTATACACCTCGAATTGTCTCCTTGCACGGTATTCCACAATTGATCTCTTCGGACCGTGGAAGCATCTTCACTTCTAAGTTCGGGACTCTTTTCGAAGGCCATGGGCACCAACATTCGTTTCAAAGACAGCTTTCCATCCTCAAACAAGTGGCCAAGTCGAGCGAGTCAATCAAATCCTTGAAGATATGCTCAGGGCTTGTGTCATTTCTTTTGGCATGAAGTGGGAAGAGTGTCTCCCATATGCCGAGTTCTCCTACAACAACAGCTTCCAAGCGAGTTCGGCAAGGCCCCATTCGAAATTCTCTATGGCGAAAGTGCCGACTCCTCTCAATTGGTCCGAGATGTGAACGCCAACTTCTTGGCAACGACTTGATCACAGAAGCCGAAGAAATGTGCAAAGTCATTCGTGAGAATCTTAAAGCCGCGCAATCGCGCCAGAAGGGCTATTATGATGACAAGCACCGTGATGTGGCTTTTGAAATCGGAGACCATGTCTACCTCCGCGTCTCTCAATGAAAGGTACTCGTCGCCCGGTATCAAAGGAAGCTTGCTCCTAGATCGTGGGTCCTTTCAAGATCATTGGGAAAAGAGGCGATCTCGCCTATCAACTTGAGCTTCCATCCAACTTTGCAAACGTGCGATGTGTTTCACGTGTCACAGCTCATAAGTGCTTCAAGATTCTGGAGCGCACTATCAACTTTGAAGAAATTGACCTCCAAGAAGATCTTTCTTATCATGAGCACCCGTTGCTATTCTTGAAGAAACCGAGCGCAAGACTCGCAAAAAGTCAATCAAATTCCTGAAAGTAAAGTGGTCACACCATTCCGACCGAGAAGCCACACGGGCGCGAGGATCACCTCCGTTCCGAATATCCGGAGTTCTTTCAGTCCTAGATCTCGGGACGAGATCCTCTTGTAGTGGTGGAGTGTTGTAACACCCCGGATGTATCTTTCCATATTTGTAACTCCAACTCTTGCCATTTTCGGATATGTGATATGATTTTTCCCTCCGTGGTTGGGTTTTGTTTTCGTTTTGCATTTTGTCCATGTCATGCATCTCATATCATGTCATCATGTGCATCTCATTTGCATACGTGTTCGTCTCATGCATCCGAGCATTTTCCCCGTTGTCCGTTTTGCAATCCGACACTCCTATGTTCCCCGGCGACCCCTCTTGTCCTTTTTCCGTGTGCGGGTGTTGAACATTCTCGGAATGGACCGAGCCTTGCCAAGTGGCCCTGGTATAGCACCGGTAGACCACCTGTCAAGTTTGGGGTCATTTGGAGTTCGTTTGGTACTCCAACGGTTAACCGCGCTCTCGCAAAGGCCTCTTTTGAGTTGCAGCCCAACAACCCTCCAAAACAGCCCAATAACCCATCTAACTCCCTCCATGCCCTCGGTCGTTCGATCACGATCGTGTGGTAACCGCACCTCATTTGGACACTCCTAGCTCCCTCTACCTCTATAAATAGACCCTCCCGAAATCCGGTTGAAACCCTAAAATCCCAGATCCGCCACATGGGACACGTCGCGTCATCGCCGGACACGCCCACGCCCGCCCGGCGAATCCGGGCTCGACACGTCGCACTCCGGCCTCCGCCGCCGCCGCCCACAGAGCCAGCATGAGGTCGTCTGCCACACCACACACCACCGCCGCACACCGCCGCCGCCGCCCGCCCACTGGCCACACACACACACACACACACACACACCGCCGCCACACAAGCGCCGCCCGCACACCGCCGCCACACCGCCAGCCCACACACACACACGCCACACCGCCGCCGCCGCACCGCACAGCCTGCCCGCCGCCTTCGCCAGCCATGCGCGCCGCCGTGCCGCATTCTCATCCGCCTGCGCCATGGCCGTCCCGCCCAATCGCGCCCGCGCCGTCCCTCCACAGCCACGATCCGGCGGCCCGCGCCCGATCCGGCCGCGAGCAACTCCGGCGAGCTCCGCTCCGGCGAACCTCGAGCGCCCTACCGGCCGGATCCGATCTCTGATGAACCGTCGGTTAACTTCTTTCCCCCGAAACCACTAAGTCCCTTTTCTGCAATTATTTCGTGCATTTTTCATAGCATCACATCTCCGCAACCGTGGCTCCGTTTTGGACGTATAATATGTCAAATTGTTCGTCTCGAAGAGTACATCATTTCATTCCATTGCATCATTTGCATTTGAGGTCATCTTCATGCCCGAAATGCTGTTGGAAGATGGCTTCAGATCGTTAGTTTCAGAATCTTATCAGCTCGAGCTCTTTTGTCATTTTTGCCATGAATTATGTGTGCACCCTATGAATTTGAGTCCTACATGTGAGTTGAACATTGCCATGCCATCTTTCCAGGGGCGTTTTCCATGTATTTTTGTGAGCTATGTGTTGACTAGAACAAGCATGCAAAGTAGGGATGATGATGTTGCTGATTTCAGGAACTTAGTGATTTCACTAAGTCTTGTCCTGCTGATAATTTTATGTCATATGTTCATGTTGTTACAGAGAGATCTATGCCCATTTTGAGCATGATCAATAAGGGTGTTTTGAACATATGGATGTGCTCTATCCATCCATGCCTTTGTTGGTATTTATGGAGTAGTCTAGCATGTCATTTTCATGCTCTACTTTTGCTTGAAAATGTTTCCTGGCAGACTGTTTGCGTGAGATTCAATTTTCACGAGGTCGTTGTAGTTGATCCGTGTATGCTATGATGTTGTTCTTGCCATGTATAGCTCCTATGCCATGTCTTCTTGATGGGTGTATGCTTAGTTTATCATGAGATGCTCTGTAGTGAGTGCATCGAGCTCACGAACATGCCATGTTGAATCTGTTTTTGCCATGTCCTGATATTTCACTAAGTCTAAAATCTGTAATAAAACTTGCAATGTTTACATGGGTGCCATCATTTCTTAGAGTCCTTTTTGGCTTATGGTCAGTAAGGGACTATTGAAATATGCTTTGAGTAGAATCATGTCATGCCTTGCTTTGCTATTATAAGTTCCTGTAGCATGTTGATTGCTTGCTCTAAACATGCCTTCCTGATGTTAATTCCTGGCATGTTAGTATTTTCACTAAGTCTGTGAACCTGATATTTTGAGCACTTTCACCATGCTTGTTTGAACATGTTATGATGTGATTTAGCCGTAGCTCAGTGTTCCTCTATTGTTAAGCATCTCCTGTAGTTCGCTTCCATATGCTTTGTTTTTATGTTGGGGTGCTGTAGCATAGTTTCGTGTTGCGTGATAAGTAGCATCGGGCTGTTAAACGTAGATTGGCGTCATTCTTGTTTTGCTTGTCATTTGCAAACCGTGCATCCGATTCCGGTGATCTTTATATCGATTTCAACCGAAATCATCTCATCTTTCCAGCGGCATACTTGGTTTGCCAAGTTGATGCCAGTTCATCATTTTCCTTCCGAGCATACATATGCATAGCATGTCACATCTCGCATAGCATGTCATGTATTGCATCATATTGCTTGTGCATATGTTCCTTGTTTGATTGTGGTTCCGTTGCTTGTGTTCTTGCTTTGGGTAGAGCCGGGAGACGAGTACGTGAACGAGGAGCCTGTTGAGAATGCCTACGAAGATCAAGCCTTCGACAACTCTGAGAACCTTACAGGCAAGATGACCATACCTTCGATATCACTTCTATCTTTGCTTGCTAGATGCTCGCTCTTTTGCTATGCCTATGCTGCGATACCTACCACTTGCTATATCATGCCACACATATTGCCATGTCAACCTCTAACCATCCATGTCCTAGCAAACCGTTGTTTGGCTAGGTTACCGCTTTGCTCAGCCCTCTTATAGCGTTGTTAGTTGCGGTGAAGATGAAGTTTGTTCCTTGTTGGAACACGGATATTTTGGGATATCACAATATCTATTGTTTTAATTAATGCATCTATATACTTGGTAAAGGGTGGAAGGCTCAGCCTTATGCCCGTGTTTTGTTCCACTCTTGCCACCCTAGTTTCCGTCATACCGTGTTAAGTTCCTTGATTTTGCGTTCCTTACGGTCGGGCGATTTATGGGACCCCTTGACAGTTCGCTTTGAATAAAACTCCTCCAAAGAAGGCCCAACCTTGGTTTTACCATTTGCCACCTATACCCTTTTCCCTTGGGTTTTCGCGAGCCGAGGGTCATCTTTATTTTAGCCCCCGGGCGGTGCTCCTTCGAGTGTTGGTCCAAACTAGAGCGCTTTGCGGCGCCCCTCAAGGAAACTTGAGGTCTGGTTTTAGTTGTACGGACTGCTCATCCGATGTGCCCTGAGAACGAGATATGTGCAGCTCCTATCGGGATTTGTCGGCACATTCGGGAGGCTTTGCTGGTTTAGTTTTACCATTGTCGAAATGTCTTGATGTACTGGGATACCGAGTCTGATCGGAGTGTCTTGGGTGAAGGTTTATTCCTTCGTTGACCGTGAGAGCTTGTTATGGGCTAAGTTGGGACACCCCTGCAGGGTATTATCTTTCGAAAGCCGTGCCCGCGGTTATGAGGCAGATGGGAATTTGTTAATGTCCGGTTGTAGAAAACCCGAAGTTGACCTTAATTAAAACACATCAACCGTGTATGTAACCGTGATGGTCTCTTCTCGGCGGAGTCCGGGAAGTGAACACGGTGTTGGAGTTATGCTTGACGTAAGTAGTCAGGATCACTTTTTGATCGCTAATAGCTTCACGACCGCGCCTTGCTTCTCTTCTCGCTCTCTTTTGCGATGTAGCCACCATATATGCTAGTAAACTTGCAGCAGCTCCTCCTTTTGACACCAGCCTTCCTTGCTTAAATAGTCTTGATCTCGGGGTGTGAGATTGTTTGAGTCCCCGTGGCTCACAGATTCTACCAAAACAGATGCAGGTACCGGTGATGCGGTGATGATGGCGAACCGAGCTGAAGTGGGAATATGATGAGGCCCTTGGTCGATACTATGTTTCCTTTCCGGACGATTAGTAGTGGAGCCCAGTTGGGGCGATCGGGGATCTGTGTTGCATGTGGGGTTTTCTTCTCTTTATTTTGGTTCCGTAGTCGGACCTTGACTGTATCTGGATGATGTAATGCTTTATTCATGTAATTGTGTGAAGTGGTGACTGTAAGCCAACTATGTACCTTTTCCCTTATGTATTACATGGATTGTGCGAAGATTACCTCACTTGCGACATTGCTTTCAATGCGGTTATGCCTCTAAGTCGTGCTTCGACACGTGGGAGATATAGCCGCATCGAGGGCGTTACAAGAGTCTCCCACAAGCTTGGGGGAGGCTTCTCCAATTGCTTAATGCTTTTCCTGATCATCCTCTTAAGAAAAATAAAATACTTTATATCTTCTACAATGGACTAACCGATGCTTCTAGGGATTTCCTAGATAGTTGTGCTCGTTGTGTTTTCAGGGAACGAACTATTGAGCAAGCTGAAGAATTATTGAATAACATATTGAAAAATTATGATGATTGGACTCCTCCTGAAACACCGCTTAAACCTACTCCGAAGAAGAGGGTATCTTATATCTCAGTTCTGAAGATATGCAAGAGGCAAAGAAATCTTTGAAGGAAAAATGTATTAAAGCTGAGGATGTCAAAAATTTACCACCTATTGAAGAAATACATGGGCTTGAAACATCACCACCACACCTAAGGTGGTAGAGGTAAAATCTTTAATGAAATTCAATGATAGTGATAATCCTCATAATAAATATCCTAGCCAATGCCTTTATGAGTTTGATAATTACATTAGAAAGCAAGATCACTTCAATGCAAATGTTATGAAACAATTGAAATACAACTCTGATATGATTGCTCGCTTAAGTGACTTGCTATTTCAAATCTCAAATGATGTTAGAGGTATAGGAAAGCATGCCTCTATGGTTCAAACTCAATTAGAACAAGTTGTTAAACCTCAAAGAGAGTTGCTTGATGAAATTAACAATAATATAAGTGACTTTGCTGTTAGGGTAGCAACTAGAGGAGGTAAACTGACTCAGGAACCACTCTATCCCGAGGGACACCCAAAGAGAATTGAACAAGATTCTCAAAGCATTTACACTAATGCACCTAGTCCCTTCTAAAAATAAAAAGAAGAAGAAAAATAATAGGACTTTGCATTCCTCTAGTGAACCTGAAGTAGAAAAACCTCCTGATAATAATAATGACGCTTCTATCTCTGATGCTGAAACTCAATCTGGTATTGAACACTCACCTTCTGATAATGAAAAATATAATGATGAGGTTCATGAAGATACTCAACCAAATAATAAAGAACCAGACAATGATGTTGATATAGAACCAGTTGTTGATCTTGATAACCCACAACCAAAGAATAAAAGATGTGATACAAGAGACTTTGTTGCTAGAAAACATGGAAAGGAAAGAGAGCCATGGGTTCAAAAACCTATGCCCTTTTGACCTAAGTCAACTAAAAAGAAATACGAGGAAGAATTTGAGCGCTCTGCTGAAATGCTGAGGCGAGTCTTTTTGCGTACTCGCTTGACTGTTATATTAAAAATGCCTCCTTATGCAAAGTACATGAAAGACATTATCACCAACAAGACAAAAATACCGGAAGCTGAAATCTCCACCATGCTTGCTAATTATACCTTTAACGATGGAGTACCTAAAAATCTTGGAGATCCCGGAATACCAACTATACCTTGCTCCACTAAAAGAAATTATGTGAAAACTTCTTTATGTGACTTGGGAGCTGGTGTTAGTGTTATGCCTTTCTCTTTATATAAAAGACTTGATTTTAATAAACTCACACCTACTGAAATATCTTTGCAAATGTTGACATATCAATTTCCATACCTATCGGTATTTGTGAGGATGTGCCCGTTGTTGCTGCTAATGTTACTATTTTGACTGACTTTGTTATACTTGAGATGCCTGAGGACGACAACATGTCGATTATCCTTGGTAGACCCTTGTTGAATACTACAAGGGTTGTAATTGATTGCAATAAAAGCAATGTCACTTTTCATATCAATGGTAATGAGCATACGGTGCACTTTCCAAAGAAACAATTCCAAGTGAATGGTATTAATGTTATTCAAAAATCTCTGACAATCACTATTGGAAGTTTTCAACTACCTCTACCTACTGTTAAAAAGAAATATGAATTTGTTATTGTTGGGGACATTCATATCCCCGTTGAGGTAAATTAGTGATTCACGAAAGTTCTTCCGTTTCATGCTAATCGAAAGTGGTTGTTAATAAGACTTGATCAATCTTATTAATGGATCATTTTTGAGAGGTATGAAGTTGATGAATTTAGTGAGCACTACCTTGTCCCTACGTTTTGTTTTCTATTTTTATTAGTTAATTAAAATAAAATGCCATTGAGGGAGTCCTGGACTAAGGGGTCCTCGGACAGCCGGACTATATACATTGGCCGGACTGTTGGGCTATGAAGATACAAGATAGAAGACTTCGTCCCGTGTCCGGATGGGACTCTCCTTAGCATGGAAGGCAAGCTTGGCAATTCGGATATAAACCCTAGCCCCTCCCGATGTCTATATAAACTGGAGGGTTTAGACTTCTAGGGTTAGAGTGACAACAATCATAATCTCATAGGCTAGACTTCTAGGGTTTAGCCATTATGATCTCGTGGTAGATCAACTCTTGTAATACTCATGTTCATCAAGATCAATCAAGCAGGAAGTAGGGTATTACCTCCATAGAGAGGGCCCGAACCTAGGTAAACATTGTGTCCCCCGCCTCCCGTTACCATTAGCCTTAGACGCACAGTTCGGGACCCCCTACCCGAGATCCGTCGGTTTTGACACCGACATTGGTGCTTTCATTGAGAGTTCCGCTGTGTCATCGAAGATAGGCTTGATGGCTCCATCAATCATCGGCAACAACATGGTCCAGGGAGAGATCTTCCTCCCCGTATAGATCTTCGTATTCGGCGGCTTCGCACCGTGGGCCAACTCGCTTGGCCATCTAGAGCAGATCGGTAGCTATGCCCCTGGCCATCAGGTCAGATTTGGAAGCCTGAATTTTGTGGCTGATGTCCGCAGAGACTTGATCTTCGATGGATTCAAGCCCATGATGGCTGTCCCCGGCCACTACGATGAACATGACCTAGATCTATTATCATGCCACACGCAGGATATAGCACCTGCGACCGGCCTGGCCCTAGAGCCGGAGCGGGCTGTGTCGTCCAAAAACGAGAAGCTTAACCCCGCCATAGAGGCCACAGACTCGACGGCGCTCGAGCCGCACACAGACCTAGCATCGACCGGGGCTTGTGTCACCGAAACCCCGGACTCGTCTCCGGCTATGGATTCCAGACCGCGTGCATCCACGTCCATTGAACCTAATTGGGTGCCGGTCTTGGAGTTCAGCTCCGCGGACATCTTCCAGCACTCGCCTTTTGACGACGTGTTAAATTCATGGAAATCTCTCTCCCTGTCAGGGGATTCTTGGCCGAACTATGTCCGGTTCAAATGGGAAGCAGACGACGAAGAACTTCGTTTCCCACCCACCACCCACTTTATAGCCACTGTCGATGACTTAACCGACATGCTTGACTACGAATCCGAAGACATCGACGGTATGGACGACGATGCCGGAGAGGATCAGGAACCACTGCCCACAGGGCGTTGGACAGCCACCTCCTCGTACGACATATACATGGTGGATACACCCAAAGAAAACAATGACGATGATGAAAATCCGGTCGAGGATAATCCTCCTGAGATACAGCCAAAGTGCCGATTGTTGGGGAACATAGCAATTTCAAAAAATTTCCTACGCACACGCAAGATCATGGTGATGATATAGCAACGAGAGGGAGAGTGTTCTTCCACGTACCCTCGTAGACCGTAAGCGGAAGCGTTAGCACAACGCGGTTGATGTAGTCGTACGTCTTCACGATCCGACCGATCCAAGCACCGAACGAACGGGGCCTCCGAGTTCAGCACACGTTCAGCTCGATGAGGATCTCCGGCCCTCCGATCCAGCAAAGGCTACGGAGATGAGTTCCGTCAGCACGACGGTGTGGTGACGATGATGATGTTCTACCGGCGCAGGGTTTCGCCTAAACTCCGCGACGATATGACCGAGGTGGAATATGGTGGAGGGGGGCACCGCACACGGCTAAGGAACGATCCGTAGATCAACTTGTGTGTCATGGGGTGCCCCCTGCCCCCGTATATAAAGGAGCAAGGGGGAGGGGGCAGCCGGCCTAGGAGGGGGCGCGCCATGGGGAGTCCTACTCCCACCGGGAGTAGGACTCCCTCCTTCCTTGTTGGAGTAGGAGAAGGGGGAAAGAGGGGGAGAGGAGGAAGGAAAAGGGGGCCGCACCCCTTGTCCAATTCGGACCAGAGGGGGGCTGCGCGTCTCCTTCCTTTCGGCCTCTCTCCTCTAATCCCGTATGGCCCAATAAGGCCCATATACTCCCCGGCGAATTCCGTAACTCTCCGTACTCAAAAATACCGAATCACTCGGAACGTTTCCGAACTCCGAATATAGTCGTCCAATATATCGATCTTTACGTCTCGACCATTTCGAGACTCCTCGTCATGTCCCGATCTCATCCGGACTCGAACTCCTTCGGTACATCAAAACTCATAATATAACATCGCCATCGAAACCTTAAGCGTGCGGACCCTACGGGTTCGAGAACTATGTAGACATGACCTAGAACTATTCTCGGTCAATAACCAATAGCGGACCTGGATGCCCATATTGGCTCCTACATATTCTACGAAGATCTTTATCGGTCAAACCGCATAACAACATACGTTGTTCCCTTTGTCATCGGTATGTTACTTGCCCGAGATTCGATCGTCGGTATCAATACCTAATTCAATCTCGTTATCGGCAAGTCTCTTTACTCGTTCGTAATGCATCATCCCGTAACCAACTCATTGGTCACATTGCTTGTAAGGCTTATAGTGATGTGCATTACCGAGAGGGCCGAGATACCTCTCCGACAATCGGAGTGACAAAACCTAATCTCGAAATACGCCAACTCAACATGTACCTTCAAGACACCAGTAGCACTCCTTTATAATCACCCAGATTACGTTGTGACGTTTGGTAGTGCCCAAAGTGTTCCTCCGTAAACAGGAGTTGCATAATCTCATAGTTACAGGAACATGTATAAGTCATGAAGAAAGCAATAGCAACATACTAAGCGATCAAAAAGCTAACGGAATGGGTCATGTCAATCAGATCATTCAACTAATGATGTGATCCCGTTAATCAAATAACAACTCTTTGTCCATGGTTAGGAAACATAACCATCTTTGATTAACAAGCTAGTCAAGTAGAGGCATACTAGTGACACTCTGTTTGTCTATATATTCACACATGTATTATGTTTCCGGTTAATACAATTCTAGCATGAATAATAAACATTTATCATGAAATAAGGAAATAAATAATAACTTTATTATTGCCTCTAGGGCATATTTCCTTCAGTCTCCCACTTGCACTAGAGTCAATAATCTAGTTCACATCGCCATGTGATTTAACACCAATAATCATATCAGATATGATTAACAACCATAGTTCACATCGTCATGTGACCAACACCCAAAGGGTTTACTAGAGTCAATAATCTAGTTCACGCCGCTATGTGATTAACACCCAAAGAGTACAAAGGTATGATCATGTTTTGCTCGTGAGAGAAGTTTAGTCAACGGGTCTCACATTCAGAGCCGTATGTATTTTGCAAATATTCTATGTCTACAATACTCTTGCGGAGCTACTCTAGCTAATTGCTCCCACTTTCAATATGTATCCAGATTGAGACTTAGAGTCATCTGGATCAGTGGCAAAACTTTCATCGACGTAACCCTTTACGACGAACCTTTTGTCACTTCCATAATCGAGAAATATATCCTTATACCACTGTCCAGTGATCTACTCCTAGATCACTACTGTACTCCCTTGTCAAAACCAGTGCAAGGTATACAATAGATCTGGTACACAGCATGGCATACTTTATAGAACCTATGGCCAAGGCATAGGGAATGACTTTCATTCTCTTTCTATCTTCTGCTGTGGTCGGGTTTTGAGTCTTACTCAATTTCACACCTTGTAACACAGGCAAGAACTCTTTCTTTGACTGTTCCATTTTGAACTACTTCAAAATCTTGTCAAGGTATGTACTCATTGAAAAAACTTATCAAGCGTCTTGATCTATCTCTATAGATCTTGATGCTCAATATGTAAGCAGCTTCACCGAGGTTTTCTTTGAAAAACTCCTTTCAAACACTCCTTTATGCTTTGCAGAATAATTCTACATCATTTCCGATCTACAATATGTCATTCACATATACTTATCAGAAATCTTGTAGTGCTCCCACTCACTTTCTAGTAAATACAGGGCTTCATTGCAAGTCTCAGATAAACTATATCTTTGATCAACTTATCAAAGCGTATATTCCAACTCCGAGATGCTTGCACCAGTCCATAGATGGATCGCTGGAGCTTGCACATTTTGTTAGAACCTTTAGGATTGACAAAACCTTCTGGTTGCATGATATACAACTCTTCTTTAATAAACCCATTAAGAAATGTAGTTTTGACATCCTTTTGCCAGATTTCAAAAAAATGTGGCAATTGCTAACATGATTCGGACAGACTTTTAAGCATCGATACGAGTGAGAAAATCTCATTGTATTCAACATCTTGAACTTTGTCAAAAAACTTTTTTTTCCGACAAGTCTAGCTTTGTAGATAGTAACACTACTATCAGCGTCCGTCTTCCTCTTGAAGATCCATTTATTTTCTATGGCTTGCCGATCATCGGGCAACTCCACCAAAGTCCACACTTTGTTCTCATACATGGATCTCATCTCAGATTTCATGGCCTCAAGCCATTTCGCGGAATCTGGGCTCATCATCGCTTCCTCATAGTTTGTAGGTTTGTCATGGTCAAGTAACATGACCTCCAGAACAGGATTACCGTACCACTCTGGTGCGGATCTCACTCCGTTTTACCTACGAGGTTCGGTAGTAACTTGATCTGAAGTTACATGATCATTATCATTAGCTTCCTCACTAATTGGTATAGTAGTCACAAGAACAGATTTCTATGATGAACTACTTTCCAATAAGGGAACATGTACAGTTACCTCATCAAGTTCTACTTTCCTCCCACTCACTTCTTTCGAGAGAAACTCCTTCTCTAGAAAGGATCCATTATTAGCAACAAATGTTTTGCCTTCGGATCTATGATAGAAGGTGTACCCAACAATTTCCTTTGGGTATTCTATGAAGACGCACTTCTCCGATTTGGGTTTGAGCTTATCAGGATGAAACTTTTTCACATAAGCATCGCAGCCCCAAACTTTAAGAAACGACAACTTTGGTTTCTTGCTAAACCACAGTTCATATAGTGTCGTCTCAATGGATTTAGATGGTGCCCTATTTAACGTGAATGCAGCTGTCTCTAATGCATGACCCCAAAACGATATTGGTAAATTGGTAAGAAACATCATAGATTGCACTATATCCAATAAAGTGCAGTTACGATGTTTGGACACACCATAACGTTGTGGTGTTCCAGGTGGCGTGAGCTGTGAAACTATTCCACATTGTTTTAATTGAAGACCAAACTCGTAACTCAAATATTCGTCTCCGCGATCAGATCGTAGAAACTTTATTTTTCTTGTTACGATGATTTTTCCACTTCACTCTGAAATTCTTTGAACCTTTCAACTATTTCAGTCTTATGTTTCATCAAGTAGATATACCCATATCTGCTCAAATCATCTGGTAAAGGTCAGAAAATAACGATACTTATCACGAGCATCAACACTCATTGGATCGCATACATCGGTATGTATTATTTCCAATAAGTCAGTATCTTGTTCCATTGTTCCAGAGAACGGAGTTTTAGTCAATTTGCACAAAAGGCACGGTTCGCAAGCATCAAATGATTCATAACCAAGTGATTCCGAAAATCCATCTTTATGGAGTTTCTTCATGCGCTTTACACCGATATGACCAAAACGACAGTGCCACAAGTAAGTTGCACTATCATTATTAACTTTGCATCTTTTGGCATCAATATTATGAATATGTGCATCACTACGATCGAGAGCCAACAAACTATTTTCGTTGGGTGTATGACCATTGAAGGTTTTATTCATTTAAATAGAACAACAATTATTCTCTGATTTTAAATGAATAACCATATTGCAATAAACATGATCAAATCATATTCATGCTCAGCATAACGCCAAATACCATTTATTTAGGTTTAACACTAATCCCGAAAGTATAGGGAGTGTGCGATGATGATCATATCAATCTTGGAACTACTTCCAACACTCATCGTCACTTCCCTTCAACTAGTCTTTGTTTATTCTCAAACTCCTGTTTGAGTTACTAATCTTAGCAACCTAACAAGTATCAAATACTCGGGGCTACTATAAACACTTGTAAAGCACACATCAATAACTCAGTATATCAAATATACCCTTGTTCACTTTGCCATCCTTCTTATCCACAAAATATTTAGGGCATTTCCGCTTCGGTGACCATTCCTTTTGCAGTAGAAGCACTTAGTCTCAAGCTTAGGTCCAGACTTGGGCTTCTTCACTTGAGCAGCAACTTGCTTGCCGCTCTTTTGAAGTTCCCTTCTATCCCTTTGCCCTTTTCTTGAAACTAGTGGTCTTGTTAACCATCAACACTTGATGTTCTTCCTTGATTTCTACCTTCATCGATTTCATCATCATGAAAACTCGGGAATCATTTTCATCATCCCTTGCATACTATAGTTCATCACGAAGTTCTACTAACTTGGTGATGGTGACTAGAGAATTCATCAATCACTATCTTATCCGGAAGATTAACTCCCACTTGATTCAAGCGATTGTAGTACCCAGACAATCTGAGCACATGCTCACTAGTTGAGCGATTCTCCTCCATCTTTTAGCTATAGAACTTGTTGGAGACTTCATATCTCTCAACTCGGGTATTTTCTTGAAATATTAACTTCAATTCCTGGAACATATCATATGGTCCATGATGTTCAAAACATCTTTGAAGTCCCGATTCTAAGCCATAAAGCATGGTGCACAAAACTATCAAGTAGTCAACATATTGAGCTAGCCAAACGTTCATAACGTCTGCATCTGCTCCTGCTATAGGTCTGTCACCTAGCGATGCATTAAGGACATAATTCTTCTGTGCAGCAATGAGGATAAACCTCAGATCGCGGATCCAATCCGCATCATTGCTACTAACATTTTTCAACACAATTTTCTCTAGGAACATATCAAAATAAACATATGAAAGCAACAACGCGAGCTATTGATCTACAACATAATTTGCAAAATACTACCAGGACTAAGTTCATGATAAATTAAAGTTCAATTAATCATATTACTTAAGAACTCCCACTTAGACAGACATCTCTCTAGTCATCTAAGTGATCACGTGATCCAAATCAACTAAACCATATCCGATCATCACGTGAGATGGAGTAGTTTTCAATGGTGAACATCACTATGTTGATCATATCTACTATATGATTCACGCTCGACCTTTCGGTCTCCGTGCTCCGAGGCCATATCTGCATATGCTAGGCTCGTCAAGTTTAACTTTGAGTATTCGCGTGTGCAAAACTGGCTTGCACCCGTTGTAGATGGACGTAGAGCTTATCACACCCGATCATCACGTGGTGTCTGGGCACGACGAACTTTGGCAACGGTGCATACTCAGGGAGAACACTTCTTGATAATTAGTGAGAGATCATCTTAAAATGCTACCGTCAATCAAAGCAAGAATAATATGTATAATAGATAAACATCATATGCAATCGAAATATGTGACATGATATGGCCATGATCATCTTGCGCCTTTGATCTCCATCTCCAAAGTACTGTCATGATCTCTATCGTCACCGGCACGACACCATGATCTTCATCATCTTGATCTATATCAATGTGTCATCACATGGTTGTCTCACCAACTATTGCTCTTGCAACTATTGCTATCGTATAGCGACAAAGCAAAGCAATTATTTGGCACTTGCATCTTATGCAACAAAGAGGCATCCATAGGGCTTCTGCCAGTTGCCGATAACTTCAACAAAACATGATCATCTCATAAAACAACTTATATCTCATCACGTCTTGACCATATCACATCACAACATGCCCTGCAAAAACAAGTTAGACGTCCTCTACTTTGTTGTTGCAAGTTTTACGTGGCTGCTACGGGATGAGCAAGAACTGTTCTTACCTACGCATCAAAACCACAACGATAGTTTGTCAAGTTGATGCTGTTTTAACCTTCGCAAGGACCGGGCGTAGCCACACTCGGTTCAACTAAAGTTGGAGAAACTGACACCCGCTAGTCACCTGTGTGCAAAGCACGGCGGTAAAACCAGTCTCGCGTAAGCGTCTGGCGTAATGTCGGCCCGGCCGCTTCATCCAACAATCTTCTGAACCAAAGTATGACATCTTTGGTAAGCGGTATGACTTATATCGCCCACAACTCACTTGTGTTCTACTCGTGCATATAACATCAAACCATAAAACCTAGGCTCGATACCCTTTGTTGGGGAACGTAGTAATTTCAAAAATTTCCTATGCACACGCAAGATCATGGTGATGATATAGCAACGAGAGGGAGAGTGTTCGTCCACGTACCCTCGTGACCGTAAGCGGAAGCGTTAACTGTACGCTGTTGATGTAGTCGTCGTCTTCACGATCCGACCAATCCAAGCACCGAACGTCACGGGCCTCCGAGTTCAACACACGTTCAGCTCGATGGCGATCTCCGCCCTCGATCCAGCAAAGGCTACGGAGATGAGTTCCGTTAACACGACAGCGTCTTGACGATGATGATGTTCTACGGCGCAGGCTTCGCCTAAACTCCGCGACGATATGACCGAGGTGGAATATGGTGGAGGGGGCACCGCACGGCTAAGGAACGATCCGTAGATCAACTTGTGTGTCATGGGGTGCCCCCTGCCTAGATATAAAGGAGCAAGGGGGGGCGGCCGGCCTAGGAGGGGGCGCGCCATGGGGAGTCCTACTCCCACCGGGAGTAGGACTCCCTCCTTCCTTGTTGGAGTAGGAGAAGGGGGAAAGAGGGGGAGAGGAGGAAGGAAAAGGGGGCCGCACCCATTGTCCAATTCGGACCAGAGGGGGGCTGCGCGCCTCCTTCCTTTCGGCCTCTCTCCTCTAATCCCGTATGGCCCAATAAGGCCCATATACTCCTGGTGAATTCCGTAACTCTCCCACTCCGAAAATACGAATCACTCGGAACCTTTCGAACTCCGAATATAGTCGTCCAATATATCGATCTTTACGTCTCGACCATTTCGAGACTCCTCGTCCTATCCCCGGTCTCATCCGGGACTCGAACTCCTTCGGTACATCAAAACTCATAAACTCATAATATAAGCATCGCCGAAACCTTAAGCGTGCGGACCCTACAGGTTCGAGAACTATGTAGACATGACCTAGAACTATTCTCGGTCAATAACCAATAGCGGGACCTGGATGCCCATATTGGCTCCTACATATTCTCTGAAGATCTTTATCGGTCAAACCGCATAACAACATCGTTGTTCCTTTGTCATCGGTATGTTACTTGCCCGAGATTCGATCGTCGGTATCAATACCTAGTTCAATCTCGTTACGGCAAGTCTCTTTACTCGCTACGTAATGCATCATCCCGTAACCAACTCATTGGTCACATTGCTTGCAAGGCTTATAGTGATGTGCATTACCGAGAGGGCCGAGAGATACCTCTCCGACAACCGGAGTGACAAAACCTAATCTCGAAATCGCCAACTCAACATGTACCTTCGGAGACACCTGTAGTACTCCTTTATAATCACCCGATTCGTTGTGGCGTTTGGTAGTGCCAAAGTGTTCCTCCGTAAACGGAGTTGCATAATCTCATAGTTACAGGAACATGTATAAGTCATGAAGAAAGCAATAGCAACATACTAAACGATCGGGTGCTAAGCTAACGGAATGGGTCATGTCAATCAGATCATTCAACTAATGATGTGATCCCGTTAGTCAAATAACAACTCTTTGTCCATGGTTAGGAAACATAACCATCTTTGATTAACAAGCTAGTCAAGTAGAGGCATACTAGTGACACTCTGTTTGTCTATATATTCACACATGTATTATGTTTCCGGTTAATACAATTCTAGCATGAATAATAAACATTTATCATGAAATAAGGAAATAAATAATAACTTTATTATTGCCTCTAGGGCATATTTCCTTCACCGATGTCAGCGGCGCCGCTCCAAGCCACGCCGCAGTAAAACAGCAATACTATCACAGAACAAGACAACACTCCGGACGGTGCCGAAAACAATGAAGACCTTGTTGAGCCAACCTCCGAACAGGAGGAACGGGATGATGGGCGAGTCAACCCTGGCAAACAGGCCATGAACAAAGACTCGGAGGATAGCAACTACCTTCCGCTCTCCGAGGACGAGGTTAGCCTCAGTGATGAAGATTTCATCATGCGTGAAGAGCCCGCCGAACAGGAACGCTTTAAGCGTCAGCTTATTGCCACGGCAAGAAGCCTGAAAAAAGAAGCAGAAGTAGCTTCAAGCTGATCAAGATCTGCTCAATGAAAGATGGACTGACATCCTGGCAGCCGAGGAATATGGCCTCGAGCGCCCAACCAAAAGCTACCCAAAGCGCAAACTGTTACCACAGTTTGACGACGAGGCACTGGAGCCCGTCCTACCAAGGTACAATACGGTTGACCGGCCACCACGTGGCCGGGACAAAGCGGCACCTCAAGCCGAATACGATCCTGCACTACCTCGTCGAACAAACAGAAATACAACAGCTCAGGGATATACACATGACCTGCGACGCGATTTGGAAAAGAGAGCAGGTCAAACAAGATCAATCTATGGATCACGGGGGCGCGCCTCGACGCGCGATGACGGCCATCTGGTGGAACGTGAGAAACATAACCACGTCCGAGCAGAATACCGCAGACGATCTCCATCCGAACTACGTCACGACTTGGCCCGATATAGAGGCGCCGCACACCCCCTCTACTTCACTGACGAAGTAATGGGACATGATTTCCCGGAAGGGTTTCAACCCATAAACATCGAATCATATGATGGCACAACAGACCCCGCGGTGTGGACTGAGGATTTTCTTCTCCACATTCATATGGCCCGCGGTGATGATCTTCACACCATCAAATACCTCCCACTCAAACTCAAGGGACCAGCTAGCTACTGGTTAAACAGTCTGCCCGAAAACTCCATTGGCAGTTGGGAGGAATTGGAGGGCGCCTTCCTCGACAACTTCCAAGGCACATATTTCCGACCTTCGGATGCCGATGACCTAAGTCATATAATCCAACAGCCCGGAGAGTCAGCCAGGAAATTTTGGACTCGGTTCCTAACTAAAAAGAACCAGATCGTCGACTATCCGGATGCCGAAGCCCTAGCGGCCTTTAAGCATAGCATCCGCGACAAATCGCTGGCCAGACACCTCGGCCAGGAAAAACCGAAGTCCATGTCAGCCCTTACGGCACTCATGACCCGCTTCTGTGCGGGCGAAGACAGCTGGGTAACCCGTAGCAACAACAATACAAGCGAACCTGGCACCTGTGAAGCTAGAAATAGCAGCGGCAAGCCCCGACACAATAGACATAAGCGTCGAAACAACGGTGATAGTACCGAAGACAAGGCGGTCAACGCCGGATTTAGCGGCTCTAAGTCCAGTCAGTGGAAGAAGCCATTTAAAAGGAACAATCCGGGCATGTCCAGTCTTGACCGCATACTAGATCGACCATGCCAAATCCATGGCACTCCGGATAAACCAGCCAATCATATCAGCAGGGAATGTTGGGTTTTCAAACAGGCCGGCAAGTAAAATGCCGAGAATAAGGAGAAAGGGTCACAAAGCAAGGACGATGACAAGGAATCCTGACCACCGAACACAGGGGGACAGAAGAAATCCCCCCCCCCAAGTTAAAACGGTGAACATGATATACGCCACCCATATCCCCAAGAAGGAGCGCAAGCGTGCACTCAGGGACGTCTATGCGATGGAGTCAGTCGCCCCAAAATTTAACCCATGGTCCTCCTGTCCGATCACCTTCGACCGCAGGGACCATCTAACCAGTATGCGTCATGGCGGTTCAGCCGCACTGGTCCTTGACCCAATTATTGACGAATTCCATCTCACGCAAGTCCTCATGGATGGTGGTAGCAGCCTAAACCTGCTCTATCAAGATACAGTGCGCAAAATGGGTATCGGTCCCTCAAGGATCAAGCCCACAAAAACCACCTTTTAAGGTGTCATACCAGGTGTAGAGGCCTATTGTACGGGCTCAATCACACTGGAAGTGGTCTTCGGATCCCCGGATAATTTCCAAAGCGAGAGTTAATCTTCGATATCGTCCCCTTCCGAAGTGGCTATCATGCACTGCTCGGATGAACCAAATTTGCTCGATTCAATGCGGTACTGCACTATGCCTACCTCAAGCTCAAGATGCCCGGACCTCACGGTGTTATAACAGTCAATGGAAATACGGAGCTCTCCCTCCGTACTGAGGAGCACACCGCAGCCCTTGCAGCAGAAGCACAGAGTAGCCTTCTTAGGCAGAACCTCAATTTACCAGTAAAGCCCTCGGACACCGTCAAGCGAGTCCGAACTACTCTGGAGCAGGACCGTCCAGCTCGTCCAAAGCTCAGCTAGCAATTCGGCCTCCGTCCCAGTCCCAATCAAGCGGTGAAATTTGTGCCGCGCGTACATAACTACGCGCTCAAAGTACCATGGGCAGGGACAGAGGCATAGCTAGACCATGGTCCATAATGCGGCTCAACCGCGCCTGGATCCGCATACCTTCACCTTTGTTTTCCAGGTTTCTTTCTCTTCTCGAGGCTTTTCTGATAACCTGATCACCGGACCATCGCGGGACGGACACACCAAGAAGGCAGGGGGCTTCGACGTACAAGGGAATTCCCACGTGGTCTCTGCTAATGATCGTTATACCTGTTTTAATTACCCGCACGCAGCTCGCCCTTGGTCATGGCATGTTAAATAGCCTTACTTGCTTATCGCATTTTTTGTACAAGTACGCCTCGACGTATCAATCAAATTACAATGGAAACTAGTTTGCGGCTCAATATTCTTGGTGTCAGCTTATTACTTGATTCTTTCCTTGTCTTTATATTTATTACTTGTTGCACAAATACACTCTGGTACGTATTACTTAGCCAGGGGCTTCATCACGCCCCGTAACATGGCAATAATGTCCGAACACTTTTACAGTATAGTTCGGCACCCCGAACTTATAGCATTATATGCATCGGCTCCGAATCATGTCTTTGGTCAATAGTTGGGTTCCCGGCTCCTGTGCTTACTACCTTATGTTCCGCTATATCGGCTAGGGCAGTAAAGGGAGAACTACTGCGATTGTGTCCCGGTTCTTTCGGACGAGCACCTCAGTAGAGAAAGCCAAAAACTGACTGTCATGATGTGGCGAGAGCTGGTCAGCTGTTCGAGGGGTTTTTGAATCCTTAGAGAATTTTTTTGCTTTATGCGAAGAATCGGTTTTTATCCAATTAGGTATGTATAGCGCCCCAACTTCGGTCTTCCGAATACCAGGGGCTTCGGCAAAATTTTCATTGTCAAACTCCTATGGCTAAGTGAGGGTGATAAAGCCGTATAGTCCATTTGCCTTGTTCGTTGCATTAAACACCTCCTTTAAGGACCAAAATTTGGAGTAAAGAGTGTTTATATTTATCCCGAACACCCCTGTACTATCTACGTGGGGGCAGAAGCCGACGACTGGCCAACTCTTAGATTTCATAAACGGCCGCACAAGAGGTAAATTTGTTTAAACTAACAGACATCATATTACATAACGGATCTGTTTAATATTACAGGACATGATAACATTAATGTTTTCATGGGAATATGATATCCTTGGCACATTGCTCCGCCACAAGGCGGGATCCCTCCAGGACACTGTCAAAATACATCTCTGGACGGCGGTGCTCCTTGCCCTTAGGCGGCCCCTCGATCATCAGCTTTTTGGCATCCATCTTCACCCAGTGCACCTTGGCGCGGGCAAAGGCCATCCGCGCACCTTCAATGCAGACCGATCGCTTGATGGCTTCAAGCCATGGGCAGGCACTCACAAGCCACTTCACGAGTCCAAAGTAGCTGCTGGGCATGGGCTCGGCAGGCCATAGCCGGACTATTAAGTCCTTCGTGGCTATTTCGGCCGCCTTATGCAGCTCGACCGGCTGTTTCAGCTGGTCGCTAAAGGGCACCGGAAGCTCTGGCCCAAGGTATTGAGACCAGAATTGCTTCTCCGCAGTGCTCCATTCTTTGGCTCGATAAATTTCTTCAGCATCTGCTATGCTGCGCGGCAGATCCGTAAACGCCCCTGAAGAGCTCCAAATCCGGGTAAGTAACATGAATGTTTCCTTCACATATCTGCTTTGCATAATGAAAGCCCTACCCGCTGTAATTTTCTTGGCCGTCTGGATCTCCTGGAGGGCGCCCTGGGCTTCAGCTCGGGCATCTTGTGCGCTCTGGCGAGCCTTGGCAAGTTCGAACTCTTGAGTCTTAGAATCACGCTCCAAGGAATCGTACTTCTTGACGGCATTCTGGAGCTCTTGCTGGACCTCGCTGACCCGGACCTCTTGCTTCTCGCGTGCGGCGCGTTCCTTGGCCGCTTTGTCCTCGGCCTCGGCTAACGCCTTCTTGAGGGCCGCTACCTCGGGCGTGGCCCCTAATAAAGTTCATGACATTTTAGTCAGTACGAACCATTCATCCTTCCTAAATATACATGCAAGTTACTACATACCTTTGTTCTCTTCCAGCTGCTTCTTCACGAGGCCGAGCTCTTCCTCGGCCCGCTCTAGGTTCTGCTTCAGTCCGGAGACCTCCGTAGTATGAGCGGCAGAAGCTAGCAGCGATGCTTGCTTATTCACATAGACATATTATGTTAGACTCCTGCGAAAATTATTTTTGATCCTCTGTTTGTCTTTTCTTTCCGAACACCGAACAGAGCATCAGGGGCTATTATCTATACTGTGATATTTTTTACAATTATATTTCTTACCTTAAAGCCTGTTAGAAGGCTAGTGCAGGCTTCGATCAACCCGCTTTTCGCGGCCTGGACCTTCCCAATCACCGCACCCATTAGAGTACGGTGTTCGTCAACCATGGAAGCACCGTTCAGCGCTTCCAGCAACCTGTCCGGTGCCTCTGGTTGGACAGAGGTCATCGGCGGCATAGGCGTGCCCCTTCCCTTCGAAGGGGGTTGCTCGCCTGATTCCAGAGCCGTAGGGGTCTCTGGAATTGTATTCGAATGAGGGCCAAATTGAATACGGCCCCCATCGTAAGTATCCATGGGGGTCTGCTCCCCCGTGTGTCCGACAGCCAAGGCTTCACCCTCTAGCACCTCCTATACGGCCGCAGGATTCTCTCCCGAGATGGGGATCCTTCGGGACGATGCTTCGGCGCCATCCAGGTCCCGGAGAGAGGTGGCCGACGGAAGGGTCTCGCTGTTCATCATCGCTGGCTCCAGCGAATCCTCTGATGAGGACCGCTCGAGGCAGGATTGAGCCAGACTGCAAGTGCATAATGCAAGAACGTTAAAATAATAGAGTAAAGAATCCGGATACAAATATGTGTCCGGACACTTACGATTCGGCCAGGGGCTTCTCCCTGGGCTACCACTCCCAGCTGCTATTGGTGGCTGCTGTGGAGCTGTCCGGAAAGGAAGCTTTCCCTTTCTTGGACGCCTCAGCCTCCGGATGCGTGGGGGCCATCCTTTTCTTTTTTTTTCCTGCGGGAGGGGAGTGGATTTCTTCCTCTTCCTCCTCTTCTTCGTCATCTTCAGCGGACGAGCGCGCCTCGCCATGATGTCCGAAGTACCCCTATGGCGGAGACCACTTCTGGTCCCCTTGGCCTTCTTCTCCGGCACCTTGTAAGGCGCCAGAAATAGCATCTTCGTCAAGAGCGGGGTCTCTGGGCCTTCGGGCAGCGGGGCTGGACAGTCAATCTGTTCCGCTATCTCTGTCCAATCCTGAAATAATCGATAGAGAGACTTAGATGCCTTCCTCTAATATGCGAGTAAAGGGAACACCTTGAAAACGTGAAAGGACTTACTGGATTTGCAGGGTGGGCCAGGTCGTGCCCATGATCCTCGTCCGTGGCCAGCGGCACATCGTTGGCCTTGAAGAGCACCTTCCATATATCTTCGTCCGTCATGCCGAAGAGTTCTAACAGAGTCTGGTGCTTGGCTGGGTCGTACTCCCACAGGTGGCAAGTCCGGCGTTGTCATGGGAGAATTCGGCGGATGAGCATAACCTGGACCACACCGACGAGCTTGACTTTCTTGATTATCATATTTTGGACGCGCGTCTGGAGCACTGTCAGCTCGTCCGGAGAGCACCAGGGCAGGCCCTTCTCTTGCCAGGAGGTGAGCCTCATCGCGGCTCTGGATCGAAATTCAAGGGCCACCGCCCAGTTGGTGCCCCGCGGCTCGGTGATGTAGAACCACCCCGACTGCCACCCCTTCACCGTCTCCACAAAGGAGCCCTCAGGCCAGGTGACGTTGGGAATCTTGCCCACCATGGCACCCCCGCACTCAGCTTGTTGGCTGCTCACCACCTTGGGCTTCATGTTAAAGATCTTCAGCCATAGGCCGAAGTGAGGTGGGATGTGGAGAAAGGCCTCGCACACGACAATGAATGCTGAGATGTTAAGGATAGAGTTGGGGGCCAAATCATAGAAGTCCAGCCCGTAGTAAAACATCAATCCGCGGACAAACGCGTGGAGAGGGAATCCCAGCCCGTGGATGAAGTGTGTGAGAAACACAACCCTCTCATGGGGCTCTGGGGTAGGGACGATCTGTCCCTTGGCCGGGAGTCGATGAACAATTTCCTTGGCCAGGTAACCGGCCGCCCGGAGCTCCTTGATGTCCTTCTTCTTGACAGAAGAGGCCATCCACTTGCCTCCAGCTCCGGATCTGGACATGGTTCGAGTGTTTTTTTGGTGGAGTGGGCGAGAGCTTGGGCGCTGGAGCTCGAGAATGGATGGGCAGAGGAAGGAGAAGGCATGGGTGAACGAGGATGAATCCTTATCCCCTTATAAAGACAGTAAAAATCATGCACCTCCCCCTCGCCTTAAAATCCACCTATTCCCCAAGCACCATGCAGATGACACGGTTGGGTTACCCATGCCCATATTGATGAGAATCCCATAATAAGGGGACACGATCTCTGCTTCGACAAGACGTGCCAGTGAAACCGCACCTCGAAATACGGAGTGGCAGGCTAAAAAATAGTTCGAATAATGACCGGGCAGTGGCGTGATGTCACGCTACAAAAAGTTGTCAGCGGATTATACTCGTGAAATATTATACTCTCTATGGTTGTGTGTGGTACTTGTTTTGTAGAGCCGGACACGTTTCCTGTGTTCGGAAGACTATGTTGGAGTATTTGGAGAAGGAACCCGCCTTGCAATGTCGAAGACAATCTGCGTGCCGGACTCATCATCATTGAAGCCTGGTTCAGGGGCTACTGAGGGAGTCCTGGACTAAGGGGTCCTCGGACAGCCAGACTATATACATTGTCCGGACTGTTGGGCTATGAAGATACAAGATAGAAGACTTCGTCCCGTGTCCGGATGGGACTCTCCTTAGCGTGGAAGGCAAGCTTGGTGATTCGGATATGTAGATTCCTTTCTCTGTAACCGACTTTATACAACCCTAGCCCCTCCCAGTGTCTATATAAACCGGAGGGTTTAGAATTCTAGGGTTAGATTCGCAACAATCATAATCTCATAGGCTATACTTCTAGGGTTTCGCCATTACGATCTCGTGGTAGATTAACTCTTGTAATACTCATATTCATCAAGATCAATCAAGTAGGAAGTAGGGTATCACCTCCATAGAGAGGGCCCGAACCTGGGTAAACATTGTGTCCCCCGCCTCCTGTTACCATTAGCCTTAGACGCACATGGGACCCCCTACCCGAGATCCGCCAGTTTTGACACCGACAACCATGCTTTGTATGTTTTCTGAGTTTTCCGTGCAATAAAAGACGACCCAAAAATAAAAGTTCTCATAATGCTCTGAAAATTTAATATGATTTTTTTCTGAATATTTAGGAATTTCTGGTGCAAATAATATTAGAGGGAGGTGCACTAGGTGGGCACAACCCACCTGGGCGCGCCAGGACCCCCAAGCGTGCCCTGGTGGGTTGTGGTCCCCATGTGGGCCCATCACTTATCTCTTCATCCCACATCATCACCTACCTCCAGAAAAAGATCACCATTGTTATCTCTCTCGTGTTCTTGCTTCCGAAACCGCGGATTTTGATCTCTTTGCTCGAAGCTCCATTTCCGAAACTGTTTCACGGAATTGTTGCTTGGTATGTGACTCTTCAATGTGTCCAATTAGTTTTTGCTTTAGTGGTTTATATTTTGAATAATTATCTACTCTTGGTGCTGATGTAGATGATCTTGCATGTTGAATTCTTAGAGTTCTAAGTAGTTTGAATGCTTGTTATGGCCTCTATACATCCCTATGAGTAGTTGCTATCGTTCTTGTAAAGTTTTATTGTTAAAAATTTGTAACCCAAAATTTTCAGAAAATTGTACGCGAATATGATGAACCTCTTTGGAAGGAGTTCTTCGAGGAGGAGGTCCTCGGGGGCATCTTCTAGTAGCATCTCCGCTCGTCGGTCTTATGTTGAACCGAGTGAAAGTTCCATACAAGATGTTGCCACCAAAACATGCTTATGGCCATGAAACGATTATATGGTGAGTGTGGGCATTAAGGAGGAATTTGAGAAATATGTTCACAATGCCGATCTCGGTCCCTACATTTCAGATAAGTGCAATCAACACCTCACTCTCACTGAATCATTTGTCAAAGGATTTAAATTCCATCCCCGTGAGTCTAGGGTGTCATTTAAATTGTATGAAAATCCATTTACCATATCTCTAGGGAGATTCTCTCATAACTGCAAAATCCCATTCTGGGGTTCGCTCGATGAACCGCCAAGGTCTGAGTTTGAGATATTCTTGACTAGTCTTTGCTATGGTGAGACTAGGGGAGTGACGCAGGGTAGAATAAAGAGCATTCATTTTCCCGCAATCCATTACTTCGTATTATTTAATGGAAAATGTATTGTAGGCAAACAGGATTGTAGTACATTCTGTGCCCCAGACTTGAGCCTCATACGCACCGCTCTCACCGGTGACAAAAGTTATAATCTTGGAGTGATTGTTGCACACATGTTGCAACACAACGCTGGTAGTGGATATTTTTATGTTGGAATTTATACCACACGCTTAGCAAGAGAGCTGGGTGTTTCACCTTTGCCCCATGATCCTATTTTACCCACGCAGTACCTAGACTTTGATGCTATGAAACGGCATAAGATCCTTAGAGGTGAACCCCATAATTTCACTTATAAATTGATGTTTAATAAGGACTCTGTGGTGGACACATATTTGTCTGCACCTTCTCTCTTTAATGTTCACAACAGGGGAAGATATTTTGTTCTTGAGAGCGAGGCCCGAGCCCATAACATAGCGGTTGTGGCTGCATGTCGGGCTGAGGCATCCGCACCGAGGGCCTCCATGAGCTACCACTCGGACCATTACACAGGCTACTAACTGATTACCAAGTTAGGCCAAAAGCCTAAGCTTGGGGGAGTACGTATTCCCACCGGCATTACATTCATGTTCACACATTTCATTCCAGATGTCGGTGTTCACACTTTTTCATTATATTATCCATGTTAAATTTATTTTCTCACTTTCTTCTTGTGTGTTTAAAAAACTTTGAGAAATCCAAAATATATTTCTTGCTTCTTTTTTATTTTTCTTCCTAGTTTAAATTGTTGTAGCACTAAAAAGAAAACCCAAAAAGATTTATTTGTTCTTCTTTTACTTGTTGGGAGCTTTCCCTTGTAAATAGTTTTTCTCGTTTTTGTTTTCCCCTCTTTATTTGCTTGTTTACAAAAAACCAAAAACTCCAAAAATATTTCACTGTGTTTCTCAGAATTTCATTTCTTTTTTTGAGTCATACCGAGGACAAGACCATGATGAAAATGCTGAGTGGCTCTCATTTGCATTATTGTTGATTTGACAAAGAGCCCATATTACCTTGTCTTCTCTTTTGGATGAAATGTTTGCAGGTTCCAGCTTAGTCCACGACACTCTTGCACTATTATTATTTTCAAATCGTTCGGTCGTGCAAGTGAAAGGCAATAATGACGATATTCGATGAACTGGTCGTGGCAGAGAGAAATGGGTATGAACTCGACTTGTTCTGTTTTTGTAAATATGTTTAACCTAGTATCCATGATTCAGCCTATTAAGATCAAACATGTTTGCAATGACAATTAGAGATTATAGTTTCTCATGCCATGGATAAGTAGCTAGGAGTGGATAATGATTTATCTTGGATGTCAACATTGCGTTAAAATGATTGTGATGTAGTATGATGATATGGTATCCGCCTCTAAATGTTCGAGTGGCTTGACTTGGCACATGTTCATGCATGTAATTGAATCAAAACCAACATAGCCTCTATGATATTTATGTTCATGGTGTTCATATCCTACTCATGCTAGTATCCAATGTTACTTATGCATAATGCATGTTCATGACCATTGTTGCTCTCTAGCTAGCCGCTTCTCAACCTATTTTCTAGCCTTCGTCTATACTAAGTGGGAATTCTACTTGTACATCAAAAACCTAAAACCCAAGTTATTCCAGACGAGTCCACCATACCTACCTATATGCGGTATTACCCTGCCGTCGTAAGTAAATTTGCATGTGCCACCTCTAAAAACTTCAAATAAATATCCTTTTTGTGTGCCTGGATTGTTCATAGAGCGACAAGAGGTAGTTGGTATCTTCCATGCTAAGCGGGTTATTATCAGGACGGGTGTTTATTCACTCACCATTGCACGAGAAAGGGGCGGTAATAGGGATTCCCAGTCCCAAATTGCAAAAAGAACTTACAAATAATCAAACAAAAACACCTATGGAGCAATAACCTTTACTTTACCGCTTGGGAACCGCTACTAATGTGTTTAGCATGGAAGATACTGATAAATGAGGGTCGCAAAGTAAACAAGAAGGGTGCATGTCTCAAATTTTCATTTACCTCTGTTTTAAAAACGTGGGCTCTCGCACCTCTGCAAATCATTGCTTTCCTCTGCGAGGGACTATCTATTTACTTTTATCTTGCCTCAACACGTTCTCAAATAAAGGCCAGAACCTGAGAGCACTGTTGTCATGCTGATGCATTGTATGTAGCTAATGTTGGGTGCATCATGACTAGATCTTTTCTACCATGAATTACAATGTTTAGTCATTGTTTGAACTTTGGGGGTGCTCTGCATTTATGTTTTGCAGTCTCAGAAAGGGCTAGTGAGATACTATTGTCATATTGTATCATGGTTGTTTTGACAACGTGTTGCTGTTTGAGATGTCTTATTATCGCTCGCTAGTTGATTATGTCATGATACGAGTTAATATAATTTTTAAGAGTTATTTTTGACATGGTTAGTTATAATCTTTGCTGAAAACCTGGATGTCGTTTAAGCTTATTTATGGAAACAAGAGCAAAAGAGTTCGTAAAAGTTTTTCTTTTTCTCTTTGAGTTTATCAACTTTTCCTTGAGGACAAGCAAAGGTTTAAGCTTGGGGGAGTTAATACGTCTCCGTCGTATGTACTTTTCCTAACGCTTTTCCTCTTGTTTTGGACTCTAATTTGCATAATTTGAATGAAACTAACCCGGACTGACGCTGTTTTCAGCAGAACTGCCATGGTGTTGTTTTTGTGCAAAAATAAAAGCTCTCGAAATGGAACAAAACTTTGCGAGGATTTTTTATACAATAAAAGAGAATTTCTAGAGCCAAGAACCAACGGAGGGGGGCACCTGGGTGGGCACAACCCACCAGGACGCACCACCCCTCCAGGCGCGCCAAGGTGGGTTTTCCCCACCTGCTCGCCCTGCTCGCCCTGAAACCGACGCTATAAAATCCTATTTTTCCAGAAAAAAAACAGGGAGAAAGAATTATCACGTTTCATGAGACGGAGCCGCCGCCGTCTCCTCTTCTTCATCGGAAGGCCAGATCTGGAGTCCATTTGGGGCTCCAGAGAGGGGGGTCTTCGATCTTCGTCATCACCAACCCTTCTCCATCGCCATTTCCATGATGCTCCCTATCGGGAGTGAGTAATTCCTTCGTAGGCTCACTGGTAGATGAGGAGTTGGATGAGATTCATCATGTAATTTGTGACGCCTGGATAGTTACGCTACAGTAATCCTCCACTAATGATGCCACGTCACCTCGATTACTGTGGTTAATCTCGCATTAGTTCGAAACCGATTTGAATTCAAATTAAAATCAGGCAAACAACAAAAGTTTTCAAAAATTAAAACTAAAATGTTCGATGTGTTGAAAATATTCCCTAACTAATTGTCATGTAGAAACCATGTTTTTATATAAGGCCTATATTTTTAAAATGAGCTAAAACAGTAGAGAAAATAAAGAAAAATAAAAACATAAAACAAAACTACAAAAAAAAAGAAAACCCCCGCCTCTTGGGCTTCGCCCAAGCCAAGGCCCAACTGCCAGCCCACAGCCCAGCCGGTCCACCCACCGGTTTAACCCCCACTCCCTCCGGTCAAACCCTAACCACCCACACCCCCACTCGCTCTCCCCCCCGATCCAGCTCGATCGGATCAGCCGACGCCCGCCCGACCCCAACGCGCCCGCCCGCCCGTTGCCGCCTCGCCCGCCTCCGTCCTCCCTGCAGCGCCACCTCACCGGTGCCGCCCGGCCCGAACGCCTGTCCTCGCCCGAACGCCTCGTCCTCGCCGCCCCTCCGGCCTTCTTCCTCGCCTCCAAGCACTTGCGCCGTCTTCCCGAGCCCGGCACGACCTCGACGCCGCTGGACCCGCCGTCGCCGCCATGTCGCCCGAGCCGTCCCAGACGTCGCTCGTCACTTCCCGCCTCTCCTTCACGGTCGTCCCGCCTCGACAAGGCGTCGCCGGATCGCCCGCCGTCCCTCCTCCACAACCGCCTCCTCACGCCTCGTCGCCCTCTTCTTCTTCACGCGGTGAGGCCACCGCCTCTCTCCCCCTCGCACTCTATCGCCGATCCGATCGCCACGCTGACCGCCTCGCCCCAGCCACTCGCCCGCTTGTGAGTCTGCGCGCACTCCGCTCTCATTGCATACAGCTCACCAGCCCACGCCCCACCGCACGACGCTGACTCTCCACCTCGCCCAGTGCCGCTCGCGGCCTGCCGAGGCCTCGCTCATGGGAGTGCCCAGTGAGGCCATGGCCTCGCCCTCGATGGGCGCCAGACCAAGATGCAGATTAGGCCCTTGGGCCTATGACAATGAGCCCCGCCCTAGAACGTGTTTATAAAAAAAAAAAAAAATAAATAAATAATAATAGTAATAGATTTAATTAATTAATTTATTAATTACTTAAATTAATTAAGTTACTTAATCATATTTAATTAATCTAATTAACCTGATAGCTTAAATAAACTGTAATTAGTTTAACCTAATCCCTAATTTGCCTAACAGTGAATGACAGGTGGGTCCCATTGGACCCACACGTCAGGTTGATCAGTCAACCCTGTTGACTGCTGACGTCAGCATGACATCATGCTGATGTCATAAATACATTTTCGAATTAAATTAAATAATTAATTAAATTCGTAAATTATTAAAATCTTTAGAAAATCATATCTTTTAATCCGTAGCTCGGATTAAATTATTTTCAACATGAAAGTTGCTCGAGCGGCGACACGATTACGGATCGCAACCCGCTCGTCCGCCACACCCCCTAACCTATCGAACTCGCAACTTTCCCCTCCGCTCCTATGCGAAAACACACTAACACCGGGATACTTTCCGGATGTTTTCCTTCACCCAGTATCACCTACTACCGCGTTAGGGCACAATCAACACCGTGTATTGTCTTGTTACGCTTTGTGATGCTTTGATTGCTCTGTTATTTATTTTGTTCCCCCGTTACTTCTTTCCTAGAGACCCGAGGCTGCCAAGAACCCCAGATCGACTACGGAGTTGACGACCCCTCCTTCTTGTCTCGAGCAACCAGCAAGCCCCCTTGATCACCGATATCGCCTATTCTTCTCTATACCGCTTGCATTAGAGTAGTGTAGCATGTTACCGTTTGATTACTCCTATTCTGCAGCATAGCTTTGTCATTGTTGCTACAATCATTGATACCTTACCCGCAGCTTCTAAATGCTTAGTATAGGATGCTAGTTTATCATCATTGGCCCTACATTCTTGTCGATCGCCTTACTATACTATCGGGCCGTGATCACTTGGGAGGTGATCACGGGTATATACTATACATACATACATACTATCTGAGATGGTGACTAAAGTCGGGTCACTCATTGAGTACCCGCAAGTGATTCGATGAGGGGGGCCGAAAGGACGGTGGCTCCATCCCTAGAGAGTGGGCACAGGTTCCCGACGGCCCCGATCGTTACTTTGTGGCGGAGCGACAGGCAGGTTGAGACCACCTAGGAGGCAGTGGGCTGGCCTGATCGGCGTTCGCGGATACTTAACACGCTTAACGAGATCTTGGTATTTGATCCGAGTCGGCCATTTGGTCTATACGCACTAACCATCTACGTGGGAGTAGTTATGGGTATCCCGCGTCGTGGTATCGGCCGAAGCCTTCTTGACGTCGGCGACGGGCGGCGCGCCGGGTTGGATGCGTTAACGCAACTTCCTTTGTAATGGAGGTTGCTAGGTCGCTCACCGGCCGTATGCATAGCGTGCGGTGTGTGCTTTCGAGCGATGGGCCCGCACCCTGCGGCGCTTAGGTTTAGACCGGCGTGTTTGACCTCTCTGTTGTGCCTAGGTGGGGCTGCGACATGTTGATCTTCGAGGCGGGCATGACCCAGAAAGTGTGTCCGCCAAATGGGATCAAGCGTGTTGGGTTATGTGGTGCACCCTGCAGGAAGATTAATCTATTGAATAGCCGTGTCCCTCGGTAAAGGACGACCGGAGTTGTACCTTGACCTTATGACAACTAGAACCGGATACTTAATAAAACACACCCTTCCAAGTTCCACGACAACCCGGTGATCGCTTTTCCACAGGCAACGAGGACAGGATCGCGGGTAGGATTATGCTATGCGATGCTCTTGGAGATGCTACTTGGAGATGCTACTTGGAGATGCTACTTGGAGGACTTGATCGCTCTCTTCTACATCTTTGCAAGACGGAGGTCGCTGAGCGTAGTCTTCGACGTGATTAGCTATCCCCTCTTATTCGGCATTCTCGCAGTTCGGTCCATGATATGGCCTTTTCACATATACCCATGCATATGTAGTGTAGTTCCTTGCTTGCAGTACTTTGGATGAGTACTCACGGTTGCTTTCTCCCCTTTTTCCCCATTTCCCTTCTTTACGGTTGTCGCAACCAGATCTTTGGAGCCTAGGGCGAGACGCCACCGTCGGCGGCGACTACTACTACATCGGAGGTGCCTACTACTACGTGCGGGCGGCGGCGACGACCGGGAGTAGTTTAGGAGGATCCTGTGAAGGAGGCTGCGCCTCTTCGATCTGATCCCGGTTTGTGCTAGCCTTCTTAAGGCAAACTTGTTTAACTTATGTCCGTACTCGAGATATTGCTGCTTCACGACTCGTCTATGATCGAGCACTTGTATTCGAGCCCTCGAGGCCCCTGGCTTGTATTATGATGCTTGTATGACTTATTTTACTTTTAGAGTTGTGTTGTGATATCTTCCCGTGAGTCCCTGATCTTGATCGTACACGTTTGCGTGCATGATTAGTGTACGATTGAATCGGGGGCGTCACATAATTGAGTTAGTTTTGTTAGGGCCTGATCCCTAGTATCCATTATGTTCTGAGAGTGATGTTGCTATGACTTTGCCATGCTTAAATCTTGTCACTTTGGGCCCGGGTGCCATGATTTCAGATCTGAACCGTTTATGTTATCACCATTATATCCATGTTCTAGATCCGATCTTGCAAGTTATAGTCACCTACTACGTGTTATGATCCTGCAACTCCGGTGTGACAATAGTTGGGACCACTCCCGGTGATGACCGTAGTTTGAGGAATTCATGTATTCACCGTGTGCTAATGCTTTGTTCCGGTTCTCTATTAAAAAGAGGCCTTAATACCCCTTAGTTTTCAATAGGACCCCGCTGCCACGGGAGGGTAGGTCAAAAGATGTCATGCAAGTTCTTTTCATAAGCACGTATGACTATTTACGGAATACATGCCTACATTATATTTATGGACTGGAGCTACTGCCGTATCGCCCTAGGTTATGACTGTCTCATGATGAATATCATCCAATGAATCACCGATCCAATGCCTACGATTTTCCTACTTATTATTCTTGCTAAGTTACTACTGTTGCTGTTACTATCGTTACTGCTACAAAACCATTGCTATCACTGCAACCGTTCTTTTGATGTTGCTATCACTATCAAAACTATCATACTACTTTGGCTTCTGATTGTTTTGCTGCAGATAATTAATCTCCAGGTGTGGTTGAATTGACAACTCAGCTGCTAATACTTGCAAATATTCTTTGGCTCCCCTTGTGTCGAATCTATAAATTTGGGTTGAATACTCTACCTTCGAAAACTGTTGCGATCCCCTATACTTGTGGGTTATCACTCTGACACTCCGTTCTTCGATGACGTTTCATGTTCTAAGGGCATCTCTATCAGACCCGCTATACTAAAACTGCCAGGAGTGGTTCCTATCCCATTTTACTATTCTGTTTTAAGAAAATCACCGTTTCGAAGCTAGCAGATCCCTATAATTTGAGTTCCTAAAAAAATTAAGCACATTTTTAACACTTCATTTCAAACACATATTTAAACTAATTATAGCATAATTCAATAACTTTTAGACATTAATATCATATACATAACATCATACATGCTAGATATATCTACTCATCATTGCCTAAGCCAAGAACATCATCAGTGCAATAGCACCCACCCAAAGAAGACCTGCAAATGATCCAGGACCTAAGAACCAAATCATGACCGCTGCTACGAGTGCAAGGTGAAGCTTCTTCAATTTTCTTCTCCGGGCTTGCATCGACTTGGTTTTGGCTTGCATCACGATTTTGTAGTCTTTCTTCTCCTGTGCATCTAGCAACACACCATCTAGCTTCTCTCTCAGTGATCGATGATAATAGTCAAGTAGTTGACTTACATAAACTGTTAAGAGATCCACACATATCCATGTGTTGCAATTCTAACCTCTTTGCATGTGTAAAATGTTTTGAGCAACGATTTTGTATATCTAATTGCAGACATAAAAAGGGATTGCAGTTATACCTTGCTTTCTTGGTCACCACAAGCAAAAAAGTCCCGCTTGGGATATTCAGTGTGTTCAATGTTTTTTGAACGACTAGATACTTGCAACTGCAAAGGAGCACCGACCCCGGATTTGGGGCGGCGCCGGCGACGAGGCCGCTGCTGCATTGAGATGACACGCCCACATGCGTACGACTCGGTAACGAGCTCAACACCGAGCCAACATGAGCGTAACGGAGGGCGACAACGACAACCATTGAGAACAATCGTTTCGGCGCCATAGGTCGGCGCGGGCTTTGCTCGTGGGGAAGCATCCACTTTCCACCCTTGTATGCCTCCATTTTCAGTCATATCGGTGCTCAACGGTGGCGGATCTTGCCCTTGTGACAGTGTCGGCGGCGACGACAAATCCGGTGCCAATGATGAAGGAGAAGGTGGGGGGGGGGGGGGGTTGGAGCTGTGGGCTGGCTTAGTGTAGCTGCCAACGGCGGCGGGGTGGCCCGGGGGGGGGGGCGACCGGCTTAAGGTGGACGGCGGTGGTGTGGCTCGGATATTGTGCAACCGTTTCCCTACTTTTAGTCCAGAGCGGCACGCTAGACCAGACTGCTTATGTGGGGATGGTTTTTCGGGAGTGAGACTAATTTTATTTTATTTGACAAAGTTGCCTTTAGATGATCTGCTAGCTAGTGATTAACTCTCTAAACCTCTTTTTTTTTCTCAAATATATGTTTGAGGGGATCTATCATAGATGCCCTAATTATCCTAGGGGTATAGCTAGGTCTCAGTCGACTGAGACTTAGTCAAGTCTAAATCATATGACCTAACATGTAAGAAAGAAAAAGAAAAACTGAATAGAAAATTTTGCACGGATCTTCACGTAAGATCCCATGGATATAGCATCTACTGAGTCTTCGTTAAGTCTCGGTCCACCGAGATTTAGCGATCCCTTTACCCTAAATAATCCTCCACGCTTGCGGTTTTTAGTAAAGCAGAGGGTGCCGTGCGCAAAAGCGCCACCAATCCCATCCTAAATCCTCCGCTACGTAATCACTGACCCAGAGCTAGAGCTACTACGACGACGGCGACGGGGAGTGCGCAGTGACGCGACGAGCTACACGGAGACAGCGCTACTCCGAGAAAAGCAAGGCGAGAGGCGCACCCGGTCAGGTCTCCCCTGGACTCTTCGAGGAAACAAGCCAGGCAGAGCCAACTCGAAGCAGAGAGAGAGAGAAAAGGGCAGAGTTTCCAATCGGCGGGAGGGGTCGCTTCACTCTGGCCGGAGGCGGAGGGAATTCACTCATCCATTCATCCCGCGACCAGGTAAATTTAACTGAGCTCATACCATATCTCCCTGCTTTGAGTTCGGTTCGTTACATGCGGAGCTGTCGATTTTGCGCGGCCCCCCGACATGGATTCGGGCTTCCGGGAGTTCTCGGGGAAGATATATTCCGATGATTCTGTGCATTCCTGGGTCCCCACTTTCTGGTCAACTGGTGCCCCTTTGGGGAATTGATCAAGTCAATACGCACGCGCAAGACTGACTTGGTTCTAGGAATACTTCTTTCTTTCTAGTTACGTGAGCTAGCTGCCCTTGGTTTGGAACTCATACATTAGCAACCAACTGCTCCCTCCGTTCCAAAATACTCGTCGTGGTTTTAGTTCAAATTTGAATGAACTAAAACTACAGAACGGAGGTTGTAGTTTCTGTTATGTCGTTAACTCGTTATTTCATTTGATTTGATTGATAGGCATGTGCTTAGATCATCTTTACATGATATATTCCGCGGTCTGCAAGACTGTGTGCACCTGTCCTGTTGTCCGAGGGATGAGAAACAGAGCAAATACGCTGGCAAAAGACAAAAAATCCTCTTGGATGGCCAGAAGAAGACCGCATGGATTTCATCGACTGCATATATAGTTCTTGGCTGCTTAACTGGCAATTAAAAACACCGCTGTGACAGGAACTTGAGACGCTCTTCTTGTTTAATCATGATGTTTCCTAAGCCATGGTATATTTTCCGGAGAGAAAAGTTGCAAATTCGTTGCCTTTCCCTTTTGTTCGGCTTTATGCCTATATGGAAATCCAATAAGGTTAGGTGGAACAGTTGCTGAATAATTGCAGGGATGAAAAAGTCAGTCTGTGGCAATGGATGACGATCATAGCCATTATAGAAACATGTCATAGTTCTATGGAAAACAAAACTCTTGAGCTGGCTGCTCTGTTCGTAATACTATATACCTTCAGTCAAGCCAACACATAATATTACTCCCTCCATCCCAAAATTCTTGTCTTAGATTTGTCTAGATACGGATGTATGTAACACTAAAACGTAACTAGATACATCCGTATTTAAACAAATTAAAGACAAGAATTTTGGGACGGAGGGAGTATTATTTTTGAAAATTGGCAAATACACTAGAATACTTCACACTTGAGTTCATTCTCACAGCTTATTTTCTCTGTAATGTGGAGGCTTTTGTTTGTCTCGTGTACTTCTCTGGCTTTGCCTTCACCTTCTATAAAAGCTTTGCCCTCTTTTTGTTTGAAATTTCTTCAGGAGAACATCTTGTCAGAAAGGCTAATCCTGCTGAATGCAATAACACGAAACGACTTCTGCAGAGTCAGTGATTTCTCCGCTAGCATGGAAACTCCCGGTAGCACTCATCGCGGGGAGGCAAGCATGCAGGGTGCTGAGGAGCCTGCACCAGTTGTTGCAGAAAATCTAGATCCAACCTTGGAGATTCAAGAAAAGTTACCTCACAACTTGACAGGGCACCAGGAGAACTTGACAGAGCACCATATAGGGCATAGTGTACCTGCATCACCTGAAATGCTCCCGCCCTCGGATCCAGCCCAAGTATCCAACAATTCCTTGAACGACAAGACAGATGATGCAACTTCCACAAATAATGGTGAAATAGTGAACAATATATCTGATAATGCTTCACGCAGTGACAGTACCATGGTAACAAGTGAAAGCAAATCTAACGGGGACAATCCGGATCATCGAGCGAACATTGACGCCACCCCAAATAAGAGAGCAGAAACTGAAAGCAGGCCATACAAAGGCCTTGTTGACACTGCTGCACCATTCGAGTCTGTCAAAGAGGCTGTCACCAAGTTTGGAGGAATCGTTGACTGGAAAGCATACAGAAATCATACATTGGAGGTAATGCACTTCCTCTTTTAGGAACACATTTAAAATTTTGTGTTGTAGATTACTGCATATAATAATTAAAGAGCTTCGTTTATAATATATGCAGAGGCGCGGGGCTATGCAACTTGAACTTGAGAAGGTTAAACAAGACATTCCAAAAGTCAAAGAAAGTTCAGAAACTGCTGAAATGGCAAGATCGCAAGTCGTCGAGCAGCTAGAGACAACCAAAAGGCTTGTAGAGGAGCTGAAGCACAAGCTGGAGAGAACACAGGTTGAACTGGAGCAATCAAAGCAGGATTCTGAACTTGCACAGCTCAGGGCACAGGAAATGGAGCTGGGGATCGACAATGGAGCTAGTGTAGTAGCTCAAACAGAGTTGGCAGTAGCCAAAGAAAGGCATCAAAAGGCTATTGAGGAACTGAAGATGGTCAAGGAGGTATTAGGATCAACACAAGAACAGTACACCACCTTAATAACTGAAAGGGATGCAGCAATCAAGAAAGCAGAGGAAGCTGCTTCTTCTGCGAAGGAGAGCGAGAAGCGAGTCGAGGAGCTTACTCTAGAACTATTCGCATCCAGAGAATCTCTCGAGTTGGCGCACGCCGCGCATCACGACGCAGAAGAGCACAGGCTTGGAGCAGCTTTGGCAAGAGAGCAGGATTGCCTGGCCTGGGAGAGAGAGTTGCAGCAGGCGAAAGAGGACTTGCGGCAACTCGATGAGCAAATCCTATCCAAAACCTCTGTCCAGTCCAAACTTGATGGAAACAAGGGCATTTTGCTTAGGCTCGGTGCTGATCTGGCTGCCTATATGGCAAGCAAATCTAACGAAGAAGCCGGAGCAGTTGAGGAGCATGGTTCTGAGGAAGATAGAGAAATGATTAGGTCAATCAAGCAAGCTCTAGCATCAGCCAGAATGGAGCTTGAGGGTGTTAGAGGAAACATAGCAAAAACAACCGATGAAGCCAACTTAATACGAGCTGTTGCAGAATCGCTAAGGACAGAGCTGGATAAGGAGAAAGCCTCACTTGTTACATTGCAACAGAGGGAGAGCATGGCGTCCATCACACTCTCTTCTCTAGAAGCCGAGCTCGGTAGAACAAAACAAGAGATAGAAATGGCGTACACCAAGGAAGCAGAAAGCAGAGCAAAAATGGCGGACATTCCAAAAATGCTGCAGCGAGCAGCCCAGGAGGCAGATGACGCCAAGGTGGCAGCACATTCGGCACGAGAAGAGCTGAGGAAATCCAAGGAAGAAGCCGAGCAAGCCAAGGCCGCTGCCACGACTGCGGAGGTCAGGCTACGTGCAGCTTTGAAAGAAATAGAGGCGTCCAAGGCATCCGAGAGGCTGGCACTAGTGGCAGCTCAAGCATTGCAAGAGAGTGAGGAGGCTACAAGCTCTGAAGATTCTCTGAGAGTGACACTTCCGGTAGGCGAATACCACCTTCTTAGCAAGAGGGTTCATGAGGCCGAAGAGCTCGCCAGCGAGAGGGTGGCGGCATCGTTGGCGCAAATAGAGCTGGCGAAAGAGTCTGAGTCAAGGAGCCTGGAGAGACTTCTTGAAGTAACCAGGAGTATGGACCAAAAGAAGGATGCTCTCAAAATCGCATCGCAGAGGGCTGCCATGGCAGAGGAGGGGAAACTTGGCGCGGAGGCGCAGTTGAGGAAATGGAGATCTGAACATAAGCAGCTTCGAAAAGCTCATGAAGCTGCAAAACATGCGATTAGTCCTTTGAGTACTCCATTTCCTGGATACAAGGAGGCCTCTTACCAGGAAAATAAGGAAGTCCTTACAGAACCAATATCATACATGTCAGATAATAGCATGGGTGGATTTGTTTCGGACAAGAAGCTACGGAAAAAGAAGACGCTCTTCCCCCAAATGTCCACCCTTTTCTCTAGAAAGGTGCAGACACAAACATAAAAATGATCATGTGTACACACACACACATATCTTGTTTTACATTGTACAGCGTAAAATTGTAAAAGGTGTATTAAGTAAACAAGGTTGTTTTGCAAAGCCTTGCGATTTGTTGTAGACACCTACATCTGAGGGCATACCATGTGTCTGTGAATGATGTTTGGAAATTGTTGATGCTTAAATCCATGTATATGAAATATGACTCCTAGACTTGTTTGCAGAGAGGGCAAAGATTGCAGATAGGCCATCCCCGCCGCTGAAGCCGATCAGCTGTCCAAATCCTATTATTGATGACCAGCCAAGCAAAGAATTTGCATTTAGGTGGTTCCCAATTCTTCCACACCATCAGGGGCATTTCCATGTCAACAAAACCAAGAAATTGCGCCCGATAGGCTGTCGCTGCCGAGTACTCCATGGATTTAAGCATCAACAATTTAAGCAACCAAACCAAGAAATTGAGCCCGATAGGCTGACGCTGCCGACAAAGGCGATCCAAGGTATTTCATAGGGAAGGATGAGCGGTTGGCCGGGAAAGAGTGAAGGGTATCATCAAGGTCCAAGTTTGCACAATGAATATGGGAAACCAAGCTTTTAGAGCAATTTGTGACCAGACCAGTGACCTCTCCAAAGCGCGCAAGGGAGTCCGGAGAATTCTACCTCAGCTTTAATGGGTGCAAGGAAAACAGCGGCATCGTCCGCGTAAAGAGAGGCTCTAACAGTCATCGCAATTCCGCCAAGGGGTGCAACTTGCCTTGCTCAGTGGCCTTCTAAAGAATATGATGGAGAGGATCGATGGCAAGCACAAAGAGGAGAGGGGACAATGGATCTCCTTGCCTAAGACCTTGGCCCGGTGATGCGGAGCATCCTTCCATCATCCCCATGGACTCTACACCAACGCACCAAGCACTACGTGGACCTATGACAAGAGCTCGAGCACGCGCAATGGAAACCGAGGTGAACTCCTTCCTACTTGACATGCATATGGACACGAGTGAAACTTGCTTGCTACCTCACCAAAATGCACTATGTATCGTTAGGTACGAAGGGGAACACTCCCAAGCAGCTAAGGAACATCACCAAGGAGGAGAAGAAGCACCCCAAGTACACACGGAGGAAGAAGAGGTGCAAAAGGAGCAAGTCTGCAGGTCCCAGGCAACCCCGTGCGCACAGGCCCCAAAAACCCCATGCCCACGGGCTTTCCAGAGAGTTGGCGCTGTAGCACGCCGTGCGCACGGGCGTGTACCATGCACACGGGACCCCCATGGGCACGGGCCCTACAGGTTGCTGGCCGAGGCTGCTGTGTTGGGCCTCCACTTCTTCCACTTCGTCCCCAAGCCTATATATTCCGTACCTAGGTCATGTCTAGGGGCAGTAAAGACATATGTGAGATATTTGAGAGCTTTTCTCCTTCTACCACTCCATTGGAGATCAAGACCTCTTAGGAGAGGATCCAATTGTGGATTTCAAGGCATCCACTTGGAGAAGACTATCATCAAGACCTCACTTCCTTAGGAGTGGGAAGAACTCTACCTAGTGCTTGTTTCCTTTGATTGTTCATGTATTCTTGTGGATCTATGTGTTTGCTATTCTAGTGGATGTGTAATTGGGTTTCGTTGGAGTGAATTCCTCTTTGTGTTCTTGGTGTTCATCCTCTTTCCCCCCTCCAAGTGTGAAAAGATCCATCCAGGGTTTCACCTACAACATCTTGGTATCATGAGCAAGGTCGATTCACATCTTAGAGTCCCTACCCCCCCCCCCATTTGCTAGCTTGATTTTGTTGTTTTTCCTCTTAACCCGAAAATCCCCACCAAAAATAGCCCCAAATTTTTACTAAACGAGCAACTAAGATGATGCTTTGATGGATTACGTCACAATCTTACTATGCTAACTGCTGGAATTTTGTCTATTTTGGGCCAGCCCAATAGCAGTTTCAGAATTCCTAATAAATCCTAGAGGCCCACGCAGCCCATTCGTGCAAGGCAAGAGGTGGAACCAAAGTTTAGGCCCACATTGCTACTTTGGTGGGAGTTGAACCTCCTTATAATGGAGGTTCTTTCCCCACATGTATGAGCATGAGAACAATATGGACATTCACACGCGCTCCTCCTCTGCCGCCCCCCTCGTCGTGCCGCTGGTTGCGAACGAGCCGAGCCGATGTCTAAATTTTTGCCACGCACGAATGGTATACGAAAGGTCACTCATAAGTTGTTTTTGCTATAGTGGACACTGAATGTGAACGACGCATCCCTTCGGCTACTGGCTGTTTCACTTCGTCTCCCTCTCTTTGTTTCACCTCCCATTTGCCTGCTTCTTCCATGCCTATAAAAAAGAGGTCGCTCCTCTCGAGAGAGACACACTAGAACATCTTCTTCCTCTCGCCACTGAGTTCCTGAGCACTGAGCTACTGCTACGGTCTTCCCCATCCCGGCTTGCGGCGTGCACCGCAGGTCGAGATAGTAGGCCTCCGAAACCCTACCGCTTTGAGTCCTGTACAGGAGAAGGGTGATAAGGATTTTGGGGAGCGCTCCACGCGACTACTGACCTATTCATCACGGACGCCCCGGACTCCGACGACTTCTTCCCCAATGACGACAACCTTTTCGACGACATGGCCGGCGAGGACGTCGACCCCAAGACCAGTGCTTCTGTTGTTGTTCCATACGATTCTCATAATTTTTTTGTTTGAGGTTCTATCGCAGTTTCTTGCCCTAGTGTCTGCTCTAGATTTGTTCCGTTCTAGTACATATATGCAGATGCCATTTACCTTCTCTTTGTCAGATTGCATAACTTGTTTTATCCCTACTATAATAGTCATGTTTTATCTAGTATTTCTATTAATAAAACCATTCAGTTAATTTCTCATATTTCCAACAATCCAAAAAACCTTATTATAGGCAAATTACTCCGAGTGGTTTTGCTGCTTCCATGAGACCTCCTATGTTTGAGGGTATCCACTATAAGAGGTGGCGCGTGAGAGCAGTCTTATGATTTCAAACCATGAGTTGCTATGATGCCACTCTTAGCAAACCTGAAGGAGATTATGATGCTCAACAGGAACAAGCTTTTTAGAAGATGGATACCCTGTTTAAGGCTGCTCTCTTGAGTGTTCTTGGTGAGAATATAGTTGATGCTTATGCATCAATTGACAATGGAAAAGATATGTGGGATAGACTCGAGGCCAAGTTTGGGGTCTCCGATGCCGGCACTGAGTTGTACATCATGGAGCAATTCTATGACTACAGGATGACTGATGAGTGCTCCGTGGTAGAGCAAGCTCACAAGATACAGTCATTTGCTAGAGAACTTGAGCACTTCAATTGTATGTTACTGGACAAGTTTTTGTCGGAGGCATCATCACTAAGCTTCCTCCTGCATGGAGGAACTTTGCTACCTTACTGAAGCATAAGAGGCAGGAGTTTTTTGTTCCGGATCTCATTGGTACTCTTGATGTGGAAGAAAAGGCGAGAGCCGAAGACACACGTGCTCGAGGTATTTAGGGAGGATCTAGTGCTAATCTGGTACAGAAGAAAAACTTCCAGCCCCACAAGTTCAAGAACAAGGGCAAGTTTGATGGTAAAACAAAGTTTGATGGGAAGAACAAGGCTGTACAACACACCAACTTCAAGAAGAAGAATGACAAGATGAAAGGTGTTTGTCATGTGTGCGCAGATCCTGACCATTGGGCTCCTAGTTGCCCTAATTATTATGACAAGTGTCATCTTGGGAAAGGCAGCAAAACCGCTAATATTGTCACTGGTGACACTGACATGAAGGATGTTGGTATGGTATATTTCCCACTATTCTTTCAGTATGTCATTCTCCTGATTGGTTGATTAACAGGGTGCTAATGTGCATGTATGCGATGATATTTCCATGTTTTGTCTTATCAGACCGCAGGGACTTCCACCATGCTGATGGGCAACGGTTCAAGTGCTTCTGTTCGTGGTGTTGGTGCGGTCGATCTGAAGTTTACTTCGGGGAAGATCATGCGGCTGAAGAACGTGCATTATGTCCCCTCCATCAATAAAAATCTTGTTAGCGGATCTCTTCTGTGTAGAGATGGCTACAAGCTTGTCTTTGAGTCGAATAAATTTGTAATATCCAAGCATGGAACTTTTTTTGGTAAAGGCTATGAGTCAGGAGGCCTATTTTGTTTATCCTTATCAGATGTTTGCAATAAAGTTGTTAATCATGTTTGCAACAATAGTGAATCAAATGTGTGGCATTCACATCTTTGTCATGTTAATTTTGGTTGCATGTCACGACTAGCCAAATTGAACTTAATACCTATCAACACTGTTAAGGGATCTAAGTGTCAAGTTTGTGTGCAAGCTAAGCAACCTCGTAAGTCTCACATGACTGCGAAAACAAGAAGTCTTGCACCACCAGAGCTCATACATTCAGATCTTTGTGAAATGAATGGTGTTTTGACAAAAGATGGAAAGAAGTATTTTATGACGTTAATTGATGACTCCACTAGATACTGCCATGTGTATCTTCTGAAATCTAAGGATGAGGTCTTGAACTATTTCAAGATCTATAAAGCTGAAGCGAAAAACCAACTTGATCGAAAGATCAAGAGGCTTAGGTCCGATCATGGTGGAGAGTATTTCTCAAATGAATTTGATTCCTTTTGTGCGGAACATGGTATATGTAGGGTAACATGATAGAAAACAAAAAAATTCCGACCTACGCACCAGCCCAAGACCACTATGGACACTGCATACAAGGTTTGATCTTTTTCGTTACCGACTCGTAGGCAGCGGAAGTAGAGTCGATGATGATCGGTGGTGCAGATCCCCACAGCTAGGATTAACATCCTCCCAACCGCTAGGATGTATACCCTCATCTGCCCCTCGGACAGCCCTCCGGAAGGTGGTCAGATAGTCCCCCGGACGATGTTGTGGACAGCCCTTCGGGAGGACCTTCGAAGCTCGGACGGTCACTCGGACAGCCCTTCGGGAGGACCTTCGAAACTCGGACGGTCACGCGGACAACCCTTCAGGAGGCACTCTCAAACTAAGACCGAAACTACAATCTCTCTACAGAGTTGCACACATGCGGTGTCATCTATCCGGCAGGGCTTCGCCGTCCAGAACTAGTTCCTGACGGAACCGAGACAACCTTTTGGCTCTACAAAACTATTTCGCTGGGAGGGAGAGAGAAGGCCAGATCATGCATGGAATTTGTATGTGAGAAAGAGTGTGTGTGGAGAGATCCTCTCCACCTCTATTTATATGAAAACCCAAGGGGTAGGGGGAAACATGAAAACCCCAAAATGCCCACACTTTATGTCACATATAAAAGGGCATAAAGGGCATAAAGGGATGACAAGTGGAGCTCCATGGAGGAGCTGCACCTTTGAACGTCCCACCTTCATGGGGGGGCCCCAAAGGGGGTTCCTTGATCCCCAAGTCCTTCTAGAAGCCTTGTGGGAAAAGCCCTAAAAGGTGGCTTCCATAAAAATATACAAAAAGCACTTTCACTATTCACAACGACATTTTTCAGCATCTGTTCGAACTGAAAATATTTATGTGGGCTTAGAACATTTCCATTACCCACTAAAATAATTTTCAACGCGTTCTGGAACAATTTCGGATTAGTGATTTTCATCTGCGAAAAGCATCAGAAGTGGTTTCGGCAGCCCCGAAACATTTCCGATTTTTATCCCGGAAAATTCCTAGACGTTTCCAGAATGATTCTGGCACCCTCCAAGAATTATCAAGCATGTCCCGGAACCAATTTGACTTAATGGAATACCCCGAAACAACTTTTCAGTTTTACCGAAACTATTCTGGTGTTCTCTCTCCGGAATCTTTCTGGTGTGTCTGAAACTTTTTCGGTGAATTTCTCTCAGACTCCCTGTCTAGTATTCAATAGATAGATGACCCTTAAGCGTGTGACCCTATAGGTTTGGTGAAGTATGGACATGGCCGGAACTCTTTCCGATCAATGATCAACATCGGAGCCGTGGACACCCATATTGACCCCTATACCCACACGAATCAATATTCGAGTGAACCTCCAGTTGTTGTGTGCTATCCTGTTGCTTCGCGATATGTTACCAATACCCAAGGTGAGATTTACTTGCATCCACGTGGATCAACAACTTGTCCACTATGCTAGTTACCTCATTACCAGTTTTGTTTTCTTTTCTCGTTTTCGTGTTCCGACATCCCTGTGATCAAATCATACTGTGTCTGGCAAGACGATGATGGATATCGTAACACCGAGAGGGCCCAGAGATATCTATCCATCGTAGGGGGAGAAAATCCCAATCGTGAACTATCCAACTACTTGACATACTTTTCCATGAACCCGTAAGCCGCTGTAATAACCACCCATTTACGGATGACGTTTAACAAACCCCAAATTAAGTTCATGAAGCAAGCATGAAGAAACTCGATACTCTCATGGTTTAAGGAATTATGCAAATGTAAACTTTCTCTGTGTTATAAACCATTAACTTGTGATAAATGTATCTCATAGCATAACATCAATCGGGTCGATTCAACACAAGTGTTCTCCTAACATAGTGCCCTCAAAGTTGCCGGCATAGTCATGCCCATTGAGGGAGTCCTGGACTAGGGGGTGTCCGGATAGCCGAACTATCATCATCGGCCGGACTCCAAGACTATGAAGATACAAGATTGAAGACTTCCTCCCGTGTCCGGATGGGACTTTCCTTGGCGTGGAAGGCAAGCTTGGCGATACGGATATGTAGATCTCCTACCATTGTAACCGACTCTATGTAACCCTAGCCCTCTCCGGTGTCTATATAAACCGGAGGGTTTTAGTCCGTAGGATGACAACGACAACAATCATACCATAGGCTAGCTTCTAGGGTTTAGCCTCCTTGATCTCGTGGTAGATCCACTCTTGTACTACCCATATCATCAATATCAATCAAGCAGGAGTAGGGTTTTACCTCCATCGAGAGGGCCCGACCCTGACATCGTGCCCCTTGTCTCCTGTTACCATCCGCCTAGACGCACAGTTCGAGACCCCCTACCCGAGATCCGCCAGTTTTGACACCAACATTGGTGCTTTCATTGAGAGTTCCTCTGTGTCGTCACTGATAGGCTTGATGGCTCCTTCGATCATCAACAATGACGCGGTCTAGGGTGAGACTTTTTTCCCCGGACAGATCTTCGTATTCGGCGGCTTTGCACTGCGGGCCAATTAAGCAGCCATCTGGAGCAGATTGAAAGCTACGCCCGCCATCGGTCGATTTGGAAGTCTGAACTTCACGGCCGACATCCGCGGAGACTTGATCTTGATGGATTCGAGCCACAGCCGAAGCGCCAGCCTTTATCACGATGGGCATGATTTAGCTCTGCTGCGACGGTGCCACTCGAGGCCGCTGCGAGTCGCTCCGATCCTCAATTCGGAGCCGACTGCCCAGACCGAGGAAGGGTGGCTAGACACCGCCTCGGGGGCTGCTACCTCTATGGTGATGGAGCCGAATACCGACCTTGTCCCTTGTGAAGCTCGTGACTCCGAGGTGCCGGAATCCTCGCCGGACTCCGAACCTCCCGCGCCCCCTCCAATCGAATCCGATTGGGCGCCGATCATGGAGTTCACCGCCACGGACATCTTTCAACACTCACCTTTCGGCGACATCCTAAATTCGCTAAAGTATCTCTCGCTATCAGGAGAGCCCTGGCCGAACTACAGTTAGGACGGTTGGGATGCGGACGACGAAGAAATTCAAAGCCCACCCACCACCCACTTAGTAGCCACTGTCGACGATCTAACCAACATGCTGAACTTGACTCAAGACATCGGCGGTATGGGCGGCGATGCGGAGACGACCAAGAACCAGCGCCTCTTGGGCCTTTGGAAGACCACCTCGTCATCGACATATACATGGTGGACATCCCAAAGGATGGGAATGGCAAGGAAGCAGCGGAGGAAGATCCCTCCAAGAAACAGCCTAAGCGCCGGCGTCAGCGGCGCCGCTCTAAATCCCGCCACAGCAAGAATGGAGATTCCGGCACCGGAGATAATAACACCCAGACGGTGCGAAGACAACCCCTCCGGCAAGATTCAGCCAGAGGAGGGCGGAGAAGCCAGCCCTCATGAGAGAGAGGCAGACGAAGAGGTAGAGGATGATAATTACATGCCTCCCTCTGGAGACGAGGCAAGCCTCGACGATGACGAATTCGTCGTGCCCGACGATCCCATCGAACAAGAGCATTTTAAACGCAGGCTTATGGCCACAGCAAACAGCCTAAAGAAAAAGCAGCAACAGCTTAGAGCTGATCAAGATCTGCTAGCCGATAGATGGACTGAAGTCCTTGCGGCCGAAGAGTACGAACTCGAATGCCCCTCCAAAAGCTACCCCAAACGCAAGTTGCTCCCCCGATTAGAGGAGGAGGCATATAAACCTGCATCACTAGAGCACAGTACGGCTGACCGACCACCTCGTGGCTGCGACAGAGAGGCCTTTAGGCCCTCCATTAGAACCGTACCCCGGCATCGCTCGAAAAGCACAAAACCACAAGGGAACGCTCCGGACTTGCGAGATATATTGGAGGATGAGGCAAGACAATCAAGATCGATCTACGGATTGCGTGGGCGCCCCGCGATGCGCGACGACGACCGTCGCGCCGGATACAGCAACTCCAGCCGGGCCGAACACAGTAGACAAAGCTCGCTTGAGCTACGTTGTGATATAGCCCAATACAGAGGCGCCGCACACCCACTATGTTTCACAGATGTAGTAATGGATCATCAAATCTCCGAAGGGTTCAAACCCGTGAATATTGAATCCTATGATGGCACAACAGACCCGCGGTTTGGATCGAAGACAATCTCCTTCATATCCACATGGCCCGTGGTGACGATCTTCACGCCATCAAATACCTCCCACTCAAGCTTAAAGGACCAGCTCGGCATTGGCTTAACAGCTTGCCAGCAGAATCAATTGGGTGTTGGGAGGACCTGGAAGCCGCATTCCTTGACAACTTCTAGGGCACATATGTGCGACCACCGACGCCGATGACCTAAGCCACATAATTCAATAGCAGACGAATCGGCGGACAATTACGACACGGTTCTTAACAAAGAAAAATCAAATCATCATTTGTCCGGATCAGAGGCTCTCGCAGCCTTCAAACATAACATCCGCGACGAGTGGCTTGCCCGGCACCTAGGGCAGAAAAGCGAAATCCATGGCAGCCCTCACATCACTCATGACCCGCTTCTGCGGGGCGGGACAGCTAGCTAGCCCGCGATAACAACCTCGGCAAAAATTCTGGCGGTCCGGATAACAAGGACCGCAATGGCGGTCGCGTCGCAACAAAAACAAGCGTCGCGTTAACAGCGATAACACCGAGGATCTGGCGGTCAACGCCGGATTCGAGGCTCAAACCGGTCGTGGAAAAAGCCATTCAAAAGAACTACTCGGGTCCGTCCAATTTGGACCGAATACTCGACCGCTCGCGCGGATACGGCACCCCGAAAAGCCAGCTAATCACACCAATAGGGATTGTTGGGTATTCAAGCGGTAGGCAAGTTAATTGCGAAAACAATGACAAGGGGCTGCATAGCGATGGCGAGGAAGGACCCGACCGCCGAACAATAGAGGATGAAGGTTTCCCCCACAAGTGCGGACGGTAAACATGATATCGCAACCCACATACCCAAGAGGGAGCGGAAGTGCACTCGAGGGCGTATATGCGATGTCGCCCGAAGTTCAATCCATGGTCCTCCCGCCGATCACTTTTGATCGAAGGACCACCACACGATATCCGCCATGGCGGATTCGCGCGTGGTTTTAGACCCAATCATCGATGGATTTCACCTCACGAGTCGATGGGCGGTGGCGGCAACTGAACCTGCTTTATCGAGATCGGTCGCAAGATGGGCATAGACCCTCAAGGATTAAACCCACAAAGGCGACCTTCAAAGGCGTCATACCGTGTAGAGGCCAATTATGCGAGGCTCGGTTACCTTTGGAAGTGGTCTGCGGATCCCCGGATAACTTCCGAAGCAAGGAGTTAATCTTCAACATAGTCCCGTTCCGCAGCGGCTATCATGCTCTGCTCGGACCGACCGCGTTTGCAAAGTTCAACGCGATGCCGCACTACGCATACCTCAAGCTCAAGATGCCAGGCCCTCGAGGATTCATCACGGTCAACGAAAACACTGAACGCTCCCTCCGAACGGAGGAACACACAGCGGCTCTCGCGGCAGAAGTACAGAGCAACCTATTAAGGCAATTCTCGAGTCCGGCCGTTAAGCAACCGGACACGGCTAAACGCGCCCGGAGTAACCTACAACAAGACCACCTGGCACGATCCGAGCACGCGTAGCAATGCGGCTCCAACCCCTGCCCTTGCAAAATTGCAAGACGGGTCCTTCGCATACATCATTACGCTCTGGAGATACCATGGGCATAGGGGGAGGGGCACGACCACGACAGGCCCAGAGTGCGGCTCAACCACACCAGGGGCTCCCAAGTGTGTCATCTTTTTTCTTTTTTTTATTTTCTCTCTCATCCACAGGACTCCATTTACCAGAGGCCCTGTCCGGCAGCAGACCTGCCGAACTCATGATGCAACAGCCAGGGAAGGAGAAAGGCTACGACGAGTATCCAGGTGGTCTCCATTACGAGCATTAAATCTGTTTTATACACCATTCCGCAGCCTACCCCTGGAGGGGGACATGCTAATAGTTTTACCCCTTGCTTATCGCACTATTTGTATCATTCTGCATTCAAGGCAGCACTTTTTGAATAAACAATACATCGCTTTTTGCTTATAATTGCATTTCTTTCTTATACATATGTTCATTTATGACATGTTGCATCCGTACACTTTGGTACGGCTAAATACATCAGGGGCTTAAGTTCCCCACATTATGGTGTGATAAGTCCGAACACTTTCACAAGTGCGGCACCCCGAACTTATAACATTATATGCATCGGCTCGAATCATGTCTTGGGTCAATAGTTGGGTTTGCGGCTCCCATGTTTTGGTACCTTACGTTCCGTTGTATCGGCTAAGGTAGCCTTTGGGAGAACCACTGCGATTGCGCCCAGCTTGAGCTGGCGGCGCCTCGATGGAAAAGCTAAAATTGATCATCATGATAAGGCGAGAGCTGGTCGCTGTTCGAGAGGTTTTTGGAGACCCTAAAGACTTATGCCGCTTAGAGCGAGGAACCAGCTTTGTCCGGCCCAGGCGTGGATAGCACCCCGAACTCGGTCTCCCAAACACTAGGGGCTTCGCCAAAATTTAAAATTATAGAGTTCTATGGCTAAGTGAGAGTGTTCAAGCACTATAAGTCCGGTTGCCTCGTTCGTTGTGTTGAGCGCCTCCCTAGATGGACCCAAAAATGGGAACAAGAGCGCTCGAGTTTATCCCGAACACCCCAGCACTCGTGGCATGGGGGCTGAAGCCGACGACTTGCCATCTCTCAGATTTGATAAACGGCCGAACAGAAGGTAATATTTTAAATTAACAAGCGTTGCTTAGCGCATATGAACAAAGTTTTCAGCGCACAGGATAACAAAATGCGAGTCTACTCAAAATTACATCTTTGGAGCACTCACCCGCAATCATGCGGGCACCCTTCAGGACACTCTTATAATACATTTCGGGCATGCGATACTCCTTGCCCATCGGCGGCGCGTCCGTCACAAGCTTCTCAGCATCCATCTTGCCCCAGTGCACCTTTGCACGGGCAAGGGCCCGACGGGCACCTTCAATACAAGCGGAGTTCTTGACGACTTCAACCCAGGGACACGCATCCACCAGACGCCGCACCAGGCCGAAGTAGCTCCCAGGCATGGCCTCCATGGGCCACACCGAACTATGAGGCCCTTCATGGCTTGTTCGGCCACCTTGTGGAGCTCGACCAGCTGCTTCAGCTGGTCGCTAAAAGCACCGGATGTCCGCCTCGGCATCTTGAGACCGAAGACCTTCTCCGTCGAGCTCCCTCCTCGGCCCGGTAGAAAGCGGCAAGATCGGACCTGCCATGGGCAGATCTGCGACGCAGCTCTGGAGAGCTCTGAATTGGGGTAAGTAATAGGTAATTCACATTCACATGCTTGATTTGCATGAAAAATGCCTTACCCGCTGCTATCTTCTTCAACGCCTCAATCTCCTGGAGGGCCTTGTGGGCTTCGGCCTTTGCGGCTTTGGCACTCTCAAGAGCCGACACAAGCTCGGACTCTCGAGTCTTCGAGTCACGCTACAAACTCCCGTGCTTTTCCACGAGAGCCTGGAGCTCTTGATGTACCTCCGCCACCCGCGCCTCCTGCTTCTCTCGCTCGGTTTGTTCCGCGGCCGCATGCAACACTTGAGCTAGTCTTAGAGGCCAGACTAGGAATATTTCTTTCCATTTATTATTCCACGCGTGCATATGAGTCTTCCTCCGAGCCTCGTGTTATTGTGGACTCGAGAACCATAGAAGTTATAGCATGGAACATAAACATAATTATGAACAAGGAGATAATCAATAACATTTATTATTGCCTCTAGGGTATATCTCCTACAGTATAATCCATGAGAGGATGCCTCCCTATTCACCTCAGTCAAATGGGGTAGCTGAAAGAAAGAACCGTACTCTAACTGATTTGGTTAACGCCATGTTAGACACATCGAGTCTCTCCAAGGCATGGTGGGGGAGGCGATATGGACTACATGTCATGTCCTAAACGGAGTTCATACAAAGAACAAAGAGATAACTCCATTTGAGGAATGGGAGAAGAAAAGGTTAAAGCTCTCTTATCTACAAACCTGGGGTTGTTTGGTGAAAGTCAATGTGCCAATTTCAAAGAAGCGCAGGCTGGGACCAAAAACTGTGGATTGTATTTTCCTGGGATATGCTTTTCATAGCATTGGCTATGGATTCTTGGTTGTAAAATCTAAGGTATCTAACATGCATGTCGGTACAATCATGGAGTCGCATGATGCGACTTTCTTTAAAGATATCTTTCCCATGAAGGATATGGCTGAAGGAAATATGCCCTAGAGGCAATAATAAAGTTATTATTTATTTCCTCATATCATGATAAATGTTTATTATTCATGCTAGAATTGTATTAACTGGAAACATAATACATGTGTGAATATATAGACAAACAGTATGTCACTAGTATGCCTCTACTTGACTAGCTTGTTAATCAAAGATGGTTATGTTTCCTAACCATGAACAAGGAGTTGTTATTTGATTAACAAGGTCACATCATTAGTTGAATGATCTGATTGACATGACCCATTCCATTAGCTTAGCACACGATCGTTTAGTATGTTACTATTGCTTCCTTCATGACTTATACATGTTCCTATGACTATGAGATTATGCAACTCCCGTTTACCAGAGGAACACTTGGTGTGCTACCAAACGTCACAACGTAACTGGGTGATTATAAAGGTGCTCTACAGGTGTCTCCGAAGGTATTTGTTGAGTTGGCGTATTTTGAGATTAGGATTAGTCACTCCGAATGTCGGAGAGGTATCTCTGGGCCCTCTCGGTAATACACATCACTTAAGCCTTGCAAGCATTTCAACTAATGAGTTAGTTGTGAGATGATGTATTACGGAACGAGTAAAGAGACTTGCCGGTAACGAGATTGAACTAGGTATTGGATACCGAAGATCGAATCTCGGGCAAGTAACATACCGATGACAAAGGGAACAACGTATGTTGTTGTGCGGTTTGACCGATAAAGATCTTCGTAGAATATGTAGGAACCAATATGGGCATCCAGGTCCGCTATTGGTTATTGACCGGAGACATGTCTCGGTCATGTCTACATTGTTCTCGAACCGTAGGGATCCGCACGCTTAAGGTTTCGATGACGGTTATATTATGAGTTTATGTATTTTGATGTACGAAGGTTGTTGAGTCCGGATATGATCACGGACATGACGAGGAGTCTCGAAGTGGTCGAGACATAAAGATTGATATATTGGACGGATATATTTGGACACGGAAAGGTTCCGGAGAAGTTTGGAGCTCAGGAGGTTCTGGAACCCCGGGAGGTATATGGGCCTTATTGGGCCCATGTAGGAGGAAGGAGAAGGAACAAGGGAGGCGCGCCCCAAGCCCAAACCGATTGGGGAGGGGCCGCCCCCTTCCTTTCTCCTTCCCCTCTTCCTAATACTACTACTAGTACTACTTCCTAATACTAGTACTCTTTCCTTCCCCTCCAAATAAGATAAGGAAAGGGAGGAAACCTACTTGGATGGGTTTCCCCCCTCTATGGCGCGCCCCTTGGGCGGCCTCCTCCTCCCTCCTCCTTTATATACGGGGTGAGGGGCACCCTAGGACACACAAGTTGATCATTGATCGTTCCTCGGCCGTGTCGTGCCCCCCTCACGATATTACACCTCGATCATATTGTAGCGGTGCTTAGGCGAAGCCTGCGACAGAGAACATCAAGATCGTCACCACTCCGTCGTCTTGTGGAACTCCCCTCGAGCCTCTCTTGGATTGGAGATCGAGGTGCGTCATCGAGCTGTCTGGCGTGTCAAGAACTTCGGAGGTGCCGAGTAACGGTGCTTGGATCGGTTGGACCGGGAGGGCGTCGACTACTTCCTCTACGTTGCGTCAATGCTTCGCTTGGTCTCACGAGTGCGTAGACAACACTCTCCCCTCTCGTTGCTATGCATCACCATGATCTTGCGTGTGCGTAGGAAATTTTTGAAATTACTCGTTCCCCAACAAAGGGCATCCGAGCCTAGGTTTTATGGTTTGATGTTATATGCACGAGTAGAACACAAGTGAGTTGTGGGCGATATAAGTCATCTTGCTTACCAGCATGTCATACTTTGGTTGGCGGTATTGTTGGATGAAGCGGCCGGACCAACATTACTGCAGACGCTTCTGCGAGACTGGTTTTACCGCCGTGCTTTGCACACGGTGACTAGCGGTGTCGGTTTCTCCAACTTTAGTTGAACCGAGTGTAGCTACGCCGGTCCTTGCGAAGGTTAAAACAGCATCAACTTGACAAACTATCGTTGTGGTTTTGATGCGTAGGTGAGATTGGTTCTTGCTTAAGCCCGTAGCAGCCACGCAAAATTTGCAACAACAAAGTAGAGGACGTCTAACTTGTTTTTGCAGGGCATGTTGTGATGTGATATGGCCAAGACATGATGCTATATTTTATTGTATGAGATGATCATGTTTTGTAACGAAGTTATCGGCAATCGGCGAGAGCCATATGGTTGTCGCTTTATTGTATGAAATGCAAGCATACTGTAATTGCTTTACTTTATCACTAAGCGGTAGCGATAGTCGTAGAAGCAATAGATGGCGTGGCGACAACGATGCTATGATGGAGATCAAGGTGTCGGCGCCGGTGATGATGGTGATCATGATGGTGCTTGGAGATGGAGATGACAAGCACAAGAAGATGATGGCCATATCATATCACTTATATTGATTGCATGTGATGTTTATCTTTTATGCATCTTATCTTGCTTTGATTGACGGTAGCATTTTAAGATGATCTCTCACTAAAATTATCAAGTAGTGTTCTTCCAGAGTATGCACCGTTGCCAAAGTTAAATCGTGCCCGGACACCACGTGATGATCGGGTGTGATAAGCTCTCGTCCATCTACAGCGGGTGCAAGCCAGTTTTGCACACGCAGAATACTCGAGTTATACTTGACGAGCCTAGCATATGCGGATATGGCCTCGGAACACGGAGACCGAAAGGTCGGCGTGAATCATATAGTAGATATGATCAACATAAGATGTTCACCATTGAAAACTACTCCATCTCACGTGATGATCGGTTATGGTTTAGTTGATTTGGATCACGTGATCACTTAGATGACTAGAGAGATGTCTGTCTAAGTGGGAGTTCTTAAGTAATATGATTAATTGAACTAAAATTTATCATGAACTTAGTACTGATAGTATCTTGCTTGTCTATGTTGTTTGTAGATAGATGGCCCGTCTTTGTTGTTCCGTTGAATTTTAATGCGTTCCTTGAAAGCTAAGTTGAAAGATGATGGTAGCAACTTCGTGGACTGGGTCCGTAACGAGAGGATTATCCTCATTGCTGCACGAAAAAATTACATCCTGGAAGCACCGCTGGGTGCGAACTGCTTCTTGATGCAATCGACGATGTTAAGAACGTCTGGCGAGCAAAGCTGATGACTACTCGATAGTTCAATGTGCCATGCTACGGCTTAGAACCGGGACTTCAACGGCGTTTTGAGCGTCATGGAGCATATGAGATGTTTCAGGAGTTGAAGTTGATATTCGGAAGAATGCCGGATTGAGAGATATGAAGTCTCCAATAAGTTCTATAGCTGCAAGATGGAGGAGAATAGTTACATCGGTGAGCACATACTCAAGATGTCCGGGTATTGTAATCACTTGATTCAAGCGGGAGTTACTCTTCCGGATGATAGCGTCATTGACGAAATTCTCCAATCACTTCCACCAAGCTACAAGAGCTTCGTGATGAACTATAATATGCAAGGGATGGATAAGGCGATTCGAGCTCTTCGCAATGCTAAAGGCTGCGGAGGTAGAAATCAGAAGGAGCATCAAGTGTTGATGGTTAACAAAACCACTAGTTTCAAGAAAAGGGCAAAGGGAAGAAGAAGGGAACTTCAAGAAGAACAGCAAGCAAGTTGCTGCTCAAGAGAAGAAACCCAAGTGTGGACCTAAGCACAAAATCGAGTGCTTCTCTTGCAAGCGATGGTCACTCGAAGCGGAACTGCCCCAAGTATTTGGCGGATAAGAAGGATGGCAAGGTGAACAAAGGTATATGTGATATACATGTTATTGATGTGTACCTTACTAGAGCTCGCAGAGCACACAGGTATTTGATCTTGGTTACATTGCTAATATTTGCAACTCGAAATAGGGACTACGGATTAGCGAACAACGGCAAAGGACGAGGTGACGATCTGGCGTGGGAAATGGTTCCAAAGTCGATGTGATCGCGATCGACACGCTACCTCTACATCTACCTTCGGATTAGTATTAGACCTAAATAATTGTTATTTGGTGCGGCGTTGAGCATGAACATTATATCTGGATCTTGTTTGATGCGAGGCGGTTATTCATTTAAATCGAGAGAATAATGGTTGTTCTATTTATATGAGTAATATCTTTTATGGTCATGCACCCTTGAAGAGTGGTCTATTTTTGATGAATCTCGATAGTAGTGATACACATATTCATAGTGTTGAAACCAAAAGATGCAGAGTTGATAATGATAGTGCAACTTATTTGTGGCACTGCCGTTTGGGTCATATCGGTGTAAAGCGCATGAAGAAACTCCATAATGATGGACTTTTGGAGTCACTTGATTATGAATCACTTGGTACTTGCGAACCGTGCCTCATGGGCAAGATGACTAAAACGCCGTTCTTCGGTACTATGGAGAGAGCAACAGATTTGTTGGAAATCATACATACAGATGTATGTGGTCCGATGAATGTTGAGGCTCGTGGCGGATATCGTTATTTTCTCACCTTCACAGATGATTTAAGCAGATATGGGTATATCTACTTAATGAAACATAAGTCTGAAACATTTGAAAAGTTCAAAGAATTTCAGAGTTAAGTTGAAAATCATCGTAACAAGAAAATAAAGTTTCTACGATCGATCGTGGAGGAGAATATTTGAGTTCTGAGTTTGGTCTACACTTAAAACAATGTGGAATAGTTTTGCAACTCCGCCACCCGGAACACCACAGCGTAATGGTGTGTCGAGCGTCGTGTCGTACTTTACTTGATATGGTGCGGTCTATGATGTCTCTTACAGATTTACGCTATCATTTTGGGGTTATGCTCTAGAGACAGCCACATTCACGTTAAATAGGGCACCGTCTAAATCCGTTGAGGCGACACCTTATGAACTATGGTTTGGCAAGAAACCAAAGTTGTCGTTTCTTAAAGTTTGGGGTTGTGATGCTTATGTGAAAAAGCTTCAACTGATAAGCTCGAACCCAAATCGAATGTGTCTTCATAGGATACCCAAAGGAGAAAGTTGGGTACACCTTCTATCACAGATCCGAAGGCAAGACATTCGTTGCTAAGAATGGATCCTTTCTAGAAAGGAGTTTCTCTCGAAAGAAGTGAGTGGGAGGAAAGTAGAACTTGATGAGGTAAGCTGTACCTACTCCTTGTTGGAAAATAATACATCACGGGAACCGGTTTACGTGGCGTCAAAACCAACTAGTGAGGAAGTTGATGATGATGATCATAGAACTTCAAATCAAGTTATCTGAGAACCACGTGGGTCGAGCGAGTAAGATCCGCACTGAGTGGTGCGGTAATCCTATTACGGAAGTCATGCTACTAGATGATGATGAACCTCGAACTATGAAGAAGCGATGGTGAGCCCAGATTCCATAAAATGGCTTGAAGCCATGAAATCGAGATGGGATCCATGTATGATAACAAAGTATGGACTTTGGTTGACTTGCCCGATGGTCGGCAAGCAATAGAGAATAAATGGATCTTCAAGAAGAAGACCGACGCCGGCGGTAATATTCTTGTCTACAAAGCTCGACTTGTTGCAAAAGGTTTTCGACAAGTTCAAGGGGTTGACTACGATGAGACCTTCTCACCCGTGGCGATGCTTAAGTCTGTCCGAATCATGTTAGCAATTGCCGCATTTTATGATTATGAAATTTGGCAAATGGATGTAAAGCGCATTCTGAATGGATTTACGGAAGAAGAGTTGTATATGATGCAACGAGAAGGTTTTATCGATCCAAAGGGAGCTAACAAAGTGTGCAAGCTCCAACGTTCCATTATGGACTGGTGCAAGCCTCTCGGAGTTGGAATAAGCGTTTTGATAGTGTGATCAAAGCATTTGGTTTTATCTGAGACTTTTGGAGAAGCTTTGTATTTACAAGAAAGTGAGTGGGAGCTCTGTAGCATTTCTAATATTATATGTGGATGACATATTGTTGATTGGAAATGATATAGAATTTCTGGATAGCATAAAGGGATACTTGAATAGAAGTTTTTCAATGAAAGACCTCGGTGAAGCTGCTTACATATTGGGCATTAAGATCTATAGAGATAGATCAAAGCGCTTAATTGGACTTTCACAAAGCACATACCTTGACAAAGTTTTGAAGAAGTTCAAAATGGATCAAGCAAAGAAAGGGTTCTTGCTGTATTGCAAGGTGTGAAGTTGAGTAAGACTCAAAGCCCGACCACTGCGGAAGATAGAGAAAATGAAAAGTGTTCCTATGCTTCAGCCATAGGCTCTATCATGTATGCAATCTTGTGTACGGACCTGATGTGTGCCTTGCTATAAGTCTAGCAGGAGGTACCAAAGTAATCCAGAGTGGATCATTTGGACAGCGGTCAAGAACATCTGAAATACGAAAAGGACTAAGGATATGTTTCTCGTATATGGAGGTGACAAAGAGCTCATCATAAATGGTTACATTGATGCAAGCTTTGACACGATCCGGACGATTCTAAATCGCAAACCGGATCGTGTTTACATTAAGCGGTGGAGCTGTCGGTTGGTGCGATTCAAAGCAAAGTGTCGTGGCGGGATCTACATGTGAAGCGGAATACATAGCTGCTTGGAAGCAGCCAATGAAGGAGTGCGGATGAAGGAATTCATATCCGATCTAGGTGTCATACCTAGTGCATCGGGTCCAATGAAAATCTTACGTGACAATCTTGGGCGATTGCCTTAGCGAAGGAATCCAGATTTCACAAGAGGACCAAGCACATCAAGAGACGCTTCAATTCCATCCGGGATCTAGTCGGTGGGAGACATAGAGATTTGCAAGATACATACGGATCTGAATGTTGCGAACCCGTTGACTAAGCCTCTTCCACGAGCAAAACATGATCAACACCAAGACTCCATGGGTGTTAGAATCATTCTTGTGTAATCTAGATTATTGACTCTAGTGCAAGTGGGAGGCTGAAGGAAATATGCCCTAGAGGCAATAATAAAGTTATTATTTATTTCCTCATATCATGATAAATGTTTATTATTCATGCTAGAATTGTATTAACTGGAAACATAATACATGTGTGAATATATAGACAAGCAGTATGTCACTAGTATGCCTCTACTTGACTAGCTTGTTAATCAAAGATGGTTATGTTTCCTAACCATGAACAAGGAGTTGTTATTTGATTAACAAGGTCACATCATTAGTTGAATGATCGATTGACATGACCCATTCCGTTAGCTTAGCACACGATCGTTTAGTATGTTGCTATTGCTTCCTTCATGACTTATACATGTTCCTATGACTATGAGATTATGCAACTCCGTTTACGGAGGAACACTTTGTGTGCTACCAAGCGTCTGGCGTGAATCGGGTGATTATAAAGGTGCTCTCTGGTGTCCCGAAGGTACTTGTTGAGTTGGCGTATTTGAGATTAGGATTTGTCCTCCGAATGTCGGAGAGGTATCTCTGGGCCCTCTCGGTAATACACATCACTTAAGCCTTGCAAGCATTTCAACTAATGAGTTAGTTGTGAGATGATGTATTACGGAGCGAGTAAAGAGACTTGCGGTAACGAGATTGAACTAGGTATTGGATACCGACGATCGAATCTCGGGCAAGTAACATACCGATGACAAAGGGAACAACGTATGTTGTTGTGCGGTTTGACCGATAAAGATCTTCGTAGAATATGTAGGAACCAATATGGGCATCCAGGTCCCGCTATTGGTTATTGACGGAGACATGTCTCGGTCATGTCTACATGTTCTCGAACCGTAGGGTCCGCACGCTTAAGGTTTCGATGACGGTTATATTATGAGTTTATGTATTTTGATGTACCGAAGGTTGTTCGGAGTCCCGGATATGATCACGGACATGACGAGGAGTCTCGAAGTGGTCGAGACATAAAGATTGATATATTGGACGGATATATTTGGACACGGAAAGGTTCCGAGAAGTTTGGAGCTCCGGGAGGTTCTGGAACCCCGGGAGGTATATGGGCCTTATTGGGCCCATGTAGGAGGAAGGAGAAGGAACAAGGAGGCGCCCCCAAGCCCAAACCGAATTGGGGAGGGGGGCCGGCCCCCCTTTCCTTTCTCCTTCCCCCTCTTCCTAATACTACTACTAGTACTACTTCCTAATACTAGTACTCTTTCCTTCCCCTCCAAATAAGATAAGGAAAGGGAGGAAACCTACTTGGAGTAGGTTTCCCCCTCCTCTATGGCGCGCCCCTTGGGCGGCCTCCTCCTCCCTCCCTCCTTTATATCACGGGGTAGGGGCACCCTAGGACACACAAGTTGATCATTGATCGTTCCTCGGCCGTGTCGGTGCCCCCTCCACGATATTACACCTCGATCATATTGTGGCGGTGCTTAGGCGAAGCCTGCGCGAGAGAACATCAAGATCGTCACCACGCCGTCATCTTGTGGAACTCCCCTCGGAGCCTCTCTTGGATTGGAGATCGAGGTGCGTCATCGAGCTGTCTGCGTGTCAAGAACTTCGGAGGTGCGAGTGCGGTGCTTGGATCGGCTGGACCGGGAGGACGTACGACTACTTCCTCTACGTTGCGTCAATGCTTCCGCTTCGGTCTATGAGGGTACGTAGACAACACTCTCCCCTCTCGTTGTTATGCATCACCATGATCTTGCGTGTGCGTAGGAAATTTTTTGAAATTACTACGTTCCCCAACAATGGCAAGCTCATCAAATCAGGAGATGCCTAGTTCGTCGAATCAGAAATTAGTTACAATTATTGAACCTACCATTTCGATGGAATACTTTGAAAAACCTGTGAGGGAGAACAATGAAGTTTCTACTAGGAGCAAGAGACAGAGGACTGCAAAGTCCTTTGGTGATGATTTTCTTATGTATCTCATAGATGACACTCCCAGTTCTATTTCAGAGTCCTATGCATTGGAAGATGCTGACTACTAGAAGGAAGCGGTCCGTAGTGAGATGGATTCCATCTTGGCAAATGAAACTTGGGAGATAACTGATCATCCTTATGGGTACAAACCTATAGGGTGCAAATGGGTATTCAAGAAAAAGCTTAGGCCTGATGGTACTATTGAGAAGTACAAGGCACGGCTCGTGGCCAAGGATTATACCCAAAAGGAAGGTGAAGACTTCTTTGATACTTACTCACCTATGGCTCAACCACTATTCGAGTACTACTTTCACTAGCTGCCTCACATGGTCTTCTCATTCATCAAATGGATGTTAAGAATGCTTTCCTAAATGGAGAGTTGGATGAGGAAATTTACATGGAACAAACAGATGGGTTTGTAGTAGATGGCTAGGAAGGGAAAGTGTGCAAGTTGTTGAAGTCTTTGTATGGACTTAAGCAAGCAACCAAGAAATGGCATGAGAAGTTTGAAAGAACATTAACAGCTGCAGGCTTTGTTGTAAAAGAGGCCGATAAATGTGTGTACTATCGCCATGGTGGAGTCAAGGGAGTTATCCTTTGCTTGTATGTTGATGACATACAAATTTTCGGAACAAATCTGAATGTTATTAAGGAGGTCAAGGATTTCCTATCTCGTTGTTTTGAGATGAAGGATTTAGGAGTGGCTGATGTTATTCTAAACGTCAAGCTGTTGAGAGAAGATGATGGTGGGATTACTATCTTACTATATGGAAAAGATCTTGAGTCGCTTTTGCTACAGTGACTGCAAGCCCTCTCCAACACCTTATGATGTTAGCATTTTAGTTCGAAAGAATCAAAGAATTGCTAGAGATCAATTGAAATATTCTCAGATTATTGGCACACGTATGTACTTAGCTAGTGCTACAAGACCTGACATCTCTTTTCCTGCTAGCAAACTGAGCCGGTTTGTCTCAAAACCAGGAGATGTGCATTGGAAAGCTCTAGAGAGAGTTATGCGTTATTTGAAAGGCACTTCAAATTATGGAATTCACTATACTGGGTATCCAAAGGTGCTTGAAGGGTATAGTGACTCAAACTGGATCTCAGATGTTGATGAGATAAAGGCCACGAGCAGATATGTATTCACTCATGGAGGTGGCGTGATACGTCTCCAATGTATCTACTTTTCCTAACACTTTTCCTTTTGTTTTGGACTCTAATTTGCATGATTTGAATGAAACTAACCCATGACTGACATTGTTTTCAGTAGAACTACCATGGTGTTGTTTTTGTGCAGAAATAAAAGTTCTCGGAATGGAACAAAACTTTGCACAGATTTTTTATATCAAATAAGAGAATTTCTGGAGCCAGGAGGAACCTGATGGGGACACATGGGTGGGCACAATCCACTAGGGCGCGCCAGCCCCCCAGGCGTGCCCTGGTGGGTGCTGCCCACCTGGTGGCCCCGCTGACCCTCAAACCGACGCTATAAAATCCCATATTTCCAGAAAAAATAGGGGAGAAATAATTATTGCGTTTCACGAGATGGAGCCGCCACTGTCTCATGTTCTTCATTGGGAGGCCAGATCTGGAGTCCGTTTGGGGCTCCAGAGAGGGGGATCTTCGATCTTCATCATCACCAACACATCTCCATCGCCAATTCCATGATGCTCCCCACCGGGAATGAGTAATTTCTTCGTAGGCTCGCTGATCAGTGAGGAGTTGGATGAGATTCATCATGTAATCGAGTTAGTTTTGTTAGGGCTTGATCCCTAGTATCCACTATGTTCTGAGATTGATGTTGCTATGACTTTGTCATGCTTAATGCTTGTCACTTTGGGCCCGCTTGCCATGATTTCAGATCTGAACCATTTATGTTATCACCATTATATCCATGTTCTAGATCCGATCTTGCAAGTTATAGTCACCTATTACGTGTTATGATCCGGCAACCCCGGAGTGACAATAGTCGGGACCACTCCCGTTGATGACCGTAGTTTGAGGAGTTCATATATTCACTGTGTGTTAATGCTTTGTTCCGGTTCTCTATTAAAAGGAGGCCTTAATACCCTTAGTTTCCAATAGGACCCCGCTGCCACAGGATGGTAGGACAAAAGATGTCATGCAAGTTCTTTCCATAAGCACGTATGACTATTTAGGGAATACATGCCTACATTATATTTATGAACTGGAGCTAGTGCCGTATTGCCCTAGGTTATAAGTCTCTCATGATGAATATCATCCCACGAGTCATCGATCCAATGCATACGAATTTATCTTATAGTGTTCTTGCTAAGTTACTACTATTGCTACTGCTATCGTTACTGCTACAATATCACTACTATCACTGTTACCGTTACCATTGCTACTGGTGCTATCATCAAAACTATCATACTACTATGATACTAATCACTTTGCTACAGATAATTAATATCCAGGTGTGGTTGATTTGACAACTCAGGTGCTGATACCTTCAAATATTCTTTGGCTCCCCTTGTGTCGAATCTATAAATTTGGGTTGAATACTCTATCCTCGAAAACTGTTGCGATCCCCTATACTTGTGGGTTATCAAGACCTTTTTCTTGCGCCGTTGCCGGGGAGCATAGCTATATTTGTTGAGTCACTTGGGATTATTATCATATTATCACTATGAAGAATCTGAAGGATGCTAAGACTAAGATTTTTCCCTCAAAGACGAGGGGAGGTAAGGAACCGCCATCCGATTACGCTTTAGATTAATATACATTATAAGTAAACTTGCAACTCCACAACATGCTATTAATTCTGATATGTCGCAAGTTATTGATGACGCTACTTCTGCTATGAATGCTACTCATGATGATGCTAGTACCTTGCTTGATGATGATGTGCCACTAGGTGAATTTCTTGATGAACAAATTGCTAGAGTAAGACAACATGATATTGTTGAATCCGATGATGAACTTGAAACTGAAAATCTTGAAACACCTACTAGAACTAGTCCTCCTAGATATGAATTGCCAAAGGTACCGGAAGGTTATACTATGAGTGAGGAGGAAACTAGAGATATTCTTGCTTGTAAGATAGAGATGATCTAGACAAATTATTATGCAAGTATAAAGAAAGATCTCTAAATGATAAAATGAAATGTCATCCTAAGTTTGCTACTTCACCTATTGTTATTGCTAATAAGGATTATGAATTCTCTGTCGACCCAGAGTTAATCACTTTGGTTGAATCTGATCCTTTCCATGGTTATGAAACTGAAACTATTGTGGCACATCTTACTAAGTTGAATGATATAGCTACCCTTTTTCCTCATGATAAGAAGATTCGCTATTACTCTATTCTCAAGTTATTTCCGTTCTCATTAAAGGGTGATGCTAAAGCTTGGTACAATACTCTTGCTCCTGGTTGTGTGCGTAGTCCCCAGGATATGATCTATTACTTCTCTGGAAATATTTCCCTGCTCATAAAAAATAAGCTGCCTTGCAGGAAATATTTAACTTTGTGCAAATTGAAGAAGAGAGTCTCCCAAAAGCTTGGGGGAGGCTTCTCCAATTGCTTAATACTTTGCCTGATCATCCTCTTAAGAAAAATGGAATACTTGATATCTTATATAATGGACTAGCCGATGCTTCTAGGGGATTACTAGAGAGTTGTGCTGGTTGTGTTTTCAGGGAACGAACTATTGGGCAAGCTGAGGAATTACTGAATAACATACTGAAAAATTATAATGATTTGACTCCTCCTGAAACACCTATTAAACCCACTCCGAAGAAGAGGGGTATCTTATATCTCAGTCCTGAAGATATGCAAGAGGCAAAGAAATCTATGAAGGAAAAAGGTATTAAGGTCGAGGATGTTAAAAATTTACCACCTATCAAAGAAATACATGGGCTTGAAGCACCACCACCACCCAAGGTGGTAGAGGTAAAATCTTTAATGAAATTCAATGATAGTGATGATCCTCATAATATACATCCTAGTCAATGCCTTTATGAGTTTCATAATTACATTAGAAAGCAAGATCACTTCAATGCAAATGTTATGAAACAATTGAAATACAACTCTGATATGATTGCTCGCTTAAGTGACTTGTTATTTAGAATCTCAAATGATGTTAGAGGTGTAGGAAAGCATGCCCCTATGGTTCAAACTCAATTAGAACAAGTTGCTAAATCTCAAAGAGAGTTACTTGATGATATGAACAATAATATAAGTGACTTTGCTGTTAGAGTAGCAACCAAGGGAGATAAAATGACTCAGGAACCACTTTATCCTGAGGGACATCCAAAGAGAATGGAACAATATTCTCAAAAGAACAACACCACTACACCTAGCTCTTCTAAAAAGAAGAATAATAAGAAAAATGATAAGACTTTGCCTGCCTCTAGTGAACCTGAAGTAGAAAAACCTCCTGATAGTGATAATGAAGTTTCTATCTCTGATACTGAAACTCAATCTTGTAATGAACACTCACCTTATGATAATGAAAAAGATAATGATGAGGTTCATGAAAACACTCATCCAAATAATAAAGAACCAGATAATGATGTTGAGATAGAGCCAGCTGTTGATCTTGATAACCCACAACCTAAGAATAAAAGATATGACAAAAGAGACTTTGTTGCTAGAAAACATGGAAAGGAAAGAGAACCATGGTTGAAAAGCCTATGCCCTTTCCACCTAAGTCAACTAAAAAGAAAGATGATGAAGAATTTGAACGCTTTGCTGAAATGATTAGGCCAGTCTTTTTACGCACTCGCTTGACTGATATCTTGAAAATGCCTCCTTATGCAAAGTATATGAAAGACATCATCACCAATAATAGAAAAATACCAGAAGCTGAAATCTCCACTATGCTTGCTAATTACACTTTCAAAGATGGAGTACCTAAAAACTTGGAGATCCGGGAATACCAACTATACCTTGCTCCATTAAAAGAAATTATGTGAAAACTGCTTTATGTGATTTGGGAGCTGGTGTTAGTGTTATGCCTTTGTCTGTATATAAAAGACTTGATTTGAATAAACTCACACCTACTAAAATATCCTTGCAAATGGCCGATAAATTAGCTGCCATACCTATCGGTATTTGTGAGGATGTGCCCATTTTTGTTGCTAATGTTACTATTTTGACTGACTTTGTTATACTTGAGATGCCCGAGGATGAAAACATGTCGACTATCCTTGGTAGACCCTTCTTGAATAACGCAGGGGTTGTTATTGATTGCAATAAAAGCAATGTCACTTTTCCTATCATTGGTAATGAGCATACGGTGCACTTTCCGAAGAAACAATTCAAGTGAATGGTATTAATCTTATTGAGAAATCTCCGACAATCACTATTGGAAGTTTCAACTATCTCTACCTACTGTCAAAAAGAAATATGAAATGCTTATTGTTGGGGACATTCATATCCCCATTGAGGTAACTTAGTGATTTACGAAAGTTCTTCGGTTTCATGCTAATCAAAAGTGGTTGTTAATAAGACTTGATCAACCTTATTAATGGATCATTTAAGAGAGGTATGAAGTTGATGAATTTAGAAAGCACTACCTTCTATCCCTACCTTTTGTTTTCTGTTTTTATTAGTTAAAATAAAATAAAATGCCATGCTTTATTTGTTTTCTGAGTTTTCCGTGCAATAAAAAATTGACCCAAAAATAAAAGTTCTCGGAATGCTCTGAAAATCTGATACGTTTTTTCTCTCAATATTTTTGAATTTCTGGTGCAAATAATATCAGAGGGAGGTGCACTAGGTGGGCACAACCCACCTGGGTGCTCCAGGACCCCCAGGCACGCCCTGGTGGGTTGTGGTCCCCACATGGGCACCCTCACTTACTTCTGCTTCCCACATCTCTCCATTCACCTAGAAAAAAAATCACTATCTCTCTCTCTCTCTCTCTCTCTCTCTCTCTCTCTCTCTCTCTCTCTCTCTCTTGTTCTTGCTCCCGAAACCGCGGATTTCGATCTGTTTGCTCGAAGCTCCATTTCTGAAACTGTTTCGGGTATCTATTGCTTGGTATGTGACTCCTCCATGTGTCCAATTAGTTTTTGTTATTAGTGGTTTATATTTAGAATAATTATCTACTCTTGGTGCTGCTGTAGTTGAGCTTGCATGTTGAATTATTAGAGTTCTAAGTAGTTTGAATGCTTTCTATGGCCACTATACATCCCTATGAGTAGTTGCTATCATTCTTGTGAAGTTTTGTTGAGAAAAATTTTGTGGACTAAAAATTTCATAATTTTGTTCATAGGAAAAAGATGAATATCTTTAGGAAGTTTGCTTCCAAGAAGAACTCCAAGGGGGTTATTGGGCAGTCATCTGACAATGATCTTCATACCCCCGAGGTTGGCGAATTACGGCCGTGTGAGTGGCCGGACAATGAGTTCATGGAAGAGGCCGGAATCCTCCAAGAGTTCAACTAATATGCTGCTAATGTCGGCCTCACCGACTTCATCGTAGCTGAATGCGAATAGTATCATCTCCTCACAAATTCATTTGCGCAAAAAATTCATTTTCATCCTAGGAATAATCCCCCTGAGGTGTCATTCAACTTATATGTTGAACACCGCCAGATCCCACTTACTGAATTTTGTGACATATGCATGCTTCCTTCTAATGGGGGTATGGTAGAGCCTAGTGTTGGAAATATGCCCTAGAGGCAATAATAAAAGTGTTATTATATTTCATTGTTCATGATAATTGTCTTTCATTCATGCTATAACTGTATTATCCGGAAATCATAATACACGTGTGAATACATGGACCACAATACGTCCCTAGTGAGCCTCTAGTTGACTAGCTCGTTGTGATCAACAGATAGTCATGGTTTCCTGGCTATGGGCATTGGATGTCGTTGATAACGGGATCACATCATTAGGAGAATGATGTGATGGACAAGACCCAATCCTAAGCATAGCACAAAGCTCGTGTAGTTCGTTTGCTAGAGCTTTGCCAATGTCAAGTATCTCTTCCTTCGACCATGAGATCGTGTAACTCCCGGATACCGTAGGAGTGCTTTGGGTGTATCAAACGTCACAACATAACTGGGTGATTATAAAGGTGCACTACAGGTATCTCCGAAAGTGTCTGTTGGGTTGACATGGATCGAGACTGGGATATGTCACTCCGTATGATGGAGAGGTATCTCTGGGCCCACTCGGTAATGCATCATCATAATGAGCTCAAGGTGACCAAGGTGTTGGCCACGGGATCATGCATTACTGATGCGAGTAAAGTGACTTGCGATGCGAGGTGAACAAGGTATTGGGATACCGATGATCGAGTCTCGGGTAAATAACGTACCGATTGACAAAGGAATTGTATACGAGGTTTGATCGAATCCTCGACATCGTGGTTCAACCGATGAAATCATCGAGGAGCATGTAGAGCCAACATGGGTATCCAGATCCGCTGTTGGTTATTGCCCGAGAGTCGTCTCGGTCATGTCTGCGTGTCTCCCGAACCCGTAGGGTCTACACACTTAAGGTTCGGTGATGCTAGGGTTATTAGGAAGACTAGTATGTGACTACCGAATGTTGTTCGGAGTCCCAGATGAGATCCCGGATGTCACGAGGAGTTCCAGAATGGTCCGGAGGTGAAGTTTTATATATGGGAAGTTGTCATACGGACACCGGAAAGTTTGAGGGCTTATCGGTATTGTACTGGGGCCCCGGAGAGGTTCGAGGGTCCACCGAGGGGCCACCTCCCGGAGGGCCTATGGGCATAAAGGGAGGGAGCCAGCCTGGAGGGCTGGGCACGCCCCACCTTGGGCCCATGCGCCTAGGGTTGGGGAAACCCTAAGGCGCCCCTGCTTGGGGGGCAAGTTCCCCTCACAGCCGCCGCCCCCCCTTTAGATCCCATCTAGAGGGTCGCCCCCCCTTGCCCTTCCCTATAAATAGAAGGGTGAGGGAGGGCTGCTTGTACATATCTTCCAGCGCAGCCCTCCCTCCCAACACATCTCCTCCTCCGTTCGTGCTTGCGAAGCCACAGCCGAATCTTCTGCACCAACACCACCACGCCGTCGTCTTTGCCGTTGGGCGATCTTCCTCAACCTCTCCTCCCCTTGCTGGATCAAGAAGGAGGAGACGTCTCCCGTCCCATATGTGTGTTGAACGCGGAGGTGCTGTCCGTTCAGCACTTGGACATCGGTAATCTGAATCACGTCGAGTACGACTCCATCATCACCATCCCCTTGCAAGCTTCCACACGCGATCTACAAGTGGTATGTAGATGCAAACTCACTCCCTTGACTCGTTGCTTAGATGAACTCACAGATGGATCTTGGTGAAACCGTAGAAATTTTTTAATTTTCTGCAACGTTCCCCAACACCTAGGCCCTCAGAGTTTGATGGTTTTTACCGTACTATGGCAGTGGGGGATGAGATAGGAGTATCGAGCACCACTGCCACTAGCTCACAGTTTCCTGCGGTGCATTATTTTGCTTTATTTATCGCAAAGTGCTTGCTAGCGAGAGAGAAGGTGGGTTCGCTTAGCACCCCGAATTTTGCTGTTTTGCGTCGTGCACTTTGTGGCGACAACACTTTTAGCTTGGGAGCTATTGTAGCACGTCGCCTTCATCTTAACAGATTCAAGGGTAAAATACATGGGGGTATTTAAGCTACTCGTTTGGCGACTCACTTCAATGTGCAGATATGCCAGCATGATCACCCCTTGCCCAAGGTTTACTTAGACAGAGCAGCTATGAAGGACCACCAGTTTCTTGCTGCTGATTACCCTGATATTGATTTTCCTTACAATTTAGGTTTTAGTGAGATCACTCATGATGTTATCCCCTTGCCTACACCTGATTTGTTTGACTATGTTGCGGGATCGGATCTGAGTTATGCACGAGGAAATTGTAAACACTAGAACAACTTTGGCGGGCTGGGGCGGAGCCTCGGCGATGGGACCCTATGGTGCCTACTCCCACACTTCAACATTGGACCTCACGGCTTCTCTGTTGGTGATTACCAAGTTAGGCCAAAAGCCTAAGCTTGGGGGAGTACGTATTCCCACCGACATTACATTCATGTTCACACATTTCATTCCAGTTGTCGTTGTCCACACTTTTTTTATTGTATCATCCATGTTAGATTTATTTTCTTGTTTTCTTCTTGTGTGTTTGAAAAACTTTAAGAAAATTCGAAAATATGTTTCTCGCTTCTTTTTTATTTTTCTTCCTAGTTTAAATTGTTGTAGCACTAAAAAGAAAACCCAAAAAGATTTCCTTGTTCTTCTTTTACTTGTTGGGAGATTTCCTGTGTAAATAGTTTTTCTCGTTTTTGCTTTTTCCCTTTTCGTTTGCTTGTTTAAAAAAAAATAAAAACTCCAAAAATATTTCAGTGTGTTTCTCTGAATTTATTTATCTTTTATCGAGTCATACCGAGGAGAAGACCACGATGAAAATGTTGAGTGGCTCCCATTTGCATTGTTGATCTAACAACGCGCCCATATTACCTTGTCTTCTCCTCTTGAATAAAATGTTTGCAGATTCCAGCTTAGTCCACAACACTCTTGCAATATTATTATTTCAAATCGTTCAGTCGTGCAAGTGAAAGGCAATAATGACGATATTAGATGAACTGGTCGTGGCAGGGAGAAACTGGTATGAACTCAACTTGTTCTGTTTTTGTAAATATGTTTAACCAAGTATCCATGCTTCAGCCTATTATGATCAAACATGTTTGCAGTGACAATTAGAGATTATAGTTTCTCATGCAATGCATAAGTAGCGAGGAGTGAATAATGACTTATCTTGGATATCAACACCACGTTAAAATGATTGTGATGTAGTATGATGATATGGTATCCTCCTATGAATGTTCAAGTGGCTTGACTTGGCACATGTTCATGCATGTAGTTGAATCAAAACCAACATAGTTTCTATGATATTTATGTTCATGGTGTTCATATCCTACTCATGCTAGTATCCAATGTTACTTATTCATAATGCATGTTCATGACCGTTGTTGCTCTGGACGCTTCTCAACCTATTTGCTAGCCTTCGCCTATACTAAGTGGGAACTCTGCTTGTACATCAAAAAACTTTTTTCTCGAATACGCACGAGCCTGTGTACTATATATTAAAGAAGAAGAGTCAAGACGGCTAGTACAACACCTTTCGGCAATGTGCTACCACAGAAGATAGCACCCACATCCACCATGACAACACTGACAACTAACCCGCCTTGACCATACTCAAGCCAACAATGGCGAAGAGGACGGTCGCAGAGCACACAGGTCGCGTCCCCCTATACCAAACAACTCAAAAGACGACAAAAACACCAAACCAAACTAGCTCAACACACTCTCCACCCTTGGTGCCTAGAGGATCGGTGAGCAGACAGCAGGAGATAGCCTGACTCGGAGAAGACGCCGTCGGAGAGGTGTTGATGATGGAGTACATAGCGCCCCGGATGCTCATGTCCCCAGCAACACCCCGCGCATGACAACTTGGCACCCCAAGCCTCACCACCGAAGCGGGCGAGGCAACAAACCAGCTGCTCCTCTGGACGCACCCTGAGCACCCAGGAAACACCTCCAAGAAGGGGACGGCACCGAGACGCCGCCACTGCCTGGCCCGGCGAATTGAGCCTAGGGTTTCCCCTGGTGAAAGAACAGGGGCTAGACATGCCATGACAACGCCCCCAGGGAGGAGACGGCACCAATAAGTGTCATCGTTGCTCGCAGCCGCAGCCACGCCGGATTTCTCCTTGGCCATGTCCATCAACGTCCGGAGCGCAGCAAACTAGAAGGGAGGGCAAAGTTACCACCTTGGGCCATCACTGTGGAGATGGGGGAGCCGGATGTCGTCACGCCGCCAACCGGCGAGTCCACCGCAGCCCCCGGTCAGGGAAGACCAGGGCCTGCATCCACCTAGTACAGCCCCGCCGCCCTCACGGCTAGGGAATGTAGCGCCGCTCGGACACCGCACCACAACTAGCCATGATGCCCGGCCATCCACCTCGTCGCGCCTTTGCCCCAGGAAGAGGAGGGCGAGTCCAGCGCGGCCTGGGGCCGCCGCCCCAGCGTACCATCCCCGGAGCACTAGCAGGATCCTCGACGCCGCCCGCAGCCCGGCGGCTAGATTCGGCCGAGCCAGAGCAGGCCGACCCGCGGCCACGCGTAGCCCTTCGCGCCGTGCACACTCCAACCGACCACCAGCGAGCCACCCATCCCATGGCCATGACGCCAGATTCGAGCGAGCCGGCGTGGCCAAAACTACCATCTAGCAGCACTAGATCCAGCAGTCGCGCTGCCCCAGCAGCCGGCACACCACCGCCAGGTCTCGGGGCCACCGCCCCGGTGTCCGCCCGCCGTCGACTGAGCGCATTGTCCAGGGCCAGTGCGCCATGCCAATAGGGGGTCTCCTCGCGCTAGAGGAGAGGGCCCGCCGCCACCGGCCACCGCGCGGGCTTTGACCGGCGATGTTGCCCAACGGCGGCGAGGGGAAGGCCTGGAGTAGGAGGGTGGCGGCGGCGGTGGTAGGGTTCGCCCGAGCCGCCCCCTGGGAGCAACATGGGCGTTGAGCCGAACACCAGATCACGGTACTCAAACTGTTTCCGGGCAAGACTATGCAAAATAGTATTCGTACATCAAAAACCTGAAACCCAAGTTATTCCAGATGAGTCCACCATACCTACCTATATGCGGTATTACCCTGCCGTCCTAAGTAAATTTGCATGTGCCACCTCTAAAAACTTCAAATAAATATCCTTTTTGTGTGCCTGGATCGTTCATGGAACGACAGGAGGTAGTCGGTATCTTCCATGCTAAGCGGGTTATTCTCAGGTCGAGTGTTTATTCACTTGCCATCACACGAGAAAAGGGTGGTAATAGGGATGCTCAGTCCCAAACTGCAAAAAGAAAACAACTTACAAATAATCAAACAAAAACTGAGTCATAACCTTTACATTTCTGCTTGGGAACCGCTACTAGAGTGCTTAGCATGGAAGATATTGATAACTGATGGTCGTGAAGTGAATGAGAAGGGTGCATGTCTCAAAATATCATTTACCTCTGTTTTAAAACTTGAGCTCTGGCACCTCTGCAAATCACTGCTTCCCTCTGCGAAGGGACTATCTATTTACTTTTATGTCGTGTCATCACCTTCTCAAATAAACGCTAGAACCTGAGGGCACTGCTGTCATGCTGATGCATTGTGTATAGCTAATGTTGGGTGCATCATGCCTGGAGCTTTTCTACCATGAATTACAATGTTTTGTCGCTGCTTGAACTTTGGGGGTGCTCTGCATTTATGTTTTGCGGTCTCAGAAAGGGCTAGCGAGATACTACTATTGTCATATTATATCATGGCTGTTTTGACAACGTGTTGCTATTTGAGATATCTTATTATTGCTCTCTAGTTGTTTATGTCATTGATATGAGTTAATATAATTTTTAAGAGTTATTGTTGACATGGTTAGTTATAATCCTTGCTGAAAACCTGAGTGTTGTTTAAGCTTATTTATGAAACTAGAGCAAAAGAGTTTGTAAAAGTTTTTCTTTTTCACTTTCAATTTATCAACTGAATTGCTTGGGGACAAGCAAAGGTTTAAGCTTGGGGGAGTTGATACGTCTCCAATGTATCTACTTTTCCTAACGCTTTTCCTCTTGTTTTGACTCTAATTTGCATGATGTGAATGAAACTAACCCCGGACTGACGCTGTTTTCAGCAGAACTACCATGGTTGTTTTTGTGCAGAAATAAAAGTTCTCGGAATGGAACGGAACTTTGCGTGGATTTTTTTATATCAAATAAGAGAATTTATGGAGCCAGGAGGAACCTGAGGGGGGCACCTGGGTGGACACAACCCACCAGGGCGCGCCAGCCCCCCAGGCGCGCCCTCGTGGGTGGTGCCCATCTGGTGGCCCCACTGACCCCCAAACCGACGCTATAAAATCCCATATTTCTAGAAAAAATAGGGGAGAAAGAATTATCGCGTTTCACGAGACGGAGCCGCCGCCGTGTCCTGTTCTTCATCCGGTGGCCAGATCTGGAGTCTGTTTGGGGCTCTGGAGAGGGGGGTCTTCGATCTTCGTCATCACCAACACATCTCCATCGCCAATTCCATGATGTTCCCCACTGGGAGTGAGTAATTCCTTCGTAGGCTTGCTGGTCGGTGAGGAGTTGGATGAGATTCATCATGTAATCGAGTTAGTTTTGTTAGGGCTTGATCCCTAGTATCCACTATGTTCTGAGATTGATGTTGCTATGACTTTGTCATGCTTAATGCTTGTCACTTTGGGCCCGGTTGCCATGATTTCAGATCTGAACCGTTTATGTTATCACCATTATATCCATGTTCTAGATCCGATCTTGCAAGTTATAGTCACCTACTACGTGTTATGATCCAGCACCCCAGAGTGACAATAGTCGGGACCACTCCCGGTGATGACCGTAGTTTGAGGAGTTCATATATTCACCGTGTGTTAATGCTTTGTTCCGGTTCTCTATTAAAAGGAGGCCTTAATACCCTTAGTTTCCAATAGGACCCCGCTGCCACGGAATGGTAGGACAAAAGATGTCATGCAAGTTCTTTCCATAAGCACGTATGACTATTTACGAAATACATGCCTACATTATATTTATGAGCTGGAGCTAGTGTCGTATCGCCCTAGGTTATAACTATATCATGATGAATATCATCCAACGAGTCACCGATCCAATGCATACGAATTTATCTTATAGTGTTCTTGCTAAGTTACTATTGTTGCTACTGCTATCGTTTCTGCTACAATATCACTACTATCACTGTTATCGTTACCATTGCTATTGCTGCTATCATCAAAACTATCGTACTACTATGCTACTAATCACTTTGCTACAGATAATTAATCTCCGGGTGTGGTTGATTTGACAACTCAGCTGCTAATACCTTCAAATATTCTTTGGCCCCCCTTGTGTCGAATCTATAAATTTGGGTTGAATACTCTACCCTCGAAAATTGCTGTGATCCCCTATACTTGTGGGTTATAATGGCGATGTTTCTTGGAAGTCTTGCAACCAGACCATCTTAACAAGGTCAACAATGGAAGCGCAGCTCACAACACTAGATACAACTACGGTCGAAGTAGATTGGCTTCGTCAACTCTTGAATGACTTACCGGTTGTTGAGAAACATGTACCGGGTATTCTTATGAACTGCAACAATCAAACTGTAATCACGAAAGTGAGCAGCTCAAAGGATAACATGGAGTCATCAAGACACGTTCAGAGAAGGTTAAAGTCTGTCAGAAAAATGTAAAACTCTGGAGTTATTGCATTGGATTATATCCAAACGTCTAAAAATCTGGCAGATCCTTTTACTAAGGGTCTATCACGTAGTGTGATAGATACTGCATCAAAGGAGATGGGTATGAGAGCCACAATATGAGTTGTTCACAGTGGTAACCAAGTCTATGTGATCAGAGATCCCGTGAGTTAAATGTGGCAGACAAGCTGTTGGTCAACTGAGAGGAGAGTATCCTTACTATTAATAATACCACTCCATGAAGATGCAATACTCTCCTAATCTGCATGGCAGGTTGATGTATATCTTAATGTGTTCTAAGAGGCTCATTGATGCAGAGATGTTGTCCTGCAGAACATCTTTTGAAGACCATACCTATATGAGTCTGATTGTTAAACATCGCAATCTATGAGAGTATGGTGCTCTCTAGTAAACTCATCAAAGGTCTCGGAGTATGACGCATAAGATCCACCCACGGGGAAGACCCGCGGTGGTCTAGTATCGGTCAAGGCTTTGTGTGAAGCTAGATTCACAGAAAACTTGCAGTTCAAGGCCCAGTCCACTGTTCAAGTTGCTTACTAGTGTAGCATAGAGTTCTAGGTGGAAGTTCAACTTAACAGTCTCCACTGCAGTACCCGTATATAAAACAATGTTTTTGGAACCAAAGGCAATTTTTGTGTGCCTCTGGGATCTGGTGGAGGATTGCTGGAATTTTGTCTATTTTGGGTCAACCCAATAGCAGTTCCAGAATTCCTAATAAACCCTAGAGGTCCATGCAGCCCATTCGTGCAAGGCAAGACGTGGAACCAAAGTTTAGTCCCACATTGCTAGTTTGGTGGGATTTGGACCTCCTTATAAGGGAGGTTGTTTTCCCACATGTATGAGCATGAGAACAAGAGGGACATTCACGCGCGCTCCTACTCCACCGCCCGCCACGTCACGCCGCGCAGCGCCGCGGGTTGCGGGAATGAGCTGAGCTGATGTCTAAATTTTTGCCATGCACGGCTGGTACACGAAAGTTGTTTTTGCTATAGTGGACACTGAATGTGAACGGTGCATCCCTTCAGCTGCTAGCTGTTTCACTTCGCCTCCCTCTCTTCGTTTCACCTCCCATCACTGCCCGTTCGCCTGCTTCTTCTGTGCCTATAAAAGAGAGGTCGCTCCTCTCGAGAGAGACACACTAGAACATCTTCCTCTCGCCACCGAGTTCCTGAGCACTAAGCTACTGCCACGGTCTTCCCCATCCTGGCTTGCGGCGTGCGTTGCGGGTCGGGACAGTAGGCCTCCGAAACCCCATCTCTCTGAGTTCTGTATGGGAGAAGGGTGATAAGATTTTTGGGGAGCGCTCTGCGCGACAACTGACCTGTTCATCACGGACGCCCCGGACTCCGACGACTTCTTCCCCGACGTCGACAACCTTTTTGACAACATGGCCGATGAGGACGTCGACCCCAAGACCAGTGCTTCTGACGATGTTATGTGCGTTCTCATACTCTTTCCGTTTGAGATTTTGTCACAGTTTCTTGCTCTAGTGTCTACTCTAGATATGTTCCGTTCTAGTTCATATATGCAGATGCCATTTACGTTCTCTTTGTCAGATTGCATGACTTGTTTTATCCCTACTATAATAGTCATGTTTTATCTAGTGTTTTTGTTAATAAAATCATTCGGTAAATTGGTCATATTTCCAACACTTTTTTTGGAAAAGGAGGAAGACCCCTGGCCTCTGCATCTAGGCGACGCATGCAGACATTTTATTAATTATTCACAAAAGACCTTATAAAGAAATACAACAGTAATTCTGAAGCCACCGTCTAGGCAACATCTGTCGCTACTCCTATCCAGTTGATGAAGGGATGCTGATAGTCCGGGCCTAATACCACAGACCTCGCAGCCAAACCTAACATCTAAGACCTGAGGCCCCAACCAAGCCACTTGCCGGGTATGGGGCACACACCGGTCCTGTGTGCTCTCAGAGACCGCCGCCGCCAGCCACCACCACTCCATCTTCAGAGCTGTACTGACGCATCATCCTTGCCCGGTCTAGCTGCCGTCGACGCCACCATGTCGCCAAACGGCACCGCCTCCCTGCGCGTGAACTGCTGAGCACGTCGCGGTCGCCGCCGGTACCCCTCAGCACCATGCCGCCAAGTACCACCAGCCGACACAGCTTGAAGTCTCTGGAAGATCTGTCGTGCGTAGCACCTGCCGACCAGGCATGACAAAGCGTAGCACCTGTCGGCCAGGCATGACAAAGCGTAGCACCTGTCGGCTAGGCATGACTTGACATCTCCACTGAAGCTCACCTCCTGCCTTTGACTTCCAACGCTGCCCCACAAACGATGCTCCCAAGAGAGAAACAACACCATAGTGCCGCCATCGTCCGATCTGGAAAACCAGATCCTAGGGTTTTCCCCGGAGCAGCACGAGTGGGTCGACAGTAGTTACAGGACGATGCCTTCATCAAGGTAACAACGCAGACCGCTGCCATCGTCCGCCGTCGGCTCGGTTTTCACCGGCAACTATTTCTCCCCGACTCGCAACCGGGACTAGATTGCAGATCTCGAGATCTGCTCACCCAACCTCAGGCCGAGCACCTCCGAAGTGGGAGATGAACACTACCGCCAAGCCCAGGGTCGCCGTCCCGGGTGCCCGCGTGATGCAGATCAAGACCATGAGCGCCACCGCGATCCGAAGCCGAACCGGAGGTTGAGCGACTGCAACACCGCCGCCGCCACCCGCTGCGACTACAGACCCGCTGCCACACTCCAGCCGCCGTTGTCCGCCATCACCGCCAAGAAGATCAAGATCGGAACCGCCGCGCGATCTTGAGCGGTACCGACGCTAGCGAAGACCGCCGTTGCCGAGCCGCTCGGGCTTTGCCCTGGCGGCGTCACCAGCGGCGGAGAGGAGTGGTGGCGAAGGAGCGGAGGAGGAGAGAGGGACGCCCGATGCAAGCGGCGGCGGCGCGAGGAGCGGGTAGGAGGAAGGATCCGACGGCAATATTTCCAACACTAAAATGCTAATATTGTGTGTCTGTGGGAGGTTAGGATATGTATGTCAATTAACATATTGTAGCATGACCAGTTGTGATCACGATTTGATTCCCACAATCTGTCGTAATCCTATACGCGGTCAAGCATCGTCGTATTGGTAGTACTAGCACACATGTCCGTGCGTTGTAACGGGAGAGAGATTTTGTGTGTTTATATAAACATTCATCAATGTAACACGCCAGAATCCGTCAGGTGCCACCCAAAGACGACATAGAGACGAATGCCAAGGTCAAAATGTATATCAACAAAAACTTCACAATTAATGAGTTTGCCTTTCTTTTAATTTTTTGGATTATCATGTAACTGACAGCCTTAGGAGGGTCTTCCTTTCTTGATTGTCTGTGTTTTGGCATCGATGTTTTTTATTATGCACTTGTATGAAGCAGGATCAATAACGCTTAGAGAGAATTTATTTTGTATTTACTTTAAAGGACGTGCAAGTATATATGTTTTCACCGTGCGTGTCCTAATCCGTGTATATATGCTAGTATAACATTGTCTAATCCTTATTCATCTACGTGTGATGTTTGTTATTTTTTCAGTTTTGTCATTATGAGTTTGTGAGGGAGATAAATAAAGTAAAATCAAACTTTTTTTTGTAGGCGAGTCAAACTGAACTTTAAAAAACAAAAATAGTTCAAGAGAAGAAACCGGTGGATCCCCGTGATGGACCTAGATTTTATCGGTCAACAGCTGCAACTTCAGCTGGTCTAGAAGAAACCGGACTCAACAGTATGGACTTCGTCTTCGCAGCCTTATCCTCCTTCGTCGGCGCTGTGGACACCGACGGATCCCCCCGCACCCTCCAGCACATCGCCGGATCCCACTCCTCCGGCCATGGCGGTGTCATCTGCCCAGTCCAACCTGCTTGAGGCCACCGGCGCCTAACCGTTGAACACACCGCCGCCACCGGGATCCCTCCCGCTCGGCTATGGCACACCTTCCACTCCCTCCGCTCCACCAGCCATGGTGGGCTCATCTGCTTCGGCTCATCTGCTTCGCCTAGCATGGATGGTCACTTCTCGTTCCTTTTTTCCTCTCAAGATATGCTCTGTTTCTCCTCCCGCTCGAGGCCGCCGTCGCTCCAGCTCCATATGCTGCAGGTGTCTTTTTTCTGCTTTGGCTTGTTTGATTGTAATTCGAGAACGTATTTAAGTTGCTAGGATATGATCTAGAAGAGCAGGGTGGGACTATTAATCACAAAAGTAGTATCTAATTTTAGCACATGGAGCAACTTTTTTAGTAGCGTCCCGTAACAGAAATATAGATTCTGGCCCACCTAAGCTCCAGACCGCACGTGTTCGAATCCACGCATCTAGTAGCAAAGGCCCATCTGGCTGTCAATCGAGGCGAGGCTTGCTAGCGATCGGCCCATCTGGTTGTCAATCGTGCGTGGCGAGACTTGCTAGCGATCGATCGTTGCCTCCCGGAAGCCTGCAGGGATATAAACATCAATTAGTACCACCTCGGGTAGAGAAAATATATATCGTAAAAGCGTATTACGAACAGGCGGAAGCGTATTGTGACGGTGAACCCGAAGATCCAATCCGTACCACCTCGGGTAGAGAAAATCTCTACCTAATAATAAAGCACCGTGGGTTTCTGGTCGTCCGTCGTTAGTCCTTTTTGCAAAAAAGCCCCCCTATTTCTTAGAAATTAAGCCGCAGTCCTATTTTAATGTGTTACTGAAGAAAACGGTTGGATTTTGCAAAAAGCCCCCTGCGTCCATTGCGTTCTCCGCCGCCGCTTATCCATTGCCGTACTCCACCGCCGGGCACGCCGCTTGTTGCCGACGCTCATGAGCCGCCCTCCACTGCTTTGCACGCGCCTCGCTTGCCGCCGGCGTCCCACGCCGCCGAGGCCGAAATGGGCGCGCCTTGTGGCGGCGTCGAGGGCGCGGCGACAGGAGTCGTGGAGTCGCCAAGGTTCGGCGCGGTTTGGCCTTAAGACGAAGTGAAGCTTCATGGCGCGCTGCGGCGAGTGAGTTTAGCCGGCAACTCCTCCCGCCGCTGGCGGCGCCTTCGCCGAGGCGCCACGGCGGAGGAGGATAAGGCGGTCGGCGTGCTTTCGGGCTAGGGCGAGGCACGCGAGAGGCGAAGCTGCGGCGGCGTAAGCTTCAGCGTAGCGGCCGAGGCAGATCGGGTCTCTCGAAAGCCGGCTCGGTCTTTGGTACGGGCGAGAGAGGCTGAAGCGAGGCGACTGGCGCGTCTCTGCGCGCGACGCAGCGAGATAGATAGGACACGGCGCGAGTCTTCTTGGTCTCCGGTGGTGCGCGCGGCGACACAGTGGCGGGACGAGGCGAAACGCAGGCCTCGCCGGATCTGGCGGAGAAAGCGGTGAACGGAGGCGGCGGCGGCGGGGCTGCAAGGTCAAGCGGGGAAAATTCGAGAAGAGGCGGAGAAGGAGTAAGGAGATAGAAGAAGAAGAGGACGACAGAGGAGGCGGACTGGTGGAGCTCGTGCTCGGACGAGCTGCTTGCTAGCGTGGAGGAGGCCAGGACGGGCGCGGGGCTGCAGGAGCGGAGGCGGGCGGAGCTCCTGTTGGCGGCGCCATGGCCAAGCTCGGGTGACGGCGGCTGGGACGCGGGGCTCCGGCAGGCGAGGCGGCGAGCTGCGGTGGCCGGCGAGGATGGGATGAAACTGGGGCGGAGAGGTCTTGGGCGGCTGGATCGGAGCGAGGCCTGCAGGCGGCGGCAGTTGGCGTCGATGGCCATGGCGGCTCCCTATTGCAGCGGGACAGAGTGAGTGAGAGCCGCGTGAGAGTGAGAGCAACGCTCGGCAGCCTCTTCTCCCTCGTCCACGCTATTGCCATCGCCATTCTCTGTTCCATGTATTGCTTTGCTGCTTGTTGCTTGCTCCAGGAGTAGTACACCATTTTGAAGATGCAAGTGTCTGAATTCCAAAAAGTTCTTGTTTGCTCCATGTATTGCTTGCTCCAGATTTTGCTTCCTGCTTGCTGTCCGAGAATGCCATGAACGCTTGGATTGCCAGGGGCAGTGCTATCTTCTAATGTGGAAACTGTTTTCTTTTCTCTATTTTACAAATATTATAGGGACAAAAGGAGTTTATTCGAGAGTGTAGCGTTACCGATGATGCATGTTAAACCACTGAAATGCGTATATCCCGTTGCAACGCACGGGCATGTGTGCTAGTATATATCGTAAAAGCGTATTACGAACAGGCGGAAGCGTATTGTGACGGTGAACCCGGAGATCCAATCCGTGCTTTATTATTAGGGAGAGATTAGTAATATCAATACTGCCACATGAGATAGGCTGCTCGAAACATAAGCATACACTCTCTTCGTAAAAAAATATAAGAGTGTTTAGATCACTATAGAGAGAGTATTATCAGGTAGAGCACGTTGACTAACACAAACTAGATAAGCAACCCCTAACGAGAATCACGAATGCGATCGGCGAGTGAAAGCGATGGATGCATTTGGAGAACAGGTAGCCACGTCAACATTACCATTGCTTGTCTGACTGACCAACTGGTGTAGAACTTTCATTTTATTAGGGTCGGTATGGATGTTACCTTCCCTCCCTGCCGGTATCTCTCACCAAAAATGCTAGACTTGCAACCAATACAGGGCTTTACAGACTGATTTCATCTATTGAGCAATCATAAACTTGCCCTTGTCCCCTTCGCCCCGATTTTCAGGGGGTGGGCCGGCTCCATCAACTATTGATCAATCACAAACACACAAGTTACTCCGTCCCTGTAAAACCCTGTAAGTTACTCTACGTGTAGCATTGCCGATCACACATAATGTAGAAGCACAACTACACAAGTGGACGCCGCCCCATACATGAAAGGCCCACCCATACACACACTGTAGCCCTCGTATGACATTAACTGTATGCCCCCGCGTCGCCTAACCTAGGCGACACGGGGGGTGATCCGCCGCCGCCGGAGGCCACGCCCGTAGCCTGGCCAGTGACGGCGGCGGCGGGGCTTTCCCCCTCACGTGGTGGCTGCGTCTTCCCCTGGCGACGGCGACGCATGGAACTGCGGGGCACCGGCGGCGTGGAGTGTCGGGTTTCCGACGGCGAGTGTGACAGCGGCGTCAGCGCAGGCGCGATACCGTGGCAGAGGAACTCCTGTGGCGGTGGCCCAAATCGCAGATCTCGCCGTACCCAGATGGGCTTCGGCAGGACGGCGGATCTGGTGAGTGTCTACAGGCGGGCATGGTGGGCCTGACGACGCCGGCCTAGGCACCATGGTCGTGCCATGGCCGGTCAGGCGGCGGCGGCCTGGATTCTCCGTCCAGTCCCCAATAGCGATGACGGCGGTTCGTGTACAAGTTGCTTGATGGAGGTCCTCTGTTCGGATCCGGGTGAAAACCTGGCCAAGGGTGGCAGTGACGGCGCTGTTATGCGCCGTTTCCTTCTTGAAGGCATCGCCAAGGAGAAGTTCAAGACAGCTATCTGCTACCTCCGGGGGAAACCCTATATCAGCAGATCGGATGATGGCGGCACTCTTGTGTCGTTCCCCCTTGGGGGCGTCATTCTTGGAGGTGTACGCGGACTCGAGGGAACGGTGGTTGGTTTCTTTGGTGAGCGGTGCTTCATCTTAAACATTGATGGCGGCCGATCTCGGCAGCGTGGTGCAGTGGAGACTTGGCGTCCGATGCTTGGAGATGGACTCGCGCAGGAGGAGGACGTTGTCTAGCGTCATGGTGGCATCGATGGCAGAGTGGCCTGACAAGGTAGAACCCTCAATATCTGCTCTGAAGACGGACCTGTGGAATGATGGCGGCAATGACACATGTGAGTGCGTCAGACCGGTTTGTGCCCCAGACCCGGTATGTGGCTCGGCTAGGGCTTCCGGCTTTTGATGATAGACTTACGTGAGTGGTCTGGGTATTTGGCCTAGTTAACACCGCTTCATCATATGGATAGAAGCAGTGACATATGTTGTTAAGATGGCGAATTCAGGCATATTGTTGTAATACTTTGTAAGGTCCTCGAGAATAATTAATAAAGTGACCGCATGCATTCCCAGATGGCCGGGGTTATCCTACGTTTCTAAAAAAAACTGCACAAGTGCTGAATCTCAATCAACGGAGAGCACGTGAACACACCCAAACCCAATCATATTCGCGGTGTGGATGAGACTGTCAACGCAGCGGACGCGATCGTACTAAGTTGCGTACAAAGCGGGCTACTTACAAGTCAAAGTCAGACAAGCATGCCTGCGTATTTGCAGCAGCCTGCGATGTTTTTTCTTTCAAGAACACGCCGAAGGCACAGCAGCCTGCGTGTAAACAAGGGAAGGGCAGTGTACACCGTGCATTCTCACGTAGTACGTGCCCCACACCCCACCCCAGCGGCGGCTACAGGCCTATAAAACCACGCACTGCCGTGCCACGACGTCCCGGCGATCCATCCATTAATAACTCTGTGCTAGAGCTCATAAACCGCAGACTCCCCCGCCCACCCAGCTATAGACAAGCGCGCGCCCCGACCGAAGGCATGGCCGGCACGGTGGAGGACAGCGGGAAGACGGCGCCGTCGTCTCCGGCCGGGCTCCGCGGCGCCGACCTGGGCCTGAGGGTGCTGCTGTTCGCCGTCTCGCTGTCGGGGCTCGTCGTGCTGGTCACCGCCAAGCAGACGGAGATGGTGCCCCTGGTCCTGACGCCGCCGTTCAGATTCGGGCCGGTCCCCGCCCAGTTCAAAGACTCGCCAGCGCTCATGTACGTGAGTCGATCGTCGTGTCATGCGTACCTCCTGTCCTACGGGGATTAATAAACTTCCACGTTGGTACGTATGGTGGATATAATAACATGGACTGCTGATGCTTATGGTGTACCCTGTCTACGTGTGGCTTGCAGTTATCTTCTCGTGGCGCTGTGCATGACGAGCTTGTATAGCCTTCTGACGGCCGCCAGCTCCGTCAAGTCCATGTCAAGCTCGGCTTCCTGTGCCAAGGGGATCTTCGTCCTCATTCTGCTTGATGTGGTGAGTAACTTCTGGTTTGAATGATTTGTTCTAACATGTGCAGTTGCACGCAGGCCACTGGTTGATGTAACGATCCTATGTGTAACCATGGCAGGTTTACGCGGGCATCATGGCGTCGGCGACGGGCACGGCGGGCGCCGTGGCCTGGGTGGGGCTGAAGGGCAACTCGCACACGCGGTGGAACAAGATCTGCAACATCTACGACAAGTTCTGCCGCCACATCGGCAGCGCCACCTGCCTCGGCCTCGTCGCCTCCATCATCCTCGTCCTCCTCGTCTTCCTCAACGCCTACTCCCTCTACCGGAGAAGCCGCTGATCGGACCAGGCGTCCAGCCCCACTCCTTCGTCCGGCTGGCGGGACAAATTTCATGTGCCCTGCATGTCATCCATCGGCTTTGGTGAGCTTTGCCGGCGGGCGGTTAGTTGTATAAAAGATGCTACGTGTTCCTGTGGCTGTGGAGTGCTCTACGATATGCGTGTGTGCGTGCGTGTACATGTGCGTTGACGTTTATCCTTGTTTGTTTGATTGTTTCTACAACACGTTGCTCTGTGACAGTAAGCACGACTTTTATCGGCCAAAATCACAGTTCTAACCTTTGTGACATAGTTTAGCATGATTTAACCCTGTTTTGAAAAAACGGATTGACCCCTTTCCCTTTTGCTATCGCCATCAACGTCGGCGGTAGGGTTTAACGTGCTACCATCAAGGTCTATGGTGGTTGGAACCTAGTCACCTTCACGGTACTGCTGACATAGACAAGTGGTTAGCACATTAAACCCTACGCCGGCGTCCTTGGCGGTGGGCACCTAGAGGGGGTAAGTGAATGGGGGCTTGGGTGGGCTGTAGGGCATGTAACCGTAAAGCCAAGGTCCTCACAGTAGGGTACTAAACTCATCCTAAAACGGTACTGGAAGTTCCCGTACGTTTCTGCGGGCGTAGGGCATGTAACCCTATCGCCAAGGACCTTAGCCATAGGCCCATGTAGCCACTCCAGAGCTCATTTACCATTTTGTCTAGCACACAATTGACATCAAATAGAAATATAATTCAGTATAATAGTAACATTCAAATTCCACCACACAACAATTGTCCATCACACGACAGTTTAATCACAAATAGTTCAACATAGCGTGTTCAACATACAAAGTTCAACACGACCAAATATAAGATTCTCAAATACTACATAGTAAGCAAGTGTCCATATTACTTTCTTCCCCTCTTGCTTACTCTCTTTGTGCGACCCTCATTTGGTTTGAGACCGCCTCGAACACACTCTCTTTGGAAAGGCGATGGACTCTAAGGATCCTCTATAGGCCCCCTCCTCATTTGGGATGGCTGAGTGAGTCGAGGTCCATCTGGCAGTTGTGAAATAATAATCTTGTTGTAGTCCTCGTCATGTGGATCATGTTCATCGTCATTCTCCTTCTCTTTCTCGAATTCCTCCACTTGTTGAGACAAGGTGACATGGCTAGAGGAGGAGGAGGAGGAGGCCCCAGTAGCATGCGCGAGATGGCACACGCAGGCTCGAAGCAAAACCACCACAGAGATGTGGCCCCGGTCGCGCATGCGCCCCACCATGGACCCCCGAGCAAAAGCGTCCAAGTACGTACCACATGCATAGGTCCGACGGGCAGGAGCATGCCATGGAGCCATCGGCGCGCGGCGTAGTCGGACAGACTCGACGCACGCCCTGCTTGGCGCAACCGAACCAGCCCGGCGGGTGGTGAAGAGGCTGACGGGCGGGTCTAGCTAGCCCCTCACGCGCGGGGCAGGCGTGCGAGACACCTGCACCCGTGCGATATGAGGCACCATATGATGAGTGCCCCGTGTGAGCCCTCGGTCCACCCGTCATGGACCGCCCACCCAAGTCTCTCGGGTGCTCGTCGTCCGGGCAGATCAGACGGCGCGGTCCAATGGACAGGAGCGCGCCATGACGCCATCGACATGGGGTGCAATCGGACAGACTCGACGCAGGCTCCGCCTAGCGCAACCGAACCAGCCCTCCGGGGGGCAAAGATGCCGACAGGCTGGTCTGGCTGGCCCCTCGTGTGCAGGCAAGCGTGTGAGATGCCACATGCGCCCGCGACGCGGGCACCCACGTGACGGTGGCCCCGCATGATCCCTTGGTCCACCGATCATGGACCGCCCAGCCAGGTTGCCCAGGTCCGCACCATCTAGGCAGATCGGACAACGCGGAGAGCACCTGAGAGCCCTACGCAACACGCCACCTAAAAATGAATGACGCGGAGGCCCTCTTCTCCCTCGAAGGCCCGGGTACTCCAGCATCCTTTATAGGAGTGGAGAAGGTTTATCTTGTATGCTCAAGAACTATGATGGGGGTTGGATAGACACAAGTATTCATGTTAGCACTCAATGCTCCATGGGTGTCCCACCTGTTAGCTGCTGAGGATTGCTTGGTGTTTATGAAAGCTGATAGTAGGAGTGCAACACGACTAAATGATATTTTGAATAATTATAGTCTTGGATCTGGACAAAGGATGAAAAAATAGAAAAGCTTAATTTTCTTTAGCCCGGACTATGGGGCTTCGGCTAAGAGAGGGGTTAAGACTATTGGAAGTATGCCCTAGAGGCAATAATAAAATGGTTATTATTATATTTCCTTGTTCATGATAACTGTCTATTGTTCATGCTATAATTGTATTAACCGGAAACCGTAATACATGTGTGAATACATAGACCACAACATGTCCCTAGTGAGCCTCTAGTTGACTAGCTCGTTGATCAATAGATGGTTATGGTTTCCTGACCATGGACATTGGATGTCATTGATAACGAGATCACATCATTGGGAAAATGATGTGATGGACAAGACCCAATCCTAAGCATAGCACAAGATCGTGTAGTTCATTTGCTAGAGCTTTTCTGATGTCAAGTATCTTTCCTTAGACCATGAGATTGTGCAACTCCCGAATACCGTAGGAATGCTTTGGGTGTATCAAACGTCACAACGTAACTGGGTGACTATAAAGGTGAACTACAGGTATCTCTGAAAGTATCTGTTGGGTTGGCACGAATCGAGACTGGGATTTATCACTCCGTGTGATGGAGAGGTATCTCTAGGCCCACTCGCTAATGCATCATCATAATGAGCTCAATGTGACTAAGGAGTTAGCCACGGGATCATGTGTTATGGAATGAGTAAAGAGACTTGCTGGTAACGAGATTGAATGAGGTACGGCAATACCGACAATCGAATCTAGGGCGAGTAACATACCGATGGACAAAAGGAATTGTATACGAGATTGATTGAATCCCCGACATCGTGGTTCATCCGATGAGATCATCGTGAAACATGTGGGAGCCAATATGGGTATCCAGATCCCGCTATTGGTTATTGGCCGAAAAGATGTCTCGTCATGTCTGCATGGTTTGATGTCTACTACACAACTTTATTCTTGTAGACACATGTTGGGCCTCCAAGCGCAGAGTTTTCTCATCAAAACTTGGGGGACTAAAAATATCATATTCATCAAATATAGCATCCCCAAGCTTATGGCTTTGCATATCATTAGCATCATGGATATTCAAAGAATTGATACTAGCAATATTGCAATCATGCTCCTCATTTAAATATTTTGTGCCAAAAATGTTGTTGACTTCTTCTTCTAACAACTGAGCACAATTTTCCGAACCATCATTTTCAAGAAACATATTATAAAGATGATCAATAATATGATGCAACCTTAACTCCATTTTCTTTGTAGTTTTTATTTTATAAACCAAACTAGTGATAAACAAGAAACTAAAAGATTCGATTGCAAGATCTAAAGATATACCTTCAAGCACTCACCTCCCCAGCAACGGCGCCAGAAAAGAGCTTGATGTCTACTACGGAACTTTATTCTTGTAGACACGTGTTGGGCCTCCAAGCACAGAGTTTTGTAGGACAGTATCAATTTTCCCTCAAGTGGATGACCTAAGGTTTATCAATCTGTGAGAGGTGTAGGATGAAGATGGTCTCTCTCAAACGACCCTGCAACCAAATACAAGAAATCTCTTGTGTCCCCAACACACCCAATACAATGGCAAATTGTATAGGTGCACTAGTTCGGCGAAGAGATGGTGATAAAAGTGTAATATGGATGGTAGAAATATATTTTTGTATTCTGAATAAATAAAAATAGCAAGGTAGAAAATAGTAAACGGGCATGAAAAAGGTATTGCAATGATGGAAAACAAGGCCTAGGATGCGTACTTTCGCTAGTGCAAGCTCTCAAAAATGCTAATATAGTTGGATCATATAACTATCCCCCAAAGTGCGATGAAGAATCACTCCAAAGTTCCTATCTAGCGGAGAACATAATAATAAATTGTTTGTAGGATACGAAACCACCTCAAAGATATTCTTTCCATTCGATCTATTCAAGAGTTCGTACTAAAATAACACAAAGCTATTCTTTCCGTTCGATCTATCCTAGAGTTTGTACTAAAATAACACCAAAGCAAATTCATATTCATAATACTCAATCCAACACTAAGAACTTCAAAGAGTGCCCCAAGATTTCTACCGGAGAAACTAAAGACGAGAACGTGCAACAAACCCTATGCATAGATTACCCCAATGTCACCGCGGGAATCCGCGAGTTGAGTGCCAAAACATATATCAAGTGAATCAATATGATACCCCATTGTCACCATGAGTATTCAATTGCAAGACATATATCAAGTGTTCTCAAATTCATAAAAGTATTCAATCCGATAACAACAAAATCTCAAAGGAAAAACTCAATTCATCACAACAAGATAGAGAGGGGAAAACACCATATGTTCCGACTATATTAACAAAGCCCGTGATACATCAAGATCATGACATCTCAAGAACACGAGACAGAGAGATTAAACACATAGCTACTAGTACAAACCCTCAGCCCCGAGGGTGGACTACTCCCTCCTCATCATGGTGGCCGCCGGGATGATGAAGATGGCCACCGGTGATGATTCCCCCCTCCGGCAGGGTGCCGGAATGGGGTCTAGATTGGATCTCGTGGATACAGAGGCCTTGCAGCGGTGGAACTTCTAATCTAGGGCTACCCCAAAGGGTTTTGGAATATTTGTGAACTTATAGGGCGAATAGGGGGTGTGAGAGGCCACCGAGGTGGGCACAACGCACCTGGGCGCGCCTGGGCCCTCAGGCGCGCCCTGGTGGGTTGTGCCCCCTCGGGGCACCCCTAGGTGCTTCTCTGGCCCATCCTGGGTGTTTTGGTCCATAAAAATTCTCCAAAAAGTTCCGCGGTGTTTGGACTCCGTTTGATATTGATTTCCTGTGATGTAAAAAACAAGCAAAAAACAGTAACTAGCACTAGGCACTGGGTCAATAGGTTAGTCCCAAAAAATGATATAAAGTTGCTATAAAATGATTGTAAAACAATCAAGAATGATAATAAAATAGCATGAATACTTCATAAATTATAGATATGTTGGAGCCATATCAGCATCCCCAAGCTTAATACCTACTCGTCCTCGAGTAGGTAAATGATAAAAGAAATAATTTATGAAGTGTGAATGCTAGAAAAGTGCATATGTTTGATCAATGATAATTTCAGTCACTTTTCCTAGCATCATAGCAAAAATTATTTCTTATAAAACTTCTCATGTTATAGTAGCAACCAATTCACATGTTAAGGTTCAAACAATGAATTCTCTTGAACCTCAACAACCTATGTTCTCAGTCACCAAGCAATTGCAATTCAACTTATTCAAGAGAGTCTAAGTAAGAGCTCCACATACTCAACCATCATATAGTCTTCTATGATTGCTAACACTCACCGCATACACATGAGCAAAATGTTTCAACTGGACACATAGAAAGATAGGGGCCTGTAATTTCACCTCCCAACGTATTCACCTTTGGGTGATGTCAACAATAATAACTCTTGCTACCCATATTCAACTGGAGATATGTGCCGAAATCTTTCCTCACCACATGATGCTTGCCAAAAGAGAAAAATAAAAAGGAATAGAGAGAAAAACTTTGACTCTTTGCATAAAATTAAACACTGAAAAGTAAAAGATAGGCCATTCGCAGAGGGAAGCAGAGGTCGCTGTTGGAGTAATGGGCCACGGGTAGGCTCACCCGAGTCCCTGGATTTATCAAGACTTTGGGCCAGCTCCACCTTGTTGGACCCCCAAGCTGGAGTTCCGCCCTCTGGCGCCGGCTGACCCAACGGCCGGCTGCCAGAGGGTGGCCGATCCAAGTCTACGGCGCTCCGAGTGACCGGCTCCTGACGGCCGCCCTCCAGAGAGGGCAACAACGGGCAGGCGGCCACCTCACGATTGTGGTGCGGCCGAGCCCCCGTCGAGAGTACGAGTCAGAGCATGGCTGCAGTGAAGCACGTCGCCTTCAACGCTCAGGACGGGCATGGCTACAGTGCTCCGTACAGACGGAGATCTCCGCACGACGGGGCACTGTGCCATATCTCCCCTGACGTCGCTCCGGGCAGGCGGAGCCCTGTTCCCCACGACGGCCTGTTGGTACGGCCCACCGGAGGCGGGCCCTATCGGGCAGGGACCCCAAGGAAGACGGCAGAAGCTCAACCAGACGGATTCGAGAGGCGCCGGCCTCCAGTAGGCGGCCGTCCCTTGCCCCGAGACAAGCACGCCATTAAGCTGATAAGACTAGGTATGGCTACAGTGGCCTCCCACCAGGCGGCGGGACTATAGCCACACTAAGATGACCAAGCCCCTGTCACCAACGACACGGCTACAGTAAGCAACCACCAACCAGTTGACGGGGCCCACCAGGCGGCGGGCCCCAACGGTTGGCGGAGAAGCCGGAGGCTGGAGACACTGACAGCTGGGCCCAGCACCCGGACAAATTACCATTATACCCCTGGGGGGATAGGCCTATATAACCCTCCCACGCCACCCATGCAAACGGTTCGAACGAGGATAGAAGTAGCCAGATACCTAGAGCAGGGAAGAGCTAGCCTTGCCTCCTTCTGCCTCTAGCACACAGCTCAAGGAGCACCATTGTATCACTTGTGTCTTAGTGATCATGCGGAGACCCCACAGAGCAGGACTAGGGGTGTTATCTCCTAGGAGAGCCCCGAACCTGGGTAAAGTACGCCGGCGTTCATGTCTACGCCTTATCCCGCTTCCAGGCACCGGCGACGTTCTACTCGCTCCCACCATGATAAGCCATCCATTGGCATATGTCGCACCCAACCCCCGACAGTCGCCATGCGATTATTTGTTTGTATGCTCAACCCCTTAGTGCAAAAGAACATCACATTATATTGCCCCTTAAGACAGCAACCTTTATTATGCAGTCTGTCGCTTTTATTCTTTGCCATCACAAGTTCGTACAACGCTCAATTTTCTCTTACACTAAATGATCTAACACTTTAAGAAGCAATTTTTATTGCCTTATTGCACCGATGACAACTTACTTGAAGGATCTTGCTCAATCCTTAGGTAGGCATGGTGGACTCTTGAAAATAAGATTTGGGTTTAAGGGTATTTGGATGCACAAGTAGTGTCTCTACTTGGTGCAGTATTTTTGGCTAGCAAAGATAGGGGGCAAGAACCACATGTTGAAGGATCTATGACAATATAACTTCTATGTGAATATGAACAAACATAAATCATTACGTTGTCTTCCTTGTCCAATGTCAACAATTTTGGCATATAATATTTTGATGGGGGCTCACAATCACAAAAGATTTCCAAGATATTGTATTTGCATGTGAAAGTTCTCTTCCTTATACTAATTATTCGTGAAATGCTTGTATGACTAATATTGTGATTGTCAAGCTTCAAAAGCTTTCACTTCCTAAACCCAATGTGAAGCCACTACTAGGCATGATATGAACATGTAATCTCAACTTCATGATATTCAATTCATTCAACAATTTACTTATAGGATATAAGTGAAGCACAAGAGTAAACGACAAGCTACTCCAAAAAGATATAAATGAAGATCATGAGCATAATATTTCTTTCTCTCAAATTAATTTAAGTGAATCAAGAGAGAATTTATTCAAAAATACTAAATCACATCGTGCTCAAAAATATATAACTGAAGCACTAGAGCAATTCCATATAAAAGAGCTTCATTGACGGGATGTGAATGTCGCTTACCTAGCCTCCTATTTGAGGACTCTATTTTATTTAAAATCTGTCTCTAAGTATTTTATTAAAACAGCAAGCAAAACAAAACAAAATGGCATTCCAAGAATAGCACAACTCATGTGAAAAAGCAAAAACTTAGGCTTAACCGATACTAACCAATAATTGTTGAAGAAGAAAGGTGGGATGCCTACCGGGGCATCCCCAAGCTTAGATGCTTGAGACCTCTTGAAATATTATCTTGGGGTGCCTTGTGCATCCCCAAGCTTGAGCTTTTGTGTCTCCTTAATTCCTTTTATACCACGGTTTTCCTAAATCTCGAAAGCTTCATCCACAAAAAAACTCAACAAGAACTCGTGAGATAAGTTAGTATAAACCAGTGCAAAACCTTATCATTCTCTAATGTAGCAAATCACTAAAATTATTATTCAACATTTCATACTAAATGCCTCTGCATATTTAATATTCCTATCCTCAAATAGAATCATTAAACAAGCAAACATATGCAAACAATGCAAACATAACAGCAATCTGCCAAACCAGTATAGTCTGTAAAGAATGCAAGAGTATCAATACTTATTAAACTCCAAAAATTATGAAAAAATACCACACTGTAGAAAATTTATCAGAGCTTATTTTGCAAAAAAATCAACATTTTATCATATTCTGACTTCTAGGGAAGTTTTGCAACAGCGGTATACTTTCTGTTTTTAAACAGCAACAAGTATACTTGCAAAATAAGCATGGCAAAGGCTATCATTGCCACTTTTATTGAAATAAAAGATGCAAAACATTATTATAAATAACAGCAAGCAAATACTAACAAAATAAAATGACGATCCAAGCAAAACACATATCATGTGACAAATGAAAACATAGCTCCAAGTGAGGTTACCGATAATGTTGGAGACGGAAGAGGGGATGCCTTCCGGGGCATCCCCAAGCTTAGTTGCTTGGATCTTCCTTGGATATTAACTTGGGTTGCCTTTGGCATCCCCAAGCTTAGGGTTTGTCACTCCTTACTCTCCTCATATCGACATCTCACCCAAAACTTGAAAACTTCAATCACACAAAACTTAACGGAACTTTGTAAGATAGGTTAGTATGATAAAGAGCAAACCATTTCACTTTCGTACTGTCAAAGACAAGATTCATAATCGTTTCCACACAATTCCAACTGTAGGATATCATTTCCACAATTTATATTGAGCAATATAAGCCATAGAAACAAGGAAACAAGCAAACTATGCATTGAAAACAGAATTTGTCAAAAACAGAACAGTCTATAGTAATCTGTACTCAAACCATACTTCTGCTACTCCAAAAATTATGAAAAAAACTGGAACACGTGAGCAATTTGTATATTGATCTTCTGCAAGAAGAATCAACTCAAAATCATTCTTCTGTTGAAAATCAGAGTTATTTTTGTGAGCGCAAAAGTTTCTGTTTTTCAGCAAGATCAAATCAACTATCACCCAACATGATCCCAAAGGCTTTAATTAGCACTTTATTGAAACAAAAACAATAAAACATGATTACTACAGTAGCCTAATCATGTGAACACACAAAAACAGTAGGTAAAAGTGTTGGGTTGTCTCCCAACAAGCGTTTTTCTTTAATGCCTTTTAGCTAGGCATGATGATTTCAATGATGCTCGCATAAAAGATAAGAATTGAAACATAAAGAGAGCATCATGAAGCACATGACAAGCACATTTAAGTCTAACCCACTTCCTATGCATAGGGATTTTGTGAGCAAACAACCTATGGGAGCAATAATCAACTAGCATAGGAAGGCAAAACAAGTGCAATTTCAAAACTTTCAACACATAGAGAGGAAACTTGATATTATTGCAATATGTAAATGCAAATGTTCCTCTCTCATAATAATTTTCAGTAGCATCATGAATGAATTCAACAATATAACTATCACATAAAGCACTCTTTTCATGATGCATGATCATATAAATTTTATTACTCTCCACATAAGCAAGTTTCTTCTCATTCATAATAGTGGGAGTAAACTCAACAAAGTAACTATCATGTGATTGAAAATTAAAATCATGATGACAAGTTTCATGTTTATAATTATTCAATATAGCATACATATCATCACTATAATCATCGTATATAGGAACTTTGTTGTCATAATCAATTGCAACCTCCTTTAAAATGGTGGATTCAACATTAAATAAAGTCATGACCTCTCCAAATCCACTTTCATCAATATAATCATCATAAATAGGAGGCATGCAATCATCATAATAAATTTTCTCATCAAAACTTGGGGGACTAAAAATATCATATTCATCAAATATAGCATCCCCAAGCTTATGGCTTTGCATATCATTAGCATCATGGATATTCAAAGAATTGATACTAGCAATATTGCAATCATGCTCCTCATTTAAATATTTTGTGCCAAAAATGTTGTTGACTTCTTCTTCTAACAACTGAGCACAATTTTCCAAACCATCATTTTCAAGAAACATATTATAAAGATGCTCAATAATATGATGCAACCTTAACTCCATTTTCTTTGTAGTTTTTCTTTTATAAACCAAACTAGTGATAAACAAGAAACTAAAAGATTCGATTGCAAGATCTAAAGATATACCTTCAAGCACTCACCTCCCCGGCAACGGCGCCATAAAAGAGCTTGATGTCTACTACGGAACTTTATTCTTGTAGACACGTGTTGGGCCTCCAAGCGCAGAGTTTTGTAGGACAGTAGCAATTTTCCCTCAAGTGGATGACCTTAGGTTTATCAATTCGTGAGAGGTGTAGGACGAAGATGGTCTCTCTCAAACAACCCTGCAACCAAATACAAGAAATCTCTTGTGTCCCCCAACACAACCAATACAATAGCAAATTGTATAGGTGCACTAGTTCGGCAAAGAGATGGTGATAAAAGTATAATATGGATGGTAGAAATATATTTTTGTAATCTAAATAAATGAAAACAGCAAGGTAGCAAATAGTAAACGGGAACAAAAATGGTATTGCAATGATGGAAAACAAGGCCTAGGTTCCGTACTTTCGCTAGTGCAATCTCTCAACAACGCTAATATAGTTGGATCACAGAACTATCCCTGAAAGTGCGATGAAGAATCACTCCAAAGTTCCTATATAGCGGAGAACATAATAATAAATTGTTTGTAGGGTACGAAACCACCTCAAAGCTATTCTTTCCGTTTGATCTATTCAAGAGTTCGTACTAAAATAACACAAAGCTATTCTTTCCGTTCGATCTATCCTAGAGTTTGTACTAAAATAACACCAACGCAAATTCATATTCCTAATACTCAATCCAACACTAAGAACCTCAAAGAGTGCCCCAAGATTTCTACCGGAGAAACTAAAGACAAGAACATGCATCGACCCCTATGCATAGATTACCCCAATGTCACCGCGGGAATCCGCGAGTTGAGTGCCAAAACATATATCAAGTGAGTCAATACGATTCCCCATTGTCACCACGAGTATTCAATTGCAAGACATATATCAAGTGTTCTCAAATCCATAAAAGTATTCAATCCAATAACAACGAAATCTCAAAGGGAAAAACTCAATTCATCACAACAAGATAGAGAGGGGAAAACACCATATGATCTGACTATATTAACAAAGCCCGCGATACATCAAGATCGTGATATCTCAAGAACACGAGAGAGAGAGAGAGATTAAACACATAGCTACTGATACAAACCCTCAGCATCAAGGAAGGACTACTCCCTCCTCATCGTGGTGGCCGCCGGGATGATGAAGATGGCCATCAGTGATGTTTCCCCCCTCCGGTAGGGTGCCGGAACTGGGTCTAGATTGGATCTCGTGGATACAGAGGCCTTGCGGCGGCCAAACTTCTGATATAGGGCTACCCCGAAGGGTTTTGTTATATTTGTGAATTTATAGGGCGAAGAGGGGGTGCGGGAGGCCACCGAGGTGGGCACAACCCACCTGGGCGCGCCTGGGCCCCCAGGCACGCCCTGGTGGGTTGTGTCCCCCTCGGGGCACCCCCCAGGTGCTACTCTGGCCCATCCTGGGTGTTCTGGTCCATAAAAATTCTCCAAAAAATTTCGCGGTGTTTGGACTCCATTTGATATTGATTTCCTGCTATGTAAAAAACAAGCAAAAAACAACAATTGGCACTGGCCACTGGGTCAATAGGTTAGTCCCAAAAATTATATAAAGATGCTATAAAATGATTGTAAAACATCCAAGAATGATAATAAAATAGCATGAATACTTCGTAAATTATAGATACGTTGGAGATGTATCATGGTTCCGGAACTTGTAGGGTCTACACACTTAGGGCTTGTTCGTTTAATCCTCTCCCCAAGAGGATTGGAGGGGATTGGCAAGGATTGGTTTGTATTTTGACTTACAAGAGGTTTAAATCCCCCTCAAACCCCTTCAATCCACTCGGTTTGGCAAGCAACCGAACAAGGCCTTAAGGTTCGGTGACGCAAGAGTTGTAATGGGAAACTGTATGTGGTTATCGAAAGTTGTTTGGAGTCCCGGATGAGATCCCGAACGTCACGAGGAGTTCCGGAATGGTACGGTGGTGAAGATTTATATATGGGAAGTCCAGTTTCAATTGTCGGAAAGGTTTCGGGGGTTATCGGTAGTGTATCGGGACCACTAAAAGGTGTTCGGAGGTCCACCAGGTGGGTCCACCTACCCCGGGGGACCAAGTGGGCTGAACATGGGTGAGTATCAGCCCCCTAGTGGGTTGGTGCACCCCCAAGGGCCCAAGGTGCCTAGGGCTGGAAACCCTAGGGGGTGGGGGCGCCTCCCACCAACTTGGGGGCAAGCACCCCCCCCCCTGCCCCCCCTCTAGATGCATCTAAGGGGCCGGGGCCCTCTCCCCTTCACATTATAAATAGAGGGGGTGGGAGGGCAGCCGCAACCCTTCCCTTGGCGCATCCCTCCCCCCTCTTACACCTCCTCCTCCTCCTCCGTAGTGCTTGGTTAAGCCCTGCCGGAGAACCACGAGCCCCACCACCACCATGCCATCGTGTTGCCAGAGTTCTCCCTCAACTTCTCCTCCCCCCCTTGCTGGATCAAGAAGGAGACGTCCCCTGGTTGTACGTGTGTTGAACGCGGAGGCGCCATCTGTTCGGCGCTTGGATCGGATCTTCCGCGATTTGAATTGCTACGAGTACGACTCCATCAACCGTGTTCTTGTAACACTTCCACTTAGCGATCTTCAAGGGTATGAAGATGCACTCCCTCTCTCTTGTTGCTAGCATCTCCTAGATTGATCTTGGTGACACGTAGGAATTTTTTAATTATTACTACATTCCCCAACAGTGGCATCATGAGCTAGGTCTATGAGTAGACTCTATGCACGAGTAGAACACAAGTAGTTGTGGACGATGATTTGGTCAATTTTCTTTCCTTTACTAGTCTTATCTTGATTCGGTGGCATTGTGGGATGAAGCGGCCCGGGCCGACCTTACACGTACGCTTACATGAGACGGGTTCCACCGACTGACATGCACTTGTTGCATAAGGTGGCTAGCGGGTGTCTGTCTCTCCCACTTTAGTCAGATCAGATTCGATGAAGAGGGTCCTTATGAAGGATAAATAGCAATTGGCATATCACCGTTGTGGCTTTTGCGTAGGTAAGAAATGTTCTTGCTAGAAACCCATAGCAGCCACGTAAAACATGCAACAACAGTTAGAGGACGTCTAACTTGTTTTTGCAGGGTATGCTATGTGATGTGATATGGCCAAAAGGATGTGATGAATTATATATGTGATGTATGAGATTGATCATGTTCTTTTAGTAGGAATCACGACTTGCATGTCGATGAGTATGACAACCGGAAGGAGCCATAGGAGTTGTCTTAATTTATTGTATGACCTGTGAGTCAACATAAGCGCCATGTAATTACTTTACTTTATTGCTAAGCGTTAGCCATAGTAGTAGAAGTAATAGTTGGCCAGACAACTTCATGAAGACACGATGATGGAGATCATGATGATGGAGATCATGGTGTCATGCCGGTGGCGATGGTGATCATGTCGCACCTCAAAGATGGAGATCAAAGGCGCAAGATGATATTGTCCATATCATGCCACTTTATGATTTGCATGTGATGTTTGTCATGTTTACATCTTATTTGCTTAGAACGACGGTAGCATAAATAAGATGATCCCTCACTAAAATTTCAAGAAATGTGTCCCCCCTAACTATGCACTGTAACGAAAGTTCGTTGTTTTGAAGCACCACGTGATGATCGGGTGTGGTAGATTCTAACATTCACATACAACAGGTGTAAGCCAGATTTACACATGCGAAACACTTAGGTTGACTTGACGATCCTAGCATGTACAGACATGGCCTCGGAACACGAGAGACCGAAAGGTCAAACATGAGTCATATGGTAGATACGATAAACATGGAGATGTTCACCATTGATGACTAGTTCGTCTCACGTGATGATCAGACACGACCTAGTCGATTCGGATCATGTATCACTTAGATGACTAGAGGGATGTCTGTCTGAGTGGGAGTTCATTAAATAATTTGATTAGATGAACTTAATTATCATGAACTTAGTCTAAAATTGTCTCTACAATCTATCCTGTAGATCAAATGTCCCACGCTAATGTTTCCCTCAACTCAACGCGTTCCTAGAGAAAACCAAGCCGAAATACGATGGAAGCAACTGTACAGACTGGGTCTGTAACTTGAGGATCATCCTCATAGCTGCCAAGAAAGCATATGTCCTTGAAGCACCGCTAGGTGACGCACCCATTTTCCTAGCAACTCAAGGTGTTATGAACGCCTGGCAGTCGTGTAGTGATGATTACTCCCTAGTTCAGTGCGGCATGCTTTACAGACTAGAATCGGGGCTCCAAAAGCGTTTTGAGCAACACTGAGCATATGAGATGTTCCAAGAGCTGAAATGGTTTTCTAACTCATGCCCGGGTCGAGAGATATGAAGTCTCCGACAAGTTCTACAGTTGTAAGATGGAGGAAAACAGTTCTGTCAGCGAGCATATACTCAAAATGTCTGGGTTGTACAACCGCTTGTCTCAGCTGGGAGTTAATCTTCTAGATGACTCGGTCATTGACAGAACCCTCCAGTCGCTTCCACCTAGCTACAAGAGCTTTGTGATGAATTACAATATGCAAGGGATGGAGAAGTCCATTCCTGAGTTATATTCGATGCTAAAATCAGCACAGGTGAAGATCAAAAAGGAACGTCAAGTGTTGATGGTGAATAAGACCACTAGTTTCAAGAAAGGCAAGGGTAAGAAGAACTTCAAGAAGGACGGCAAGGGAGTTGCCGCGCCCGGTAAAACAGTTGCCGGGAAGAAGCCAAAAATAGACCCAAGCCTGAGAGTGAGTGCTTTTTGAAGGAAATATGCCCTAGAGGCAATAATAAATTTATTATATATTTCCTCATATCATGATAAATGTTTATTATTCATGCTAGAATTGTATTAACCGGAAACATAATACATGTGTGAATATATAGACAAACAGAGTGTCACTAGTATGCCTCTACTTGACTAGCTTGTTAATCAAAGATGGTTATGTTTCCTAACCATGAACAAGGAGTTGTTATTTGATTAACAAGGTCACATCATTAGTTGAATGATCTGATTGACATGACCCATTTCGTTAGCTTAGCACACGATCGCTTAGTATGTTGCTATTGCTTCCTTCATGACTTATACATGTTCCTATAACTATGAGATTATGCAACTCCGTTTGCGGAGGAACACTTTGGTACTACCAAACGTCACAACGTAATCGGGTGATTATAAAGGAGTACTACAGTGTCTCCAAAGGCGGATGTTGGGTTGGCATATTTCGAGATTAGGATTTGTCACTCCGAATGTCGGAGAGGTATCTCTGGGCCCTCTCGGTAATGCACATCACTTAAGCCTTGCAAGCATTGTAACTAATGAGTTAGTTGCGAGATGATGTATTACGGAATGAGTAAAGAGACTTGCCGGTAACGAGATTGAACTAGGTATTGGATACCGACGATCGAATCTCGGGTAAGTAACATACCGATGACAAAGGAACAACGATGTTGTTATGCGGTCTAACCGATAAAGATCTTCGTAGAATATGTAGGAGCCAATATGGGCATCCAGGTCCCGCTATTGGTTATTGACCGAGACGTGTCTCGGTCATGTCTACATTGTTCTCGAACCGTAGGGTCCGCACGCTTAAGGTTTCGATGACGGTTATATTATGAGTTTGTGTATTTTGATGTACCAAGAAGTTCGAGTCTCGGATGTGATCACGGACATGACGAGGAGTCTCGAAATGGTCGAGACATAAAGATTGATATATTGGAAGCCTATGTTTGGAGTTCGAATGGTTCCGGTGAAATCGGATTTTACTGGAACACCGGGTTACTGGAACCCTCCGGGGTTAATGGGCCTTAGTGGGCCATGAGGGAGAAGAGGAAGGGCCGGCCAGGGCAGGCCGCGCCCCCCCCCTAGTCCGAATAGGACAAGGAGAGGGGGCGCCCCCTTCCCTCTTCCCTCCCCCAAGTCCTAATCCAACTAGGAAGGGGGAGTCCTACTCCGGTGGGAGTAGGACTCCTCCCGCCTCTCCTCCTAGGGCTGGCCGCACCCCTTGCTCCTTTATATACGAGGCAGGGGCACCCTAGAACACACAAGTTGATCCTTGAGATCGCTCCTTAGCCGTGTCGGTGCCCCCTCCACCATAATCCACCTCGGTCATATCGTGGCGGTGCTTAGGCGAAGCCTGCGTCGATAGAACATCAAGATCGTCCTGCACGCCGTCATCTTGACGGAACTCTCCTCCCGAAGCTCTCTGGGATTGGAGCCCGAGGAGCGTCATCGAGCTGTCGTGTGTCAAGAACTCGGAGGCGCCGAGTAACGGCGCTGGGATCGGTTGGATCGCGAGGAGAACGTATAACTACTTCCTCTACGTTGTGATCGCTTCGCTTGGTTCACGAGGCGTACGAGACAACACTCTTCCTCTCGTTGCTATGCATCACCATGATCTTGCGTGTGCGTAGGAAAATTTTTGAAATTACTACGTTCCCCAACAAAGGCATCCGAGCCTAGCTTTTATGCGTTGATGTTATATGCACGAGTAGAACACAAGTGAGTTGTGGACGATATAAGTCATAACCGCCTACCAAAGATGTCATACTTTGGATCAGCGGTATTGTGAGATGAAGCGCCCGGACCGACATTACGTCGACGCTTACGCGAGACTGGTTTCACCGCCACGAGCACTCGTTGCTTAAAGGTGACCGGCGGGTGTCTGCTCTCTCACTTTAGTTGAACTGAGTGTGGCTACGCCGGTCCTTGTGAAGGTTAAAACGAGTCTATTTGACAAACTATCGTTGTGGTTTTGATGCGTAGGTAAGAACGGTTCTTGCTAAAGCCCGTAGCAGCCACGTAAAATTTGCAACAACAAAGTAGAGGACGTCTAACTTGTTTTTGCAGGCATGTTGTGATGTGATATGGTCAAGACGTGATGCTATATTTTATTGTATGAGATGATCATGTTTTGTAACCGGTTATCGGTAATCGGCTGGAGCCATATGGTTGTCGCTTTATTGTATGAAATGCAACGCCTGTAATTGCTTTACTTTATCACTAAGCGGTAGCGATAGTCGAGAAGCAATAGATGGCGTAACGACAATGATGCTACGATGGAGATCAAGGTGTCGCGCGGTGACGATGGTGATCACGACGGTGCTTCGGAGATGGAGATCACAAGCACAAGATGATGATGGCCATATCATATCACTTATATTGATTGCATGTGATGTTTATCTTTATGCATCTTATCTTGCTTTGATTGACGGTAGCATTTTAAGATGATCTCTCACTAAAATTATCAAGTAGTGTTCTCCACAGTATGCACCGCTGCCAAAGTTCGTCGTGCCCGGACACCACGTGATGATCGGGTGTGATAAGCTCTCGTCCATCTACAACGGTGCAAGCCAGTTTTGCACACGCAGAATACTCGAGTTATACTTGACGAGCCTAGCATATGCGAGATATGGCCTCGAACTCGGAGACCGAAAGGTCGGCGTGAATCATATAGTAGATATGATCAACATAAGATGTTCACCATTGAAAACTACTCCATCTCACGTGATGATCGGTTATGGTTTAGTTGATTTGGATCGCGTGATCACTTAGATGACTTGAGAGATGTCTGTCTAAGTGGGAGTTCTTAAGTAATATGATTAATTGAACTTAAATTTATCATGAACTTAGTCCCGTAGTATTTTGCAAATTATGTTGTAGATCAATAGCTCGCGTTGTTGCTTTCATATGTTTGTTTTTGATATGTTCCTAGAGAAAATTATGTTGAAAAATGTTAGTAGCAATGATGCGGATTGGATCCGTGATCCGAGGTTTATCCTCATTGCTTGCAGAAGAATTATGTCCTTGATGCACCGCTAGGTGACAGACCTATTGCGAGAGCGTATGCGCACGTTATGAAACGTTTTGCTAGCTCAATATGATGACTACTTGATAGTTTTGTGCACCATGCTTTATGGCTTAGAATCGGGACTTCAAAGATGTTTTGAACATCATGGACCATATGAGATGTTCCAGGAATTGAAGTTAATATTTCAAGCAAATACCCGAGTTGAGAGATATGAAGTCTCCAACAAGTTCTATAGCTAAAAGATGGAGGAGAATCGCTCAACTAGTGAGCATGTGCTCGATTGTCCGGATACTACAATCGCTTGAATCAAGTGGGAGTTAATCTTCCGAGATAAGATAGTGATTGATGAATTCTCTAGTCACCATCACCAAGTTAGTAGAACTTCATGATGAACTATAGTATGCAAGGGATGATGAAAATGATTCTGAGTTTTTCATGATGATGAAATCGATGAAGGTAGAAATCAAGAAAGAACATCAAGTGTTGATGGTTAACAAGATCACTAGTTTCAAGAAAAGGGCAAAGGGATAGAAGGGAACTTCAAGAAGAACGGCAAGCAAGTTGTTTGCTCAAGTGAAGAAGCCCAAGTCCGGACCTAAGCACGAGACTAAGTGCTTCTACCGCAAAGGGACTGGTTCTTGGAAGCGAACTACCCTAAATATTTGGTGGATAAGAAGGATGGCAAAGTGAAAAAGGGTATATTTGATATACATGTATTTGATGTGTGCTTTACTAGTGTTTATAGCAACCCCTTGGTATTTGGTACTGGTTCGGTTGCTAAGAGTAGTAACTCAAACGGAGTTGCGTAATAAATGTAAACTAGTTAAGGGTGAAGTGACGATGTGTGTTGAAAGTAGTTTCAAGATTGATATGATCATCATCGCACACTCCTATACTTTCGGGATTAGTGTTGAACCTAAATAAATGTTATTTGGTGTTTGCGTTGAGCATGAATATGATTTGATCATGTTTATTGCAATACGGTTATTCATTTAAGTAAGAGAATAAACTGTTGTTCTGCTTACATGAATAAAACCTTATATGGTTACACACCCAATGAAAATGGTTCATTGGATCTCGATCGTAGTGATACACATATTCATAATATTGAAACCAAAAGATGCAAAGTTAATAATGATAGTGCAGCTTATTTGTGGCACTTGCCGCTTAGGTCATATTGGTGTAAAGCGCATGAAGAAACTCCATGCCGATGGGATTTTGGAATCACTTGATTATGAATCACTTGATGCTTATGAACCATGCCTCATGGGCAAGATGACTAAGACTCCGTTCTCCTAACGATGGAGCGAGCAATTGACTTATTGGAAATAATACATCTTGATGTATGCGATCCAATGAGTGTTAAGGCTCATGGCGGGTATCGTTATTTTCGACCTTCACAGATGATTTGAGCAGATATGGGTATATCTACTTGATGAAACATAAGTCTGAAATAGTTGAAAGGTTCAAAGAATTTCAGAGTGAAGTGGAAAAATCATCGTGACAAGAAAATAAGGTTTCTACGATCTGATCGTGGAGACAAATATTTGAGTTACAAGTTTGGTCTTCAATTAAAACAATGTGGAATAGTTTCACAAATTCATGCCACCTGGAACACCACATCTTAATGGTGTGTCCGAACGTCATACTCGTACTTTATTGGATATAGTACAATCTATGATGTTTCTTACCGATTTACCAATATCGTTTTGGGATCATGCATTAGAGACAGCTGCATTCACGTTAAATAGGGCACCATCTAAATCCTTTGAGACGACACTATATGAACTGTGGTTTAGCAAGAAACCAAAGTTGTCGTTTCTTAAAGTTTGGGGCTGCGATGCTTATGTGAAAAAGCTTCAATCTGATAAGCTCGAACCCAAATCACAGAAATGTGTCTTCATAGGATACCCAAAGGAGACAGTTGGGTACACCTTCTATCACAGATCCGAAGGCAAGACATTTGTTGCTAAGAATGGATCCTTTCTAGAGAAGGAGTTTCTCTCGAAAGAAGTGAGTGGGAGGAAAGTAGAACTTGATGAGGTAATTGTACCTTCTCCCTTACTTGAAAGTAGTTTGTCGCAGAAACCGGTTTCGAGACATCTACACCAAATAGTGAGGAAGTTGATAATGTTGATCATGAAACTTCGATCAAGTTACTACGTAACCTCGTAGATCAACCAGAGTAAGATCCGCACTGAGTGGTACGGTAATCCTGTTCTAGAAGTCATGCTACTAGATCATGATGAACCTACGAACTATGAAGAAGCGATGGTGAGCCCAGATTCCAAAAATGGCTTGAGGCCATGAAATCGAGATGGGATCCATGTATGAAAACAAAGTATGGACTTTGGTTGACTTGCCCGAGGGTCGGCAAGCAATAGAAAACAAGTGGATCTTCAAGAAGAAGACCGACGCGACGGTAATGTTATCGTTTACAAAGCTCGACTTGTCGCAAAGGGTTTTCGACAAGTTCAAGGGATTGACTACGATGAGACCTTCTCACCCGTAGAGATGCTTAAGTCTGTCCGAATCATGTTAGCAATTGCCGCATTTTATGATTATGAAATTTGGCAAATGGATGTAAAAACCTGCATTCTGGATGGTTTTCGGAGGAAGAGTTGTATATGATGCAACCGAAGGTTTTTTCAATCCAAAGGAGCTAACAAAGTGTGCAAGCTCCAATGATCCATCTATGGACTGGTGCAAGCATCTCGGAGTTGGAATATACGCTTTGATGAGTTGATTTAAGCATATAGTTTTGCAGCACTTATGGTGAAGCTCAGATTTACTAGAAAGTGAGTGGGAGCACTACAACATTTCGATAAGTATATGTGAATGACATATTGTAGATCGGAAATAATGTAGAATTATTCGCAAAGCATAAAGGAGTGTTTGAAAGAATTTTTCAAAGAAAGACCTCGGTGAAGCTGCTTACATATTGAGCATCAAGATCTATAAAGATAGATCAAGATGCTTGATAAGTTTTTTCAATGAGTACATACCTTGACAAGATTTTGAAGTAGTTCAAAATGGAACATCAAAGAAAGAGTTCTTGCTGCTACAAGGTGTGAAATTGAGTAAGACTCAAAACCCGACCACGGCAGAAGATAGAAAGAGAATGAAAGTCATTCCCTATGCCTTGGCCATAGGTTCTATAAAGTATGCCATCTTGTGTACCGGATCTATTGTATACCCCGCACTTTGAGTTTGGCAAGGAGTACAATAGTGATCTAGGAGTAGATCATCGGACAGCGGTCAAAATTATCCTTAGTGGAATAAGGATATGTTTCTCGATTATGGAAGTGAAAAAGGTTAGTAAGTAAAGGGTTACGACGATGCAAGTTTTGACACCGATCCGGATGACTCTAAGTCTCGATCTAGATACATATTGAAAGTGGGAGCAATTAGCTAGAGTAGCTTCGTGCAGAGCATTGTAGACATAGAAGAATTGCAAAATACATAACGGATCTGAATGTGAAAGACCCGTTGACTAAGACTCTCTCACAAGCAAAACATGATCACACCTTAGTACTCTTTGGGTGTTTAATCACAAAGCGATGTGAACTAGATTACTGAATCTAGTAAACCCTTTGGGTGTTGGTCATATGGCGATGTGAACTATGGGTGTTAATCACATGATAATGTGAACTATCGATGTTAATCACATGGTGATGTGATCTAGATTATTGACTCTAGTGCAAGTGGGAGACTGAAGGAAATATGCCCTAGAGGCAATAATAAAGTTATTATATATTTCCTCATATCATGATAAATGTTTATTATTCATGCTAGAATTGTATTAACCGGAAACATAATACATGTGTGAATATATAGACAAACAGAGTGTCACTAGTATGCCTCTACTTGACTAGCTTGTTAATCAAAGATGGTTATGTTTCCTAACCATGAACAAGGAGTTGTTATTTGATTAACAAGGTCACATCATTAGTTGAATGATCGATTGACATGACCCATTCCGTTAGCTTAGCACACGATCGTTTAGTATGTTGTTATTGCTTCCTTCATGACTTATACATGTTCCTATAACTATGAGATTATGCAACTCCGTTTGGGGAGGAACACTTTGGGTACTACCAAACGTCACAACGAATCGGGTGATTATAAAGGAGTACTACAGGTGTCTCCAAAGGCGTATGTTGGGTTGGCGTATTTCGAGATTAGGATTTGTCACTCCGAATGTCGGAGAGGTATCTCTGGGCCCTCTCGGTAATGCACATCACTTAAGCCTTGCAAGCATTGTAACTAATGAGTTAGTTGCGAGATGATGTATTACGGAACGAGTAAAGAGACTTGCCGGTAACGAGATTGAACTAGGTATTGGATACCGACGATCGAATCTCGGGTAAGTAACATACCGATGACAAAGGGAACAACGTGTGTTGTTATGTGGTCTGACCGATAAAGATCTTCGTAGAATATGTAGGAGCCAATATGGGCATCCAGGTCCCGCTATTGGTTATTGACCGGAGACGTGTCTCGGTCATGTCTACATTGTTCTCGAACCGTAGGGTCCGCACGCTTAAGGTTTCGATGGCGGTTATATTATGAGTTTGTGTATTTTGATGTACCAAGAAGTTCGAGTCCCGGATGTGATCACGGACATGACGAGGAGTCTCGAAATGGTCGAGACATAAAGATTGATATATTGGAAGCCTATGTTTGGAGTTCGAATGGTTCCGGTGAAATCGGGATTTTACCGAACACCGGGGTTACTGAACCCTCCCGGGGTTAATGGGCCTTAGTGGGCCATGAGGGAGAAGAGGAAGGGCGGCCAGGGCAGGCCGCGCCCCCCCCCTAGTCCGAATAGGACAAGGAGAGGGGGCGCCCTTCCTCTTTCCCTCCCCCAAGTCCTAATCCAACTAGGAAAGGGGGAGTCCTACTCCCGGTGGGAGTAGGACTCCTCCGCCCTCCTCCTAGGGCCGGCCGCACCCCTTGCTCCTTTATATCTGGGGCGGGGCGCCCTAGAACACACAAGTTGATCCTTGAGATCGTTCCTTAGCCGTGTCAGGTGCCCCTCCACCATAATCCACCTTGGTCATATCAGTGGCGGTGCTTAGGCGAAGCCTGCGTCGATAGAACATCAAGATCGTCACCACGCCGTCGTCTTGACGGAACTCTCCCTCCCGAAGCTCTCTTGGATTGGAGCCCGAGGAGCGCCATCGAGCTGTACGTGTGTCAAGAACTCGAGGCGCCGGAGTAACGGTCTTTGGGATCGGTTGGATCGCGAGGAGAACGTACAACTACTTCCTCTACGTTGTGATCGCTTCCGCTTCGGTCTACGAGGGTACGTAGACAACACTCTTCCCTCTCGTTGCTATGCATCACCATGATCTTGCGTGTGCATAGGAAAATTTTTGAAATTACTACGTTCCCCAACACTTTTGTTGCAAGGGAAGTGGTCACTAGAAGCGGAACTGCCCCAAGTACTTAGCGGATAAGAAGGTCGGCAACACCAAAGGTATATATGATATACATGTTATTGATGTGTACCTTACCAGCGCTCGTAGTAGCTCCTGGGTATTTGATACCGGTGCGGTTGCTCACATTTGTAACTCAAAATAGGAGTTGCGGAATAAGCAGAGACTGGCGAAGGACGAGGTGACGATGTGCGTCGGGAATGGTTCCAAGGTCGATGTGATCGTTGTCGGCACGCTACCTCTACATCTACCTTCGGGATTAGTTTTAAACCTAAATAATTGTTATTTAGTACCAGCTTTGAGCATGAACATTGTATCTGGATCTCATTTGATGAGAGATGGCTACTCATTTAAATTCGAGAATAATGGTTGTTCTATTTATATGAGATATATGTTTTATGGTCATGCCCTGCTTGTCAATGGTTTATTTTTATTGAATCTCAAATGTGATGTTACACATATTCATAGTGTGAATGCCAAAAGATGTAAGGTTGATAATGATAGTCCCACATACTTGTGGTACTGCCGCCTTGGTCACATTGGTGTCAAACGCATGAAGAAACGCCATGCAGATGGACTTTTGGAGTCTCTTGATTATGAATCATTTGACACGTGTGAACCATGCCTCATGGGCAAAATGACCAAGACTCCGTTCTCCGGAACAATGGAGCGAGCAACCAACTTGTTGGAAATAATACATACTGATGTACGCGGTCCAATGAGCGTTGAGGTTCATGGTGGCTATCGTTATGTTCTTACCCTCACTGATGACTTAAGTAGATATGGGTATGTCTACTTAATGAAACACAAGTCTGAGACCTTTGAAAAGTTCAAGGAATTTCAGAGCGAGGTAGAGAATCAACGTGACCGGAAAAAAAAAGTTCTTACGATCAGATCGTCGAGGAGAATAATTGAGTCATGAGTTTGGCACGCACTTAAGGAAATGTGGAATTGTTTCACAACTCACGCTACCTGGAACACCTCAGTGAAATGGTGTGTGCGGACGTCGTAATTGCACTCTATTGGATATGGTGCGATCTATGATGTCTCTTACCAATCTACCGCTATCATTTTGGGGTTATGCTTTAGAGACTGCCGCATTCACTTGAAATAGGGCACCGTCTAAATCCGTTGAGACGACATCTTATGAATTATGGTTTGGGAAGAAACCTAAGCTGTCGTTTTTGAAAGTTTGGAGACGCGATGCTTATGTCAAGAAACTTCAACCTGAAAAGCTCGAACCCAAATCGGAAAAATGTGTCTTCATAAGATACCCTAAGGAAACTATTGGGTATACCTTCTACCTCAGATCCGAGGGCAAGATCTTTGTTGCCAAGAAAGGATCCTTTCTGGAGAAAGAGTTTCTCTCGAAAGAAGTAAGTGGGAGGAAAGTAGAACTTGACGAGGTAACCCCTCTTGAACCGGAAAGTAGCACAACTCAGGAAGACGTTTCTATGGTGCCTGCACCAACTAAAGAGGAAGTTAATGATGATGATCATGAAACTTCGGATCAAGTTGCTACTGAACTTCGTAGGTCCACGAGGACACGTTCCGCAGCAGAGTGGTACGACAACCCTGTCTTGGGAATCATGTTGTTAGACAACAGTGAACCTTCGAACTATGAAGAAGTGATGGTGGGCCCGGATTCCAACAAATGGCTTGAAGCCATGAAATCCAAGATAGGATCCATGTATGAGAACAAAGTATGGACTTTGGTGGATTTGCCCGATGATCGGCGAGCCATAGAGAATAAGTGGATCTTTAAGAAGAAGACTGACGCGGATGGTAATGTGACCATCTATAAGGCTCGGCTTGTCGCTAAGGGTTATCGACAAATTCAAGGAGTTTACTACGATGAGACCTTCTCACCTGTAGCGAAGCTGAAGTCCGTTCGAATCATGTTAGCAATTGCCGCATTCCATGATTATGAGATCTGGCAAATGGACGTCAAAACGGCATTCCTTAACGGTTTCCTTAGGAAGAATTGTATATGATGCAGCCGGAAGGTTTTGTTGATCCTAAGAATGCTGACAAGGTATACAAGCTCCAGCATTCCATCTATGGGCTGGTGCAAGCATCTCGGAGTTAGAACATTCGCTTTGATGAAATGATCAAAGCATTTGGGTTTATACAGATTTATGGATAAGCCTGTATTTACAAGAAAGTGAGTGGGAGCTCTGTAGCATTTCTCATATTATATGTGGATGACATACTATTGATGGGAATGATATAGAACTTTTGGAAAGCATAAAGGCCTACTTGAGTAAGTGTTTTTCAATGAAGCACCTTGGAGAAGCTGCTTACATATTAGGCATCAAGATCTATAGAGATAGATCGAGACGCCTCATTGGTCTTTCGCAAAGCACATATCTTGACAAGATATTGAAGAAGTTCAATATGGATCAGTCCAAGAAGGGGTTCTTGCCTGTATTGCAAGGTGTGAAATTGAGCACAGCTAAATGCCCGACCTCGACAGAAGATAGAGAAAAGATGAGTGTCATCCCCTATGCCTCAACCATAGGCTCTATTATAAATGACATGTTGTGTACCAGACCTGATGGAAACCTTGCCATAAGTTTGTTAGGGAGGTAGCAAAGTGATCCCAGAATGGAACACTGGACATCGGTCAAGAATATCCTGAAGTACCTAAAAAGGACTAAGGATATGTTTCTCGTTTATGGATGTGCCGAAGAGCTTGTCGTAAAGGTTTACGTCAATGCTAGCTTTGACACAGATCCGGATGACTCCAAGTCACAAACCGGATACGTGTATATTTTGAATGGTGGGGCAGTCAGCTGGTGCAGTTGCAAGCAAAAGCATCGTGGCGGGATCTACATGTAAAGTGGAGTACATAGCTACTTCGGAAGCAACACAAGAGGCAGTCTGGATGAAGGAGTTTATCCCCAACGTAGGAGTGATTCCCAATGCGTCGGGCCCAATGACTCTCTTCTGTAACAACACTAGAGCTATTGCCCTTGCCAAGGAGCCCAGGTTTCACAAGAAGACCAGGCACATCAAGCGTCGCCTCAACTCCATTCATGAATATATTCAAGATGGAGACATAAATTTTTGTAAAGTGCATACGGATCTGAATGTCGCAAATCCATTGACTAAACCTCTTCCACGAGCAAAACATGATCAGCACTAGAACTCTATGGGTGTTTGATTCATCACAATGTAACTAGATTATTGAGTCTAGTGCAAGTGGGAGACTGTTGGAAATATGCCCTAGAGGCAATAATAAAATGGTTATTATTATATTTCCTTGTTCATGATAGTTGTCTATTGTTCATGCTATAATTGTATTAACCGGAAACGTAATACATGTGTGAATACATAGACCACATAATGTCCCTAGTGAGCCTCTAGTTGACTAGCTCGTTGATCAATAGATGGTTATGGTTTCCTGACCATGGGCATTGGATGTCATTGATAACGAGATCACATCATTGGGAGAATGTTGTGATGGACAAGACCCAATCCTAAGCATAGCACAAGATCGTGTAGTTCGTTTGCTAGAGCTTTTCTAATGTCAAGTATCTTTCCTTAGACCATGAGATTGTGCAACTCCCGGTACCGTAGGAATGCTTTGGGTGTATGAAACGTCACAATGTAACTGGGTGATGATGTCTACTACACAACCTTCTTCTTGTAGACGTTGTTGGGCCTACAAGTGCACAGGTTTGTAGGACAGTAGCAAATTTCCCTCAAGTGGATGACCTAAGGTTTATCAATCCATGGGAGGCGTAGGATGAAGATGGTCTCTCTCAAACAACCCTGCAACCAAATAACAAAGAGTCTCTTGTGTCCCCAACACACCTAATACAATGGTAAATTGTATAGGTGCACTAGTTCGGCGAAGAGATGGTGATACAAGTGCAATATGGATAGTAGATAGAGGTTTTTGTAATCTGAAAATATAAAAACAGCAAGGTAACTAATGATAAAAGTGAGCGTAAACGGTATTGCAATGATAGGAAACAAGGCCTAGGGTTCATACTTTCACTAGTGCAAGTTCTCTCAACAATAATAACATAGATAGATCATATAACAATCCCTCAACATGCAACAAAGAGTCACTCCAAAGCCACTAATAGTGGAGAACAAACGTAGAGATTATGGTAGGGTACGAAACCACCTCAAAGTTATTCTTTCGGATCGATCTATTAAAGAGTTCGTACTAGAATAACACCTTAAGACACAAATCAACCAAAACCCTAATGTCACCTAGATACTCCATTGTCACCTCAAGTATCTGTGGGCATGATTATACGATAAGCACCACGCAATCTCAGATTCATCCAACCAACACAAAGTACTTCAAAGAGTGCCCCAAAGTTTCTACTGGAGAGTCAAGAAAACGTGTGCCAACCCCTATGCATATATAGGTTCATGGGCGGAACCCGCAAGTTGATCACCAAAACATACATCAAGTGGCACGTGATATCCCATTGTCACCACAGATAAACACAGCAAGACATACATCAAGTGTTCTCAATCAAAGACTCAATCCGATAAGATAACTTCAAGAGGGAAACTCAATTCATCACAAGAGAGTAGAGGGGAAGAAACATCATAAGATACAACTATAATAGCAAAGCTCGTGATACATCAAGATCATGCCATAGAGAGAACACGAGAGAGACAGAGAGAGATCAAACACATAGCTACTGGTACATACCCTCAGCCCCGAGGGTGAACTACTCCCTCCTCGTCATGGATAGCGCCGGGATGATGCAGATGGCCACCGATGATGGGTTCCCCTTTCGGCGAGTGCTTGGAACGGGCTCCGTGAGGTTTTGGTGGCTCAGAGGCTTGCGGCGGTGGAACTCCGATCTATCTTCTCCGTGGATGTTTTTAGGTGCATGGGACTATATAGGCGAAAGAAGTCGGTGGGGAGGTGCTCGAGGGCCAACGAGGCAGGGCGCCCGGTGAGGGCGCCCCTATCTCCCGGCCTCATCGAGGATCTTCGACGTGAACTCCAAGTCTCCGGGATCATATTCTTCCAAAAATCACGCCAAGGTTTCATTCCATTTGGACTCCATTTGATATTCCTTTTCTTGAAATCTTTGAAACAGGCAATAAAACAGCAATATGGGTTGGGCCTCCGGTTAATAGGTTAGTACCAAAAGTAATATAAAAGTGTATAATAAAGCCCGTAATCATTCAAAACAGATAATAAAATAGCATGAATGCTTCAGAAATTATAGATACGTTGGAGACGTATCAGGTGACTATAAAGGTGCACTACAGGTATCTCCGAAAGAATCTCTTGGATTGGCACGAATCGTGACTGGGATTTGTCACTTCGTATGACGGAGAGGTATCTCTGGGCCCACTCGGTAATGCATCATCATAATTGTTGGGGAACATAGTAATTTCAAAATTTTCCTACAATCACGCAAGATCTATCTAGGAGATGCATAGCAACGAGAGGGGAGAGTGTGTCCACATACCCTTGTAGACCGAAAGTGGAAGCGTTTAGTAACACGGTTGATGTAGTTGAACATCTTCGCGATCCAACCGATCCAAGCACCGAACGTACGGCACCTCCGGGTTCAACACGCGTTCAACTCGATGACGTCCCTCTTGCTCTTGATCCAGTTGAGGATGAGGAAGAGTTCCGTCAGCACGATGGCGTGGAGACGGTGATGATGAAGTTACCGATGCAGGGCTTCGCCTAAGCACTACGACGATATGACCGAGGTGTGTAGCTATGGAGGGGGGCACCACACATAGTTAAGAGAAGACTTCGTGTCTCCTAGGGTGCCCCCTGCCCCCGTATATAAAGGAGGGAGGGGGAGGCCGGCTAACCCTAGGGGGCGTGCCCAAGGAGAGGGAGTCCTACTAGGACTTCCTAGTCCTAGTAGGATTCCTCTACAAGGAAGAGAGGGGGAGGGAAGCAGAGGGAGAAGGAGTAGGAAAGGGGGGCTTCCCCTAGTCCAATTCGGACTGCTAAGGGGGGCCAGCCCTGGCGGCCCTCCTCTCTCTCCACTAAGGCCCATAAGGGCCCATTAGTTCCCCCGGGGGTTCCGGTAACCCCTCCGGCACTCCGTTTTTACCCGAAACCACATCGGAACACTTCCGGTGTCCGAATAACATAGTCCAAAATATAAATCCTTATGTCTCGACCATTTCGAGACTCCTCGTCACGTCTGTAATCTCATCCGGGACTCCCAACAAACTTCGATCATCAAAACACATAACTCATAATACAAATCATCATTGAACGTTAAGCGTGCGGACCCTACGGGTTTGAGAACTATGTAGACATGATCGAGACACATCTCCGATCAATAACCAATAGCAGAACCTGGATGCTCATATTGTCTCCTACATATTCTACGAAGATCTTTATCGGTCAAACCGCATAACAACATACGTTGTTCCCTTTGTCATCTGTATGTTACTTGCCCGAGATTCGATCGTCGGTATCATCAAACCTAGTTCAATCTCATTACCGGCAAGTCTCTTTACTCGTTCCATAATACTTCATCCTGCAACTAACTCATTAATCACATTACTGCAAGGCTTATGGTGATGAGCATTACCGAGAGGGCCCAGAGATACCTCCCCAATATACAGAGTGATAAATCCTAATCTCGATCTATGAAAACCCAACAAACACCTTCGGAGACACCTGTAGAGCATATTTATAATCATCCATTTACGTTGTGACGTTTGATAGCACACAAGGTGTTCCTCCGGTATTCGGGAGTTGCATAATCTCATAGTCTGAGGAACATGTATAAGTCATGAAGAAAGCAGTAGCAATGAAACTGTAATGATCATAATGCTAAGCTAACGGATGGGTCTTGTCCATCACATCATTCTCCTAATGATGTGATACTGTTCATCAAATAACAACACATGTCTATGGTTAGGAAACATAACCATCTTTGATCAACGAGCTAGTCAAGCATACTAGGGACACTATGTTTTGTCTATGTATTCACACATGTACTAAGTTTCCGGTTAATACAATTCTAGCATGAATACTAAAAATCATGAAATAAGGAAATAAATAATAACTTTATTATTGCCTCTAGGGCATATTTCCTTCAGTCTCCTACTTGCACTAGAGTCAATATTCTAGATTACAAAGTAATGATTTTAACACCCATGGAGTCTTGGTGCTGATCATGTTTTGCTCGTGGAAGAGGCTTAGTCAACGGGTCTGCAACATTCAGATCCGTATGTATCTTGCAAATCTCTATGTCTCCCTTCGCGACTTGATGTCGGATGGAATTGAAGCGTCTCTTTTTGTGTTTGTTTCTCTTGTGAAATATGGATTCCTTTGGCAAGGCAATTGCACCAGTATTGTCACAAAATATTTTCATTAGACCCGATGCACTAGGTATAACACCTAGATCGGATATGACCTCCTTCATCCAAACTCCTTCATTTGCTGCTTCCGAAGCAGCTATGTACTCCGCTTCACACATAGATCCCGCCACAACACTCTGCTTGGAACTGCACAAACTGACAGCTCCTCCATAACATAAAAATACGCATTTGGATTGCGACTTAGAGTCATCCGGATCAGTGTCAAAACTTGCATCGACATAACCGTTTACGACAAGCTCTTTTTCACATCCATAAACGAGAAACATATCCTTTGTCCTTTTCAGGTATTTCAGGATGTTCTTGACCGTTGTCCAGTGCTCCACTCCGGGATTACTTTGGTACCTCCCTGCTATACTTATAGCAAGGCACACATCAGGTCTGGTACACAAATTTGCATACATGATAGAACTGGTGGCTGAAGCATAGGGAATGACTTTCATTTTCTCTCTATCTTCTGCAGTGGTCGGGCATTGAGTCTGACTCAACTTCACACCTTGTAACACAGGCAAGAACCCTTTCTTTGACTAATCCATTTTGAACTTCTTCAAAACTTTATCAAGGTATGTGCTTTGTGAAAGTCCAATTAAGCGTCTTGATCTATCTCTATAGATCTTGATGCCTAATATGTAAGCAGCTTCACCGAGGTCTTTCATTGAAAAAACTCTTATTCAAGTATCCTTTTATGCTATCTAGAAATTCTATATAATTTCCAATCAACAATATGTCATCCACATATAATATTAGAAATGCTACAGAGCTCCCACTCACTTTCCTATAAAAACAGGCTTCTCCAAAAGTCTGTATAAAACCATACGCTTTGATCACACTATCAAAGCATTTATTCCAACTCCGAGAGGCTTGCACCAGTCCATAAATGGATCGCTGGAGCTTGCACCACTTTGTTAGCACCTTTTGGATCTACAAAACCTTCCGGTTGCATCATATACAACTCTTCTTCCAGAAATCCATTCAGGAATGCAGTTTTGACATCCATCTGCCAAATTTCATAATCATAAAATGCAGCAATTACTAACATGATTCATACATACTTAAGCATCGCTATGGGTGAGAAAGTCTCATCGTAGTCAACTCCTTGAACTTGTCGAAAACCTTCCGCAACAAGTCAAGCTTTGTAGACAGTAACATTACCGTTAGTGTCGATCTTCCTCTTGAAGATCCATTTATTTTCTATGGCTTGCCGATCATCGGGCAAGTCCACCAAAGTCCACACTTTGTTCTCATACATGGATCCCATCTTAGATTTCATGGCCTCAAGCCATTTCATGGAATCTGGGCTCATCATCGCTTCCTCATAGTTCGTAGGTTCATCATGGTCTAGTAATGTGACTTCCAAAACAGGATTACCGTACCACTCTGGTGTGAACCGTACTCTGGAAGACCTACATGTTCTGTAGTAACTTGATCTAAAGTTTCATGATGATCATCATCAGCTTCCTCACTAATTGGTGTAGGAATCACTGGAACTGATTTCTGTGATGAACTACTTTCCAATTCAGGGAGAAGGTACAATTACCTCATCAAGTTCTACTTTCCTCCCACTCACTTCTTTCAAGAGAAACTCCTTCTCTAGAAAGGATCCATTCTTAGCAACGAATATATTGCCTTCAGATCTGTGATAGAAGGTGTACCCAACAGTTTCCTTTGGGTATCCTATGAAGACGCACTTCTCCGATTTGGGTTCGAGCTTATCAGGTTGAAGCTTTTTCACATAAGCATCGCAACCCCAAACTTTGAGAAACGACAACTTTGGTTTCTTGCCAAACCACAGTTCATAAGGCGTCATCTCGACGGATTTTGATGGTGCCCTATTTAAGGTGAATGCATCCGTCTCTAAAGCATAACCCCAAAACGATAGCGGTAAATCAGTAAGAGACATCATAGATCGCACTACATCCAATAAAGTATGGTTACGATGTTCGGACACACCATTACGCTATGGTGTTCCATGTGGCGTGAGTTGCGAAACTATTCCACATTGTTTCAAATGAAGACCAAACTCGTAACTCAAATATTCTCCTCCACGATCAGATCGTAGAAACTTTATTTTCTTGTTACAATGATTTTCCACTTTACTCTGAATTTCTTTGAACTTTTCAAATGTTTCAGACTTATACTTCATTAAGTAGATATAACCATATCTGCTCAAATCATCTGTGAAGGTAAGAAAATAATGATACCCGCCACGAGCCTCAACACTCATTGGACCGCATACATTGGTATGTATTATTTCCAATAAGTCGATAGCTCGTTCCATTGTTCCGGAGAATGGAGTTTTATTCATCTTGCCCACGAGTCATGGTTCGCAAACACCAAGTGATTCATAATCAAGTGATTTCAAAAGCCTATCAGCATGGACTTTCTTCATGCGCTTTACACCAATATTACCTAAACGGTAGTGCCACAAATAAGTTGCACTATCATTATCAACTTTGCATCTTTTGGCTTCAATATTATGAACATGTGTATCACCACAATCAAGATTCAACAAAATTAGACCACTCAGCAAAGGTGCATGGCCATAAAAGATATTACTCATATAAATAGAACAACCATTATTCTCTGATTTAAATGAATAACCGTCTCGCATCAAACAAGATACAGATATAATGTTCATGCTCAACGCTGGCACCAAATAACAATTATTCAGGTCTAAAACTAATCCCGAAGGTAGATGCAGAGGTAGCGTGCCGACGGCGATCACATCGACGTTGGAACCATTTCCCATACGCATCATCACCTCGTCCTTATAGCCAATCTTTGCTTAATCCGTAGCCCCTGTTTCGAGTTGCAAATATGAGCAACAGAACCAGTATCAAATACCCAGGCGCTACTATGAGCATTAGTAAGGTACACATCAATAACATGTATATGAAATATACCTTTCACTTTGCCATCCTTCTTATCCGCCAAATACTTGGGGCAGTTCCGCTTCCAGTGACCAGTCCCTTTGAAGTAGAAGCACTCAGTTTCAGGCTTAGGTCCAGACTCGGGTTTCTTATCTTGAGCAGCAACCTTTTTGCCGTTCTTCTTGGAGTTACCCTTCTTCCCATTGCCATTTTTCTTGAAACTAGTGGTATTGTTGACCATCAACACTTGATGCTCCTTTTTGATTTCTACCTCCGCAGCCTTTAGCATTGCGAAGAGCTCGGGAATTGTCTTCTTCATCCCTTGCATATTATAGTTCATCACGAAGCCTTTATAGCTTGGCAGCAGTGATTGAAGAACTCTGTCAATGACACTATCATCAGGAAGATTAACTCCCAGCTGCGTCAAGTGGTTATGGTACCCAGACATTCTGAGTATGTGTTCACTGACAGAACTATTCTCCTCCATTTTGCAGCTATAAAACTTGTTGGAGACTTCATATCTCTCAACTCGGGCATTTGCTTGAAATATTAACTTCAACTCTTGGAACATCTCATATGCTCCGTGACGTTCAAAATGTCTTTGAAGTCCCAATTCTAAGCCGTATAACATGGCACACTAAACTATTGAGTAGTCACCAACTTTGCTCTGCTAGACGTTCTTAACGTCATCAGTAGCGTCTGCAGCAGCCCTAGCACCTAGCGGTGCTTCCAGGACGTAATTCTTATGTGCAGCAATGAGGATAATCCTCAAGTTATGGACCCAGTCCGTGTAATTGCTACCATCATCTTTCAACTTAGCTTTCTCTAGGAACGCATTAAAATTCAAAGGAACGGTAGCATGGGCCATTGATCTACAATAACATAGACATGCAAAATAACTATCAAGACTAAGTTCATGATAAATTAAAGTTCAATTAATCATATTACTTAAGAACTCCCACTTAGACAGATATCCCTCTAGTCATCTAAATGATCACGTGATCCGAATCAACCAAACCATGTCCAATCATCATGTGAAGTAGTTTTCAATGGTGAACATCACTATGTTGATCATATCTACTATATGATTCACGTTCGACCTTTCGGTCTCAGTGTTTCGAGGCCATATCTACATATGCTAGGCTCATCAAGTTTAACCCGAGTATTCTGCGTGTGCAAAACTGGCTTGCACCCGTTGTATGTGAATGTAGAGCTTATCACACCCGATCATCATGTGGTGTCTCGGTATGACAAACTGTAGTAACGGTGCGTACTCAGGGAGAACACTTATACCTTGAAATTTAGTAAGGGATCATCTTATAATGCTACCGCCGTACTAAGCAAAATAAGATGCATAAAAGATAAACATCACATGCAATCAAAAATATGTGACATGATATGGCCATCATCATCTTGTGCTCATGATCTCCATCACCGAAGCATCGTCATGATCTCCATCGTCACCGGCACGACACCTTGATCTCCATCGTAGCATCATTGTCATCTCACAAACTATTGCTTCTACAACTATCGCTATCGCTTAGTGATAAAGTAAAGCAATTACATGGCGAGTGCATTGCATACAATAAAGCGACAACCCATATGGCTCCTGCCTGCCGATAACTCTGTTACAAAACATGATCATCTCATACAACAATTTATATCACATCATAGCAAGCCAAGCAAAAACAAATTAGACGTCCTCTACTTTGTTGTTGCAAATTTTACGTGGCTGCTATGGGCTTCTAGCAAAAACCGTTCTTACCTACGCATCAAAACCACAATGATTTTTCGTCAAGTGTGCTGTTTTAACCTTCAACAAGGACCGGCCGTAGTCAAACTTGATTCAACTAAAGTTGGACAAACATACATCCACTAGCCACCTATGTGCAAAAGCACGTCGGTAGAACCAGTCTCGTGAACTCGGTCATGTAATGTCGGTCCGGGATGCTTCATCCAACAATACCACCGAATCAAAGTAATACGTTGGTGCTAAGCAGTATGACTATTATCGCCACAACTCTTCGTGTTCTACTCGTGCATAAAACATCTACGCACAGACCTGGCTTGGATGCCACTGTTGGGGAACGTAGTAACTTCAAAATTTTCCTACGATCACACAATATCTATCTAGGAGATGCATAGCAATGAGAGGGGAGAGTGTGTCCACGTACCCTCGTAGACCGAAAGCGGAAGCGTTTAGTAACACGGTTGATGTAGTCGAACATCTTTGTGATCCAACCGATCCAAGTACCGAATGTACGACACCTCCGCGTTCAGCACATGTTCAGCTCGATGACGTCCCTCGTGCTCTTGATCCAGTTGAGGACGAGGGAGAGTTCCATCAGCACAACAGTGTGGTGATGGTGATGATGAAATTACCGGCACAGGGCTTCGCCTAAGCACTACGATGATATGACCGAGGTGTGTAATAGTGGAGGGGGGCACCACACACGGTTAAGAGAAGACTTCTTGTCTCCTAGGGTGCCCCCTGCCCCCGTATATAAAGGAGGGAGGGGGAGGCTGGCCGACCCTAGGGGGCGCACCCAAGGAGAGGGAGTCCTACTAGGACTTCCTAGTCATAGTAGGATTCCTCTACAAGGAAGAGAGGGGGAAGGAAAGAGAGGGAGAGGGAGTAGGAAAGGGGGGCGCCGCCCCCTTTCCCTAGTCCAATTCAGATTGCTAGGGGGGACGGCCAGCCCTGGCGGCCCTCCTCTCTCTCCACTAAGGCCCATAAGGGCCCATTAGTTCCCCCAGGGGTTCCGATAACCCCTCCGGCACTCCTTTTTTACCCCAAACCACTCAGAACACTTCTTGTGTCCGAATAACATAGTCCAATATATCAATCTTTATGTCTCGACCATTTCGAGACTCCTCGTCATGTCTGTGATCTCATCCAGGACTCTGAACAAACTTCGGTCATCAAAACACATAACTCATAATACAAATCATGATCGAACATTAAGCATGCAGACCCTATGGGTTCGAGAACTGCTACGTCTTGAGCTTGCGTTGGTTTTCCTTGAAGAGGAAAGGGTGATGCAGCAATGGTAGCGTAAGTATTTCCCTCAGTTTTTGAGAACCAAGGTATCAATCCAGTAGGAGGCTCCTCAAAAGTCCCACGCACCTACACAAATAAACAAAGAACTCGCAACCAACGCAATAAAGGGGTTGTCAATCCCTTCACGGCCACTTGCGAAAGTGAGATCTGATAGAGATAGTATGATAACATAAATATATTTTTGGTATTTTATAATATAGATAAGAAAAGTAAAGATGCAAATAAAAGTAGATTGAAAGCTTATATGATAAAAGATAGACCCGGGGGCCATAGGTTTCACTAGTGGCTTCTCTCAAGATAGCATAAGTATTACGGTGGGTGAACAAATTACTGTCGAGCAATTGATAAAAAAACGAATAATTATGAGATTATCTAGGCATGATCATGTATATAGGCATCACGTTTGCGACAAGTAGACCGACTCCTACCTGCATCTACTACTATTACTCCACACATCGACCGCTATCCAACATTCATCTAGAGTATTAAGTTCATAAGAACAGAGTAACGCATTAAGAAATATGACATGATGTAGAGGGATAAACTCATGCAATATGATATAAACCCCATCTTTTTTATCCTCGATGGCAACAATACAATACGTGACTTGCAACCCCTACTGTCACTTGGTAAGGACACCGCAAGATTGAACCCAAAGCTAAGCACTTCTCCCATGGCAACAAAGATCAATCTAGTAGGCCAAACCAAACTGATAATTCGAAGAGACTTGCAAAGATAACTCAATCATACATAAAAGAATTCAGAGGTGATTCAAATATTTCTCATAGATAAACTTAATCATAAACCCACAATTCATCGCATCTCGACAAACACACCGCAGAAAAGAGTTACATCGAATAGATCTCCACAAGAGGGGGAGAACATGGTATTGAGATCCAAAAAGCGAGAAGAAGTCATCTAGCTAATAACTATGGACCCGAAGGTCTGTGGTAAACTACTCACAACTCATAGAAGGGGCTATGGTGTTGATGTAGAAGCCCTCCATGGTCGATTCCCCCTCCGATGGAGCGCCGGCGAAGGCTCCAACATGGGATCTCGCAGATACAGAAGGTTACGGCGGTGGAAATTGTTTTTAGTTGGCTCCCTAGATGTTTTCGGGGGTACATGGGTATATATAAGAGGAAGAAGTACGTCGGTGGCCGCCCGAGGGGCCCAAGAGACAGGGGGCGCGCCCTGTAGGGGTGGGCGCTCCCTCCTATCTCCTGGCCGCCTCGATCGCTTCTTGACTTGCACTCCAAGTCCTCTGGATCACGTTCGTTCCAAAAATCACGCTTCCGAAGGTTTCATTCCGTTTGGACTCCGTTTGATATTCCTTTTCTTTGAAATACTAAAATAGGCAAAGAAAACAGCATTACGGGCTGGGCCTCCGGTTAGTAGGTTAGTCCCAAAAATGATATAAATGTGTAAAATAAAGCCCGTAAACATCCAAAAGGGGTAATATAATAGCATGGAGCAATCAAAAATTATAGATACGTTGGAGACGTATCAAGCATCCCCAAGTTTAATTCCTGCTCGTCCTCAAGTAGGTAAATGGTAAAAACAGAATTTTCGATGTGGAATGCTACCTAGCATAATTCTCAATGTAATTTTCTTTATTGTGGCATGAACGTTCAGATCCAAATGATTCAAAATAAAAGTTCATATTGACAAAAGAAATAGTAATACTTCAAACATACTAATCAAAGCAATCATGTCTTCTCAAAATAACATGGCTAAATAAAGGTCATCCCTACAAAATCATATAGTTAGGCTATGCTTCATTTTCGTCACACAAAGATGTTGCCAAATTCTACACCCCCGATGACAAGCCAAGCAATTGTTTCGTACTTAAATAATCTCAAACTTTTTCAACCTTCACGCAATACATGAGCGTGAGCCATGGATATAGCACTATGGGTGGAATAGAATATGATAATGGGGATTGTATGGAGAAGACAAAAAAGGAGAAAGTCTCACATTGACGAGGATAATCAACGAGCTATGGAGATGCCCATCAATTGATGTCAACATGAGGAGTAGGGATTGCCATGCAACGGATGCACTAGAGCTATAAATGAATGCTCAATAAAAGAAACTAGTGGGTGTGCATACAACTTGCTTGCCCACGAAGACCTAGGGCATTTGAGGAAGCCCATCGTAGGAATATACAAGCCAAGTTCTATAATGAAAAATCCCCACTAGTATATGAAAGTGACAACATATGAGACTCACTATATGAAAAACATGGTGCTACTTTGAAGCACAATATATGAGACTCACTATATGAAGAACATGGTCACAAGTGTGGAAAAAGAGATTGTAACATTGCCCCTTTTTATTTATTTTCTTTTTCCCTTTTTTTCTTTCTTTTTTTTCTTTGGCCTTTTCTTCTTATTTTTTGGCCTTTCTTTTTTTTTCTTTGGGACAATGCTCTAATAATGATGATCATCACACTTTTATTGATTAGACCATATGAATTACAACTCGAAACTAGAACAAGATATGACTCTATATGAATGCCTCCGGCGGTGTACCGGGATGGTGCAATGAATCAAGAGTGACATGTATGGAAAATTATGCATGGTGGCTTTGCCACAAATACGATGTCAACTACATGATCATGCAATGGCAATATGACAAAAGCAATGTATGTCATGATGATGAACGGAACGGTGGAAAGTTGCATGGCAATATATCTCGAATGGCTATGGAAATGCCATAATAGGTAGGTATGGTGGCTGTTTTGAGGAAGATATGAGGAGGTTTATGTGTGATAGAGCATATCGTATCACGGAGTTTGGATGCACCGGCGAAGTTTGCACCAACTCTCAAGGTGAGAAAGGGCAATGCACGGTACCGAAGAGGCTGGCAATGGTGGAAAGGTAAAAGTGCGTATAATCCATGGACTCAACATTAGTCAAAAAAACTCATATACTTATTGCAAAAATTTAGAAGTCATCAAAAACCAAGCACTACGCGCATGCTCCTAGAGGGATAGATTGGTAGGAAAAGACCATCGCTCGTCCCCGACCGCCACTCATAAGGATGCACAATCCAAGTACACTTCATGTTTCAAATTTGTTACACAACTTTAACCATACGTGCATGCTATGGGACTTGCTAACTTCAACACAAGCATTCTTTAAATTCATAATTACCCAACTAGCATGACTTTAATATCACTACCTCCATATCTCAAAACAATTATCAAGTATCAAATTGATCATAGCATCCAATTCACTTCCTATGATAGTTTTTATTATACCCAACTTGGATGCCTACCATTCTAGGACCAATTTTATAACCATAGAAAATACCATGCTGTTCTAAGAGACTCTCAAAATAATATAAGTGAAGCATGAGAGGCTAGCAATTTCTAAAAAATTAAGCCACCATCGTGCTCTAAAAGATATAAGTGAAGCACTAGAGCAAAAACTATCAAGCTCAAAAGATATAAGTGAAGCACATAGAGTATTCTAATAAATTCTAATCAAGTAGGCTTCTCCCAAAAGGTGTGTACAGCAAGGATGATTGTGTAAAACTAAAAAGCAAAGACTAATATAATATACGACGCTCCAAGCAAAACACATATCATATGGCGAATAAAAATATAGCTCCAAGTAAAGTTACCAATGAACGAAGACGAAAGAGGGGATGCCTTCCGGGGGCATCCCCAAGCTTAGGCTTTTGGCTATTCTTGAATATGTTGGGGTGCCTTGGGAATCCCCAAGCTTAGGCTCTTGCCACTCCTTGTTCCATAGTCCATCAAATCTTTACCCAAAACTTGAAAACTTCACAACACAAAACTCAACAGGAAATCTCATAAGCTCCGTTAGTGAAAGAAAACAAAACCACCACATAAGGTACTGTAATGAACTCATTCTTTATTTATTTTGGTGTTAGACCTACTGTATTCCAAGTTCTCTATGGTTCATACCACTTAATAATAGCTATAGATGCATCAAAATAAGCAAACAACACACGAAAAACAGAATATGTCAAAAACAGAACAGTCTGTAGCAATCTGTAACTAATGCAAACTTCTTGAACTTTAAAACTCCTACCAAAATAGGAAGTCCTGGGAAATTTGTCTATTGATCAGTAGGAAAAAGAATCAACACAAAATCACGTTTCTGTGATTTAACAAAACTAATTTCGTGCGTGCAAAGTTTCTGTTTTTCAGCAGAATCAAATTAACTATCACCATAGGTTATCCTATAGGTTCTACTTGGCACAAACACTAATTAAAACGTAAAAACACATCTAAACAGAAGGTAGATGAAAAATTTATTACTAAATAGAAACAAAAACAAAAAAAAAACACAAAAAAAATTGGGTTGCCTCCCAACTAGCGCTATCGTTTAACGCCCCTAGCTAGGCATTGATAATTCTAATGATGCTCATATGAAAGACAAGAATTGAAGCGCAAAGAGAGCATCATGAAACACGTGACGAACACATCTAAGTCTAACATACTTCCTATGCATAGGCATCTTATAGGAAAACAAATTGTCATAGCAAGAAAAAACTAGCATATGCAAGGAAGCGGAAAGAAACGATAGCAATCTCAAAATAACAAGAGGTAATTTAGTAACATGAAAATTTCTACAACCATATTTTCCTCTCTCATAATAATTACATGTAGGATCATAAGAAAATTCAACAATATAGCTATCACAAAACATATTCTTAACACGATCCACATGTATGCAAAGTTGACACTCTTCCAAAATAGTGGGATTAACATTAACTAAAGTCATGACCTCTCCAAACCCACTTTTATCAAAAACTTCATAAGATTGAACATTCTCCAAATATGTGGGATCTAAAGTTGACACTCATCCAAACCCACTTTCAATATTATTGCTAACACTATTATCAATCTCATATTCATGAAGGGGCTCAAATAATTTTTCAAGATTGTAAGAAGAATTACCCCAATCATGATCATTGCAACAAGTAGTAGACATAGCAAAACTAGCATCCCCAAGCTTAGGGTTTTGCATATTATTAGCACAATTGACATCAAGAGAATTTATAGTAAAATCTTTGCAATCATGCTTTTATTCAAGGAGCTATCGTGAATCTCTTCATAAATTTCTTCATCACAATTTTTGGATTCATGAATTTCAAGCAAAACCTTATAAAGATAATCTAGTGCACACAACTCACTAGCAATTGGTTCAACATAATTGGATCTCTTAAAAAGATTAGCAAGTGGATGAGGATCCATAAACTTCTAGCAAGCAAAGATACAAGCAAAAGGAAGGCACATGGAGACACAAGATCGAACGGAAGAGGGGTGAATAAAACGGCAAGGGTGAAGTGGGGGAGAGGAAAACGAGAGGCAAATGGCAAATAATGTAAATGCGAGGGAGATGAGTTTGTGATGGGTACTTGGTATGTCTTGACTTAAGCGAAGACCTCCCCGGCAACGGCGCCAGAAATCCTTCTTGCTACGTCTTGAGCTTGCTTTGGTTTTCCTTGAAGAGGAAAGGGTGATGCAGCAATAGTAGCGTAAGTATTTCCCTCAGTTTTTGAGAACCAAGGTATCAATCCAGTATGAGGCTCCTCAAAAGTCCCACGCACCTACACAAACAAACAAAGAACTCGCAACCAACACAATAAAGGGGTTGTCAATCCCTTCACGGCCACTTGCGAAAGTGAGATCTGATAGAGATAGTATGATAACATAAATATATTTTTGGTATTTTATAATATAGATAAGAAAAGTAAAGATGCAAATAAAAGTAGATCGAAAGCTTATATGATAAAAGATATACCCGGGGGCCATAGGTTTCACTAGTGGCTTCTCTCAAGATAGCATAAGTATTACGGTGGGTGAACAAATTACTGTCGAGCAATTGATAGAAAAACGAATAATTATGAGATTATCTAGGCATGATCATGTATATAGGCATCACGTCCGCGACAAGTAGACCGACTCCTGCCTGCATCTACTACTATTACTCCACACATCGACCGCTATCCAGCATACATCTAGAGTATTAAGTTCATAAGAACAGAGTAAGGCATTAAGAAAGATGACATGATGTAGAGGGATAAACTCATGCAATATGATATAAATCCCATCTTTTAATCCTCGATGGCAACCATACAATACGTGCCTTGCAACCCCTGCTGTCACTAGGTAAGGACACCGCAAGATTGAACCCAAAGCTAAGCACTTCTCCCATGGCAAGAAAGATCAATCTAGTAGGCCAAACCAAACTGATAAGTCGAAGAGACTTGCAAAGATAACTCAATCATACATAATAGAATTCAGAGGAGATTCACATATTTCTCATAGATAAACTTGATCATAAACCCACAATTCATCGCATCTCGACAAACACACCGCAAAAAAGAGTTACATCGAATAGATCTCCACAAGAGAGGGGGAGAACATGGTATTGAGATCCAAAAAGAGAGAAGAAGCCATCTAGCTAATAACTATGGACCCGAAGGTCTGTGGTAAACTACTCACAACTCGTCGGAGGGGCTATGGTGTTGATGTAGAAGCCCTCCGTGGTCGATTCCCCCTTCGGCGGAGCACCGACGAAGGCTCCAAGATGGGATCTCGCGGATACAGAAGGTTACGGCGGTGGAAATTGTTTTTCGTTGGCTCCCTGAATGTTTTCGGGGTACATGGGTATATATAGGAGGAAGAAGTGCGTCGGTGGCCGCCCGAGGGGCCCAGGAGACAAGGGGCGCGCCCTGTAGGGGTGGGTGCGCCCTCCTATCTCCTGGTCGCCTCGATCGCTTCTTGACTTGCACTCCAAGTCCTCTGGATCACGTCCGTTCCAAAAATCATGCTCCCGAAGGTTTCATTCCGTTTGGACTCCGTTTGATATTCCTTTTCTTCGAAATACTGAAATAGGCAAAAAAAACAGCAATACGGGTTGGGCCTCCGGTTAGTAGGTTAGTCCCAAAAATGATATAAATGTGTAAAATAAAGCCCATAAACATCCAAAAGGGGTAATATAATAGCATGGAGCAATCAAAAATTATAGATACGTTGGAGACGTATCAAGAACTATGTAGACATGATCGAGACACATCTCCGATCAATAACCAATAGCGGAACCTGGATGCTCATATTGGCTCCTACATATTCTACGAAGATCTTTGTCGGTCAAACCGCATAACAACATACGTTGTTCCCTTTGTCATCGGTATGTTACTTGCCCGAGATTCGATTGTCAGTATCATCATACCTAGTTCAATCTCGTTAGCGGCAAGTCTCTTTACTCGTTCCGTAATACTTTATTCCGCAACTAACTCATCACATTGCTTGCAAGGCTTATAGTGATGAGCATTACCGAGAGGGCCTAGAGATACCTCCCCAATATACGGAGTGACAAATCCTAATCTTGATCTATGCCAACCCAACAAACACCTTCAGAGACACCTGTAGAGCATCTTTATAATCACCCATTTAGGTTGTGACGTTTGATAGCACACAAGGTGTTCCTCCGGTATTCAGGAGTTGCATAATCTCACAGTCTGAGGAACATGTATAAGTCATGAAGAAAGCAGTAGCAATGAAACTCAGAACGATCATAATGCTAAGCTAACGGATGAGTCTTGTCCATCACATCATTCTCCTAATGATGTGATCCCGTTCATCAAATAACAACACATGTCTATGGTTAGGAAACATAACCATCTTTGATCAATGAGCTAGTCAAGTAGAGGCATACTAGGGACACTATGTTTTGTCTATGTATTCACACATATACTAAGTTTTCGGTTAATACAATTATAGCATGAATAATAAACATTTATCATGAAATAAGGAAATAAATAATAACTTTATTATTGCCTCTAGGGCATATTTCCTTCAATAATGAGCTCAATGTGACTACGGAGTTAGCCACGGGATCATGTGTTACGGAACGAGTAAAGAGACTTGCCGGTAACGAGATTGAACGAGGTACGGGGATACCGACGATCGAATCTCGGGCAAGTAACATACCGATGGACAAAAGGAATTGTATACGGGATTTATTGAATCCCCGACACCGTGGTTCATCCGATGAGATCATCGTGGAACATGTGGGAGCCAATATGGGTATCCAGATCCCACTATTGGTTATTGGCAGGAAAGATGTCTCGGTCATGTCTGCATGGTTCCCGTACCCGTAGGGTCTACACACTTAAGGTTCGGTGATGCTAGAGTTGTAATGGGAAATTGTATGTGGTTACCAAAAGTTGTTCGGAGTCCCGGATGAGATCTCGAACGTCATGAGGAGTTCCGGAATGGTCTGGAGGTGAAGATTTATATATGGGAAGTCTAGTTTCAGTCGACGGAAAGGTTTCGGGGGTTATCGGTATTGTACCGGGACCACCGAAAGGTGTCCAAAGGTCCACCGGGTGGGGCCACCTTTCCTGGGGGACCAAGTGGGATGAACATGGGTGGTAACCAGCCCCCTAGTGGGCTGGTGCGCCCCCCAAGGGCCCAAGGCGCCTAGGGTTGGAAACCCTAGGGGGTGGGGGCGCCTCCCACCAACTTGGGGGGCAAGCACCCCCCTGGCCGCCCCCCTCTAGATGCATCTAAGGGGTCCGACCCCCTCACCCCTTCACCCTATAAATAGAGGGGGGTGGGAGGGCAGCCGCAACCCTCCCCTTGGCGCAGACCTCCCCCTCCCACACATTCTCCTCCTCCGTAGTGCTTGGCGAAGCCCTGCCGGAGAACCACGAGCTCCACCATCACCACGCCGTCGTGCTATCGGAGTTCTCCCTAAACTTCTCCTCCCCCTTGCTGGATCAAGAAGGAGGAGACGTCCCCGGGTTGTACGTGTGTTGAACGCGGAGGCGCCATCCGTTCGGCACTTGGATCGGATCTTCCGCGATTTGAATTGCCACGAGTACGGCTCCATCAAACACGTTCTTGTAACGCTTCCGCTTAGCGATCTTGAAGGGTATGAAGATGCACTCCCTCTCTCTCATTGCTAGCATCTCCTAGATTGATCTTGGTGACATGTAGGATTTTTTTAAATTATTATTACGTTCCCCAACAAAGACGCCTTAAATATCCAAAGGGAGGCATTGTCTGAGAAGCAACTTGGCCTACCGATCATGGTGGGATGGTTAACGGAGCACCAATTTGAGCATAATCATGAAAGATCATGATCTAGGGGTGCAAGGTGGTGTGAGACTTATGTCTTGTGCGATAAAGAGGTTATACTTTGGTTCAAGCACTTCCAGCCTATTCTATCAGTTGCTTTAAACTCATGAAAGGTTTCTCCAAGAAATTAATGACATTCATATCCAAATACTGGTGGGATGGATCATTGGACAGGAAAGGTATGCATTGGAAGTCATGGGAGAATATGGTTGTTCCAAAATCTAAAGGAGGTTTGGGCTTTCGGGATCTAGAACTGTTCAATGATGCTATGTTAACTAAGCAGGCATGGCAACTCTTGGACAACCCGCAAAGCTTATGTGTGCGTGTACTGAAGGGGTGCTATTGCCCACACGAGGAGTCCCAAACGTTTGGTAGCCCATCAGTTGTTCACCAACGTGGTGAACTATCATCAGGGCGAGAAACATGCTTCAGAAAGGTCTTGTCAGGCGAATTGGGGACGACATGAAAGCAGAAGTATTTGGATTTTCGGGACCAATACATGAAACCGATGGGGAGGCTTAAGGAAAATTCAGTTCAGCTTGTGTCTGATTTGATCCATGAAGAAATAGGACAATGATACGTTAAATGTATAAGGGAGACTTTCCTTGTGCCTAATGCGGATGCTATCCTTAATATGCCGAAATCAAGAAGAGCTAAGGAGGATATATGGGCATGGGCATGGGCATGGGAGAAGAATGGCATCTTTTCAGTATGATCGACGTACAGAGAAGTCATGGGCTCTCGTATGAAAGAAAAGTTTTCAATGGGCAACTAACGACACGTTTGGCTCGGTCGCTCAGTTTTCGATGATACTGTTGTTTGGAAAGCCCCATGGAAACTAATGACACGTTTGGCTCGGTCGCTCAGTTTTCGATTCCTATGCTTTACGAAATCGTAGATGATGTTTGGTTCGAGTACTACGTCTTCTGTAACAGTGTATATTGATACACCGCTTCGCAGAGTCGAAAACAACCAAACAACAACTGATTAGGAAACCGGACCCAACCTCACGAACCAAACAAAGCTCGTATATGGTAAAAAGAGATCAAAAGCAGTGCTTCCTGATACGAAACTCGTTACATTACTTGAGCAGTAACCAAACGCGCTGTAAATGTCTTACCAAAGATCAGAGTCTTCTGGTAGAGGGTGGTCAATAATATGCTAACGTGCTTTGGAGAATTAAACTGACGACATATTAAGACCAAGGCTCACTGCCCGATGTGTGGTCATGAGCAGGAGAGTCTTTATCATAGCCTATTTTCATGTGATCATGTGAGGCGTTTGGGAGGCTGCCATGGTTTAGTTCAACATCAAAAGCGTCCAAATTACACCCGCACACATGGTTAAAAGATACGCTGGATGCGAAGATGATCCCACACATGATGAGGCAATCATGATCACGATAATGTGGGCAATTTGGCATTCGAAAAATAAGTTCACGCATGGTGAAGAGCAGTAGCAACCGCACAAATCAATGATCATCATTGATGAGATTGTGCGTACCCTCGAGGTACCGGCACTGGAAATAACACAAGAAGGTGTAGTGCAGGTAAAGTGAAAACCGTCGAAAGCTGGCTGGGTCGACATCAATACCGATAGAGCAACCGATTTAGGCCGATGACGAGGGGGAATTGACTTTATCGGTAGAGACTATTCTGGAACCTTTGTGGCAGCGGCAGGAGTGAGATAGGATGGTATTCTAGTTTCTAGACCCTCTCACCGTTGAGATACTTGCATGCCAAGATGTAGTGCTATTTGCTCGCAGCAAAGGATTATGAAGAGTACGCATAGAAATTAATTGTCAGGAGGTCTAGCGAGAGAAACTTTGAACATTGATAACTTTGCACACACTCCGCAAAAGAAAAAGATAACCTTGTACACAACTACGTTGCAATCCCTGACTTTCTGGATTGTGTGTTGTAATCTATATGCCCTCGCCCATCGAATAAAAGAGCGGAGAGTATATTTATAAAAAAGAAAAAGAAAAAGAAAAAGGATGCTAAAAAAAGAAGAAAAAAGGAATGTAGGAACGACCGAGGGAAGCCAGCGACTTAGCGCATTGCGAGAGAAGTTTTGGACATTGATAACCTTGTACAGAACTATGATGTAATCCCTGACTTTCTAGATCGTGTGTAGTAATCTAATATGCCTTCCCCGATTGAATAAAGAGCCGAGAGTATATTCATAAAAAAGAAAAAGAAAAAGGATGTTCAAGAAAAAAGAGAAAAAAGAAAAAGGGAATGTAGGAGCAACCGAGGGAAGCCGGCGACTCGGGGTATACCTGGCCATGGGAAGCCCGGCCCGGCCCGAAAAGGCACGACCCAGCCCGGCCCGACGCTGCCTCCGGGCAGGGCTCGGGCCTAGATTTTGAGCCCGAAGGCTAGACCGGGCCCGGCCTAGGCCCGTAGTATTTGCATTTTTCTGAAGGTCGGGCCGGTCCGGCCCGAAGCCCGACGGGCTTTTACATGTTCGGGCCGGGCTTGGGCCCAGAAAATAGGCCCGATGGCCGGGCCCGGGCCTGGGTTTTTTGCGTCGGGGTTTGGGGAGAGTCGCGGTGTAATTCCAGCGACCGAACGACCGCTCCGTAGTTGTAAGCGAGTCTGCATCGTTGGCTTCCCCAAACCTCCCGTCCCTGCGGATTGCGGCCGCGCGACGAGGCGGAGGCTCGTTCGTCGGCCACCGTCGCCATGTCCTCCTTCCTCGCGCTCTCGCTCCCACCCCGGTGCGCGCTCCCCCTCCCGCCACCTCGCCTCGCACCCAAGCACCCATCTCTCCGCGCCAACCAGTGCCACCTCCTCGTCCGCACGCCCCAGCGCCCGCTCCCCCCGTCTCGCCGCCTCCTCCTCGCCCCTAGGGCTTCGTCGTCCACCACATCCCCCGCTGAGCCGGCGCGTGAGGGGGGCGCGGGCGGGAAGAAGGTGCCCGGGTTCCGGAACAGGTTCCTGGACCTGGCGCGGCTTGGGGCCGTGGCGGAGGGCGCGGCGGAGGCCTTCTTCCGCAGCGAAATCCGGCGGCGGCTTGCCGTCACGGCCGTGCTCATCGTGCTCAGCCGCGTCGGCTACTTCGTCCCGCTTCCCGGGTTCGACCGCCGCCTCATCCCCGACTCGTATCTCAGCTTCGCCCCGCTCCCTGCAGGTACTACTGTCCCCCGGTTTATTCGGTCGTGCTAGCTGTACTACATGTGCTGAAGCGTGTAGGCATGCCACGGAATTTTAGCAAACGTCTTAAATTGCAGTTTGCAATGCGCCTTCATCTATGCAGATGACCTCGTTGATTTTGCTTCTGAACTGAAGCTGTCGTTTTTCCAGCTGGGAATCAGTCATCAGATATCAGCATCGATTGTGATGCAGGTTAGATTTAGATATTCTCTTCCTCTGTCCTGTCATGTGCTTCTCTTTTCCTATAGCAATACTCCAATGTCATTAGCCACAGCAGAAATCTCATATGTATCGTTTCTTTTTGCCTTCTCAGTTCTCACTATTGCCGTTACACTGTTGTTTGAATTTACATTCATGCATCCCCATCAATTACCGTTTCATCAGAGCTGGTTTGTTTTGCTAGTTCAAGAGTTAGAACCTGACATATTATGTGGTTCAACTAGGTTCAGATCCCATTAACGGATTAACCCCACTTTAAGGTCCAAGTGGGAGTGGGCCTCCAGCAGTGCCCGCATGAACCATCCCACATAAGATGGTACACGGATGCCTGCAGGTTAGCACACAACAGATGTGGAACTTGTGGGTCATCCCGCTCAGTCATAACTAAGCTCACTTCTCGCGTGGTCTGTGCGAACGGCCGCATCGATCAGCCTCTGCCATTGCATGCTGCAGCTTTGACAGTGAAGTCAAATCTGAACACAAGCGTGAACACATCAGTCTCTCTCCACTCTTGTTGTGACATCATCTGTTGATGATGTGCGCCACCGATTGATTCATGTTCATATGCAACATCTAGACTGGTCTTAACAAGTACTGAAATTGATTTATTGATACATGAGCGTTCCATCAATTACCGTCGCTATCCGGACATAGTGAGCTTAACTATGCATATCTCTGTTTGTTAATCGATTAATTTCAGTTAGGAGAAAGTTACTGTGTGTCCAATCTAGCATAGTAGCTGGAACACATAGCATACATACTAGACAGTGCCGCTTTGTGGGTTGCCGCAAATGCCCACATAACACATGCGGGACGGCGTGGGCAGAAGCGGGCAGCCGGCTGTTAGCCCCCCTTAAACCCTTAAACCCTGAAGGCCTGAACCCTCAGCCAAAGATAACTTGTGACATATGTTATGCAGTGGCAAAGAAGTTTATTGTCGCAACCAAAATGAACATGACCAAAGGATTTTATGCACCTGACTTCAACATGCCATGGACAATAACCAAATCCACACTTAAAATTCCAAACATAACAAAAGTTCAGGTTTTTGTATCTGTTAGGCTCCATTTCATCCATACAAAACATAGTTTCAAGTTATTTTGCGTTTAGTACGTACCATTACAGCTGCACATAAGATAAGCTCGCGTAGCAGAGAGAAGCTGCCTATGTTTGGTTCTTTCCCAAGCTTGCCCTACCAAATATTTTGCTAGCCAAGTTTTTCGTTAAGCTTTTGGTTGCCCATGAGTTGGTGTCAACATAGGCAAGAAAAATGAACTAGAGTGGGCAAAGAGCCATTGACACGGCAAAAAACTGGCAACCCTTCAAACAAAGAGGCCAAAATTAACATACCCTTAGCGCAATGGAGCAAGAAAATGAGGTCTGTTGTCATACAACTGGTGGGTTTTGGTCTTAATTTTGTGCTGCCGAGGCCAAGCAGAGATCAGACCTGGATGTCATGCATGTATTGAAGCAACGGTGTGATAGCAGTAGGGACAAGTCTGAAAAGAAGAGCGTAAGATTGAGATTTAGGCTGTGGCTAGTGGCACAAGCAAGTTGTTCCTAGATCTTAGTTCTCCATTCACAGAAAACCAGAATCCTTATAAACAACCACTTTTTAGTTGTAACTATGACAATCAAACCACTAAAAGTCTAATTGGGTAACTTCAGAGTGTCTTTTGACTATACTAGCTGAAGACAATTTTTATTCCAAGATATAACAACCCTTTATACTACTATTACAATAACAACTTGTGTCTATTTTAGGTTCTTTGCCATGTTCTTCCATCACTTGAAAAGATTCGCAAGGAAGGATTAGACGGGCATGAGAAGATCAAAAGCTATATGTGTGTTTAGTCGTCTATCTTTAACAGCGAGATTGAATTTCTCTTGGGAACTGTTCCATTTTGTATATCTTCGTCTAGTCTGAGCTCCTCCATCTTGATGTTTAGATGGTGGCTATCATTGGGTTTTGCAATTGTGGCTGCTTGTACTGTGTCATGCTATTCACTGCAGTACTCCATATATGCAGCAAGTTACAGGTAAATTACCTTTTTTGCGTATATGATATGATACTTTGACTTCTGTTTTACTCGTATCTGGCAAGCTTGCTGAAGTGCTCCACCATTGACCACATCGTGCCTGTTCCTTTGATTTTTTTCCTTTTCTTTTGCCATACATCAATGGAAGATGGAGGCACTTTAAAATTAGAACTAGCGCAAATGTATGCTATTATCAGAGTTTGCATATAACTTATCATTTGATTTACGGCATGCCCTGACTCATTTGTACACTGACGAGACATTATAAGTTGTCCTAATTTGATTGAACTGGAGGGATGCTTTTCTGTTCTCTCTGTTACTCTATTTATTTTGCTTTCATCTGTGTCAGGGTTAAGCATGTCATATTAACAAGCTTTCTGCTTGTCCTTGGTGCAATGTCGACGACTTGGATCTGTGACACCATAACGGAATCTGGCTTTGGTAGTACTTTCATCTTTTTCATATTTTGTTTTAGCACCATTTGTTGCATGAGTTGACTCTTTTGTGTTATTATGTTGTACTATTCAACATTCTGTCATGTACATGCTGTACATGGAAGTCTTGAATGGTTATTCATAAGAGGCTGTTTTGAGTCACAGTTTTCATATTACTAGTATAGTACTCCCTCCGTTCGCAAATGTAAGATGTTCTGGATATTTCACTACATACGGACAGAAATGAGTGAGCAAACACACTAAAACGTGTCTATATACATCCGATTCACAAAGAAGTTAGAATATCTTATATTTGTGAATGGAGGGAGTACATGTACGCATCATATCCTTAAGTTGTGACCATTTGATTGTTGTTTTTGTCTGACTGAGATATTTTTGTTCTGCATACTGTTTGCACCAAATAAACTGAACCTGTACTGTATAAGCTGAATAAATACATCCTTTTGGGCAGTCTATGTGCAACAGCAGCAGCAGTTTAGGCGTTGCAATCTGGCAGCTGCAGTCAGCATGTCATGTGGTCCTGTGGCCTTTGGCATGGTACCAATAATCCAATAGAATCAGCAAAAGCTAGTGCTGATGCTAGGTTGTTATGTTTGAGGTAAACACGTTCTAGATGGGAAATGATTGTATGCCATCTGTTACCTAGTACTAGCATGTTCAATTAGATTGATTGCTAGGTATCCTCCTATTTAGGGATGAGAAGGCCCGCAAGTTGGATGTAGTAAGAATTATCAATGAGACTCAGTCCTCAAATCTCTCTCTCTAATCTAGTTTCTCTCCACCCTAGCGTGGGTACTTTCTCCTGTAATCGCTGTTCTTCAAACCTTCGCAGTCGATCTACTTTCTATGATGTTTATCCCTAACAGTATGTCTAATGGAAAAAAAAAATGCATGCTCATGTTGTGGAAGAGCTTCCCGATTTGGTCATTTTTTTTATATGGGAGCGTCTGTTCATGACAGAAATAATTCCACACTTCGTTTCATTTTTCCTAACTGATTTGAGTCCCAACCAATGTGACTGCTGCTACTGCTGTTGCTGAGAAAAATAAAAGTGATTTTGAATTGCGGCTTTTTCTCTGTTCTAGTTCATCCGCTGATTACTAAACTGTGCAATGAGAAGGATTTCGCTATATATGAAAATCGATGAGTAGGATTTCCTACTGCATGGACTTGAAAAATAGCATATGCAAAATCATTTCTATAAATGTTTATGTGGATGTAGTGAGGTAAACTTTACCATGTTTATTATCATCAATAGCAGTGCATATCTTGTTATTGGCTAGCAATTTCATGCTTACTGCTTCTTGTGTATTTTGCCGCTCAGGGCATGGCTCATCTTTGATTATCTGTGTTGGAATATTGACTGGTTACACAAATACACTACACAAGATGCTAACTCAATTTTCAGGTAATCCCTCCTTACTAATTGTTTGTATGTTTTATTTATTAATTGAGTCTTCCACGCAAGTTAAACCTTAGAGACGGTGATTTGTATATTGCTGGACTGTATTTGTTACTTTTACATGCCCTATTTTCTTGCTTATTTCGGGGCTGCCTTTCATACTGGCAACAAAAAATCATGGTTGAAATCTTAAATTCTAATACTCCTTGGTAGATCAAATTATCATTGTATTCTGCCAAGTTTACTGGAATAAATTAAAGAATTCCCTCAATTTATTTTTTTGGTTGTGTTTTAATTAATTAAGCTTAGGAAAATCTTATGTTGAAGCTTGCAGTTAAATTGTAGGGAATGTTGCCATATTGCCTCTTTTGTGATATCTTGGCAGTGACACTATCTTTTCTAACTATGCCATTAGATCTATCTCTTTAGATAACATATTGTAGCTCATCCAGCATCATGTGTGCTGTGAACAGTTAGTGCCATTTAATCTTAACATGTTTTATGTCAACATCGTGTTTATAACACAAAGTGCTTCAGTTGAACATTTGTGTTAGTTTATGTAGTAGAATATGCAGTAACTGATAGTGTGACAGTTCTGTTTCATATTGTTTACTTACTTACTAAGCCTTTTGTCCCAAACAAGTTGGGGTAGGCTAGATATGAAACCCTTTCACGAGGACTTCCCAGGAGGTCACCCATCCTAGTACTACTCTCGCCCAAATGGGTTTCATACCCAAATGACTGGCTAGTTTTTACGTTGGCTCACCAAGCCTATCACAACCCTTAGATATGAAACCCTTTCACGAGGACTTCCCAGGAGGTTACCCATCCTAGTACTACTCTCGCTCAAATGGGTTTCATACCCATGGGACTGGCTAGTTTTTACTTTGGCTCGCCAAGCCTATCACAACCCTCGTCCTTTACCCGGGCTTGGGACCGGCTATGCCTAGAAGACATAGGCGGAGTTCCGTTTCATATTGTTTCCTCTTATTTAACAATTGACCTTGCCTGTCGGAGCAGGAAATGTGTGCACATCTTGGCCCTACATCTTGGGAGTAGCTGGGATCTTTATGATGGTTACCATGGGGGCAGTGTTGGTGACTGAAGGATGTAGGAAGATAAAGCTTCAGTACTATGGATTCAAGTTGGCTTCTAGTGCAAGGTAATAAAGTAGTTTGATTCTGCATTAATTTTTGTTGCGGCACAATTTTGAATGCTGTTATTTGCGGCAATATGCCAATAACTTCGCAAAAACTCTCAGCTAACTCTGGAACATTATCTGCAAAATGGTTACCTATTAGTTTTTTCTTATGTTGCTTAACACTGTATTTCTCTGAAGATGTATCATCACTTTCTTTCGAACTTGCAAAAATTATTATATCACACTAGAACATTATGTGCGCAAGATGGAAATGGTTACCTGTTAGGAGTACTTATTAAGTTAGCACATGCTTTCCTTATAATTGTATTTATTAAAAATAAGGGTTACATTGCTTACATCATATACTGATCTTAGGAGATACGCGGCATTTAGCTCATGACTACCGTCACCTCTCATCCTGTCTTTGGCTAGGCTAAGCTGAATTCTTAAGTTAGTCTGCTGTACTATGGTCCAGGTCAAAGAAATGTTTTGCCAGGAGCCTTTTTTTTTTTGCCTTAACTGTCAGTTATTTACAGAGGCAAGGAAGATACTTCTATTATAAACTTTCTTAATAAGAAATACTTTACATCACTCAGAAAACCACGGTGCTTCTTCGGTGTACTTTTAGCATGTATTGTTGTACTCTTCTACCAACTGTTTAGCTTTACCCTGGTATGTCATAATGAGATGCTGGATGCATTTTGACCAACAGAAATTACTTGATGGTTACCATCACCCATCGAACGAAATTTTTGCTGATAGTAGATTGAATCCTTATAATTTCCCTTCTATTTCCCTTCCCCATTCTTTTGTAGGAACGAAAACTCCCCAGTTACAGAGGTTGAGCCATATATCCCCTTCAATATAAACCCAACAGGGATGCAGCCTTTGCTTACAACCTCATACCTACTTGCGTTTCCAAGCATTATGGCCAGGTAATCCATTGTTTCCATGTGTGTGCATGTTCACTTTTCCTTTAATTCTGATGTGGATTTTCTGCAGCATTTTTCGTTCGCCATTTTGGGAAAATTTGAAGGAAATTTTGAATCCAATGACTTCAGTTGGTGGTAGTCCTTGGATTTATTATTTGACCTATGCATTTTTCGTCTTCGTCTTCAACATTTTTGACATTGTAAGTTTGTTTTAATCTTCATAACTCGTGGCATCCCTACCTTGAAGTGCTATTGCAGAAACTGGCTTAACAATTAACAGATATATAAGCATTCATGCACTATGTATTATAGAAGACACACACAACTAAACTGTCAGTTCTAAATATATTATACTCCCTCCTTCCCAATATGTTGGGCGTATTAGGAATTGCATGCAATTCCATAATATAAGGCGCACAGTTACAAACCTCTGCTAACGATCGCTAGTTTCCAGGAAAAAAAGAATACGAAGACCACCCTCTCGTGCGGTTAGTTCCCACAATTGCTAGTTTCCAGGAAAAAAAGAAGCAGGGGGGAAGAGAACGAGGGGTGAGTGGGGATAATTAACGATCGCTGGAGGCCTTCCCCTGAGCGATGTGAACGGGGGCTGAAGTAACGAACGACCTACGTTAATTATTGTGCTAGAACCTAATACGCCCTACATATTGGGAAGGAGGGAGTACTATAATTGTTTGTCCGGGAAGGGTTTAGTCATTGCTAGCTTGAACTTTTCAAATGATGGAATGAACAAAGTGACCAATGTTATTTCACCAAAACAACCAAAAAGAACCTGCCAACACTACAAGACACACGTTCAACACACACAAGTGCGTGAAAATAATGAATATACTTTTTTCATTTCTATTTTCACAAAATAGAGTTATGCATCATGTCACACTAATGTATTGGTATGGACTTCTAAACTAAAAGGTAAAGACTCTTGCAACAGGGTTCATGTTTGTGTCTAGTTTAGCTTTGGGCTGCTATAATGTGCACCTTCTTGAGACAGCCAAGAATTATTTTTCTTTTGGCTGCTATCGAATACCTTTGTACTAACAGTTAAAGGTATGCTAAACATTAAAATTTGCCTGCTTTGCGTTCAACTGCTTAGTACTTGTGAAGATTGAATATTAGTGCATTTTGTTTCTCAGGATAAACCTATACCTTGATTATCTTGTTGTCATGATGTTGTATTACTGTTATAGTTGCCTGATGTTCTATAATAGTTGCTTGCCATTAGTGTATATGGAAGCAAGTACTACCACACTGGCATTTAGGATATTGCTTTTATAATTTTTCACAAATATGACAGCTTATGATCTTCAATCTTGACTCTTATAATTTATTAGTGGATGCTTGTTTTTTACATTTTTTAGGAGCATGATATCCTTATTTTAGATTCTGAGGCACACTTCCATTTGTACACGCGCTACCGAAATGTACCTTAATCTACATACCATGCACCGCAGGCCAACTTGCCAAAAGAGATATCTGACTACCTGAATAAGATGAGTGCCAGAGTGCCAAAGATAAAACCTGGAAGAGCAACAGTGGATTATCTTACAAAGATACAAACATCGACACGTTTCTGGGGTAGGTTCACATGGTGAAACTTTTCGTTGGTTTTACCTCCTGCAGACATGTCATTTTGTCTATATCTATCCCTTGTAGGAGGTCTACTACTGAGCTTGCTGGCAACTTCCTCGTTATTACTTGACAGATATCTCAGACAAATAAATGAGGGGTTTTCTATAGGTTTCACATCAGTCTTGATTATCGTGAGTTCATCTCAAACAAATTCTTCATTATTGATATCTTGAAAAAATATAGTTGTGATTTGCAAGTTTATGTTGACTTCATCAGCTATTGCCTATTTTGTAAACATAGATTGTGTAGATATAATGGCGCTGAATCAGATCTAGATAGCTGGATCTAAAATTCTAAATTCTAGAGTACTTCAAATTTAATGAAATCAAACTTGCCGAAGTGCTTGCAGGGATTTCAGCTGATTTGCAGTTTTACAACGCTATTGATGTCATGTTGTGTGCTACCATATATAACTATATAGATGCCACCCACTAACTATTTTGCTGTTTGTTTTGCTGCCTTTGGTAGAAAAATAATAATGCATGTTCCTCTCTTCTGAATTCAAAATAAAAATATTTGATGGATGTGGTGTTTTTGTTAAATGTGTATAGTTCCATCCACCAACATTGATTTTTCATCCTCTAGAAATTGGGACACTTGGCACAGTGGTAAAGCTGGACAATAGGCCTATGATGAAACTTGACGTTTTTCAGTGGCCTATGATGAAACTGGGCGTTTTTCAGTGATACATAAGGCCTTGTTCGGTTCCTTCAGATTTGAAGGGTTTTGGAGGGGATTGAGAGGGATTAAATCCCCTACAAGTCAAAATTCACCTTAATCCCCTCCAATCTTCTCCAATCCCGGGAGAATATCTGGTACTCCCACCCCTATGGTGCTCCCGGTGCTCCAAACTCGGTAGCATATTTTTAAATGGTCAAAATATTCTGAAAAAGATCTAGCACATTGACACAACATCAATGTATGTTGTCCAAAAAATTCAAATTAAAATTGAAAACATTGTTCGAGATACAAAAATGACAAAATCGACATCAGTGTGATAATGGGCCAAATCTAAAGCCCAACTTATGTTGTGTGCTATTTACTGTCGAATTTGTCATTTATGTTTCTCAAGCTATGTTTCGAGTTTTGATTTCAAATTTTGTGACAACATACATTGGTGTTGTGTCTATGTGCTGGATTTTTTTTCAGAATTTTCTGAACATTTAAAAATGTGCTACCGAGTTTTGAGCACCGGGAGCACCATAGGGGTGGGAGTACCAGATATTCTCCCATCCAATCCCCTTGTGGGAGGGATTAACCGAACAAGCCTAAAGCAACTCCCAAAACTGGGGTATAGCTCATCTCAAATATATAAAATAAAAATTGGGTATAGCTGACAGGTACCATATACTCCCTCCGTCCGAAAATACTTGTCATCAAAATGGATAAAAAAGGATGTATCTAGAACTAAAATACATCTAGATACATCCCCTTTTATTCATTTTGATGATAAGTATTTCCGGACGGAGGGAGTATTTAGCTACAGACCTAACAATATGTCAGAACCTTAAAGCATTACATTTGATCAGGCTAAGCTTTGCAGAATTTCTGTGTCACCGAGCCTCTGATTGTGAACTGCTGCGTGCTTTCATTCATTAATGGGCATTAGATACTAATTTTGGCATGTATTATAATGATCATTCAGGTGGGCTCAATCATTGAACTTAGAAGGTCCTATCAAGCATATAATGTGATGCCAGCACTAAGCAAAGTTTTGAAGAGATATGGTGCTTAAGGTTATGCAAGCACATATGGTGGGTGATGATGGTTCCATCCTGCAGGTAGTGTCTCCACTCTGTTGCTATCCTCTATCGATGTTCCAAGTTAAACCTGGTCTCTAGAAGACGAGCGTTCTTGGGGGAAATTTCAGGGTTTACAGGCTTACAACTTTGCTCTATATTGCAGACTTTTGAGTGAATATTGTTGTCAACAGCTTGAAGTACCTCCAAAGCGTGCTGTCGGTTTGGATTGGAATGATAGAGAATTGCTTCTGGATCGGTCTTCAAGGCCATACTTTGACTAAAGAACCAATTAGGATACCCAGCTGTTGTTTTTACAGAAGGATATCCAGTTGTTCCGGTTTTAGTACAGGGAGGATGAAGGAGCTGCGGCATTGTGCCTTTGGGGGCACTGCAATGGTTGATGACTTGTCTCGTTGTGGACCAACGAAAAAGGTTGGGTACCTGGTTCATCCTGTTCCTGTTGTATATATTTCTAGCGCTTCATATCGCTGAACAGCTGACATGAAGGTAGATTGTAGTCGCCTCTGAAAGGCCGGACACAGATTGGTTGGGTAGTAGACTGCTTCCAACATAGTACTAAGGAGTATGAAGATATCGAATGTGACCTGCACTTCGGTGCGAAACAGTGTACTAACAAGGATTATTTTGCTGTGTTTATGTATGACTGGAATCTCTTTGTAGGCGTAGTAGGGTTATGCAAGTTCGGTTGATGTAATAATTTGCTAATACCTGGCAATCCAGATTATGTTTTATATGACAGTAACACGTGTACTTTCCCTCAAAAGAAAAGCAGGTGTACTCCTCAATGATTTGAGTGATTCTGGTACTCGTACGATTGAAACCAGCATTGAAATAACCACAAAAGTGCCGGCATGAATGGAAAGATTCCCAGGAGAGACGACGATTGATGTTGTCAAAGCAAGGCCACCCTCCTACCCTTCTTGCCGGTGGCGCTCTTCTCTTGTCTACGGTGAGGGTGAATAGGTGATTTTTATGAAATACTTCGAGACAGACAATGTCTTCGAAATCAGGCAGTTGAAACAAAGCCTAAACAAAATACAGCGGAAGGTAAGCTACACTAGCAATGCAAATAGTTAAGGTACAGTAGAGAGAAAGCGCAAGGACAAGTAGCAGCTAGGTAAGAATAGGAAGACAATGTGAAGCCAAATATGCAATCAGAGTGAATGTCTTCCCACAAGTATTCAATCAGAGCAGGCAACAATGACTTCATGAAGTTAAACAGAAAGGTAAGAGGTGAAGTGATAGAACCAGTTGCTCGAAGAAGACAAGGATTTGGTAGACCAGTTTCGGTTGCTGTGACAATTGTACGTCTGGTTAGGAAGGCTGAGATTGAACTCAGAAGACCACGTCTTCAACTTATTCCTCTTGAGCTAAGGTCACTTAGTCCTCGCCCAATCCCTCAGGTAAGTTTTCAAGGTAGACTTCTAAACATTCACAGACTTTGTTCACCGACGATCTAATGACTCTTGGATTCTCAGAACGTGACGCCTAACCGACTGGAAGATCACAGTCTTCAAGTGTAATAAGTCTTCAGATCACGCGGAACAGAAAGACTTCAGTGATGCCCAACACTCTTTGAGCTTTGGGTATTTTGGGTTTTGTCCTTGCAAGGATTCTCTCTCAAAGGCTTTGGAGGTGGGTTGCTCTCTTACGACAAAAGCCGTGTATTAACTCTGAGCAGCCACCATTTATGATGGAAGGGGGCGGCTATTTATAGCCAGGGGGCAACCCGACATGATTTGTCTGAAATGACCCTTGGTCATTGGGGAATCGACACGTGTCCAACGGTCGGATTTCAAACGCACGCCACAACTTGACTTGGGCTGCAAGCAAAGCTGACTCATCCAACTCAGGATAAGATTTTCTCTCATTTGTCTTCACTCGAAGACATCGGATTTGGGTTGAGCATCACGTCAGTTTTCTGACCTTGTTCACTTGGAGCCCACTTGACAGTTCGGTGGTTCCTATGACTCAAGAAAGAAGGAAATGAAACTACGAAAGAAACTATGTCTTCGCACTTCATTGTCTTCAAGCGAATGTCTTCACGTGTCATTATCTTCGACACATATGTCTTCGCGAACCACCAATGTCTTCAACATCTTCATATATCTTTAGGGGTCATCTTCGATGGGTAAACCGAATCAGTAGGGACTATTACCTGTGTTCTCGAGTGAATCTCACAAACACATTAGTCCCTCAACCAAGTTTATCGTCAATAATCCAAAACCAATTAGGATTTTTCTTTAGAAAAGGAGGAGGACCCCCGGCCTCTGCATCTGGACGATGCATGCGTCCACTTTATTAATTATTCACACAAGACCTTAGAAAGTCATACAACAGTAAGACTAAAGACAACGTCTAGGCAATATGTGTCGCTACTCATATCCAGTTGATGAAGGGATGCTAATAGTCTGGGCTTAATACCAAACAGACCTCGCAGCCAAACCTAACATCTAAGACCTGAGGTCCCAACCATGACGCCTGCCGGGTATGAGGACGCCGCAGCCACCTGCCACCAATCCATCTTCAATGCTGTACTGGGGCATCTACCTTGCCCGGTCTAGCTGCCGTCGACGCCAGACAACGCCACCATCCTGCGCTCGTCCATCATCACACGCCCACCGGCGAGACCCCGATGCTCCATGCCACTGAGACCCGTCGATGTCGATGTGCCAGATGCCACGCCACTCCTCCGTCGCGAACACCACCTGCTGTCACTGGTCCCATCCCCTACGCCTGTAGTTCCTCTAACCGAGCACCCAAACGCCCCAGGCGGCGCCTCCAAGAAGGGTAGAGGGCAGGGACCTCGACGGCGCCTGCAAGTAGGAGAATGGCGACCCTGGTCATCGCCCCCGTCGGGATGAATGAGTCATCCAGAGTTTCCTCCGGTCCGATACCTCTACCAGCCTCCGTGAACGCACCAGGGCCGACGACCGCGAGCGTAAGCCACCAAGTGCAGGCGGGAGAAGGCCTGCAAGGCGGAGGAGATCCACCGGCAACTCACTGCCCACGCGGTCAAGATGCCGCCCATCCCCCCGAACGCCGCCACCGAGGGCGCCGTCGCCATGCCTAACGAGGCCACCGCCCCAGGTCCAGGTTCCTCCACGATGGCCGGAGTGGTGAGATCCGTCACGAGCGACGAGATCCGGCACCGCACGGCCGACGCCATCGCCCAAGCCCGCCATCGACCGATCCCACCGCCGCCGGGAGCCCACACGCTGCCGGGAGTCCCACACCCATGGATCTGGGCGCCCGTGCACCGCCGCGAGCCCGCGCCTCCGGGATCCGCCACAGCGCCGGGAGGGCGGCACCCATGGATCGGGGCGCTGCGTTGTCGCGGATCCGGGAGAGGAAGAAGAGACCCTCCGCCGCCGCCATCACATGCACGGGCTTTGCCCGGCGCCGGCAGCGGCGGAGGGGGAGAAGGGAGCTGGAGGGAAACTAGGCGACGGCGGCGGCTGAGCCCTCCCGAGCCGCCCGCGTGGGAGGCGGCGCGAGAGAAAACCAATTAGGAATGACACTAGATGAGTACGAACAATATAAATTTCTTCAATTAATCTGAAGATTGATTGAAGAATGAATTAACACACAAGCAAATGAGCAAGTGTATATAAACGCGATTTAAGAGATTCTTAGTGTGAAATTGGGTAATAGAAAGGGCGAGGAAGATAGGTACTATATAATGGAGTGAATGCTGAAGAAACAAGTGGACGTGCAGTTTCAATGCAAGTGCTCTCTTAATCTAAATACCAAAGGCTAGTTTCAGATGTGGATAAATGATAATGAAGAACTAAATGAATAGGAATGAATAAATTAAGTTGATGATAAGCTAAGTTGTAGGGGAACAACATATGGCTGCGTGCTACACAACGGAAAGCAATCCACCACAAGTGACATGTACCAGTCAGAACTAAACGAGCCAATTCCTCTAATCTCCGTTCCGATCTATGACAGAAGTGTAGATATCCCTGGTCAAATCTTTCCTTCTTACAAACAACCAAGCAAATGAAGGGTAAATAGACTGAACCGCCAAATACTAAGAATGCACTCACAAATGACGATCCAACCTGCAAAATCAACATTGACAAACAAACACGGCATCAAAGCAACAAACTAATTTTTTCAATGTGGTTACGAAAACAATTAATTAGTTTTGGAGCATTCATCCAGTATTGACATGACACACTCCTTTAGAAGAAGAAAAAAGAGTATAACAAACACAAACTGCGCGAATGAAATTGGGAGAATAAGCGTCTGTCTCTGTCACCGCCGAGTGGCGGGTGCCTGAGGTCGCTGGCGCCTCCGGCCGTACGCTGCAGTGGCCACCATCCTGGACTGAGGCGGGGATGGAGCTCGCACCAATTTGGCAGAGGGAAAAGAAAAGAAGAAGCTCCGGTCGCCGCCGGGGACGGGCCCAACGGGTGAAGGCTGATGGCGAGCCCGGCGGGAGAGCTCTTCCGACCTCCTCCTCCCCGTACCACCCTTTCTCCTACCTCCTGCCGTTGTAGGACAGCACGCCTCCCTCCTCTCAGCGCTCATCGCTATCCATGGAGCAAGCCCCTGCCGCTCACGTGCACATCCGTGGACGAATATGAGGCGAACGATCTCGACTCGGAACGTACGGGCCTTCCAACCCGAGTCGATTTCTTCAGGCCGGGCCTTCAAAAGGGGGGCTCACCCCCAGGTATCCTCTCCACAGCAACACGAAGCCCTCGGCATCCAACGAGAGTAGTAATCCACGAGAGACGCAGCGAATCGACCAAAGAGAGTTGAACGCGATGGCGAGCGTGGCGGCGTCGAAGAAGGCGGCGAACCGGCTGGTGGTGGAGGTCTGGAGGAGGCCACCACCAGCGACGACAACTCCGTGTGCACCCTCCACCCCGCCACCATGGAGAAGCTCTCCATATTCAAAGGCGACATCGTGCTGCTCAAGGGCAAGCGCCGCCACAACATGGTCTGCATGGCACTGCCCGACGACACCTGCGAGGGGCACAAGCTCAGGATCAACAAGGTGGCCCGCTCCAACCTGCGGGTGCGCATCGCCGACGTCGTGTCGGTGCACCTGTGCCACGACGCCAAGTTCGGCAGACGCGTGCACATCCTCCCCTTGGACGACACCGTCGAGGGCATCGCGGGGAACCTCTTCGACGCCTACCTCAAGCCCTACTTCGTGGACGCCTACCGCCCGGTCCACAAGGGTGACCTCTTCCTCGTGCGTGGCGGCATGCGGAGCCTCGAGTTCAAGGTCATGGAGATCGACCCCGCGGTGGACTACTGCGTCGTGGCGCCCGACACGGAGATATTCTGCGAGGGCGAGCCGGTCAAGCGGGAGGACGAGGAGAGGCTCGACGGCGTCGGCTACGACGACGTGGGTGGCATGGGGAAACCGCTCACTCTGATCAGGGAGCTCGTCGAGCTGCCGCTCAGGCATCCGCAGATCTTCAAGAGCATTGGCGTCAAGCCTCCCAAGGGCATCCTCCTCTACGGCCCTCCCGGGTCGGGCAAGACGCTGATCGCCCGCGCGGTCGCCAACGAGACCGGGGCCTTCTTCTTCCTCATCAACGGCCCGGAGATAATGTCCAAGATGGCCGGAGAGAGCGAGAGCAACCTGAGGAAGGCCTTCGAAGAAGCCGAGAAGAACGCGCCCTCCATCATATTCATCGACGAGATCGACTCCATTGCTCCGAACAGGGAGAAGACTCACGGCGAGGTCGAGAGGCGCATCGTCTCCCAGCTGCTGACGCTGATGGATGGCATGAAGGCCCGCGCGCATGTCATCGTCATGGGCGCCACGAATCGCCCCAATAGCATCAACCCTGCCTTGAGGCGCTTCGGGAGGTTCGATCGCGAGATCGACATCGGCGTGCCGGACGAGGTCGGGCGTCTCGAAGTGCTTCGCATCCACACCAAAAACATGAAGCTGGACGAGGACGTAAACCTGGAGGTGGTTGCCAAGGATACGCACGGCTACGTCGGCGCTGACTTGGCCGCGCTCTGCACCGAGGCGGCGCTGCAGTGCATCAGGGAGAAGATGGACGTGATCGATTTAGAGGACGACACCATCGACGCCGAGATCTTGAACTCCATGGCCGTCACCAACGACCACCTTAAGACGGCTCTCGTCGGCACGAACCCCTCCGCGCTACGTGAGACCGTCGTGGAGGTGCCCAACGTCAGCTGGAATGATATCGGCGGCCTCGACGGCGTCAAGAGGGAGCTGCAAGAGACCGTCCAGTACCCGGTTGAGCACCCGGAGAAATTCGAGAAGTTCGGCATGTCGCCGTCCAAGGGCGTCCTCTTCTACGGGCCACCAGGATGCGGCAAGACCTTGCTGGCGAAGGCGATCGCCAACGAGTGCCAGGCCAACTTCATCAGCATCAAGGGGCCAGAGCTGCTCACCATGTGGTTCGGTGAGAGTGAGGCCAACGTGCGTGAGATCTTTGACAAGGCGCGTCAGTCTGCGCCGTGCGTGCTATTCTTTGACGAGCTTGACTCCATCGCAACCCAAAGGGACGGCAGAGTGGGCGATGCCGGTGGCGCGGCGGACAGGGTCCTGAACCAGCTACTCACCGAGATGGACGGCATGAACGCCAAGAAGACGGTCTTCATCATCGGCGCCACCAATAGGCCGGACATTATTGACTCGGCATTACTTCGTCCTGGCCGCCTGGACCAGCTCATCTACATCCCCTTGCCGGATGAGGCCTCGCGGCACCAGATCTTCAAGGCTTGCCTCAGGAAGTCTCCTGTGGCCAAGGACGTCGACCTCGGTGCTCTCGCAAGGTTCACCGCCGGCTTTAGCGGTGCCGACATCACGGAGATCTGCCAGAGGGCATGCAAGTATGCGATCAGAGAAGACATTGAAAAGGACATGGAGAGGCAGAGGATGGGGAAAGACACCATGGAGGTGGACGGTGGACAGGAAGAGGACGAGGTGGCTGAGATCAAGGCGGCTCACTTCGAGGAGTCGATGAAGTACGCGAGGAGGAGCGTGAGCGACGCCGACATCAGAAAGTACAAGGCCTTCGCCCAGACGCTGCAGCAGTCTAGGGGGTTCGGCACGGAGTTCCGCTTCCCAGCGCAGCCACAGGCGGCAGAAGCTGCTGTCCACACCTCGGCGGCAGCTGATGAGGATGAAGACGATCTGTACAAGTGATCCAGTAACCATTGTTAGAAAATGAAGTGCCAAAATATTATAGGCTATGTTTTTGTTTTGTTTCCTCTCGTCCATCACTCTTTACATGTATATATAAATTTTGTTTGTAAGAATTTACATACATCATAGAAATAATAAGCTCCTTGTTGTGCTTTCCTAGACTCTGAAAACTAGCCTAAGCGTTAACCGAATATTAACAGAAACTGAAGTACTAGAACATTATTATACTCTGTTTTTATTCTGCTTCCTCTTTGTTGATCACTTTATATCGTTTGATTCCCTTCATTCACGTATATAATTTTCGTTGTAAGAACTAGGAACTTACATCATATAAATACAGTTCATGAAATTAGAATCTCCTTCTTGTGGCAAAGAAAGCGTACATGATTTCGTCTTGAACCGTTCCTATGCTCCTGCACAAGATTTGAAAGATCCTCCGTTATTTTCGTTTCTCAGACACTTATATGCTTGAATATTAATTTCTGATTAATATAACGGCCATGAAACAATTGCATGATAACTTTTCTTATTGAACTTTAAAGAATGAAGGAAAATATTTCTTGCAGTGCTTAGTGCCTGTGTCTAAAACTTGTGGATCCCAAAAGTCTTAGTTGCAGAAAGTTGTTTGTTAGTGTATATCCACAGTGCGCAAAAAGGCTGTCCATTTAGATACATTATAATTGAGCACTAATCCAGCCATCTTAAGCCATTTGCATTTTTAACCGTTAGATGTGTTGTTTCAGCCTTTCCTGGCCGTCGGATGATGTTTTGATCCCGTGTGGGCTCTATACACCGGATACCGAGCGCTTAACGGTAGTGGGCCACTGCTCCGGGAGCAATTTCGGACGTTTCTTGTGACTTGGGCCTAAATGACCGAAGAGGAAAGTATCGTTTCCCTCCTCAAATCCTTTATGATGGATCAAATCCCCTCTCAAGTCTAAAACCAGATTAATCACCCCGTCAAATCTGTAATACCGGATCAATCAGGCCCCGAGCGGTTTTGAACAAGATTTTAGGTGGTTTTGATAGGAACTGCAAGATTTCTAACTTGTCGGCGTTGCCGACGACGTGGAAATTTTCTAGGATCTCGGCACCGGCGACGTGCTCCCCCGGCCGACCCCTTATTCTAGGGGAATCTGGTTCAGAAGGATCGCTGACGCGGACTTCGGCTCGACGCACATGTTCGGGAGGCGAGCTCCGCGAGGAGGAAGACAGCCATCTACAAAACCTGCGCGCTGACAGAGTTGAAGAGGACCTCCACGAAGCCATTGATCAGGGCGGCCGCCTCGCGCCAGAGTCGCCCGATCCTGCAGGCGCATGTTTTATGCATACTTGATGACCAGACAATCTGAACCAGTTACATATGCAGTGCAGACATGATCAATCAGTCTAATTTCCTGATTATGCAACTCACATCGGGCAGCACAGCACGGGATAGGATTCCCAACATTCTTCTCAAGTAACCTGACAGTCTTAACATGTGTACATGCTTCAGTCCAATCCACAAGCGATTGCAGCACACCCACCAATTCAGGTCCTATTAAAAAAAATCAGTTCAACTAGATTCCCAGCACAAGTGATTTCTTCAGATTAACACACATGCTCGTGCACCAGTTGTTTGGACAGGGCTGCCATTGTCACGGACGAGGACTTGGAAGACGCAACCTGAACCGGCTATGAAGGCTGTGCACGGCGATCCAGTTGGAGGAGCATGATATGGCTCACACTGGCCGACGACTATGCTGCGGCTGACCCCGATATGGCTCACACCGGCCGTCTACTTCCTCACCAACACGCAAGCGCAGATCATGTTCGTGCAGCAGGGCACGAAGACGGACTCCCACATCACGGGCAGCGCCGCCGACGTCCATCGAGACGGTGCTCGTCGCCACCTGCGTCACGCTCATAACAGGGCCGTCGCATCATCCGTGGCGTTCGCGCCGCTGCGGCTCATGGGGATCGGGCACGCGACGGCGACTGGCACAGTGGCCACCATGGCCGCGTGCGCCGAGACGCGCAGGCTGCAGATGGCGGCACAAATGAGCATAGCATGGCTACTGCTGCAGTACGTCATGATGGACACGCGGAGAATGAGCTGGTAGCAAAGTCCTCGACGGGCTCGCTCGCCCCCACCCGACAAGTTCGAAATCGTGCGATTCTTCTCCAAAACCACCTAAAAGACTTGCGCAAGCAGAATATTAGCTTGATGCTCAAGTGGTGGTGGAAGTTAGATACGCAGAATGGAATCTGGCAAGATATTGTCCGGGCTAGATATCTTCGCAACCAATCTGTTGCAACTGTTAGCTCTCGTTTCTCTGATTCACCCTGTTGGAAAAACTTGTTGAAAATCAAAAACCTGTACATGATAGGCATGAAACTTTATGTGGGGGCAGACAAGCTAACCAGGTTGTGGAAAGATTCTGTTAATGGTTTAACTCCTTTCCAAGATCAATTTCCATGCTTATTTGATATTTGTGTTAACCAAGATTGTACTCTGGATAAACTGAATTCCATAACCTGTTCTAGTTTTTTCCGCAGAAGATTGAACGCTGATTTGACAGATCAGTGGTATAATCTTCAAGGCCAGGTGCGCAATCTGAACCTAGCAAACACCCCTGACTCGGTGTATTGGTGCCTGAACAAATCTGGCAAATATACTACCAAATCCATGTATAAATGGCTTGAAAAACCCCTTAGCGGATGCAACTATAGGTGGATTTGGAAAGCCAAGATCCCTCTCAAAATTCAAATCTTCCTTTGGCAATTGTCACAAGATGCCGTCCTGACTAGGCAGGTGATGCGGCATCGAAAATGGCTAGGGAATCCTGTGTGTTCCTTCTGCCAACATATTGAAACTTCCCAGCACTTATTTTTTGAATGTTCTGTTGCCAGAGTGATTTGGAGATCTATTGGAGTAACTCTGGGGACTGATCTTTGCCCCAAGAACTGCTGGCAATTTTTTGTGTGGTGCTACTCTTTTATCCCTGATTACGAACATTTCTATACGGTGGCCTTGGGCGCAGTTACCTGGTCCATTTGGCGGGCGTGGAATCGTGCTACCTTTGAGAATAAGATGATCAAATATCCTTTCGAGATTGTTTTTACGGTGGTTTCCTTCCTTCTCTACTGGGCAGGGCTTCAGGCGGGAGATGACGTCAAGCAGCTTCGGGCAGGGGCGGAGATGATTCGCGACGGGACGATGATGCTGATGCGAGTATGTGATGCGACTGTCAAGATTGGAGACTAGGACCCCGACGGCTTCTCTTCCAAGTTCTTCATGCTCGCGCTGTCGCCTCTTTTCACTGTTGCCTGGGCAGAGGGCTACTGTTTAAGCTGCGGCTTCTGTTGTTTTGCTGTCATACTATCTTGTGGCTTTTGGACTGTCGGCTGTAATAGGTCTAGATGTTTGGTGCTACTAGGTTTTCGCCCCATAGCGCCCGTTTCGATGGCGGACGGGTGCCGTGGATTTCCTAGTAGTGTGTTGGACTCGCTCTCCCCCTCTCCCTGTTCTTAGACTCATCTCTGTTTCTCAGAGTGGTTGTACTTCCGTTTTAAGTAATGGAAAGGGGGTTAGCCCGGTTCAAAAAAAAACCCACCTAAAATCCTGCTCAAAACCACCCGGGGCCTGATTGATCCGGTATTACAGATTTGAGGGCGTGATTAATCCGGTTTTAGACTTGAGGGGGGATTTGATCCATCATAAAGGATTTGAGGGGGAAAACGATACTTTCCTCATGATTGAAAGAAAAGCACTCTCAGCGGAGAGGCCAATCGAAAGCCCCTCAATTCACCTCGACCTCTCCACTCGCTTGTGTGACAATGGAGGCACCCTACACACGCCGCCACCGCTGCCATTTCATCCGGCGCAGGCCCTCACCTCGTTCCTGAAGGTCAACCAACGCGTACTCCCTCGCCCAGCCGCGCCCCCGTTCCCTCCGGCCTGCAGCCCCCCGCCCCATCCCTGAAGTTGAACCAACACTTGCCCCATCGCCAAGCTGCCGCCGTTGTCCTCCTTTTCCTGTCTTTCCCCACGGTATAGCAGGGACGGGTCCCTGCCCCGGCTATGCCTACTCTGGCTGCTCCATAGAGCTACGATTTTTTTTTCATATTCTTTGTTGCTAGATTGGGTACAGAAGTTCAGATAATCTCTATACCACGGCAGCTACCAGAATGGGTACATAAGGTGCATGAGTAGTAAATCCCCTATATTCATTCTGATTCTTTAGCTCTTGGTTCATAGATGTGACGTCACTTTTAGGCCTCCTCCATGGTTGACCGATCTAGGTGCCAACCGATGTGGGACTTGGACTGCAATAGTGACTGGCTGAGATTGCACGGATGCGAGGGACAGTGCGTGCTCGGTCCGTTCAATTGCACGGACGTGAAGGACAACGCCTCGTAGCTCGATCGGTTGAACGGATGCGAGCGGCGCGGCAGGATTGGGTGCGGCAAAGAACAACTGTGAAGTTCAATCACCAAGGATGATTGATTGAAAGGTTAATCCATGGTTAATGCCAGTCGATGCACCGGGCAGGTCAGTTACAATGGTGATTCATATTTTCCATTCAATTCATGCGAGCCCATATAATCCCAACCTTGCCGCCACTCCTTTCCCACACTGCTCACTTTCGCAGACCATTCTCCCGCGCACAACAGAGATGAATGATTCTTAAGTCTCAAGCAGTTCCAAGTCTCCTTGTTTGCTGCATCTCCTCTTCACCCAATTCTTCCTCTATTATTAGTGATACTGTTCTTTGTTTTAAAAAACACAAGTTTCACACGATGACAGATTTCAGGTTGGTTCTGCTAGGTTACAAAGTGATGCGCAAGTTCCAATCATCAATTGTTGTCTACATATATATACTGATGTGTTCTTTGTCTAATTTCCCATGCCCAAGGTCTCTTGTCGTGCTTGATGTGAAATTACTTGGACGGATGAGCATACAAGAATTTCTAAGTCATAGCAGCGCTCCTCTTATGCTTTGGAGAACAGAGTAAATTAATCTTGAGATTTGTATCTTTGGTTCTTTAATTTACTTCTAAACATGTTACAATCACTGATGCCGCTGCCCACTTACATGAACTGTATGATCTTCATGTTATTTGTGGCGTCAACCATAATGTGTCTGTGTACTGCACGGATACTGACAAACCATTTTTCATATTCCATCATATTCATGTTAATTTTCTGACAAGTCCAAGAGATGAAAACCCAAAAATCTTCAATGTACTCATCAGATGCAAGTCCCGTGGATCAACCTTGTGAAAAAAAAACTAACAACACAATCGATTTGACATAAGGTAAGATGCAGGCTTTGGATTTTGGGTAAGAAAATTTGTAAGGCAACTCCAGGACCAACAGAACTGATGGTACAGTGAAATACATCTGCTAATCAAAACTACCTGTTACGTCTCTCGATTCATGCATGCTAACCACCAGCACGCTGGAAGAAGATAATCTGCTTCCTAATTTCCTGATCGCTAGCTCAGCCTTGCTCACTTTTGGCAATTGGTTATCTTGTCAGCACTTCACAATTAGGATTATGCATTCCCATACTTCTCTTAGCTTGATGCTCATTCCGGCACTATTTTATTCAACTAAACGGATGTGATTCTTGCCCCTACTCCGAATCTCTCTAATTCTTGGGCCTAAATGGGCATGTATATGTTTTTAATATTTTATATCTGTCAAAATATTATGACACATACTTTCAAATTTAGTTCAGTTAGGTTTTTCCAAGTTTATTTTTTTAAATAGAAGTGTTCATATCCTCATATCTCTTTTTTTAAGCTGCAAAAAATTTAAATTTATGGGGTAGTTGTGGTGCAGCCAACCAAAGACATGGATGTTGCCAGCGGCCACAAGGAAATCTAATTATCTCATTTTTGTTGGCATAATCTGGTTGGTGGCCAGTGAATGATGGGAGACTTTGAGCACGCAAAAGCAACTAACCAAATTTTAGATTCACAAACAGAGAAGATTTCCTTGACGCACTATATATGTATACATGTTTATTTCATATTTGTGTTGCCGCTTATTATTAGTCTTGAAGATACTGATTAGGTATATTTACCAAGTGTACCTGTTTTCAACCAAAGCCCATTTGTACATATGATATTTCTCTCGATTACGGACTAATAAACGTTTCTGCTTGTGCAAAATTTATGTATTTCATGCATTCATATATTCATTGTTTAAATAGACAGACGCGGCAACACGCGCCATCAATGATCTAGTAAGCAATAAAGTACGCCTTAAGGGCAGCAAAACTATCCAATGGAACCTGGGTCTATGCACACCCACATTAAAAAATATTTAAAAATAGCAAAAAAGATTAAAACAATTGTAAAACTTTTTTGTAACGGATATGGTCTAGTGTCAAATGCCAGGAAAGACAAATGCCAGGAAAGTTTCCAGGCACTCAAGGACAAGCTGACATCTGCCCCAGTACTTGCTCCTCCAGATTCACAGAAGGATTTCGTCATCTATTGCGACGCATCCCATCAAGGATTAGGTTGTGTCCTAATGCAAGAACGCAGGGTCATTTCTTATGCCTCTCGCCAATTGCGCCCTCACGAATAGAAGTACCATGTTCATGACCTCAAGCTTGCTGCGGTTATCTATGCACTGAAGTTGTGGCGACATTACCTTCTCGGTAATCGTTGCCAAATCTTCACCGATCATCAGAGTCTGAAGTATCTGTTTAATTAGCCAGATCCGAACCTCCGTCACCAGCGATGGATGGAAGCGATTACAGACTATGACAGTGGTATATCTTATACCCCTGGCAAGGCTAATGTCATGACTGATGCCCTGTGTCGCAGGTCTTATTGCAACAATCACATGGTTCATAAAGCTCAACCCCTCCTACATGAAGAGCTTCGCAAGTTGAACCTTCACCTAGTTCCACAGGGTCCTCTGAATAACCTTGTCCTAGAACCAACTCTTCTGAAAGCTATTAAGTCTGCGCAAGCCAAAGATGCTAAAGTTGATCATACGAAATGGGATCTTACTCTTGAGAAAGCCACTGATTTCTTTCTTGCTGAAGATGGAACCTTGTACTTCAGAGATCGCATTGTGGTACCACGATTCTAGCTTATGACAGAGAAGGTGATGAAAGAAGCACATGACACCCCTCTCTATATTCATCCGGGAAGTACCAAGATGTACCTAGATATTCTTCAGAAGTACTGGTGACCTAAGATGAAGCAAGACATTGTTCGGTATCGAAGAATGCAATGTTTGCCACCGCGTCAAAGCAGAGCATCAGAAATCGGCTGGACTTCTGCAACCACTTCCTATTCCTGAGTGGAAATGGGATAAGATTCAGATGGACTTCGTCACTGGCCTTCCCAAGTCACAAAAGGGTAATGATGCTATCTTTGTCATCATCGACCAATTCTCAAAAGTTGCACACTTTCTGCCAGTCAAGAAGACGATCACTGCTAGTCAATTAGCAAACTTGTATATCTCCAAAATTATAATCCTCCACGGCATTCCGAAGGAGATCAGTTCAAATCGTGGTAGTATATTCACTTCAAAGTTCTGGCACAGTTTCCAAGAAGCAATGGGAACTCATATAACCTGGAGCACAGCTTATCACCCCCAGTCCCAAGGTCAAGTCGAGCGGGTCAATCAAATACTTGAAGATATGTTGCGTGCCTATGTCATATCATTTGGCAAGAAGTGGGAAGAATCTCTCCCTTGTGTTGAATTCTCTTATAACAACAACTATTAAGCTAGCTTGAAGATGGAACCCTTCGAGGTACTTTATGGACGTAAGTGCCAAACCCCTCTGATTGGTCAGAAACTGGGGAACGGCCGCTCATTGGCCTGGATATTATCCAATAAGCAGAAGAACAAGTCCGCATTGTCTGGGATAATCTCAAGGCGGCCCAGTCCCGCCAGAAGAGCAAGTATGACCGTAAATACTGGGGTTCAACCTATCAATCCAGTGAGCAAGCTTATCCGCGTGTCACTCCTTTGAGAGGCACCCATCGGTTCGGAGTCAAGGGCAAATTAGCTCCTCGCTACATCGGTCCCTTCCGCATTCTTGCCCGTCATGGACTTGTGGCTTATCAACTGGAATTGCCACCTCAGTTCTCTCACGTCCATGCCGTCTTCCATGTGTCGCAACTCCGTCGGTTCTTCAAGGACCCGCATCCGGAATTGATCAAAGTGCAAGATGATCCCACTTACAAAGAGCATCCGGTCCACATTCTTGAAGAAGCCGAACGTCGAACCTGACAGAAGGTTACCAAGTTCCTCAAGGTGCAATGGTCGAATCATACTGAAGATGAAGCCACTTGGGAACGCGAGGATAATCTTCGTGCGGAATACCTCGATCTTTTCCCTTCTACCTCTTAATTCTTGGGACAAGAATTTCTTTTAGAGGAGGAGAGTTGTAACACCCCTATATAATGAGCTACAGTAACCCTCTTGATTAAGCTAAGTCATTTGCTAAACAGTGCTTGATCATCCTTGTCTCAATATCTGATTTCAAATTCCACTTTGAATTCAAATTCAAATCATAAGTTGAAAGTGCAACCAATCCCCGGGTGGTTTTGGTAATTAATAACAACATATATATCATTGAACTAATAGTTTCTTGAGAATCATTTCAGAAAGTTCAATGATATGGGTATGGCAATGATCAAGAAGTGGACCCTCAAAATGCTAAGGCAAACATTGGCAAAAGCTCAAGACTCCATTTTTGGTTTAGTGATCCAAGATCACATTGAGTCTATAGGAAAGCCAATACTATTAAAAGGGATGAGGTTATGTTAATGATCCGTTGCTCAAAGTGCTTAGTGATACATCTCCTAAACTATCAACAACTCTCACTTCAAATATACACTCATAAGTAATCTCGGTCCCACCGATTTCCTAAACTCACCACACCGAGATGAACCACCTCACCACAAAGCCAAACCATAGAAATTTCGGATTTTCCGATTCGAACTCGGTCTCACGAAACTAGTGTTGCCAAGCTTCAGAATCTTCGTCATCAAATCGGTGTCACCGAGATGATGAAGTCGGTCCCACCGAGATTGACAAACCCTAGTCTTGGAAGAATCGGACTCACCGAGATTGTATTTTCGGTCCCACCGAAAATCCCAACGTTCACAAGATTTGAACTTTCGGTCTCACCGAGTTGTCAACTTCGGTCCGACCGAGATTGGTCAAATGTGTGTAACGGTTGGATTTTGTGGAGGCTATAAATACCCTCCACCCCTCTTCATTCGTGGAGAGAGCCATCGAAAGAACTACCACTCCTACCTTACATTTCGAGAAGAAAACTACCTACCCTTGTGTTGAGATCAAGTTGCTCCACTCCCACCATATGAAACTTGATTTCTAGCCTTCCCAAGTTGCTTTCCACTCAATCCTTTCTTCCACCACAGCCAAATCGGTGAGGAGAGTTGAGTGTTGGGGAGATTATCATTTGAAGCACAAGAGCAAGGAGTTCATCATCATCAACACCATCTATTACCTTTTGGAGGGTGGTGCCTCCTAGATTGGTTAGGTGTCGCTTGGGAGCCTCCGTCAAGATGTGGAGTTGAACCAAGAAGTTTGTAAGGGCAAGGAGATCGCCTACTGTGAAGATCTACCCCAGTAAGGCTAGTCCTCCGTGGGCGTATGCCATGATGGCATAGACAAGGTTGCTTCTTCGTGGACCCTTCGTGGGTGGAGCCCTCCGTGGACTCTCGCAGCCGTTACCCTCCGTGGGTTGAAGTCTCCATCAACGTGGATTGACGATAGCACCACCTATCGGAACCACGAGAAAAATCTCCGTGTCTCCAAATTGCGTTTGCTCTTCTCCACCTCTCTTTACTACATGTGCAATTTACTTTCCGCTGCCAATACTCTAGAATTGCATGTGTAGGGTGATACTTGACTTGATCATCATCGTGAATCTGCCAAAAACTTGTCTTTATCAAAAGGCTAAATTTTTATATTGTCAAGTAGTCTAATCACCCCCCCTCTAGACATACTTTCAATCCTACATAAGTGGAATAAAGAAATTAACAAACAGGAAAACAAAAATGTTCATAATGTGCCTTGGGGCTTGGTCCGGCGGCGATGCTTCAGGACAGCCTCGGCGTCTGACTCCGAGTCATTGGGGAGGGTGATTTTGTCCCTCTTGGAGGCTTCGGCCTCCAGGTCTTTCTAGGCCGCCCTCTTCTTGCCCTTGCAGGGAGGGTCTTCTTCTTCTTCCTCCTCCTCATATTCGTCGCCCTCGTGAGAGGACTGGGCATCAACTTCTCCGGACATTGCGTCCGAAGTACCCTCCTCTTTCTTCTTCTTATTCTTCTTCTTGTCCTTCTTTACTAGCGCCTGATATGGCGCCGGCACCAGCATCCTCATTAGTAGAGGATTAGCTGGGTCTTCAGGGAGCGGAACCGGACACCGGATCTGCTCCGCCTTCTTGATCTAGACCTGTTTGGGGGATGGACTACTCAAATACCTCTCCTTTGGAGCAATGAACCTATTAATGTTCGAAGGTTTTACAATTTACCTCGGAGGCCGAGTGGTTGCAATCGAGGCTAGTGTCGTCTGATGACTTTGGCCACGTTTTCTGCTTCTTAAAAAGCAGCTTCCAGATCCCCTTATGCGTGGTGCCATAGAACCGTTGAAGGGTCTGTGGTCCTTCCGGATTGAATTCCCACATCTTGAGGGGCCGCCGCTAGCAGGGTAGTGCTCGGCGGATCAGCATCACTTGGATTACATTGGCAAGGGTAATGTCCTTCGCTATCATGCTTCGGACGCGTTTCTGCAATAGCAGCACCTCAGGGACCGACCCCCAGTCCGGACCCTTGTCGGTCCAGGATGTGAGCCTTAGCGAGGGTCCGGATCTAAAGGCTGGAGCGGTTGCCCATTTGGAGCCGCGGTGTTCTGTGATATAGAACAATTCTTGTTGCCATATCTTGACAGTGTCCACAAAGACTCCCTTTGGCCAATTGACTTTGGGGAGCTTGCTCACCATGGCGCCACCACACTCCGCGTTTTGCCCGTCGACCACCTTCGGCTTCACATTTAAAATCTTGAGCCATAAGCCGAAGTGTGGAGGGACACGAAGGAAGGCTTCACACACGACGATGAACACCGAGATATGGAGCAATGAATTTGGGGCCAGGTCATGAAAATCCAGCCCATAGTAGAACATGAGTCCCCTCACGAAGGGGTGAAGGGCGAATCCGAGTCCGCGAAGGAAGTGGGGGATGAACACCACCCTCTCGCCTGGCTCCAGAGTAGGGATGACCTAGCCGGATTGGGAGGCCTGTGTTTGATTTCCGCAGTTAAATACCGCAGCCTCCCGCAGCTCCTGGATGTTCTCCTCCGTGACGGAAGAGGCCATCCACTTGCCTTGAGAGTCGCCCATGGTCGGAAGGGCTGCGGAAGAGAGAAAAGCTGGGAACTTGGGCGCTGGAGCTCGAGGATGGGCTGAGGAAGAAGAAGGTGTGCGGTAAAAAAGGTGGATTCTTGTCCTCTTATAAAGGCAGTGAATATCAAGCGCCTCCTCATAAACCTTAAACCTCGCCTATTCCCAAGGGGTCGTACGAATGGCACGGTTGGATTACCCAAACCCGTATTGATGAGAATCCTGTGATAAGGGGACACAATCTCTGCTTTGATAAGACGTCTCAATGGCCGTGCCTCGAAGTACGAGGCGGAGGCTGTAAAACGGTTCAGAATAAAAATCGGGCCAGAACATAATGTCTTGCCGAAAAAGTTGCTTGTGGATGTGACTTATTTTGTTTTAAGTATTGTTGCCCTTTCAGCTTGGGGTTGTAATTATTAAATGGGGTTGGATACAGTTCTTATGCGGAAGACTACCTTGGAGTATTCGGAGAAGGAACCCACCTTGCAATGCCGAAGACAATCTGCGTTCCGGACACGTCGTCATTGAAGCCCGGTTCAGGGGCTACTGAGGGAGTCCTGGATTACGGGGTCCTCGGAGAGCCGGCTTATGTGACATGGGCTGGACTGGTGGACCGTGAAGATACAAGACATAAGGTTTTTTCTCGTATCCGGTTGGGACTCTCCTTTGCGTGGATGGCAAGCTTGGCGTCCGGATGTATAATTTCCTTTCTCAGTAAACCGGCCTTGTACAACCCTAGCCCCCTCCGGTGTCTATATAAACCGGAGGGTTTAGTCCATAGAGGCAATCATAATCATACATGCTAGACATCTAGGGTTTAGCCATTACGATCTCATGGTAGATCAACTCTTGTAACCCCTATATTCATCATAGTCAATCAAGCAGGAAGTAGGGTATTACCTCCATTAAGAGGGCCCGAACCTGGGTAAACATCTTGTCCCCCGCCTCCTGTTACCTCCTTAGACGCACAGTTCGGGACCCCCTACCCGAGATCTGCCGGTTTTGACACCGACACGTGACCACCTCGGCGGGAGGATAAGGACGGCATCCCCTCGAACGCCATGATCCTCTCTCCTACTCGACCCCGCTTGCTCTCCCCACTTGCTCGCCCTCTACTCCCTCTCCCCATCCTTGGATCTGCCTCGCCCGAGCGCCATCGCGCCACTCACCTCGCCCCACCGCAGCCATTGGCCTCACCGAGCCGCGCCGCCGTGTCCATCACCTCGACCGTCGTCCGCTTCGTCGTCCTCGAGCACGCACGAGGGCCGAGAGCCACCGGAGCGCCCGCATCGCCACCTTCTTCCTCCTCGGGCAGCCGCACGTGTCGAGGATTCCGGCCACCTCGAGCCTTTCCTGCACCTGTTTTGCTCACCTACAGAACCGCGGTGAGCCCCGCGCCGTCTCCCCCGCTCTGTGCCCGTAGCTCGCCCCCGATGACATGGCCGAACCCACCGTCGTCATTGCGCTCGACATTGTTAGCTCCGACCAACTCTGATGACGCCACCACCTCCATTCGATGCGGCTTTGTCGCCCCGTTCAAACGCGCCAGACCCCGCATGAAACCGTGCCCCGTAGCGTCATTCACCACTACACCCAACTCCGATCGCCGGCTTCGCCGCTCACCGCCGTTGTTTTCGGCCACCTCCGGCTCGACCATCACCGCGATTCGATGCGACTCGACGCCCACAACCGAACGCCCCTAGCCACGGGCCCGGAGGTGCCCCGTAGCGGAATCCTGCCGCTAGCCGAGCCCACCGCTGCGTTTTTATGCCCACCGACGTAGCTCCGGCGCCGCCCGTCAACGTGGCCGGCCATTGGGGCCCACCTGGGTCACTGCCAGTGGGTCCCCTGGCCCTAGTTGACTGGTTTGACCAGTCAATTGTGCTGACTGGGTGGTCCCAGCCATTGACAGGTGGGGCCCACCCCCTAATTAACTAAAAACAATGTAAAATTAATTAGTTAACTTAATTAGTCAATGACAGGTGGGTCAAGTTACCTTATTAACTATTTTAAAAATAAACTTTGTTAACTTCTCTGTCTATGACATGTGGGACCCAGCTGTCAGGTTTGACCTGGACCAGCTGGGTTGAATGCTGATGCGGTAAATCTAATTTCAAATTATTTTAAATAATAATAATTCCAAATAATATTGAAATCTCTGAAAAATCATATAAAATAATCTATAAGTCAGATGAAAATAATTTTTATATAAAAGTTGCTCGGAAAAATCTAACGAATCCGAACATGCAATCCGTTTGTCTGTCAGAGGCCTCTAGCATGATTAACATGGATCCTTCCCCTCCGATTCATCTGTCCGAAAAATGCCAAACGCCGGGAAAACATTCCCAGATGTTTTCCCGCTTGGTTTGTAAAGTGTAGTGCCGCGTTAGGTCAACCCTAACACTGCATATTGTCATGTCATGCATCATGATGCACTTGTTTGCTTTATATTTATTGTTTCTTCCCCCTCTTCTCTCGGGTAGACACCGAGATTGACGCTGCTCCTGAGATCGACTACACTCTTGACGATCAGCCCCTTTCCGCAGAGCTTCCACGCAAGCAAAACCCCCTTGATCATTCCTATATTGCCCAATTCCTTATCTCTCATGCTTGCATTAGATTTTGTTACTGTATATGTATGATCCTATTCTGATGCATAGCTTGATTTTGTAACCTGCTATTCTTACCTTACCTTCTTATCCTATATGCTTAGTATATGTTGGTTAGTGATCCACCAGTGGCCCCTCACCTTGTCCTTGTTGCCCCTGCTTTACCACCGATGACTCGATCAACGTGATCGACGTACATAGCCCGACACATCACATCACATCCCTTAGTTGTATGACACTTCAGGGTTACTATCGAATGCCGAGGGTGACACCTCGTATAGCACTTCTGATGAGATCTCTGTAGTGTAGTTAATCGGCCGTGGTCTACGGAGGATGATTCCTCCTTCACCACTCCTGATAACGACTCTGTTGTGCAACACATCAGGAGTGAACCCTCGAGGGAGATTCCTCCAAGTTCACCTTGACGGTTACATCAAGTGGAATCCATTGAGGGTGATTCCTCTTATTTCCCCCTTGCTGCTATGGACACACGGTTACTTTGACTTTACCCCGGAACCATGATGAAGTTGGGTCGGCCCCGAGGGGTACCCGCGAGAGAAATGTGAAGTTGGGTTGACCGTGAGGGTACCTGCGAGTGATGTGGAGGCGGGTTGACCTGGAGGGTACCCGCGAGATAACTACGTGGCACGACCGAGCATTCTTAGCCCTTTTCGTAAGTTCGTGAGACGGGGCGACGGGACCACATATCGTGGATCATTGATCATTACCGTGTGCTCCCAAGACACTAACGGTTTGGCTATGTGGTCCGAGTAGGCTTCTGGCCTTTTCGCACTGACCACCATGCGAGAATAAGTATGTTTCTCTGAAAGCTCTCCAGACGTCAAGGATTGAGCGGCACGCACCCAGGTGGTCTGCATAAGCAGCTGCTTTGTATAAAGAGGTAGCCAGGACTGTCCCGGCCGTCCACGCAACATGCACTAGTGCAAAGGGCGATGGGCCCAAGACCCCTGTGCGCTTAGGATGTTGACTGGCGTGTTGGCCTCTCTGTTGTGCCTAGGTAGGACTGCGGTGTGTCGATCAGCCAAGGTCGGGTATAATCTGATGGTGTGCCCGGCCAGAGTTAATCGAGCGTGTTAGGTAAGTTTGTGCACCCCTACAGGGAAGTTAATCTATTCGAATAGCCATGTCCATGGTAACGGACGCTTGGAGTTGTATCCCGATCGGTACAACTAGAACTAGATACTGGAGATTTTAAATGGATATGATGGCTCCGGGATTGCTTTCTCGCAAGAAGTCGAGAAATGATCGCTGGGCGTTAATGTTACAACATACTTATTACTTATGTTATGCTAATCTGCACTCTTCTAATGCTGCAAGATGCTAGTCTTCGATAGGCTAGGCTTTCCCTTCTCTTCTGGCATTTCTGCAGTTTAGTCCAAAGATATAGTCTCATTCCTTTGATAATGATGCATACTTAGTCTAGATCTGATGTAACTCTTGCGAGTTCTTTAGATGAGTACTCACGGTTGCTTTGGTGTCCCCCTTTTTCCCCTATACCCGATCGCTGCGATTAGATGACGGATCCCAGGAGCCAGATGCCACCACTGAGGACTATTACTACCCCGAGGGTGCCTACTACTACGTGGAGACCGCTGACGACTAGGAGTAGTTAGGAGGCTTCCAGGCAAGAGGTCTTGCCTGTTCGATCATTGTTGATGTTTGTGCTAGCCTTCTTAAGGTAGACTTGTTTACCTTATGTCTATACTCAGATATTGTTGCTTTCGCTGACTCGTTTGTATTTGATCTTATGTATTCGAGCCCTCTAGGCCCCCTGTTAGATAATAACGAGAATAAACGAGACACGAGAGACACAGATTTTTACGTGGAAACCCTTGCGGGGAAAACCACAGGCGCACGAAGGCGTAATCACTATGATGGAGGAGTATTACAAGCACGAGACGACAAGCCGTCTGAGGTGCGACTACATGGGGTATATATGAGGGCAATACATAAGAGTCCTTCGAGGACAAGTAAACGAGTTGTACTCGTACGCGTCGATACCAACGCAAAGGCCCACACCGTATGTACTACGTCTAGTCCAATATGGTAGAATTTGGATCACAATTTAACAATCTCCACCTTGAGCCAAATTCCCTCCAATAGTCGAAGAAAGTGAATAACTCCATCCAAATCAACATAAACACCTTCTGCATCAAAGTCCATGGGACGAGTGTGAAATACCAGCTAAGCCTGAGCAAAGCTCAAACTTATTGGTCGGAACTGGCTTTGTCATCATATCAGCGGGATTATCATGAGTACTTATCTTGCATACCTTCAAATCGCCTTCAGCAACAACATCTCGATTATAATGAAATCTGACATCAATGTGCTTTGTTCTCTCATGATACATTTGATTCTTTGTAAGATATATGGCACTTTGACTGTCAGAAAATATGGTAGGGCAAGATGAATCTCCACAAAGCTCAGTGTATAAACCTTTCAACAAGATAGCTTCTTTGCATGCCTCAGAAATAGCCATATACTGGGCATCAGTAGTGGAACATGCCACAATAGACTGCAAAGTCACTCTTCAACTCACAGCACAACCACCAATGGTGAAAACATAACCTGTGAGCGATCTTATCTTATCCAAATCACCAACAAAATCAAAATCAACAAAACCAACAAGTCCATCTCTAGTTTTTCCAAACTGTAAATAAGCATTAGAAGTACCTCGCGGGTATCTGAAAATCCACTGAACTGCTGTCCAATGCTCTTTTCCAGGATTAGCCATGTATCTACTGACAACACTCAATGCATATGATAAATGCGGACGAGAACAAACCATGGCATACATAAGTGAACCAACTGCACTCGAATAGGGAACTCTAGACATGTACTCAATATCTGCATCTGACTTAGGACATAAGGCTGATGATAATTTGAAGTGTGCAGCTAATGGAGTACTTACTGGCCCGGCATTATGCATATTAAAATGACGAAGAACTTTATCAATATATCCCTTCTGACTTAGATATACTTTTCCAGACGGCCTATCTTTGGATATTTCCATGCCAAGTATTTTCTTTGCTGCACCCAAATCCTTCATCTCAAATTCATTACTCAATTGCTTCTTTAGTTCATTAATATCTGACATACTCTTTGCAGCAATTAGCATATCATCAACATAAAGGAGCAAATAAATAGTCGAACCTTTAACAGTTTTCAAATAAACACAACTATCATAATTAGACCTTTTGAAACCTTGAGAGAGCATAAAGGTGTCAAATCTCTTGTACCACTATCTAGGGGATTGCTTCAATCCACAAAGAGATTTCCTAAACTTATAGACAAGCTTTTCTTTTCCAGGAATAACAAAACCTTCAGGTTGTTCCATATAAATATCCTCTTCTAAATCTCCATTTAAAAATGCAGTTTTAACATCCAATTGTTCAAGCTCAAAATCATGCATGCCAACAATACTGTAAGTGCGAATAGAGCTATGCTTCACAACAGGAGAAAAGACTTCATTATAGTCAATACCTGGAATCTGGCTATAACCTTTAGCAACTAACCTTGCTTTATATCTTGTCACATCATCAGGAGAAACACCTTCTTTCCTCTTGAAAACCCACTTGCAACGAATAGGTTTCTTCTCTCTAGGCAATTTTACTAAATCCCAAGTGCCATTCTTTTCAAGTGATTCCATCTCATCATGCATAGCAGTCATCCACTTATTACTATCACCAGAAATAATAGCCTCGGAATACGAAGAAGGCTCATAATTACCTTCAATTTCCTCTGCAACAGATAAAGCAAAAGAAACAATATTGCACTCTTCAATTAACCTGTCAGGTTTATTAATACCCCATCTAACTCTGTCACGTGCAAGATTCCAACTGGGTGGAACTATAGGCTGATTTGGAGTGACATGCTCATCATCAACGACGGGTTCATCATGTGAATCAACAATTTCATTACCAGATGTATCACCTGTTTCAATAACATGCTCCACCTGAACAGTAGATTGTTGAATAGTAGGATGTCGTTCACTCTCAACAGGAACATTAGTAGATGGAACATCATGTAACATAGCAGATTCATTAAAGATAACATTTCTGCTAATAACCACCTTCTGGGTTTCAGGATTCCACAATTTAAAACCTTTAACACCAGATTTATAACCAAGAAAGATGCACTTAACAGCCCTAGGCTCCAACTTTCCATTATCAACATGAGCATAAGTAGTGCAACGAAAAACTCTCAACTATGAATAATCAGGAGGTGAACCAGACGATACCTCAATTGGAGTTTTATTATTAAGAGCAATGGATGGTGAACGGTTAATGAGATAACGAGCAGTGGAAGCGGCCTCAACCCAAAAACGCCTATGCAAACCTGCATTGGAGAACATGCAATAGGCTCTGGAAATAATGGTCCTGTTCATACGCTCAGCAACACCGTTTTGTTGAGGAGTATAAGGAACGGTGTAATGTCTGACAATGCCTTCAGACTTGCAATAATTCTTAAATTGCTTAAAATAGAATTATTGTTCGTAATCTTCCACTCCTTAAATGCCGAGAATGCTTCATATTTATGCTTCAAGAAATAAGGCCAAACTTTTCTTGAATAATCATCAATAATAGTCAGCATGTAACTAGCACCACCTAGTGACTTTCTGCGAGATGGTCCCCATAAATCAGAATGAACATAATCAAGAATACCTTAGTTTTATGAACTGAAGTGTTGAACTTCACCCTCTTGTGCTTGCCGAAGATACAATGCTCACAAAATTTCAATTTACCAGGTTCATATCCATCAAGAAGACCTCTCCTATTTAACTCTGCCAAACCAAGTTCACTCATATGTCCAAGACGATATGCCAAAGGTTAGCAACATCACAATCGAATTCTTTGAAATAATCGGAGAAGCATTCAAAGCGGTAGAACCTCGAAGGTAATAAAGATCATTGGTCGAACTTAAGTCACCTTTCATCACAACAAGGGAGCCTTTGGTGACCTTCAAAACACAATCTCCACCTGAATATTCGTATCCCTTTGCATCAAGGGCACTAACAGAGATAAGATTTCTCTTCATCCTCGGAATATACCAAACATCAGTCAAAGTTCTGATTGTGCCATCAAACATCTTGATTCGAACGGAACCTATGCCTTCAATCTTGCATGGTGAATTATCAAAACCCAAAACGGAGCCAGCAGAAGTAGTGGAATCAAAAGTATTAAACCAATCTCTATGTGGACACATATGAAAAGTGCATGCAGTGTCAAGTACCCACTCGTCATTGGTCTCAGCACATCCAGCAATAACAACAAGAGCATCATCGGAACTATCATCATGAGCAACGTTAGCAGAATTTTCACCTTGTTTGTTACCTTTCCTCTTTTCCTTGTTCTGCAACTTGAAACACTCTCAGATGTCATGCCCGTCTCTCTTGCAATATCTGCAGTACTTCTTGTCTCTGGATTGCGACCGGCCCCTGTAGCCATTTTTACTTTTGCCTCTGTTTCCATTATTGGAGTTCTTCTCCTTTGTCCTGCCACGAACAGATAATCCCTCGGCTTGGGATGAACTCGAACCATCATGAGGCACCATTAATTTCCTCTTCTCCTTAGAGTTCAAAGCTTCAGAAACTTCATTAAGTGTGAGAGTATCACGACTGTATAATATAGTGTCTCTAAAATTGGTATAAGAACTTGGCAGTGAACAAAGTAACATTAAAGCAGTATCTTCCTCTCAATACTTAAACTCCATTGCAGCTAGATCAGATATGATCTCTTTAAATTCTGAGATATGATTCAAAACATTACCTCTCTCTGGTAACCTGTGCAGGAATATTTTTTACTTCAGATGCATCTTGCTGGTGAGATCTTTAGTCATGCAAATCCCTTCCAACTTTAACCATAGAGCGGCGGCAGTTTTCTCGCCCAAAACTTCCTGCAAAATATTATTATGCAAATGGAGTTGAATTTGTGACAAAGCCTTACAATCAATTTTTTTCTCCTCATCAGTCCAGTCCTGAATTCTATTCTTCCAAAAACTATCCAGTGCTTCATCGTAGTCGGACTGTGTCAACAACGCCCGCATCTTGACTTGCCATAGGATAAACCTTGTGTCACGATCTAGCAACAGAAGATCATACTTCATGGATGCCATGAGTCGATAAATCTGTGTACATAAAGTAGTACAAGCCGGTAGAAAACTTCTTGACAGAATTTAATATGTGGAGCAAAGAACCAGAGAAAATAGCACCTGGTAGTTTCCTCCTGTGCACGTAGCAACCAAAGACAAAAAAATCTGACGTGGATGACTTCACGTGGCACGTAGTACTGATGGTTAACTTTGCCTTCACGTGAAAAGTAGCAAGGCTACTACCAAGATCGATCTTGAAAAAAGTGAGTACTAGTAGTATTTGGCTTCTGTCTTCACATCACGATCGGGAGCAGCAGCACCACAGGTGATGCCCTCGGGACTTGAAGCACTATGTTGATCGGAAAGAGCGGCTGCTCCCTTGCTGATATGAACGCGTACGGACACCTGTCGGTCTCGGCGTCGTACAGCCTAGCAGCAGGCGAAAATCGATCCTGCCTCGGATGGCCGAATTTCGTGTTTTGACCCTTTTGGTAAGAATTTCAAGATCTGACCTCGGTTGCAAAAAAATTCGGGATTTGACCCTTTTGCTACCGCCAGGGCCAACGGCGGTAGGGTTAGACAGCCTACCGCCACGTCCCATGGCGGCAGGGTGCGACGAAGGGGGACGGCGGCCGTTTGACTGCACTGACGTGGATAAGTACCTACCGCTAGGAGGACTGGCGGTAGGCTGTCTAAACCTACCGCCAGAGCACCTGGCGGTAGGGTGTAGCAGGGTTTTACCACACAAACCTTCTGTAACAAAATGTGCAGTGGACCTGGTGGTAGGTGCACCCTACCGCCATGGGTCCTGGCGGTAGTCTGTGCGACCCTACCGCCAGGGCCCATGGCGGTAGGGTCCTGTGTTTTCTAGTGTAATGTTTCTGTAATGAAGAATGGAAGGGCCCTGGCGGTAGGTGCGCCCTACCGCCAAGGGGGCTGGCGGTAGGCTGTGTGAACCTACCACCATGGTCCTTGGCGGTAGGGTCCTGTGTTTTGTTGTTTCTAGTTCATTTGGTTGTTTGTTTTCGAATGCAATATGACAGCAATATACAGGAAGTTTTACAAATATGACAGCAATCACAGATTTTAAACAAATAAACTTGGGCATCACATAGATCAACATTAGATAACTTGTGCATATAACATTTCAAACGAACTTCAACGGAGTTCCACGTAGTAGCAAACACATAGATCCACAAATACCAAACACATAGTTCCACGTAGTATCATAACCACTAGACAAGTTCAACCAAACTAAAAGAGCCAAGTATCGAAGAGCATAATCAGTTTCTCCTTCCCCTCTTGGAGGTACGATCCTCGTTACTCTTTGAACGAGTCTCTTCGGTCTTCTTCTTGGGCCGTCGAGGAACCGGTCTCTGGAAAGGGTCCGGACTCAGCAAATCCTTCTTCTTCGGATTCCTCTTCTTCGGCAGCTGAGATGCTTGAGATGTTTGAGTTGGTGGAGGTCCATAATCTTCATCATACTCCTCCTCCCCGTTGCTCTCATCCTCCTCCTCCCCTTCTTCATATGTGGTCTCCTCCTCCTCCTCCTCCCCAACCAACCTAGACGACGAGGGAGCATGGCTCGATGAATCGATGAGACCCTGTGTGGCTACAGGCTGATAAGCTTCAACTGACCCAGGTCCAGCACACCCAAGCAGCCCTACCAGCTTGCGACAACGCTGCACGAACTTCTGCACTCACAATGAAGCAAGGTCGTAATAAGTATCAGATCGACTGATTGCAAGTGAACAAGATGCATCTGTTCCGAGGAGGCTGAAATTGTACCTTCATCGTCCCCTTGACTCTGGTCTCCGATTGTACGCTCCCGAGAAGATCACCTAGTGCATCTGAGGCTTCAAAGATGCATCTGTTCAGCTCACCGGACTGCAACGGCATAAGTCAGTCACGATGACGAATAAAATATTTTAAATACGACCGTCGGTTCAAATTGACCACTCTGTTGATGAGGGGTGCAAACTCCCTAAATCCACTGTGCATGTCTTTGAAGCCGTACTGGTATGCCTGTTCATCGGGGTCATCCCTCTGCAGCTCCGCGATGTCTTCCGCCGTCCATCGAGGCCTGAGACGAAGACGGTGCTTCTGGCCATCATCGTACCACCTCATGTGTCGGTCCAGGTAATCATCCCAGTTAGTCACTCTCCTCTCCACGTCTTTACTGTACCTCCGTCGGTTCCACTCCGTCACATGAGTCTTATGCTCGTCTCCCCAGTCTGTGATCGACTGATTCTTCTGCCGGCTCATCCTGCAAGGCATAAGCAACAAGAATCATCATAAGCGCAACGAGATCATCATAAGCAACAAGAAACATGATAATCATGGAGAACAAATAGCTCACAGGTGGAGCGCGTGGCCGCCGGTATCGGTGGGCTGGCCCGGTGGGGTATGCTGATAAATCCCAAACTGCGTGGCCACGCGTTGTGGCAAATGCCACTCGACGGCGTACACACAGATCATGGGCACGATGCACCGCCAGAGACCACGATCCGCATCGCACATCACGTTCAGATCAAAGTCCCACTCTCGTTCTTGTCGATACGGCCACCAGTTTACCTATTACATATACCTTGGTAAGTTCGCACTCTCGGTCAAAAGTGGAATCAAAGAGAAAGGTGTTGGGCGAGTTCATATACCTGCCAATGCATCAAAGCGTCCAACTCGTTGGTGTATGTCTTGTACGAAGTCTTGTTTAGGCCCGTGTAGAGTTTGACAATGTCCCACTCGTAAGCTACGGTGGGGTTTCGAGTCTCGTCGCCTTCTTCGCCATAGTCTTCCCATGGGCGTCTTCGCAACTTCTCCGGATGCCCCACCGGCAGCCGCTCCCACATCCAAATGGAGAAGGCCCAGACAAAGCCACCCATATTGGACTTGTCTCCCGTCCTCTGCGTTGCGTCGTCAAGCTGCAAAACATCAAATGAGGATTAGATATAAGAAAATGTCGTGGACACACTTTTGTAGGTAGGTAGGCAATTAGACACTCTCATACCGAACGGTATAGGTAGGCGAGAGATGCGGTCCCCCAACTGTACCCTGCATCCCAGTCCGCTAGGAAGAACAGATACGCCCAGTTGGCAGAGTTCCCGGAGCTGTCTGGAAACACGACCTCTGAGAGAATATACCACGATAGGCCCTCAGTACAACTCCACATCGCCTCATCTGCGCCTTGGGGGCATGTCTTCCGGTGCTCCGAGAGCCAGATCAACGGCACACCGGACGTACGGTTACTCTTGGCATCGGGGCAATCACCGATGAGGGTGGTGACCCTCTCCTGCCAGTTGGTCCTCTCCACTCGACCGGTGAGTGCATGACCCTCGATCGGCATTGCAGTAATCATCCCCCAGTCCTCTAGGGTCACCGTCATCTCCCCGCATGGCAGATAGAAAGAATGGGTCTCCGGTCTCCACCGGTCAATCAGAGCTGTGAGAGCCGCGTGGACAAGCGTCGGCGGCTGACACTTGAACTGCAATACGAAACCCAACAGACGGGCTTTCTTGAAGAACGGCGCGTAGCGCTCGTCGTAGTCCATATGCCCATGAACCCCGTGACCTCATGCGCAGTGGCTCGAGCGTCTGTCAAAAAGTGAACGCCAAAAGTTAGGAAATCATTTTCATAAATCCGAAAACTTTGATCAAAATTTCTTTCATATCACTTACCTCTCCGTTCTCTATGAAACGGGCACAATGACCCTTGTCGAATGCCCATCCAAAGATGCGATGCATGGGCGATGTTGTCCGCAAGAGGTGGCCGCCTTAATAGAGTTTCATAAACAAAAGCACCATAAGCATAAGCATACACAAACAAACAATGAACTCAAATCATATTAAAATAAAATTTTAAGCATATTCCTCCAACAACATCTACTACACATGATGGATCAAATCATATCAACATGCATCATATCAAAAAAAACCTCCAACAGACATCATATCTTCATATTTTTAAATAAAATTTTCCAAACAACATCTTCATATCATCATATCAACATGCATCATCAAACTAGGGTTCATCTTCACACTAGATCATATCATCATATCACATGCATCATCAAACTAGGGTTCATCCTCATATCAACAATACATCATAATTTTTTTAACAAAAAAATTATGAACTAGGGTTCATGTTCACAATAACATATGAACTATTGATCAGAGTTCATATCCAATACCACTACTTACTAAAGAACTAAGAACTACAACTACAATCAATCTTAGGTGAAAAAAAAATCCAATCTAAGTTCAAAAACATGAGGGATTTCAAGCAAATAACGCGTCGAATCGGAAGCAAGTTTGCAAAAATTAATTGGAAGGGTTGGAGGAGCTTACGGTTCTCTCCTCGGGGCCATCTCGATCCGCCAAAACGATGAAGAATCCGTGAAGATCCAAGTGGGGGAGTGGAGGAGATGAGAGAGGGAGAGAGGGGCGACTTGGGGGAGAAAAGGATGAACTGCCGACGGGGGGGAAGGGGAGGGGTGGGGAGATGGGCAGGGGCACGGGGTTTCGGGGCAAATAACTGCCCGGACCCTACCGCCAGGGCCCCTGGCGGTATGGTTAGACAGCCTACCGCCAGGGCCCCTGGCGGTAGGGTGCGACGGAGGGGGACGGCGTCGTCTCCGCGCGTTGACGTGGATAAGTTTCCTACCGCCAGGGTCCCTGGCTGTAGGCTGTGTAACCCTACGGCCAAAGGCCCTGGCGGTAGGTAAAAGGGTCAAATCTCGAAAAAAAATTCAAACAGGGGTCAGATCCTGAAATTCTTTGTCAAAAGGGTCAAAACAAGAAATTCGGCCGCCTCGGATCGCCTGGTCACACGCCGGCGGCGGGGCGCGCAACCCTAATTCTCTCGATCTCTAATCTTGTATCTGTAACTTGGCTCTGTATACCACTTATTAGATAATAATGAGAATAAACGAGACACGAGAGACACTGATTTTTACGTGAAAACCCTTGCGGGAGAAAACCACGGACGCACGAAGGCGCAATCACTATGATGGAGGAGTATTACAAGCACGAGTCGACAAGCCGTCTGAGGTGCGACTACATGGGGTATATATGAGGGCAATACATGAGAGTCCTTCGAGGACAAGTAAACGAGTTGTACTCATACGCGTCGGTACCAACGCAAAGGCCCACACCGTATGTACTACGTCTAGTCCAATACGGTAGAATTTGGATCACAATTTAACACCCCCGGCTTGTAATATAAAGATTGTATTACTTTAATGTGTGTAGAGTTGTGTTGTAATATCTTCCCGTGGGTCTCTGATTTTGATCGTGCACATTTGTGTGTATGATTAGTGCATGATTAAGTCGGAACGTCACATTCTCCTAACAAATATCTCTATCTCTACCTAATAATAAAGAGAACTGGGTTTCTGCCCGTCCGTCATCGGCATTTTTGCAGAAAACCCCCTCCATTTCTGAGTATTCAACCCGCAGTCCCTTTTTAAGTTGTTATCTCAGAAAACGTTTCGTTATTACAAAAAGAACCCTGCCGATTTGAGAATTCAACCCGCGGTCCCCTGGAAAGAAAAAAAAACCTAGCCACAAGAACGACCCATGAACCCCAATCTCATCCACCTCCAGCGCCGCCACGCCCTTCAACGCCGCCGCGCGCCGCCGAACTCCGCCCCGTCGTCGCCCCGCCGGACTCCACCGGAACTCGACCCGCCGTCGCGCCGCCGCTCAAGCCCAGCTTCTGGATCGGGTCAACGCGGTGGCTCGAGTGGCTGGGGGCGGCGCGGTGGCTCGAGCGAAGGTGGCGGCTGGAGATTGCAAGGGCCGGATTCATGCGTGGCAGGGGCTGGGGAGGCGTATTCGGAGGCGGGCGGCGAGGCGGGGGTCGCCGGTGACGACGACGAAGGCCGGATCGTGGCTTCCCGGGTGAAAGGAGACAGGGAGGTGGGGGGAAGGAGAAGGAAGAAAGGAGGGACGGTGCGGCGACCTAGGCAGGAGCTCGCCGGAGCCGGGCGACGACGGACGACCGCGGGAGACAGGGGGATCCGACGCTGTTGCTACTGCCTCCCTGGTATTCCTCCTCTCACATCTCCCGCCTTGACGTCATCTGCTGCGCCGCCCAGGACTCGACTCCACATCACCGGCATCTCCAACTCAGTACTCCTGCCACTGCACCCAGCGGCTCGTCGCCATGACCGGATCCAGCAAGGTTCCTCCAATACCCACCCTCTCCCTCATGCCACACATGCTATTTTACTTGGAAAAGCCATTGCTCACGTTTTGGATTTTGGCACTGCTCTGTTGTCGTGCTTCGCTTCAGTTCTTTGTTGGAGGAACTTTAATTGTTTTGTTTCGATTCTTCTTCGATCTTAGCTCTCAGGTCTCAACATATGCATTACAATATGTTTGTTGTCTATAGGGATGGAGTGAAGAAATTGGATTGGGGTCATGGAATAAATCATACGAGGATGCAACTCATGTTCTTGTAGGCAGTCATTCAGATTTCTTAACTCTGTAGCAAAATCAGCTGCCACAGTTCTGCGCTGCCGGCCATAGAAACCTTTCCTGTATCCTCTCTTGTCGCTTCTCTGCAGCGGCATCTCAGTGCCATGGTGGCGGCGCTCCTGCCCCGACAACCGTAACTGCTCCTCACGATCTGTTGTGTCTCGGCAGTCCCAGCCACTCCTCCCTAGCGAACTTGTGCTCTTCCTTTGGCTTGCCTTCCAGAGGATCTGCATCGCTTCAGTTATAATCAACAGGGGCCTGACGTCCAACCTTGGCCTTCATGTTGGTTATTGTAGCCTTTATGTATACCTCTGTCAGATCGCTCACTATTTTGATAGGAATCCGCTGCCCGGTGATGGTTTGTTCCTTCCTGATGGATTATAGCACACGTTTACATGATTCGGGTGCGCACATAGGCAAGCAAGGCCGCCCTGGTTCAGGCATCTGTTAGTTATTGAAAAAATCTAACCACCGCAGGAGAGGAGGAGCTGCAGATTCATAGTGTACGTGATGTCCCTACCAGATTGCTACAACATTCATGCAGGTACGCTTCTTGCAGCTTGTTCAGATTTATTTGATGTCCAATGCTATATTATGTGCATCTCTTATTTCTCTACGTTGTTCTTTGATGAAGTTGTACTTATTTTGCATTGTAGTTCAGGCAATGTTTAGATAACATATGTCCCTAGATTACATAGTATGCATGCCCTCTGTTACTTGCTGAATGTCTCTTGGGTAACTAAAAATGTTCAGAATAAGCTAAATTTTAGAAATTCTTCATGGATTATGATTGGCAGTTATATGCCACCAGATTTCAAGACTGCTGCTTGAACAGTTTGTTACCCATGAAGCTTAGAAGTGTTAGACGGACTAAATTTGCTATCATTTGCGACCATTTTTTCCTAAGGCCATCAGATCCACTGACACATTTTGCTACCCTAAGGGAGTCATGTTACAGTTTTTGTGGTCAATCACCCACCAGTCACCACAAATGCAAATGGTTAGTTTATTACAATACAGATTTACTGCTGTTTATTTGTATATGAGATTTCTCAGTTTCACTTCTCACATGATATTTACAGCTTAATCAATTCTCAATCGACCTGCTTTGGTTGTACTTTTTTATTTGCTTTGTTCAGATTTATTTGATGTCCAATGCTATATTATGTGCATCTCTGAAGAATAATACGGAAACTGATTGTGGTTAGTATGTACTGCAAGATTGCTTTAAAAAATGCCTCAATGCAGCCTTCTGATTCATATATATGATGCATTTAGTTCCTTCTCCATTTATTATACACTGTACTGTTTTGACAGGCCCAATTATCAAGTACAATCATTTTAAGATATATTACTACCCCCCCCTCTAAAAAGGTATATTGCTACAATGTAGTAGGGCGCTCATTTGATTCACTAAACAAACTTTAGACAATTGGTTGAGCTTCGGCATATCTGCACCTATGTTAGAATCGGATCAAACTCCTACGTTTACTAATACAAATTTTGCCCAAACAAATTGATTATTTTGTCTAACATATATTGTTGCTAATGCGTTCATGCTTTCCTCAGATTCTGATATGCTGAAAAGTTTGCCAAAGTTGAGTCGCCAGGAACTTGAAGTAGCGCGTGAGGATTTTAGCAACATAATTGGCTCAACTCCGGAGATTGTAGTCTACAAAGGAACAATGAAGGATGGACCTGAGGTTTTTGTCATATCATTATGCGCCTTTGAAGGCCATTGGACTAGCGAGCATGAGCTCTTTTACCAAAACAAGGTAGTTCGTTTGTCTAAAATTGTGACTCAGAAACACCTTTTAACTCAAATAATAAATAAATAAAATGGGATGAACATTGTAGGTTATGATCTGGCAAGGTTGAGTCATGAGAACATAGCAAAGTTTCTGGGCTATTGCAGAGAAAGTGACCCATTCTCGAGGATGTTACTCTTTGAGTACGCATCAAATGGGACCTGTCTGAGCACCTACACCGTAAGTCTATCTCTTCAATTTAATTCTGACGAAATATTTTGCATTTTCTGTGCATCGTAATTTGATCTCATTTGTTTTCTTCCTTTAGATGGAGAAGCGCCCAATTCTCTTGGCTCGCATTTAATGAAAATAGCCATCAGCATCGCCCAAGGTTTAAGGTATCTGCACACCGAGTCGCAGCCGCCTTTCGCTATATCAGAGCTGAACTCCAATTTAGTATACGTTATAGAAGATTCTGCCCCCAAGGTACTTGCATGGCTTTTCTGTACAAACTGAACTTTGAAATCCACTTCAGACAATTGCTCATGACTTGACAGAAATCATTCTTATGAGCAGGCTGACGACGTCGTCTACTGAAGCCCCACCGGCGACGCGACGGGAGAGCTCCGGCCTGTACGTGGGTGTGGGAAGACAGATCCCCATCGCCAGCCTACACAAGGCCATGTCAACGCCTCGACGCAGGGTTCATCATCCGTCTTCGTCGGGTAAGCAAAGCGATCCACCTTTCCTCTTTCTCATCAGATCCATTTTATTGTGATATTGCATTTAAGTCAATCAATTTTTATGATTCTTTCGGTGTTAAAGAAAATGGATTTTTACCTGAATAAATTTCGTGTATAGATATGTAGAGGATGAACTCAACAAGCGGATCTTTCAAGGTTAATTAGCCAAGCGGATCTTTCAAGGTTAATTAGCTTTGCACATTTTATTAAATAGATGCAGTGGCATAGCACCTTCAATATCATGCTTGCACTCACATGTTTTCCAACAGCACCATGAATGCTGCCCAGAATTGCCATGCCTTCCGCTTTCGCTATAAGTTCCTATGCTGCTCCCTGCCCCCTCCTCCTATCACGTGTGTTGTTTCCCTTGTCATCAGTGAGCTCTAGAAAACACAACTGCAAGGTACAGAATAGTTGCCACTTAGTTAGCATTTTAGTTAATAGTGTAGACATGTTAGTAACACTATAATGTTGGACAATAAATGAATTCGACAACATCCGAACGAACTTATCTTGCTTCCAACAATAGTAAAATCATATTTAATAATTTCCCTGATTTTGCTTATATTCATGTTTCTTAACATGTTTAGAATGTTGTTTTCTCCAAAATGCAGCGTTTACCTTCCATTTGGAGCATAGGATGCATTTTTTCATCATTTGCAGACTGAAAAAACCAGTTTTCTGATAAAACTCAATCCATCAGTTAATACTTAATTAATTGCCTTCTAGACACACCTTCAAATATATACAAGTTCTCTGATAAGGTAGTCGTGCGAAGACTGTATTTTTGGTTTACATTGTTAATGTTTTCAGTGACCACAAATTTGACTTTCTTTTTTGCTTCTTTTCAGCTTTCAGCTTCTAAATGAGAAGGTAAGGATGTACTTGAGCTGCATGAGAAGACCCAGTTCCATTATCTCAGAAGCCAGAAGTTTCCCATTTAATATCTTTGGTTCTAAAATTTGTTTAAGAAAATGGCCATTTTGCTATTAGCACCACGATTATGTGTCAATTGTAGATTCTTAATTGATTAGAATTATTTTATATGTTTGATTCCTTCGGTTCATATTTATTCAACAACAAAATATTTTCAAGATTGGTCCGTTTGAGGATCAAACTTCGAACATGTGAATTGATGTGGCATCAAGCTAAGTCCGTTGATACATTGCTATCCTTTTTTGCTTTGCACAATTAATCTTGTCACTAGAGATGTATGTGAATCCTCTAGCTTTGCTTATTTTATTTTTTTATTTCAGCTTATAGAATATCGTGCCATGCGTTCACAAATTACATGGTCATGTGGGTGGATTGTTTCTCCCGTTGCAACGCACGGGCATTGTTTCCTAGTAAAGGTACATGTAAATTTGCGCGAATCCTTGACTGGGACAATCACAAGTACATCAAATTTCGGTGGATTTTGCCACAAGTTACAAAAAGGTATCGAGCTCTAAAAAAACAAACACCTTAAACCTTAACATGACAGCACAACCGAGATCATTCATGCGTGTGTGTGTGTGCAGTAATTCCACAAAATAATAATTAAAAAGGCAAAGTAGTAAGTCATCCCAGTTAATCACAGTACAAAAATCGTGGGAACAAAATAAGAACGCGGCAGGGAATTTGGGGCTGCATCAATTTGCCCATGCCCCAGAAAGTCGTCGGGCCATTGCTGCCCCTGTTTTGTTCGCTTGAAAGCTAAATCCGTCTCTGTTCAAGAATCGGAGAGGTTCAGCGTCGATGCCGACGGCTCTATTTAATCGCAACCGCGGCGGTGAGTCGGCAACATCTACTCGCTACTCGATTCGTCGCGCGGGTGGAGGTAGCTCACTCATGGCCAGGACCGCGATGGGTCGATGCCTTCGCCGCCTCCGGCCGCGGGCGTCCCGCCGCGACGACCGGATCAGCGCCCTCCCCGACGACCTCCTCCTTTCGGTCCTGCGCCGCCTCGACATCCGGACGGCGCTCGGCACCGCGGCCCTCTCCAGGCGCTGGGCCCGCCTCAACCGCGAGCTCCCAGTCCTCAGCTTCAGCGTCGACGGCATGCTCCCGCCGCGCTACCACCGATGGGTCCAGCTCTGCCGCGGCATCGGGGAAGCTATTTTTTTCCAGTACAAAAGGCACGCACTGACACGGGAGCTCATGCCCAACATCACAAGGTACGAGCACCGCGCCATGCGCGCCCTCACCAGGTCCGTCGAGAGCTTCTTGGGCACCGTCGCTCGCCGGAGGAGGGTCAGCAGGCTCAGGGTGGAGTTCTTCGTCACCCACAACACCGGCTGCCTGAACCAGCTCATCGCGGAGGCCGTCGACGCTTGGGGGGTGGACGACCTCGAAGCTGTTGCCAAGCCAATCTACAATCAACCAGGAGCAGTCCACAGCTTTGGCAGCCATGGCATGTGCAAGGAGCCCGGCGCGGCACGCCTGCAAAGCCTCAAGCTTGGAGGCTGCGTGCTCCCGCCGTTGCACGAGTACGGCGCGCTCACCACGCTCGTCCTGCAAGACGTACCGGATTCGACGCCCGAGGCGACCTACGAGGGCGTCTTCACCTCGTGCCTGCAGCTGCAGGTGCTGCACCTCGTCTCCTGCAGGTGCAGCGGGGGCAGGGGCGTGGTCGTGGACGCCCCCATGTCGAAGATCAGGGAGCTCGTCGTGGAAAAATGCAGGTTCAGACGGATACGCCTGAGGGCTCTTCCTAGCCTCGAGAGCCTCGCCTCCGAGGGAATCATAGTGCACTTGGAGGAGTCCACCTCGTTTCCCCGTCTCAGGAAATATAACCTCACCTTGTGCCTCGGTATGACAATGCAAGGATTTCGCCAAGCTCTAGCGCAGCACCTGAAGATAGAGCCTGAGACGTTTCTTGGACGCATGCCGGGCATAACCAGCCTGATTCTCAGGCTCACTGGGCCTGACAGATGGATCGTGCCGTCGAGCCCCCCCTCGCCGCCGTTGTTACCGAACCTGAGGAGGCTGCTGGTCGCCGATGTGCCTTCATCCTGGGATGTCTCGTGGCCCCGGCTCCTCCTCGAGACGGCGCCTTCCCTGGAGACCCTCCACGTCCACATCGCAGCTTGCGTAGAAGAGGAGCCCGGTGATGAGATACCCTGGCGAACCACCATGCTCCGGCACCATCACTTGGAGGAGTTTGTGATGGTTGGTTATGAGGGAACAAAGAGGCAGACCTACTTTGTCAAGTTTCTCATGGGAGCGTGCACGGTGTTGCGCAGTGTCACAATGTTCAGGAACGGGCATGCTCGGAACAAGGGGCACTGGGATTGGGAGTTGGTGACACATCAACATTTGTGGACCGACGAGGAGAAGGACGACACACTGAAGCACATCATGGATGGGGTTTCTCCCTCAGCTGCCCAAGTTCAACTAGTTTTAGGCTGAGTTTTCTCATGTTTGTGCCTTCCCTGAAACCGTCTAGTAATGCATATGCTTCTTTGTAATCTATATTCGATTTGATGGAATTTATAATATCTTATTAGTTATTACACTCGAATAATGGTGTTTGTTGTTTGTGGTTTTTTCCAGTGCTAAGTACTGTCATCCTATTCGTATGCATTATACATTCACAAGCTCTGTACTTCTGCTTCGCAGCTTGTCTCTTGTGTGCCTTTCATGTTTGGCTTGACTCATTCTTTTACTCAGTTGTAAAATAGATGTGTGTTTGCATAACAGACTTGGTGCATAAGTGTAAGATGTGGCATATGTATTCTCTCTATTATAATAGCTGGTCATACAAAGTCTCCTTTTCACATACCATTATCAAATTAAGAGTTATTTAGGCAAAACCATCTAGGGTAACAATTTGGTACCACATTCAAGCCAGGGCACAAGAAACCACCAAAAATGCGCCTAATACGTAACGCAGAGCACTGTTACTGGAATTTGGTCGTGAAACACAACGAAATCGACAGGTGGGGCCCGCCTGTCGGGCTGATGTGGCGTGCCTATGTAGACAATTTGCTGAGTTGGACGAGGATCCCACCTGTCAATGACTCAAGTGTTTACCTTTTTCACCTTTTCTTTTTATTTCTCTCTCCATTTTCTCATGGGCATTTCATCAAACGGCCTACGGGCATGTCATCAGTGGCACCACGACAGGTGAGGCCACGCGGCGGCGCACCGGGGAGCCGGCCGATGCAGCCGTGGCAGGGAGACGTCATGGGTGGCGCCCATGGTGGTCTTCTATGGCTGTCAAAGCGACGGTGGGCTCGGGCGCAGAGGACATTGATGTGGTACCAGGAAGCCGATGGTGGACTCGCGGCTGGGGCCGGAGATGCCCTCCACGTCGCGCTCCAGCACAGGTGCGGCCAAAGCCTGCCTGCACACCGCAGCGGTGCCACCGAACGATGTACAACAGCTCCGGCGCCGCCCATGCGTGCTCCACTGGGCGCCCATGGGGCCCGATGCGCATCTACCGCCATTAGCTTGAGCAGGATGACCCACGTAGGAGACGACTCAGGGCGCGACCTGATGCTTCTTCCGCCGCCAGCCACTGGTCATGGCTCGGTTGGCCGCCAGCCACTGGGGCCCGACACTTCATCCGCCTTGATGGAGGTAGACCGAGGTCCGGCGGGGCGGCTCTGTTGAGGAACGCAGTAATTTAAAAAAAATCCTACGATCATGCAAGATCTATCCAGGAGATGCATAGCAACGAGAGGGGAGAGTGTGCCCACGTACCCTTGTAGACCGAAAGCGGAAGCGTTTAGTAACGCGATTGATGTACTCGAACTTCTTCGCGATCCAACTGATCCAAGTACCGAACGTACGGCACCTCCGCGTTCAACACACGTTCAGCTCGATGACGTTCCTCGTGCTCTTGATCCAGTTGAGGACGAGGGTGAGTTCCATTAGCACGACAGCGTGGCGACGGTGATGATGATGTTACCGTCGTAGGGCTTCGCTTAAGCACTACGGCGATATGATCGAGGTGTGTAACTGTGGAGGGGGGCACCGCACACGGCTAAAAGAAGACTTGGTGTGTTCTAGGGTGCCCCCTGCCCCCGTATATAAAGGAGGGAGGGGGAAGCCGGCCGGCCCTAGGGGGCGCGCCAAGGAGAGGGAGTCCTACTAGGACTACCAGTCCTAGTAGGATTCCTCTACAAGGAAGAGAGGGGGAAGGAAGGAGAGGGAGAGGGAGTAGGAAAGGGGGCGCCCCCCCTTCCCTTGTCCAATCTGGACTGCTAAGGGAGAGGGCGCGGCCTGCCCTGGCAGCCCTCCTCTCTCTCCACTAAGGCCCATGGAGGCCCATTAGTTCCCCCGGGGGTTCCGGTAACCCCTCCGGCACTCTGTTTTTACCCGAAACTACCCGAAACACTTCCGGTGTACAAATAACATGGTCCAATATATCAATCTTTATGTATCAACCATTTCGAGACTCCTCGTCACGTCCGTGATCTCATCCAGGACTCTGAACAAACTTCGGTCATCAAAACACATAACTCATAACACAAATCATCATCGAACATTAAGTGTGCAGACCCTTAGGGTTCGAGAACTATGTAGACATGACCGAGAGACATCTCCGGTCAATAACCAATAGCAGAACCTGGATGCTCATATTGGCTCCTACATATTCTACGAAGATCTTTATCGGTCAAACCGCATAACAACATATGTTGTTCCCTTTGTCATCGGTATGTTACTTGCCCGAGATTCGATCGTCGGTATCATCATACCTAGTTCAATCTCGTTACCGGCAAGTCTCTTTACTCGTTCTGTAATACTTCATCCCGCAACTAACTCATTAGTCACATTTCTTGCAAGGCTTATAGTGATGAGCATTACCGAGAGGGCCCAGAGATACCTCTCTGAAACACGGAGTGACAAATCCTAATCTCGATCTATGCCAACCCAACAAACACCTTCGGAGACACCTATAGAGCATCTTTATAATCACCCATTTATGTTGTGACGTTTGATAGCACATAAAGTGTCCCTCTGGTATCCAGGAGTTGCATAATCTCATAATCTGAGGAACATGTATAAGTCATGAAGAAAGTAGTAGCAATGAAACTATAACGATCATAATGCTAAGCTAACGGATGGGTGATGTCCATCACATTATTCTCCTAATGATGTGATCCCGTTCATCAAATGACAACACATGTCTATGGTTAGGAAACTTAACCATCTTTGATTACCGAGCTAGTCAATTAGAGGCTTACTAGGGACACTATGTTTGTCTATGTATTCACACATGTACTAAGTTTCCGGTTAATACAATTCTAGCATGAATAATAAACATTTATCATGAAATAAGGAAATAAATGATAACTTTATTATTGCCTCTAGGGCATATTTCCTTCAGTCTCCCACTTGCGCTAGAGTCAATAATCTAGATTACAAAGTAATGATTCTAACACCCATGGAGTGTTGGTGTTGATCATGTTTTGTTCGTGGAAGATGCTTAGTCAATGGGTCTGCAACATTAAGATCCGTATGTATCTTGCAAATCTCTATGTCTCCCTCCGACACTTGATGTGTCTTTTGATGTGCTTGGTTCTCTTGTGGAATCTGGATTCCTTCGCCAAGACAATTGCACCAGTATTGTCACAAGAGATTTTCATTGGACTCGATGCACTAGGTATGACACCTAGATCGGATATGAACTCCTTAATCTAGACTCCTTCATTTGCTACTTCCGAAGCAGATATGTACTCCGCTTCACACATAGATCCCGCCACAACGCTTTGCTTGGAACTGCACGAACTGACAGCTCCACCATTCAATAAAAATATGTATCTGGATTGCGACTTAGAGTCATCCGAATCAGTGTCAAAGCTTGCATCGATGTAACCGTTTACGACGAGCTCTTTGTCACCTCCATAAATGAGAAACATATCCTTTGTCCTTTTCAGGTATTTCAGGATGTTCTTGACCGCGGTCTAGTGCTCCACTCCGGGATTACTTTGGTACCCCCTGCTATACTTATAGCAAGGCACACATCAGGTCTGGTACATAGCATTGCATACATGATAGAACCTATGGCTGAAGCATAGGCAATGACTTTCATTTTCTCTCTATCTTCTGCAGTGGTCGGGCATTGAGTCTGACTCAACTTCACACCTTGTAACACAGGCAAGAACCCCTTCTTTGACTGATCCATTTTGAACTTCTTCAAAACTTTATCGACGTATGTGCTTTGTGAAAGTCCATTTAAGCGTCTTGATCTATCTCTATAGATCTTGATGCCCAATATGTAAGCAGCTTCACCGAGGTCTTTCATTGAAAAACTCGTATTCAAGTATACTTTTATGCTATCCAGAAATTCTATATCATTTCGAATCAACAATATGTCATCCACATATAATATTAGAAATGCTACAGAGCTCCCACTCACTTTCTTGTAAATAGAGGCTTCTCCAAAAGTCTGTATAAAACCATATGCTTTGATCACACTATCAAAGCGTTTATTCCAACTCCGAGAGGCTTGCAACAGTCCATAAATGGATCACTGGAGCTTGCACACTTTGTTAGCACCCTTGGGATCGACAAAACCTTCTGGTTGCATCATATACAACTCTTCTTCCAGAAATCCATTTAGGAATGCAGTTTGACATCCATCTGCCAAATTTCATAATCATAAAATGCGGCAATTGCTTACATGATTCGGACAGACTTAAGCATCGCTACGTGTGAGAAAGTCTCATCGTAGTCAACTCCTTGAACTTGTCAAAAACCTTTCGCAACAAGTCGAGCTTTGTAGACAGTAACATTACCGTCAGCGTCAGTCTTCTTCTTGAAGATACATTTAGTTTCTATGGCTTGCCGATCATCGGGCAAATCCACCAAAGTCCACACTTTGTTCTCATACATGGATCCCATCTCAGATTTCATGGCCTCAAGCCATTTCGTGGAATCTGGGCTCATCATCGCTTCCTCATAGGTCGTAGTTCACCATGGCCTAGTAACATGACTTCTAGAACAGGATTACCATACCACTCTGGTGCAGATCGTACTCTGGAAGAGCTATGAGGTTCTATAGTAACTTGATCTGAAGTTTCATGATCATCATCATTAGCTTCCTAACTAATTGGTGTAGGAATCACTGCAACTGATTTCTCTGATGAACTAATTTCCAATTCGGGAGAAGGTACAATTACCTCGGCAAGTTCTACTTTCCTCCCACTCACTTCTTTTGAGAGAAACTCCTTCTCTAGAAAGGATCCATTTTTAGCAACGAATATCTTGCCTTTGGATCTACGATAGAAGGTGTACCCAACCATTTCCTTTGGGTATCCTATGAAGACACACTTCTTCGATTTGGGTTCGAGCTTATTAGGTTGAAGCTTTTTCACATAAGCATCGCAGCCCCAAACTTTAAGAAACAACAACTTTGGTTTCTTGCCAAACCGTAGTTCATAAGGCGTCGTCTCAACGGATTTTGATGGTGCCCTATTTAAAGTGAATGCAGCTGTCTCTAAAGCATAACCCCAAAACGATAGCGGTAAATCAGTAAGAGACATCATAGATCGCACCATATCCAATAAAGTATGGTTACGACGTTCAGACACGCCATCTCGCTGTGGTGTTCCAAGTGGCGTAAGTTGTGAAACTATTCTACATTGTTTCAAATGAAGACCAAACTCGTAACTCAAATATTCTCCTCCACGGTCAGATCGTACAAACTTTGTTTTCTTGTTACGATGATTTCCGTTTCACTCTGAAATTCTATGAACTTTTCAAATGTTTCAGACTTATGCTTCACTAAGTAAATATAACCATATGCTCAAATCATTTGTGAAGGTAAGAAAATAACGATACCCGCCACGAGCCTCAACACTCATTGGACCGCATACATCGGTATGTATTATTTCTAGTAAGTCAGTAGCTCGTTCCATTGTTCCGGAGAATGGAGTTTTAGTCATCTTGCCCATGAGGCACGGTTCGCAAGCACCATGTGATTCATAATCAAGTTATTCAAAAAGCCCATCAGCATGGAGTTTCTTCATGCGCTTTACACCGATATGACCCAAACAGCAGTGCCACAAATAAGTTGCACTATCATTATCAATTTTGCATCTTTTCGCTTCAATATTATGAACATGTGCATCGTCACGATCGGGATTCAATAAAAATAGACCACTTAGCAAGGGTGCATGACCATAAAAGATATTACTCATATAAATAGAACAACCATTATTCTGATTTAAATGAATAACCGTCTCGCATCAAACAAGATCCAGATATAATGTTCATGCTCAACGCTGCCACCAAATAATAATTATTCAGGTCTAAAATTAATCCCAAAGGTACATGTAGAGGTAGCGTGCCGACGGCGATCACATCGACCTTGGAACCATTTCCCACACGCATCGTCACCTCATCCTTATCCAATCTTCGTTTAATTTGTAGCCCCTGTTTCGAGTTGCAAATATGAGCAACAGAAACAGTATCAAATACCCAGCCGCTACTACGAGCATTAGTAAGGTACACATCAATAACATGTATATTAAATATACCTTTCACTTTGCCATCCTTCTTATCCGCCAAATATTTGGGGCAGTTCCGCTTCCAGTGACCAATCCCTTTTAAGTAGAAGCACTCAGTTTCAGGCTTAGGTCTAGACTTGGGTTTCTTCTCCTGAGCAGCAACTTTCTTGCCGTTCTTCTTGAAGTTCCCCATCTTCCCTTTGACCTTTTTCTTGAAACTAGTGGTCTTGTTGACCATCAACACTTGATGCTCCTTTTTGATTTCTACCTCCGCAGCCTTTAGCATTGTGAATAGCTCGGGAATTGTCTTGTTCATCCCTTGCATATTATAGTTCATCACGAAGCCTTTATAGCTTGGTGGCATTGATTGAAGAACTCTGTCAGTGACACTATCATCAGGAAGATTAACTCCCAGCTGAGTCAAGTGGTTGTGGTGCCCAAACATTCTGAGTATGTGTTCACTGACAGAACTATTCTCCTCCATTTTGCAGCTATAGAACTTGTTGGAGACTTCATATCTCTCAACTCGGGCATTTGCTTGAAATATCAACTTCAACTCTTGGAACATCTCATATGCTACATGACGTTCAAAACGTCTTTGAAGTCCTGATTCTAAGCCGTAAAGCATGGCACACTGAACTATAAAGTAGTCATCAGCTTTGCTCTGCCAGACGTTCTTAACGTCATCAGTAGCATCTGCGGCAGGCCTAGCACCCAGCGGTGCTTCCAGGACGTAATTCTTCTATGCAGCAATGAGGATAATCCTAAAGCTACGAACCCAGTCCGTGTAATTGCTGCCATCATCTGTCAACTTAGCTTTCTCTAGGAATGCATTAAAATTCAAAGGAACAGTAGCACGGGCCATTGATCTACAATAACATAGACATGCAAAAAACTGTCAGGACTAAGTTCATGATAAATTAAAGTTCAATTAATCATATTACTTAAGAACTCCCACTTAGTTAGACATCGCTCTAGTCATCTAAATGATCACGTGATCCAAATCAACTAAACCATGTCCGATCATCACGTGAGATGGAGTAGCTTTCAATGGTGAACATCACTATGTTGATCATATCTACTATATTATTCATGTTCGACCTTTCGGTCTCAGTGTTCTGAGGCCGTATCTGCATATGCTAGGCTCGTCAAGTTTAACTTGAATATTCTACTTGCGCAAAACTGGCTTGCACTCGTTGTATGTGAACATAGAGCTTATCACACCTGATCATCACGTGGTGTCTGGGCACAACGAACTGTAGCAATGGTGCATACTTAGGGAGAACACTTATACCTTGAAATTTAGTAAGGGATCATTTTATAATGCTACCGCCGTACTAAGCAAAATAAGATGCATAAAAGATAAACATCACATGCAATCAAAATGTGTGACATGATATGGCCGTCATCTTGTGCTCATGATCTCCATAACCGAAGCATCGTCCTGATCTCCATCGTCACCGGCGCGACACCTTGATCTCCATCGTAGCATCATTGTCGTCTCGCCAACTATTGCTTCTACGACTATTGCTACCGCTTAGTGATAAAGTAAAACAATTATATGGCGATTGCATTGCATACAATAAAGTGACAACCATATGGCTCCTACTAGTTGGCGATAACTTTGTTACAAAACATGATCATCTCATACAACAATTCATATCACATCATGTCTTGACCATATCACATCACAGCAAGCCCTGATAAAACAAGTTAGACGTCCTCTACTTTGTTGTTGCAAATTTTACGTGGCTGCTACAGGCTTCTAGCAAGAACCGTTCATACCTACGCATCAAAACCACAATGATTTTTCGTCAAGTGTGTTGTTTTAACCTTCAACAAGGACCGGCCGTAGTCAAACTCGATTAAACTAAAGTTGGAGAAACAGACACCCGCCAGCCACCTATGTGCAAAAGCACATCGGTAGAACCAGTCTCATGAACGCGGTAATGTAATGTCGGTCCGGGCCGCTTTATCCAACAACACCGCCGAATCAAAGTAAGACGTTGGTGCTAAGCAGTATGACTATTATCGCTTACAACTCTTTGTGTTCTACTCGTGCATAAAACATCTACGCATAGACCTGGCCCAGATGCCACTATTGGGGAACGCGGTACTTTCAAAAAAATTCCTATGATCATGCAAGATCTATCTAGGAGATGCATAGCAACGAGAGGGGAGAGTGTGTCTGCGTACCTCGCAGACTGAAAGCGGAAGCATTTAGTAATGACGTTGATGTAGTCAAACTTCTTCGCGATCTAACCGATCCAAGTACCGAATGTACGGCACCTCCGTGTCCAGCACACGTTCAACACGATGACGTCCCTCATGCTCTTGATCCAGTTGAGGACGAGGGTGAGTTCCTTCAGCACGATGGCGTGGCAACGGTGATGATGATGTTACCGGCGCAGGGCTTCGCCTAAGCACTACGGCGATATGATCGAGGTGTGTAACTGTGGAGGGTGGGCACCGCAAATGGCGAAGAGAAGACTTGGTGTGTTCTAGGGTGCTCTCCTGCCCCCGTATATAAAGGAGGGAGGGTGATGCCGGCCGGCCCTAGGGGGCGCGCCAAGGAGAGGGAGTCCTACTAGGACTACTAGTCCTAGTAGGATTCCTCTACAAGGAAGAGAGAGGGAAGGAAGGAGAGGGAGAGGGAGTAGGAAAGAGGGTGCCGCCCCCCTTCCCTTGTCCAATTAGGACTGCTAAGGGGGGGCGCGACCTGCCCTGGTGGCCCTCCTCTCTCGCCACTAAGGCCCATGGTGGCCCATTAGTTCCCTGGGGGGTTCCGGTAACCCCTCCGGCACTCCTTTTTACCCGAAACTGCCCGGAACACTTCTGGTGTCCGAATAACATGGTCCAATATATCAATCTTTATGTCTCGACCATTTCAAGACTCCTCATCACATTCGTGATCTCATCCGGGACTCCGAATAAACTTCGGTAAGCAAAACACATAACTCATAACACAAATTGTCATCGAACGTTAAGCATGCGGACCCTACAGGTTCGAGAACTATGTAGACATGACCGAGACACATCTCTAGTCAATAACCAATAGTGGAACATGGATGCTCATATTGTCTCCTACATATTCTATGAAGATCTTTATCGGTCAAACCGCATAACAACATACGTTGTTCCCTTTGTCATCGGTATGTTACTTGCCCGAGATTCGATCATCGGTATCATCATGCCTAGTTCAATCTCGTTAACGGCAAGTCTCTTTACTCATTCCGTAATACTTCATCCTGCAACTAACTCATTAGTCACATTGCTTGCAAGGCTTATAGTGATTAGTATTACCGAGAGGGCCCAGAGATACCTCTCCGAAACACGGAGTGACAAATCCTAATCTCAATCTATGGCAACCCAACAAACACTTTTGGGGACACCTCTAGAGCATGTTTATAACAGTAAGTGCATCTAGTGCCACCCCTAGTTGGTTTTGGAGTATTGACGACAAACATGGTTGAGGGACTAATGTGTTTGTGAGAACTGCAGGATAACACAGGTAGTGTCCCTCATTGATTCGGTTTACCTACCAGAGATGACCCCTAAAAATGTGTGAAGACATCGAAGACAATGGTGGTTCGTGAAGACATTCACGACGAAAATTATTATGCGTGAAGGTATTCACTTGAAGACTATGGAGTGCGAAGACATAGTTGTTTCGTACTTTTTTTTCTTCTCATTGAGTCATAGGAACCACCGTACTGTTAAGTGGGGTCCAAGTGAACAAATTCAGAGTGACTGAAGTGATGCTCAACCAAATCCTATGTCTTCGAGCAAAGACAATGAGAGCAAATCTTATCCAGAGCTGGATGAGTCAGCTTTGCTTGTAGCCCAAGCCAAGCTACCGCATGTGTTTGAAATCTGACTGTTGGACACGTGTCAGTTCCTTAGTGACCCAGGGTCATTTTGGACAAATGAGGTAGGGTTGCCTCCTTGCTATAAATAGCCCACCCCCTGCACCATAATTTGGTGGCTGCTCAGAGTTAGTGCACGGCTTTTGTCATTTGAGAGCAACCCACCTTCAAAGCATTTGAGAGAGAAATCCTTGCGAGGACAAAGCCCAAAACACCCAGAGCCAAAGAGTGTTAGGCATCACTGAAGTCTTTCTATCTGCGTGATCTAAAGACTTATTACACTTGAGGACTGTGAATCCTCCAGCCGGTTAGGCGTCGCGTTCTGAGCATCCAAGAGTCATTGTAGATTGCCGGGGAACGAAGTCTGTGAAGGTTTGGAAGTCTACCTCGAAGACTTACCAGAGTGATTGGAAAGGACTGGGTGTCCTTAGCTCAAGGGGAATAAGGTGAAGACACTGTCTTTTGAGTTAAATCTCAACCTCCCTAACCATAAGTACAGTTGTCACAGCAACTAGAACTGGTCTATCAAATCCTTGTCTTCGTCAAGCTACTGGTTCTATCCTCTACTCTCCTTTCTTTACAGTTGTCTTCGTGAAGTCATTGCTTACTTGTCTAATCTGTTTGAATTCACACTGTGAAGACTTTTATCTGTTTAGCTTCATTCTATCTACCTTTCTGATCCTATCTACCTAGTTGCAATTAGTCTTCATGCTTCCATTATGTTGTATGTTAGACTTATGCTTACCTAGTGTAGTTTTCATTCTGCTGCTTACTAATTAGGCTTAGTTACTTGTTTGTCTTCAAAACCTCTGTGTATTGAAGACTTTCATAAAAATCGCCTATTCACCCCCCTCTAGTCGATACCTAGCACTTTCAATTGGTATCAGAGCAAGGTACTCCTTTGTTCGGTGTGATTTGATTTAACCACCTGGAATTTTAGCTATGTCGACTGCAGGGATAATCAAGGTCTCCGTTTCATGCACTATCTTCGATGGCACTGACTACCCCTGCTAGAAAAACAAGATGTGCCTGCATCTTGAAGCCATTGATGTTAATCTCTGGTATGTCGTCAAGACTGGCGTTCCCAAAGTCAGTGAAGGCGTCACTGTTGCTGATGTCAAGAGATTTTCTCAATTGGACTCAACCACCAAGAACATCATATGTGGTCATCTGACCAAAGGGCAATATGGCCGTGTGATTGCACTGGAAACTGCAAAGCTGGTCTGGGACTGGCTGTCCAAGGTCAATGAAGGCGTCTCAACTCAGAGAGACTCAAGAATTGATGTTCTTCGCAATCTTTTCAACCGCCTCAAGAGAAACGACAATGAAAATGTCCAGCTCACGTTCGATCGCTTGACTGGCATCACCAATGAGCTGCGTGCTCTCAGTGCCACTGAGATCACCAAGCATGAGATCGTGAAGAAGCTTCTGAGATCACTTGACAGCTCATTTGACACCTTAGACCTAATGATTCAATAATGTCCTGACTTCAAAGATCTCGATCTGTCTGACATACTCGAGAGGCTAAACACACATGAGTTCCAGCTATCTGAGAAGCGTGATCTCTATGGCCTCAACTATGGCCGAACCCGTGCTCTAAAGGCACAGGCTGTTTCCTCATCTGAAGAAGAATCTAACTATAGCTCTGGTGATCCTGAAGAGATTGGCAAAGAGCTTGCAGTGCTGGTGAGAAAGTTCCAGAAGTTCTCTAAGAAGAATCGATTCAGCAAGTCTTCAAGATCTAGCTCCAAGAACGATGAGGCTTCATCACGTGACTACAAGAAGCGAACTTTCCATGAATGCAAGAAGACTGGCCACTACATATCTGAGTGTCCTCGGTGGGATAAGAAATCGAAGAAGAAGAAGAAGAGCAAGGAATATGATTCTGATGATATGAAGAAGAAGAAATCTTCAAAATCTTCGTCAAAGTCTTCATCTCACAAGAAGACCTCATCAAGCAAGGCTCGTGCATTTATTGGCAAGGAAATGGATTCAGAGGAGGAGTCTGCTTCTGAGCTGGCAGAGGTGGAGTCTCAGGAGGTTCTGAATCAGGCGTGGCAAGCCAGGCTCTGGCATTAGTGTTCGTTGCCAAGTCCTCTTCAACACTGATGAAAATGGTCGCAGTGTTGAAGTCAAAGCTAATAATGATGACGATGACTCTGCTCCTACCTACTACTTCATGGCACGTGGTGCCAAGGTAACTTCACGCGATGCCTACTTCCAAACCTCTAGTGAAGATGACTCTAAATGTGAATCCAAACCTAGCTATAAGACACTTGCTAAAATTGCAACTGAGCAACAAACTGTTATGGAACATATTCAAAAGCTGCTAGACAAAATCGATGACCTGTTGGACGCAGAAATGAATCGAACTCAGTCCTTAATTGAAGACATTAAAAGCCTTCGCGTTAAGTATGAAGATCTTGAAAGTCATCATGAAACTCTCTCAGCCTCTCATGAAAAGCTTTCCTATGATTATCTTCAAAGGAAGCATGATCTAGAGAAACTGAGAGCATCTCATGAAGATCTTCAAAAGGAGAATGATTTACTACTCGCCCAACAGATAAGTACCGCTCAAGTAGAATTTGTTCCACCATGCTTGAAGTGTCTTGAGCGCGATAATGTTGTCTCTGTTGCTGAATGCTCTACTGCCTCTAATATTGCAATATCTTCAACTGCTGATGTGATAACTAACCCCTCTACTGAGGATGCCACTACTATTGCTGATGAGAATGCTAGGTTGAAGACATTGCTTGAGACTGGCATGTACAAAAGCCTCAAAGGACATCAAACTCTATGTGATGTTCTCAAGAAACAGATTCTGAACCGAAACCCTAGGAAAGAGGGTGTTCGGTTCGAGAGGAAAATGAACGTCGATGGTTCATATTGGACGCCTGAGCAGTACCCCAAAACCACCTGGGTTGCTGCTAAGGATCCTTCAGTGGACCCATCTACTTTATTTGGCTTCACTTGTGCTCATCCAATTTTCATTGATGAATCCTTTGATGCAAATTATAAACTGTTTAAGAATCAAAATGGTGAAGTGTTTGCCAGGTACATTGGTACTAACTGCAGGAATGGGTCACCCCAGAAGAAGATCTGGGTGCCCAAAAGCTGTCTTGAGAAGCTTCCTGTGAATGTCATCATGACACTGAAGGAAATATGCCCTAGAGGCAATAATAAAGTTATTATTTATTTCCTTAATTCATGATAAATGTTTACTATTCATGCTAGAATTGTATTAACCGGAAACTTAGTACATGTGTGAATACATAGACAAAACCTATAGTCTCTAGTATGCCTCTACTTGACTAGCTCGTTAATCAAAGATGGTTAAGTTTCCTAACCATAGACATGTGTTGTCATTTGATGAACGGGATCACATCATTAGGAGAATGATGTGATGGACATGACCCATCCGTTAGCTTAGCATTATGATAGTGTTAGTTTCATTGCTACTGCTTTCTTCATGCCTTATACAAGTTCCTCAGACTATGAGATTATGCAACTCCCGAATACCGAAGGAACACTTTGTGTGCTATGAAATGTCACAATGTAAAAGGGTGATTATAAAGGTGCTCTACAGGTGTCTCCGAAGGTGTTTGTTGGGTTGGCATAGATTGAGATTAGGATTTGTCACTCCGTATTTCGGAGAGGTGTCTCTGGGCCCTCTCGGTAATACTCATCACTATAAGCCTTGAAAGCATTGTAACTAATGAGTTAGTTGCGGGGATGAAGTATTATGGAACGAGTAAAGAGACTTGCCGGAAACGAGATTGAACTAGGTATTGAGATACCGACGATCAAATCTCAGGCAAGTAACATACCGATGACAAAGGGAACAAAGTATGTTGTTATGCGGTTTGACCAATAAAGATCTTCGTAGAATATGTAGGAACCAATATGAGCATCCAGGTTCCGCTATTGGTTATTGACCGGAGACATGTCTCGGTCATGTCTACATAGTTCTCGAACCCGTTGGTTCCGCACGCTTAAAGTTCGGTGACGATCGGTATTATGAGTTTATGTGTTTTGATGTACCGAAGATAGTTTGGAGTCCCGGATGTGATCACAGACATGACGAGGAGTCTCGAAATGGTCGAGACATAAAGATTGATATATTGGACGGCTATATTCGGACACCGGAAGTGTTACAGGTGACTTAGGAGAAAACGGGAGTGCCGGAGGGTTACTGGACCCCCCCCGGGAGAACTAATGGGCCACGTGGGCCTTAGTGGAGAGAGAGGGCCGGCTAGGGTAGGCCGTGTGCCTCCTCCCCCTCTGGTCCTAATTGTACTAGAGAAGGGGGACGGCGCCCCCCTTTCCTTCTCCCTCTCCTCCTTCCTTTCCCCCTCCTAGTAGGAGTAGGAAAGGGGAGTCCTACTCCTACTAGGAGGAGGACTCCTCCTCTCCTGGCGTGCCACAAGGGCCGGCCGGGCTCCCCCTTGCTCCTTTATATACGAGGGCAGGGGGCACCCTAGAACACACAAATTGGCATTGTTTAGCTGTGTGCGGTGTCCCCCTCCACAGTTACACACCTCGGTCATATCGTCGTAGTGCTTAGGTGAAGCCCTGCGCCGGTAACTTCGTCATCACCATCACCACACCGTCGTGCTGACGAAACTCTCCCTCGGCCTCAACTGGATCAAGAGTACGAGGGACGTCCCCGAGCTGAACATGTGCTGATCTCAAAGGTGTCGTATGTTCGGTGCTAAGATCGATCAGATCATGAAGACGTACGACTACATCAACCGTGTTGTCATAACGCTTCCATTTTCGGTCTACGAGGGTACGTGGACACACTCTCCCCTCTCCTTGCTATGCATCACCATGATCTTGCGTGTGCGTAGGAATTTTTTTGAAATTACTGCGTTCCCCAACAGACACCACCTAGGAAGAAGACAAACCCTCGACCAAAGGCGTCATATGGTCCAAAGGCTTCATACAGACAAAGGACCACTTATGGTCACTCTAACGTCAATGTTTTGCAAGAGAATCGCTATGACACTCATGAATATGAGCGTGTTTCATCCAGCCACTATGTTCACAAAACTAAGAACTTTTCTGCATATTCTTATGAGTATTATTCTCCTCCTGCAAAGCTATTTGCTAGGGCTCCCAAGCCAAAGTTCTCAGATGTTGCACTTAGACTCATTGCTTCTAAGCCACCCTTGAAGATGTGGGTCGTTAAGAAGAATTAACTTCTTTTGCAGGGAAAGGTCTCCAGCCGGAAAGCAAAATCTTCTAACAACAATGCTGGAGACCTAAAACATCTTGTGGGACGCAAGATAAAATGCTCAAATGGTCTTATCATGTATTTCGTCCCAGGGTTCCTTGACGAGCATCCTATCATGCCCAACCAGGATTTAAAATTTGATAATATGCTTGTTTGGTACATGTTTCTGCTTCAGAATACTCTTGGTGAAGCCTATCCCGCTAACTGCATTATAGGGTACAACTCCGAAAGGCACTGAATGGATCATGGATAGTGGCTGCACCAACCGCATGACTGGTGATCGAAGTCTTCTAATGGATGCAACCCTACGTCCTTCTACTAAGAGCCACATCACATTCGCTGACACTGGTAAAAGTAAGGTACTGGGTCTTGGTAGAGTTGCTATCTCAAAGGATCAGCACATGGATAAAGTGATGCTTGTTGAATCCCTTGGTTACAACTTAATGTCTGTGTCAATGCTCTGTGATCTGAACATGATTGTGATATTTGGCAAATATTGTTGTCTCGTGCTAATGGAATCTGACAAATCTCTAGTCTTCAAAGGCTAGCGAAGAGGTGACCCGTATGTGGTAGATTTCTTAGCAGGACCACAGCTTGTCGTATGTCTTCTAGCAAAGGCTTTAGAATGCTGGCTATGGCATCGATGGCTAGGACATGCGGGCATGAGAATCATGTACACTCTCGCAAAGAAGAAGCACATCATTGGCATCGAGGGCGTCAAGTTCAAGAAGGATCATCTATGTGGTGCCTATGAAGCTGGAAAGATGACGAGAGCCAAGCATCCCTCGAAGACAATCATGACTACCTCACGCCCCTTCGAGCTGCTTCACATGGATCTATTTGGCCCTACTCACTACTCTACTCTCACTACTACTCCACATATCTATGGCTCCGTTATTGTTGATGATTACTCAAGATACACCTGGGTGCACATAATTCTCTATAAAACTGAAGTGCAGGATGCCTTCAGACGCTTTGCAAATCGGGCCATGATGAATTATGGCATCAAGATCAAGCACATCCGGAGTGACAATGGCACTGAGTTCAAGAATGCTGGCCTCGACATTTATCTTGATACTTTGGGAAACACACACGAGTTCTCTGCTCCTTACACACCTCAGCAAAATGGCATCATGGAGCGCAAGAACAGAACACTCATTGAGATGGCACGAACGATGCTCATTGAGTACAAGACTCCAAGAAAAATTCTGGCCTGAAGCTATTGATACTGCATGCCACATCATCAACAGAGTTTATCTTCACAAGTTCTTCAAGAAGACATCTTATGAACTTCTGACTGGTAAGAAGCCAAATGTCAGTTACTTCAAAGTCTTTGGTGCTAGGTGCTGGATCAAAGATCCACATCACACGTCTAAATTTGCACCGAAAGCACATGAAGGTTTTATGCTTGGCTATGGAAAGGACTCACACACCTACAGAGTCTTCAATCTCTTTCACTATAAAGTTGTTGAAACTGTGGATGTGCGGTTCGATGAGACTAACGGCTCGCAAAGAGAGCACCTGCCAAATGTGCTAGATGAAGCTACACCAGGTGAAGCTATCAAGTTAATGGGTACTGGATAAATCATACCCACAGAGGAACTGGCTGAGGATGAGATCATCATTTCTGCACCCAATGAACATGAAGACAATACTCAGCCCGAAGCCAATGATGAAGCCAAAGACAACAGTCAGTCAAATCAAAATCTTCATCTAGCTCACCCTCGGGTTGCAAATGAAGTCCAAATTGAGAAGATCATTGATAGCATCAACACTCCTGGCCCTCTCACTCGATCAAGAGCTACACAACTAGCAAACTTCTGTGGTCACTTTGCTTGTCTCTATATCTAAACCCAAGAAAGTCAAAAAAGCCTTCATGGAACCTGAATGCATTCAAGCTATGCAAGAAGAGCTTCAACAGTTTGAGCTGAATAATGTCTGGGAGCTTGTCAAACGTCCTGATCCTCGCAAGCACAATTTCATTGGCACGAAATGGATCTATCGCAACAAGCAAGATGAACTTGGACAAGTTGTCAGAAACAAAGCTCGCCTCGTTGCTCAAGGTTACACACAAGTGGAAGGAATAGACTTCGATGAAACCTTTGCTCCTGTGGCTCGGCTTGAAGCCATTCGGATACTGCTAGCTTATGCCAACCATCACAACATTCTTTTGTACCAAATGGATGTGAAGAGTGCCTTTCTCAACGGCAAAATCGAGGAAGAAGTGTATGTTGCTCAACAAGGCATTGTATGGCCTCAAACAAGCACCTCGCGCTTGGTATGACACACTAAAGAAATTCCTGAAGAGCAAAGGCTTCAAACCTGGTTCACTAGATCCCACTCTATTCACGAAGACATATGATGGTGAACTATTTGTGTGTCAAATATACGTAGATGACATTATCTTCGATGCACTGATAAGAGATACAGTGACGAGTTTGGATACATGATGCAAGAGCAATATCATATGTCCATGATGGGGGAGCTGAAATTCTTCCTTGGTCTTCAAATCCGCCAACAGCGCAATGGCATCTTCATATCGCAAGAAAAATACCTCAAGGATTGCCTGAAAAAGTTTGGAATGCAAGACTGCAAAGGGTACACGACGCCAATGCCAACCAAAAGTCACCTCGGCCTTGACGACAATGGTAAAGAGTTCGATCAAAAGGTATACTGCTCCATGATTGGTTCTTTGCTCTATTTATGTGCATCTAGGCCTGATATTATGCTTAGTGTTTGCATGTATGCCCGAGTCCAAGCGGCACCAAAGGAGTTACATCACCTAGCGGTGAAGCGAATACTTATATATTTGGCTCACACCCCAATACTAGGATTATGGTATCCAAAGGGCTCAACATTTGATCTGGTTGGATGTTCTGATGCTGATTATGCTGGTGACAAGGTTGATCGCAAGTCCACTTCAGGAACATGTCACTTTCTTGGACGATCTCTTGTCTGTTGGTCTTCAAAGAAGCAAAACTGTGTATCACTCTCCACTTCTGAATCTGAATACATTGCTGCTGGATTTTGCTGTGCTCAGCTTCTATGGATGAAGAAAACTCTCAAGGACTATGGCATCAACACGAAGAATGTGCCACTCTTCTATGACAATGAAAGCGCCATCAAGCTTTCCAAGAATCCAGTTCAACACTCAAAGACAAAGCACATTGAGATTCGTCATCACTTTCTCAGAGATCATGTCAACAAAGAAGACATTGATATCATTCACGTCAACACTGAAGAGCAACTGGCTGATATCTTCACTAAGCCCTTGTGTGAGAAGAGGTTTTGCAAGCTGCGGTGTGAGCTAAATATCTTAGAATCCTCAAATGTCCAGTGAATGGGCACACATCTTAACGCTTATGCATGTTGATGACTTAGATGTGCAACACACGAAGTAACGTATTTCTTCAATCAATGAAGACTTATCCTCTGAGTGTGAATACATTAACATGGAAATTGACTTCGGAGCGCCACTATAATTGTGCACCATGTCTGGGTCTAATACTTCCTATACTGTGGGTAACGCCACCACCAAAACGAAGATTTTCATTTGGCGTCATAACTGAATTATCTTCGCATTTGGATTATCTTCAACATTCGTTTATCTTCAAATCTGTATCTTGACAATGTTGATTTGTCTTCTGTAATAATTATATCTGCATATGTGTTTGTCCTCTACAACATTCACTTATAGCTATGTCTTCATGTTTCTATTTTTCTGACCTAAGTGAATGTGATCGGACCCTAATCCCTTTTGCGCTACTCCCTAAAATTCTTTCTGTCCAGGTCATCTGCATTCTGTTGACAATTGCCGAATATCTTCTCTGCGTCCTTGTCAGCAGAAGATACAAAGAAACACATTTACAAACTACTTTTAATGTTCTATCCTTTTGCCTGAAAACCGGAGAAGCCGGAACGACCACCCGACAATCCTGGCGTGCGTGGGAACATAGATCAACTCCAGATAAGTTGCATGCACGCCATGTGTACCTCAGATGTGAACCGCCAGGGGAACCTGTGTAATTGCGCTATGCCGCCCTCCTCCTTCTTATAAATACACACCCCTCATGGTCAAAATTCCTTCTTCCACCTCAACACCTCGCTCAAACCCTAGCGCCTCCGCTAGCTCGCGTTGACGCCGGAGATGAAGCGCTTAGCTGCCGTGACTTCTTCGACGCCATCCTCACGTCGGCCGTGGACCTCTTCCTCTCCCCCGCCACCGTAGGTGTCTTCAGTCGCCAAGTTAGGGCGCGGGAGATTGGACTGTTCGGCCTCCCGTCTACTTTGTCTAGCAGCTCATTTGTGGTAATTAAAACTTACTTTTTACAGTCTTTTCGATCTGTCAGATCCATCCACTTCAACCACAAGTGGTTTATACACTTCCAAATCTGGATCAGTCTCTTTCTGAATCTCATATATTGCAAAGTATGTTCACTTATGCGTTAAAACTAGTTAGATTCCTCACTTGTACCTATTCGCGGATTCGTACAAATCTGGAACCAACTTCCTTCAATAAGTGAATGTCTTTGCACTGTGAGGTCAATGTTGGAAATATGCCCTAGAGGCAATAATAAAAGGATTGTTATTATATTTCCTTGTTCATGATTATTGTCTTTATTCATGCTATAATTGTATTATCCGGAAATCGTAATACACGTGTGAATACACAGACCATAATATGTCCCTAGTAAGCCTATAGTTGACTAGCTCGTTGATCAACAGATAGTCATGGTTTCCTGACTATGGACATTAGATGTCGTTGATAACGGGATCACCTCATTAGGAGAATGATGTGATGGACAAGACCCAATCCTAAGCATAGCACAAGATCGTGTAGTTCGTTTTGCTAGAGCTTTTCCAATGTCAAGTATCTTTTCCTTAGACCATGAGATCGTGTAACTCCCGGATACCGTAGGAGTGCTTTGGGTGTACCAAACGTCACAATGTAACTGGGTGACTATAAAGGTGCACTACAGGTATCTCCGAAAGTGTTTGTTGGGTTGACACGGATCGAGACTGGGATTTGTCACTCCGTATGACGGAGAGGTATCTTTGGGCCCACTCGGTAATGCATCATCATAATGAGCTCAAAGTGACCAAGCGTCTGGTCACGGGATCATGCATTACGGTACGAGTAAAGTGACTTGCCGGAAACGAGACTGAACAAGGTATTGGGATACCGACGATCGAGTCTCGGGCAAGTAACGTACCAATTGACAAAGGGAATTGTATACGGGGTTGATTGAATCCTCGACATCGTGGTTCATCCGATGAGATCGTCGAGGAGCATGTGGGACCAACATGGGTATCCAGATCCAGCTGTTGGTTATTGATCGGAGAGCCGTCTCGGTCATGTCTTCGTGTCTCCCGAACCCGTAGGGTCTACACACTTAAGGTTTGGTGACGCTAGGGTTGTAGAGATATGAGTATGCGGCAACCCGAAAGTTGTTTGGAGTCCCAGATGAGATCCCGGACGTCACGAGGAGTTCCGCAATGGTCCAGAGGTAAAGAATAATATATAGGAAGTGCAGTTTCGGCCATCGGGAGAGTTTCGGGGGTCACCGGTATTGTACCGGGACCACCGGAAGGGTCCCGAGGGTCCACCGGGTGGGGCCACCTATCCCGGAGGGCTCCGTGGGCTGAAGTGGGGAGGGGACCAGCCCCTGGTGGGCTTGTGCGCCCCCCCCCTTGGCCCCCCTGTGCCTAGGGTTGGAAACCCTAGGGTGGGGGGTGCCTCCACTTGCCTTGGGGGGCACTCCACCCCCCTGGCCGCCCCCCTGGGAGATCTCATCTCCAGGGCCGGCGCCCCACTGGGGCCTATATAAGGAGGGGGAGGAGGGCAGCCGCACCTCAAGTCTTGGCCTCCCTCTCCCTGCTACACCTCTCCTCTCGCAGGCTCGTGCGGCTCTACTGAACTTCTCACAGATCCACCACCACGCCGTCGTGCTGCTGGATCTTCGTCAACCTCTCCCTCCTCCTTGCTAGATCAAGGTGCGGGAGACGTCATCCGCTCTGTATGTGTGTTGAACGCGGAGGTGCTGTCCGTTCGGCACTTGGTCATCGGTGATTTGGATCACGACGAGTACGACTCCCTCAACCCCGTTCTCTTGAACGCTTCCGCTCGTGATCTACAAAGGTATGTAGATGCATCACTCGTTGCTAGATGAACTCATAGATGGATCTTGGTGAAATCGTAGGAAATTTTTTATTTTCTGCAACGTTCCCCAACAGTCAATGTCTTCTAAATTGATTTATCTTCAAAATCTTCTGAGAATGCATATGACCTCTTCCCCTTCCGTCGCATCTCTAATGCTGTCACAGGTACATGTCCATGGGAGAATCCCTTTGTTCTCATAGTATGCATTCATTTGCAGAATTCTTACAGTGTCACATCGAATCTCCTGAAGCTAGTTCTTGCCTGACCAGCAGACGGAAGCCTTTCACTATTTTGAAGCCAATTAGTCTGAACATAATGGCTTCAGAGAAGTCTGCACAGAAAGGAGGCAGACAACACCATGGTAACACTGCACTTGATTGCCTGAAGATCTGTATGAACTCTATAAGTCTGACCCAGAGGAGAGCTACACCCAGTGCAAGAACCGGATCCAGTGGATCTGAAGATATTGGGCAGAGCAATGGTTCAAGTACAGGTTTGTAACACCAAATATGCTGAAAAGAATGCCATCAAGCGCCCGTGGGGTGACTGTCTGTACTGTGGTTTCATACCGGAGAACAAGGCTGAAGCTATTGAACAGGGGTTCTATCCCTGTATGGCCAGAGGACCACAGCCTGAGAATGTTGACCCATCTTCTCTCCTGTGGTGTCGTGAAGACAATCTTTTCAAGCGCAACTTCTAGTTTGCAAAAGATTCTGCGGCTAAGAACCAAAAGGAGTTTGGCCTCAACTTCAACCCTGGCCCCTCCGCTCCAAGACCAGATGGAACTCGTGAAGCCAATGAGAACAGAATTGGCCCCTTCGCCAACTTTGACGGGCTTTTGTCTCATATTGCTACCTAGAGAGCTGTTGTGGAGCAATCTGCTGAAGAAGTAGATTCTGATGATGCTCCATCACCACCAGAGCAGCATAAGAATAAGAAGGCAAAAGCTTCAAAGCCATCTGCCTTTGATGCTCCAAAAGCTTCAACCAAGAAGTCACTAAATACTGCACCGCCCAAATCCAGTGTGTAGTATGAAGATTTATCTCGCGTGTCCAAGAGGACCAAGAAGCCATTTTCCAAGAAGGCTACTGGGCAACCCCTCACTCATGCTGCCATTCTGCGCAATGAGGAAGACACCATTGATCTATCTAGCGATGAAGATCTTGGTGATGAAGCCCTTGAGATGTTGATCATGAGTAAGCAAGAGGCAGAGATCTTCAGTGATCTGCCCCTCTTTGATGTTGACATCTTGAACAATTTCATTGATGAGTGGTTCAATGACTAGAACATCAGCATTGACAGTCTGCAGCTGCCAGTGGGCATTAGTGTCACTTTCCACTCTGCAATTGCCAATGAGCTGGCCCTGGCACAGAAACTCGTCGAGCTCAAGAACAAGATTGACTATGAGAAGGCCCATTTCAAGAAGAACATGCACAAGCTCAGTGTGGCAGATATGCAAATCTTCAAGAAGATGCTCCATGACCTGAAAACTGAATTTATAAGAAGCATGAGGAAGCCAAAGGCTCTTGAGAACGCATGAAATCTTATGCTCAGAAATGTGTGCAAGCGCACAATGAAGATGAAAAGAGGAAAGCTCTTGGGCGTCCTGGCATTGACCCCAGAATGGCTGCTAAGAAGAGCAAGAAGCATGTTGAAGCTAATCCTGACACTGCAAGGCAGGGACAACCTAGCATTATCTTCCCTGCGCCAAAGATGATCTGCTCGGTTAAAGGTCCCTCACCGCTTCGAGCTCAAGAAGACTAGGCAAGCTGAAGTAGAAGCCATGGAGAGGAAGCACGGGGATACATCTGATGATGTCCCTTCCAAGAAAAAGCTGAAGACTAAGGGCTCTAAGTCTTCAAGGAAAGATCGTGCTGCTGCCCCTAAGCCCCTTGTTGTTGAACCCATCTCTATTGCATATCCTGCCTCTACTAATCGCGAGTGCCGTCTCATTGTTCATGAGCCTGCTTCCACAGAGTCACCAGAATCTGATGAAGTTCCAGCTGTTGACCCCAACGCAGCTGAAGACATTGGTCATGAAGACAATGTAGTTGATGATGAAGTCCTTCCTCAGCTCGAGCGCTAGTTGGAACCATCGCCTGCTCCTACGAGCAATGAATACATTAGCATTGGTCGTCCATTCACGCCAATTGCTCAAGATGACTCCTGGGCTGAGTGCCAACAAGAAGATACCCCTATTCAAGATGAGACACCCCATACTCCACCAGCTCAAGTTACCAATCCGGTACTTGATGATGACAATTACATGGAGACCACTCCATCTCCAAAGGCGTCGCCAGCATTTCGCAAGCTTCGCAAAGGTCTCAAGCCATCCATCTCCATGTCCACCATTCCAGAAGAAGATTCACAACAATCCAGCTCAGTGGCACGTCAAGTGTTCCCTAAAGAGAATCCTTATGTGACTGATCAAGCGTCTGAAGCTAATGTTGTTGAAGATATTCCGGCCGCATCAGTGATACATCTCCTACTTATCTATAATTTTTTATTGTTCCATGCTATTATATCCCCTTTTGGATGTTTATGGGCTTTCTTTTACACATTTATATCATTTTTTGGACTAACCTACTAACCAGAGGCCCAGCCCGTATTGTTGTTTTTTGCCTATTTCAGTATTTCGAAGAAAAGGAATATCAAACGGTGTCCAAACGGAATGAAACCTTCGGGAGCGTGATTTTTGGAACGAACGTGATCTAGAGGACTAAGTGCAAGTCAAGAAGCAGCCGAGGCGGCCATGAGATAGGAGGGCGCGCCCACCCTATAGGGCACGCCCCCTATCTCGTGGGCCCCTCGGGCGGCCACTGACGTACTTCTTTCTCCTATATAAGCCTACGTACCCCGAAAACATCCAGGGAGCCAACGAAACACAATTTCCACTGCCATAGCCTTCTGTATCCACGAGATCCCATCTTGGGGCCTTTGCCGGCGCTCCACCAGAGGGGGAATGACCATGGAGGGCTTCTACATCAACACCATAGCCCCTCCGATGATTTGTGAGTAGTTTACCACAGACCTTCGAGTCCATAGTTATTAGCTAGATGGCTTCTTCTCTCTTTTTGGATCTCAATACAATGTTCTCCCCCTCTCTTGTGGAGATCTATTCGATGTAAACTCTTTTTGCGGTGTGTTTGTCGAGATCCGATGAATTGTGGGTTTATGATCAAGTTTATCTATGAGAAATATTTGAATCTCCTCTAGATTCTTTTATGTATGATTGAGTTATCTTTGCAAGTCTCTTCGAATTATCAGTTTGGTTTGGCCTACTAGATTGATCTTTCTTGCCATGGGAGAAGTGCTTAGCTTTGGGTTCAATCTTGCGGTGTCCTTTCCTAGTGACAGCATGGGCAGCAAGGCACGTATTGTATTGTTGCCATCGAGGATTAAAAGATGGGGTTTATATCATATTGCTTGAGTTTATCCCTCTACATCATGTCATCTTGCTTAATGCGTTACTCTGTTCTTTATGAACTTAATACTCTAGATGCAGGCAGGAGTCGATCGATGTGTGGAGTAATAGTAGTAGATGCAGGCAGGAGTCGGTCTACTTGTTGCGGACGTGATGCCTATATACATGATCATGCCTAGATAATCTCATAATTATTCGCTTTTCTATCAATTGCTCGGTAGTAATTTGTTCACCCACCATAATACTTTTGCTATCTTGAGAGAAGCCTCTAGTGAAACCTATGGCCCCCGGGTCTATCTTTTATCATATTTGCTTTCAATCTACTTTTATTTGCATCTTTACTTTTTGCATCTATATTACAAAATACAAAAAATATATTTATCTTATCATACTATCTCTATCAGATCTCACTTTTGCAAGTGGCCGTGAAGGGATTGACAACCCCTTTATTGCGTTGGTTGCGAGTTCTTTGCTTGTTTGTGTAGGTGCGTGGGACTTTTGAGGAGCCTCCTACTGGATTGATACCTTGGTTCTCAAAAACTGAGGGAAATACTTACGCTACTATTGCTGCATCACCCTTTCCTCTTCAAGGAAAACCAACGCAAGCTTAAGACGTAGCAAGAAGGATTTCTGGCGCCATTGCCGGGGAGGTTTTCGCTCAAGTCAAGACATACGAAGTACCCATCACAAACTCATCTCCCTCTCATTTACATTATTTGAGATTTGCGTCTCGTTTTCCTTTCCCCCACTTCACCCTTGCCGTTTTATTCGTCCTCTCTTTCCCAATCTCCTCCGCTCTTTTTTGCTTGCTTTTTCTGTTTGCTTGTGTGTTGGATTACTTGTTGCCATGGCGCAAGATAATAACAAATTGTGTGATTCCTCCAAAACCAATAATAATGATTTCCTTAGTACTCCGATTGCTCCTCTTAATGATGTTGAGTCTTGTGAAATCAATACTGCTTTGTTGAATCTTGTTATAAAAGATCAATTCGTCGGCCTTACTAGTGAAGATGACGCTACTCGTCTAAACAACTTTGTTGATTTGTGTGATATGCAAAAGAAGAAAGATACGGATAGTGATATTGTTAAATTGAAGTTATTTCCGTTTTCACTTAGAGATCGTGCTAAAGTTTGGTTTTCGTCTTTGCCTAAAAATAGTATTGATTCTTGGAACAAGTGCAAAGATGCTTTTATCTCTAAGTATTTTCCTCCTGCTAAGATTATCACTCTTAGGAACGATATTATGAATTTTAAACAACTTGACCATGAGCATGTTGCCCAATCTTGGGAAAGAATGAAATTGATGATCTGCAATTGCCCTACTCATGGTTTGAATTTACGGATGATCATACAAAAAAATTTATGCTGGTTTGAACTTTGCTTCTAGAAATCTCTTAGATTCAACCGCGGGAGGCACGTTTATGGAAATCACATTAGGAGATGCTACAAAACTTCTTGAAAATATTATGGCTAATTATTCTCAATGGCACACCGAAAGATCTTCTAGTAAAAAAGTGCATGCTATAGAAGAAATTAATGTTTTGAGTGGAAAGATGGATCAACTTATGAAGTTGTTTGCTACTAAAAATACTCCTCTTTATCCCAATGATATGCCTTTGTCTACTTTGATTGAGAATAATAATGAATCTATGGATGTGAATTTTGTTGGTAGGAATAATTTTGGAAACAATGCTTATAGAGGAAACTTTAATTCTAGACTGTTCCCTAGTAATTCCTCTAATAATTATGGAAATTCCTACAATAATTCTTATGGTAATTTTAATAAGATGCCCTCTGATTTTGAGAATAGTGTGAAAGAATTTATGATTTCTCAAAAGAATTTTAATGCTTTACTTGAAGAAAAATTGCTCAAAGTTGATGATTTGGCTAGGAACGTTGATAGACTGTCGCTTGATGTTGATTCTCTTAAACTTAGACCTTCTCCTCATAAGCATGATATCAATTAGTCTCTCAAAGCCATGATAATTTCCATTGATGAGTGCAAGGAAAGAACCGCTAGATTGCGTGCTAAGAAAGATTGCTTTATAAAAGCATGCTCTTCTTGTTTCCATGAAAATAATGATGAAGATATCAAAGTTATTGATGTGTCTCTTAGATCTTTGTTTTGCAATATGAATCTTGATAATGATGGGACTGGAGATGAGTCAACTTTAGTTAGAAGGCGTCCCAAGAATTCAGAGTTTTTAGATCTTGATGCTAAATTTGGTAAAAGTGGGATTGGAGAGGTCATGACTTTAAATAGTATTGAACCCACTATCTCGGATTTCAAGGAATTTGATTATGTTAATTGTTCTTTAGAAGGTTGTATTTCCTTGTTGCAATTCGTTGTTAATTCTCCTGATGCTTATAGTCAAAATAAAGCTTTTACCAAACACATTGTTTATGCCTTGATGCAATCTTATGATGAAAAACTTAATTTGGAAGTTCTATACCTAGAAAACTTAATGATGAGTGGGAACCTACCATAAAGATTAGAATTAAAGATCATGAGTGTTTTGCTTTGTGTGATTTGGGTGCTAGTGTTTCCACGAATTCGAAAATTTTATGTGATATTCTAGGTTTCCATGATTTTGATGATTGCTCTTTAAATTTGCACCTTGCGGATTCTACCATTAAAAATCCAGTGGGAAGGATCAATGATGTTCTCATTGTTGCAAATTGAAATTTGGTGCCCGTAGATTTTATCGTCCTTGATATAGATTGCAATCTTTCTTGCCCTATTATTCTTGGTAGACCTTTCCTTAGAACGATTGGCGCGATTATTGATATGAAGGAAGGGAATATTAGATTCCAATTTCCATTAAAGAAAGGCATGGAGCACTTTACAAGAAAGAAAATCAAATTACCTTATGAATCTATCATGCGAGCTACTTATTAATTGAGTGCCAAAGATGGCACTACTTAGATCTATCTTCGCTTTTATGCCTAGCTAGGGGCGTTAAACGATAGCGCTAGTTGGGAGGCAACCCAATTTTATTTGTGTTTTTTGTTTTTGTTCCTGTTTAGTAATAAATCTTGCATATATCTTCTGTTTAGATGTGTTTTTATCTTTTAATTAGTGTTTGTGCCAAGTAGAACCTATAGGATAACCTATGATGATAGTTGATTTGATTCTGCTGAAAAACAGAAACTTTGCACGCACAAATTTAGTTTTGTTAAATCACAGAAACGTGATTTTGCGTTTATTATTTTTGTTGATGATCAATAGACAAATTTTCCAGGACTTCCTATTTTGGTACGATTTTTAGAGTTCCAGAAGTTTTCGTTAGTTACAGATTGCTACAGACTGTTCTGTTTTGACAGATTCTGTTTTTCGTGTGTTGTTTGCTTATTTTGATGCATCTATGGCTATTAAAATAGTTTATAAACCATAGAGAAGTTGGAATACAGTAGGTTTAACACCAAAATAAATAAATAATGAGTTCATTATAGTACCTTATGTGGTGGTTTTGTTCTCTTTAACTGACGGAGCTTATAAGATTTCCTGTTGAGTTTTGTGTTGTGAAGTTTTCAAGTTTTGGGTAAAGCTTTGATGGACTATGGAATAAGGAGTGGCAAAAGCCTAAGCTTGGGGATGCCCATGGAACCCCAAGATATTCAAGAATAGCCAAAAGCCTAAGCTTGGGGATGCCCCTGGAAGGCATCCCCTCTTTCGTCTTCGTTCATTGGTAACTTTACTTGGGGCTATATTTTTATTCGCCACATGATATGTGTTTTGCTTTGAGCGTCGTGTATTTTTATATTAGTCTTTGCTTTTTAGTTTACCACAATCGTCCTTGCTGTACACACCTTTTTGGGAGAAGCCTACTTGATTAGAATTTGCTAGAATACTCTATGTGCTTCACTTATATCTTTTGAGCTTGATAGTTTTTGCTCCAGTGCTTCACTTATATCTTTTAGAGCACGGCGGTGGCTTATTTTTGTAGAAATTGCTAGTCTCTCATGCTTCACTTATATTATTTTGAGAGTCTTTTATAATAGCATGGTATTTGCTATGGTTATAAAATTGGTCCTAGAATCGTAGGCATCCAAGTTGGGTATAATAAAAACTATCATAGGAAGTGAATTGGATGCTATGATCAATTTGATACTTGATAATTGTTTTGAGATATGGAGGTAGTGATATTAAAGTCATGCTAGTTGGGTGATTATGAATTTAAATAATGCTTTTGTTGAAGTTAGCAAGTCCCGTAGCATGCACGTATGGTTAAAGTTGTGTAACAAATTTGAAACATGAAGTGTACCGGGCTTGTGCATCCTTATGAGTGGCGGTCGGGGACGAGCGATGGTCTTCTAATTTTTTACCAATCTATCCCCCTAGGATAATGCGCATAGTGCTTGATTTTTGATGACTTCTAAATTTTTGAAATAAGTATATGAGTTCTTTTGACTAATGTTGAGTCCATGGATTATACGCACTTTTACCTTTCCACCATTGCCAGCCTCTTCGGTACCGTGCATTGCCCTTTCTCACCTTGAGAGTTGGTGCAAACTTTGTCGGTGCATCCAAACCCTGTGATACGATACGCTCTATCACACATAAACCTCCTTATATCTTCCTCCAAACAGCCACCATGCCGACCTATTGTGGCATTTCCATAGCCATTCCGAGATATATTGCCATGCAACTTTCCACCGTTCCGTTCATCATCATCATGACATACTTTACTTTTGTCATATTGCCATTGCATGATCATGTAGTTGACATTGTATTTGTGGCAAAGCCACCATGCATAATTTTCATACATGTCACTCTTGATTCATTGCACCATACCGGTACACCGCTGGAGGCATTCATATAGAGTCATATCTTGTTCTAGTCTCGAGTTGTAATTCATATGTTGTAATCAATAAAAGTGTGATGATCATCATTATTAGAGCATTGCCCAAAAAGAAAAAAAAGAAAAAAAAGAGAAAGGCCAAAAGAAAAAAAGAAAGGCCCAAAAGAAGAAGAAAAGGAAAAAAAATAAAAATAATAAAAAAATAAAAGGGGCAATGTTAGTATCTCTTTTTCCACACTTGTACTTCAAAGTAGCACCTTGTTCTTCATGTAGTGAGTCTCATATATTGTGCTTCAAAGTAGCACCATGTTTTTCATATAGTGAGTCTCATAGGTTGTCTTTTTCATACTAGTGGGAATTTTTCATTATAGAACTTGGCTTGTATATTCCTACAATGGGCTTCCTCAAATGCCCTAGGTCTTCATGAGCAAGCAAGTTGGATGCACACCCACTAGTTTTCTTTTGTTGAGCATTCATTTATAGCTCTAGTGCATCAGTTGCATGGCAATCCCTACTCCTCATGTTGACATCAATTGATGGGCATCTCCATAGCCCGTTGATTATCCTCGTCAATGTGAGACTTCCTCTTTTTTGTCCTCTCCACACAATCCCCATCATCATATTCTGTTCCACCCATAGTGCTATATCCATGGCTCACGCTCATGTATTGCGTGAAGGTTGAAAAAGTTTGAGATTATTTAAGTACAAAACAATTGCTTGGCTTGTCATCGGGGGTATAGAAGTTGGGAACATCTTTGTGTGACGAAAATGAAGCATAGCCTAACTATATGATTTTGTAGGGATGAACTTTCTTTTGCCAGGTTATTTTGAGAAGACATGATTACTTTGATTAGTATGCTTGAAGTGTTACTATTTCTTTTATCAATATGAACTTTTATTTTGAATCATTTGGATCTGAACATTCATGCCACAATAAAGAAAATTACATTAAGAATTATGCTAGGTAGCATTCCACATCAAAAATTCTGTTTTTATCATTTACCTACTCGAGGACGAGCAGGAATTAAGCTTGAGGATGCTTGATACCTCTCCAACGTATCTATAATTTTTTATTGTTCCATGCTATTATATTACCCCTTTTGGATGTTTATGGGCTTTATTTTACACATTTATATCATTTTTGGGACTAACCTACTAACCGAAGGCCCAGCCCGTATTGCTGTTTTTTTGCCTATTTCAGTATTTCAAAGAAAAGGAATGTCAAACGGAGTCCAAACGGAATGAAACCTTCGGGAGCGTGATTTTTGGAACGAACGTGATCCAGAGGACTTGGAGTGCAAGTCAAGAAGCAACCGAGGCAGCCACGAGATAGGAGGGCGCGCCCACCCCTACAGGGCGCGCCCCCTATCTCGTGGGCCCCGCGGGTGGCCACCGATGTACTTCTTCCTCCTATATAAGCCTACGTACCCCGAAAACATCCAGGGAGCCAATGAAACACAATTTCCACCGCCGTAACCTTCTGTATCCACGAGATCCCATCTTGGGGCCTTCGCCGGCGCTCCGCCAGAGGGGGAATCGACCATGGAGGGCTTCAACATCAACACCATAGCCCCTCCGATGATTTGTGAGTAGTTTACCACAGACCTTCGGGTCCATAGTTATTAGCTAGATGGCTTCTTCTCTCTTTTTGGATCTCAATACAATGTTCTCCCCCTATCTTGTGGAGATCTATTCGATGTAAACTCTTTTTGCGGTGTGTTTGTCGAGATCCGATGAATTGTGGGTTTATGATCAAGTTTATCTATGAGAAATATTTGAATCTCCTCTGAATTCTTTTATGTATGATTGAGTTATCTTTGCAAGTCTCTTCGAATTATCAGTTTGGTTTGGCCTACTAGATTGATCTTTCTTGCCATGGGAGAAGTGCTTAGCTTTGGGTTCAATCTTGCGGTGTCCTTTCCAAGTGACAGCAGGGGCAGCAAGGAACGTATTGTATTGTTGCCATCGAGGATAAAAAGATGGGGTTTATATCATATTGCTTGAGTTTATCCCTCTACATCATGTCATCTTGCTTAATGCGTTACTCTGTTCTTTATGAACTTAATACTCTAGATGCAAAGCAGAGTCGGTCGATGTGTGGAGTAATAGTAGTAGATGCAGGCAGGAGTCGGTCTACTTGTTGCGGACGTGATGCCTATATACATGATCATGCCTAGATAATCTCATAATTATTCGCTTTTCTATCAATTGCTCGGCAGTAATTTGTTCACCCACCGTAATACTTATGCTATCTTGAGAGAAGCCTCTAGTGAAACCTATGGCCCCCGGGTCTATCTTTTATCATATTTGCTTTCAATCTACTTTTATTTGCATCTTTACTTTTTGCATCTATATTACAAAATACCAAAAATATATTTATCTTATCATACTATCTCTATCGATCTCACTTTACAAGTGGCCTCAAGGGATTGACAACCCCTTTATTGCATTGGTTGCGAGTTCTTTGTTTGTTTGTGTAGGTGCGTGGGACTTTTGAGGAGCCTCCTACTGGATTGATACCTTGGTTCTCAAAAACTGAGGGAAATACTTACGCTACTATTGCTGCATCACCCTTTCCTCTTCAAGGAAAACCAACGCAAGCTCAAGACGTAGCAATCAGCCAATGAAGAATGAAGAGAAGAAGAAAGAGAAGCCACACCCCCTGTTGTTGATCAAGTCATTCTTGAAGAGAATGTGACCGTGCCTGACCCTCCGGTCATTGACCAAATGGAGGTTGAAACAATGAGGCTGCCACCAACACTGTTACTGAAGCGAATGACCCTGTCATGGCTGAAGACAATGTGGATCCTGAAGCCAATGTGAATGCTGAAGCTACTGTGACGCCAGTCATCACTGATGGTGCTTTCCTCCACCATGGCCTCACACCATGGAATTGGATTTCGATCGTGATGATCAGCTTGTCACTGTTTGCTGGCCAATTATGATTCCTCCCACCGCTCCAGGACCACAATATGACTATCATGTGGAGCGAAGGCCTCAAGTCCAGAAGCCAAAGTCGCGTCTGCCAAGACTTCCTAGCATTGTAACTACACAAGGCTCATTCAACGTGCTCAGTTTCAGAGAAGACAATACATTCTTTGACAGTGCCAAGAACCCTTACAAGAAGCCAATGATCTCATCTGACCGATTTTGGAGCCACCAACACCGAAGCTATTACTCTTGCATTCTATACAATCAAGATAGGATTTTTCCGCACAGGCGTCTGGATTGTGATGCTATGGCTGGGCTGCCATGTCTGGAAGAAGCCCTTGACTGCTTTAGGGATGGTGGTCTTCTGGCATTTGTCACTGATAAAGAGCACTGGAATGAAGAGCTCCTGCTGCAGTTCTATGCCACCTTACACATTCGAGGCTACAACAGGGATCCGAAGACTTGGATCCTTGAGTGAATGACAGGTGATGTGCATCACGAAGCCAAAGCTCGGGATATCATCGAGCTGACTTCCCTACCCATTCTAGGTGAGCTATACGAGCCTGGTTGTTTGCTTTATCAGAATGAACTGCAGAGCATATTTCAGAAGCCTGAGCCAAACATGAGCCAAATGCTTAGCATGATGAAGCCTTTGCCCCAAGACACTGAATATCCAAAGGAATTATTTGTTAAGGACCTCGAGTATCTGCCACGCACAGTATATCACATTCTGAGGCATACTCTTTGGCCCATCAAAGGCCATTCATCTGAAGCCAAACTTGAAGGCTCCATGAAGACTTTGGTGTTCTATATCGTCAATGGCATCAAATTCAACACTCAGGATTTCTTCATCAGACAACTTGCTGCTTCTAGGATTGATCTGTTTGGTATGAAGTTCTATGCTCCATGGGTGATGCGTTTGATTAAGCTTCGTTCAACTGTTGACTATCGGCCATCAGCTCACAATCACATTGTTTTCTTACCTAAGGTTGATATATTTGTTGAAGCCATCTACCCTGAGCCTGCAAAGAAGCCCCTCCATCTTCAGAATGCTGAGTTCCAGAGCTTCACACAGCCCATTGATGGTGTTCATGTGCCCAATGCTACAACTCATACCTATCCCTTGGCTGGAAACCTGCGCCTACCGCATCGTGCAAACACCGAAGCCACTGCAAGCACCATTGCACAAAGGCCTTAGAAGCATCCTCGTGTTCTCAATGACTGTGAGCTTCTGGTGGCTTTACATCAAAAGCAGGACAAACATCATGATTGGCTAAAGTGTCAGATGAAGAGTATCTTGGTGGATGTCAATCGCATTCGCAACTTAGCCACCAAGAACTTGTTTGTTGCTCATGAAGCTTGTCGCCATTCCTGGAAGAGTCTCACTTTCCTCTATGCTGAAGATGAACTTCGCGTGGATGGCTTCATTGCAAATTTCAAGTTTGACTTCAGGCCTCCTCGAAATGCAAGTTGGCGTTGCACACCCTCCATTGAAAATTCCGAGTACTCATCCTCGGCTGCAACTATTGTTGTGAGAGTCGTCGATGAAGAACATGATGCCACTTCGCCTGCTCTCACTGCTCAGCATGATGATGATGCACAAGGCCCGTCTGCACCACCTAACTCCACCGTCGACCCTGCTGCTCCAACATCGTCTCCAACTGGGAACGAGTAGATACTCTATGTCTCAAACCTTTTTGGTCATTACTGACAAAAGGGGGAGAAGCATATGAGTTGATAGTCTTCAAGCGGGCCCATATGGGTGCTTGCTTAATTTTTGCTAAGTTCTTACAACTCTCATTCTGAAACTTTTGGCTTTTGAGTTGTAACACTTAAACTTGATGGTCGTCTGCTACTTCTGCTGCCACTTCGTGATGCGATGATAAATTCCGTATGAAGTCATTCAGCAGACGTCCATTTTCCATTATGCATATCATTATCTTCATTATCTTCTTATATGAATGATGCATTGTCTTCACACTTTGAAGATTGCCTCTACAAAGCAAAACCTGCCATGTGCATTTGCATTCAAAAGCAAACTATTTATATGCACATCTTCAGGGGGAACCTCGTCATATGTATGAAGACAATACTCACAGCACTGAACTTTCACATACTTTTATCCCCGTTGAAAACTTCAACCAGTTTGTCATCAATCACCAAAAAGTGGGAGATTGTAAGTGCATCCAGTGCCACCCTAGTTGGTTTTGGAGTATTGACGACAAACATGGTTGAGGGACTAATGTGTTTGTGAGAATTGCAGGATAACATAGGTAGTGTCCCTCATTGATTCGGTTTACCTACCAGAGATGACCCCTAAAAATGCGCAAAGACATTGAAGACAATGGTGGTTCATGAAGACATTCACGACAAAGATTATGACGAGTGAAGCTATTCACTTGAAGAATATGGAGTGCGAAGACATAGTTGTTTTGTAGTTTCCTTTTTCTTCTCATTGAGTCATAAGAACCACCATACTATTAAGTGGGGTCCAAGTGAACAAAGTCAGAGTGATTGAAGTGATGCTCAACCAATTCCTATGTCTTCGAGCGAAGACAATGATAGCAAATCTTATCCAGAGCTGGATGAGTCAGCTTTTGCTTGTAGCCCAAGCCAAGTTTTCACGTGTGCTTGAAATCTGACCATTGGACACATGTCAGTTCCTTAGTGACCTAGGTCATTTTGGACAAATCAGATTGGGTTGCCTCCTGGCTATAAATAGCCCATCCCATACACCATAAATTGGTGGCTACTCAGAGTTAGTGCACGGCTTTTGTCGTTTGAGAGCAACCCACCTCCAAAGCATTTGAGAGAGAAATCCTTGCAAGGACAAAGCCCAAAACACCCATAGCTAAAGAGTGTTAGGCATCACTGAAGTCTTTTTGTCTGCGTGATCTGAAGACTTATTACACTTGAGGACTGTGAATACTCCAGCCGGTTAGGCGTCGCGTTCTAAGCATCCAAGATTCATTGTGGATTGTCGGTGAACGAAGTTTGTGAAGGTTTGGAAGTCTACCTCGAAGACTTACCAGAGTGATTGGGCGAGGACTAGGTGTCCTTAGCTCAAGGGGAATAAGGTGAAGACACGGTCTTCTGAGTTAAATCTCAACCTCCCTAACCATACGTACAGTTGTCATAGCAACTGGAACTGGTCTACCAAATCCTTGTCTTCGGCAAGCTACTGGTTCTATCCTCTACTCTCCTTTCTTCACAGTTGTCTTCATGAAGTCATTGCTTACTTGTCTAATCTGTTTGACTTCACACCGTGAAGACTTTTATCTATTTACCTTCGTTCTATCTACCTTTCTAATCCTGTCTACCTAGTTGCAATGAGTCTTCATGCTTTCATTATGTTGTATGTTAGACTTATGCTTACCTAGTGTAGTTTTCATTCCGCTGCTTACTATTTAAGCTTAGTTACTTGTTTGTCTTCAAAACCTCCATGTATTGAAGACTTTCACAAAAATCGCCTATTCACCCCCCTCTAGTCGATAACTAGCACTTCCAATAATCACGCATTTACGTTGTGACATTTGATAGCACACAAAGTGTTCCTTCGGTATGCGGGAGTTGCATAATCTCGTAGTCTGAGGAACATGTATAAGTCATGAAGAAAGTAGTAGGAATGAAACTTAACGATCATAATGCTAAGCTAACAGATGGTTCATGTCCATCACATCATTCTCCTAATGATGTGATCACTTTCATCAAATGACAACACATGTCTATGGTTAGGAAACATAACCATATTTGATTAACGAGCTAGTCAAGTAGTGGCTGAAGGAAATATGCCCTAGAGGCAATAATAAAGTTATTATTTATTTCCTTATTTCATGATAAATGTTTATTATTCATGCTAGAATTGTATTAACCAGAAACATAATACATGTGTGAATACATAGACAATATAGTGTCACTAGTATGCCTCTACTAGACTAGCTCGTTGATCAAAGATGGTTAAGGTTTCTGAACCATAGACATGAGTTGTCATTTGATAAACGGGATCACATCATTAGGAGAATGATGTGATTGACTTGACCCATTCCGCTAGCTTCGCACTTGATCGTTTTAGTTTACTACTATTGCTTTCTTCATGACTTATACATGTTCCTATGACTATGAGATTATGCAACTCCCGATTATCAGAGGAACACTTTGTGTGCTACCAAACGTCACAACGTAACTGGGTGATTATAAAGGTGCTCTACAGGTGTCTCCAATGGTACTTTTTGAGTTGGCATAGATCGAGATTAAGATTTGTCACTCTGATTGTCGGAGAGGTATCTCTGGGCCCTCTCGGTAATGCACATTGAGGGAGTCCTGGATTAAGGGGTTCTCGGACAGCCGGACCATATGCATACGCCGGACTGTTTTGCTATGAAGATACAAGATAGAAGACTTCGTCCCGTGTTCGGATGGGACTCTCCTATGCGTGGAAGGCAAGCTTGGCGGTTAGGATATGAAGATTCCATTCTATGTAACCGACTCTGTGTAACCCTAGCCCCCTCCGGTGTCTATATAAACCGGAGGGTTTAGTCCGTGGGACAAGGACAATCAGAATCATAGGCTAGCTTCTAGGATTTAGCCTCTACGATCTCGTGGTAGATCAACTCTTTTAATACTCATATCATCAAGATCAATCAAGCAGGAAGTAGGGTATTACCTCCATCGAGAGGGCCCGAACCTGGGTAAACATTGTGTCCCCCGCCTCCTGTTACCATTAGCCTTAGATGCACAGTTCGGGACCCCCTACCCGAGATCCGCCGGTTTTGACACCGACATTTGTGCTTTCATTGAGAGTTCCACTGTGTCATCATCGTAAGGCTTGATGTCTCCTTCAACCATCTACAACCACGCAGTCCAGGGCAAAGTTTTTCTCTTGGACAGATCTTCGTATTCGGCGGCTTTGCACTGCGAGCCAACTCGCTTCGCCATCTGGAGCAGATCGACAACTACGCCCCTGTCCATCAGGTCAGGTTTGGAACTATACCACCGACATCCGCAGAGACTTGATCTTCGACGTATTCGAGCCCATGACAGCCGCGCCCTACCGCCACGATTAATATGACCTAAATCTGTCATCGGACGGTGTGCAGGGGATAGCACCTATAATCGCTCTGGCTCTAGATCCAGAGTAGAGCGCGCCATCCAAGGACGGGAGGCTCAACCTCGCCATGGAGGCCGCATACTCAGCGGCATTAGAGCCGAACACAGGTCTGACCTTCAACAAGGCATGTGTCATCGGAACCTCGGACTCATCTCTGACCATAGGCTCCGAACCACGTGTATCCGCACCCATCGAATCTGACCGGGCGCCGATCTTAGAGTTCAGCTCCGCGGACATCTTCCAACACTCACCCCGAGGCGATGTGTTAAACTCATTAAAGTCTCTCTCCTTGTTAGGAGATTCTTGGCCGAACTATGTCCGGCTTGAGTGGGAAGCAGACGACGAAGAACTTCGTTACCCACCCACCACCCACTTGATAGGAATTGTCGACGATTTGACCGACATGCTTGATTTCGACTCCGAAGACATCGACGGTATGGACGACGATGCCGGAGAAGAACAGGAACCACCGCCCACAGGGCGCTGGACAGCCACCTCCTCATACGACATATACATGGTGGATACACCCAAACAAGACAATGGCGATGACATAAAGGATCCAGTTGAGGATAAACCTACTTAGAAGCAGCCAAAGCGCCGACATCAGCGGTGCCGCTCTAAATCACGCCATGATAAAAATAGCGATACCATCACAAGAGAAAATAGCACTCCGGACGATGTCGAAACCCCCGCCAAGCCAAGTTTCGAACAGGCTGAACGGGAAGACGGGCGAGCCAGCCCCGATGAACAGGTCGTGAACGACGACTTGGAGGACAGCAATTACATGCCCCTCTCCGAGGATGAGGTGGGTGAGGGAGTCCTGGATTAGGGGGTCCTCGGACAGCCGGACTATATGCTTATGCCGAACTGTTGGACTATGAAGATACAAGATTGAAGACTTCGTCCCGTGTCCGGGTGGGACTCTCCTTTGCGTGGAAGGCAAGCTTGGCAATTCGGATATGTAGATTCCCTTCTCTGTAACCGACTCTGTGTAACCCTAGCCCACTTCGGTGTCTATATAAACCGGAGGGTTTAGTCCGTAGGACAGGAACAATCATAATCATAGGCTAGCTTCTAGGGTTTAGCCTCTACGATCTCGTGGTAGATCAACTCTTGTAATACTCATATCATCAAGATCAATCAAGCAGGAAGTAGGGTATTACCTCCATAGAGAGGGCCCGAACCTGGGTAAACATCGTGTCCCCCGCCTCCTGTTACCATTAACCTTAGACGCACAATTTGGGACCCCCTACCCGAGATCCGCCGGTTTTGACACCGACATTGGTGCTTTCATTGAGAGTTCCACTATGCCGTCACCATAAGGCTTGATGGCTCCCTCAATCATCTGCAACGACGTGGTCCAGGGTGAGGTTTTCTGTCACGCCCAATATGCGACCCTATCCAAAAGGAACTCGAAGGTCCCACCAAGGATAGACCCTCATATTGAAACGCTTTTGCAAGGTGGATATCATTACATCAACATTACATAATAGATGGGGATACATACAAAACATACAATGTCACCTGAATACAACAACACAACATACAAGAACAACATCCGACTACGGATGAATCATAAACAGAAACTCAAACAATATCCACCCGGCTAGCCCATGATGCCGACCTGGAACCTATCCCCTGATCAAAGAAGAAGCAGAAGAAGAACTCCAAAACAAGCAAGCATCGCTCTCGCGTCAGGATCATCGCCTAACCTGTACCTGCAACTGTTGTTGTAGTAATCTGTGAGCCACGAGGACTCAGCAATCCCATTACCATGGGTATCAAGACTAGCAAAGCTTAATGGGAAAGGAAGGGGTAAAGTGGTGAGGTTGCAGCAGCGACTAAGCAATGATATGGTGGCTAACATACGCAAATGAGAGCGAGAAGAGAAACAAAGGAACGGTCGTGAAGCTAGCAATGATCAAGAGGTGATCCTGAACTCCTACTTACATCAAGCATAACCCAAAGACCGTGTTCACTTCCCGGACTACGCCGAGAAGAGACCATCACGGCTACACACACGGTTGATGTGTTTTAATTCGGATCTGGTGTCAAGTTATCTACAACCAGACATTAACAAATTCCCATCTGCCACATAACCGCGGGCACGGCTCTCGAAAGTTTATACCCTGCAGGGGTGTCCCAACTTAGCCCATGACAAGCTCTCGCGATCAGCGAAGGAATAGACCTTCTCCCAGGAAGACCCGATCAGTCTCGGAATCCCGGTTTACAAGACATTTCGACAATGGTAAAACAAGACCAGCAAAGCCGCCCGTTGTGCCGACAATCCCGATAGGAGCTGCACATATCTCGTTCTCAGGGCACACCGGATGAGCAAGACGACGGGTTGGCATAGACCCTGGTTGCCCGGGGGCGCCGGACATCGCTCGGTTTGGACCAACACTTAGACAAGCATTGGCCGAGGGGGCTAAAATAAAGATGACCCTCGAGAGAGCGACTCCCAAGGGAAAAGTAGGTGGTGGTGAGGCAAATGGTAAAACCAAGGTTGGGCCTTGCTGGACAAGTTTTATTTAAAGCAAACTGTCAGGGGGGTCCCATAAATCACCCGACCGCGTAAGGAACGCAAAATCTGGGAACATAACACCGGTATGACGGAAACTAGGGCGGCAAGAGTGGAACAAAACACCAGGCATAAGGCCAAGCCTTCCACCCTTTACCAAATATATAGATGCATTAATAATATAAGAGATATTGTGATATCCCAACATAAACCCTATCCACCATGGAGAAATCTTCAACTTCACCTGCAACTAGCAACGCTATAAGAGGGGCTGAGCAAAAGCGGTAACATAGCCAAACAACGGTTTGCTAGGAATGGTGTCAAAGGTTAGAGGTTCATGGCAATTTGGGAGGCTTGAAGAGCAAATGATAGGTAACGCAGCATAGCGATAGAACGAAGCAACTAGCATAGCAATGATAGTAGTGAGATCCAGGGTAGCGGTCATCTTGCCTGAAATCCCGCAAGGAAGAAGAACGAGTCCATGAAGAAGATGAAGCCACGAAGACGAACCACACGTAGACGAACGAATCCTCACGATCGCAACAAAACGGGAACTATCGAGAAGAAGCACACAACATAGGTAAACACACCACACATAAACAAGACATGATGCACAACAAGCATAATGCATGACAAAGCTACATGAAGCTACTCATGACAAGAGATGATGCAAACAAGAACAACACATCAAGGCAAGTTTAAATGAGGCCGGGAACAACATATAACAATCCCGGTAAGTCCTCATATGCAAATTTCGAAATTGGTCCAGATCTGAACAAACCTTATGTTCAAGTTGTTAAACATCAAGTTAAAGAGCACCAAGAGGATCTACACGAAATTCTAGTCAAGTTACATATAAAGTTCATTAGATTCGGAGCTACGGCCTAGAAGATATGAGCAAAACAAGTTAAACATGGCATTGATGCAAAATGCATCCAAACATCAAGAAAACACACCAAAATAAGGATGCAACATGGTAATATGAAACTACATGCAAAATCAAGCAAGTTTCATATAGAGCACACTCAAAAACGGAGCAACGGTTCAACACATGCACTCTATATAAGTTATAGCAACAATCTGTCCATAACAGCAACTAGGCATCTTACAAGCATCAAAACAATAAGCTACAGCACCCCAACATGATAACAAAAGGCATGGGCATGAAGTACTGATAAAGCATAACAAAACATGAACACTGAGCTATCTCCAGAAATCACTAGAACATGCTCCAAAACACATGGTAAGATTGCAAATAATAACAGTTTCAGACTTTAGCGTAAATAACATCAAAGTTGCAATGTTTAGAGCAAGCAAACAACATGTTACAGGAACATATCATGGCAAACAATGGCATGGCATGAATCTACTAATTGCATAGATCAAAAGTCCCTTACTGACCATGAGCCAAAAGGGCACAGAAAATATGATGGCACCCATGTAAACATGGCAAGTTATATTACAGATTCATACATGGCAGGAACAACAATAAGTAGGCATGTTGGTGACCTTGAACCACTCACCACAGAGCAATACATGGCATGGCAAGGCAACCAACAGTAAGAAGACATGTTTATGAAGGTAAGCATGGCAATAGCAAGGTCATAGGGTTCATGGATCACTAGGAAAACACATGGAAACAACTGAATTTAATGTAAACAGGCTGACAACAACATTATGAAGCAATTTGGAGCAAGATATGAACAATCTACAGCAAGCTATAAATGCAACCAGGGGCATGGATGGATAGGGCATAACATGTAGACCAAAACATGTTTATAGAACATCTCCAGATTATGCATAGAATGATTAGTAGCAACATGTTAACATAGCAACAAAATATAACAGATTCAGTCTAGCAAAACAGCAACAACAAGTACACTACTTAACAAGCTCGATTCACTCACCACAATGCATTGCATGACAAGATAAGCATAGCATCATTAAGAAGACGTGTTTGTGAAACAAACCAAGTCAAAAACAAGTCCATAGCATGCAAGGATCAACTATAGCAAGCTTGGCCAAATTGAATAACACGTAAACAATCTGCCAGGAAACATTTTGAAGCAAAAGTAGAGCACTCAAATGGCATGCTAGACTAATCCATAATTGCAAACAAGGGCATGAATGGATCAACAATAACCATAAGTTCAAAACACCCTTACTGAAGCATCTCAAAATAAGCATGGATCTCTCTGTAGCATCAAGTTTATATGGCATCAAAATAACAGCAGAACAGGGACTAAAATCAGCAATATCACGAAGCCTAGTTTGCATGCTTGTGCTAGTCACCACATTGATCACAAAAATACATGGCATACACCCCTGGAAAGAGGACATGGCATAGATCAAACACATGTAGACATCAACCTCATATGATGCACACATCAATCATGGCAAAAATGACAAATGAGCAAGTTATAACAGTTTCAGCAGATTAACATCAACATGCACCCTTCCAACAGCATTTCGGGCATCAAGATGAGCTCAAATGAAAATGATGCAATGTAACGAAATGAAGTACTCCTCGAGGCGAACAATTTGACATATTATACGCACGAAACGGAGCTACGGATGCAGAGATACAATGCGATGAACATGGCATGACTATGCAAACATTTCGGGACTTAGTGGAAAATATACCCCTCGTGGAAAGCTGGACGGGACGGTTCGGGGATGACCAGATCCGGGACGGGGCGGCGTTTGGTTGCGGGGGTGGGTGGATCTCATCCACCCTCACGGATCTGGCCGGAGAAGAACTCCGCGAAGCTGCGCGGGCGACTCCGGGCGATCTCGGAGGGCGATAATGGCGCCGGTGAGGAGGCGCGGCGGCCGGGGCTGCGCCGGCGGTGCGGGGCCGCGAGGCGCTGGCGGCGCGCGCTGGCCGGGCGGCGGGGAGGAGAGGCGAGGCGGCGGAACACCGGACGGCGGGCAGCATTAAGGGCGCCAGGCGGCGGAGCCGGCGGCCGCGGCGGAGGATGAGGCTGCAAGGCGGCGGGCGCGGGTCCGACCGGGTCGGGAGGAGACGGCGACTGGCGGCGGAGTCTGGCGGCGGCGCTGGCGGCAGCTGCGCTCGAGGTCGAGAAGGCGGCGCAGCGGCGACGCGTTAATTGCCGGGCGGCGAGGGCGCGGGCTGCGCCGCGAGCGGGAGGCGCCTTCGCTGCTATGAGCCGTGCGGCCCAGGCCCGTGGGCTCGCGGACGCGGCGGCGGGCGCGGGCGAGATGGCGGCGGAGGACACGTGGCGGCAGCGGATTCGTCGGGGACGGCGGCGCGGACACGTTCGGCGGCGGGGAAAATGTCCGGCGGCGCGAGAGGAAGAAGGCTAGGGTTTGGACTGCGGGAATTTCGGGGGAGGTCACATATTTATAGGTAGAGGGTGCTAGGAGAGTCCAAATGAGGTGCAGTTTTCGGCCACGCGATCGTGATCGAACGACCGAGAGCATGGAGGGGAGTTAGATGGGTTTTGGGCCACTTTGGAAGGGGTGTTGGGCTGCACACAAAAGAGGCCTTTACTTTACCCTTGCTAACTGTTGAGTACCAAATGACCTCCAAATGGCACGAAACTTGACAGGCGGTCTACCGGTGGTGTACCAAGGCCGCTTGGCAAACCTAGGGCCATTCAGAGAAAGTTTAACACCCGCACACGAAAAGAGGCAAAAGGGGAACGCCGGATGACATAGTAGTGCCGGATCGCAAAACGGACAACGGGGAAAAGGCTCGGATGCATGAGACGAACACGTATGCAAAATGAAATGCACATGATGACATGATAAAATGCAGATGATGACATGGCAAAGTGCAACACGCAAGCAAATGACATGGCAATGACGGCGAATAACTGGCAAACACCTGGCGCATCGAATCCGGGGCGTTACAACACTCCTCCACTAACAAGAGATCTCGTCCCGAGATCTTAGGACCGAGACGGAAGGAAAAAGGAATGAGGTGAAACAAGAACTCAAGAGAAGAAGCAAAGAATCGAGAGCACTCGAGAAGAAGAGAGGAATGACGAGAATGACGAGAATCAAAAGCTCACGGAACAAGATAGACTCTGGGATCACTCCGGGAGAATGAAAAACAAAGAGGTAGAGCCAACAATGAAAATGATTTGAAATCGATCTTGGAGAAGGCATGTGACTGATGAGATCCATTCTTACGTCACACTTTGAAAAGAATTAAGAATGACTCCGGGGAAATTAGAAGAGTCAGGTAAGATCCTGGGAAAAGACCTATGGGTTAGGGCCCACTAAAATAGAACACCGTTGGAAAGGATGAAGAATGACGAACGAGACGAGAAATCACCGGTTGAAATAATTGAGGGAAGACTGAAGAGGCTCCACAAGAATGAAATTGATAGTCGAGAGAGACTCAGACTCCAGGAAGAAAAGGGTGGGAGGGCGGGAAAACAAAGGCAACTGGAAGGGAGAACTGACGAATAACTTGAAGAGGAAACACCGGTTGAAATCATTGAGGAAAGAAAACAAAGATTTCACACGAGTAGGAAGGATACTCGATTAAGGACTCCGGTTCCAAGAAGAAAAGGGGTGGGCGGGTGGGAAAAACAAGGACAACTTTGGACAGGGAAACAACATTGATCGAAAAGAGCTGAGGATTGATCTTGGCAAAGATGAAGAGGCTCGAGTCGACTTGACGAGAAATGCACCGGATAAAAGAGCTGAGAACCAACGATCGGAAAACCAACTGCGAGAACCTAAAGAAAAATTTGAATGGGAAGAGGAGTAATTCAAAACACCTACGTCAAGATTCCTCACCAGAGTGACGAAGGGGCGGAGGAGTAAAAAGAATTCCTACTCTCCGATATAACTAGACTCCAAAAATAGTTTTCTTCTAGACTCAACAACGGCCAAACTACACGATCAATCAAGGGGGGCTCCTTGGGTCGGTCGAGGCTCTAATACCAACTTGTCACGCCCAATATGCGACCCTATCCAAAAGGAACTCGAAGGTCCCACCAAGGATAAACCCGCATATTGAAACGCTTTTGCAAGGTGGATATCATTACATCAACATTACATAATAGATGGGGATACATACAAAACATACAATGTCACTGAATACAACAACACAACATACAAGAACAACATCCGACTACGGATGAATCATAAACAGGAAACTCAAACAATATCCACCCGGCTAGCCCAGGCTGCCGACCTGGAACCTATCCCTTGATCGAAGAAGAAGCAGAAGAAGAACTCCAAAACAAGCAAGCATCGCTCTCGCGTCAGGATCATCGCCTAACCTGTACTCGCAATCGTTGTTGTAGTAATCAGGAGCCACGAGGACTCAGCAATCCCATTACCATGGGTATCAAGACTAGCAAAGCTTAATGGGAAAGGAAGGGGTAAAGTGGTGAGGTTGCAGCAGCGACTAAGCAATGATATGGTGGCTAACATACGCAAATGAGAGCGAGAAGAGAAACAAAGGAACGGTCGTGAAGCTAGCAATGATCAAGAGGTGATCCTGAACTCCTACTTACGTCAAGCATAACCCAAAGACCGTGTTCACTTCCCGGACTACGCCGAGAAGAGACCATCACGGCTACACACGCGGTTGATGCGTTTTAATTCGGATCTGGTGTCAATTTATCTACAACCGGACATTAACAAATTCCCATCTGCCACATAACCGCGGGCACGGATCTCGAAAGTTTATACCCTGCAGGGGTGTCCCAACTTAGCCCATGACAAGCTCTCGCGATCAACGAAGGAATAGACCTTCTCCGAGGAAGACCCGATCAGTCTCGGAATCCTGGTTTACAAGACATTTCGACAATGGTAAAACAAGACCAGCAAAGCCGCCCGCTGTGCCGACAATCCCGATAGGAGCTGCACATACCTCGTTCTCAGGGCACACCGGATGAGCAAGACGACGGGTTGGCATAGACCCTGGTTGTCCAGGGGGCGCCAGACATCGCTCGGTTTGGACCAACACTTAGACAAGCATTGGCCTGGGGGGGCTAAAATAAAGATGACCCTCGAGAGAGCGACTCCCAAGGGAAAAGTAGGTGGTGGTGAGGCAAATGGTAAAACCAAGATTGGGCCTTGCTGGACAAGTTTTATTCAAAGCGAACTGTCGGGGGGTCCCATAAATCACCCGACCGCGTAAGGAACGCAAAATCCGGGAACATAACACCGGTATGACAGAAACTAGGGCGGCAAGAGTGGAACAAAACACCAGGCATAAGGCCGAGCCTTCCACCCTTTACCAAATATATAGATACATTAATAATATAAGAGATATTGTGATATCCCAACATAAACCCAGTCCACCATGGAGAAATCTTCAACTTCACCTGCAACTAGCAACGCTATAAGAGGGGCTGAGCAAAAGCGGTAACATAGCCAAACAACAGTTTGCTAGGAATGGTGTCAAAGGTTAGAGGTTCATGGCAATTTGGGAGGCTTGAAGAGCAAATGATAGGTAACGCAGCATAGCGATAGAACGAAGCAACTAGCATAGCAACGATAGTAGTGAGATCCAGGGTAGCGGTCATCTTGCCTGAAATCCCGCAAGGAAGAAGAACGAGTCCATGAAGAAGATGAAGCCATGAAGACGAACCACACGTAGACGAACGAATCCTCACGATCGCAACGAAACGGGAACTATCGAGAAGAAGCACACAACATAGGTAAACACACCACACATAAACAAGACATGATGCACAACAAGCATAATGCATGACAAAGCTACATGAAGCTACTCATGGCAAGAGATGATGCAAACAAGAACAACACATCAAGGCAAGTTTAAAAGAGGCCGGGAACAACATATAACAATCCCGGTAAGTCCTCATATGCAAATTTCGAAATTGGTCCAGATCTGAACAAACCTTATGTTCAAGTTGTTAAACATCAAGTTAAAGAGCACCAAGAGGATCTACACGAAATTCTAGTCAAGTTACATATAAAGTTCATTAGATTCGGAGATACGGCCTAGAAGATATGAGCAAAACAAGTTAAACATGGCATTGATGCAAAATGCACCCAAACATCAAGAAAACACACCAAAACAAGGATGCAACATGGTAATATGAAACTACATGCAAAATCAAGCAAGTTTCATATAGAGCACACTCAAAAACGGAGCAACGGTTCAACACATGCACTCTATACAAGTTATAGCAACAATCTGTCCATAACAGCAACTAGGCATCTTACAAGCATCAAAACAATAAGCTACAGCACCCCAACATGATAACAAAAGGCATGGGCATGAAGTACTGATAAAGCATAACAAAACATGAACACTGAGCTATCTCCAGAAATCACTAGAACATGCTCCAAAACACATGGTAAGATTGCAAATAATAACAGTTTCAGACTTTAGCAAAAATAACATCAGGTTGCAATGTTTAGAGCAAGCAAACAACATGTTACAGGAACATATCATGGCAAACAAAGGCATGGCATGAATCTACTAATTGCATAGATCAAAAGTCCATTACTGACCATGAGCCAAAAGGGCACAGAAAATATGATGGCACCCATGTAAACATGGCAAGTTATATTACAGATTCATACATGGCAGGAACAACAATAAGTAGGCATGTTGTCGAGCTTGAACCACTCACCACAGAGCAATACATGGAATGGAAAGGCAACCAACAGTAATAAGACATGTTTATGAAGCAAAGAATGGCAATAGCAAGGTCATAGGGTTCATGGATCACTAGGAAAACACATGGAAACAACTGAACTTAATGTAAACAGGCTGACAGCAACATTATGAAGCAACTTTGGAGCAAGGTATGAACAATCTACATCAAGCTATAAATGCAACCATGGGCATGGATGGATAGGGAATAACATGTAGATCAAAACATGTTTATAGAAGATCTCCAGATTATGCATAGAATGATTAGTAGCAACATGTTAACATAGCAACAAAATATAACAAATTCAGTCTAGCAAAACAGCAACAGCAAGTACACTACTTAAAAAGCTCGATTCACTCACCACAAGTCATTGCATGACAAGATAAGCATAGCATCATCAAGAAGACGTATTTGTGAAACAAACCAAGTCAAGAACAAGTCCATAGCCTGCAAGGATCAACTATAGCAAGCTTGGCCAAATTGAATAACACGTAAACAATCTGCCATGAAACATTTTGAAGAAAAAGTAGAGCACTCAAATGGCATGCTAGACTACTCCATAATTGCAAACAAGGGCATGAATGGATCAACAATAACCATAAGTTCAAAACACCATTACTGAAGCATCTCAAAATAAGCATGGATCTCTCTGTAGCATCAAGTTTATATGGCATCAAAATAACAGCAGAACAGGGACTAAAATCAGCAATATCACGAAGCCTAGTTTGCATGCTTGTGCTAGTCACCACATTGATCACAAAAATACATGGCATACACCCCTGGAAAGAGGGCATGGCATAGATCAAACACATGTAGACATCAACCTCATAGGATGCACACATCAATCATGGCAAAAATGACAAATGAGCAAGTTATAACAGTTTCAGCAGATTAACATCAACATGCACTCTTCCAATAGCATTTCGTGCATCAAGATGAGCTCAAATGAAAATGATGCAATGGAACGAAATGAAGTACTCCCCGAGACGAACAATTTGACATATTATACGCACGAAACGGAGCTACGGATGCGGACATACAATGCGATGAACATGGCATGATTATGCAAACATTTCGGGACTTGGTGGAAAATATACCCCTCGTGGAAAGCTGGACGGGACGGTTCGGGGATGACCAGATCCGGGACGGGGCGGCGTTTGGTTGCGGGGGTGGGTGGATCTCATCCACCCTCACGGATCTGGCCGGAGAAGAACTCCGGCGAGCTGCGGGCGACTCCGGCGATCTCGGGAGGGCGACAGCGGGCGCTGGTGAGGAGGCGCGGCGGCCGGGCGCTGGCTGTGCGGGGCCGCAGAGGCGAGGGCAGCGCGCCTGCCGCCGGGCGGGAGGGAGGAGAGGCGAGGCGGCGAACGCCGGACGGCGAGGTTGCGCGGGCGCCAGGGCGGCGGCGCCGGCGCCGCGGCGCGGAGGAGGAGCCGCAAGGCGGCGGGCGCGGTCCGACCGGGTCGGGAGGAGACGGCGACGGCGGCGGAGTCCGGCGGCGGCGCGGCAGGCGGCGGCGACGAGGTCGAGAAAGCGCGCAGCGGCGGCGCGAGCCGCCGGGCGGCGAGGGCGCTGGGGCTGCGCCGGCGAAGCGGGAGGCGCTGGCGCTGCTGGCCCGGCGGCTTGAGTGGCGGCGGCCGTGGGCTCGCGAGCAGCCAGCGCGGGCACGGGCGAGATGGCGGTGGAGGACACGTGGCGGCAGCAGATTTGTCGGGGACGGTGGCGCGGAAACGTCCGGCGGCGGGGAAAATGTCCGGCGGCGCGAGAGGAAGAAGGCTAGGGTTTGGACTGCGGAAATTTCGGGGGAGGTCACATATTTATAGGTAGAGGGAGCTAGGAGAGTCCAAATGAGGTGCGGTTTTCGGCCACGCGATCGTGATCGAACGACCGAGAGCATGGAGGGGAGTTAGATGGATTTTGGGCCACTTTGGAAGCGGTGTTGGGCTGCACACAAAAGAGGCCTTTACGGTTACCCGGTTAACCGTTGGAGTACCAAACGACCTCCAAATGGCACGAAACTTGACAGGCGGTCTACCGGTGGTGTACCAAGGCCGCTTGGCAAACCTCGGGCCATTCGGAGAAAGTTTAACACCCGCACAAGAAAAGAGGCAAAAGGGGAACGCCGGATGACATAGGAGTGCCGGATCGCAAAACGGACAACGGGGAAAAGGCTCGGATGCATGAGACGAACACGTATGCAAAATGAAATGCACATGATGACATGATAAAATGCAGATGATGACATGGCAAAGTGCAACACGCAAGCAAATGACATGGCAATGACGGCGAATAACTGGCAAACACCTGGCGCATCAAATCCGGGGCGATACATTTTCCTCCCCGGACAGATCTTTGTATTCAGCGGCTTTGCACTGCGGGCCAACTCGCTTGGCCATCTGGAATAGATCAATAGCTACGCCCCTGGCCATCAGGTCAGGTTTGGAAGCCTGAACTACACAGCCGACGTCCGCGGAGACTTGAACTTCAACGGATTCGAGCCCATGACAGGTGCACCCTACGGCCACAATGAGCATGACCTAGATCTGCCATCGGACGGTGTTCAGGAGATCTCACCCGCAGCTGCCCTGGCTTTAGATCCAGGGCAGATCATGTCGTCCAAAGATGAGAGGATGGACCCCGCCACGGAAGCTGCACACTCAACGGCGATAGAGCTGAACACAGATTTCACTTCCAATGAGGTATGTGTCATCGGACCCTCGGACTCGTCTCCGGCCATAGGCTCCGAACCACGTGTATCCGCGCCCATTGGATCTAACTGGGCGCCAATCTTGGAGTTCAGCTCTTCGGACATGTTTCAACACTCGCCCTTGGGCGACGTGCTAAACTTTCTAACATCTCTCTCTTTGTCGGGAGACTCTTGTCTGAACTATGTCTGGCTTGAGTGGGAAGCGGACGACGAAGGAATTCGTTACCCACCCACCACCCACTTAATAGCCACTGTCGACGACTTAACCGACATGCTTGATTTCGACTCCGAAGACATCGACAGTATGGACGATGATGCTGGAGAAGAACAGGAGCCACCGCCCATAGGGCGCTGGATAGCCACCTCATCATACGACATATATATGGTGGACACACCCAAAGAAAACAATGGCGAGCATCAAAAGGATGCAATAGAGGATAATCCTCTTGAGAAGCAACCAAAGCGCCGGCGTCAGTGGCGCCGCTCTAAACCACGCCAGGGTAGGAACAGCGATACCGGCACAAGAGATAATAGCACTCTGGATGATGCCGAAGACAAAAACAATCCCGCCCGGCCAAGCTTCGAACAGGCCGAACGGGAGGACAGGCAAGCTAGCCCCGATGAACAGGCCATGAATGAAGACTCGGAGGATGACAATTACATGCCCCTCTCCGAAGACGAGGTGATCCTCGGCGACGAAGAATTTACCGTGCCTGAGGATCCCGTCGAGCAGGAGCGCTTCAAGCGCCGGCTTATAGCCACTACAAAGAGCCTGAAGAAAAAACAACAACAGCTTCAAGCTGATCAAGATCTGCTCACTGATTGATGGACTAAGGTCCTGGCGGCCGAGGAATACGGACTCGAGCGCCCAACCAAAAGTTACCCGGGCGCAGGTTGTTACCTCAGTTCGAGGACGAGGCACTAGAACCTATACTACCAGCATAGGATGTGGCTGACCGACCACCTCGTGGCCGAGACAAAGCGGTGTATCAGTCCGAACACGAGCCCGCACCCCGTCACCGAACAAATAGGAAGATGAAGGCCCGGGGCTACACGCGTGACCTGCGAGACGAATTGGAAAACAAAGAAGGACAGTCAAGATCGATCTACGGATCACGGGGGCGCGCCCCAACACGTGACGATGACCGCCATGCCGGATATACTAAATACAAATCCGGCCGGGCTGAATACAGCAGACCAGCTTCATCCAAACTGCGTTGCAATGTAGCTCAGCACAGAGGCGCTGCACACCCCCTATGCTTCACTGACGACATAATGGAGCATGAATTCCCAGAAGGGTTTAAACCCGTGAATATCAAACCATATGATGGGACAACATACCCCGCGGTATGGATTGAAAATTTCCTTCTCCACATTCACATGGCCCGCGGCGATGACCTCCATGCCATCAAATATCTCCCACTAAAACTCAAGGGACCAGCTCGGCACTGGTTGAATAGTCTGCCGGGAAACTCCATTGGCAGTTGGGAGAGCCTGGGAGACGCATTCCTTGACAACTTTTAGGGCACTTATGTGCGACCACCTGATGCTGATGACTTAAGTGACATAACCCAACAGCCCGGAGAGTCAGCCAGGAAATTCTGGACTCGGTTCTTAACTAAAAAGAACCAAATCATCGACTGTCCGAATGCCAAAGCCCTAGCGGCCTTTAAGCATAACATCCGGGACGAGTGGCTCGCCCGACACCTCGGCCAAGAGAAGCCGAAGTCCATGGCAGCCCTCACGACACTCATGACCCGCTTCTGTGCGGGCGAGGATAGCTGGCTAGCTCGTAGCAACAGCACCTCAAGCAAGCCTGGAACTTCCGCATCCAGAGATAACAACGGCAAGCCCTAACACATCAAACACATGCGTCGAAATAATGGCGACAGCACCGAAGACACAACCGTCAATGCCAGATTCAGTGGCTCTAAGACCGGTCAAAGGAAGAAAAAATTCAAAAGAAACAGTCTGGGCACGTCCAGTCTGGACTGTATACTCGACCGTCCATGTCAAATTCACGGCACCCCAGGAACACCAGCCAATCATACCAACAGAGAATGTTGGGTCTTCAAACAAGCCGGCAAGTTAGGTGCCAAAAGCAAGGAGAAGGGGTCGCAAAGCGATGACGACGACGAGGAGCCCTGGCCACCGAACACAGGAGGGCAAAAGAAGTTTCCCCTGCAAATTAAGACGGTCAATATAATAAGCGCCACCCATATTCCCAAACGGGAGTAGAGGGGCACACTTAGGGACGTCTACACAATAGAGATAGTCGCCCCAAAATATAACCCATGGTCGTTCGGCCCGATCACCTTTGACCGCAAAGACCGTCCGACCAATATCTGTCAGAGCGGCTCAGCCGCACTAGTCCTTGACCCAATAATTGACGGATTCCACCTCAGGCGAGTCCTTATGGACAGAGGTAGCAGTCTAAACTTGCTTTATCAGGATACAGTGCGCAAGATGGGTATCGATCCTTCAAAAGATCAAACCCACTAAAACCACCTTTAAAGGTGTCATACCAGACGTTGAGGCCCGCTGTACAGGCTCCATTACTCTGGAAGTAGTCTTCGGACCCCCAGATAATTACTGCAAGGAAGAGTTAATCTTTGATATCGTCCCTTTTCGCGCAGCTATCATGCACTGCTCGGACGAACCGCGTTTGCTCGATTCAACGCGGTGCCACACTACGCTTATCTTAAGCTCAAGATGCCCGGTCCACATGGTGTCATAACAGTTAATGGCAAAGCTGAAAGCTCCCTCCATACCGAAGGGCACACCACCGCCTCAGCATTAGAAGCGCAGAGCGGCCTTTTTCAATTGAACCTTCATTCGACAGCCAGACTCCCGGACATCATCAAAAGAGTCCGACCTACTCCGCGGCAGGATAGCCCAACGCGTCAAGAGCTCAATTGACCACTTTGGCGATGGGCTCGTCAAGAGTCCGACCAACACAATGCGACTTAACCGCTCTGTGGCACACAAACACTCTCTGCATTTTCTCTGCACGTCCACTTTTGTAAAGGCCATCACTCGCAACCTGGAGACTGGACCCATGAAGAGACGAACATACCAAGGAGGGAAACAGCTCGAACGCGTAAGGGAATCTTTAGACATTCCCCTTGATGATCATCCGATTATTCTTCGGATCCGCACACAGCACCCCCCTGGTCTCAGCAGGTTCTGAAGTCATATTCCTTTTTATCGCACTACTTGTATTCGTACGCCTCGACGTATTATTCAATACAACATGCGGCTTTGTATGATGCTTACTTGTTGTTCTTTCTTATCGATATTTTTGTCAAAGTGGCAGCTGTACACTATGGTACGCCTTAATATGCCAGGGGCCTCGTTGTACCCATAATACAGCAACAAAGTCCGAACACCCTCACGGTCGTTCGGCACCCCGAACTTATAGCATTATATGCATCGGCTCCGAATCATGTATTGGGTCAATAGTTGGGTGGCCCGGCTCCTGTGCTTGCTACCCTACGTACCGCTATATCGGCTAGGGTAGTAAAGGGAGAACTACTGCGATTGTGTCCCGGTTCTTCCAGACGAGCACCTCAGTAGAGAAAGCCGAAAACTGATTGTCATGATGCGGCGAGAGCTGGTCAGCTGTTCGAGAGGTTACAAAATCTTTAAGGATTTCTTCCGCATTATGCGATAACTAATGCAGCGTGCGATGGATCGGCTTTTGTCTTCCGATCAGGTGCTTATAGAGCCCCTAGTGCGGTCTTCCGAGCACCAAGGGCTGCACCTACCTTTCTTTTGTCGAACTCCTATGGCTAAGTGAGGGTGATAAAGCCTTATAGTCCGATTGCCTGGTTCGTTGCGCTGAACACCTCCTTCAAGGACCCAAAATTGGGGTAAAGAGTCTTCAGGTTTATCCCGAACACCCCGCATTTCCTACGTAAAGGCGTGTTTACGACCGCCAATTCTCGGGATTAATATATAAAACGAACGCACAGGAGGTAAAATTTTCCAGATAATAGGCATTTTATTATATAAACGACCTTGTTCAATATTACAAAGGATAACATGAATGTATTCATGGGAATATCATATCCTTGGCACATTGCTCCGCTGCAAGGCGGGATCCTTTCAGGACACTATCATAATATAACTCGGGTTTTTGTGTTCCTTCCCCGCAGGCGGTCCTTCGGTCATCAACTTTTCGGCATCCATCTTCACGCAGTGCACCTTGGCGCGGGCAAAGGCCATTCGTGCACCTTCCATACAGACCGACATCTTGATGACTTCAAGTCGAGGGTAGGCACTTACAAGCCGCTTCACGAGCCCGAAGTAACTGCTAGGAATCGCCTCGGCGGGCCATAGCCGGATAATTAAATCTTTCATGGCTAGTTCGGCTGCCCTATGCAGCTCGATCAGCTGTTTCAGTTGATCGGCAAAGGGCATTGGATGCTAGCGCCAGATATTTCGACCAGAACAGCTTCTCCGTAGAGCTCCTTTCTTTAGCTCGGTAGAATTGTGCAGCATCAGATATGATGTGCTGCAGTTCCGCAAACACCCTTGGAGAAATCCGAATTCGGATTAGTAACATGACTTTCTTCCTTCAAATATTTGCTTTGCATAGAAAAAGCCTTACCCGCCGTGATCTTTCTGGCCTCTTAGATTTCCTGAAGGGCGCCTTGGGCTTCGCCCCGGACATCGTGCGCGGCTTGACGAGCCTTGGTTTGGATTCTTTCTCCGTTAAACTCTGCTCCAAGGTCTCGCACTTCTTCACGGCCTCTTGGAGCTCTTGCTGAACTTCAATAACCCTGACCTCGTGCTTTTCACGAAGGGCCTACTCTTTGGCCGCCTTCTTCTCGGCCTCGGCCACTGCCTTCCTAAGAGCCTCGACTTCGGCCGTCGTTCCTAGAGCACATCATGAATTTTTTTTGCATCATAGTCAATTACTCATTCGTACTGAATGCAAACAAGTTTTTTGCATACCTTTGTTATCCTTCAACTACTTCCTCACTCAGCCGAGTTCTTCTTCGACCCGCTCCAGACTCTGCTTCAGTCCGAAGACTACTGCAGTATGAGAGGTGGCAGTCACTACAGACGCTTGCTTAGAAAAACAAAAGAGGGGGAGGTACTACAAGGTGAGTCTCCTGCGAACATATATTTGATCCTTTGTCCGACTTTTTCGTCCGAACACTAAGCAGTGTATCAGGGGCTACTATCTATACTATGACACTCTTTGAAATGTCACAACATACCTCAAAGCCTGTTATAAGGCTGATGCAGGCTTCAGTCAGCCCGCTTTCGGCAGACTGAATCTTCTCAATCACTGCACCCATAAGGGCACGGTGTTCTTCAATGATGGAAGTGTTCTTCAGCACTGCTGATAAGGTATCCGGCACCCCTGGTTGGGCAGAGGTTGCCGGTGGAACAGGCGCACCCCCTTCTGTCGAGGGAGGTTGCCTTCCTGATTCCGGAGCCGTGTTGGTCTCCGGAACTATGTCCGGTTGGGGGGGGAGAATTCAAGATAGCCCCCGCCGTCGGTGTCCGTGGGGGTCTTTTCCCCCGGGTGTCCGGTCGCCGCAGTTTGACCCTCTGGCGCCGCCTTGACAGTCTCCCCAGCCCCTCCTCGGCGTGGGTCCCTTTGGGACAATGCCTTGATGTCGTCCACGTGTTTTGGGGAGGGGGGCATCGGGGAAGTCCCGCTGTCCATAGCGTCCGAACCCAGTGAATCCTCTAATGAGGATTGCTCAGTGCAGGACCTGGCCGGACTGCAAAAAGGCGTGACCCAATGCATTAAACTCTATATGATAGTGAGTCTGGATATACAAACGTGTCCGGGTTTTGTATACTCGCAATTTAACCAGGGCCTGGACCCTGGTATCCCACTCTGGGCTGCTGTTGGTGGCGGTGGCGGATTCATCCGGAATGGGGTTTTTTCCCTTCTTAGGCAACTCAGCCTCCAAGTGTGTGGAGGTCGTCCTTTTCTTTCTCCCCCTCGCTGGTGGGGATCGGCTTTCCTCCTCTTCCTTGTCCTCTTTGGAGGACGAGCAGGCCTCGGAGTCTTTGGATACTATGTCCGAAGTACCCTAGTGATGAAGGCCGCCCCTGGTCTTTTTGGCCTCTTTCTCGGCTTTCTTCTTCGGCGCCTTGTAAGGCGCCAGGACCAGCATCTTCTTCAGAAGTGGGCCGGCTTGTTCTTCTGGTAGCGGGGCCGGGTAGTAGATCCGCCCTGCCTTCTTCGTCCAGCCCTAGAAGAGTTGTTGGAAAATATGTAAAGCGTTTCCCTTGGATTATGCAGATAAAGCATGCAACTTGCCAACATGCAAAGACTTACCGAACTTGCGGGTCGGGACAATTGATACACGCGGTCCTCGGCTGAATCCGGCCATGATTTGCCGGACTTAAAGAGCACATTCCCGATGTCTTTGTGTGATTAGTCGAAGAACCCTAGTAGGGTCTGGTGCTTGGCCGGGTCGAATTCCCATAAATTGCAAGCCCTGTGTTGACAAGGGAGAGTCCGGCGAACTAACATCACTTGGACTACATTGACAAGTTTGATATTCTTGTCTTCCATACCCTTGATACGCGCCTGGAGCACCGCCAGCTCATCTGGCGAAGACCAGTTCATGCCCTTCTTGGGCCAGGACGTAAGCCGCAAGGGAGCTCCGGATCGGAATTCGGGAGCTGCGGCCCATTTTGTGCCGCGCGGCTCAGTGATGTAGAACCACTGTTGTTGCCACCCTTTGACGGAATCATTGAAGGTACCTGATGGCCATGTGATGTTGGGCATCTTGCTCACCACAGCTCCTCCGCACTCGACGTGCTTGCCACTCACCACCTTGGGCTTCACATTGAAAATCTTCAGCCATAATCCGAAGTGTGGAGAGATGCGGAGGAAGGCCTCGCACACGATGATGAATGTCGAGATGTTGAGGAAAGAATTGGGGGATAGATCATGAAGATCGGTCCCATAGTAATACATAAGGCCGCGAACGAATGGGTGGAGGGGAAACCCTAGCCCGCAGACACAATGAGGAAGGAATACAACCCTCTCGTGGGTTCCGGAGTAGGGACAATCTATCCTGCTGTCGGAAGGCGGTGGCCGATCTTCTTGGCCAGATACCCGGCCTCCCAAAGTTTCTTAATATCCTTCTCCTGGACGGAAGAGGCCATCTACTTGCCTCCAGCTCCGGATCTGGACATTTTCGGAATGCCTTTGTGGGCGGAGGAGGCGAATGCCTGGGCGTTGGAGCTCGAGCGAGAGAGAATAGGTGGAAGAAGGAGATGGCGTGGGTGAAAAGGGGGAATCCTTATCTCTTTATAAAGGCGGCAGTCATGTGCCTCCTCACTTGCCCTAGAAACTCGATTATTACCCAAGCATCGTGCTAATGGCGCGGTTGGGTTACCCACACCATATTGATGAGGATCTTGTGATAAGGGGACACGATATCTGCTACGACAAGATGTGCCAATGAAACCGCCTCGCGAAACATGTAGTGGTAGGTTGGAAAATGGTTCGAATAATAACCGGGCCACGGCGTGATGTCACGCTAGGAAAAGTTGTCAGCAGATTAGACTCGTGGAATATTATACTCTCTATGGTAGTATGTGGAATTTGTTTTGCAGAGCCGGACACAATTCTTGTGTTCAAGATCTACTTTGGAATATTCGAAGAAGGAACTCGCCTTGCAATGCCGAAGACAATCTGTGCCCCGGACTCATCGTCATTGAAGCCTGGTTCAGGGGCTACTGAGGGAGTCCTGGATTAGGGGGTCCTCGGACAGCCGGACTATATGCGTATGCCGAACTATTGGACTATGAAGATACAAGATTGAAGACTTTGTCCCGTGTCCGGGTGGGACTCTCCTTTGCATGGAAGGCAAGCTTGGCAATTTGGATATGTAGATTCCCTTCTCTGTAACCGACTCTGTGTAACCCTAGCCCCCTCCGGTGTCTATAAACCGGAGGGTTTAGTCCGTAGGACAGGAACAATCATAATCATAGGCTAGCTTCTAGGGTTTAGCCTCTACGATCTTGTGGTAGATCAACTCTTGTAATACTCATATCATCAAGATCAATCAAGAAGGAATTAGGGTATTACCTCCATAGAGAGGGCCCGAACCTGGGTAAACATCGTGTCCCCCGCCTCCTATTACCATTAGCCTTAGACGCACAGTTCGGGACCCCCTACCCGAGATCCGCCGGTTTTGACACCGGCAGTGAGCCTCGATGATTAAGAATTTATCGTGCCAGAGGATCCCGTCGAGCAAGAGTGTTTTAAGCGCCTGCTTATAGCCACGGCAAAGAGCCTGAAGAAGAAGCAGCAGCAGCTTCAAGCTGATCAAGATCTGCTCACTAATAGATGGACTGAGGTCCTAGCAGCCGAGAAATATGGACTCGAATGCCAACCAAAAGTTACCCGAAGCGCAAATTGCTACCTCAATTTGATGATGAGGCGCTGGAGCCAGTACTACCAGTGCATAATGCGGCTGACCGACCACCGCGTGGCCGAGATAAAACGGCAATTCAGCCGGAACACCAGCCAGCACTGCCTCGTCGAACAAATAGAAACACACTAGCTCAGGAATACACACATGACCTGCGGTACAATTTGGAAAATAGAGCAGGATAAACCAGATCGATCTATGGATCGCGGGGGTGTGCCCCAACGCGCAATGATGGCCATCAGGCCGGATATAACAAATACGAACCTGTCCAGGCCGAATACCGCAGACCAGCTCCATCCAAGTTGTGTCCCGATGTAGCCCGACACAGAGGCGCCGCACACCCCCTATGCTTCACTGATGAAGTAATGGAGCATGAATTCCCAGAAGGGTTTAAATCCGTAAACATTGAATCATACGATGGAACAACGGATCCCGTGGTATGGACCGAGGACTTCCTTCTCCATATACATATGGCCCACGATGATGATCTCCATGCCATCAAGTATCTCCCGCTAAAACTCAAGGGACCAGCTCGGCACTGGTTGAACAGTATGCCCGAAAACTCCATTGGCAGTTGGGAGAACCTGGAAGATGCATTCCTTGACAACTTCCAAGGCACTTATGTCTGCCCTCCGGATGCCGACGACTTAAGCCATATAATCCAACAGCCCGGAGAGTCAGCCAGGAAATTCCGGACTTTGTTCTTAACTAAAAAGAACCAAATCGTTGACTGTATGGATGCCGAAGCCCTAGCAGCCTTTAAGCATAACATCCATGACGAGCGGCTCTCCCGACACCTCGGCCAAGAGAATCCGAAGTCCATGGCAGCCCTTATGACACTCATGACTCGCTTTTGTGCGGGCGAGGATAGCTGGCTAGCTCGTAGAAACAGCACCTCAAGCAAACCTGACACTTCTGAAGCCAGAGATAGTAACGACAAGCCCCGACGCAACAGACACAAGCGTCGAAATAATGGCGATAACACCGAAGACACGGCCGTCAATGCCGGATTCAATGACTCCAATTCCGGTCAGCGGAAAAGCCATTTAAAAGAAACAATCTGGGACCGTCCAGTCTGGACCGCATACTCGATCATCCATGTCAAATCCACGGCATCCCCGATAAACCAGCCAATCACACCAACATAGAATGTTGGGTCTTTAAACAGGCCGGCAAGTTAAATGCCGAAAACAAGGAAAAGGGACCAGAAAGCAATGACGACGAGGAACCCCGGCCACCGAACACAGGGGGGCAGAAGAAGTTTCCTCCCCAAGTTAGAACGGTGAACATGATATACGCTACCCATATCCCCAAAAGGGAGCGGAAGCTCGCACTAAGGGACAACTACGCGATGGAGCTAGTCGCCCCAAAATACAACCCGTGGTCCTCCTGTTCGATCACTTTTGATCGAAGGGACCATCCGACTAGTATCTGTCATGGCAGTTCAGCCGCACTGGTGCTAGACCCTATCATTGACGGATTCCACCTCACACGCGTCCTCATGGACGGTGGTAGTAGCTTGAACCTGCTCTATGAGGATACAGTGTGCAAAATGGGTATTGATCCCTCAAGGATCAAGCCCACCAAAACCACCTTTAAAGGTGCCATACCAGGTGTAGAGGCCTGCTGTACGGGCTCAATCACACTGGAGGTGGTCTTCGGATCCCCGGATAATTTCCGAAGCGAAGAATTAATCTTCGATATTGTCCCCTTCCGTAGTGGTTATCACGCACTGCTCGGACGAACCGCATTCCCTCGTTTCAATGTGGTGCCGCACTATGCCTACCTAAAGCTCAAGATGCCCGGACCTCGCGCTGTTATAACAGTCAATGGAAACACGGAGCGCTCCCTCCGTACGGAGGAGCACACCGCGGCCCTTGCATCAGAAGTACAGAGTAGCTTTCTTAGGCAAAACCTCAATTCGGCAATAAAGCCCCCGGACACTGTCAAGCGAGTCAGAGCTACTCTGCAACAGGACCAAAAGGCTTGCCTAGAGCTCAGCTAGCAATCCGGCTTCCGTCCCAGCCCCAATAAAGTAGTAAAATTCGTGCCGTGCGTACACAAGTACGCACTTAAAATACCATGGGCATGGACGGAGGCACAGCTAGATCATGGTCCATAATGCGGCTCAACCGCTCTTGGATCCGCATACCTTCACTTTTTCTATTTCTTTCATGTTTTTTCTCTTCTCGAGGCCTTTTCTGATAAACCTGCTCATCGGACCCATAGCGGAACGGATACACTAAGAAAGCTAAGGGCTCGGACGTACAAGGGAATACCCAGGTGGTCTCTACTAATGATCGTCATACCTGTTTTAAATACCCGCACGCGGCTCGCTCTTGGTCGTATCATGTTAAATAGCCTTATTTGCTTATTGCACTACTTGTACGCATACACCTTGACGTATTAATCAAATCACAATGAAAAATAAATTGCAGTGTCTTCTTATTGCCTAATTTTTTTCCTTGTCTATTTATTTCCAATTGCACCCGTACATTCTGGTATGCCTTAATTCACCAGGGGCTTCATTGTACCCCATAACACGGCAAGAAAGTCCGAACACTTTTACAGTACAGTTCGGCACCTCAAACTTATAGCATTATATGCATCGACTCTGAATCATGTCTTTGGTCAATAGTTGGGTTGCCTGGCTCCTGTGCTTGCTACCTTATGTTCCGCTCTATCAGCTAGGGTAGTAAAGGGAGAACTACTGCGATTGTGTCCCGGTTCTTTCGGACGAGCACCTTAGTAGAGAAAGCCGAAAACTGACTGTCATGATGTGACGAGAGCTGGTCTGCTGTTCGAGAGGTTATCAAATCGTTAGAGATTTTTTTCCGCTTTATACGAGGAATCGGTCATTATCCGATTAGGCGTGTATAGCGCCCCAACTTCGGCCTTCCGAATACCAGGGGCTACGCCAAAATTTAAAATTATAGAACTCCTATGGCTAAGTGAGGGTGATAAAGCTGTATAGTCCGATTGCCTTGTTCGTTGCGCTAAACACCTCCTTAAAGGACCCAAAAATTGAATAAAGAGTGTTTAGATTTATCCCAACACCCTCAGATTAGCTACGTAAAGGAAGTTTCACGAGTGGCCAACTCTCAGATTTCATAAATGGCCGCACAGGAGGTAAAATTTTAAATAACAAGCATTATATTACATAAAGACCTTGTTCCATATTACAGGACAGGATAAAATAATGCTTTCAGGGGAAAATGATATCCTTGGCACATTGCTCCGCCACAATGAAGGATCCCTCCATGACACTATCATAGTACATCTCGGGCTTGCGGTGCTCCTTGCCCACGGACGGACCCTCGGTCATCAACTTCGTGGCATCCATCTTCGCCCAGTGCATCTTGGCGCGGGCGAAAGCCATCCGCACACCTTCAATGTAGACTGACCACTTGACGGTATCAACCGAGGGAAGGCACTGACCAGCTGCTTCACAAGTCCGAAGTAGCTACTGGGCATGGGATCGGCAGGCCATAGCCGGACTATTAGGTCCTTCATGGCCAGTTCGGTCGCCTTGTGCAGCTCGACCAACTGTTTTAGCTGGTCGCTAAAGGGCACCGGATGTTCTGGTCCAAGGTATTGACACCAGAACAACTTCTCTGTAGAGCTCCCTTCTTTGGCTCAAAAGAACTCTGCAGCATCTGATACGCTGCGCAGCAGATCCGCAAACGCTCCTGGAGAACTCAAAATTCGGGTAAGTAAAAGGAATGTTTCCTTCACATACTTGCTTTGCGTAATAAAAGCCTTACCCGCCGCGATCTTCTTGGCCGCCTGGATTTCCTGGAGGTCACCCTGGGCTTCGGCTCGGGCATCTTGCGCAGTCTGGTGGGCCTTCGCAAGTTCGGACTCTTGAGTCTTAGAATCACGCTCCAAGGACTCGTACTTTTTGACGGCGTCCTGGAGCTCTTGCTGGACCTCGCTGACCCGGGCCTCCTTCTTCTTGCACGCGGCGCGTTCCTTAGCCGCTTTGTCCTCGGCCTCGACCAATGCCTTCTTGAGGGCAGCTACTTCGGCCGCGGCCCCTAATAAAGTTCATGACACTTTAGTCGGTACGAACTTTTCATCCTTCCTAAATATAAAGCATCGGTTAGTGCATACCTTGGCTGTCCTCCAGCAGCTTCTTCACGAGGCCGAGTTCTTCCTTGGCCCGTTCCAGATTCTGCTTCAAGCCAGAGACCTCCGTAGTATGAGCAGCAGCAACCAGCAGCGACGCCTGCTTATTCACATAGACATGTTATGTTAGCCTCCTGCGAAAATTATTCTGATCCTCTGTTTGGTTTTTTTTTCTGAACACCAAACAAAGCATCAGGGGTACTGTCTACAAGGTGATATTCTTTTACAACTACATTACTTATCTCAAAGCCTGTTAGAAGAATAATGCAGGTTTCGGTCAGTCCGTTTTTGGCGGATTGGACTTTCTCAATCACCGTACTCATAAGAGTACGGTGTTCTTCCAGAATGGAAGCGCCTCGTAGCGCTTCCAGCAATCTATCCGGAGCCTCTGGATGGACAGAGGTCACCCGTGGAGGCGGCTTGCCCGCCTCGTTCGGGAGAGGCTGCCTGCCTGAATCCGGAGCCACTTGGGTATCCAGAGCTGTATTCGGCTAAGGGACGAACTAGATGTGGCCCCCATCATCGGGGTCTGTAGGGGTCTTTCCCCCCATGTGTTCGGCAACTGGGGTTTTTTCCTCCGGCATCACCGGAACGGTCTCCCCTTGGCCCAGTATCCTTCGAGACAACACCTCGGTGTTCTCTACGGCCTTGGGGGAGGTGGCCGTTGGAAGGGAACCGTTGTTCATTGCCGACGGGTCCAGCGACCCCTCCGAAGAGGAGGATAGCTCGATGTTGGACTGGGCCAGACTGTAGATGCATGGTCTAGCACATTAAAAAAACGATAAAGTGAAAAGACTGGAAATATTACCGTGTCTAAATACTTACGATTTGGCCAGGGGCTTGACCGTGGGCTCCCACTCCTCACTGCTGTTGGTGGCTACGGCGGAGTAGTCCGGAAGGGAGATTTTTCCCTTCTTGGACGCCTCGGCCTCCCTATGTGTGGAGGCCTTCCTCTTCTTTTTCCCCCAGTAGGGGGAGTGGGTCTTCTCCTCCTGCTCCTCATCGTCTTCGGCGGAGGAGTGCATCTCGGTGTCTTCGTACGTCATGTCCGAAGCACCCTTGCATCGGAGACCATCTCTGGTCCCCTTGGCCGCCTTCTTGGCTTTCTTCTCCGGCACCTATATAAAGCCGAAACAGATCTTCATCAAGAGGCGTTTGAGATCTTTGGGTAGCGGAGCCGACAATCAATCTGCTCCGCTTCTCGCTACCTGTGCCCGAAAGATTGGCACGGAGGCTTAGGTTCGTCCCGCAGATATGCCGGTAAAAGGTATACCTTGCAAACATAAAATAACTTACCGGATTAGCCCGGCATTTTGCACTAAGCCCGCGATCTTCGGACGTGGGCGGTGGTACCTCGCTGGCCTTAAAAAGCACCTTCCAGATGTCTTCGTGTGTCGTATCGAAGCGCTCCAGCAGCATCTGGTGCTTGGCTGGGTCAAACTCCCACAAATTACAAGTCCGGCTCTGGCACGGAAGAATCCGGCGGAAGAGCATAACCTGGACCACGTTGACGAGCTTTATTTTCTTGCTTATCATGTTCTAGGAACATGTCTGGAGCCTAGTCACTTCTTCCGCTGAACCCCAGGCTAAACCCTTCTCTTGCCAGGAGGTGAGCCGCAAGGGGACTCCGGATCGGAATTCGGGGGTCGCCGCCCAGTTGGTACCGCGCGGCTCGGTGATGTAGAACCACCCCGATTTCCACCCCTTTACAGTCTCCACAAAGGAGCCTTCGGGCCAGGTGACATTGGGCATCTTGCCCACCATGGCGCCTCCACACTCCGCTTGTTGGCCGCTCACCACCTTTGGCTTCACATTCAAGGTCTTCAGCCATAGGCCGAACTGAGGTGGGATGCGGAGGAAGGCCTCGCACGCGACAATAAATGCCGAGATGTTGAGGATGGAGTTGGGGGGCAAGTCATGGAAGTCCAGCCCGTAGTAGAACATCAGCCCACGGACGAACGAGTGGAAGGGAAATCCCAGCCCGCGGACGAAGTGGGAGAGAAACACCACCCTTTCTTGGGGCTCCAGGGTAGGGATGATCTGCCCCTTGGCCGGAAGCCGATGAGCGATGTCTTTGGACAAGTACCCGGCCTCTCGGAGCTTCTTGATGTCCTCCTTCTTGATGGAGGAGGCCATCCACTTGCCTCCAGCTCCGGATCCGGACATGATTGGAGTGCTTTTTGGGCGGAAGAGATGGGTGCTTGTGCGCTGGAGCTCGAGAATGAACGAGCAGAGGAAGAAGAGGGCGTGGGTAAAGGAGGGAATCCTTATCCCTTTATAAAGGCAGTAAGAATCATGCGCCTACCCGCTCGCCCTAAAGCTCGCTTATTTCCCAAGCGCTGTGCTGATGGCACGGTTGGGTTACCCATGCCCGCATTGATGAGAATCCCATGATAAGGGGACATGATCTCTACTTTGACAAGACGTGCCGATAAAACTGCGCCTCGAGATATGAAGGGGCAGGATAAAAATGGTTCTAATAAAAACCGGGCCGTGGCGTGATGTCACGCTATGAGTTGTCAACAGATGGGACTCGTGGGATATTATACTCTCTACAGTGGTATGTGGAATTTGTTTTGCAGAGCCGGACATGATTCTTATGTTCAAGATCTACTTTGGAGTATTTAGAGAAGGAACCCGCCTTGCAATGCCGAAGACAATTTGCATGCCGGACTCATCGTCATTAAAGCCTAGTTCAGGGGCTACTGAGGGAGTCCCGGATTAAGGGGTCCTCGGACACCCCGACTATATGCATATGCCGGACTGTTGGGCTATGAAGATACAAGATAGAATACTTCATCCCATGTCTGGATGGGACTCTCCTTTACGTGGAAGGCAAGCTTGGCGGTTAGGATATGAAGATTCCTTTCTCTGTAACCGACTCTGTGGAACCCTAGCCCCCTCCGGTGTCTATATAAGCTAGAGGGTTTAGTCTATAGGACAAGGACAATTAGAATCATAGGCTAGCTTCTAGGGTTTAGCCTCTACGATCTCGTGGTAGATCAACTCTTGTAATACTCATATCATCAAGATCAATCAAGCAAAAAGTAGGGTATTACCTCCATCGAGAGGGCCCGAAACTGGGTAAACATTGTGTCCCCCGCCTCCTGTTACCGTTAGCCTTAGACGCACAGTTCGGGACCCCCTACCCGAGATCCACCGGTTTTGACACCGACACACATCACTATAAGCCTTGCAAGCAATGTAACTAATGAGTTAGTAGCGGGATGATGTATTACGGAACGAGTAAAGAGACTTGCCGGAAACAAGATTGAGCTAGGTATTGAGATACCGAGGATCAAATCACGGGAAAGTAACATACTGATGACAAAGGGAACAACATATGTTGTTATGCGGTTTGATCGATAAAGATCTTCGTCGAATATGTAGGAGCCAATATGAGCATCCAGGTTCCGCTATTGGTTATTGGTGAAGACGTGTCTCGTCATGTCTACATAGTTCTCGAATCCGCAGGGTCCGCATGCTTAACGTTCGGTGACGATCGGTATTATGAGTTTATGTGTTTTGATGTATCGAAGGTAGTTCGGAGTCCCGGATATGATCAGGACATGACGAGGAGTCTCGAAATGGTCAAGACATAAAGATTGATATATTGGATGACTATGTTTGGACTTGGGAAGTGTTCCAGGCAAGTTCGGGCATATACCGGAGTACCGGGGGGTTACCAGAACCCCCGGGGAGTATAATGGGCCTTATGGGCCTTAGTGGAGAAGAGGAGGAGCGGACAAGGCAGGGCCGCATGCCCCCTTCCCCTCTAGTCCGAATTGGACAAGGAGGGGGGCGGCGCCCCCCTTTCCTTCCCCCCTCTCTCCTCCTTCCCCCTTCTCCTACTCCTATTAGGAAAGGAGGAGTCCTACTCCCGGTGGGAGTAGAACTCCCCCCTTGGCGTGCACTCCTCCTGGCCGGCCGCCTACCCCTAGCTCCTTTATATACGGGGGCGGGGGGGCACCCCAACACATACAAGTTGATCATTGATCTTTTAGCCCTGTGGGGTGCCCCCCCTCCACCATAATCCACCTCGGTCATATCGTAGTGGTGCTTAGGCAAAGACCTGCGTCGGTAGCTTCATCAACACCATCATCACGCCGTCGTGCTGACAGTACTCTCCCTCAAAGCTCTACTGGATCATGAGTTCGTGGGACGTCATCGAGCTGAACATGTGCAGATCGCAGAGGTGCCATACGTTCGGTACTTGGATCGGTCGATCGTGAAGATGTACGACTACATCAACCGTGTTTTCATAACGCTTCTGCTTACGGTTTACGACGGTGCGTGGACAACACTCTCCCCTCTCGTTGCTATGCATCACCATGATCTTGCGTGTACGTAGGAGTTTTTTTGAAATTACTACGTTCCCCAACAGTGGTATTAGAGCCATGTTTATGCGTAGATGTTATATGCATGAGTAGAACACAAGTGAGTTGTGGGCAATACAAGTCATACTTCTTACCAGCATGTCATACTTTGATTCAGCGGTATTGTTCGATGAAGCGGCCCGGACCGACATTACGCGTACGCTTACGCGAGACTGGTTCTACCGACGTGCTTTGCACATAGGTGGCTGGCGGGTGTCAATTTCTCCAACTTTAGTTGAATCAAGTGTGGCTACGCCCGGTCCTTGTTGAAGGTTAAAACAGCACTAACTTGATGAAATATCGTTGTGGTTTTGATGTGTAGGTAAGAACGGTTCTTGCTCAGCCCATAGCAGCCACGTAAAGATTGCAACAACAAAGTAGAGGACGTCTAACTTGTTTTTGCAGGTCATGTTGTGATGTGATATGGTCAATACATGATGCTAAATTTTATTGTATGAGATGATCATGTTTTGTAACAGAGTTATCGGCAACTGGCAGGAGCCATATGGTTGTCGCTTTATTGTATGCAATGCAATCGCCCTGTAATTGCTTTACTTTATCACCAAGTGGTAGCGATAGTCGTAGAAGCAATAGTTGGCGAGACGACAATGATGCTACGATGGAGATCAAGGTGTCGCGCCGGTGATGATGGTGATCATGACGGTGCTTTGGAGATGGAGAACAAAGGCACAAGATGATGATGGCCATATCATATCACTTATATTGATTGCATGATGTTTATCCTTTGTGCATCTTATTTTGCTTTGTTTGACAGTAGCATTATAAGATGATCTCTCACTAAATTTCAAGGTATAAGTGTTCTCCCTAAATATGCACCGTTGCCAAAGTTCGTTATGCCGAGACACCACGTGATGACCGGGTGTGATAAGCTCAAACTTCACATACAATGGGTGCAAGCCAGTTTTGCACACGTAGAAATACTCAGGTTAAACTTGACGAGCCTAGCATATGCAGATATGGCCTCGGAACACTGAGACCGAAAGGTCGAACGTGAATCATATAGTAGATATGATCAACATAGTGATGTTCACCATTGAAAACTACTCCATCTCACGTGATGATCGGTTTTGGTTTAGTTGATTTGGATCACGTGATCACTTAGATGATTAGAGGGATGTCTATCTAAGTGGGAGTTCTTAAGTGATATGATTAATTGAACTTAATTTTATCATGAACTTAGTACCTGATAGTATTTTGCTTGTCTATGTTGTTGTAGATAGATGGCACGTGTTTGTGTTCCGTTGAATTTTAATGCGTTCCTTGAGAAAGCAAAGTTGAAAGATGATGGTAGCAATTACACGGACTGGGTCCGTAACTTGAGGATTATCCTCATTGTTGCACAGAAGAATTACGTCCTGGAAGATCCGCTGGGTGCCAGGCCTGCTGCAGATGTAACTGACGATGTTAAGAATGTCTAGCAAAGCAAAGCTGATGACTACTCGATAGTTCAGTGTGCCATGCTTTACGGCTTAGAACCGGGACTTCAACGATGTTTTGAATGTCATGGAGCATATGGGATTGTCGGTGTCAAAACCGGCGGATCTCAGGTAGGGGGTCCCGAACTATGCGCCTAGGCAGATGGTAACAGGAGACAAGGGACACGATGTTTTACCCAGGTTCGGGCCCTCTCGATGGAGGTAAAACCCTATGTCCTGCTTGATTAATATTGATGATATGGGTAGTACAAGAGTAGATCTACCACGAGATCAAGGAGGCTAAACCCTAAAGCTAGCCTATGGTATGATTGTTGTAATGTATGTTGTGTCCTACGGACTAAAGCCCTCCGATTTATATAGACAACGGAGAGGGCTAGGGTTACACAGAGTCGGTTACAATGGTAGGAGATCTACATATCCGTATCGCCAAGCTTGCCTTCCACGCCAAGGAAAGTCCCATCCGGACACGGGACGGAGTCTTCAATCTTGTATCTTCGTAGTCTTGGAGTCCGGCGGACGATGATAGTCCGGCTGTCCGGACACCCCCTAGTCCAGGACTCCCTCAGTAGCCCCTGAACCAGGCTTCAATGATGATAAGTCCGGCGCGCATAATGTTCGGCATTGCAAGGCGGGTTCCTCCTTTGAATAATCCAAAGAAGATCGTGAACACCAGGATAGTGTCCGGCTCTGCAAAACAAATTCCACATTCCACCGTAGAGAGAATAAAATGCACACAAGTTTGATCTGCTGACATATTTTGCGGCATGACGTCACGCCACTACCAGGCCTTTACTTGAATCGTTTTTTATTATACCACCTCAGCACATTTAGCGAAGCGGTTTCCTTGGCACGTCTTGTCGAAGCAGAGATCATGTTCCCCTTATTCCGGGATTCTCATCAATACGGACGTGGGTAACCCAACCGCGCCATTGATGGTGGCGCTTGGGAGATAAGCGAGTTTTACCAGGCCGGTAGGGGACGCATAGTCTTCGCCCGCCTATATATAAGGGATAAGGATTCACCTTTTCACCCACGCCTTCCTCCTCCTTTGCTTATCCACCTCCGCGCACTCAAGCTCCAATGCCCAAGTTCGCGCATCTCATCTCAACCTTCTCCGACCATGTCCGGAGGGGGAGGCAAATGGTTGGCTTCCACCGTTAAGGAGGAGCACATCACCAAGCTGCGCAGCGCCGGATACCTTTCCGGCGATATCGCGCACCGGCTGCCCGACGAGGGGCAGCTCATCCCTACCCCCGGGCCCCATGAGAGGGTCGTTTTCCTTCCCCACTTCCTCCGCGGACTGGGCTTTCCACTTCACTCTTTTGTCCGGGGGCTCATGTTCTACTACGGCCTGGATTTCCACGATCTGGTGCCGAACTTCATCCTCAACATCTCGGCATTTATCGTCGTGTGTGAGGCCCTCCTCTGCATCCAGCCCCACTTCGGCTTGTGGCTCAAGACCTTCAACGTCAAGCCGAAGGTAGTGAAGGGCACGCAGGCGGAGTGCGGAGGCGCCATGTTGGGCAAGATGCCCAACGTCCTCTGGTTCGAAGGGGCCTTCGTGGACTCCGTCAAGGGGTGGCAATCGGGGTGGTTCTACATCACCGAGCGGCGGGACCCTACGTGGGCGGCGGCCCCCGAGTTTAGATCCGGCATCCCCACGCAGCTCACCTCCTGGAAAGAGAAGGGCTTGCTGTGGGGTAGTTCGACGGAGCTGACGGGACTCCGAGCTTGTATCCAGAAGCTGGTGAACAAGAAGCTTAGGCTCGTCGACGTGGTCCAAATCATGCTCGTCCGCCGGATTCTCCCATGCCAAGAACGGGCATTCAATCTGTGGGAGTTCAATCCAGAACAGCACCAGGCGCTGAGTGGGCTCTTCGACCTGACGTCTGAAAGGCGCTGGAGGTGCTGTTTAAGGGCGCCGAAGCTCCCGCATCCGCGACGGAAGATCGCGGATTTCACTCGCAGCATCCGGCTGACGAGGTAAGTGATTCTACCCCTTTACGGGACACTTATTGTAGATATATTAGTTCTAAGAGGGTTTTAGTTTCCCTTTTCCTTTGACAGGAATGGATGAAGAAGGCCGAGCAGCTCGTCTGCCCGGCTCCCATGCCAGAAGACCCAAGGGCACCCGTCTAGCGGGCTGCTGGTTCCGCACCGCGTGGTGCCGGAGAAGAAAACCAAGAAGGTGTACGGGCACTCAAAAGAGTTCCGTTATCGGGCGTCCCGACGACGAGGCGGACTCCTCCCGAAGACGAAGAGGAGGAAAGACTCTCTCCGGAGGGAGAGAGGAAGGAAGGCCTCCCAGCGAGGGAGGCCAAAAGGTCAAGAGGGGAGAACTATTCCCCCGGACAACTCCGCCAACATCGATGTTGGCGACGAGGAGTGGCCTTCAAGGGCCAGGCCTCTGGTGAGATCGTAAGTATTCGGATCCCTGATATGGAATTTCTTTCGTGTCACATAGTGTCCTACCAATGCCGCATATTGCCCGCAGTCCGGCCGATGATGATCTCCCCGCTTCATCGAGCGGGTCGTTGGCCCCGTCGGATGTGGATTCACTTCCGACTGCCTCTACCCCCCGCGCCGATGAGTACGCCGAGGTGGGATCCCGGAAAGGGACCCATCAGGAGGAGGCTCCGAAGGCGCCGCAAGGCAGCCTCCCGGACTTTGCGTCGGACTCTACGCCGGAACCTGCAATGGTTCCAGAGTCCGGCAGGCGGCCCCTTCGAAAGAAGGGCAAGACCATGACACCGGCGGCCTCCGTCCAACTGGAGGCGCCGGACCACTTGCTGGAGGTGCTCAAAGGCGCCTCCATCGAGGAAGAACACCACACTGTTATGAGTGCGGTGATTCAGAAGGTCCAGCTCACCAAGAGCGGGCTGACCGAAGCCTGCAGTAGCCTTCTAACAGGCTTTGAGGTAAGAAGTTAAAATTGTGTAATGTAGTACCGCATAGACAGTAGCCCCTGATGCTCGGTTCGGTGTTCGGAAAGAAAAGCCGGACTGAGGATCTAATAAGATATTCGCAGGTTGCTAATAAAGTATGTCAATATGGGTTTGCAGGCTGTGTTGCTGACCTCTGCCGCACTGACTGCGGAGGTTGGTGCATTAAAGCAAGAACTCGAGCGGTCCGAGCGAGAGCTCGGCCATGCCAAGAGGCAGCTCGAGGACAAAGAAGGTGAGTGGCACCCCTTTGAATTTTTACCTTACAGAAAAGGATTTTGGTTGCAATAAAATTAACAAGGATAATATGGGTATTGCAGGGGCCACAAACGAGGTGGCAGCCCTGAAGGAGGCTGTGTCATGACGAACGCAGGCGGATCTGAACGGGCAGAGCGAGAAAAGCAAGAGCGCAATTGGCGGCGGTCGGCAAGAGCTCCGGGCTCTCATGGAGAAGCATGAGAGCTTGGGCGCGACTCAAGACTCGAGAGTCGAGCTTGCCTCGGCTCTCGAAAGTGCAAAGTCCGCCAAGGCCGAGGCCCGTAAGGCCCTTCAGGAGGTGGAAGATGTGAAGAAGATAGCGGCGGGTAAGGCATTTTTCATGCAAAGCAAGCATGTTAATGTAAACTACCTGACACTTACCCGCATTCGGAGCTCTCCAGGGGCATTTGCAGATCTGCCGCGTAGTGTGTCCGATGCCGCCGCATTCTCTTGTGGCGAGGAGGGAGCTCAGCGGAGAAGGTCTTACGGTCTCGATGACGAGGCCGGCCATCCGTGCCCCCAAGCGACCAGGTGAGCAGTGGTCGAACTCCACAAGGTAGCTGAGGAGGCCATGAAGGGCCTTATAGTCCGGCTGTGGCCTGGACAGGCCATGCCTAGGAGCTACTTCGGCCTCGTGCGGCGGCTGGTGGATGCGTGGCCCTGGGTGGAGGTCATCAAGCGCTCCGTCTGTATTGAGGGTGCTTGTCGGGCCCGCACAAAGGTGCACTGGGGCAGGCTGGATGCGGAGAGGCTTCTTATAGACCCGCCGCCACCGGGCAAGGAGTATCGTACGCCCGAAATGTATTATAAAACTGTCCTGAAGGGAGCCCGCGATATTGCGGATGAATGCCCTAGAGATGTAATCTTTGAGTAAACTCGCTATGTATTATCCTGTGCGATGAAAACTTTGTTCATGTGCGCTTTAAGCAACGCTTGTTTAATTTAAAATATTACCTTCTGTGTGGCCGTTTATAAAATTTGAGAGATGGCAAGTCGTTGGCTTCAACCCCCAAGCCGCAAGTGCTGGGGTGTTCGGGATAACTTGAGCACTCTTGTTCCCATTTTTGGGTCCATCTAGGGAGGCGCTCAACACAACAAACAAGGCAACCGGACTTATAATGCTTGAACACTCTCACTTAGCCATAGAATTCTATAATTTTAAATTTCGGCGAAGCCCCTAGTATTCGGAAGACCGAATTCGGGGCGCTATCCACGCCTTCGTCGGACATTATCCGGAACTTCGCTCGAAGCGGCGTGAGTCTTTAAGGACCCGAAAAGACCTCTCGAACAGCGACCAGTCTCTCGCCTTATCATGCCGGTCAGTTTTAGCTTTCTCCACTCAGGCGCTCGCCCAGCTCAACCGGGGCGCAATCGCAGTGGTTCTCCCAGTGCCACCTTAGCCGACGGAACGGAACGTAAGGCACCAAAACGTGGGAGCCGGGCAAACCCAACTATTGACCCAAGACATGATTCAGAGCTGATTCATATAATGCTAAAAGTTCGGGGTGCCGCACTTGTGAAAGTGTTCGGACTTATCACACCATAATGTGGGGAACATAAGCCCCTGGTGTATTAGGCCGTACCAAAATATACGGGTGCAAGATGCATGTAATGGACATATATATGTAATAACAGGCAAAAAGGTGTTGCATCATTTATTAAAGAAAGTCTGCTATGAGTGCGGACTGATACAAATAGTGCGGTAAGCAAGGGTTTTGGACTAGTTAAACATGTCCCCCTCCAGGGATGAGCTGCGGACTTGGTGTATATAATCAAATTTAATGCTCGTAATTGAGACCACCTAAGTGTTCGTCGCCACATTCTTTCTTCCCCGGCTGTTGCATCATGAGTTCGGTAGGTTCACCGCCGGACAGGGCCTCTGGCTAAGGGAGTCCTGTGTATACAAAAAAGGAAAATAATAATAAGAAAGAGTGGCACACTTGCGAGCCCCTGGTGTGGTCGAGCCGCACTCTGGGTCCATTGTGGTCGTGCCCCTTCCCCTACGCCCATGGTATCTCCAAAGCGTAATGATGTACGCGGAGGGTTGTTCTTGTGATCATGCGAGGGCGGGGGTTAGGGACGCATTGCTACGCGTGCTCGGATTGTGCCAGGTGGTCTTGGTTGGTGTTGCTTCGGGCGCGTTTGGCTGTATCCGGCCGTTTAACGGCCGGACTCGAAAATTGCCTTAAAAGGCTGCTCTGTACTTCTGCCGCGAGAGCCGCTGTATGGTCCTCCATTCGGAGGGAGCGTTCCGTATTTCCGTTGACCGTGATGACTCCACGAGGGCCTGGCATCTTGAGCTTGAGGTATGCATAATGCGGCACCGCGTTGAATTTTGCAAACGTGGTTCGTCCGAAAGCGAGCATGATAGACGCCGCGAATGGGACTATGTCAAAGATTAACTCCTCGCTCGGAAATTATCCGGGATCCGAAGACCACTTCGGTGTGGTGAGCTGTACAATTGGCCTCCACACCTGGTATGGCGCCTTTAAAGGTTGTCTTTGTAGGTTTAATCCTTGAGGGTCTATGCCCATCTTGCGCCTTTGTATCTGATAAAGCAGGTTGAGCTCTGCCGCCGTCCATCGGACTCTCGTGAGGTGAAATCCATCGACGATTGGGTCTAAAACCAATGCGGCGAATCCGCCATGGTGGATGCTGGTCGGATGGTCTCTTCGATCGAAAGTGATCGGACAAGAGGACCATGGGTTGAACTTCGGGGCGACTGGCTCCATAGCGTATACGTCCCTTACTGCACGCTTCCTCTCCCTCTTGGGTATATGGGTTGCGTAAATCATGTTCACCGTCCGCACTTGTGGGGGGAAACCCTTCTGTCCTCTATTGTTCAGCGGTCAGGTCTCTTCCTCGTCGTCGCTGTTTAGCCCCTTATCATTGTTTTCGGCAATTAACTTGCCTGCCTGCTTGAACACCCAGCAATCTCTGTTGGTGTGATTAGCTGGCTTTTCAGGGGTGCCATGTATCTGGCATAAGCGGTCGAGTATTCGGTCCAAATTGGACGGACCCGGAGTGGTTCTTTTGAATGGCTTCTTCCGCTGACCGGGTTTGGAGCCTTGGAATCCGGCGTTGACTGCCGTATCCTCCTTGTCTTCGCCATTAATGCGGCGTTTATTTTTGCTTCGACGCGACCTGCCATTGTGGTCTTTAGTATCCGGACTGCCAGAATTTTTACTGAGGTTATTGCTGCGAGCTAGCCAGCTATCCTCTCCAGCATAAGCGGGTCATTAATGATGTGAGGGCTGCCATGGATTTGGCTTTTCTGTTCAGTGCGGGCTAGCCACTCGTCTCGGATGTTGTGTTTGAAGGTTGCGAGGGCCTCTGCATCCGGACAGTCGACGATTTGGTTTTTCTTTGTCAAGAATCATGTCCAGAATTGTCTGGCCGATTCATCTGGCTGCTGAATTATGTGGCTTAGGTCATCGGCGTCGGTGGCCGCACATCGTGCTCAGAAGTTGTCGAGGAATGCGGCTTCGAGTCTGCCCAACACCCAATTGACTCTGCGGGCAAGCTATTAAGCCAATGCCGAGCTGGTCCTTTAAGCTTGAGTGGGAGATACTTGATGGCATGGAGATGGTCGCGCGGGCCATATGGATGTGAAGGAGATAATCTTGATCCAAACCGCGAAGTCTGTTGTGCCATCGTAGGATTCGATGTTTACGGGTTTAAACCCTTGAGGATTTGATGATCCATTACTTCGTCGGTGAAGCATAAGCGGGTGTCGGCGCCTCTATATTGAGCAATATCACGGCGTAGCTCGAGAGGCGTTATGCGCTATGTTCGGTCCGGCGGAGTTATTGTATCTGGCGCGACGGTATTAAATGCGTGGGTCGTGGGCGCCCTCGTGATCCGTAGATGGATCTGGATTGCCTTGCTTTGTCCTCAATACATCTCGCAAGTCCGCGCGTTCCCTCTTAACCGTACTTTTGGAGCGATGCCGAGTGCAGTCTTGGTGGAGGGCCTGGATGCCTCTCTGTCGCGACCACGGGGTGGTCGGTCGCCGTATCGTGCGTTGGTGATGAAGGTATGTATGCCTCCTCCTCTAATCGGGGAGCAACTTGCGTCTTAGGTAGCTTTTGGAGGCGTTCGAGTTTATACTCTTGACGCGAGGACCTCGGTCCATCGATCGGCCAGCAGAGTCTGATCAGCTTGAAGCTGCTGCTGCTTTTCTTTAGGCTATTTGTCGTGGCGATAAGCTTGCATTTAAAACGCTCTTGTTCGACGGGATCCTCGGGCATAGCCGAATTCGTGCGTCGTTGAGGCTTGCCTCATCTTGGAGGAGGTATATAGTTATAGTCCTCGACCTCTTAAATGCCGCCCTCTCGTGAGGGCTTGCTTCGCATCCTCCTGCGCTGAGTCTTCTTTGGAGGGATTATCTTCGACACTCTCTGGGTATTATTATCTCTGTGCGGAATCTCCATTCTTGCTGTGGCGGGATTTAGGCGGCGCCCGGCCGGCCTTGGCGCTTGGGCTGTTTCTTTAAGGAATCTGCCTCCGCTTCTTCTTCGCCGTCCCCATCTTTTGGGGTGTCCACCATGTATATGTCGTATGACGAGGTGGTCTTCGGTGCCTGTGGCGCTGGTTCCTATTCGTCTCGGCATCGTCGTCCATAGCGTCGATGTCTTCGGAGTCGTAGTCTAGCATGTCGGTTAGGTCGTCGACAGTGGCTACAAAGTGGGTGGTGGGCGGGCTCTGAATTTCTTCGTCGTCCGTATCCCAACCATCCTGGCCATAATCCGACCAGGACTCTCCGGATAGCGAGAGATGCTTTAGTAAATTTAGGATGTCGCCAAAGGGCGAGTGTTGGAAGATGTCCGCGGCGGTGAATTCCATAACCGGCGCCCAATCAGATTCGATTGACAGGGGCGTGGGAGGTCCGAAGTCCGGTAAGGAGTCCGGCGCCTCGGAGTCACGAGCTTCGCGAGGGACAAGGTTAGTGTTCGGCTCCATCGCCGTGGAAATTGAAGCCCCCGAGGCGGTGTCCAACCACCGGTCCTCGATCTGGGCGATCGGCTCCGGATTAAGGGTCGGGCCGGATTCTTGTCGACCACCAAGGCACCGTTGGCGGCGAGCTAGATCATGCCCATCGTAACAACTGCGCGCACGCTTAGGCGTGCTCGAGCCGTCGAAGGTCAAGTCCCGCGATGTCGGCCGTGAAGTTTAGGCTTCGAATCGACTGGCGGCCGGGCGTAGCTTCGATCTGCTCCAGATGGCCAAGTGAATTAGCCCGCAGTGCAAAGCCGCCGAACACGAAGATCCGTCCGGGGAGAAAAGTCTCACCCTGGACAGCATTGTTGATTGAAGAAGCCATCGCGCCTATCGGTGGCGACAGAGGAACTCTCAATGAAAGCACCAATGTCGGTGTCAAAACCGGCGGATCTCGGGTAGGGGTCCCGAATCTATGCGCCTAGGCGGATGGTAACAGGAGACAAGGGACACGATGTTTTACCGAGTTCGGGCCCTCTCGATGGAGGTAAAACCCGGCGTCTGCTTGATTAATATTGATGATATGGGTAGTACAAGAGTAGATCTACCACGAGATCAAGGAGGCTAAACCCTAAAGCTAGCCTATGGTATGATTGTTGTAATGTATGTTGTGTCCTCTCAGACTAAAGCCCTCCGGTTTATATAGACACCGGAGAGGGCTAGGGTTACACAGAGTCGGTTACAATGGTAGGAGATCTACATATCCGTATCGCCAAGCTTGCCTTCCACGCCAAGGAAAGTCCCATCCGGACAAGGGACGGAGTCTTCAATCTTGTATCTTCGTAGTCTTGGAGTCCGGCGGACGATGATAGTCCGGCTGTCCGGACACCCCCTAGTCCAGGACTCCCTCAGGGATGTTCTAGGAGTTGAAGTTAATATTTCAAGCAAATGCCGAGATTGAGAGATATGAAGTCTCGAGTAAGTTCTATAGTTGCAAGATGGAGGAGAATAGTTACATCGGTGAACATATACTAAAATGTGCAGGTATAATAATCACTTGATTCAACCGGGAGTTAATCTTCACGATGATAGTGCCATTGACAGAATTCTTCAATCACTGCCACCAAGCTACAAGAGCTTCGTGATGAACTATAATATGCAAGGGATGAACAAGACAATTTCCGAGCTCTTCGCAATGCTAAAGGCTGTGGAGGTAGAAATCAAGAAGGAGCATCAAGTGTTGATGGTCAACAAAACCACCAGTTTCAAGAAAAAGTGTAAAGGGAAGAAGAAGGGAAATTTCAAGAAGAACGGCAAACAAGTTGCCACTCAGGAGAACAAACCCAAGCCTGGACCTAAGCCTGAAAGTGAGTGCTTCTACTATAAAGGGACTGGCCACTGGAAGCGGAACTGCCCCAAGTATTTGGCGGATAAGAAGGACGGCAAGTTGAACAAAGGTATATGTGATATACATGTTATTGATATGTACCTTACAAGAGCTCGCGATAGCACTGGTATTTGATCTTGGTTACATTGCTAATATTTGCAACTCGAAACAGGGACTACGGATTGAGTGAAGATTGGCTAAGGACAAGGTGACGATGCGCGTGGGAAATGGTTCCAAAGTCGATGTGATCGCCGTCGGCATGCTACCTCTACATCTACCTTCGGGATTAGTTTTAGACCTGAATAATTGTTATTTGGCGCCAGCGTTAAGCATGAACATTATATCTGGATCTTGTTTTATGCGAGACGGTTATTCATTTAATCTGAGAATAATGGTTGTTCTATTTATATGAGTAATATCTTTTATGGTCATGCACCCTTAAAGAGTGGTCTATTTGTCTTGAATCTCGATAGTAGTGATACACATATTCATAATGTTGAAGCCAAAAGATGCAGAGTTGATAATGATAGTGCAACTTATTTGTGGCACTGTCGTTTAGGTCATATTGGTGTAAAGTGCATGAAGAAACTCCATACTGATGGACTTCTGGAATCACTTGATTATGAATCACTTCGTACTTGTGAACCATGCCTCATGGGCAAGATGACTAAAATGCCATTCTCTGGAACAATGGAGCGAACAACAGATTTATTGGAAATCATACATACCGATGTATGTGGTCCAATGAATATTGAGGCTCCCGGTGGGTATCGTTATTTTCTCACCTTCACAGATGAATTGAGCAGATATGGGTATATCTACTTAATGAAACATAAGTCTGAAACATTTGAAAAGTTCAAAGAATTTCAGAGTGAAGTGGAAAATCATCGTAACAAGAAAATAAAGTTTCTATGATCTGATCATGGAGGAGAATATTTGAGTTACAAGTTTGGTTTACATTTGAAACAATGCGGAATAGTTTCGCAACTCACACCATCCGGAACACAACAACGTTGTGACCGAACGTCGTAATCGTACTTTACTAGATATGGTGCGATCTATGATGTCTCTTACTGATTTACCACTATCGTTTTGGGGTTATGCTTTAGAGATAGCTGCATTCACGTTAAATAGGACATCATCGAAATCCGTTGAAACGACGCCTTATGAACTATGGTTTGGGAAGAAACCAAAGTTGTCGTTTCTTAAAGTTTGGGGCTGTGATGCTTATGTGAAAAAGCTTCAACCTGATAAGCTCAAACCCAAATCGAAGAAATGTGTCTTCATAGGATACCCAAAGGAGACTGTTGGGTACACCTTCTATCACAGATCCGAAGGCAAAACATTCGTTGCTAAGAATGGATCCTTTCAAGAGAAGGAGTTTCTCTCGAAAGAAGTGAGTGGGAGGAAAGTAGAACTTCATGAGGTAACTGTACCTGCTCCCTTATTGGAAAATAGTTCATCACATAAACCGGTTTCTGTGACACCTACATCAATTAGTGAGGAAGCTAATGATATTGATCAAGAAACTTCAAATCAAGAACTACCGAACCTCGTAGGTCAACAAGAATAAGATCCACGCCAGAGTGGAACGGTAATCCTATTCTGGAGGTCATGTTACTTGACCATGGCCAACCTATGAACTATGAGGAAGCGATGATGAGCCCAGATTCCGCAAAATGGCTTGAGGCCATGAAATCTGAGATGGGATCCATGTATGAGAACAAAGTGTGGACTTTGGTTGACTTGCCCGATGATCAGCAAGCCATCAAGAATAAACGGATCTTTAAGAAGAAGACTGACGCTGACGGTAATGTTACTGTCTACAAAGCACAATTTGTTTCAAAAGGTTTTCGACAAGTTCAAGGGGTTGACTACGATGAGACTTTCTCACCCGTAGCGATGCTTAAGTCTGTCCGAATCATGTTAGCAATTGCCACATTTTGTGATTATGAAATTTGGCAAATGGATGTCAAAACTGCATTCCTGAATGGATTTCTGGAAGAAGAGTTGTATATGATGCAACCAGAAGGTTTTGTAGATCCAAAAGGTGCTAACAAGGTGTGCAAGCTCCAGCGATCCATTTATGGACTGGTGCAAGCCTCTCGGAGTTGGAATAAACGTTTTGATAGTGTGATCAAAGCATATGGTTTTATACAGACTTTTGGAGAAGCCTGTATTTACAAGAAAGTGAGTGGGAGCTCTGTAGCATTTCTACTACTATATGTAGATGACATATTATTAATCAGAAATGATATAGAATTTCTGGATAGCATAAAAGGATACTTGAATAAGAGTTTTTCAATGAAAGACCTCGGTGAAGCTGCTTATATATTGGGCATCAAGATCTATAGAGATAGATCAAGGCGCTTAATTGGACTTTCACAAAGCACATACCTTGATAAAGTTTTGAAAAAGTTCAAAATGGATCAAGCAAAGAAAGGGTTCTTTCCTGTGTTACAAGGTGTAAAGTTGAGTCAGACTCAATGCCCGACCACTGCAGAAGATAGAGAGAAAATTAAAAATGTTCCCTATGCTTCAGCCATAGGCTCTATCATGTATGCAATGTTGTGTGCCAGACCTGATGTGTGCCTTGCTATTAGTTTAGCAGGGAGGTACCAAAGTAATCCAGGAGTGGATCACTGGACAATGGTCAAGAACATCCTGAAATACCTAAAAAGGACTAAGGATATGTTTCTCGTTTATGGAGATGACAAAGAGCTCGTCGTAAATGGTTACGTCGATGCAAGCTTTGACATTGATCCGGACGATTCTAAATTGCAAACTGGATACGTGTTTATATTAAACGGTGGAGCTGTCAGTTGGCATAGTTCTAAAGAAAGCGTCATGGCAGGATCTACATGTGAAGCGGGGTACATAGCTGCTTCGGAAGCAGCAAATGAAGGAGTCTGGATGAAGGAGTTCATATCCGATCTAGGTGTCATACCTAGTGCATCGGGTCCAATGAAAATCTTTTGTGACAATACTGGTGCAATTGCCTTGGAAAAGGAATCCAGATTTCACAAGAGAACCAAGCACATCAAGAGACGCTTCAATTCCATCTGTGACCAAGTCCAGGTGGGAGACATAGAGATTTGCAAGATACATACGGATCTGAATGTTGCGGACCCGTTGACTAAGCCTCTCTCATGAGCAAAACATGATTAGCACCAAGACTCCATGGGTGTTAGAATCATTACTGTGTAATCTAGATTATTGACTCTAGTGCAAGTGGGAGACTGAAGGAAATATGCCCTAGAGGCAATAATAAAGTTATTATTTATTTCCTTATTTCATGATAAATGTTTATTATTCATGCTAGAATTGTATTAACCGGAAACATAATACATGTGTGAATACATAGACAATATGGTGTCACTAGTATGCCTCTACTGGACTAGCTTGTTGATCAAAGATGGTTAAGGTTTCCTAACCATAGACATGAGTTGTCATTTGATAAACGGGGTCACATCATTAGGAGAATGATGTGATTGACTTGACCCATTCCGTTAGCTTAGCACTTGATCGTTTTAGTTTACTGCTATTGCTTTCTTCATGACTTATACATGTTCCTATGACTATGAGATTATGCAAATCCCGATTACCAGAGGAACACTTTGTGTGCTACCAAACATCACAACATAACTGGGTGATTATAAAGGTGCTCTACAGGTGTCTCCGATGGTACTTATTGAGTTGGCATAGATCGAGATTAGGATTTGTCACTCCGATTGTCGGAGAGGTATCTCTGGGCCCTCTCGGTAATGCACATCACTATAAGCCTTGCAAGCAATGTAACTAATGAGTTAGTTACGAGATGATGTATTACGGAACGAGTAAAGAGACTTGCCGCAAACAAGATTGAGCTAGGTATTGTGATACCGACGATCGAATCTCGGGCAAGAAACATACCGATGACAAAGGGAACAACGTATGTTGTTATGCGGTTTGACCGATAAAGATCTTCGTAGAATATGTAGGAGCCAATATGAGCATCCAGGTTCTGCTATTGGTTATTGACCGGAGACGTGTCTCGGTCATGTCTACATAGTTCTCGAACCCGTAGGGTCCGCACGCTTAACATTCGGTGACGATCGGTATTATGAGTTTCTGTGTTTTGATGTACCTAAGGTAGTTCGGAATCCCGGATATGATCGCGGACATGAAGAGGAGTCTCGAAATGGTCGAGACATAAAGATCGATATATTGGATGACTATGTTTGGACTTCGGAAGTGTTCCGGGCAAGTTCGGGCATATACCGGAGTACCGGGGGGTTACCGGAACCCCCCGGGGAGTATAATGGGCCTTATGGGCCTTAGTGGAGAAGAGGAGGAGCGGCCAAGGCAGGGCCACGCGCCCCCTCCCCCTCTAGTCCGAATTGGACAAGGAGGGGGCAGCGCCCCCCTTTCCTCCCCCCCCCCCCTCTCTCTCCTCCTTCCCCCTTCTCCTACTCCTATTAAGAAAGGAGGAGTCCTACTCCCGGTGGGAGTAGAACTCCCCCCTTGGCGTGCACTCCTCCTAGCCGGCCGCCTCCCCCCCTAGCTCCTTTATATACGGGGGCAGGGGGCACCCTAAGACACACAAGTTGATCATTGATCGTTTAGCCCTGTGCGGTGCTCCCCTCCACCATAATTCACCTCGGTCATATCGTAGCGGTGCTTAGGCAAAGCCCTGCGTCGGTATCTTCATCAACACTGTCATCATGCCATCATGCTGACGAACTCTCCCTCGAAGCTCTACTGGATCATGAGTTCGTGGGACGTCATAGAGCTGAACGTGTGCATATCGCGGAGGTGCCGTACGTTCGGTACTTGGATCGATCGATCATGAAGACGTACGACTACATCAGACGCATTGTCATAACGCTTCCGCCTACGGTCTACGAGGGTACGTGGACGACACTCTCCCCTCTTGTTGCTATGCATCACCATGATCTTGCGTGTACGTAGGAAATTTTTTCAAATTACTACGTTCCCCAACAGAGGCTTACTAGGGACACTATGTTTTGTCTATGTATTCACACATGTACTAAGTTTCCGGTTAATACAATGCTGGCATGAATAATAAACATTTATCATTAAATAAGGAAATAAATAATAACTTTATTATTGCCTCTAGGGCATATTTCCTTTAGGCTCAGCGCGGATGGTAGGTGGATGTGGCGGCCGGGCGCCTCGCTGGTGGTGGGTGGCTCGCCGGAGTTGGGCTCCGGCGGCGGCGCGGGAGGCTATGGTCGTTTCTTTTTTATAGGAGGAAGAAAGAGGGGAAGAAGAGATGCATCCGACAGGTGGGGCCTTGGGCCAGCTCAGCGAGTTATCCACATAGGCAAGCCATGCCAGCCCGACCAGTGGGGCCGAGTTGTCTGTTTCGCAATTTTCGCGAGCAAATAAGACAATTAGTGCTCCGTGTTATGTATTGGGCGCACTTTTGGTGGTTTCTTGTGCCCTGGCTTGAATGTGGTACCAAGATATTACCCTAGCCCCAAGTGTGGTGGTTTTGAGTAAATAACTCTCAAATCAAATATTATAGCCCTATTATGATATACTACAACATTGGTTGCTCTAGCACTCAAGTTCTCTGTGGTTCAGTTAAATAGTTGCTTAACACTTATTATTGCTACTATTTCAAATACGATTTTCTAGCAGTCGTATCGTGCTTTAGATATGCCTGCATCTATCCTGGTACGTGCAATTGGTCCGATCATTTTTATTACCATGTTTGCCATTTTTAGTTTTTCTATTAAGCATTCCATCTATATGTTTTTGCCATGATAATTGACTTTCCTGTGTTCAGATGCATCATCTAACACTTCTAGGCATAGCTGCCTCCCATGTCGGCCCGCTCGAGGATGACCAAGCACTGACAGTCGAGGGCTTCGACCATGCCTTTAAGGACAACAGTGACAACCAAGGACAACCAGTCACACGACACCATTTTTCAAATATTGTTTCACCCCGTAGCAATGCACATGTATTTAGCTAACTGCGCTCACGCACATCATGCCACGCAACTCAGATGGACTCAACCCACTATGGCCAAGGCCTAAACTTAATGCACCCAAAGACCCAATTTTGGCCATGCCCTAAGCCTGCTCTCCTTTCTTCTTCAACATCCGCTTCCCAGTAAGCACCAATCCTGCTGACCCCCTAAAAAAGCACCAATCCTGATGGCTTTGGTGAAACACAGACAGAGTGACAAAAGCAAACATAGACAATGATATAGTTCTGCGTTTGTATGAAGGCTTGAAGCTGGTCAATCGGCCGGGATGCAACAATGTTCTTGTACTCATGGATAATATCATAGTGGTTCTAGCTCTTAATCAAGACGAATGATGCTTGATGATTGCAGTCCCTATTATAGAAGGTTGTCGATGAGATTTAAGTGAGTTCGGAAAGGCTTGTGTCGAGTTTTGTAACAGGAAACCTAATGTAGTAGCGCATGTGCTAGCTAGTTGAGGTCGTAAAAACCAGCCTTCGGTTTGGTTTGATTCACTCGATGTAGCTATGATTTGAGTTTAATAAGGCTAGCCATGATGGTCTCCTCCTCGAGAAAAAAATTAGTTCTACATTCGTGAACAAACATACAACAAGGAGACACCACGACTGAGGTAACATCCATTTTACTTGGTACTGGAACAAACTCACAAAAGGCTCACAAAGGGTGTCGAACAGAGAAAAGCCACAAAGTTCTACAAACGGTTCAAGCCATTATGACAGTGTGCCGTCTTTTGTCATGTCATCCGCCATATCTAGCTATCTTCGCTGATATTCCTTCTCCACCATGGCCCTTTCTAGTTTCGAATGTGACTCCCTTCACCGATCTTCCTTCTCCATGATGGGCGTTTCTAGTTTCAAATGTCACTCCCTTCACTGATCTTCCTTCTCCATCACGGGCGTTTCTAGTTTCGAACCACACTCCTTGTCATAGTGACTACGTATGACCATATATGCAAGTGCTGAAACCAAGCCAAAGTCAAGAAAACCATTGCATATTTTTAATCCTCAAAAATAGCACCTATAGGACAGTTAGATGAGATACAAAAATACATCAACTCATGTAAAAGACAAAAGGAAAAGAAGAGCATGTGTGTGTGTGTTAGGAAGAGGATTTTCTATCATAGCTTACCATGGAAATAGCTATCAGAACTGTTGATGCCCACCTCTTGATTTGAACCATCAGCTTGGTGTGGTACCACGTCCCTCCCATTAATTGAATTATTGGTGGTGAATGGCAGAACACCAATTGATCACTTTATGCCTTTTGCACTGACAAAGGCCCGCGCCGTGTGACCCTGGTCCATGTGGTCCATGTGGTCCTCTGAATAGCCATCACGTGCATGTTTATCGGAGGTTCCACATACTATCACAAGTATAGACAATTAGGTTCCATTGTACGGGCAATGTTACAGCCACCGTTTTGCACGCACGTGACGCCCGTCGTCGTCTGCGTGCATGTTGGACCCGTCTAGCGATGCGGTTCCACATGCCATCCTCAATCGATCCTAGAGCAACCAAGTGAGGAATCTGCATGGTCTGTTTCGGTTCAAACTGGTCCATCTGTTGGTACACATTGTGTACTTCCTGTTGCAATTAACCATGCCAATGATGTCGATCGATCAGTTTGAATTTGTACCTGAGCTACATCTATTCCTATACATGTACTACTCCTGGTGAACCTCATTCGTGTGGCAGAAATGGTTTGGCACGGTTCCAAACAACAGATAAAAGAGGTCAGAAGTTCCTGTTGAGCAATTACAGATATACTTCTGCAATTTCCACAAATTCAATCTCAGAACAAAAGCGCAAATAGAGTGAACCAAAGTTTGTCATAAAACTCATTTGTTTAGCCCTTGGTAGTTTCACGCTCAAGCTAAATTTGTCATAAAAATCATCTTGGAGCACAATTGTGCCCTTTTTAAGTTAAAAAATATTGGTTTTTACTGCTCAAAATATTCTGAAATTTGTGTGTGTGCATACTTATAATTGTAGTATGGTTGTGTGAAATTTCAACAATATAAATCACTCCTAGCCTGACACACATCTAGATTCCATCCAGCTCCGGGAAGATGGGACGTCGGTACCAACTCCCTCCTATCTCCTCATGGCGACCAACACCCTCCTATCAGTTCTTTCGTCAAGACTCATTCGGCACCATCCTTGAATTTGACAGTTCTTTCGTGATGACTTGTTCGGCACCACCCTTGGATATGACAGTTCTTTCATGAAGACTCTTTCAACACCACCCTTGGATTTGGCAGTTCTTTTGTGATGACTTGTTCGGCACCACCCTTGGATTTGACGGTTCTTTCATGAAGACTCGTTCGACACCACCCTTCGATTTGACGGTTCTTTTGTGAATTGTCGTTCGGCATCACCCTTGGATTTGACGGTTCTTTGATGATTCACAAGTGTAGGGGATCTATCGTAGCCCTTCTGATAAGTAAGAGTGTCGAACCCAACGAGGAGCAGAAGGAAATGATAAGCGGTTTTCAGTAAGGTTTTCTCTGCAAGCACTGAAATTGTAGGTGATAGATAGTTTTGTGATAAGATAAATAGTAACGAGTAACAAGTAAATAAAGTAAACAAAGCGCAGCAAGGTGGCCCAATCCTTTACGTACCAAAGGATAAGCCTGGAGAATTTCTAATAATGAGAAAGGAGCTCCCGAGGACACATTGGGAATTATCGTCAAGCTAGTTTTCATCACGTTCATATGATTCGCGTTCGGTACTTTGATAATTTGATATGTGGGTGGATCGGTACTTGGGTACTGCCCTAACTTGGACAAGCATCCCACTTATGATTAACCCCTATTGCAAGCATCCGCAACTAAAAAATAAGTATTTAGGTAAACCTAACCACACCATTAAACATATGGACCCATATCAGCCCCTAACGAAGCAACGCATAAACTAGGGTCTAAGCTTCTGTCACTCTAGCAACCCATCATCTACTTATTACTTCCCCATGCCTTCCTCTAGGCCCAAATAATGGTGAAGTGTCATGTAGTCGATGTTCACATAACACCACTAGAGGAAAAGACAACATACATCTCATCAAAATATCGAACGAATACCAAATTCACATGACAACTAATAGCAAGACTTCACCCATGTCCTCAGGAACAAACGTAACTACTCACAAAGCATATTCATGTCCATAATCAGAGGAGTAATAATATGCATAAAGGATCTGAACATATGATCTTCCACCAAGTAAACCAATTAGCATCAACTACGAGGAGTAATCAACACTACTAGCAACCCACAGGTACCAATTTGTGGTTTTGATACAAGATTGGATACAAGAGATGAACTAGGGTTTTGAGAGGAGATGGTGTTGGTGAAGATGTTGATGGAGATTGACCCCCTCCCGATGAGAGGATCGTTGGTGATGACATTGGTGATGATTTTCCCCTCCCGGAGGGACGTGTACCCGGCAGAACAGCTCCGCCGGAGCCCTAGATTGATTCCGCCAAGGTTCCGCCTCGTGGCGGCGAAGTTTCGTCCCGTAAGCTTGCCCACGATTTTTTCCAGGGTAAAAGTGATGATATAGCAGAAGATGGACACCGGAGGCCCACCAAGGGGCCCAGGAGATAGGGGCGCGCCCCCTATCTCCTAGACAGGGTGTGGGCCCCCTGGCATATTTCTTTCGCTCAGAAATTCTTATTAATTCCAAAAGGTTGTTTCGTGGAGTTTTAGGACTTTTGGAGCTGTGCAGAATAGGCTTCCAACATTTGCTCCTTTTCCAACCAGAAATCCAGCTGTCGGCATCCCCCCTCTTCATGGTAAACCTTGTAAAATAAGAGAGAATAGCCATAAGTATTGAGATATAATGTGTAATAATAGCCCGTAATGCAATAAATATTGATATAAAAGCATGATGCAAAATGGACGTATCAACTCCCCCAAGCTTAGACCTCGCTTGTCCTTAAGCGGAAGCCGAAATCGAAAAATATGTCCACATGTTTAGAGATAGAGGTGTTGATAAAAATAAAATACGGAGATGAGGGCATCATGATCATTCTAATAACAGCAACATATATAGATTTTGTCATATGATTTCCTATGATCAAGTGACAAGCAATTCACAATGTCAAGTATAGTTCAAAAACTTCATTGGGAACTAACAAACTATAATCTCAGTCATTGAAGCAATTGCAATTTATCGTAACATCAGAGAGAGTCAACAATAGAGCTTTTCAGCAAGCTCACATACTCAACTATCTCGTAGTCTTCTACAATTGCTAACACTCACGCAGTACTTGTGGTTATAGAGTTTCAGCCGGACACTGAGAAAGATAGGGGCTTATTGTGTTACCTCCCAATGTATTCACCTTTAGGTGATGTCAACAATAATAGCCTATGCTAACTTACATCCAATTGGATATATATATCATGATCTTTCAAACATGAGGAGCTTGCCAAAGGATAAAATGAAAAAGGGAAAGGTGAGAATCACCTTGACTCAAGCATAAAGTAAAAACATAAAGTAAAAGATAGGCCCTTCGCAGAGGGAAGCAGAGGTTGTCATGTGCGTTTAGGGTTGATGCACAAAATCTTAATGCAAAAGAATGTCACTTTATATTCCCCCTTGTATGTGGACCTTTATTATGCAGTCTGTCACTTTTATTACTTCCATAACAAGTTCATACAAAGCTTATTTTCTCTGCACTAATAAGTCATACATATTTAGAGAGCAATTTTTATTGCTTGCACCGATGACAACTTACTTAAAGGATCTGACTCAACCCATAGGTAGGTATGGTGGACTCTCATGGCAAAACTGGGTTTAAGGATATTTGGAAGCACAAGTAGTATCTCTACTTGGTGCAAGGAATTTGGCTAGCATGAGGGGGAAAGGCAAGCTCAACATGTTTGGAAGGTCAATGACAATATACTTTAACTTAGATGTCGGAAAACATAAACCATTATGTTGTCTTCCTTGTCCAACGTCAACTCTTTTATCATGTCATACTTAGTGAGTGCTCCCAATTATAAAAGGTGTCCAAGATAATATATTTATATGTGAACCCCTCTTTCCTTATCACTTCCTATTAATTGCAACGATGAGCAAGGCTAAGTTTATCACCTCTCAACAATATTTATGCCTCATACTTTCTATGTGTGAAGTTATCACTATCCATAAGATCAATATGAACTCCATTATTCTTTCTACTTTCTCAAGATCAAAGCAACATAGCAAAGCCCTTGACTCAACACTAATCTTTATTATAGATAGCTCACGGACTCGATTACAAAAAGAGTCACAATGCAGAACTCAAAACTACTTGATATCAAAACTTCAAACTACTAGATAAAGATACTACTAAAAGGATCGAACTAAATAAAGCGGTAAATATAGGAGTGTGATGGTGATACGATACCGGGGCACCTCCCCCAAGCTTGGCAGTTGCCAAGGGGAGTGCCCATACCCATGTGATTATTTCTCCTTCTTCACGGTTGGTGTTATGATCTTCTTGGCGATGATGCCCTTCAGGATACGATTCTCCTCCTTGAGCTTATTGACCTGTTGTTTGAGGTCCATAATTTCTTTACGAAGCTTGTCCGTAACGACCAAAGCTCTTTTTACCAAAGGATGCTGCATAGCTTCTGGAGAACAAGTGAAACGCTTTTTCATATTTTCATAAGAAAGAAATCTAGAGTTGGAAGGGATGACCGAAGTTGGAATAGCCATGCTCAGTAGTTCCCCATCATGAATTTTGATCGGAGACGAGAGGTGACTTCTTGATCTTCCTCCATGGCATCTATCCTTTTCAAATCAGCCTCCATCTCATCCTCCGTTGATGGTCCAAAGTGATAGGCATCGCTATTTGCTCCTGGACCTGGCGTTGGGTAAGACACCCGGCTCTCCCCAACTGACTCCTGAGAAGACATCTTGCTTTATTCTGCAACAGGAACAGCTCGAAACGAAAACAGAGGATATTTGCGTGATACGGTGGTCAAAACCTTCAGGAGTATATATAATGAATTTTTACCGAGCAAAATACGTAATGTGCAAGAAAACGGAGTCCGGGAGGCACACGAGGTGCCCACGAGACAGGGGGCGCGCCCTACAAGGGGGGGCTCCACTCTCGTGGGAGCCTCGTGTCCCTTTCGGACTACTTATTTCTTCCTAAAATTCTTAAATAATCCAAAACTGATAAAAATTGCCATTGGAGTTGTTTTGGAGTCGGTTTACTTATTGTACCACATACCTATACCTTTTCGGAGTCTAGGATGTTCTGGAAAGTGTCCCTTATGTATTCCTCAGGGGTTACGGTTTCAATAATATTAGTTTCAACATTGATAGGATTACCTGAAATATAGTGTTTAATTCTTTGACCGTTTACCACCCTCGGATTTGTGCCTTCGAAGTTGTTGATTTTTATGGCACCAGAATGATAGACCTCCTCGATACGTAGGGACCTTCCCATTTTGAGAGAAGTTTTCCTACAAAAAATCTTAAACGAGAGTTGAATAATAAAACATAGTCTCCTACGTTAAACTCACGCTTTTGTATCCTCTTATCATGCCAGCGTTTGACTTTTTCTTTGAAAAGCTTGGCATTCTCATAGGCTTGGGTTCTCCATTCATCAAGTGAGCTAATATCAAATAACCTCTTCTCACCGGCAAGTTTGAAGTCATAATTGAGCTCTTTAATAGCCCAATATGCTTTATGTTCAAGTTCAAGAGGTAAATGACATGCTTTTCCATAAACCATCTTATATGGAGACATACCCATAGGATTTTAGTATGCAGTTCTATAGGCCCATAATGCATCATCAAGTTTTTTGGACCAATTCTTTCTAGATCTATTCACAGTCTTTTGCAAAATTAATTTGAGCTCTCTATTGCTCAACTCTACTTGACAACTAGACTGGGGATGATAAGGGGATGCTATTCTATGATTAACATCATACTTAGCAAGCATCTTACGGAAAGCACCATGAATAAAATATGAACCACCATCAGTCATAAGATATCTAGGGACTCCAAACCTTGGAAAAATAACTTCTTTAAGCATTTTAATAGAAGTGTTATGATCAGCACTACTAGTTGGAATAGCTTCTACCCACTTAGTAACGTAATCAACAGCAACTAAAATATGTGTATAACCATTAGAGGCAGGGAAAGGTCCCATATAATCAAAGCCCCATACATCAAACGGTTCAATAACAAGAGAATAATTCATAGGCATTTCTTGACGTCTACTAATATTACCTATTCTTTGACATCCATCACAAGATAAGACAAACTTACGAGCATCTTTGAAGAGAGTAGGCCAATAAAAACCAGATTGTAGTACCTTGTGTGCGGTTCTATCTCCAGCGTGGTGTCCTCCATAAGATTGAGTGACACTTATGTAGAATCTGTTCTGTTCATGCTCGGGCACACAACGTCTAATAACACCATCTAATCCTTCTTTATAAAGGTGTGGATCATCCCAGAAGTAATGTCTTAAATCATAAAAGAACTTTTTCTTTTGCTGGTATGTGAAACTAGGCGGTATATATTTAGCAACAATGTAATTAGCATAATCAGCATACCAAGGAGCAGTACGAGAAGCATTGACAACCGCTAATTGTTCATCAGGAAAGCTATCATTAATAGGCAGTGGGTCATCAAGAACATTCTCTAACCTAGACAAGTTATCTGCAATGGGGTTCTCAGCTCCCTTTCTATCAATAATATGCACGAAATTCTTGGAGGAAGAGAACCCATCTGATGAGTCTAGGCTTAGCATCTTTCTTTTCCATAAAATATTTAATAGCAGCATGATCAGTGTGAATAGTAACTTTGGAATCAACAATATAAGGTCTAAACTTATCACATGCAAACACAACTGCTAAGAACTCGTTTTTAGTAGTAGCATAATTTCTCTAGGCAGTATCAAGAGTCTTACTAGCATACTGGATAACATTCAATTTCTTATCGACTCTTTGCCCTAGAACAGCACCTACAAAGATAATCACTAGCATCGCACATAATTTCAAAAGGTAAATTCAATCGGTGGTTAAACAATAGGTGCGATGATCAAAGCTTTCTTAAGTACTTCAAATGCTTCTACACAATCATCATCAAAGACAAAAGGAATATCTTTTTGCAATAAATTAGTCAGAGGCCTAGAGATTTTAGAAAAGTCCTTAATGAACCTCCTATAAAAACCGGCGTGACCAAGGAAACTTCTTATACCTTTTATATCCTTGAGACATGGCATCTTTTCAATAGCATCAACTTTGGCCTTATCAACTTCAATACCTCTCTTGGAGATCTTGTGCCCCAAGACAATGCCTTCATTAACCATAAAGTGACACTTATCCCAATTCAGGACGAGACTGGTGTCTTCGCATCTCTGCAAAACTCGATCAAGGTTGCTCAAACAATCATCAAAAGAGGATCCATAGACTGAGAAGTCATCCATGAATACCTCACAGATCTTTTCACAAAAATCAGAGAATATAGCCATCATGCATCTTTGAAAGGTAGCAGGTGCATTACATAAACCAAAAGGCATACGTCTATAAGCAAAAGTACCAAAAGGGCAAGTAAAAGTAGTTTTAGATTGATCCTTTGCTGACACAGGTATCTGAGAGAAACCAGAATAACCATCTAGAAAGCAAAAATGTGTGTGTTTGGATAGTCTTTCTAGCATTTGATCAATAAAAGGTAAAGGGTAATGATCGTTTTTAGTAGCTTTATTTAACTTATGGAAATCAATTACCATCCTATAACCTGTAACAATTCTTTGCGGGATCAATTCATCTTTATCATTAGGAACAATGGTAATACCTCCCTTTTTAGGAACACAATGAACAGGGCTTACCCATTCACTATCAACAACGGGATAAATAATACCTTCCTCAAGGAGCTCTAGTATCTCCTTTCTTACCAGTTCCTTCATCTTGGGATTTAATCGTCTTTGAGGATCTCTAACTGGTTTGGCATCGTCCTCCAATGTAATTTTGTGTTGGCATAAAGTGGGACTAACGCCCTTAAGATCATCCAGAGTATATCCAATAGTAGCTCGGTGCTTCTTCAGAGTTTTCAATAATCTTTCTTCTTCTTTCTCTGAAAGGTTAGCACTAATAATAACAAGATATATTTCTTTTTCATCAAGATAAGCATACTTAAGATTATCAGGTAAGGGTTTAAGTTCAAACACGGGATCACCCTTGGGTGGAGGGGGATCCCCAAGAATTTCAACGGGAAGGTTATGTTTTAGCATACGTTCCTGTTTAAGGAACACTTCATCTATTTCCTCCCTTTCCTTCATAAACATATCACTTTCATGGTCTAGCAAATATTGTTCTAACGGATCAGTTGGAGGAACAGCAATGGAAGCAAGACCAATAATCTCATCCTTACTAGGTGGTTCCCTATCACGAGGTTGTCTACTAAACTTAGCAAAATTAAACTCATGAGACATACCATCACTGCCAACAGTGACAATATTCTTTTCACAATTAATCTTAGCACTTTCTGTATTCAAGAAAGGTCTACCAAAAATAATGGGACAAAAATCATCTTGTGGGGAACCAAGAACAAGAAAATCAGCAGGGTATTTAACCTTCCCACACAAAACTTCAACATCTCTAACAATCCCGATAGGTTTAATGGTATCCCTATTAGCAAGCTTAATAGTAACATCAATGTCTTCTAATTCAATGGGTGCAATGTCATGCATAATTTCTTTATATAGATCATAAGGTATCGCACTAGCACTAGCACCCATATCACATAAGCCATGATAACAATGATCTCCTATTTTAACAGAAATAACAGGCATGCCTATGACAGGTCTACGTGTCTTAGTATCAGGTCTAGCAATATTGGTAGTCTCATCCAAGAAAGAAATAACATGCCCATCTAAATCCTCATACAAGAGATCTTTAACCATAGCAATACTAGGTTCAACATTAATTTGCTCAGGAGGTGTATAAGTCCTAGTATTACTCTTACGAACAACAGTCGAAGCTTTAGCATGATCCTTTATCCTAACAGGAAAAGGAGGTTTTTCAACATAAGCAGTAGGAACAATAGGATCACTATAGGTAATAGTCTTTTCTTCGACTGTAATAGGTGCAACTACTTTCACTTCAACAGGAGGATTATATTTAAACCACTTCTCTTTAGGGAGATCAATGTGAGTAGCAAAACATTCACAGAAAGTAGCTACTATCTCAGAGTCAAGTCCATACTTAGAGCTAAATCCACGGAAAGCATCGGTATCCATAAAAGATTGAACACAATCGAACTTAGGTGTCATACCTGACTCCTTACCATCGTCAGAACCCCAATCTTTAGAGTTGCGTTTAATTCTTTCCAATAAGTCCCATTTGAAATCAATAGTCTTCGGCATATAAGAACCAGCACAGGAAGTATCAAGCAGGTTGCGATTATCAAGAGAAAGCCGAGCATAAAAGTTCTGAATAATCATTTCCCGAGAGAGCTCATGATTGGGGCATGAATATAGCATTGACTTAAGCCTCCACAAAGCTTGAGCGATGCTTTCTCCTTCGTGATGCCAAAAATTATATATGTAATTACGATCATGATGAACAAGATGCATAGGATAGAACTTTTGGTGAAATTCCAACTTCAATCGCTTATAATTCCAAGATCTCGTATCATCACATAGCCTACACCATGTCAATGCCTCCCCCTTCAAAGATAAAGGGAAGACCTTCCTTTTGACAACATCATTGGGAATACCTGCAAGCTTAAATAATCCACAAACTTCATCCACAAAGATAAGGTGTAAATCAGGATGCAATGTTCCATCTCCTGCAAATGGATTAGCTAGCAGTTTCTCTATCATACCCGAAGGAATCTCAAAGTAAATATTTTCATAAAGTTCATTAGGTTGAGGAGTAACTCTTTGCTCTTCTGGTTGGGGTGAAGATACCCCAAACAAGCCCCTCAAAGGATTAGTTTCCATAGTGACAAGTAACAGATAATTTCAGCACACTATATAAATGTTTCCTTACCAAGTTCCACTCACCAAAAGCGCTACACTCCCCGGAAACGGCGCCAGAAAAGAGTCTTGATGACCCACAAGTGTAGGGTATCTATCGTAGTCCTTTTGATAAGTAAGAGTGTCGAACCCAACGAGGAGCAGAAGGAAATGATAAGCGGTTTTCAGTAAGGTTTTCTCTGCAAGCACTGAAATTGTAGGTGATAGATACTTTTGTGATAAGATAAATAGTAACGAGTAACAAGTAATAAAGTAAACAAAGTGCAGCAAGGTGGCCCAATCCTTTATGTAGCAAAGGATAAGCCTGGACAATTTCTAATAATGAGAAAGGAGCTCCCGAGGACACATTGGGAATTATCGTCAAGCTAGTTTTCATCACTTTCATATGATTCGCGTTCGGTACTTTGATAATTTGATATGTGGGTGGACCGGTACTTGGGTACTGCCCTAACTTGGACAAGCATCCCACTTATGATTAACCCCTATTGCAAGCATTCGCAACTACAAAAGAAGTATTAAGGTAAACCTAACTGTCGGTGTCAAAACCGGCGGATCTCGGGTAGGGGGTCCCGATCTGTGCGTCTTAGGCAGATGGTAATAGGAAGCAAGGGACACAACGTTTACCCAGGTTCGGGCCCTCTCGATGGAGGTAAAACCCTACTTCCTGCTTGATTGATATTGATGATATGAGTAGCACAAGAGTAGATCTACCACGAGATCGTAGAGGCTAAACCCTAGAAGCTAGCCTATGATGATTATGATTGTGATCGTGATCGGCCTTCTAAGGACTGACCTCTCCGGTTTATATAGACACCGGAGAGGGCTAGGGTTTACACGGAGTTGGTTACAAGGAAGGAAACATAATATCCAGATCGCCAAGCTTGTCTTCCACGCAAAGGACAGTCCCATCCAGACACGGGACGGAGTCTTGAGTCTTGTATATTCACGCTCCAATAGTCCGGACGAAGTATATAGTCCGGCTGTCCGGATACCCCCTAATCCAGGACTCCCTCTGTAGCCCCTGAACCAGGCTTCAATGATGATGGGCCCGGCGTGCAGTCTTGTCTTCGGCATTGCAAGGCGGGTTCCATCTCTGAATACTCCAAAGTAATTATCGAACACTTAGACCGTGTCCGGATCTGCGAGATGATACTCACATACCATTGTACGGAACGTAGCATAAATCTAATTTGCTAGCCATCTTCGTTTGTCGTACCCTTGCATCATGGCCCGGCCCAACACGAACCGGTGTTTCTTGGCCCACCTCGACTCGCGTTGCGAGGCGGTTTTATTGGCATGCCCTGCCAAAGCAGAGATCGTGTTCCTCTTATTACGGGATCTTCCATCAATACGGGCGTGCGCAACCCCACGACGACCGTTGGTATGACTCCATGTGTTCTTAGATAAGTCTCAAGCGGTCACGCTGAGGACTCTTGATATTCACCCCCCTTATAAAGGGGCCGAGGCCTATACCTCTTTTCCACCACCTGTGCGCCCTTTTGCATCTCGAGTTCTAACACCCAAGACCCAAACTCAAACACCCCAGATCCTCCAATATGTCCGGACCTAACTCTCAGGGCCGGTGGGTGGCCTCCTCGATCAAAGAGGAGGACATTGCAAGGCTTAGGGAGGTCGGATATCTGACTGCGGACATCCAGCACAGGCTTCCAGCTCCAGGGCAGGTCATCCCAACTCCCGAGCCTAATGAGAGCGTCGTATTTGTCCCTCACTTCCTCCACAGCTTGGGCCTCACCCTTGATCCCTTTGTGAGGGGGCTCATCTTCTATTACGGGTTGGATTTTCACGATCTAGCCCCGGATGCTATCCTCCATATCTCGTCGTTCATCATTGTGTGCGAGGCTTTTCTCCACGTCACTCCACACTTCGGCTTATGGCTCAAGACCTTCAATGTGAAGCCAAAGATGGTCGAGGGGCGACATGCGGAGTGCAAAGGTGCCATAATAAGCAGGAACGCCGATGCCCCATGGCCAGAGGGTTCTTTCCCAGAGGTATCCGATGTATGGCAGCGGAGGTGGTTTTACGTCACAGCTCCCCGAGGCACAAAGTGGGTGGCCGCCCCTGAGTTCCGCTCGGGCCCTCCGTCACAATTGGCGTCATGGACAGACGTAGGACGGAATTGGGGGCCCGCTAGTGATGTTCCAATACTGCAGAGCCGTATCAGGGAACTTCTTGAGAAGGACATTAACCTTGTCAGCATAATTCAAGTAATGCTAATCCGACGGATGTTGCCGTGCAAACGCCGGCCTCTCCAGATGCGGGAGTTCAATCCAGAGGGTCCGCGGACTATTAAGCACTTCTTCGGCCTGAAGCTCGAAGGGATGTGTAAATTATTCTTCGGACCACAAGTAAAGTGTCCGGACACCATCGAGGATGCGGGCCTAAGCTGCAATCGCCTAGATACCCAAGTAAGTAACCTTGAAACCGGACACTTTGTTTATATTTGTCATAGTCATTATTCTGAAAACCCTCCGTGGCTAGGAATGGCTCAGCAAGGCAGAGAGAATCAGGTGTCCGGCGCCACTTCCCGAAGGCTCGCCTAGTCCAACCATTGCCAAGATGCTTGGCTGGGTGCTCAGCAAATGCCCTCAGGGAAAGATGAAGGGAAGAACAGAGAAACCGAATTCACACACTATGCATCCAAACCGAGGGAATTGCTACCTCCCCTAAGGAGGATAGTCGGGAAGGGGAGTCTAAAGCCTCCTCCCCGCGCGGGAAGAAGAGGGCCGCCTCCGAAGACTTGGAGACGGAGGTGCCCAAGCAGGGGAAGAAAGCGTCATTAGGGGGCCTTGCCCCGAAGGGTGTCCTTACCGCGTCATCCCGCCAACGGGCCAGCCCTCCACCGAGCTGTAAGCCATCCGTAAATTCGAAGGTACTAATTTTCTCCAAGTACACTAACCAGGATCCATTCTTTGTAGTCCGGCTAGCAGCTCTTCTCAACAGAGTTCGTCTTCAGGGGATCTTCCTCCGGAGATGATGGAGAGTGAGACCCCACCAGCCTCTCCACCTCATGAGGCGGGCGACACCGAGGTGTCATCACGGAGGAGTCCAGATCTGCCGATGCTAGAGGCTAATCCTTCAGTCGCCTGAGCCCGGAGCGTTCGGCTCCCACGGGGGCGATGAGAAGGGTCCGGCATAGTTCGGTGTCCGGTCGGACATACTGACGGGCCTTTTGGAGCGAGTTGCGCTCTCGGAGGAGCACCGCTCATTAATGAGCACAGTGCTCAAGAAGATTTCATCTGCCACAAGCATTTTGAATGAAGCATTTACGAGCCTGCTCAGAGGCTTTGAGGTATGTTGTGAAAAATACACGATTTTTTGGCTGTGAGGCACGCGCTAGGTGTGCTCCATATGCATAGTAGCCCCTAAGACTCTGGTTGCCCGCCCTAGGGCGGCAAATGGAGGATCATATTTCGTAAGTAATGATTGTGTTGTACATATGCACAGGTATCTAATGGTCCGGCAGCCGACCAGTCCGTTGAAGTTGCCGAACTAAGGAGGCAGATCGGATCTATTGATGCCGATATCACGCTGGTGAACGAGCGGCTGAACGAGTCACAAGGTATGTGCTCTGCTTTCCTTAGTATATTGTATAGGAAAATATGAGAGGGGCATAATATTAATGCGACATGTTTGGACTGCAGACGGAGCTACTACGGAAGCCCTGAGGGCGGAACTTGCCCAGGCCAAGGAACAAGCTCGGGCTAGCAATGCGGCTGCCCTAAAGGCGGCCGAAGAGTTGAGAGCCGAACAGGCTACTCATCACCGAAGCGAAGACAAGATAGCCAAAATGGCTGTGGAGTTGAAAAATGCCGCCGACCGGTATGAGCTCCTTGAAAAGGAGAATCAGGTTAATTCGGATGACCTGAACAAGGCACTTAATGCGGCCAAGGAGATGCAGACCGAAATCATGGATGTGCGGGAGGAGCTTCGACAGGCTGGGAAAATCGCGGCCGGGGGCTCCTACTTACTACGGATGAAGTTTTTGGATCTGAAGTATGCTCTACTGGATCGATGCTGGAGTCCTGCAGATGCTTATGCGGACTTGGCGAAGAGTACAGCTGATGCCGCCAAGTTTTTCGAGGATCAAGGTGATAAAGAAGTGGAGAAGCTGTTCTGGTCCCAACTCAATGCTCATGCGCGCCCATTGCCATTGAGTGAGAAGATGGCTGCCGTGGCGGAACTTCATAGGCTATCCGGGCTTGCCATGCGGTCTGTAATAGACCATCTTTGGCCGAAGGAGCTGAAGCCGGACAGTTATTTTGGTTTGGTGCAACAATTCCTCGGTGTCGTATCTCAAATTGATGCCATGAGGAGGTCGGCGTGTATAGAGGGTGCACGGATGGCACTTTCCCGCGTTAAAGCATATTGGACAGATATGGAGGCCACCCTCATTGCGACCTAGAATCCGGCGGGAGGCGAGGATCCGGCCGAGCACTACTTGGAGCAGGTAACAAAAGGTGCTCGCTCAATAGAGGCTCAGTGCTCGAAGACTGTCATGTTCGAGTGACAACTCGTATCATTGTAAAAACAATGTTATTTTGATTATGAGGCTGTATTTATACTTATTGCCCAAAAGTATTATTTGTGCCTCCTGTGCAGCCGTTTTTATGTATATGTGTAATTCTGAAAGTTAGCAGTCGTTGGCTTCAGCCCCCATGCATACAATGTGGGGGTGTTCACGAAAAATATGCATAATCACACTTGTTCCAACATCTTGGTCCATTAAGGAGGTGATCGCACGTCGAACTAGGCAACCGGACTATATAGTTGTAACACTTTAACTTAGCCATAGGAGTTTGACGGTGGGGCTACTATGTAGCCCCTAGTACTTTTGCGTGCATCCGAATACGGACACGTGTGTACATGACTGGGAAACGGTCCTTCGTTAATGCGGAGGAATCCTAAAGATTCCGGTAAGTCTTCGAGTGGTTGAACAGTCTCTCCCTGTATCACGACAGTCAGTTTTCGGCTTTCTCTACTAAGGTGCTCATCCGGAATAACTAGGGCACGATCCCAGTAGTTCTCATTTGGCCGCCTTAGCCGATAAGAACGGAACGTAAGGCGGCAAACCCAGGAGCTAGGCAAACCCAACATTTGACCAAAGACATGATTCAGAGCTGATGCATATAAGGCCAAACTCGTGACGCCGAACACTCCCGAAGGTATATGGACTTTGTAATAGAAAATGGGCTGAAGAGCGCCTGTCGGTGTCAAAACCGGCGGATCTCGGGTAGGGGGTCCCGAACTGTGCGTCTAGGCGGATGGTAACAGGAGACAAGGGACACGATGTTTTTACCCAGGTTCCGGCCCTCTCGATGGAGGTAAAACCCTACTCCTGCTTGATTGATATTGATGATATGGGTAGTACAAGAGTGGATCTACCACGAGATCAAGGAGGCTAAACCCTAGAAGCTAGCCTATGGTATGATTGTTGTAATGGTTGTCTTCTCCTACGGACTAAAACCCTCCGGTTTATATAGACACCGGGGAGGGCTAGGGTTACACAGAGTCGGTTACAATGGTAGGAGATCTACATATCCGTATTGCCAAGCTTGCCTTCCACGCCAAGGAAAGTCCCATCCGGACACGGGACGAAGTCTTCAATCTTGTATCTTCATAATCTTGGAGTCCGGCTGACGATGATAGTCCAGCTGTCCGGACACCCCCTAGTCCAAGACTCCCTCAGTAGCCCCTGAACCAGGCTTCAATGACGATGAGTCCGGCGCGCATATTGTTCGGCATTGCAAGGCGGGTTCCTCCTCCGAATAATTCATAGAAGATTGCGAACACCAGGATAGTGTCCGGCTCAGCAAAATAAATTCCATATACCACCGTAGAGAGAATAACATGTACACAAGTTCAATCTGCTAACGTATTTTGTGGCATACGTCACACCACTACCAAGCCTTTACTTGAATCGTTTTTTATTATACCACCTCAGCGCGTTTAGCGAAGCGGTTTCCTTGCCACGTCTTGTCGAAGCAGAGATCGTGTTCCCCTTATTCCGGGATTCTCATCAATACGGACGTGGGTAACCCAACCGCGCCATTGATGGTGGCGCTTGGGAGATAAGCGAGTTTTACCAAGCCGGTGGGGACGCATAGTCTTTGTCCGCCCATATATAAGGGGATAAGGATCCACCTTTTTTACCTACGCCTTCTTCCTCCTTTGCTTATCCATCTCCGCGCACTCGAGCTCCAACGCCCAAGCCCGCACATCTCATCTCAACCTTCTCCAGTCATGTCCGGAGCGGGAGGCAAGTGGTTGGCTTCCTCCGTTACGGAGGAGCACATCAAGCTTCTGCGCGGCACGGATACTGTCCGGCGACATCGCGCACCGGCTGCCCGACAAGGGGCAGCTCATCCCCACCCCCAGGCCCCATGAGAGGGTCGTATTCCTTCCCCACTTCCTCCGCGGACTGGGCTTCCCATTGCATCCCTTCGTCCGGGGGCTCATGTACTATTACGGCCTGGATTTCCATGATCTGGCGCCAAACTTCATCCTCAACATCTCGGCGTTTATCGTCGTGTGCGAGGCCTTCCTCTGCATCCAGCCCCACTTCGGCTTGTGGCTCAAGACCTTCAACGTCAAGCCGAAGGTAGTGAAGGGCGTCCAAGCGGAGTGCGGAGGCGCCATGTTGGGCAATATGCCCAACTTCATCTGGCTCGAAGGGGCCTTCTTGGAATTCGTCAAGGGGTGGCAATCAGGGTGGTTCTACATCACCGAGCCGCGTGACCCAAAATGGGCGGCGGCCCCCGAGTTTAGATCTGGTATCCCGATGCAGCTCACCTCCTGGAAAGAGAAGAGCTTGCTATGGGGCAGTTCGGAGGAGCTGACAGGACTCCAGTCCTGTCTCTAGACCTTGGTGAACAAGAAGCTTAGGCTTGTCAATGTGATCCAGGTCATGCTCGTCCGCCGGATTCTCCCCTGCCAACAGCGGGCCTTTAATTTGTGGGAGTTCGATCCGGCACAGCACCGGACCCTGAGCGGGCTCTTCGACACGACGTACGAAGATGCCTGGAGGGTGTTGTTCAAGGGCGGAGAAGCCCCCGCGTCCGCGACGGAAGACCGCGGATTCAGCACCAAGCGCCCGACCGGCGAGGTAAGCATTGTTATCCTCTATGGGACATTTATTTTCTTTCATAATTTAATGTTATGTGGGATCTAAAACTCCCAATGCCTTTGACAGATCGGCGAGAGGACGTCCCGGACAGTAGACTGTCCGGCCCTTCCCGAAGAACCAGCGGACGCCCGGTTAGCGGGGCTGCTAGTCCCGGCACTTTATGTGGTGCCGGAGAAGAAGGCCAAGAAGAAGGCCGCGGGAACTCGAAGAAGTTCCCGGTGCCAGGTGATATCGGACTCATCCTCTGATGGCTCCGAGGCGGACTCCTCCCTCGAAGACGAGGAGGAGAAAGAGGACTCTCCCCCGGAGGGGGGAGAGAGGAAAAGAAAGGCTTCCCCAACGGGGGAGGCCGAAGGGTCCAAGAGGGGAAGGACCCTTCCTCCGGACAGCACCACCCACGCCAAGGACGGCGACGAGGAGGCCCTCAAGGGCCAAGCCTCGGGCAAGATCGTAAGTGTCCGGACTCCTAAGTGATTTGTGATTTCTTTTTCGTGCCATGTAGCGTCCTTCTAATGCCACATACTGCCTGTAGCCCTGCCGAGGAGGATCTTCCCGCTTCATCCAGCGGGTCCTTGGCGCCGTCGGATGTGGATTCCATTCCGACCGCCTCCACCCCTCGTGGTGCTGAGGACGCCGAGGTGGGATCCCAGGAGGGGGAGGCTCCGGAGGTGCCACAAGGCAACCTCCCGGACTTCGTGCGGACTCATGCGGAACCCGCAATGGTTCCGAGTCCGCAGCGCCCCTTCGCAAGAAGGGCAAGACCGTGACACCGGCGGCCTCCGTCAACCGGAGGCACCGGACAACTTGTTGGAGGCGCCAACGCTTCCATCGAGAAGAACACCGCACTATTATGAGTGCGGTGATTGAAGGTTCACTCGCCAAGAGCGGGCTGACCGAAGCTTGCAAAGACCTTCTAACAGCTTTGAGGTAAGAAGCTTTAAAATCGTAATGTAATACCGCATAGACAAAGAGCCCACGATGCTCGGTTCGGTGTTCGGAAAGAAAAACCGGACTGAGGATCTATTAAAGATATACACAGGAGTGCTAAAAATTATGTCAATATGGGTTTGTAGGCTGTGCTGCTGACCTCTGCCGCACTGACTGCAGAGGTCGGTGCTTTGAAGCAAGAGCTCGAGCGGTCCGAGCAAGAGCTCGACCTTGCCAAGAAGCAGCTCGAGGACAAAGAAGGTGAGCAACACCACTTTGAATTTTGTACCTTACAGAAAAGGATTTTGGTTGCAATAGAAATAATGAGGATAACGTGGGTACTGCAGGGGCCACGAGCGAGGTGGCGATCCTGAAGGAGGCCGTGTCCGCGGCCGAACACAATGCTGCCGCGGAACGGGCGGAGCGAGAGAAGCAGGAGGCGCGGGTGGCGGAGGTGCGGCAAGAGCTCCAAGCTCTCATGGAAAAGCATGAGAGTTTGGAGCGCGACATTCGAAGACTCGAGAGTCCGAGCTTGCCTCGGCTCTTGAAAGTGTCAAAGCCGCTAAGGACGAGGCCCATAAGGCCCTCCAGGAGATTGAGGCGACGAAGAAGATAGCGGCGGGTAAGGAATTTTTCATGCAAAGCAAGCATGTGAATGTAAATTACCTGTTACTTACCCGAATTCGGAGCTCTCCAGGGGCGTTTGCAGATCTGCCTCGCAGCGTGTCCGATGCCGCCGCATTCTACCGGGCCGAGGAGGGGAGCTCAACGGAGAAGGTCTTCGGTCTCGATCTGCCGAGGCGGACATCCGTGCCCCTAGCGACCAGTGAAGCAGTGGTCGAGCTCCTAAAGGTAGCCGAGCAGGCCATGAAGGGCCTAATAGTCCGGCTGTGGCTGGAGAGGCCATGCACAGAGCTACTTGGCCTTGTCCAAATGGTGGCTGGTGGATCGTGCCCACAGGTGGAGGTCATCAAGCGCTCCGCTTTGTATTGAAGGTGCCTGCGGGCCTTGCCCGCATAAAGGTGCATTGGGGAGGCTGGATGCGGAGAGGCTCTGACAGACGCGCGCCGCCCGCAAAGAGTATCGTCGCCCGAGATGTACTATAAGACTGTCTGAAGGGTGCCCGCAAGATTGCGGATGAGTGCCCCGAGATGTAATTATTGAGTAGACTCGCCATGTGTTATCATGTGCGCTGAAAACATTGTTCATATCGCTAAGCAACGCTTGTTTGATTTAAAATATTACCTTCATGCGGCCGTATATTAAATCGAGAGATGGCAAGTCGTCGGCTTCGGCCCCCATGCCACAGTCTGCCGGGTGTTCGGGATAAACTTGAGCGCTCTTGTTCCCATTTTGGGTCCATCTAGGAGGCGCTCAACACAACGTAACAAGGCAACCGGACTTATAATGCTTGAACACTCTCACTTAGCCATAGAATTCTATAATTTTAAATTTTGGCGAAGCCCCTAGTGTCGGAAGACCGAGTTCGGGGCGCTATCCACGCCTGGGCCGGACACTATCCGGTTCCTCGCTCTAAGCGGCGTAAGTCTTTAGGGACTCGAAAAGACCTCTCGAACAGCGACCAGTCTCTTGCCTTATCATGACAGTCAGTTTTAGCTTTCTCCACTGAGGCGCTCGCCCGGCTCAACCGGGCGCAATCGCGATGGTTCTCCAGTCTACCTTAGCCGATGAGCGGAATGTAAGGTACCAAAACATGGGAGCCGGGCAAACCCAACTATTGACCCAAGACATGATTCGGAGCCGATGCATATAATGCTATAAGTTCGGGGTGCCGCGCTTGTGGAAGTGTTCGGACTTATCACACCATAATGCGGGGAACATAAACCCCTGGTGTATTCGGCCGTACCAAGATGTACGGGTGCAAGATGTCATTAATGAACATATATGTAAAAAAAAGTAATGCAATTATAGGCAAGAAGTGTTGCGTTGTTTATTTCAAGAAATTCTGCTATGAGTGCGGAACGATACAAATGGTGCGGAAAGCAAGGGTTTGGACTATTTAATCATGTCCCCCTCCAGGGGTGGGCTGCGGAATTGTGTAATAAACAGATTTAATGCTCGTAATGGAGACCACCTGAGTGTTCGTCGTAGCCCTTGATCCTCCTTGGCTGTTGCATCGTGAGTTTGGCCGATCTACTGCCGGACAGGACCTCTTGTAAACGTAGTCCTGTAGATAAGGGAAGATAAAAAAGGAAAAGAAAAAGAGCGACACACTTAGGAGCCCCTGGTGTGGTTGAACCGCACTCTGGGCCTGCCGTGGTCGGGCCCCTCCCCCTATGCCCAAGGTATCTCCAGAGCGTAATGATGCACGCGGGGAGTTTGTCTTGCGATCATGCAGGGGCTGGGGGTGGGGCCGCATTGCTACGCGTGCTCGGAACGTGCCAGGTGGTCTTGATGTATGTTGCTCCGGGCGCGTTTGATCATGTCCGGTCTTTTAACGGCCGGACTCAAAAATTGCCTTAAGAGGCTATTCTGTACTTCTGCTGCGAGAGCCGTTGTGTGTTCCTCCGTTCGGAGGGAGCGCTCAGTGTTTCCGTTGACCGTGATGACTCCACGAGGGCTTGGCATCTTGAGCTTGAGGTATGCATAATGCGGCACCACGTTGAACTTTGCAAACGCGGTTTGTCCGAGCAGGGCGTGATAGCCACTGCGGAACGGGACTATGTCGAAGGTTAACTCCTCGCTCCGGAAATTATCCGGGGATCCGAAGACCACTTCCAGTGTGACCGAGCCTGTACAATTGGCCTCGACACCAGGTATGACGCCTTTGAAGGTCGTCTTTGTAGGTTTAATCCTTGAGGGGTCTATGCCCATCTTTACGCACTGTATCCTGATAAAGCAGGTTCAGTCTGTTGCCGCCGTCCGTGAGGACTCTAGTGAGGTGAAATCCATCGACGATTGGGTCTAAAACCAATGGGGCAAATCCGCCATGGCGGATACTGGTGGGGTGATCCCTTCGATCGAAAGTGATTGGGCAAGAGGACCATGGGTTGAACTTCGGGGCGACTGGCTCCATCGCATATACGTCCCGGAGTGCACGCTTCTGCTCCCTCTTGGGTATGTGGGTTGCGTATATCATATTTACCGTCCGCTTTGTGTGGAAACCCTTCATCCTCTCTTGTTCGGCGGCCGGGTTTCTTCCTCGTCGTCGCTGTGCAGCCCCTTGTCATTGCTTTCGGCAATTAACTTGCCTGCCTGCTTGAATACCCAACAATCCCTGTTGGTGTGGTTAGCTGGCTTTTCAGGGGTGCCATATATCTGGCAAGAGCGGTCGAGTATTCAGTCCAAATTGGACAGACCCGGAGTAGTTCTTTTGAATGGCTTCTTCCGCTGACCGGGTTTAGAGCCTCTGAATCCGGCGTTGACTGCCGTATCATCATTGTTATCGCCGTTAACGCGGTGTTTGTTTTTGTTTCGACGCGACCTGCCATTGTGGTCCTTAGTATCCGAATTGCCAGCATTTTTGCTAAGGTCTTTGTTAAGAACTGTGTCCAGAACTGTCTGGCCGATTCGTCTGGCTGCTGAATTATGTGGCTTAGGTCATCGGCGTCTGGTGGTCGCACGTATGTGCCCTGGAAGTTGTCAAGGAATGCGGCTTCCAGCTCTTCCCAACGCCCAATTGACTCTGCGGGCAAGCTGTTAAGCCAATGCCGAGCTGGTCCTTTAAGCTTGAGTGGGAGGTATTTGATGGCGTGGAAATCGTCACCGCGGGCCATATGGATATGAAGGAGATAATCTTCGATCCAAACCGCGGGGTCTGTTGCCATCGTAGGATTCAATGTTCACAGGTTTAAACCCTTAGGGGATTTGATGATCCATTACTTCGTCAGTGAAGCATAATGGGTGTGCGGCGCCTCTATATTGAGCAATATCACGACGCATCTCAAGAGAGCGTTATGCGCTATGTTCGCCCGGCCGAGTTGTCAGATCCGGCGACGGTAGTCTTCGTGGGTCGTGGGCGCCCACGTGATCCATAGATAGATCTGGATTGTCTTGCCTTGTCCTCCAATATATCCCGCAAGTCCGGCGCATTCCCCGTAACCTTCACTTTTCGGCGGTGCGAGGGTGCGGTTACGTGGAGGGCCTAGATGCTCTCTGTCGCGACCACGGGGTGGTCGGTCCGCCAGACAGCGCTGGTGATGAAGGTTTGTATGCTTCCTCCTCTAGTCGGGGGAGCAACTTGCATTTTGGGTAACTTTTGGAGGGGCGTTCGAGTTCATACTCTTCGGCCGCGAGGACCTCGGTCCATCTATCGGCCAGCAGGTCTTGATCAGCTTGAAGCTGTTGCTGCTTTTTCTTTAGGCTGTTCGCCGTGGCCATTAGCCTGCGCTTAAAACGCTCTTGTTCGACTGGATCCTCGGGCATGATGAATTCGTCGTCGTTGAGGCTTGCCTCGTCTCCGGAGGGAGGCACGTAATTGTCATCCTCCTCGTCTGCCGCTCTCTCTCGAGGGATGGCTTCCCCGTCCTCCTGTGCTGAATCTTGCTGGAGGGGGTTGTCCTCGGCATTCTCTGGGGTGTTATTATCTCCGGTGCTAGAATCTCCATTCTTGCTGTGGTGGGATTTAGAGCGGCGCCGCTGACGTCGGCGCTTGGGCTGTTTCTTAGAGGAATCTGCCTCCGCTGCTTCTTCGCCGTCCCCGTCCTTTGGGGTGTCCACCATATATATGTCATATGACGAGGTGGTCTTCGGTGCCCTATAGGCGCTGGTTCTTGGTCGCTCTCCGCATCGCCGTCCATACCGCCGATGTCTTGAGTCATAGTCTAGCATGTCGGTTAAATCATCGGCGGTGGCTACAAAGTGGGTGGTGGGTGGGCTTTGAATTTCTTCGTCGTCCGCATCCCAACCATCCTGACCATAGTCCGCCAGGTTCTCCGATAACGAGAGATGCTTTAGCGAATTCAGGATGTTGCCAAAGGGTGAGTCTTTGAAAGATGTCCGCGGCGGTGAACTCCATAATCGGCGCCCAATCGGATTCGATTAGCGGGGCGCGGAGGTTCGAGTCCGCAAGGAGTCCGGCGCCTCGAGTCACGAGCTTTATAAGGGACAAGATCGAGATTCGCTCTATCATCGTAGAGGTTGCAGCCCCGAGGCGTGTCCAGCCACTGCCCTCGGTCTGCGCGGTCTGCCCGAACTATGGGTCGAGGCGGACTCATGTGCGACCTCGAGGCACCGTCCGTGGCGAGCTAAATCATGCCCATCATGACAGCGCTGCACGCCGGTACATGCTCGAATCGTCAAAGATCAAGTCTCTGTGGATGTCGGCAGTGAAGTTTAGGCTTCCAAACCTGACCTGACGGCCAGGGGCGTAGCTTTCGATCTGCTCCAGATGGCCAAGTGAATTGGCCCGCAGTGCGAAGCCGCCGAACATGAAGATCTGTCCGGGGAGAAAAGTCTCACCCTGTACGGCGTTGTTGTTGATTGAAGAAGCCATCAAGCCTATCGGTGACGACAGAGAGGAACTCTCAATGAAAGCACCAATGTCGGTGTCAAAACCGGTGGATCTCGGGTAGGGGGGTCCCAAACTGTGCGTCTAGGCGGATGGTAACAGGAGACAAGGGACACGATGTTTTTACCCAGGTTCGGGCCCTCTCGATGGAGGTAAAACCCTACTCCTGCTTGATTGATATTGATGATATGGGTAGTACAAGAGTGGATCTACCATGAGATCAAGGAGGCTAAACCCTAGAAGCTAGCCTATGGTATGATTGTTGTAATGGTTGTCTTGTCCTACGGACTAAAACCCTCCGGTTTATATAGACACCGGGGAGGGCTAGGGTTACACAGAGTCGGTTACAATGGTAGGAGATCTACATATCCGTATTGCCAAGCTTGCCTTCCACACCAAGGAAAGTCCCATCCGGACACGGGACAAAAGTCTTCAATCTTGTATCTTCATAATCTTGGAGTCCGGCTGACGATGATAGTCCGGCTGTCCGGACACCCCTAGTCCAGGACTCCCTCAGCGCCCTTTCATTATAAACCCTGTATTTCCAGGTACGTGCATCGGTCTGTCGTGTGCCAATAACGGCAGTATCCTCTATGGGTATAGTACCCATGGGATGTGTAAACAACAAGAGGCAATATAAAAGGTTTACACAGGGGCTTAATCTAAAGAGAAACCTTTTTGCGGGGCCCTGCTGCATGTCTGCGCCTTTGTCTCCGTTGTGCCGTTTCCTAGAAGGGTATCGCATGCATTGTGTCTGTAAAAAAGAAAAACTCGTGTAAAAGAGTACGACGTAAGCGTGCGATGGATGGTAAAAGTGTAAGGCATTGGCATGTAAATAAGGTTAGGCCAACGGTGGGGTTTTATTAAATATTTATAGCCCCTGATGTCCTCTATGGGATTACATATACGACGCCCTGGCTCATTTTCATACGGGCTGCCGGACTCGTCTAACCGTGTCCGTGGTCTTAACGACCAGTCATGCTTTTTGGTATCGGAAGCCGCTTAGAGTCCGGCCGCTAGAACCGTCGCGTATTCCTCTGCCTGTGAAGAGCGCTCTGTGTTTCCGTTAACAGTGATGACGCCACGTGGACCTGGCATCTTGAGTGTAAGGTAGGCATAGTGTGGTACTGCGTTGAAGTGGGCAAAGGCCGCTCTTCCGAGCAATGCGTGATAGCCGCTTTGGAAGGGTGCGATGGTGAAGAGTAGTACTTCGCTTCTGGAGTTGCCTGGGGAGCCAAATGTTACCTCCAGTACGACGGAGCCCCTGCCGTAGGCTTCGAATGCCTGGTATCACCCCTTCAAAGGTGTTGTTGCTTTCGCTAATTCTGGATGGGTCTATCCCCATCCTGCGGACAGTGTCCTGGTATATTAAATTGAGACTACTGCCGCCGTCCATGAGGACGTGGGTGAGATGGTATCCGTCGAGCACCAAGGCCTCTGATCCTCCACGCCGAATACTAGTCAGGCAGTCCGTGTGATCGAAGGTGATCGGACAAGCCAACCAGTAGTTAGGTGTGGGTACGATGGGCTCTATAGCGTATGCGTCTCTGAGCGCGCGTTCGTGCCTTCTCGTGGATGTGTGAGTCGCATGGATCATGTTTACTGTTTTAACCTCTGGTGGGAATTTTTTTGTCCTCCAGTGTTCGGCTGGCGAGGTTCATCCTCGTCTTCACTTGGTGTTTCCCTTCCCTTGTGTTCGGCATTTAATTTGCCAGCCTGCTTGAAGACCCAAAGCTCTCTCATGCGTGTGGTTCGCAGGTTTGTTGGGGGTGCCATGAATTTGGCACAGTCTGTCAAGGACTCTGTTCAGACCGGACGGTCCCTCTTTACTACCTTTAAATGGCTTCTTTTGCTGATCGGGTCGAGATACCCTGAATCCGACGTTGACCGTTGTGTTGTTCAGGCTCTCTTCCTTGTTTTGACGTTTATTTTTATTACGCCGCGGCTTCCCGTTGCCATCCCTTATTTCGGATGTGCTTGGGTTGCTGGTGCTTTTACGGGCCAACCAGCTATCTTCACCCGCGCAAAAGCGGGTCATAAGGCTTGTTAAGGCTGCCATTGTCCTTGGCTTTTCTTGGCCGAGGTGTCTGGCAAGCCACTCATCACAGATGCTGTGTTTGAATGCCGCTAAGGCTTTGGCATCCGGACAATCAACAATTTGATTCTTCTTAGTGAGGAATCTGTTCCAAAGCTTGCGGGCGGACTCTCCGGGCTGTTGGATTATGTGACTTAAATCGTCCGCATCCGGAGGCCGGACATAAGTCCCTTGAAAATTGGCCCTAAAAGCGTCCTCGAGTTCCTCCCAACTCCCAATTGAATTTTCGGCTTCTCAACCAGTGTCGAGCTAGTCCCTTCAACTTAAGGGGAAGGTATTTGATGGCATGGAGGTCATCCCCACGAGCCATGTGTATATGCAGGATAAAATCCACGATCCAGACCCCTGGGTCTGTCGTTCCGTCGTATGCCTCTATGTTCACAGGTTTAAAACCCTGTGGAAATTCATGGTCCAGTACTTCTTTGGTGAAGCACAGGGGGTGAGCAGCCCCTCTGTATCTGGACGTGTTGTGGCATGTCGTCGGCTGTTGTTGTGTCCGGTGTTTATTCCGAACTGGTGTCCGATTGGTATGATCGTTTTGGTGACTATAGTCCCGCGTCGGGGTGTGTCCTTTAGATCCGTAGACGGACCTAGCCACGCCGACTTTCTTATCCAGGTGTTCACGTAAATCGTGCGCGGCGTCGGTAGCTGCTCTGTTGCGGTTATGAAGTGGTTTGTCTGGCCTCCTGGTCGTGTTATTCTTTGGTGGAACGGCCTCGTCGTCGAATTCTGGCAGTAGCTTGCATTTTGGATAGCTCTTTGTATGACGATCGTCGCTGTATCTTTCTTCAATGTCTAGCACTTTATTCCATCTGCGATTGAGCGTTTCCTGTGCGGCCTTTAGCCATTGCTTCTGCTTCTTTAGACTTCTCGCAGTGGCCATAAGCCTTCTATGGAGGTTATCTTGTTCCACGCGTGTTTCCGGGATGATGAATGCATCGTCATCCGGACTGTGTTCTTGTCCTGGGGCGGTTTGATGAACTCGTCCCTCGGGATCATTGTGATCGGGCGTCTGCTCCGAACTGTGTTCGGCGTGACCTGGCTCGTCCTGCTCCATCGCTGGGTCCGTATGGTTGTTGTTGCCTTCGGAGTTGACTGGGGTGTCGATCTTTCTGGCGCTCTTATCGCTATTTTTACTGTTGCTGGACTTGGAGCGGTGTCTGCGCCGTCGCTTTGGTTTTTACCCGGGGGTTTTATCTTCCGGATTGTCGCTGTCGTCCTCCTTAGGCGTGTCCACCATGTATATATTGTACGACGGGGTGGTTGTCCACCGTCTTGTGAGCGGTGGTTCCTGTTCTTCTCCTGCATCGTCATCCATACCATTGATGTCTTCGAAGTCGAAGTCAAGCATGTCGGTTAGATCATCGACCGTGGCAATGAAGTGGGTGGTGGGTGGGCAACGAATTCCTTCGTCGCCTGCTTCCCACTCGAGCCGGACATAGTTCGGCCAAGAGCCTCCTGACAAAGAGAGAGACTTTAACGAGTTCAGCTTGTCGCCAACGGGCGAGTGCTGGAAGATATCCGCAGCGGTAAACTCCATTACCAGAGCCCAACCAAGCTTGGCGGGCTCGGGAGCGCGTGGACCTGAACCTACAAGCGGATACGAGTCCGGGGGTATGGAGTCACAGTCTTTCTTAGAGGTGGGGCATGTGTTCGGCTCTACCGCTGATGAGTGTGCGGCCCACGGGGCGAGGTCCATCCACCCGTCCTTGGGTCACGCAGTCTGCTCCAGATTTAGGTTCAGGGCTACTGCAGGGGTGATATCCCGAGCATTGTCCGATAGCAGGTCTAAGCCGCGCTCATCGTGACTGTCCGACGCTCCTGGCACAGGCCCGATTCTGTCGAAGATCAAGTCTCCGCTGATATCGGCCGTGTAGTTCATGTTCGAACTCGACTGGTGGCGGGCGTGGCTGCTCAATCTGCTACTGATTGGCTGCGAATTGGCCCGCAGCACGAAGCTGCCGAACACGAAGATCTGTCCGGGGAGGAAAGTCTCACCCTGGGCCGTGTTGTTGACGATTGAAGGTGCCATCAAGCCTTGCAGCGGCGACACAGAAGAACTCTCAATGAAAGCACCAATGTCGGTGTCAAAACCGGCGGATCTCGGGTAGGGGTCCCGATGCATGCGTTTTCGGTGATGGTAACAGAAGCAAGGGACACAACGCTTTACCTGTGTTCAGCCCTCCGATGGAGGTAAAACCCTACTTCTGCTTGATTGATATTGATGATATGAGTAGTACAAGAGTAGATCTACCACGAGATCGTAGAGGCTAAACCCTAGAAGCTAGCTTATGATGATTATGATTGTGATCGTGATCGGCCTTCTAGGATCGACCTCTCCGGTTTATATAGACAGGAGAGGGCTAGGGTTTACACGGAGTTGGTTACAAGGAAGGAAACATAATATCCAGATCGCCAAGCTTGTCTTCCACGCAAAGCGACAGTCCCATCCGCACGGGGACGGAGTCTTGAGTCTTGTATATTCACGCTCCAATAGTCCGGACGAAGTATATAGTCCGGCTGTCCGGATACCCCCTAATCCAGGACTCCCTCTGTAGCCCCTGAACCAGGCTTCAATGATGATGAGCCCGGCGTGCAGTCTTGTCTTCGGCATTGCAAGGCGGGTTCCATCTCTGAATACTCCAAAGTAATTATCGAACACTTAGACCGTGTCCAGATCTGCGTGATGATACTCACATACCATTGTAGGGAACGTAGCATAAATCTAACCGGATGCTATTTGGTTTATATAGACAACGGAGAAGGCTAGGGTTTACACGGAGTTGGTTACAAGGAAGGAAACATAATATTCGAATCGCCAAGCTTGTCTTCCACGCAAAGGAGAGTCCCATCCGGACACTGGACGGAGTCTTGAGTCTTGTATCTTCACGCTCCAATAGTTCGGACGAAGTATATAGTCCGGCTGTCCGGATACCCCCTAATCCAGGACTCCCTCACTAACCACAGCATTAAACATATGGATCCATATCAGCCCCTAACAAAGCAACGCATAAACTAGGGTCTAAGCTTCTATCACTCTAGCAACCCATCATCTACTTATTACTTCCCCATGCCTTCCTCTAGGCCCAAATAACGGTGAAGTGTCATGTAGTCGACGTTCACATAACACCACTAGAGGAAAAGACAACATACATCTCATCAAAATATCGAACGAATACCAAATTCACATGACTACTAATAGCAAGACTTCACTCATGTCCTCGGGAACAAACGTAACTACTCACAAAGCATATTCATGTCCATAATTAGAGGAGTAATAATATGCATAAAGGATCTGAACATATGATCTTCCACCAAGTAAACCAAATAGCATCAACTACAAGGAGTAATCAACACTACTAGCAACCCACAGGTACCAATTTGTGGTTTTGATACAAGATTGGATACAAGAGATGAACTAGGGTTTTGAGAGGAGATGGTGCTGGTGAAGGTGTTGATGGAGATTGACCCCCTCCCAATGAGAGGATCGTTGGTGATGAGTTTCCCCTCCCGGAGGGAAGTGTCCCCGGCAGAACAGCTCCGCTGGAGCCCTAGATTGATTTCGCCAAGGTTTCGCCTCGTGGCGGCGGAGTTTCGTCCCGTAAGCTTGCCCATGATTTTTTCCAGGGTAAAAGTGATGATATAGCAGAAGATGGACGCCGGAGGCCCACCAGGGGCCCAGGAGATAGGGGCGCGCCCCCTGTCTCCTGGATAGGGTGTGGGCCCCCTGGCATATTTCTTTTGCTCAGAAATTCTTATTAATTCCAAAAAGTTGTTTCATGGAGTTTCAGGACTTTTGGAGCTGTGCAGAATAGGTTTCCAATGTTTGCTCCTTTTCCAGCCAGAAATCCAGCTGCCGGCATTCCCCCTCTTCATGGTAAACCTTGTAAAATAAGAGAGAATAGCCATAAGTATTGAGATATAATGTGTAATAACAGCCCATAATGCAATAAATATTGATATAAAAGCATGATGCAAAATGGACGTATCATTCGTTCATGAAGACTCATTTGACACCACCCTTGGATTTGACAGTTCTTTCGTCAAGACTCGTTCGGCACCACCCTTGAAGTTGACAGTTCTTTCGTGATGACTTGTTCAGCACCACCATTGGATTTGACAGTTCTGTCATGAAGACTCGTTCGACATCACCCTTGGATTTTGACAGTTCTTTCATGATGACTTGTTCGGCACCACCATTGGAGTTGACGGTTCTTTCGTGAAGACTCATTTGACACCACCCTTAGATTTGACGGTTCTTTCATGAATTGCAGTTCGGCATCACCCTTGGATTTGACGGTTCTTTCATGAATTGTCGTTCGGCACCACCATTGGAGTTGACGGTTCTTTCATGAAGACTCGTTCGACACCACCCTTAGATTTGACGGTTCTTTCATGAATTGTTGTTCGACATCACCCTTGGATTTGACGGTTCTTTCATGAATTGTCGTTCGGCACCACCCTTGAATTTGACGGTTCTTTCATAAAGACTCATTCGACACTACCCTTGGAGTTCATGTTCTGGCCACTCGTGACTTGTGAGTTCTAACCATGTCGGCCGAAGGATCCGTACATCATATCCCATAGAACCTACACACATCATGTTCACAACCTCTTTGTTTACTTTTCTTTCCCTCAGTGGTACGTATCTGGTTGCGCCCGTACGAACCGTTTAATACATCAGCTGCCATGCACATTTTCATCAACCACTTCCACGGTAGTGATCGATCGTCTGGTTCCAACATTCCGTTTACCGGGGCTTCACATTTAAAAAATGTGCTTCCTAAAAAATATTCCAACTAGCTAGATGTGTTGAAAAAAAATGTCAACTAGATGTGCAACGATTTTTCTTATCGGAAGCACTTCTTGTCAACGTCCTGTACAAAGTTTTCTTCGGGAAACACCGCCCAATAGTTTTAAAAAAATGAACTAGTACGGAATACTTATCTAAATAACCAACCAAAAAGCAACCTGCAAAAAGAAACTAAACAAGTGGTAGTGCAATTTGAAGCCATACGAGTTGGTCCCATATTGATTTAGACGAGACACATTATTTTAAGCATTTTGAGTCATCACATTATTTTAAGCATTTTGGTGCGAACTAGGGACAATGTCCCATGGGTCCTGTACTTGTCACGTGGCCCATTTCCGTAACTCGGTGCCTTTGCGACCTCCGTTCTCCATTTTCGTCTAAGGCCCCTTCCAATGCTCCACCTTGTACCGGTGCTAAGCCTTCCACGTAGGAAAAAATCTGATGTGGCAAGTTATTTAAGAGGAGAGAGATGAGTGTGGTGACTCCAGGAAGAAACAATGCTAAACGCGTGAACCTAGCAAAACATTTAAAGGAAGAAAGCCCACCAATACATGAAGAGCTTTACTTGCTAAATCATTAAATGAAGCAAGCTTAGCAACCATAAGTTAAGCACCTATGCATTGAGGAGTATAGTTGTTAAGCTATTTAATGTGCTTAGCACCTCATCTAAGCACTCATGCATTGGCAGCAACCTAAAGGTTCCATCAGTCTCAATGTGTTGGTCACATGCGTCTTTCGTCCAATCTCCAGCCTGCACCCATCATATGGACCAGTGATGGCGCGATCGTAGCCAACTTTTTCCAAAGGAAATGCACCACGAAAACTCCCAGGATTCCTTCCGCCATTTCTCCCCCTCCGGTCGTGCACGAATCACAAATTATTAGTATATATATATATATATAAGTATTAGAGATCGCACCAGTCGGGGTCATTAGGTTGAGCCTCCACTTGTAAAGAAACATGCTGAAGCAGCTCTCTGTTTTGTCGGCCTACCGTGCCAAGAATCGTGTTATTCCTATCCGCCTCAGCAATCAAATCGTACAGCTCTTCTTTCATGTTCTGGATTTTCCATTACATTTTCTCATCTTGACAGCCCGCAACCGGTTTTCCACAAGCATGCTGGACAAATAGACAAAATGAGTTTCCATTATTAACCCTGGATAGTAAGAGCGTGATTGCAAATCCTCGATGGAGCTACTTGCGCAGCACAAAACCTAATTGGAAACGGATAAAAGGTGTGATTTTTGGTTAGCATATTGTACCTAATTGTGGATGAGCCTTGGCAAGAGCTGGCGTTGCGCTTGCTCTAGGGCTGGTGAGACGGTCGCCGACCGCGTTTGCCTGAGCGTGCGGCCAAAGAGCGTCCTCGTCGCGTATCGAAGCGCCGCCATCGCCTTCTTCGGATCCTTCCCTCGCCTGACAATAATCAGGAGCCTGATACGTCTCCAACGTATCTATAATTTTTTATTGTTCCATGCTATTATATTACCCATTTTGGATGTTTATGGGCTTTAATTTACACTTTTATATCATTTTTGGGACTAACCTACTAACCGGAGGCCCAGCCTGAATTGTTGTTTTTTTTTGCCTATTTCAGTGTTTCGAAGAAAAGAAATATCAAACGGAGTCCAAATGGAATGAAACCTTCGGGAGCGATCTTTTTGGAACAAACACAATCCAGTGGACTTGGAGTGGACGTCAAGCAACAGAGGAGGCGGCCACGAGGGTGCCCGGCACGCCCCCCACCCTCGTCGGCCCCTCGAGCGTCCATCGACCTACTTTTTCCTCCTATATATATCCAAGTACCCCAAAAACATCCAGGAGCACCACGAAAACCTAATTCCACCGCCGCAACCTTCTGTATCCGCGAGATCCCATCTTGGAGCCTTCGCCGGCGCTCTGCCAGAGGGGGGATCGACCACGGAGGGCCTCTACATCATCTCCGAGGCCTCTTCTATGAGTTGTGATTAGTTTACCACAGACCTTCGAGTCCATAGTTATTAGCTAGATGGCTTCTTCTCTCTCTTTGAATCTCAATACAAAGTTCTCCTTAATCTTCTTGGGGATCTATTCGATGTAACTCTTTTTGCGGTGTGTTTGTCAAGATCCGATGAATTGTGGGTTTATGATCAAGTTTATCTATGAGAAATATTTGAATCTCCTCTGAATTCTTTTATGTGTGATTAAGTTATCTTTGCAAGTCTCTTCGAATTATTAGTTTGGTTTGGCCTACTAGATTGATCTTTCTTGCAATGGGAGAAGTGCTTAGCTTTGGGTTCAATCTTGCGGTGTCCTTTCCCAGTGACAGCAAGGGCAGCAAGGCACGTATTGTATTGTTGCCATCGAGGATAAAAAGATGGGGTTTATATCATATTGCATGAGTTTATCCCTCTACATCATGTCATCTTTCTTAATGCGTTACTCTGTTCTTATGAACTTAATACTCTAGATGCAGGCAGGAGTCAGTCGATCTGTGGAGTAATAGTAGTAGATGCAGAATCGTTTCAGTCTACTTGTCACGGACGTGATGCCTATATACATGATCATGCCTAGATAATCTCATAACTAGCGAAAATTCAATGTGGGTCGTACTACCATATGGTAGCATTATCGGAGACGTTGTTCCACCTAGGGATTAGTGTGCACAGTTGTATTGCATGTTGTATTGCCTTTCCTCACATCAATATTGAACAGTGCCGATGCTTCTTGTCCGTTGTTCATTACTGCTGTGGTCCAGTGGTCTTCTACGGTCTTGCCGTTCCTAATCTTTTCTGGACCGGAGTCCTGTCGCACATGGTCCGCTCGACCCTAGGCACGAGTCGTTCTGCCCAACGAAATTCATCTCTGTTCTCACATACAGCTGCACAGGCAGTTGTCCTTCCACATTCCTCTCCCCCTCGCACTGTTCCTTTTTAGCGCACCGCGGCAATGGCGGCCTCTTCCTCCCCCACCCCCAAGCCGTGAACATGGATCTTCTTCCCTTAATCCTATGACCTCGATGCGGCAGGCAAGTGTTTAATCAAATATCCACCGGTGGGAAAAGACCCGGCAATCAGTACAAGTGTATCCTTTGCAGTGTAAGATCTTGAATCCAATCCTGTATCTGGGCTGCTACAAATGATGCGGGCTCATTCCGTTCTTTCTCGTTCTTGCAGTCTGAGCAATGCTCCATGAACTCAGGGTGGCCCTTTGTACGACGCAGGTGCTGACAGAGTAGAAGAGGTGGAGAAGAATGTGATGTACAGAGCAACGCACAATCGAGCGGAGCGCAGGCTCGTCGACCTGTCCCGCAGCTGCCGAGACATCCACATAGTCATCTCGTGACCGGGACACTAGGTGAGAGAGGCCCAGAAAATTATTTCCAAGATATATGTATTATTTGCTGCATTGATAAGATCTTTTGGGTTCTGTTTTAATGGAGTACTGATCAGCTTGTGCTGGAAAACGGTGTACTAAAATTGTTTACTGGAACGGTTTCAGTTAGAACTTGGCAATTCTTTGAGCTTTTGTACTTGCATTGTGGCTGTTGGATTGGATTAATCTGTTTACATATTCCCAGTCTTGGAACTTGAAAACTCAAGTCAGTTCAGTCATATAAGTTCAGCTTCACATAGAAGATACTGATTTCTATATTATTTAGGCAATTGTAATTCAGAAAGAAAATTCATGTTGTATCCCGCAAACACTACAGAGAAATTAGTTTCTGCATGCATATTACATTGCTGTCAGGTTTTGTAAAACTATCTTCTTGATTGCAAAACTAGAGGCACGACATTGTGCCTGCTGGATTTATGGGCAGACGCTAGAAGGTTGTCTGAAGCTAGTTGGTGTTTGGTTTTTAATTCCGACAATTCAGTTTTTCGATTTAATACTATATGTTGCTAGTAGAAGACTTTACAACTTCAGAAGCCCAAATCACTTCAGCCTGCTCATTTAAACTTCACAGAGAAGATACCAATTTCTAATATTTACCCTACTGTAATTGTTTCGATTAATGTGTGGACAAAATTCAGGTTGTATCCCACAGCACTATATGAAAGCTAGCTTTTTCTATCCATTACATTGTTTTGCGTTTTTGGACTTCAGCTTTCTTCTTGATATTTTCATTAACCTGTTGCAGTACCTGTGACATGATGTATGTCTAAGTGCTTCGATGTTTTTGCTAATTCAGCCCATGCGAAGGTGCGGTACGCGATGTCGATGCAGTGTAGAGAAAGACCAGAGCAGGACTCCTGACTGTCGCTTCACGGTTCGCTTGTTGTTGCCTTGGCCATGTGAATCCCAATTTTTTTGTACTAAGATAGGGGTTCTGGAAAACCCAGTAGTTCTTCTATTTCTGCTAGCTAAACTTGCTCCATTCTCCTGACAGTAGGAAATCTATTTTGGGCTGGTCTCGCTGTTCTAAAATACAGATATTGCTTGAACAAAAATGCAGTTAATGTGTTTGGGCTCCTATTCTGTTGCCAGCTGCGTTTACCTTTTTTTTTTTTTTTGCGAGAAAATTCCCGATCTATTCATCTTCAATCATGGCAGTACAACGAATACCAGAAATAATAAAAATTACATCCAGATCCGTAGACCACCTAGCGACAACTACCAGACTCAAGCGAGCCAAGGCGCGCCGCCCGTCATCGCCTCCATCGCCGGAGTCGGGCACAACTTGTTGTAGTAGACAGTCGGAAGTCGTCGTGCTAAGGCCCGTGGGACCAGCGCACTGTAACAGCAACCGCCGCAGATGAAGAATAACGAGATCGAAAAATCCAATCCGAAGACACACGAACGTGAGACGAACAACGACGAGATCCGAGCAAATCCACCAAAGATAGATCCGCCGGAGACACACCTCCACACGCCCACCAACGATGCTAGACGACGCCGAACGGGGCTAGGCGGGAGACCTTTATTCCATCTTCGTGAGCCGCCGCCGCCTCGTCTTCCCGAAAGGGACACAAACCCTAGCAAAACTGAAAGAAACGACAGGGTCGGAGCCCTCCGCCGACCCTTGCCGAGATCCATCATACCCCCATGGCCCTAAGGCCATCGGAGAGTAGGCGGACCTGCGGCGGCGGCGGCGGGAGGCAAAAACCCTAGCTTTTTGTGGAGGAGAAGGAGGAGGCGTTTACCTTAGATTAAGCATCGTACACATATGCGATTATTGTTTTGCAGTGAGTAGAGGAATTGAGTTTAGCTGTGACACTTAAATTTTCAGTCCTATCCTATAGCAGAGAATGAATTTCTGTTTCGACAGAAATCTCAACATGCTGCACTTTCTTGCGCGCCGGGTGACATTTGGGAAACTGAATAGTATGAGCACTGAACTTTTTTTTTGAAAAAATCACCGGAGGGGGAGGTCCCCACCTGAATATATTTCTCAATGATTGTAACCCATCGTTCGACTGATTACAAGGTGAAATTGCAAGGTGATAAGAGGTAGGAACGCCATGAGGAGGCGGCCTGCTTTTGCTTTGTTTTCTTCATCCTGTGTGTCCAGAGCATGAGATCATCAATGATTCTCTTAAGGGTGAGGATACTGTGATGGTTTTGCTGTTTGAAGGTCGTAGCATTTCTCGAGTCCCAGATCTTCCATAGAATAATGAGGAGGATGGAGTGCCAGATGGCCGCATATAGCTGAGAGGGGAGACGGCAGTCCCAAAGATCGTCAATGGTGGCCGAGGGGCAAATGCCAATCCGTTGCCATATCCGCTGCGCGAGTGGGCAGTCGATGAATATGTGCGAGCATGTCTCACCATCGAACCCGCAATGTGGACATAGCGAGTCAGCGACCATTGCGGAGTAGGTTGCTCTTGGAGTTGAGTCGATCTCGGAACAGCAGCCATGCAAAGATCTTCACCCGGTTGGGGACACATGAAGACCATATTGGAATGGCATGCACGTCATTGACCGAGGCGTCGGCCATGGTGAGCGTGTAGGCGGCCCTGGTAGAGAAACACATGCCACCATTTAGGTAGCGCTCGTCTTGCCCAGGCGACACCTGGAAATCCTGCAGGAGAGACAACACAGAGCACAACTCGGCAGAAGCATTAGAGGTTAGGTGGTTCCGTAGGATTGAATCTAAACCGTAGTTAAAAACAGTAGCCACACGAGATAGGGGGAGAGTGGTGTGAGAGTAAAGGCAGGGGAATAATGTAGCGAGAGGTTTCTGGTGAATCCATGCGTCTAGCCAGAAATAAGTGTTTGTGCCAGAGTGGGTTAGAACAAAGGAGATGGCATGGAGCGCTAGGAGTTGCTGGTTTATAGTGCGGCCGATGAAGGAGTGGCTGTTTTGTGGGGTGATAAGAGCATTGGGGTGTTGCAAGGCGATCCAGTCTAGCCAAGGTGTTTTATCCGGGAGTAGAGCTTTTACTGCGAATTTCATTAGCAAACAGTTGTTCTACTTATGCAAGGTTTTTAGGCCTAGACCACCACAGTTTTTTGCTTTGCACACATTTTTTCAGGCAACTAAGCATTGAGCACCGGAACACGTTTCCTCTGCGGCCCAGAAGAAGGCATGCCTAATCGAGTCTAGGGTTTTTAGAACGCTTTTGGGATGAGGAAAACAGACATAAAATAAACCAGTATGGAGTCTAGGACTGCGGAGAGTAGGATGAGCCTATCTCCTTTGGAGAGGATTTTTGCACGCCAGCCCGTTAAGAATTTTCAACATAGCTCGATGATAGGTAGGAAGGCGTTTGAGGGTAGTCGTGTGGGTGCTAGGGGAAGGCCTAGGTAGATCTGAGGGAAGTTTGAGGTTGTGCATTGCATGGTGGAGGAAATGGAGTCTGCCAAGAGAGGGGGGACGTGCATTGGCACGAACGTTGTTTTATTGAAATTGATAGTGAAGCCGGTGGCCAATGCGAAGTTATGTAGGATGTTTTTTAGTTGTTGGGCACCCTCATTGGATGCTTTAGCGATGATTAGTGTGTCATCGGCATATTGTAGGACAGTTGGCGGAAGATGTGAGAATAGGGGGTGGCTGAGGTGTGAAAGGTTGCAGTCCTGCTGGATCATTTGTTGCAAAAGATCGGCAACGATGATGAAGAGGTAGGGTGAAATGGGGTCTCCCTGCCTAAGGCCGTTCTTACAATTAATCCTATTCCCTGGGATCCCGTTGAGCATAACTGCAGTTTTCCCGATGGAGAGGAGGTCGTGAATCCAAGCTGTGAATTTTAACGGGAAGCCACGGCAACGTAGGATGGATAAAAGGGAGTCCCAAGAGAGCGAGTCGAAGGCTTTGCTAAAGTCTAATTTAATTACCATTGCTGGGGCCTTTCTAGTGTGGCAGGCGCCGACGAGGTTGGCAGCGTAGACCAATATGAGCGCTGAACTGATGTACGAAATGCAGCTATAATGGTGAAAGATTACCACCAATTCTCATGTTGATTTACTGAATTTTCAGGTGTTGTACATATATCCAGTTCAATATAATTGTTCTATGTTTGCAATTCTAAACGAGCCTTACTGTTTGCTCTTTGCTCCAGGAAAGTGCTAGTACTAAACCAGGTACTTGCATATGTTGTTCATTCGTTGCATCATTTTGAACGACAGCAATGCTAAATCTACTAAGCTATATCACCAGACTACAGAAAACGGTAAATTTGTCACTGTCTTCAGCTGCACACGGTTTCAGTTCAGCATTTTCAGAGGAAGTACATTTAATCACCCGGGGCGCTCGTGGATCTGGCTTAATAGCAAACTCCCCGGACTCCGTCGTCACGCTGTACCTGCTGTCTCTGTCGTCCGAGGCGGCGGCCCCACTACAGTGCGCTGCCATGGACTATTCCCACAGGCTAGTTCAGTGCGCCACGAGAGCAGCGTCGCAGAGGCCGAGCGTCAGGTAGCTCGTTATCCACCTCGTGGGAATATGCTTCGCGATTCACTCCTGGCAGCCTTTTTGGAGGTATACCTCGCAGTATACAGGCACGGGAATAGTGCAAGTCGTATGCCCTTTGCCCATTGTCAGGTCCAGTAGCCCAGATGTAATTGATGACTCGAGTGAATGCAATGGTGCTTTTGGATGCGCGTGTTGAAGCGGTGACTTGACTGCTGCCTGTGCGATTTTCTTTTTTTAATAATAAATCATCTGATTAGTGTATGGTTACGTGTTAGATTTTGAGCAAACTAACCAATTAAATTAAAAGTACGTGCAAAGCTCTAGATCCTCTCTTTCCCACCTCTAGATCCTCTCTTTCCCACCTGATAATGATACAATTAGCGGGTAGTTCATTTAAGGAAAAAGTAGAATGGCAATGGGTAGAGTATGGGGCGGGAATAGCAATACCATACACATACCCGTGTAGTCAATATGTATAAAATTCTACCCATACTCGTATCGATGGGTATGAAACTTTACCCGTACCCATCCCGGTGGTACCCATACCCATTGAATACCCAATGGGTAGATCAAACAGTACATAAGTTACTCACAATTTTACAGTCATCTATAGCACATTTGACAAAAAATATATTTATCTCAACTCAATAACAAATACATGAGTACATGACAATTATCTCAATTCAAATTGACAATTGGTGACAACTTTAACATTGGTTCAATGGTCAGGTCACAACTTTAACATAGGTACACTCGTGAATCACAGATAAGGTCCCTCCTTTTATATTGGCGATTTTATGTATCTGTACCATCCGACGAGCTCCCTGGAGCTCTTCTTGACAAAAAGTAAAAGACAACAACATTTTGACATTCAAAAAATTCTCAAAAAAATACACATGTTCATATGGATGTATACTACACCTACACGTGTGTAATATTTGAAGATGGTATACTTGTGGTGAGAGATACACAAACAATAAAAAGATCATGCTTTTTAAAATATAGTGAATATGATTTTTTTTTGCAGATTTTGTTGAAACTTCAAAATGTGAAAAAAAAATTAACAAAAGAGCTCCCATTGGCACGCTTTATTTTTAAAACAAAACGTGTTAGATTTTGAACAAACTAACCAACATAATTTAAAGTATTGCTCATTAGATCCGTAATTAGAGTGCTCAAACCCTAAACTACTTGTGAACAAACTATTCTCTGTAGATCTGTAATTGGAGTGCTAATAATGACCCAGGATCTTTAAGTAATGTCCTCCCTCCATGACAAGGAGCACTCCATCATCAACTGTTTCGACAGTAGAAACCTGCAAACCTTCATGCAAAATTGATGACCCATCGAATCACTAGTTCCACCGACGGCCCACAGACAAATGCCCAGACTATATCGATGCTGCTTGGCCCAGGGTACCTGTCCAGCAACTTGGGCCCTACCAAGGAATACGGTGAAATACGGCAGTGCGTGCTATGATGTCAACTGAAATACCCCTGACAACACAGATCGCGATGTTGGTTGGGCGGAGTTGATTCCGAGCTGCTGCAGACCGGCCTTTGCAACGCTTTTTCGAGTGCGCCACGGACTATTCTCGCCGCCACTACATTGCTGATCCTCGGCTACAAACCTGCAATTGTGAACGGATGAGCAAAGACGCCGGCGGTGAGCAAACAGGGCCGCCCATCGTCGCAACAGATGCCAATGCAGACGCGTGCTAGGGACTCTGTGCGGTCGTGTGTAGACAGAGTAAAAATTCTGGGCCACGGTACATGACGGATGCAGGTCCTGTACCAGCGGTCCATCCGTCAAACTGCACCATCCCGCCCCTTGGGACCTCCAGTACATACGATCTACCCTGGTCCAAAGACGCTCTCGTGTACAGCCATCTCCAGTATACTAGAATATCTGGCGCTCACACATGCTCTATTCAATGCCCTTCCTACCTACCAATCTGGTCCTTTGGACGGTATAGATAATAAGACTATATGCCGGTATGACCCATATCGCTGCTTCCCATAACTATGCGCTTTTCTATCAATTGCTCGACAGTAATTTGTTCACCCACCGTAATACTTATGCTATCTTGAGAGAAGCCACTAGTGAAACCTATGGCCCGGGTCTATCTTTTATCATATAAGCTTTTCATCTACTTTTATTTGCATCTTTACTTTTCCAATCTATATCATAAAAATACCAAAAATATTTATCTTATCATATTATCTCTATCAGATCTCACTTTCGCAAGTGGCCGTGAAGGGATTGGCAACCCCTTTATTGCGTTGGTTGCGAGGTTCTTGTTTGTCTGTGTAGGTGCGTGGGACTTCTGAGGAGCCTCCTACTGGATTGATACCTTGGTTCTCAAAAACTAAAGGAAATACTTACGCTACTTTGCTGCATCACCCTTTCCTCTTCAAGGAAAACCAACGCAAGCTCAAGACGTAGCAAGAAGGATTTCTGGCGCCGTTGCCGGGGAGGGCTTCGCTCAAGTCAAGACATACCAAGTACCCATCACAAACTCATCTCCCTCGCATTACATTATTTGCCATTTGCCTCTCGTTTTCCTCTCCCCCACTTCACCCTTGCCGATTTATTCGCCCTTCTTTTGTTCATCTTTTCGTTTGCTTTGATGTCTTACTTGGCTCGTTTGCTCGTTTGGTTGGAATAGTTGTTTATTTATTGCTAAACAAAGAACCTAAGATCTATGGATCCTCATTCGCTTGCCAATCTTTTTAAGAGATCTAATTATGATGAACCAAATTCTAGTGATTCGAGTGCACTAGATTATCTTTATGAGGTTTTGCTTGAAATTCGTGAATCTGAAAATTGTGATCAAGAAATTTATGAAGAGATTCACGATAGCTCCTTGGATAAAAAGCATGATTGCAATGATTTTATTCTAAATTCTATTGATGTCAATTGTGCTAATAATATGCAAAACCCTAAGCTTGGGGATGCTAGTTTTGCTATGTCCTCTACTTGTTGCAATGATCATGATTGGGGTGATTCTTCTTATGATGTTGAAAATTTATTTAAGCCCCATGATTAATATGAGATTGATAATCGTGTTTGTAATAATATTGAAAGTGGTTTGGAAGAGTGTCAACTTTAGATCCCACATATTTGGAGAATATTCAATCTTATGAAATTTTTCATAAAAGTGGGTTTCGAGAGGTCATGACTTTAGTTAATGTTAATCCCACTATTTTGGAAGAGTGTCAACTTTGCATGCATGTGGATCATGTTGAAAATATTTTATGTGATAGCTAATTTGTTGAATTTGCTTATGATCCCACATGTAGTTACTATGAGAGAAGGAAATATGGTTGTAGAAATTTTCATGTTACAAAATTACCTCTCGTTATGTTGAGATTGCTATTGTTTCTTTCCACTTCCTTGCATATGCTAGTTTTTGCTTGCTATGATTTGTTTGCTTATAAAATGCCTATGTATAGAAAGTATGTTAGACTTAGATGTGTTTATCACATGTTTTATGATGCTCTCTTTATGCTTCAATTCTTGTCTTTCATGTGAGCATCATTGAAATCTCAATGCCTAGCTAAAAAGGCTTTAAAGAAAAGCGCTTGTTGGGAGACAACCCAATATTTTTCCTTGATGTTATTCAATAAATAATTAATCTAGCTTCTGTTTAGATGTGTTTTCATTTTTTTAATTAGTGTTTGTGCCAAGTAGAACCTATAGGATAACCTACGGTGATAGTTAATTTGATTCTGCTAAAAAACAGAAACTTTTGCGCATGAAAATAATTTTAGTAATTCACAGAAACGTGATTTTGCGTTTATTCTTTTTGCTGTATATCAATAGAAAAATTTCCCAGGACTTCCTATTTTGGTAGGATTTTTAGAGTTCCATAAGTATTCGAGAGTTACAGATTGCTACAGACTGTTATGTTTTTGACAGATTCTGTTATTTGTGTGTTGATTGCTTATTTTGATGCATCTATGGCTAGTATCAAGGGGTATAAACCATAGAGAAGTTGGAATACAGTAGGTTTAACACCAATATAAATAAATAATGAGTTCATTACAGTACCTTATGTGGTGGTTTTACTTTCTTGCACTAACGGAGCTTATGAGATTTCCTGTTGAGTTTTGTGTTGTGAAGTTTTCAAGTTTTGGGTAAAGATTTGATGGACTATGAAATAAGAAGTGGCAAGAGCCTAAGCTTGGGGATGCCCATGGCACCCCAAGATATTCAAGGATAACCAAAAGCCTAAGCTTGGGGATGCCCCGGAAGGCATCCCTTCTTTCGTCTTCGTCTATCAGTAACTTTACTTGGAGCTATATTTTTATTCGCCACATGATATGTGTTTTGCTTGAGCGTCTTGTATGATATTAGTCTTTTCTTTTTAGATTACCACAATCATCCTTGTTGTACACACCTTTTGGGAGAAACCCACATGATTTGGAATTTATTAGAATACTCTATGTGCTTCACTTATATCTTTTGAGCTAGATAGTTTTGCTCTAGTGCTTCACTTATATCTTTTAGAGCACGACGGTGGCTTAATTTTGTAGAAATTGTTGATCTCTCATGCTTCACTTATATTATTTTGAGAGTCTTTTAAAACAGCATGGTATTTGCTATGGTTATAAAATTGGTCCTAGAATGATGGGCATCCAAGCTGGGTATAATAAAAACTATCATAGGAAGTGAATTGTATGCTATGATCAATTTGATGCTTGATAATTGTTTTGAGATATAGAGGTGGTGATAGTAGAGTCATGCTAGTTGGGTAATTGTGAATTTAATGAATACTTGTGTTGAAGTTTGTGATTCCCGTAGCATGCACGTATGGTGAACCGCTTTGTGATGAAGTTGGAGCACAATTTTATTTATTGATTGTCTTCCTTATGAGTGGCGGTCGGGGACGAGCGATGGTCTTTTCCTACCAATCTATCCCCCTAGGAGCATGCGCGTAGTACTTTGTTTTCAATGGCTTGTAGATTTTTGCAATAAGTATATGAGTTCTTTATGACTAATGTTGAGTCCATAGATTATACGCACTCTCAACCTTGTTGGAAATATGCCCTAGAGGCAATAATAAAAGGATTATTATTATATTTCCTTGTTCATGATTATTGTCTTTATTCATGCTATAATTGTATTATCCAGAAATCGTAATACACGTGTGAATACATAGAACATAATATGTCCCTAGTAAGCCTCTAGTTGACTAGCTCGTTGATCAACAGATAATCATGGTTTCCTGGTTATGGACATTAGATGTCGTTGATAACGGGATCACATCATTAGGAGAATGATGTGATGGACAAGACCCAATCCTAAGCATAGCACAAGATCGTGTAGTTCGTTTGCTAGAGCTTTTCCAATGTCAAGTATCTTTTCCTTAGACCATGAGATCGTGTAACTCCCGGATACCGTAGGAGTGCTTTGGGTGTACCAAATGTCACAACGTAACTGGGTGACTATAAAGGTGCACTACAGGTATCTCCGAAAGTGTTTGTTGGGTTGACACGGATCAAGACTGCGATTTGTCACTCCGTATGACGGAGAGGTATCTCTGGGCCCACTCGGTAATGCATCATCATAATGAGCTCAAAGTGACCAAGTGTCTGGTCACGGGATCATGCATTATGTTACGAGTAAAGTGACTTGCGATGAACGAGACCGAACGAGGTATTGGGATACCGACGATCGAGTCTCGGGCAAGTAACGTACCGATTGATAAAGGGAATTGTATACGGGGTTGATTGAATCCTCGACATCGTGGTTCATCCGATGAGATCATCGAGGAGCATGTGGGAGCCAACATGGGTATCCAGATCCCGCTGTTGGTTATTGACCGGAGTGCCGTCTCGGTCATGTCTTCGTGTCTCCCGAACCCGTAGGGTCTACACACTTAAGGTTCGGTGACGCTAGGGTTGTAGAGATATGAGTATGCAGCAAACCAAAAGTTGTTCGGAGTCCCGGATGAGATCCCGGACGTCACGAGGAGTTCCAGAATGGTACGGAGGTAAATAATAATATATAGGAAGTGCAGTTTCGGCCATCGGGGGAGTTTCGGGGGTCACCGGTATTGTACCGGGACCACCGAAAGGGTCCCGGGGGTCCACCGGGTGGGGCCACCTATCCCGGACGGCCCCGTGGGCTGAAGTGGGGAGGGGCCAGCCCCTGGTGGGCTGGTGCGCCCCACCTTGGGCTCCCCTGTGCCTAGGGTTGGAAACCCTAGGGTGGGGGCGCCTCCACTTGCCTTGGGGGGCACTCCACCCTGGCCCCCCCACCTCGGGAGATCTCATCTCCAGGGGCGGCGCCCACAGGGGCCTATATAAGGAGGGAGGAGGCACCGCACCTCAAGTCTTGGCGCCTCCCTCTCCCTGCTACACCTCTCCCTCTCGCTGAAGCTCGGCGAAGCTCTGCCGGAACTCTGCTGCAGCCACCACCACGCCATCGTGCTGCTGGATCTTCATCAACCTCTCCCTCCTCCTTGTTGGATCAAGGTGTTCGAAATATGCCCTAGAGGCAATAATAAAAGGTTATTATTATATTTCCCTATTCATGATAATTGTCTTTATTCATGCTATAACTGTATTATCCGGAAATCATAATACACGTGTGAATACATAGACCATAATATGTCCCTAGTAAGCCTCTAGTTGACTAGCTCGTTGATCAACAGATAATCATGGTTTCCTGGTTATGGACATTCGATGTCGTTGATAACGGGATCACATCATTAGGAGAATGATGTGATGGACAAGACCCAATCCTAAGCATAGCACAAGATCGTGTAGTTCGTTTGCTAGAGCTTTTCCAATGTCAAGTATCTTTTCCTTAGACCATGAGATCGTGTAACTCCCGGATACCGTAGGAGTGCTTTGGGTGTACCAAACGTCACAACGAATCGGGTGACTATAAAGGTGCACTACTGGTGTCTCCGAAAGTGTCATTGGGTTGACATGGATCGAGATCGATTTGCACTCCGTATGACGGAGAGGTATCTCTGGGCCCACTCGGTAATGCATCATCATAATGAGCTCAAAGTGACCAAGTGTTTGGTCACGGATCATGCATTACGGTGCGAGTAAAGTGACTTGCCGTAACGAGACCGAACGAGGTATTGGGATACCGATGATCGAGTCTCGGGCAAGTAACGTACCGATTGACAAAGGGAATTGTATACGGGGTTGATCGAATCCTCGACATCGTGGTTCATCCGATGAAATCATCGAGGAGCATGTGGGAGACAACATGGGTATCCAGATCCCACTGTTGGTTATTGACCGGAGAGTCGTCTCGGTCATGTCTACGTGTCTCCCAAACCCGTAGGGTCTACACACTTAAGGTTCGGTGACGCTAGGGTTATTAAGAAGACTTGTATGTGATTACCGAATGTTATTCGGAGTCCCGGATGAGATCCCGGATGTCACGAGGAGTTCCGGAATGGTCTGGAGGTGAAGATTTATATATGGGAAGTTGTCATGCGGACACCGGAAAGTTTCAGGGGCATATCGGTATTGTACCGGGGCCACCGGATAGGTTCCGGGGGTCCACCGGGAAGGGCCACCCCTCTCGGAGGGCCTCATGGGCCGCAAGGGGCAGGGAACCATCCCCTAGAGGGCTGGGCGCCCCCCCTTGGGCCCATGCGCCTAGGGTTGGGGGGAACCCTAGTGGGGCGCCTTGCTTGGGGGGGCAAGCCCCTCCTGGCCGCCCCCTCTAGATCTCATCTAGAGGGGCCGGCCCCCCTTGCCCCTTCCCCTAAAAATAGAGGGGTGAGGGGAGGGCTGCTGGAGACAACCAAGGCGCAGCCCCTCCCCTCCCCAACACCTATCCTCCTCCGTTAAAGAGCTTGGCGAAGCCCTGTCGGAGTACTACCTCTCCACCACCACCACGCCGTCGTGCTGCTGCTGGAGTCTTCTTCCTCAACCTCTCCTCCCCCCTTGCTGGATCAAGAAGGAGGAGACGTCATCCGCTCCGTACATGTGTTGAACGCGGAGGTGCTATCCGTTCAGCACTTGGTCATCGGTGATTTGGATCACGGCGAGTACAACTCCATCATCCCCGTTCTCTTGAACGCTTCCGCGCGCGATCTACAAGTGGTATGTAGATGCAATCTCTCTTCCTTGAGTCGTTGCTTAGATGAACTCATAGATGGATCTTGGTGAAACCGTAGGAAAAATTTTAATTTTCTGCAACGTTCCCCAACAGTGGCATCATGAGCTAGGTCTATGCGTAGTTCTCTATTGCACAAGTAGAACACAATTTTGTTGTGGGCGTAGATCTTGTCAACTTGCTTGCCGCTACTAGTCTTATCTTGCTTCAGCGGTATTGTGGGATGAAGCGGCCCGGACCAACCTTACACGTACGCTTACGTGAGACCGGTTCCACCGACTGACATGCACTAGTTGCATAAGGTGGCTGGCGGGTGTCTGTCTCTCCCACTTTAGTTGGAGCGGATTCGATGAAAAGGGTGTTGGGGAACGTAGTAATTTCAAAAAATTTCCTACGCACACGCAAGATCATGGTGATGCATAGCAACGAGAGGGAGAGTGTTGTCTACATACCCTTGTAGACCAAGCGAAGCGATCACAACGTAGAGGAAGTAGTCAGACGTTCTCCTCGCGATCCGACCGATCCCGACGCCACATTCCGGCCCCGAGTTCTTGACACACGTACAGCTCGATGACGCCCCTCGAACTCCGATCCAGCCGAGTGTCGAGGAGAGTTCCACAAGACGACGGCGTGGTGACGATCTTGATGTTCTACCGGCGCAGGCTTCGCCTAAGCTTCGCGATGATATGACCGAGGTGGAATATGGTGGAGGGGGGCACCGCACACGGCTAAGGAACGATCCGTAGATCAAACTTGTGTGTTCTAGGGTGCCCCCCTGCCCCCGTATATAAAGGAGGGAGGGGGGAGGTGCGGCCGGCCCAAGGGAGGCGCGCCGGAGGAGTCCTACTCCCACCGGGAGTAGGACTCCCCCCTTTCCTAGTTGGAGTAGGATTGGGGGAGGGGGAAGAGAGAAGGGGGGGCGCCGCCCCCCTCTCCTTGTCCTATTCGGACTAGGTGAAGGAAATATGCCCTAGAGGCAATAATAAAGTTATTATTTATTTCCTAATTTCATGATAAATGTTTATTATTCATGCTAGAATTGTATTAACCGGAAACATAATACATGTGTGAATACATAGACAAACATAGTGTCACTAGTATGCCTCTACTTGACTAGCTTGTTAATCAAAGATGGTTATGTTTCCTAACCATGAACAAGGAGTTGTTATTTGATTAACAAGGTCACATCATTAGTAGAATGATCTGATTGACATGACCCATTCCATTAGCTTAGCACACGATCGCTTAGTATGTTGCTACCGCTTTTATCCATGACATATACATGTTCCTGTAACTATGAGATTATGCAACTCCGCTTACGGAGGAACACTTTGGTGCTACCAAACGTCACAACGAATCGGGTGATTATAAAGGAGTACTACAGGTGTCTCCAAAGGCGATGTTGGGTTGGCGATTTCGAGATTAGGTTTTGTCACTCCGATTGCTCGGAGAGGTATCTCTGGGCCCTCTCGGTAATACACATCACTCAAGCCTTGCAAGCATTACAACTAATGAGTTAGCTGTGAGATGATGTATTACGGAACGAGTAAAGAGACTTGCCGGTAACGAGATTGAACTAGGTATTGGATACCGACGATCGAATCTCGGCAAGTAACATACCGATGACAAAGGAACAACGATGTTGTTATGCGGTCGACCGATAAAGATATTCAGAGAATATGTAGGAGCCAATATGGGCATCCAGGTCCCGCTATTGGTTATTGACCGAGACGTGTCTCGGTCATGTCTACATTGTTCTCGAACCGTAGGGTCCGCACGCTTAAGGTTTCGATGATGCTTATATTATGAGTTTATGAGTTTTGATGTACCGAAGGAGTTCGGAGTCCCGGATGAGGTCGGGGACATGACGAGGAGTCTCGAAATGGTCGAGACGTAAAGATTGATATATTGGACGACTATATTCGGACATCGGAAAGGTTCTGAGTGATTCGGGTATTTTCGGGAGTACCGGGGAGTTACGGGATTACGGGAGAAGTAATGGGCCTTGATGGGCTTTAGTGGGAAGTGGAAAAAGGCTGCTGCGCCCCCCTTCCCCTCTAGTCCGAATTGGACTAGGGAAAAGGGGGCCGGCCACCTTTCCTACTCCTCCACTTCCTTCTCCCTTCCTCCCCTCTTGGTGGACTCCTACTAGGACTTGGAGTCCTAGTAGGACTCCACATCTTGGCCGCACCAATTGGCTTGGCCGGCCTCCTCCTCCTCCATCCTTTATATACTGAGGCAAGGGGCACCCCTTGGACACACAAGTTTGATCTACGGATCGTTCCTTAGCCGTGTGCGGTGCCCCCTTACACCATATTCCACCTCGGTCATATCGTCGCGAAGCTTAGGCGAAGCTCTGCGCCGGTAGAACATCAAGATCGTCACCACGCCGTTGTGCTGACGGAACTCTCCCTCGACACTCGGCTGGATCGGAGTTCGAGGGACATCATCGAGCTGTACGTGTGTCAAGAACTCGGGGGCGCCGGAGTAACGGCGCCGGGATCGGTCGGATCGCGAGGAGATCGTACGACTACTTCCTCTACGCCAGATCGCTTCGCCTTGGTCTCACGAGGGCGTAGACAACACTCTCCCTCTCGTTGCTATGCATCACCATGATCTTGCGTGTGCGTAGGAAATTTTTGAAATTACTACGCTCCCCTACAAAGGGCATCCGAGCCTAGGTTTTTATGGTTTGATGTTTTGCACGAGTAGAACACAAGTGAGTCGTGGGCGATACAAGTCATACTACCTACCAAAGATGTCATACTTTGGTTCAGCGGTATTGTGAGATGAAGCGCCCGGACCGACATTACGCGTCGCGCTTACGCGAGACTGGTTTCACCGCCACGAGCACTCATTGCTTAAAGGTGACCGGTGGGTGTCTGTCTCTCTCACTTTAGTTGAACTGAGTGTGGCTACGCCGGTCCTTGAGAAGGTTAAAACGGAGTCTATTTGACGAAGTATCGCTGTGGTTTTGATGCGTGGGTGAGATTGGTTCTTGCTTAAGCCCGTAGCAGCCACGTAAAATTTGCAACAACAAAGTAGAGGATGTCTAACTTGTTTTTGCAGGGCATGTTGTGATGTGATATGGTCAAGACGTGATGCTATATTTTATTGTATGAGATGATCATGTTTTGTAACCGGTTATCGGCAATCGGCGGAGCCATATGGTTGTCGCTTATTGTATGAAATGCAATCGCTCACTGTAATGCTTTACTTTATCACTAAGCGGTAGCGATAGTCGAGAAGCATAAGATTGGCGAGACGACAACGATGCTACGATGGAGATCAAGGTGTCGCGCCGGTGACGATGGTGATCATGGTGGTGCCGCGAGATGGAGATCACGAAGCACAAGATGATGATGACCATATCATATCACTTATATTGATTTGCATGTGATGTTTATCCTTTATGCATCTTATCTTGCTTTGATTGACGGTAGCATTTTAAGATGATCTCTCACTAATAATTATCAAGAAGTGTTCTCCCGAGTATGCACCGTTGCCAAAGTTCGTCGTGCCTGCACACCACGTGATGATCGGGTGTGATAAGCTCTCGTCCATCTACAACGGGTGCAAGCCAGTTTTGCACACGCGAATACTCAGTTAAACTTGACGAGCCTAGCATATGCAGATATGGCCTCGGAACACGGAGACCGAAGGTCGAGCGTGAATCATATAGTAGATATGATCAATATAAGATGTTCACCATTGAAAACTACTCCATCTCACGTGATGATCGGTTATGGTTTAGTTGATTTGGATCACGTGATCACTTAGATGACTAGAGAGATGTCTATCTAAGTGGGAGTTCTTAAGTAATATGATTAATTGAACTTAAATTTATCATGAACTTAGTCCCGGTAGTATTTTGCAAATTATGTTGTAAGATCAATAGCTTGCGTTGTTGCTTTCATATGTTTATTTTGATATGTTCCTAGAGAAAATTGTGTTGAAAAATGTTAGTAGCAATGATGCGGATTTGATCCGTGATCCGAGGTTTATCCTCATTGTTTGCACGTAGGATTATGTCCTTAATGCACCGCTAAGTGATGACCTATTGCAGGAGCGATGCGACGTTATGAACGCTTGGCTAGCTCAATATGATGACTACTTGATAGTTTTGTGCACCATGCTTTATGGCTTAGAATCGACTTCAAAGATGTTTTGAACATCATGGACTATATGAGATGTTCCAGAATTGAAGTTAATATTTCAAGCAAATACCGAGTTGAGAGATATGAAGTCTCCAACAAGTTCTATAGCTAAAAGATGGAGGAGAATCGCTCAACTAGTGAGCATGTGTTCAGATTGTCAGGTACTTCAATCGCTTGAATCAAGTGGGAGTTAATCTTCCGGATAAGATAGTGATTGATGTAATTCTCTAGTCACCATCACCAAGTTAGTAGAACTTCGTGATGAACTATAGTATGCAAGGGATGACGAAAATGATTCCCGAGCTCTTCGTGATGTTGAAATCGACGAAGGTAGAAATCAAGAAAGAGCATCAAGTGTTGATGGTTGACAAGATCACTAGTTTCAAGAAAAGGGCAAAGGAAAGAAAGGGAACTTCAAGTAGATTGACAAGCAAGTTGTCACTCCCACGAAGAAGCCCAAAGCTGAACCAAAGCCTGAAACTGAGTGCTTACACTGCAAAGGAAATGGTCACTGGAAGCGGAACTACCCCAAGTATTTGGCGGATAAGAAGGATGGCAAAGTAAACAAAGGTATTTTTGATATACATGTTATTGATGTGTACTTTACTAGTGTTTATAGCAACCCCTCGGTATTTGGTCTCGGTTCGCCATAAAGAGTAGTAACTCAAACGGAGTTGCGAATAAAATGAAACTAGTTAAGGGTGAAGTGACGATGTGTGTTGAAAGTAGTTTCAAGATTGATATGATCATCATCGCACACTCCTATACTTTCGGGATTAGTGTTGAACCTAAATAAATGTTATTTGGTGTTTGCGCTGAGCATGAATATGATTTGATCGTGTTTTTTGCAATACGGTTATTCATTTAAGTAAGAGAATAAATTGTTATTCTGCTTACATGAATAAAACCTTATATGGTTACACACCCAATGAAAATGGTTCATTGGATCTCGATCGTAGTGATACACATATTCATAATATTGAAACCAAAAGATGCAAAGTTAATAATGATAGTGCAACTTATTTGTGGCACTCGCCGCTTAGGTCATATTGGTGTAAAGCACATGAAGAAACTCCATGCTGATGGGATTTTGGAATCACTTGATTATGAATCACTTGATGCTTGCGAACCGTGCCTTTTGGGCAAGATGACTAAAACTCCGCTTCTCCTAACAATGGAGCGAGCAACATATTTGTTGGAAATCATACATACCGATGTATGTAGTCCGATGAATATTAAGGCTCGCGACAAGTATCATTATTTTCGACCTTCACAGATGATTTGAAGAAGATATGAGTATATCTACTTGATGAAACATAAGTCCGAAATAGTTGAAAGGTTCAAAGAATTTCAGAGTGAAGTGGAAAATCATCGTGACAAGAAAATAAGGTTTCTACGATCCGATCATGAGACGAATATTTGAGTTACGAGTTTGGTCTTCAATTAAAACAATGTGGAATAGTTTCACAGCTCACGCCACCGAACACCACAATGTTATGGTGTGTCCAAACATCGTAACCGCACTTTATTGGATATAGTGCAATCTATGATGTTTCTTCCGATTTACCAATATCGCTTTTGGGATCATGCATTAGAGACAGCTGCATTCACGTTAAATTGGGCACCATCTAAACCGTTGAGACGACACTATATGAACTGTGGTTTAGCAAGAAACCCAAGTTGTCGCTTTCTTAAAGTTTGGAGTTGCGATGCTTATGTGAAAAAGTTTCATCCCGATAAGCTCGAACCCAAATCGAGAAGTGCGTCTTCATAGAATACCCAAAGGAAATTGTTGGGTACACCTTATATCACAGATCCGAAGGCAAGATATTCGTTGCTTAAGATGGATCCTTTCTAGAGAAGGAGTTTCTCTCGAAAGAAGTGAGTGGGAGGAAAGTAGAACTTGATGAGGTAATCAGACATGTTCCCTTATTGAAAGTAGTTCATCACGTAAATCTGTTCTTGTGACTACTATACCAAATAGTGAGGAAGCTAATGATGATGATCATGTAACTTCAGATCAAGTTACTACCAAACCTCGTAGGTAAAACAGAGTGAGATCCGCACTGAGTGGTACGGTAATCCTGCTCGGAGGTCATGTTACTTGACCATGACAAACCTACGAACTATGAGGAAGCGATGATGAGCCCAGATTCCGCAAAATGGTTTGAGGCCATGAAATCGAGATATGATCCATGTATGAGAACAAAGTATGGACTTTGATGGATTTGCCCGATGATCGGCAAACCATAGAAAATAAATGGATCTTCAAGAGGAAGACGGACGCCGATAGTAGTGTTACTATCTACAAAGCTCGACTTGTCGCAAAAAGGTTTTGACAAGTTCAAGGTGTTGACTACAATGAGATTTTCTCAAGCAGTAGCGATGCTTAAGTCTGTCCGAATCATGTTAGCAATTGCCACAATTTATGAAGTTTGGCAAATGGATGTAAAACTGCATTCTGAATGGGTTTCAGGAGGAAGAGTTGTATATGATGCAACCGAAGGTTTTATCGATCCAAAGGAGCTAACAAAGTGTGCAAGCTCCAATGATCCATCTATGGACTGGTGCAAGCATCTCGAGTTGGAATATACGCTTTGATGAGTTGATCAAAGCATATAGTTTTATATACAGACTTGCGGTGAAGCCCAGATTTACTAAAAGTGAGTGAGAGCACTACAAAGATTTCGATAAGTATATGTGAATGACATATTGTAGATCGGAAATAATGTAGAATTATTCTGCAAAGCTTAAAGAAGTGTTTGAAAGGAGTTTTTCAAAGAAAGACCTCGGTAAAGCTACTTACATATTAAGCATCAAGACCTATAAAGATAGATCAAGACGCTTGATAAGTTTTTCAATGAGTACATACCTTGACAAGATTTTGAAGTAGTTCAAAATGGAACAGTCAAAGAAAGAGTTCTTGCCTGTGTTACAAGGTGTGAAATTGAGTAAGACTCAAAACCCGACCACGGCAGAAGATGGAAAGAGAATGAAAGTCATTCCCTATGCCTTGGCCATAGGTTCTATAAAGTATGCCATGCTGTGTACCAGATCTATTGTATACCCTACAATCGAGTTTGGCAAGGAAGTACAATAGTGATCTAGGAGTAGATCATCGGCAGCGGTCAAAATTATCCTTAGTGGAATAAGGATATATTTCTCGATTATGGAGGTGACAAAAGGGTTCGTCGTAAAGGGTTACGCTGATGCAAGTTTTGACACCGATCCGATGACTCTAAGTCTCTATCTAGATACATATTGAAAGTGGAAGCAATTAGCTAGAGTAGCTCCGCAAGAGCATTGTAGACATAGAAAATTGCAAAATACATAACGGATCTGAATGTGAAAGACCCGTTGACTAAGATTCTCTCACAAGCAAAACATGATCACACCTTAGTACTCTTTGGGTGTTAATCACATAGCGATGTGAACTAGATTATCAATCTAGTAAACCCTTTGGGTGTTAATCACATGATGATGTGAACTATCGATGTTAATCACATGGTGATGTGATCTAGATTATTGACTCTAGTGCAAGTGGGAGATGAAGGAAATATGCCTAGAGGCAATAATAAAGTTATTATTTATTTCCTTATTTCATGATAAATGTTTATTATTCATGCTAGAATTGTATTAACCGAAACATAATACATGTGTGAATACATAGACAAACATAGTGTCACTAGTATGCCTCTACTTGACTAGCTTGTTAATCAAAGATGGTTATGTTTCCTAACCATGAACAAGGAGTTGTTATTTGATTAACAAGGTCACATCATTAGTAGAATGATCGATTGACATGACCCATTCCATTAGCTTAGCACACGATCGTTTAGTATGTTGCTATTGCTTTTATCCATGACATATACATGTTCCTGTAACTATGAGATTATGCAACTCCGTTTACGGAGGAACACTTTGGTGCTACCAAACGTCTACAACGAATCGGGTGATTATAAAGGAGTACTACAGGTGTCTCCAAAGGCGATGTTGGGTTGGCGTATTTGAGATTAGGTTTTGTCACTCCGATTGCTCGGAGAGGTATCTCTGGGCCCTCTCGGTAATACACATCACTCAAGCCTTGCAAGCATTACAACTAATGAGTTAGCTGTGAGATGATGTATTACGGAACGAGTAAAGAGACTTGCGATAACGAGATTGAACTAGGTATTGGATACCGACGATCGAATCTCGCAAGTAACATACCGATGACAAAGGGAACAACGTATGTTGTTATGCGGTCTGACCGATAAAGATATTCGTAGAATATGTAGGAGCCAATATGGGCATCCAGGTCCCGCTATTGGTTATTGACTGGAGACGTGTCTCGGTCATGTCTACATTGTTCTCGAACCGTAGGGTCCGCACGCTTAAGGTTTCGATGATGCTTATATTATGAGTTTATGAGTTTTGATGTACCGAAGGAGTTCGAGTCCCGGATGAGGTCGGGGACATGACGAGGAGTCTCGAAATGGTCGAGACGTAAAGATCGATATATTGGACGACTATATTCGACATCGGAAAGGTTCTGAGTGATTCGGTATTTTCGGAGTACCGGGAGTTACGGGATTACGGGAGAAGTAATGGGCCTTGATGGGCTTTAGTGGGAAGTGGAAAAAGGCTGCTGCGCCCCTTCCCTCTAGTCCGAATTGGACTAGGGAAAGGGGCCGCCACCTTCCTACTCCTCCACTTCCTTCTCCCTTCCTCCCTCTTGGTGGACTCCTACTAGGACTTGGAGTCCTAGTAGGACTCCACATCTTGGCCGCACCAATTGGCTTGGCGGCCTCCTCCTCCTCCATCCTTTATATCTCGAGGCAAGGCACCCTTGACACACAAGTTTGATCTACGGATCGTTCCTTAGCCGTGTGCGGTGCCCCTTACACCATATTCCACCTCGGTCATATCGTCGCTGCTTAGGCGGCTCTGCGCCGTAGAACATCAAGATCGCCACCACGCCGTTGGCCGACGGAACTCTCCTCGACACTCGGCTGGATCGGAGTTCGAGGGACATCATCGAGCTGTACGTGTGTCAAGAACTCGGGCGCCGAGTAACGGCGCCGGATCGGTCGGATCGCGAGGAGATCGTCGACTACTTCCTCTACGCCAGTGATCGCTTCGCTTGGTCTACGAGGGTACATAGACAACACTCTCCCTCTCGCTGCTATGCATCACCATGATCTTGCGTGTGCGAGGAAATTTTGAAATTACTACGCTCCCCACACTAGGGGGGCGCAGCCACCCCGGCTGGCCCTTCCTCTTCTCCCTCGTGGCCCACTAAGGCCCAATAGCCTCCGGAGGGTTCCGTAACCCCGGTTTTCCTAAGAAAATCCCGATTTCACCCTAACCATTCCAACTCCAAATATAGGCTTCCAATATATCAATCTTTATGTCTCGACCATTTCGAGACTCCTCGTCATGTCCGTGATCACATCCGGACTCGAACTTCTTCGGTACATCAAAATACATAAACTCATAATAACCGCATCGAAACCTTAAGCGTGCGGACCCTACGGTTCGAGAACAATGTAGACATGACCGAGACACGTCTCCGGTCAATAACCAACAGCGGGACCTGGATGCCCATATTGGTTCCCACATATTCTACGAAGATCTTTATCGGTCAGACCGCACAACAACATACGTTGTTCCCTTTGTCATCGGTATGTTACTTGCCCGAGATTCGATCGTTGGTATCCAATACCTAGTTCAATCTCGCACCGCAAGTCTCTTTACTCGCTCAGAATACATCATCTCACAGCTAACTCATTAGCTGAAATGCTTGCAAGGCTTCAAAGATGTGTATTACCGAGAGGGCCCAGAGATACCTCTCCGACAATCGGAGTGACAAAACCTAATCTCAAATACGCCAACCCAACATCTCGCCTTTGGAGACACCAGTAGTACTCCTTTATAATCACCCGATTCGCCAGACGCTTTGGTAGCACCCAAAGTGTTCCTCCGTAAACGGAGTTGCATAATCTCATAGTTACAGAACATGTATATGTCATGGATAAAAGCAGAGCAACATACTAAACGATCGTGTGCTAAGCTAATGGAATGGGTCATGTCAATCGATCATTCTACTAATGATGTGACCTTGTTAATCAAATAACAACTCTTTGTTCATGGTTAGGAAACATAACCATCTTTGATTAACAAGCTAGTCTAGTAGAGGCATACTAGTGACATGTTGTTTGTTTATGCATTCACACATGTATCATGTTTCCGGTTAATACAATTCTAGCATGGATGATAAACATTTATCATGAAATAAGGAAATAAATAATAACTTTATTATTGCCTCTAGGGCATATTTCCTTCAAAGGGTCCTTATGAAGGGTAAATAGAAGTTGACAAATCACGTTGTGGCTGTAACGTAGGTAAGAAAACGTTCTTGCTAGATCACCTATAGAAGCCACGTAAAAAACTTGCAACAACAATTAGAGGACGTCTAACTTGTTTTTGCAGCAAGTGTCTTGTGATGTGATATGGCCAAAGTTGTGATGAATGATGAATGATATATATGTGATGTATGAGATCATGTTCTTGTAATAGGAATCACGACTTGCATGTCGATGAGTATGACAACCGGCAGGAGCCATAGGAGTTGTCTTTATTTTTTGTATGACCTGCGTGTCATTGAAGAACGCCATGTAAATTGCTTTACTATATTGCTAAACACGTTAGCCATAGAAGTAGAAGTAGTCGTTGGCGTGACAACTTCATGAAGACACGATGATGGAGATCATGATGATGGAGATCATGGTGTCATGCCGGTGACAAAGATGATCATGGAGCCCCGAAGATGGAGATCAAAGGAGCTATATGATATTGGCCTTATCATGTCACTACTATATAATTGCATGTGATGTGTATTATGTTTATGCATCTTGTTTACTTAGAACGATGGTAGTAAATAAGATGATCCCTTATAATAATTTCAAGAAGTGTTCTCCCTAACGTGCTTATTGTTGCTAAAGTTCGCTGCTTCAAGCACCACGTGATGATCGGGTGTGATAGATTCTTACGTTCACATACAATGGGTGTAAGACAGTTTTACACATGCAAAAACACTTAGGGTTAACTTGACGAGCCTAGCATGTACAGACATGGCCTCAAAACACAGAGACCGAAAGGTCGAACATGAGTCGTATGGAAGATACTATCAACATGGAGATGTTCACCGATGATGACTAGTCCGTCTCACGTGATGATCGGACACGACCTAGTCGACTCGGATCGTGTAACACTTAGATGACTAGAGGGATGTCTAATCTGAGTGGGAGTTCATTATAATAGTTTGATTAGATGAACTTAATTATCATGAACTTAGTCTAAAACCTTTGCAAATATGTCTTGTAGATCAAATGGCCGCCGCTCATGTCAACATGAACTTCAACGCTGCTCCTAGAGAAACCAAGCTGAAAGATGATGGCAGCAACTATACGGATCGGGTCCTAACCCGAGGATCATCCTCATAGCTGACAGAAACAATATGTCCTAGAAGGACCGCTAGGTGATGCACCCGTCCCATAGAACCAAGATGTTATGAACGCTTGGCGCCTCGCTACCGATGATTATTCCTCATTCAAGGCGGCATGCTTTACACTTAGAACCGGGCTCCAAAAACGTTTTGAGCAACATGGAGCATATGAGATGTTCGAGGAGCTGAAACTAGTTTTCCAAGCTCATGCCCGGTCGAGAGATATGAAGTCTCCGACAAGTTCTATAGTTGTAAGATGGAGGAAAATAGTTCACAAGTGAGCACATACTCAAAATGTCCGGGTTACACAACCGCCTTGTCCCAAATGGACATTAACCTCCGGATGAGGCGGTCATTGACAGAATCCTTCGATCGCTCCCACCAAGCTACAAGAGCTTTGTGATGAACTACAATATGCGGGGGATGGTGAAAACTATTCTGAAGTATTTTCAATGTGAAGTCAGCAGAGGTAGAAATCAAGAAAGAACATCAAGTGTTGATGGTCAATAAAACCACCAAGTTCAAGAAGGGCAAGGGTAAGAAGAACTTCAAGAAGGATGGCAAGGAAGTTGTCGCGCATGGTAAACCAGCTACTAGGAAGAAGTCAAGCAATGGACCCAAGCCTAAGACTGAGTGCTTTTATTGCAAAGGGAAGGGCCAGTGGAAGCGGAACTGCCCCAAATACTTAGCGGACAAGAAGGCCGGCAACACTAAAGGTATATTTGATATACATGTAACTGATGTGTACCTTACCAGTACTCGTAGTAACTCCTGGGTATTTGATACCGTGTTGTTGCTCATATTTGTAACTCACAAGCAGAGCTGCGGAATAAGCGAAGATCCGGCGAAGGACGAGGTGACGATGCACGCCGAATGGTTCCAAGGTCGATGTGATCGCTGTCGACGCTACCTCTACATTTACCTACGGGATTAGTTTTAAACCTTAATAATTGTTATTTAGTGCCAAGTTTGAGCATGAACATTGTATCTGGATCTCGTTTGATACGAGATGGCTACTCATTTAAATCCGAGAATAATGGTTGTTCTATTTATATGAGAGATATGTTTTATGGTCATGCCCCGATGGTCAATGGTTTATTCTTAATAAATCTCGAGCGTAATACTACACATATTCATAGTGTGAATACGAAAATATGTAAAGTTGATAAGGATAGTCCCACATACTTGTGGCACTGCCGCCTTGGTCACATTGGTGTCAAGCGCATGAAGAAGCTCCATGCTGATGGACTTTTAGAGTCTCTCGATTATGAATCATTTGACACATGCGAACCATGCCTCATGGGCAAATGACCAAGACTCCGCCTCCGAATAATGGAGCGAGCAACCAACTTATTGGAAATCATACATACCGATGTGTGCGGTCCAATGAGCGTTGAGGCTCATGGAGGATATTGTTATGTTCTCACTCTCCGATGACTTGAGTAGATATGGGTATGTCTACTTAATGAAACACAAGTCCGAGACCTTTGAAAAGTTCAAGGAATTTCAGAATGAGGTAGAGAATCAACGTGATCGAAAGATAAAGTTCCTACGATCGATCGTGGAGGAGAATATTTAAGTCACGAATTTGGTACACACTTAAGGAAATGTGGAATCGCTTTCACAACTCATGCCGCTGGAACACCTCAACAGAACGGTGTGTCGAACGTCGTGTCGCACTCTATTGGATATGGTGCGGTCTATGATGTCTCTTACCGATTTACCGCTATCATTTTGGAGATACGCTCTAGAGACAGCTACATTCACTTTAAATAGGGCACCGTGTAAATCCTTGAGACGACACCGTATGAATTATGGTTTGGGAAGAAACCTAAGCTGTCGTTTCTAAAAGTTTGGGGATGCAATGCTTATGTCAAGAAACTTCAACCTGAAAAGCTCGAACCCAAGTCGGAAAAATGCGTCTTCATAGGATACCCTAAGGAAACCATTGGGTATACCTTCTACTTAAGATCCGAGGGCAAAATCTTTGTTGCCAAGAACGGATCCTTTCTGGAAAAAGAGTTTCTCTCGAAAGAATTAAGTGGGAGGAAAGTAGAGCTTGATGAAGTACTACCTCTTGAAACAGGAAGTAGTGCAACTCAGGAAGATGTTCCTGTGGTGCCTGCACCGACAAGAGAGGAGGTTAATGATGATGATCAAGATACTTCAGATCAGGCTCCTACTGAACTTCGAAGGTCCACTAGGACACGTTCTGCACCAGAGTGGTACGGCAACCCTGTCTTAGAAATCATGTTGTTAGACAACGGTGAACCTTCGAACTATGAAGAAGCGATGGCGGGCCCAGATTCCAACAAATGGCTTGAAGCCATGCAATCCGAGATAGAATCCATGTATGAAAACAAAGTATGGACTTTGACAGACTTGCCCGATGATCGGCGAGCGATAGAAAACAAATGGATCTTTAAGAAGAAGACGGATGCGGATGGTAATGTTACCATCTATAAAGCTCGACTTGTCGCTAAGGGTTATCGACAAGTTCAAGGGGTTGACTACGATGAGACATTCTCTCCGTGTGAGCGGCTGAAGTCCGTCCAATCATGTTAGCAATTGTCGATACTATGATTATGAGATATGGCGATGGACGCCAAAACGGCATTCCTTAATGACATCTTAAGGAAGAATCAGATATGATGCAGCAGGAAGGTTTTCTCGATCCTAATAATGCTAACTAAGTATGCAAGCTACAGCGATCCATTTATGGGCTGGTGCAAGCATCTCGGAGTTGGAACATTCGCTTTGATGAGATGATCAAAGCGTTTGGTTTATGCAGACTTATGGAGAAGCTCGTTTACAAGAAAGTGAGTGGGAGCTCAGAGCATTTCTCATATTATATGTAGATGACATACTTTTGATGGGAAATGATATAGAACTTTTGACAGCATTAAGGCCTACTTGAACAAGTGTTTTTCTATTAAGGACCTTGGAGAAGCTGCTTACATATTAGGCATCAAGATCTATAGGGATAGATCGAGATGCTGTTGGGGAACGTAGTAATTTCAAAAAATTTCCTACGCACACGCAAGATCATGGTGATGAATAGCAACGAGAGGGAGAGCATTGTCCACGCACCTCGAGACCCAAAGCGAAGCGATCACAACGTAGAGGAAGTAGTCGACGCTCTCCTCGCGATCCGACCGATCCCGCGCCAGCACTCCGGCGCCCCGAGTTCTTGACACACGTACAGCTCGATGACGCCCCTCGTACTCCGATCCAGCCGAGTGTCGAGGGAGAGTTTCACAAGACGACGGCGTGGTGACGATCTTGATGTTTCACTGCGCAGGCTTCGCCTAAGCTTCGCGACGGTATGACCGAGGTGGAATATGGTGGAGGGGCACCGCACACGGCTAAGGAACGATCCGCAGATCAAACTTGTGTGTTCTAGGGTGCCCCCTGCCTGTGTATATAAAGGAGGGAGGGGGAGTGCGGCCGCCTAGAGGGGGCGCCCGAGGAGTCCTACTCCCACCGAGTAGGACTCCCCCCTCCTAGTTGGAATAGGATTGGGGAGGGAAGAAGAGGGGGGGCGCCCCCTCCCTGTCCTATTCGGACTGGGGGGGAGGCGGCCCACCCCCGGCCGACCCTCCTCTTCTCCTCGAGGCCCACTAAGGCCCATTTACCTCCGGGGGTTCCAGTAACCTCCGGTACTCAAGAATTTCTGTTTTCACCCTAACCATTCAACTCCAAATATAGGCTTCCAATATATCAATCTTTATGTCTCGACCATTTCGAGACTCCTCGTCATGTCCGTAATCACATCCGGACTCCGAACTTCTCCGGTACATCAAAATACATAAACTCATAATAACTCGCCATCGAAACCTTAAGCGTGCGGACCCTACGGTTCGAGAACAATGTAGACATGACCTAGAACTATTCTCGGTCAATAACCAATAGTGGGACCTGGATGCCCATATTGGTTCCTACATATTCTACGAAGATCTTTGTCGGTCGACCGCATAACAACATACGTTGTTCCTTTGTCATCGGTATGTTACTTGCCCGAGATTCGATCGTCGGTATCTAATACCTAGTTCAATCTCGCTATCGCAAGTCTCTTTACTCGTTCCGTAATACATCATCTCACAACTAACTCATTAGTTGTAGTGCTTGCAAGGCTTCAAAGGATGTGTATTACCGAGAGGGCCCAGAGATACCTCTCCACAATCGGAGTGACAAAACCTAATCTCAAATACGCCAACCCAACATCCGCCTTTGGAGACACCTGTAGTACTCCTTTATAATCACCCGATTACGCCAGACGCTTTGGTAGCACCAAAGTGTTCCTCCGTAAACGGAGTTGCATAATCTCATAGTTACAGGAACATGTATAAGTCATGGATAAAAGCAGAGCAACATACTAAACGATCGTGTGCTAAGCTAATGTAATGGGTCATGTCAATCGATCATTCTACTAATGATGTGACCTTGTTAATCAAATAACAACTCTTTGTTCATGGTTAGGAAACATGACCATCTTTGATTAACAAGCTAGTCTAGTAGAGGCATACTAGTGACATATTGTTTTGTCTATGCATTCACACATGTATCATGTTTCCTGTTAATACAATTCTAGCATGAATGATAAACATTTATCATGAAATAAGGAAATAAATAATAACTTTATTATTGCCTCTAGGGCATATTTCCTTCATCTCCCACTTGCACTAGAGTCAATAATCTAGATTACATAGTAATGATTCTAACACCCATGGAGTCTTGGTGTTGATCATGTTTTGTTCGTGGAAGAGGCTTAGTCAATCGGTCTCGCAACATTCAGATCCGTATGTATCTTGCAAATCTCTATGTCTCCCACCGACTAAGTCCCTGATGGAATTGAAGCGTCTCTTAATGTGCTTGGTCCTCTTGTGAAATCTGGATTCCTTCGCTAAGGCAATTGCTCCAAGATTGTCACGTAAGATTTTCATTGGACCCGATGCACTAGGTATGACACCTAGATCGATATGAACTCCTTCATCCGCACTCCTTCATTAGTCGCTTCGGAAGCTGCTATGTACTTCGCTTCACATGTAGATCCCGCCACGACGCTTTGTTTAGAACTGCACCAACCGACAGCCCTCCGCTTAGTGTAAATACGATCCGGTCTGCGATTTAGAATCGTCCGGATCGGTGTCAAAACTTGCATCAACGTAACTGCCATTTATGAGCTCTTTGTCACCTCCATATACGAGAAACATATCCTTAGTCCTCTTCGTATTTCAGATATTCTTGACCGCTGTCCAAAGATCCACTCGATTACTTTGGTACCTCCTGCTAAACTTATAGCAAGGCACACATCAGTCCGTACACAAGATTGCATACATGATAGAGCCTATGGTCAAGCATAGGAACATCTTTCATTTTCTCTCTATCTTCTGCAGTGGTCGGGCATTGAGTCTTACTCAACTTCACACCTTGTAACACAGGCAAGAACCCTTTCTTTGCTTGATCCATTTTGAACTTTTTCAAAATTTTGTCAATGTATGTGCTTTGTGAAAGTCCAATCAAGCGTCTTGATCTATCTCTATAGATCTTAATGCCCAATATGTAAGCAGCTTCACCGAGGTCTTTTATTGAAAAACTCTTATTCAAGTATCCCTTTATGCTATCCAGAAATTCTATATCATTTCCGATTAGCAATATGTCATCTACATATAATATCGAAATGCTACAGAGCTCCCACTCACTTTCTTGTAAATACAAGGCTTCTCCAAAAGTCTCAGACAAACCCAAATGCTTTGATCACACTATCAAAGCGCTTATTCCAACTCCGAGATGCTTGCACCAGTCCATAAATGGATCATTGGAGCTTGCACACTTTGTTAGCTCCTTTGGATCGATAAAACCTTCGGTTGCATCATATACAACTCTTCTTCCGTAAATCCATTCAGAATGCAGTCTTTACATCCATTTGCCAAATTTCATAATCATAAAATGCGCAATTGCTAACATGATTCGGACAGACTTAAGCATCGCTTCTGGTGAGAAGGTCTCATCGTAGTCAATCCCTTGAATTTGTCGAAAACCCTTCGCGACAAGTCGAGCTTTGTAGACAATAACATTACCGTCGTCGTCGGTCTTCTTCTTGAAGATCCACTTGTTTTCTATTGCTTGCCGACCCTCGCAAGTCAACCAAAGTCCATACTTTGTTTTCATACATGGATCCCATCTCGCATTTCATGGCTTCAAGCCATTTTATGGAATCTGGGCTCACCATCGCTTCTTCATAGTTCGTGGGTTCATCATGATCTAGTAGCATGATTTCCGAGCAGGATTGCCGCACTCACTGCGGATCTTACTCGGTTGATCTACGAGGTTCAGAGTAACTTGATCTCAAGTTTCATGATCAACATCATCAACTTCCTCACTACTTGGTGTAGGCGCCTCGTAAACCGATTTCTGCGATTTAACTACTTTCAAGTAAGGGAGAAGGTATTATTACCTCATCAAGTTCCACTTTCCTCCCACTCACTTCTTTCGAGAGAAACTCCTTCTCTAGAAAGGATCCATTCTTAGCAACGAATGTCTTGCCTTCGGATCTGTGATAGAAGGTGTACCCAACTGTCTCCTTTGGGTATCCTATGAAGACACATTCGATTTGGGTTCGAGCTTATCGGGTTGAAGCTTTTTCACATAAGCATCGCATCCCCAAACTTTAAGAAACGACAACTTTGGTTTCTTGCCAAACCACAGTTCATAAGGTGTCGCCTCAACGGATTTCGACGGTGTTCTATTGAGTGTGAATGAGGCCGCCTCTAGAGCATAACCCCAAAACGATAGCGGTAAATCAGAAGAGACATCATAGATCGCACCATATCTAGTAAAGTGCGACATCTGACGCTCGACACACCATTACGTTGTGGTGTTCCGGTGGCGGAGTTGCTAAACTATTCCGCATTGTTTCAAATGTAGACCAAACTCATAACTCAAATATTCACCTCCACGATCGATCGTAGAAATTTAATTTTCTTGTTACGATGATTTTCAACTTCACTCAAAATTCTTTGAACTTTTCAAATGTTTCGACTTATGTTTCATTAAGTAGATATACCCATATCTCGCTTAAGTCATCTGTGAAGGTGAGAAAATAACGATATCCGCCACGAGCCTCAACATTCATTGGACCACATACATCTCAGATGTATGATTTCCAACAAATCTGTTGCTCTCTCCATAGTACCGAGAACGGGTTTTAGTCATCTTGCCCATAAGGCACGGTTCGCAAGTGCCAAGTGATTCATAATCAAGTGACTCCAAAAGTCCATCAAGATGGAGTTTCTTCATGCGCTTTACATCGATATGACCTAAACGGCAAGGCCACAAATAAGTTGCACTATCATTATCAACTCTGCATCTTTTGGTTTCAACATTATGAATATGTGTATCACTACTATCGAGATTCATCAAAATAGACCACTCTTCAAGGGTGCATGACCATAAAAGATATTACTCATATAAATAGAACAACCATTATTCTCTCGATTTAAATGAATAACCGCCTCGCATCAAACAAGATCCAGATATAATGTTCATGCTCAACGCAGCACCAAATAACAATTATTTAGGTCTAAAACTAATCCCAAGGTAGATGTAGAGGTAGCGTGCCGACCGCGATCACATCGACTTTGGAACCATTTCCCACGCCAAGATCGTCACCTCGTCCTTTGCCGTGTTCGCTAATCCGTAGTCCTTGTTTCGAGTTGCAAATATTAGCAATGTAACCAAGATCAAATACCGGTGCTATGCGAGCTCTAGTAAGGTACACATCAATAACATGTATATCACATATACCTTTGTTCACCTTGCCATCCTTCTTATCCGCCAAATACTTGGGGCAGTTCCGCTTCCAAGGACTACCGCTTGCGAGAAGCACTCGGCCAGTGCTTAGGTCCGACTTGGGTTTCTTCTCCCGAGCAAAGAACTTGCTTGCTGTTCTTCTTGAAGTTCCCTTCTTCTTCCCTTTGCCTTTCTTCTTGAAACTAGTGGTCTTATTGACCATCAACACTTGATGCTCCTTCTTGATTTCTACCTCCGCAGCTTTTAGCATTGCGAAGAGCTCGAGCATAGTCTTTACTAACCCTTGCATATTATAGTTCATCACGAAGCCTTTGTAGCTTGGTGGCGTGATTGAAGAATTACATCAATGACACAATCATCCGGAAGATTAACTCCCAATTGTGTCAAGTGATTGTAGTACCCGGACATTCTCGAGTATGTGCTCACTAATGTAACTATTCTCCTCCATCTTGCAGCTATAGAACTTATTGGAGACTTCATATCTCTCAATCCGGGCATTCTGTTGAATATCAACTTCAACTCTGGAACATCTCATATGCTCCATGACGCTCAAAACGTCGTTGAAGTCCCGGTTCTAAGCCGTAAAGCATGGCACATCGAACTATAGAGTAGTCATCGGCTTTGCTCGCCAGACGTTCTTAACGCCGCCGGTTGCATCAAGAAGAGCCTAGCACCCAGCGGTGCATCCAGACGTAACTCTTACGTGCAGCAATGAGGATAATCCTCGAGTTACGGACCCGATCCGTGTAATTGCTACCATCATATTTCAACTTTGCTTTCTCAAGGAACGCATTAAAATTCAACGGAACAACAAAGACGAGCCATCTATCTACAATCAAACATAAACAAGCAAGATACTATCAGTACTAAGTTCATGATAAATTTAAGTTCAATTAATCATATTACTTAAGAACTCCCACTTAGAAAGACATCTCTAGTCATCTAAGTGATCACGTGATCCAAATCAACTAAACCATAACCGATCATCACGTGAAATGGAGTAGTTTTCAATGGTGAACATCTTATGTTGATCATATCTACTATATGATTCACGCCGACCTTTCGGTCTCCGTGTTCCGAGGCCATATCTGCATATGCTAGGCTCGTCAAGTATAACCCGAGTATTCTCGTGTGCAAAACTGGCTTGCACCCGTTGTTGATGGACGAGAGCTTATCACACCCGATCATCACGTGGTGTCCGGGCACGATTTAACTTTGGCAACGGTGCATACTCGGGAGAACACTTCTTGATAATTTAGTGAGAGATCATCTTATAATGCTACCGTCAATCAAAGCAAGATAAGATGCATAAAAGGATAAACATCACATGCAAATCAATATAAGTGATATGATATGGTCATTATCATCTTGTGCTTCATGATCTCCATCTTGTAGCACCACCATGATCAACATCGCCACCGGTAGCGACACCTTGATCTCCATCGTAGCATCGTTGTCGCCTCGCCAATCTTATGCTTCTACGACTATCTCTACCGCTTAGTGATAAAGTAAAGCATTACGAAGCGATTGCATTGCATACAATAAAGCGACAACCATATGGCTCCGCCGATTGCCGATAACTTCGGTTACAAAACATGATCATCTCATACAATAAAATATAGCATCACGCCTTGACCATATCACATCACAACATGCCCTGCAAAAACAAGTTAGACGTCCTCTACTTTGTTGTTGCAAATTTTACGTGGCTGCTACGGGCTTAAGCAAGAATCAGTCTCACCTCGCATCAAAACCACAACGATACTTCACAAATAGATTCCGCTTTAACCTTCTCAAGGACCGGGCGTAGCCACACTCGGTTCAACTAAAGTGAGAGAGACAGACACCCACCACCACCTTTAAGCAACGAGTGCTCGTGGCGGTGAAACCAGTCTCGCGTAAGCGTCGCGTAATGTCGGTCCGGGCCGCTTCATCTCACAATACCGCTGAACCAAAGTATGACATGCTTTGGTAGGTAGTATGACTTGTATCGCCCACAACTCACTTGTGTTCTACTCGTGCAAAACATCAAACCATAAAAACCTAGGCTCGATACCATCATTGGGGAACGAGTAATTTCAAAAAATTCCTACGCACACGCAAGATCATGGTGATGAATAGCAACGAGAGGGGAGAGTGTTGTCCACGCACCCTCGTAGACCCAAAGCGAAGCGATCACAACGTAGAGGAAGTAGTCGACGTTCTCCTCGTGATCCGACCGATCCCGCGCCGTTACTCGGCGCCCGAAGTTCTTGACACACGTACAGCTCGATGACGCCCTCGTACTCGATCCAGCCGAGTGTCGAGGAGAGTTTCACAAGACGACGGCGTGGGACGATCTTGATGTTTCACCGGCGCAGGGCTTCGCTTAAGCTTCATGACGGTATGACCGAGGTGGAATATGGTGGAGGGGGCACCGACACGGCTAAGGAACGATCCGCAGATCAAACTTGTGTGTTCTAGGGTGCCCCCGCCTCGATATAAAGGAGGAGGGGGAGGTGCGGCCGGCCTAGAGGGGCTGGCTGAGGAGTCCTACTCCCACCGGAGTAGGACTCCCCCCTCCTAGTTGGAATAGGATTGGGGAGGGGAAGAGGAAAGGGCGCCGCCCCTTGTCCTATTCGGACTGGGGGGGGGCGCAGGCCCCCTGGCCGCCCTCCTCTTCTCCTCGAGGCCCACTAAGGCCCATTTACCTCCCGGGGTTCCAGTAACCTCCGGTACTCCCAGAAATTCTGTTTTCACCCGAACCATTCCAACTCCAAATATAGGCTTCCAATATATCAATCTTTATGTCTCGACCATTTCGAGACTCCTCGTCATGTCCGTGATCACATCCGGACTCGAACTTCTCCGTACATCAAAATACATAAACTCATAATAACATCCATCGAAACCTTAGCGTGACCCTCATGTTCGTGATCACATCCGGACTCCGAACTTCTCCGGTACATCAAAATACATAAACTCATAATAACCGCCATCGAAACCTTAAGCGCATGGACCCTACGGTTCGAGAACAATGTAGACATGACCTAGAACTATTCTCGGTCAATAACCAATAGCGGGACCTGGATGCCCATATTGGTTCCTACATATTCTACGAAGATCTTTGTCGGTCGGACCGCATAACAACATACGTTGTTCCTTTGTCATCGGTATGTTACTTGCCCGAGATTCGATCGTCGGTATCTAATACCTAGTTCAATCTCGCTACGCAAGTCTCTTTACTCGTTCCGTAATACATCATCTCACAACTAACTCATTAGTTGTAGTGCTTGCAAGGCTTCATGATGTGTATTACCGAGAGGGCCCAGAGATACCTCTCCGACAATCGGAGTGACAAAACCTAATCTCGAAATACGCCAACCCAACATCCGCCTTTGGAGACACCTGTAGTACTCCTTTATAATCACCCGATTCGTTGTGACGCTTGGTAGCACCCAAAGTGTTCCTCCGTAAACGGAGTTGCATAATCTCATAGTTACAGAACATGTATAAGTCATGGATAAAAGCAGTAGCAACATACTAAACGATCGTGTGCTAAGCTAATGTAATGGGTCATGTCAATCAGATCATTCTACTAATGATGTGACCTTGTTAATCAAATAACAACTCTTTGTTCATGGTTAGGAAACATAACCATCTTTGATTAACAAGCTAGTCTAGTAGAGGCATACTAGTGACATATTGTTTTGTCTATGCATTCACACATGTATCATGTTTCCGGTTAATACAATTCTAGCATGAATGATAAACATTTATCATGAAATAAGGAAATAAATAATAACTTTATTATTGCCTCTAGGGCATATTTCCTTCAGATGCCTCATAGGTCTTTCACAAATCACATACCTTGATAAGATTTTGAAGAAGTTCAAAATGGATCAGTCCAAGAAAGGGTTCTTGCCTGTGTTGCAAGGTGTGAGATTGAGCTCGGCTCAAAGCCCGACCACGGCAAAAGATAAAGAAGAGATGAGTGTCATCCCCTATGCTTCAGCCATAGGATCTATTATGTATGCCATGTCAGTGTACTGGACTGATGTAAACCTTGCCGTAAGTTTGGTAGGAAGGTACCAAAGTAATCCCGCAAGGAACACCTGGCAACAATCAAGAATATCTTGAAGTACCGAAAAGGACAAAGGACATGTTTCTCGTTTATGGAGGTGACGAAGAGCTCGTCAGAAGGGTTACGCCGACGCTAGCTTCGACACGATCCGATGACTCTAAGTCACAAACCGGATACGTGCATATGTTGAATGGTGGAGCATGAGTGGTGCATTTGCAAGCGAAGCGTCGTGGCGTGATCTACGTGTGAAGCAGAGTACATGGCAGCCTCGGAGGCAGCAAGATGAAGCAATTTGGGTGAAGGAGTTCATCACCGACCTAGGAGTCATACCCAATGCGTCGGGGCGATCAAACTCTTCTATGACAACACTGGAGCTATTGCCCTTGCCAAGGAGCCCAGTTTCACAAGAAGACCAGGCACATCAAGCGTCGTTTCAACTCCATTCGTGAAAATGTTCAAGATGGAGACATAGATATTTGCAAAGTACATACGGATCTGAATGTCGCAGATCCGTTGACTAAACCTCTCTCGCGAGCAAAACATGATCAACACTAGAACTCTATGGGTGTTCGATTCATCACAATGTAACTAGATTATTGACTCTAGTGCAAGTGGGAAACTGTTGGAAATATGCCCTAGAGGCAATAATAAAAGGTTATTATTATATTTCCTTATTCATGATAATTGTCTTTATTCATGCTATAACTGTATTATCCGGAAATCGTAATACACGTGTGAATACATAGACCATAATATGTCCCTAGTAAGCCTCTAGTTGACTAGCTCGTTGATTAACAGATAATCATGGTTTCCTGGTTATGGACATTAGATGTCGTTGATAACAGGATCACATCATTAGGAGAATGATGTGATGGACAAGACCCAATCCTAAGCATAGCACAAGATCGTGTAGTTCGTTTGCTAGAGCTTTTCCAATGTCAAGTATCTTTTCCTTAGACCATGAGATCGTGTAACTGCCGGATACCGTAGGAGTGCTTTGGGTGTACCAAACGTCACAACGTAACTGGGTGACTATAAAGGTGCACTACAGGTGTCTCCAAAAGTGTCTGTTGGGTTGACACGGATCAAGACTGGGATTTGTCACTCCGTATGACGGAGAGGTATCTCTGGGCCCACTCGGTAATGCATCATCATAATGAGCTCAAAGTGACCAAGTGTTTGGTCACGGGATCATGCATTAAGGTACGAGTAAAGTGACTTGCTGGTAACGAGACTGAACGAGGTATTGGGATACCGGCGATCGAGTCTCGGGCAAGTAACGTACCGATTGACAAAGGGAATTGTATACGGGTTGATCGAATCCTCGACATCATGGTTCATCCGATGAAATCATCGAGGAGCATGTGGGAGCCAACATGGGTATCCAGATCCCGCTGTTGGTTATTGACCGGAGAGTCGTCTCGGTCATGTCTACGTGTCTCCCGAACCCGTAGGGTCTACACATTTAAGGTTCGATGACACTAGGGTTATTAGGAAGACTTGTATGTGATTACCGAATGTTGTTCGGAGTACCGAATGAGATCCCGGACGTCACGAGGAGTTCCGGAATGGTCCGGAGGTGAAGATTTATATATGGGATGTTGTCATGCGGACACCGGAAAGTTTCATGGGCATATCGGTATTGTACCGGGGCCACCGGATAGGTTCCGGGTCCACCGAGAGGCCACCCTCTCTGAGGGCCTCATGGGCCGCAGGCAGGGAACCAGCCCCGGAGGGCTGGGCGCCCCCTTGGGCCCATGCGCCTAGGGTTGGGGGAACCCTAGTGGGGCGCCTTTGCTTGGGGAAGCAAGCCCCCTCCTGCCGCCGCCTCTAGATCTCATCTAGAGGGGCCGCCCCTTGCCCCTTCCCCTATAAATAGAGGGGTGAGGGAAGGGCTGCTGGAGACAACCAAGGCGCAGCCCTTCCCCTACCCAACACCTCTCCTCCTCCGCTAAAGAGCTTGGCGAAGCCACAGCCGAGTATCGCCTCTCCACCACCACCACACCGTCGTGCTGCTGCTGGAGTCTTCTTCCTCAACCTCTCCTCCCCCCTTGCTGGATAAAGAAGGAGGAGACGTCATCCTCTCCATACGTGTGTTGAACGCGGAGGTGCTGTCCGTTCAGCACTTGGTCATCGGTGATTTGGATCACGGCGAGTACGACTCCATCGTCCCCGTTCTCTTGAACGCTTCCGCGCGCGATCTACAAGTGGTATGTAGATGCAATCTCTCTTCCTTGACTCATTGCTTAGATGAACTCATAGATGGATCTTGGTGAAACCGTAGGAAAAATTTTAATTTTCTGCAACATTCCCCAACACAAGGTGCAGAAGACGTCATCCGCTCCGTACGTGTGTTGAACGCGGAGGTGCTGTCCATTCGGCACTTGGTCATCGGTGATTTGGATCACGACAAGTACGACTCCCTCAACCCCGTTCTCTTGAACGCTTCCGCTCGCGATCTACAAAGGTATGTAGATGCACTCCTATCACTCGTTACTAGATGAACTCATAGATGGATCTTGCTGAAACCATAGGAAATTTTTTATTTTCTGCAACGTTCCCCAACAGTGGCATCATGAGCTAGGTCTATGCGTAGTTCTCTATTGCACAAGTAGAACACAAATTTGTTGTGGGCGTAGATGTTGTCAACTTTCTTGCCGCTACTAGTCTTATTTTGCTTCAGTGGTATTGTGGGATGAAGCGGCCCGGACCGACCTTACACGTGCGCTTACGTGAGACAGTTCCACCGATCGACATGCACTAGTTGCATAAGGTGGCTAGCGGTGTCTGTCTCTCCCACTTTAGGTGGAGCAGATTCGATGAAAAGGGTCCTTATGAAGGGTAAATAGAAGTTGACTAATCACGTTGTGGCTTTTTTCAGAGGTAAGAAAACGTTCTTGCTAGAACCCTATTGCAGCCACATAAAAGATGCAACAACAATTAGAGGACGTCTAACTTGTTTTTGCAGCAATTGCTTTGTGATGTGATATGGCCAAAAGTTGTGATGAATGATGAATGATATATTGTGATGTATGAGATCTTGTTCTTGTAATAGGAATCACGACTTGCATGTCGATGAGTATGACAACCGCAGAGCCATAGGAGTTGTCTTAATTATTGTATGACCCGAGTGTCAATGATTTAACGCCATGTAATTACTTTACTTTATTGCTAAACCGTTAGCCATAGTAGTAGAAGTAATAGTTGGCGAGCAACTTCATGGAGACACGATGATGGAGATCATGATGATGGAGATCATGGTGTCATGCGGTGATTTAAGATGATCATGGAGCCCCAAGATGGAGATCAAAGGAGCTATATGATATTGGCCATATCATGTCACTACTATATAATTGCATGTGATGTTTATTATGTTTATGCATTTTGTTTACTTAGAACGATGGTAGTAAATTACATCCGCCCCTACATCCGCTCATGCTGCTAAGCTGGCGAGCCACGGTACTACGGCGCATGCGCAGATTACTGCGTAGGGCGCTGGATGTAAAATTACATCCGCCCCTACTACCGGTCGGGCAGCTGTGCCTGGCCGGAGGCCACGGTACTACCGCTCCCACAGAGCGGTACTACTGCAAGGGCTTGCGGTACTACCGCTCCGGAGAGCAGTACGACCGCATACCCCAAAATAGCAACACTAGGAGTCCTTCATTTTGCAGAGAAGACAATAGAGGGAAACACTAAAACCAGAACTGCCATAACTTCTGCAAATGGGCTCCGAATTGAGCAAACTCAAGCTTGTTGGATAGAGGAAGACGAGTAGCAGGGGAGGTATGCCTAACAAGAGAGGAGAGAAACCTCCAACAGAGAAGAACCGGCAGAGCCTCCAACATCGAAAACATCATAGAAGATGCATGTAAACTCCGTTTTCGATGAACTCAAGCTTGTCATGAAAATGACCAAAAGCTCCAAATCTCACAAGGAGAAGAACCAAACAAGAACCAATAAAGATGATGCAAGGATGCAATGGTTTGAGCTCTCTCTGAACGATACGATCAAGCAACTCATCGAGAGCCCCCTTGATAGTACGGCAATCGATCCTATAACCCGGTCTCCCACAACTACCATGAGACCGGTAAAATAGAAAAACCTATCAAGGGCAAACCTTTGCCTTGCACAAAGTCCACTTGAGCTAGATGATGACGATCTACTCCTCCTCAAGATGGACCACCTTTCTTGATTGCGTTGGCTCGATGAAGACTAGTTGATTGCTCCCCATACTCCACTATGGGTGAGACACTCTTCCATCATCTTCACAAGTCCATTGTCACCACAATGGACAGCAAGCTTCAAGCACTTGATCTCTTCGTGATGCATCACTTGAACTTGCACACCGCAACCTAACCCCACAAAGAACTCTCACGAAGACCATGGGTTAGCACACAAAGCGTAATGGACAATGCTTACCATACCATGGGATCACTTGATCCTCAAGACATCTTAGCGCTTTGTGTGTTGAATCTTTCCAACACTCTTCATTTGGATGATGTCTTGAATATGGACATGAATGATCACACAATCTTCTTCTTCAAGACATGCTTGCAATAGGCTCAACACTCACATGACCAATCTTTGGATAATTCCTTAATAGCACGGTGGTCATCACAAACTCTCCTTGAAACCAACAAATGGACTCCAAGAAAAGCCTATGGACAAACCATGACCAATCTTTGGATAATTCCTTAATAGCACGGTGGTCATCACAAACTCTCCTTGAAACCAACAAATGGACTCCAAGAAAAGCCTATGGACAAACCCTTCAAATATAACTCAAGGCAACCATTAGTCCATAGAGATTGTCATCAATTACCAAAACCAAACATGGGGGCACCGCATGTTCTTTCAGGTGCCATCCTAGATCTCGGGACGAGATCCTCTTGTAGTGGTGGAGTGTTGTAATGCCCCGAGACCGACGCTCCAGAAGACTTCCAGCTACTCTGAGTTTCGTCATGTGATTTGTTTTGTTTGTTGCATCTCTTGCATTGCATCATGTCATCATGCCATCATATCATTAATTTTTAAAACCTCAACTAAATAAATGGCATGGATCTTTGATCCATTTAAATCGAGGGAATTCACATGGTGATTTCTCTTTAAAACATTTTCAAAGTCTCTCAATATTATTAGGGAGCTATATAAAATATTCCGTTAATTTGGAAATCACCATAACACACGTGCAAAATAAATCCCATGCCTTTTGTGCTCCGAGTTGACCTCAAAACCTTGTCAATAATTCTTTCTCTGTTTATCGAGGCTCCTCCTAAAGTCTCAACATTTTTGGACACTCCTAAATCCTAGACTCCATTCAAACTCCTTTGGCGCAAGTTAAATAATTTTGGGTTTAACTTCTCCTATTTTGTTGGAACCATTTTTGTTGGGTTGGAAATATTCCGTAAAGCCTTACAAATATGTCCCACCATTTTATTCTTGTCCTTGGCCTTTTCTTTTAATTCTTTTGAATGCTCTCTATTTTTTTTCCTGCTAAAGAGGGAGACAGAGAGCCCAGCCAGGCCTCTGGCCACTTCTTTCTCCAGCCATGAGCCGGCCCATCCATTCCGCCCGGTCCCTCATAACCCTAGCCGGCCCAAGAGGCCTGCCCGATCCTCCTCGTTCCCCACCTCTCCCGATCAAACCCTCTCCCCCTCGTCCATCCTCACGCCGCCAGGGAGAGCCCTGCTTGATCCCATCTTCCCTCGATGCGCATCAGAAAGAGAGAGGAGCAGAACCCAGCGCCCGATCCCCATCTCCCTCTCGCCTCTCACCTCACGCCGCCCGCAATCAGCGCGAGGAAGCCGCGCCCCTTCGCTCGACCGCTCCTCCTCCTCGCACGATCCTCTCCGTTTCCCTCGCCGCCTCCTCCCTCCACCGCGCCATCCGTCTCCGTCGCCCGAAGCTCCAAGGAGCTCCTCGAGCTCGTCGCCACTGCCTCCTCCCTCCGCCAAGCGACCGCCGCCGCCCTCGACCTACCTCGCCGCCGACCTCCTTTGCCCCGTCGCATCGTTCCTCAAGCTCCCGCGCCTTGTTTCTCCTCCCGTGCCGACGCCCTCCTTCGGCTGCTCGCGCCTGCAGCTCCGTCCGCGAGCTCGTGCAGCCATGGCTGCCACAGGAGCCTCGCGCCCGACCCCCTCGCTAAGGCCATGGATGTCCGCGGCCCCGCCTTCCTGCACCTCCACACGTCGCCCGCACACGCCACCAACCGCTGCTCCGCCTCCATCGAGCTCCATCCCCTGCTGTCACGGGATCGCTTAGATGCAACCCCGACCCCGTCGGCCCCTTCCTCATACAACGCTCAAGCCCTCATGCCCGAGGCCTTCGTCATCTCTCTGTGTTGCGCTGCGTGCGACCCTGTCGGCCACATGGTCGCCACCTCTGCAGCCTCCTGCTGCTGTTGCGTGCACCTTCGCTGCCGGTTGGCGTTGACGCAAGATCAACGACTTCATCGTCGTTCGCCTACATGCCCGAACCTCGAAGATCCCGTGGAACGCCAAGTACCTCGACGAACACCTTTGTTACCGCCTCGCAAGACGTTCCCTGGTTACGCCAAGACCGTGTCGGGATTCACCAAGTACCTCTACCGCTTTCCGGACACGAACGACTACTTCCACTACCGTCGCCGTGAACCACTACTTCCACTACGGCATGTGTACGACTACTTCCCACGACGACACGTGAACAACTACTTCCTCTATGACCGCTACGAGAACGTCTACTTCCTCTACATCGTACCGAACTCGTTCTGCCCTAGAATGCACGCTTCAAAGGTATAACCCCGAGACGTCGTCCGTGGACCGAATGCATGTGTTGTATGAGATGCACCGTTTTCACCGTGTCCAAAATTGGCTCTTGTTTCCATGCCCCTGACCCGTGGGAACCCGGTAACCGGGATCACCCCACCATCTCTAGCATGTTCCGCACATCCACACGCTTCTTTTTGCACCGGTATCTCCATGAGCTACCGGAACCGATATGTTGCCGTGGCATCATTTTCGGATTCGTTGCCGTGGCACCCCTTTCTTCCACCACGGTGATAAATGCTTCATAACATGCTCTTGTCAACATTTTCATAAAAATTGCACAAAACTTGCATATGTCATCCGCATCATGATAATAACAATTAAAATGTTTAAAATTGTTGTTTGCTTTAATTGCTAAATGACATATGGGGATTTTCCGGAATTGTTGTTTGTTGTTCTGGCCTCATTTAAACTTGCCTAAATTGTTAGTTTAATTATGCTTCACCACTTGCCATGTTAACCAACATTTAATATTGTTGTGTTCATAACCGAGAGAGAACTAAATAATTGATGTGGTGTTTCGTCAATATGCAACTCGTTGCATATTGGGCTCCATTTAACTTGTACTTTTGTTTGTGCATATTGCCATGCCATGCTATTTAAACTGGACATGCATCATACTTGGTTGTGCATCATGCCATGTTTGTGCTTGTTGGTTTACTATGTTGTTTGTTTCTTTCCGGATTGCTTCTCTCGTTAGCTTCGGTTTCGTTCCGGAGTTGTGAGGATTCGTTCGTCTACGACTGTTTGTCTTCTTCTTGGACTCGTTCTTCTTCCTAGCGGGATCTCAGGCAAGATGATCATACCCTCGAAATCACTACTATCTTTGCTATGCTAGTTTGCTCGCTCTTTTGCTATGCCAATGCTACGATGCCTACCATTTGCTTGTCAGCCTCCCAAATTGCCATGTCAAACCGCTAACCCACCATGTCCTAGCAAACCGTTGTTTGGCTATGTTACCGCTTTGCTCAGCCCTCTTATAGCATTGTTAGTTGCGGTGAAGATGAAGTTTGTTCCTTGTTGAACATGGAGATGTTGTTCCTTGTTGGAACATGTTTACTTGTTGGGATATCATAATATCTCTTATTTAATTAATGCACCTATATACTTGGTAAAGGGTGGAAGGCTCGGCCTTATGCCCGTGTTTTGTTCCACTCTTGCCGCCCTAGTTTCGTCATACCGGTGTTATGTTCCCGGATTTTATGTTCCTTACGCGGTCGGGTGATTTATGGGACCCCTTGACAGTTCGCTTTGAATAAAACTCCTCCAGCAAGGCCCAACCTTGGTTTTACCATTTGCCTACCTAAGCCTTTTTCCCTTGGGTTCTGCAGACTCAAGGGTCATCTTTATTTTACCCCCCCGGGCCAGTGCTCCTCCGGGTGCTGGTCCAAACCGAGCGATGTCCGGCGCCCCCTGGGCAACTAGGGTCTATGCCAACCCGTCGTCTTGCTCATTCGGTGTGCCCTGAGAACGAGATATGTGCAGCTCCTATAGGGATTTGTCGGCACATCGGGCGGCTTTGCTGGTCTTGTTTTACCATTGTCGAAATGTCTTGATGTACCGGGATACCGAGTCTGATCGGAGGGTCTCGGGTGAAGGTCTATTCCTTCGTTGATCGCGAGAGCTTGTCATGGGCTAAGTTGGGACACCCCTGCAGGGTATAAACTTTCGAGAGCCGTGCCCGCGTTATGTGGCGATGGGAATTTGTTAATGTCCGGTTGTAGAAAACCCGAAGTTGACCTTAATTAAAATACATCAACAAGTGTGTAACCGTGATGGTCTCTTTCCGTGAGTCCGGAAGTGAACACGTGTTGGAGTTATGCTTGACGAGGTTGCTATAGGATCACTTCTTGATCATACTTTTATCGGCCGTGCTTTGCCTTCTTTTCTCGCTCTCATTTGTGTATGTTAGCCACCATATATGCTAGTCGCTGTCGCAGCTCCACCTCATGCCTTTACCTTACCCATAAGCTTAAATAGTCTTGATCTCGCGGGTGCGAGATTGCTGAGTCCCCGTGGCTCACAGATACTTCCAAAACCAGTTTGCGGTGCCTATGTTATCGAAAGGTGGCGCGCAACCAAGCTCAAGGAGGAGCTCGATGAAGATCTTGCCCTTTGTGTTGTTTCGTTCTAGTTGATCAGTAGTGGAGCCCAGTTGGGGTCGATCGGGGACCTTTGTCGCATTTGGGGTTCTTCTTTTATTTTGGTTCCGTAGTCGGACCTTGATTGTATCTGGATGATGTAATGCTTTATTCATGTAATTGTGTGAAGTGGCGATTGTAAGCCAACTATGTATCTCTTTCCCTTATGTATTACATGGGTCGTGTGAAGATTACCTCACTTGCGACATTGCTTTCAATGCGGTTATGCCTCTAAGTCGTGCTTCGACACGTGGGAGATATAGCCGCATCGAGGGCGTTACATGCAGACCCCGCGTAATGGACCCGTAAAAAGCATATTCGTGAAATATACTTTTTTTACAGGTCGGCTTCTGCGGGTTCTGATCTGGCGCAGCTCCTCCCGGCCCGTAAAACTTAGATTTGCAACTTAAATTGATCAAGCATAATGCTTTTCTTTGCTTTTGCAACAACATTATATACAAAAGATATCACCAAATCTTGGCTAGAATAGCAAAACCAAAGAAAACAAGAACCACAAGCATGCATTTCAGAAGATTTCCAACTTCCATAACTGCTCCTACTAGTTGAAGCAATATCTTCTCCATGCACTCATTGTTGATCTGTGGATTCTTGATCTTGCTTTCTTCATTCTTCATCTTTGGTTCCAAAGAAGTAGACGTTGCTTCCCCTCTAGTTGCACATGCAGCCGCATCATTGCCTTCGATTGTACTAGGGAGTGCACTAACATCTATTAAGTTTCTTTGTATCAAAAAATCAATGTATTGGCCTTCCCAAAACAAAAATGAGCATCCATCGTCCTACATAAAAGAATGAGCAAGCTCGAAGTGAGCTACCGCAATTGAACTAAAGAATGAGCTGTGGAACAAGCTACCGCAAGTGCACGTACCCCGTCGTTTTTGCATTTGTAGAACACCCATCCGGGGTGCTTCGGCGTGCCCGAAGTGAGCCGCAGCACTTGGCGCAGGCAGTCGTTGCACTCTGTGAGCGGCATCGGCAGGCCACAAAGACGCTGCGTGAGCGCCGAGCCCAGTGGACGGCCGGACGAGTCCATGCCCGCAAACCTTCGGCGGCGGCGGGCGGACGAACTCGTGCCTGCATGCAGCGATGCGCCCTTGCCTAGGCTGCGGGAGAGGCTCCCCGACCACTCCATCGCCTGGGGCTGCAATCGGCGGCCGGAAAAAGCCAAATCCGGCGGCCCGCGATGAAGTGCCACAGATCTGCAAATCCGGCGGCCCGCCGACGCAGGAGGGAAGGAAGAGGAGGCCTCGTGCGCGTGGCGGCCTTCCGGCGTGCTCTTACTGGCTGCTGTCGCCGGAATCTTGGGCGGCGACCGGCGGCGGCGCGAGGAGGGAGAGGAGAGGTGGTTGGTGGGAGAAAGCGCGGGATGAAATGTCCCCTCACCAACCGCTTCCGCTTATATGCAGGGCACCGCAACCGCGAGGGGGAAAAACCCGCGTTTTTCCGGGTTGGGGTCGGGATTTTGCCGCGCCCCCTAAATTTTTTTGCGGGCCGGGGCGGGGATGCGGGGTCTGATCGGGCTGGTTTTTCCGCCCCGACCCGCATTTTGGCGGTTTGATTTTACGGGTCGGGACGGGATGCGGGGTCTGCTAGAGTTGCTCTTACGTCTCTCTCATTGGCCCCCTCTCCTGTGAACCCCCTCCCCCTCCCTTTCCCCAGGAGTGCAGGTAGAACCGTAGGTCTGGCTGACGGCTGTCCGGTGCGCCTCGTGCTCTCGAAGGTAAGGCTACTCATAGTGGAAGTATTATATACTAGTATCATGCATATGATACTAGTGTATGATACTACCTTCATAGTGCATAATATCATAAAGTAGTACTCCCTTTGTTCTTAAATATTTGTTTTTCTAAAGATTCCAAGAAGTGACTACATACGAAGCAAAATAAGTGGATCTACACTCTAAAATATGTCTATATACATCCTTATGTGGTAGTCATTTAAAATCTCTAAAAAGACAAATATTTAGGAACGGAGGGAGTATCATAGATGATCATATTTATTGCCATGCATAACACAAAGTAGCATAACATTTAATATGATACGGTATCTACCTATGTTACTCTAACCCTCTCTCTCTTCTTTAATTGTGTGCCACATAAGCATATTTGCTAGTCCTAAGTGCATGTTACCGATTATGTTACTCCCACTATGGCCAGCCTAAGGGTCCTCGCCCTCTCCCCCCTCTCCGCGGGTCTGCTCATGGTTGCGATTTGTCTTCGTTCTACAAGGCCGCAACGCTATTTTATTACACCATTCATCTATTGTACCATTTATTTTTTTTGAATTTATTTAGAAAAAAGATCAAGATTTTGGAAAAAGTTTTTCATTTAGGAAGAAAAGTTCACAAACCTGAAAAAAGTTAATTGATTTTAAAAAAATCATCGATTTTGCAAAAAAGTTCGTAAAATTTGAAAAAAATTCCGTAGATTTTGAGAATAAAAATAATCAGATTTGAAAAACGTTCATCAAATTTAGGACAGGTTCATCAATTTTGATAAAAAATTCATCGAATTTGGAAAAAAAAGTTAATGGATTTGAAAAAAGTTCATAAAATTTAAAAAATCAAATTTGAAAGAAATAACCATTGGATTTGAAATTTTTTATAAAACTTGAAAAGAAGTTTCATCGATTTGAAGAAAAAGAGTTCAAGAATATGAACAAAATCATCGAACCAGGAAAAATGAAGAAAAAAAGAATAGACAAAAACGAAAAACTAAAAAAAGGAAAGAGGAAAAAAGAACAAATAAGAAGGAAATAGGAAATAAGAAAAGAAGGAGAGAGACGTAAATTGACATAACACGGAAGGTCGAGTGGTGGTTACTTTTTTTAACACGGTACAGACGCAAGCGCTCATATACATGTGCATACACTCACCCCTATGAACGCACACACGCACACCCTAAGCACCTCGTCGTCGATGGGAACGTCTCTTCTCACTGAATGCGCATCGCCGAAAATCCTGAAATAAATGCGAGCACCAGGATTTAAATCCTGGTGGGCTGGGGATACCACAGTCACTCTAACCATCCAGCCATAGGTTTGGTTGGCTGGTCGAGGATGGTTACTGCAATATATTTTGATGTGGACGTCGCTGGTTTGATCCCCACGGGGGTGCCCGTTTGCAAATACACATGTAGGCAATATTTGAGATCAACAACAAAACGCTTTTGTGTCACATATCTATCTTTCCCCCGAAGATAGGAAAAGCAATCTAGCTTTTCGCCGTTAGGGACTCGTGCTCCACCGTCGTACTCCGGTGGCTCCCCTCCGTCGACGACCTCGGTCGTCGGCGGTGAGGGGGGTCGCCGGATCCACGCGTGTGGATAGTTTTAGGCCAAAGTAGTTTGTTTTTTAGGCTGTTCATCGTCTTGGCTTCGGCAGCGGCGATGGCGGCGCTGAAACAAATTTCTTTAGATCCTACTCCGATGAGACGATTGGTCCTATTGTTGGGAATGGATTTGGAATCCAGTCTGTTCAGGCAAAGATGATGTGACGGCGGCATCCTCGTGGTGGACATGTGTCCTCGGGCTCCGCCATTGCAACGACGTCTGCTCCAGCGTCGACGCGGAGCTTGGGAGGTAGTCCAGGAGCGGATGCGTATTGTGGTCTGCATCAACGACATCTGAAAGACGGAACGTGTGCTGGTTCATGGTTGATGGATGGCAAGTGTGATTTCCTCCTTCGGCGTCTTAGTCGTGGCGGGGTGTCAGATCTGGAGTTCGATGGCGTGTTCGAGGTGTTGCCCCGGTCTGTTTCGTTCAACGACAATGACTTCACTTTTGGGGAGCCACTTTGGAGGTCCGTAAAGCTGCATATCAACGATGGACCCGCGTCAAGCTCGGGTGAGGAGATGATCCGTCATTCTATTCTTCGGTGTCTGCCGTGGTGGTGACGGAGGCAAGTGACAGATGTTGGTGTCAAACTTCGAGATGTTCTGCTATCTTTTCAGTTTTGTCATGTCGGTCTTTACGCGACTTATACTTTGATCTTTATCATATGAATGAGACACATATTACCATGAAAAAAAACCCAAACGCTTTTGCTCGTACTCCCTCCGTTTGTTTTTATAAGTCCTTCAGACAACTTGCTTTGTGCTGTGTCCGAAAGTCTAAAACGTCTTATATAAAAAAAAACAGAGGTAGTACTATACTGCACGTTTTTTTTTTGCGAGGGGTTGTACTGCACGGCTACATGGGCCAGGCCCAGGACAAACCGCTCGTTTACGCCCAGTCCGGCCCGCGCGACGTAACCTGGCCTGCACAGCGCATTCTCGTTTCCTTCCGCCGCCGCTCTCTCTCACCTCTCTTTCGTGCGAACTCCCGGCCCCTTTCCTCCCATCCCTTCCTCCCCCAAGGACGGGACGCAGGTAGGACTGTAGCACCGGCAGACGGGCGGCGGAGCTCCCCTTTGTCCGTGGAGGTAAAGGATCTCCTCCCCGCCCCCGCCCCCACCCCCCGCCCCGCCCACTCCTTCCCCTTCCATCCTCCTCGCCATGGTTCCGTTCATGGTCGCGTTTCGCCTTGGTTTTCTTCAAATTTGGGCGACCAATCTGAGACGCCACGGTTACTTCGGCCGCTAATTTGTGGGGGGTTAGAGTCTAGGGTTCGGGCCGTGTTCGTACCCATGCTTGCGAGGGTAGAATCTGAGACGCGGACTGTTGGAGGTGTAGGGTTTTGACGATGTTCGTGAACTCGCTCGTGCGGGTGTGATTTTTGCAGATGCCTAGTTCTTACTACGATGCTCGGTTTGCTTGCTTGCTCGGCTTGCCCATGATTATTTTCTCGTGATGGCTTCTGTTCCGGACTGCTTGTGTGATTTATTTATGATTAGGCCGCGTTGAAAAGGATGCTATGTGAAAAATCTTGCCATGTTAACACGGACGCACCTCTTTGCTTATTAATAATGGCCTAGGATGATGTCTTCTGTTGGTAATTTCAGTTGTACGTTATGTATGATGCCATGGTAAACCTAATGCACCGCCTTAGTTGTTGGCCTATGGTGGTTTTGTTGGTATATGGGAAATGTGGAATGCTGTTTCTCATGCACCTTACTAGCTTGTAATTGGCCTAAGATTGGTTTTGTTGGTTGAAATATTTGATGCCATGTTGAATTTGATATAGCAGTGTGATGATGATCCATTCGATGCACTTAGCTGTAAATTACTCGGGTCTTTGCACTGTTGGCATAAATGATCTGAGTCCACCTCTTTCTCGCCAACCTAGTGTGAGGTGCAAATGATGTTTACATTCAAAATTTGGTGTTTCCTGTTGCCATTTAACTTTGCAATACAATGATTAGGTATATGTTAGCACAACATCTGTTGCGGAGCATTAGGTGTAGGGTCATATGGTCAATGATCGCATGACACCGGAGAGCATCGTTCTGATATGGCAGCCTTGTCATGTTATGGGCTGGGTTCATTTCCATGAATTTTTTCAACCATTTTAATAGCAGCAGCATCATTTACTTGTGGTTCATATGCCTTAATTTTGTATAGATGGATGGCTTTGTCTGGACCCAGAATGCTCTGATAGTATGGGCTGCAGTGTGTCGTTGCAATGCATGCTTACATGGCTATGATCTTTAGAAGGGACGGAACTACCCATTCGCCTATGGTAATAGTTCGGAGAGACATGTAGAATTCCAAACCTACGTTTTGTAACCACTCTAATAGGCAATGATACAAAATGCCCACTTCTTAGATTGTCACCTTTTCCTCAATTGATTATTGCTGCAGGACAATCTTCATAGCTCTTTTGAGGAACTAGTTACCATGACCCTTCTTGTAGTTGGGTACAACCATAAGTTTTGGCATTGCAAGCCACATCTGCTCAATTTACGCACCACATCATATTCTGCCATTATTAATTCATTGAACCTAAACCTAACACGAACAGCAACGGTGCCTATGTTTTGATTTTTTTGTGTGGACTCCACCTGTTGCTATTATACTGTTGAGCCTGTTGCTTTAAGTGAACTGCTGCTGATAGCAAACTTGTTGAACTAAACTCTTGCTGCTTTATATTTATGGACCTTTTGCAGCTAGCAAACTTGTTAGACTTATTTGTTGTGCTGATTATTCATTGAACTAATGCTAAGCTTGCTTGGACACTTGGATCAGAGTTGATTCTCTTACAGCTCGGCCATACTCACTTTGATGACCACACTATTACTGTTATTTGCTATTCATTTAGGATTCTATGTATTATTTAGGATTCGATGTATTGCTCACTGTACTGGAATATCTCGAACATCAGATTTGAGGAAATTCTGGAGAACTGACTACTTTTTGGTTAGGTCAGAGCAACTATCTAAGATGCCTTGAAATGAAATAGTGCCTGTGGTTGTGTGTTGTAATCCACTATTGTTGTTGTTGAATATTATTTTCTCTACATACATTGTTTCTTTGTTATGTCTTCTTACTAACCCCCTTTATTTGTCAATGTGCATTTCTGCTTATGCTCAAATTGGATCACTTCAGGGCTCTCTCTGAAAAGACATGACCTAGGCCTCCACATTGGGAAGGTGAGTAGCAACCAAGCATGGCGTCAAGGGCGATCATTAGGAGAAGAAAGTATCTCTTGGATCATGTTAACACACCTATCCTCTCGTCTTCCTCCTCTTCATTCCGCCATGGAACATTTGGTTTCAAGCCTGAGCCAAGAATAGCACAACCATTTCTTGAGCAAAGCTTAGGGGACTCGAAGTCTGAGAAGGAGAAGGAGCAATATAGTGTCGATTTGACAAAGGGGGGTCTGCTAGGTCCTGATAACGGGCTTCTGCGACGTCCAGCTCACGTGATTTCTCACTATGGCTATGGAATTGGAAGGAATGAATTCACATTGCCTTTCGGAGCTAGAGGTTTGTTGCAGTCAGTTCGCAAAGCATCAACTGCAACTGCTGGGCAACCTAAATTGGATATTGAAGAACAGGGTGATGAAAATCAGAATAAAAGGAAAAAAGAGGCATCCCCAGAAGAATGTGATCAGGCTGTGGAAGGGCTAAGCACGGCAAAAGCTAAAGCCAAAGCTAAGCAGGTGCAAGATTCGCTAAAGGCTGACCAGTCAATCGTAAAGAAGTTCTGGGCAAGGCTTCTGGGTATTGGTCCGGCTCTTCGAGCTGTTGCTTCAATGAGCAGGTCTAAATTCTTTGTATTTGTCTCAAACCTATATCTTAAGACAAGATATTTCTTTGCTGCCCCATTTCCTGTGCTCTTTTAACACATAAATTTACCTTGTTTTGTTTGTTTGTGCAGAGCTGATTGGGCTGCAAAACTGAAGCATGGGAAAGATGAATTTATTTCCACACTGCAGCATTACTGGCTAGGAACAAAGCTACTCTGGGCAGATGTTAGGATTTCATCAAGATTGCTGGTGAAACTTGCTGGTGGAAAGAGCCTCTCAAGAAGAGAGAGGCAACAGCTCACCCGTACAACAGCAGATATCTTCAGGCTGGTACCTGTTGCCGTGTTCATTATTGTCCCATTCATGGAATTCCTACTACCAGTGTTTCTTAAGTTGTTTCCAAATATGCTGCCATCAACTTTCCAAGACAAGATGAAAGAAGAGGTTTGTGACGTAACCACTTGAATTACTAAATGTCTTACTACCATTATACTGTCCATTGATATTTTTTAGCATGCTGTCATGCTACTAATACTGTATGTATGTCAGAACCTACGACACACAAGTTCTTTGCCCTGTTCTCTTGCTGGTAGATGTGCAGTGCAGTATCATTATGATTCCATGGCCCGTTTACCCTGCTGTATTCCATTTCTGCTGATACGTCAGATTTAGTGTATCATATTTTGAATCGTCCTCCTAGTTCCATTTGTATAGGAACTACCAACATAACTACTTTGCATATTAATTATCTCACGAATGTAGCCATTTTCATGTGCAGGAAGCGTTGAAAAGGAAACTGAAAGCAAGGATGGAGTATGCAAAGTTTCTGCAAGATACTGCAAAAGAAATGGCAAAGGAAGTACAAACATCACGTAGTGGAGAAACAAAACAGACAGCTGAAGATCTGGACGAATTTTTAAACAAGGTATTGCTACCAGCTCTCCTGTATTTCAGATTGTCAATTCCTTTTAAATGTATATTATGAATTTCCTTATATTTTGTTGGATAATTTACATTAAATTAAACTGCAATCAGGTTAGGAAAGGTGAACGTGTATCCAATGATGAAATCTTGAGCTTCGCGAAGCTTTTTAATGATGAATTGACCTTGGATAACATGAGCAGGTTACCCATTAATTCAGTTTTGTACACCCTTGTAAGTACAGGATCAAAATTGTACCAGAGCTGACCAATGTTTTCCTGCAGAGCACGCTTGGTAAATATGTGCAAATATATGGGCATTCGACCTTTTGGTACAGACCATTACTTGAGATTCATGCTTCGGAAAAAACTACGAGAGTAAGTATCTAACTATTTATAGAGAAAACTAAAGGATACACTCTGCAATTTGTGAAGTAGAAGTGAACATGTATATAAATATAAAATTTGTAATTGAAGTGTTAGTTAGCTTGGATCTGTTGCTCTGAAGCATTGTTTTATGTTATGTGTATATATAACTGGAACCACCAATTTTGGAGATAAGTCCATGATTGAGACACTAGGTTCTGCTATCATTTTTCAGAGCTCACCAGACAATCATTCAGATTAGAATTTCAAGTGGGTAATCTAATCCTGTAACACATAGCAGTATGTATTATGACATTAACACAGAAAGGGTAAATTGTGTATATGACTTCTAGTAAAATAAATGAAGTTATTTAGAGGATATTTTACAGCACTTTATGTTAATTCATACACGAAGAGAAAACACATAGTAGTTTGCTGGACGTGGAAGCTTAGTAGACATCAGAGACCATGTCAAATTTATCTACAATTGAGACTGCATTTGAATAGATCTAACATATGCTTGACTCAAACTGTACATAACGTTCACCATATATGTTTATTTACTGTAGTTATATGATAGTCCTGATAACTCTTCATTTACTGGATTTGCCCTTTGTCTTACTCTTTTTGACATTTATTTCAGTGCAATCTGGCATTTATGTTTAGAATTGTGGTGTAAAAATCTAAAATATCTGTTCATTTGTTGCTAATGATACTCTTACATATGTAGCATTAAGAATGATGATAAAATGATTCAAGCTGAGGGTGTTGATTCTCTTTCTGAAGAGGAGCTCCGGCAAGCCTGCCGTGATCGCGGTCACCTTGGTCTGCGGTCAACAGAAGAAATGCGTCAACAGGTTTGCCAGCATCATTCCTGCGATACTCACAATTTCAGAAGAATACCTGTTTGTTTTGTAGCTTTTTTCGGACTGTACATCAATGTGCCAGTGCCATGATTTCGTATTATCCTAGTAATTACCATGTTCTTGGTGTATTATAGTTTATTGATTAGTTCTCAGTTTTTCTTGCTCTCATTATATTAGTTTATCCTGATGCACTGTTGAAGGAGAACTACATCCATTGCCTCAGCATCCACTTAGAATTAAGCATATCTGAAGTTGGATTGCACTGCCTTTCACCACAACTTCTTTGTGTTCAATTTTTTAAACTGCTACCTTGTAAATGGATATTAAACTTTTGTAGTAATTCCTTGCAATTTTATTTTCTGCCCAGCTACGAGACTGGTTGGATCTATCACTTAATCATGCTGTGCCATCTTCTCTTCTCATACTTTCAAGGTAAATTTGGTTGATGTATTTCCCACTGGCTAGTGGCTAGAACAGCTCTGTTTGGGCTTGCGTCCTTATTCATCTTTGCTAATGCTGTCAGAGCTTTTACCCTGGCTGGGAGAATGAAACCCGAGGATGCTGTGGTAGCAACATTGTCTTCTTTGCCAGATGAAGTTGTGGATACAATTGGGACAGTATTGCCATCTGAAGATTCAGTTTCTGAGAGGAGGAGAAAACTGGAATTCCTTGAGATGCAGGAAGAACTTATCAAGGTGTGTAACACATAGATTGTACTTTTTTTTATATATAAATGGGTTATCGATACTAAAAAATTATTTACTGCTTTACATCCTTTGTCAATGCAACCATGATACTTGGCATAAACCAACACTGATAGTATGTGTGATAAGCTAACACATGAATGCTCTCTTTGAACCCGTGCTTCATATTTGTATTTTTAGCGGAGTGGGCAGTACTGGCTCCTTATTTTATTAGTTTGTTTATCTCGTGTTAATTCAAAAACTCATTTATTTGATGTACTTTTTTTCTGACACCCCATGGTAACATATGTACCCTGCATTGCCTCAGATTTTGTAATGTGTCTAATATCTTGCCATGCCCTTCTTCTCATAATTGAACCTCAAGAGTCTTGCCTATTCATGTCCTCCTTGTATGCAATATACTCCCTCCGTCCCATAATATAAGAGCGTTTTTTTACACTAATGTAGTGTCAAAAACGCTCTTATATTATGGGACGGAGGGAGTATGCATTAAGAAGCTATATATGGTTTGTGCTATTCCATGGTAAAACTAGAATATGTCTAGTAGAAAGGGCATATAACTAAAATGTCACTGTGGAAATAAAATTGTCTGAACTCTTGATATCCCTTTATTTACTAAAGGCCATGTAGTGTAGTGTCAACTGTGAACAGATCATATCATATGAACAACTTCTAGAGACACACCTTATGAGAAAAGGTGTGTCCTGTTCAATTGGGCTGGGGCTTATCTAAAAGCACCTGTGGTTTGGCTCTACTGGAAAAGCTGTTATGGAGTTGTAGGGTCATTTGGCAAACTAGCAGTAAGAGCTGTGGCTGTGTGTGAGAATGTCTAAGATGCACCTAGGGTTCTGAGAGCCTGTTTAAATCTAATGTTGGTTGTGTAAGATTGTGATGATTCAAATTCTACTGATTTGAAGAGAATCACTTAAATTCTGCTGATTAGTCTATAATTATGCTCATTTAACAATCATCACTAGTTTCTCAGACATGTGGCCAGATGAGCTGTTTTCAAGCTTTTCATCTAATAGAAAATTCAGACATATTAAACAAAATGGATCAATTTAAAGCATTATGCATGGGCAACTATGTGAATTGAGAAAGGGTGGACACCAAAGCCGTGAAAACACTGCCCGACCAGCTTTGCATAATATCGTGGTGGGGAAGCCAGCATGGTGCTGCTAACATTGAACTTTTACCTAATTGTTTTAGCATAACGCTCTTACCCAAGTATGTTATTTTCAGCATAGTGCTGTATTGCTGCTAACACTCAGCTGTTACCTGTTTATTTTAACTTAGGGTAATGCTGCTACTGAACATGTAATCAGTTTTTAATGCTTTGTATGAAAATATTCAGGAGGAAGAGAAGAAGAAAGAGAAAGAAGAGAAGGCAAAACAAAAGAAGGAAGAAAAGGCAAATCTCACAGAACAGGAGGCTGCTGAAGAAGATTTGGCTTTAAAGGAAATGACTGAGCCTACTGCTAGGGAAGAAGAAGAACTGACAGAAGCAAAACAACATGACAAGGAACAGCTCTGTAATATCAGTCGAGCATTGGCTGTGCTGGCATCTGCATCGGTATGATCCTAGTCAATCTGTATTTTCTGTCAGTACTTTGCAGACTCTTAATGATAGTGCCATAATTACTTACATTGCAGTCTGTTAGCAAGGAGCGTCAAGAGTTCCTGAGCCTTGTCAACAAGGAGGTACGATGTGAATTTTGAAGTGGGGTCAGAGGGACAATTACCATACAGCATTTTGTTTGTTTGTTGCATGTATGAACTGCTTTACTGTGGAGGCTCAGTAGGACTTAATTGTTGAGGAATGCAGATAAAACTATATAACTCCATGCTTGAAAGAGAAGACACAGATGGGGCGGAAGAAGCTAAGAAGGCATATATGGCTGCTAGAGAGGAGTCAGGCGACACCACAGAGGTTGCTTCAGAGGAAAAGGTCTCGTCAGCGCTGATTGACAAGGTATATATTTCTTCCATGCATGAAAAGTCAAAGCTCGTAACATTCTGGTTCTATTGGTACACTATATATTTCTCTGGTTCACTGTTTAAGGTGATTGCTTTTCCCTGACTTCTGTCGGCTAGCGATGACTAGTTTGAGAAGCTGAAACGGTTAAATTACTTGGGCACAATCTTGTCAGATAATGATTTACTTCTTTTCCTTCGTTCTTAGGGTATGGTAACATCTTAAATATTTCTCAACATTTATGGAAATAAGTATTGTTTGATTGCCTGCTGTTGGCAAGTTATGTGATACAAGGTAACTGTTACCTAAACCTGGGCAAACGTCGGGCCGGGCCGGGTTTCGGGTCGGGCTTATAAAAGCCCTACCTTCATTTCTCAAGCCCGAGCCCGGCCCAAAGCCCGAAATACTCCATATTTTCAAGCCCGAGCCCGGCCCGAAATCAAGCCCGAAGCCCGAAAGCCCGGCCCGAATGCTGTTTTTTAGTACGCACACGTGCAAGCCCGGCCCGAAGCCCGAAAGCCCGGCCCGAAATATGGAAAAATTGAAGCCCGAGCCCGGCCCAAACTATCTTTCGGGCTGCAAAACAAAGCCCGAGCCTGGCCCGAATGTCAAGCCCGGCCCGGGCTGGCCCGGGTTTTTCGGGCCAGGCTCGGGCCGGGTCGTCGGGCCGGGCTGCCCATGCCCGGGTTTACTGTTACCCACGGGTTTCTACTTTGTAGCGACCATATGGGTTAATTGGCCTTTTATTCGGCCTTATACCCAGCTTTTCCGGTAACCCGGTGACAGTACGTGGTACCAGTTTTCGGCCTAGTAGTCTACTAGACCTAGTTTAGTTTCTTTCCGTTGTTAGTTGGAGATACTAACCAGAACAAACGGGTTTCTTCATCATAAACTGTATCCTAAATTAGACAGTATGAATGGATCTCTTCATCATAAACTGCATCCTGAATTAGTCAACTTTCACTCGGTCCTGGCCTGCATATACTGTTGACACCTGCTTGATTGCATTTCCACCTTTATGTTACGTGTTCATGTGGAACAAAATGCTGAACTAGCATCAGGAGAGTTATACTACAAGGGTACTGTGTTAGTTTACATTGAAGTATACGATTGAGAGTTGCTCACAAGTTAGCTCTAGGCACTTATGCTTGGTCGCTGGCACAAGCTCCTCCTTGTGCACTTATAACAATTCTTTCTTGATGCAGCAAATTCTCTCTTTAGCCTAAAAAAAGAATGATTGAGGTATAGCATGTCAGCATTAGAAGTATAAGGGTCCTGGTTGCTCTTGTTAACAAAGTTACACCGTGTGGCTTTATGACTGATCTCTATGCCTACAGTCGCCACCCCCAAAGTCTTAGTTGGAGAGATTTCTTTGGTGGAGCTACCATTGATGTTGGTCATCTATACATTGTTTTTGAATAATTTATGGGTTAGTTGTTGACATATACTTTTTGCTGTGTTTTAGGTTGATGCTATGCTTCAGGAACTAGAAAAGGAGATTGATGATGTGGATGCACAAATCGGAAACCGCTGGCAACTGCTTGATAGGTACGTCAATTGCATGTGTATCAGTTGTTTTATATTGCATGCCAGTCAGCTAGTGCATTGTGCTGCTGGTGAATTTCCTCTAGGAGTTGGACCTTCATTAGGGTTTGTTTAGGTGGGAGGGCTAAGACCCAATCCGATCAAACTGGAAGCGATTGTTTTGGTAGTACTGAGTTTCCTGTTGACCTGTAGGAATTGAGCCGTATCAGTGATAAGGTGTACCACCTACCCCTAAGTGGTAGTTTAGTTGTCCATCGCCATTCTTCGATATCTGTTCTTGTGATTTATATGCTGCTCTGGTGCAGATATGTTGACACTTTATTGCCCCTACACTGATCCAGGAATTTGCCTTTTGTCAGAAAAATGCCGATTTTGCAATATACAACTAACTACTTTTAAGCAATAACTACAAAGGCAGATGTAGAATAATGGACTCTACTTCTCTCAGTAATTACCCCATTACCGTGACTGATAACAGAGACAAATAGAAAGCTATCTCTACTCCCCGCTGATGCTAACAGGTGGTCGTCCCTGTGTGTCTACACGCGGAAGGTTAACTTGCCCTTATTTTGTTGGGGGATGAACTGCTGCTCTGTCGATCATGTTTCTCTTTGTTGTTTAATCCTCCGAATCTCCTTTTCGTGCTCCATACTCATTGGCTGTGTAACGACCATGTGAAGTATGGGTGCAACATTTTTTTTGTGAAAGTATTGGTGCAACATTAGTCTGTGTGGTAAGTCAAAGTTATAACATGGTGAGCTAATTTATATGGCTCAACTTCTGGAAGATATGTGAGAAATATTCCTATCTCAGATTCATTCTACAGTTTAGTTACTCGGATACTGCTTGAGTTCCCCGTGCTTACTTATGTGACATGATAAAGGAAGATTGATATTCAATACAATATATAGTACTCCTTCCAATCCATATTAGTTGTCACTCGTCTAGATACATCCGTTTTACTGACAATTAATATGGATCGGAGGGAGTATTCTATTATAGACCAAAATGTTTGGCTGTACTTGGAGCATGTTTTGTCAACATACTGATATCGTTTGTACCTCATTTGCAGGGATCATGACGGCAAAGTGACTCCTGAGGAAGTAGCAGCGGCGGCAGCTTATCTCAAGGACACCATAGGGAAAGAAGGCGTCCAAGAGCTTATCAGCAAGCTTTCTAAAGACAAAGGTCCTTGTGCTCGTGACATTATTTTCTGCTCATGGTACCACATGTTCAGTTTTCCCCACTGTTTCTGATGATTTCTTGTGTTTCCAGAAGGAAAGATCCGTGTGGAAGACATCGTGAAGCTGGCGTCTCAAGCCGAGGAAAACAATGAAGATGATGAAGAAGAAGCACGGCATTAGTCGGGAACACACTTGACGACTTTTTTGCGTGTTGAGATGGGTATTCTAGTTCAGGCAGGAACTTCGAGTATCTCAGTTACTCCGTAGCAGTGCGGCATGTATAGATCAGAAGGCAAGACGGCCATTCTCGCGCCCCTCTTGTCAGACCTCGATAGAACCACCAGTAATTCGCAAGGATAACTTACTGTGAAGATGATAACTTGCATATAGTTGGGTTCGGCCTCATGGATCCGCAGGTAAACGGCAACCGAAATTTCAACTGGTTGCTATGGGAGAGAAAATACTGTTTTTGGTTGGTCACGGGATTCGCCACTCTACCCAACAATCTGAAAATTTAATAAGATCTACTTCAACTTCTGAGAAATCGTGGGTTAAGCACACCGTTTGCGAATCAGTGCTATTTGTTGCTTTTACAATCAGTGTGTTATTGGTAGCCGTTATTATCTTTCTTTTTATAGTACCTTTATTATCTTGTCCGATCCTAGTCAGTTCCCATTGTCTTGAACTTCATTGTCGCCATTTCTACTCACCTGCTCTTCCGACCTCCACTGCTGAGGACATGGCCGTCTGGTCCAGCTGCCGCAGGTGCTACCGTGATTACTACTGCCCGTGCCCTCCCTTGCTACTACTTTGATGGGGCAGATATGAGGTGATGCCACCCTTCACATACCCCCCTCCAAATTTTGAAAAATCATATTTAAATGTTTCTAAAAAATCAGCAAAAAATTGTGAATGTTGACAAAACATGTGTCTAACATCTAAAAGTTTCAGGCCAAATTTCAAAATACATGCTGAGAAACAAAAAGACAAATCTAGCATAAATGATGTCAAAAGAAGACGAATCTAGCAGGAATAATATCAAAAGAAGACAAAGCATCATGATTTGTCAATGTTTGTTTTGAATCTTTATGGTTTGTAGGCACATGTCTTGTGAATACTCGCAAAAAAATTCTGAAAGTTTTGAAACATTTAAATGTGACTTTTCAGAAAATTGGATTACGTGAACGGTTAGGTGCTAACTTGCGCCACAGAATTGCTAAGACGCAACCGCCTCCTCCCAAAAAATGTCTAGGGTTCCCCTACCTTCCGTCGGCGCTGCCGTCGGTTCCGTCTGGTCTCTGATGGCCTTAGGGCCATGGTGGCACGGTGGATCTCCGCCCTTGCCGGCGGGAGGGGTCTGATTTTAGTTGTTCCTTCGCGTTCTGTTAGGGTTTGTGTCCTGCTCGGGAAGACGAGACGGCGACGTCTCCCTGAAGATGGAATAAGTTTCTCCCTGCCTAGCCCTTGTCCTAATGGTATGTCTAGCATCATCAGTAGGCGCGTGGAGGTGTGTCTCTGGCGGATCTGTCCTTGGCGGATTTGCTCGGATCTAGTCGTAGTTCGTCTATGTTCATGTGTTTTCAGGTTGAAACCTTCTGATGCCACTCTTCATCGGCGGCGGTTATTGTTCTGTTGCGCTGATCCTATGGGGCCTTAGCACGATGACTTCCCAACTGTCTACTATGACAAGTTTTATCCGGCTCCTGCGAGGAGGGGCAATGACGGCGGCGCGCCTTCTACTCGCTTCAGTGCTTGTAGTCGTCGCTAGGTGGTCTATGGATCTAGATGTAAATTTTATTATTTCTGGTGTTCGTTGTACTGTCATGATTGAAAATGAATGGCTCGGAAGTTCCCTCGCAAAAAAGAGAAAGCATGTGAACGGTGCTATCAGTTGGTACGTATCAACTTAGCGATCTTATTTTGTGCATTAGACAGACTGCATCAAAACTAGGGTTGATGATTGCATTATCAACTCTAATACATCCCGCGAGCTGAGCCTAGCACAGATGGTTAGGTTCTTTATGGTGATATTTGTTCACCAGGGCATTCTCAACTCTAATACATCCCGCGAGTTGAGCCTATCAGCTGAAACCAGTCCACTAGGGCATTTTTTTGGATTTACTTCAAGATTTTCGGTGATGTTTGTTCAGTAGAAGGAGATATTTTGTACTGTGTTCGAAAAATTCATTCTCGAAACTTAATTCCACAAAATTCCTCTATATTGAAAGGGTGGTATACCATATTGTAAATAAACTTGACTCCCAATTTGTTTCTTCTAATTGACACCTCTTTTTGCATAGAAGAGTAATACATTTTAGTTATATTTTGACACTATTTATATGAAACAAGGAAAATGTTTTCTTGCCGTCGGCCTTTTCTTCAAACACATTGCATTCCACGAACACTTCGAGTGAGGCAAAGAGGTGCCATGACCCGATTCCTGGCCTCGTCGAGACTCGAGATCGCGGTGGTCGGCGCGGCGTTGGCGTGGGAGCCAACCACGAGCCTAGTGGGCCGCTGGAGTAGGCCTAGAAGATGGTGCTGTTTGCTGGAATTTAGTCTATTCTGGGCCAGTCCAATAGCAGTTTCAGAATTCCTAATAAATCCTAGAGGCCCACGCAGCCAATTCGTGCAAGGCAAGAGGTGGAACCAAAGTTTAGTCCCACATTGCTAGTTTGGTGGGAGTTGGACCTCCTTGTAAGGGAGATTGTTTTTCCACATTTATGAGCATAGGAACAAGAGGGACATTCACGCGCGCTCTTCCTCCGCCACCATGCCGCGGGTTGCAGGAATGAGCCGATGTCTGAATTTTTGCCACGCACGACTGGTATATGAAAGGTCACATGGAAGTTGAAAAGATTTTTTGCTATAGTGGAGACTGAATGCGAATGGCGCATCCCTTCGGCTGCTAGCTGTTCACTTCGTCTCCCTCTCTTCGTTTCACCTCCCGCCGCTGCTTGTTCGCCTGCCTCTTCTGTGCCTATAAAAGAGAGTCCGCTCCTCTCCAGAGAGACATACCAGAACATCATCTTCCTCTCGCCACCGAGTTCCAATCTCTGAGCTGCTATTGTCGGGGTTATGATCACGACAATGAGTACTAGGGGTACGAATAAGGGGCAGAGACTAGCTACGGCGTAGGTGTAACACACGGTGTTTAACGAGTTCAGGCCCCTCACTCGGTGGAGGTAAAAGCCCTATGTCTCGTGCCCTGAGGCTTGCTTTGATTTGATTGATAGGGTTAAAAGGTTGAACGTGCCCGACTATGGAGAGGGGTGCGACTTATATAGAGTGCGCCGCAGCCCCACGTCTTCCACACCACCGGGGCAATTAATGCCATTGAATGAGGCAGTTACTAGTGTAATGAGCCTATACTACAGTAATTACATGTAACGATAGCTATAACTCTATTTAGTGGATGACTTAGGATTCCTCGACCATTACAGCTCCCACGACGCCTACTTACCTTGTACATCGGAGTGGTTGATCGTCCGCCGAGTGATGTGTGGTTGTCTGAGTGCTGTGGAGCCATTCGAGTGATCCTTCTGATGTACGCATCCGAATGCCGGCATGGTCCAGGGACCTACATATGTTGGTGATGGACCTCATGTGGGTCCTAAATGATGGGTCATTGACCCTACCTGTAATAGGTGACCACATCCGCTACTACGATCTTCCCCATCCCGGCTTGCGGCATACACCGCAGGTCGGGACATTAGGCCTCTGAAACCCCACCGCTTTGAATCTTGTACGGGAGAAGGGTGATAAGGTGTTTGGGGGGCGCTCTGCGCGGCTACTGACCGGTTCATCACGGACGCTCTGGACACCGACGACCACTTCCCCAATGAAGACTTCTTCCCCGACATCGACAACATTGAAGGAAATATGCCCTAGAGGCAATAATAAAGTTATTATTTATTTCCTTATTTCATGATAAATGTTTATCATCCATGCTAGAATTGTATTAACCGGAAACATGATACATGTGTGAATGCATAAACAAACAACATGTCACTAGTATGCCTCTACTAGACTAGCTTGTTAATCAAAGATGGTTATGTTTCCTAACCATGAACAAAGAGTTGTTATTTGATTAACAAGGTCACATCATTAGTAGAATGATCTAATTGACATGACCCATTCCATTAGCTTAGCACACGATCGTTTAGTATGTTGCTCTGCTTTTATCCATGACATATACATGTTCCTGTAACTATGAGATTATGCAACTCCGTTTACGGAGGAACACTTTGGTGCTACCAAGCGTCACAACGTAATCGGGTGATTATAAAGGAGTACTACAGTGTCTCCAAAGGCGATGTTGGGTTGGCGTATTTCGAGATTAGGTTTTGTCACTCCGATTGTCGGAGAGGTATCTCTGGGCCCTCTCGGTAATACACATCACTGAAGCCTTGCAAGCATTTCAGCTAATGAGTTAGCTGTGAGATGATGTATTACAGAACGAGTAAAGAGACTTGCCGGTAACGAGATTGAACTAGGTATTGGATACCGACGATCGAATCTCGGGCAAGTAACATACCGATGACAAAGGGAACAACGTATGTTGTTGTGCGGTCTGACCGATAAAGATCTTCGTAGAATATGTAGGAACCAATATGGGCATCCAGGTCCCGCTATTGGTTATTGACCGGAGACGTGTCTCGGTCATGTCTACATTGTTCTCGAACCGTAGGGTCCGCACGCTTAAGGTTTCGATGATGCTTATTATGAGTTTATGTATTTTGATGTACCAAGAAGTTCGAGTCCGGATGTGATCACGGACATGACGAGGAGTCTCGAAATGGTCGAGACATAAAGATTGATATATTGGAAGCCTATATTTGGAGTTCGAATGGTTCCGGTGAAATCGGGATTTTACCGAAAACCGGGGTTACCAAACCCTCCGGAGGCTATTGGGCCTTAGTGGGCCACGAGGGAGAAGAGGAAGGGCCGGCCAGGGGTGGCGCGCCCTCCCCCCTAGTCCGAATAGGACAAGGAGAGGCGGCGCCCCCTTCTCTCTCCCCCCCCAATCCTACTCCAACTAGGAAGGGGAGTCCTACTCCGGTGGGAGTAGGACTCCTCCGCAGCCTCTCCTTGGGCGGCCGCACCTCCCCTCCCTCCTTTATATCACGGGGCAGGGGGCACCCTAGAACACACAAGTTTGATCTACGGATCGTTCCTTAGCCGTGTGCGGTGCCCCTCCACCATATTCCACCTCGGTCATATCGTCACGAAGCTTAGGCGAAGCCCTGCGCCGGTAGAACATCAAGATCGTCACCACGCCGTCGTGCTGACGGAACTCTCCCTCGACACTCGGCTGGATCGGAGTTCGAGGGACGTCATCGAGCTGTACGTGTGTCAAGAACTCGGGGGCGCCGGAGTAACGGCGTCGGGATCGGTCGGATCGCAAGGAGAACGTCGACTACTTCCTCTACGTTGTGATCGCTTCGCCGGTCTACAAGGGTATGTAGACAACACTCTCCTCTCGTTGCTATGCATCACCATGATCTTGCGTGTGCGTAAGAATTTTTTGAAATTACTCGTTCCCCAACAAAGGCATCCGAGCCTAGGTTTTTTATGGTTTGATGTTTTGCACGAGTAGAACACAAGTGAGTTGGGCGATACAAGTCATACTACCTACCAAAGATGTCATACTTTGGTTCAGCGGTATTGTGAGATGAAGCGGCCCGGACCGACATTACGCCAGACGCTTACGCGAGACTGGTTTCACCGCCACGAGCACTCGTTGCTTAAAGGTGACTGGTGGGTGTCTGTCTCTCTCACTTTAGTTGAACCGAGTGTGGCTACGCCGGTCCTTGAGAAGGTTAAAACGAGTCTATTTGACGAAGTATCGTTGTGGTTTTGATCGTAGGTGAGACTGGTTCTTGCTTAAGCCCGTAGCAGCCACGTAAAATTTGCAACAACAAAGTAGAGGACGTCTAACTTGTTTTTGCAGGGCATGTTGTGATGTGATATGGTCAAGACGTGATGCTATATTTTATTGTATGAGATGATCATGTTTTGTAACCGAAGTTATCGGCAACTGGCAGGAGCCATATGGTTGTCGCTTTATTGTATGAAATGCAAGGGCCCTGTAATGCTTTACTTTATCACTAAGCGGTAGCGATAGTCGTAGAAGCATAAGATTGGCGAGACGACAACGATGCTACGATGGAGATCAAGGTGTCGCGCCGGTGACGATGGTGATCATGGTGGTGCTGCAAGATGGAGATCATGAAGCACAAGATGATGATGACCATATCATATCACTTATATTGATCTGCATGTGATGTTTATCTTTTATGCATCTTATCTTGCTTTGATTGACGGTAGCATTATAAGATGATCTCTCACTAAATTATCAAGAAGTGTTCTCCCCGAGTATGCACCGTTGCCAAAGTTCGTCGTGCCCAGACACCACGTGATGATCGGGTGTGATAAGCTCTACGTCCATCTACAACGGGTGCAAGCCAGTTTTGCACACGTAGAATACTCGGGTTATGCTTGACGAGCCTAGCATATGCAGATATGGCCTCGGAACACGGAGACCGAAAGGTCGAGCGTGAATCATATAGTAGATATGATCAACATAAGATGTTCACCATTGAAAACTACTCCATTTCACGTGATGATCGGTTATGGTTTAGTTGATTTGGATCACGCGATCACTTAGATGACTAGAGGGATGTCTGTCTAAGTGGGAGTTCTTAAGTAATATGATTAATTGAACTTAAATTTATCATTAACTTAGTACTGATAGTATCTTGCTTGTTTATGTTTGATTGTAGATAGATGGCTCGTCTTTGTTGTTCCGTTGAATTTTAATGCGTTCCTTGAGAAAGCAAAGTTGAAAGATGATGGTAGCAATTACACGGATTTGGGTCCGTAACTCGAGGATTATCCTCATTGCTGCCTGTAAGAGTTACGTCTGGATGCACCGCTGGGTGCCAGCCCGCTACCGAGCAACACCGATGTTATGAGCGTCTGGCGAGCAAAGCGATGACTACTCTATAGTACATGTGTGCCATGCTTTACGGCTTAGAACCGGGACTTCAACGACGTTTTGAGCGTCATGGAGCATATGAGATGTTCCAGAGTTGAAGTTAATATTCCAAAGAATGCCCGGATTGAGAGATATGAAGTCTCCAATAAGTTCTATAGCTGCAAGATGGAGGAGAATAGTTACATTAGTGAGCACATACTCGTAATGTCCGGGTACTACAATCACTTGACACAATTGGGAGTTAATCTTCCGGATGATTGTGTCATTGATGAATTCTTCAATCACGCCACCAAGCTACAAAGGCTTCGTGATGAACTATAATATGCAAGGGTTAGTAAAGACTATACAGAGCTCTTCGCAATGCTAAAGGCTGCGGAGGTAGAAATCAGAAGGAGCATCAAGTGTTGATGGTCAATAAGACCACTAGTTTCAAGAAGAAAGGCAAAGGGAAGAAGAAGGAACTTCAAGAAGAACAGCAAGCAAGTTCTTTGCTCAGAGAAGAAACCCAAGTCCGGACCTAAGCCCAAAACTCGAGTGCTTCTCTTGCAAGCGGTCGTCACTGAAGCGGAACTGCCCCAAGTATTTGGCGGATAAGAAGGATGGCAAGGTGAACAAAGGTATATGTGATATACATGTTATTGATGTGTACCTTACTAGAGCTCGCAGTAGCACCTGGGTATTTGATACTGGTTCTGTTGCTAATATTTGCAACTCGAAACAGGGACTACGGATTAAGCGAACAATGGCAAAGGACGAGGTGACGATGCGCGTGGGAAATGGTTCCAAAGTCGATGTGATCGCGGTCGGCACGCTACCTCTACATCTACCTTCGGGATTAGTTTTAGACCTAAATAATTGTTATTTGGTGCTAGCGTTGAGCATGAACATTATATCTGGATCTTGTTTGATGCGAGACGGTTATTCATTTAAATCGAGAGAATAATGGTTGTTCTATTTATATGAGTAATATCTTTTATGGTCATGCACCCTTGAAGAGTGGTCTATTTTGATGAATCTCGATAGTAGTGATACACATATTCATAATGTTGAAACCAAAAGATGCAGAGTTGATAATGATAGTGCAACTTATTTGTGGCACTTGCCGTTTAGGTCATATCGATGTAAAGCGCATGAAGAAACTCCATCTTGATGGACTTTTGGAGTCACTTGATTATGAATCACTTGGCACTTGCGAACCGTGCCTTATGGGCAAGATGACTAAAACCCGTTCTCGGTACTATGGAGAGAGCAACAGATTTGTTGGAAATCATACATACTGTATGTATGTGGTCCGATAAATGTTGAGGCTCGTGGCGGATATCGTTATTTTCTCACCTTCACAGATGACTTAAGCGGATATGGGTATATCTACTTAATGAAACATAAGTCTGAAACATTTGAAAAGTTCAAAGAATTTCAGAGTGAAGTTGAAAATCATCGTAACAAGAAAATTAAATTTCTACGATCGATCGTGGAGGTGAATATTTGAGTTACGAGTTTGGTCTACATTTGAAACAATGCGGAATAGTTTAGCAACTCACGCCACCCGAACACCACAGCAGTAATGGTGTGTCCGAACGTCATGTCGCACTTTACTAGATATGGTGCGATCTATGATGTCTCTTACAGATTTACCGCTATCGTTTTGGGGTTATGCTCTAGAGACGGCCGCATTCACACTAAATAGAACACCGTCGAAATTCGTTGAGACGACACCTTATGAACTGTGGTTTGGCAAGAAACCAAAGTTGTCGTTTCTTAAAGTTTGGGGATGCGATGCTTATGTGAAAAAGCTTCAACCTGATAAGCTCGAACCCAAATCGGAGAAATGTGTCTTCATAGGATACCCAAAGGAGACAGTTGGGTACACCTTCTATCACAGATCCGAAGGCAAGACATTCGTTGCTAAGAATGGATCCTTTCTAGAGAAGGAGTTTCTCTCGAAAGAAGTGAGTGGGAGGAAAGTAGAACTTGATGAGGTAATTGTACCTTCTCCCTTACTTGAAAGTAGTTTGTCGCAGAAACCGGTTTCTGAGACATCTACACCAAGTAGTGAGGAAGTTGATGATGTTGATCATGAAACTTCGATCAAGTTACCGCAGAACCTCGTAGATCAACGAGTAAGATCCGCACTGAGTGGTGCGGTAATCCTGTTCGGAAATCATGCTACTAGATCATGATGAACCTACGAACTATGAAGAAGCGATGGTGAGCCCAGATTCCAAAAATGGCTTGAGGCCATGAAATCGAGATGGGATCCATGTATGAAAACAAAGTATGGACTTTGGTTGACTTGCCCGAGGGTAGGCAAGCAATAGAAAACAAGTGGATCTTCAAGAAGAAGACCGACGACGACGGTAATGTTATCGTCTACAAAGCTCGACTTATCGCAAAGGGTTTTCGACAAGTTCAAGGGATTGACTACGATGAGACCTTCTCACCATGAGCGATGCTTAAGTCTGTCCGAATCATGTTAGCAATTGCGCATTTTATGATTATGAAATTTGGCAAATGGATGTAAAGACGCATTCTGAATGGATTTACGGAAGAAGAGTTGTATATGATGCAACCGAAGGTTTTATCGATCCAAAGGAGCTAACAAAGTATGCAAGCTCCAATGATCCATCTATGGACTGGTGCAAGCATCTCGGAGTTGGAATAAACGCTTTGATAGTGTGATCAAAGCATTTGGGTTTGTCTGAGACTTTTGGAGAAGCCTGTATTTACAAGAAAGTGAGTGGGAGCTCAGTAGCATTTCGATATTATATGTAGATGACATATTGCTGATCGGAAATGATATAGAATTCTGGATAGCATAAAGGGATACTTGAATAAGAGTTTTCAATGAAAGACCTCGGTGAAGCTGCTTACATATTGGGCATTAAGATCTATAGAGATAGATCAAGGCGCTTAATTGGACTTTCACAAAGCACATACCTTGACAAAATTTTGAAGAAGTTCAAAATGGATCAAGCAAAGAAAGGGTTCTTGCCTGTGTTGCAAGGTGTGAAGTTGAGTAAGACTCAATGCCCGACCACTGCAGAAGATAGAGAAAATGAAAGATGTTCCTATGCTTCAGCCATAGGCTCTATCATGTAGGCAATGCTGTGTACCGGACCGATGTGTGCCTTGCTATAAGTTTAGCAGAAGGTACCAAAGTAATCCAGAGTGGATCATCGGACAGCGGTCAAGAACATCTGAAATACCGAAAAGGACTAAGGATATGTTTCTCGTATATGGAGGTGACAAAGAGCTCATCGTGGCAGTTACGTTGATGCAAGCTTTGACACCGATCCGGACGATTCTAAATCGCAGACCGGATCGTATTTACACTAAGCGGAGGAGCTGTCGGTTGGTGCAGTTCTAAACAAAGCGTCGTGGCGGGATCTACATGTGAAGCGGAGTACATAGCAGCTTCGGAAGCAGCTAATGAAGGAGTCGGATGAAGGAGTTCATATCCGATCTAGGTGTCATACCTAGTGCATCGGGTCCAATGAAAATCTTCGTGACAATCTTGAGCAATTGCCTTAGCGAAGGAATCCAGATTTCACAAGAGGACCAAGCACATCAAGAGACGCTTCAATTCCATCCGGACTTAGTCCGGTGGGAGACATAGAGATTTGCAAGATACATACGGATCTGAATGTTGCGCACCCATTGACTAAGCCTCTTCCACGAGCAAAACATGATCAGCACCAAGACTCCATGGGTGTTAGAATCATTACTATGTAATCTAGATTATTGACTCTAGTGCAAGTGGGAGATCAAGGAAATATGCCCTAGAGGCAATAATAAAGTTATTATTTATTTTCTTATTTCATGATAAATGTTTATCATCCATGCTAGAATTGTATTAACCGGAAACATGATACATGTGTGAATGCATAAACAAACAACATGTCACTAGTATGCCTCTACTAGACTAGCTTGTTAATCAAAGATGGTTATGTTTCCTAACCATGAACAAAGAGTTGTTATTTGATTAACAAGGTCACATCATTAGTAGAATGATCGATTGACATGACCCATTCCATTAGCTTAGCACACGATCGTTTAGTATGTTGCTACCGCTTTTATCCATGACATATACATGTTCCTGTAACTATGAGATTATGCAACTCCGTTTACGGAGGAACACTTTGGATGCTACCAAGCGTCACAACGTAATCGGGTGATTATAAAGGAGTACTACAGGTGTCTCCAAAGGCGGATGTTGGGTTGGCGTATTTGAGATTAGGTTTTGTCACTCGATTGTCGGAGAGGTATCTCTCGGCCCTCTCGGTAATACACATCATCAAGCCTTGCAAGCATTTCAGCTAATGAGTTAGCTGTGAGATGATGTATTACGAGCGAGTAAAGAGACTTGCGTAACGAGATTGAACTAGGTATTGGATACCGACGGTGAATCTCGGGCAAGTAACATACCGATGACAAAGGGAACAACGTATGTTGTTGTGCGGTCGACCGATAAAGATCTTCGTAGAATATGTAGGAACCAATATGGGCATCCAGGTCCGCTGTTGGTTATTGACCGAGACGTGTCTCGGTCATGTCTACATTGTTCTCGAACCGTAGGGTCCGCACGCTTAAGGTTTCGATGGCGCTTATTATGAGTTTATGTATTTTGATGTACGAAGAAGTTGAGTCCGGATGTGATCACGGACATGACGAGGAGTCTCGAAATGGTCGAGACATAAAGATTGATATATTGGAAGCCTATATTTGGAGTTCGGAATGGTTCCGGGTGAAATCGGGATTTTACCGGAAAACCGGGGGGTTACCGGAACCCTCCCGGAGGCTATTGGGCCTTAGTGGGCCACGAGGGAGAAGAGGAAGGGCCGGCCAGGGGTGGCCGCGCCCCCCCTAGTCCGAATAGGACAAGGAGAGGGGGGCGGCGCCCCCCCTTCTCTCTTCCCCTTCCCCCAATCCTACTCCAACTAGGAAGGGGGAGTCCTACTCCCGGTGGGAGTAGGACTCCTCCGCCGCCTCCCTTGGGCGGCCGCACCTCCCCCTCCCTCCTTTATATCTGGGGCAGGGGGCACCCTAGAACACACAAGTTTGATCTACGGATCGTTCCTTAGCCGTGTCGCGTGCCCCCTCCACCATATTCCACCTCGGTCATATCGTCGCTGAAGCTTAAGCGAAGCCTGCGCCGATAGAACATCAAGATCGTCACCACGCCGTCGTCTTGTGGAACTCTCCTCAACACTCGGCTGGATCGGAGTTCGAGGGACGTCATCGAGCTGTACGTGTGTCAAGAACTCGGGGGCGCCGGAGTAACAGCGTCGGGATCGGTCGGATCGCGAGGAGAACGTACGACTACTTCCTCTACGTTGTGATCGCTTCCGCTTCGGTCTACAAGGGTATGTAGACAACACTCTCCCCTCTCGTTGCTATGCATCACCATGATCTTGCGTGTGCGTAGGAAATTTTTTGAAATTACTACGTTCCCCAACAAACATGGCCGGCGAGGATGTCAACCCCAAGATCAGTGCTTCTACCGTTGCTCCGTACGTCTTCCTGTTCTCTCTATTTAAGTTCATGTCGCGGTTTCTTGTCTCTAGCCTTTCCTGTTCTAGCCTCTGTTCTACAAATGTTTTGTTCTAGTTCACATGTCCAGATGCTATCTACCTTCACTCTACTAGATTACATGACTTGTTTCATCTCTACTATAATAGTCATGTTTTATCTACTATTTCTGTTAATAAAATCATATGGTAAATTTCTCATATTTCCAACAATCCAAAAACCATATTATAGGCAATTTACCCAAGTGGTTTTGCTGCATCCATGAGGCCTCCTATGTTTGAGGGTTTGCACTATAAGAGGTGGCACGTGAGAGCAATCCTATGGTTTCAAAACATGAGTTGCTACGACGCCACTCTTGGCAAACCTGAAGGAGATATTGATCCTCAACAGGAACAAGCCTTTAAGAAAATGGATACCATGTTTAAGGCTGCTCTCTTGGGTGTTCTTGGTGAGAACATAGTTGATGCTTATGCGTCAATTGATAATGGAAAAGATATGTGTGACACACTCGAGGCCAAGTTTGTGGTCTTGGATGCCGACACTAAGTTGTACATCATGGAACAGTTCTATGACTACAGGATGACTAATGAGCGCTCCGTGGTTGAGCAAGCTCACAGGATACAGTCATTTGCTAGAGAAATTGAGCACTTCAATTGTATGTTACTGGACAAGTTTGTTGCCGAAGGCATCATCAATAAGCTTCCTCTTTCATGGAGGAACTTTCCTACCTTACTGAAGCATAAGAGACAGGAGTTTTCGGTCCCGTATCTCATTGGTACTCTTGATGTGGAAGAAAAGGCGAGAGCAAAAGACACACGTGCTCGAGGAAATGAGGGAGGATCTAGTGCCAATCTGGTACAGAAGAAAAACTTCCAGCCCCACAAGTTCAAGAACAAGGGCAAGTTTGATGGGAAGAACAAGGTTGTATAGCACACCAACTTCAAGAAGAAGAATGACAAGAAGAAAGGTGTCTGTCATGTGTGCGGAGATCCTGATCATTGGGCTCCTAGTTGCCCTAACTTTTATGACAAGCGTCATCTTGGGAAAGGCGGCAAGACCGGTAATGTTGTCATTGGTGATGTTGACATGAAAAATGCTGGGTATGGTATATTTCCCACTATTCTCTCAGTATGTCATTCTCCCGATTGGTTGATTGACACGGGTGCTGATGTGCATGTATGCAATGATATTTCCATGTTTTCGTCTTATCAGAACGCATGGATTTCCACCGTGCTGATGGGAAACAATTCAAGTGCTTATGTTCGTGGTGTGGGCACGATCGATCTGAAGTTTACTTCGGGGAAGATCGTGAGGCTGAAGAACGTGCATTATGTCCCCTCTGTCGATACAAATCTTGTTAGCGGATCTCTTCTGTGTAGGGATTGCTACAAGCTTGTCTTTGAGTCAAATAAATTTGTAATATCCAAGTATGGAACTTTTGTTGGTAAAGGCTATGAGTCAGGAGGCCTGTTCCGCTTACCCTTGTCAGATGTTTGCAATAAAGTTGTTAATCATGTTTGCAACAATAGTGAATCAAATGTATGACATTCACGTCTTTGTCATGTTAACTTTGGTTGCATGTCGCGACTAGCCAGTTGAACTTAATCCCTAGTTTCACCACTGTCAAGGGATCTGAGTGTCAAGTTTGTGTGCAAGCTAAGGAACCTCGTAAGTCTCATACGACTGCGGAAACAAGAAATCTTGCACCACTAGAGCTAATACATTCAGATCTTTGTGAAATGAATGGTGTTTTGACAAAAGGTGGAAAGAAATATTTCATGACATTAATTTATGACTCCACTAGATATTGCCATGTGTATCTTCTGAAATCTAAGGATGATGCTTTGAACTTTTTCAAGATCTATAAAGCTGAAGTGGAAAACCAACTTGATCGAAAGATCAAGTGGCTCAGGTCCAATCATGGTGGAGAGTATTTTTCCAACGAGTTTGATTCTTTTTGTACGGAACATGGTATAATCCATGAGAGGACGCCTCCATATTTGCCTTAGTCAAATGGGGTAGCTGAAAGAAAGAATCGTACTCTAACTGATTTGGTTAACGCCATGTTAGACACATCGGGTCTCTCCAAGGCATGGTGGGGGGATGCGATATTGACTGCATGTCATGTCCTAAACCGAGCTCTCACAAAGAACAAAGAGATAATTCCATTCAAGGAATGGGGGAAGAAAATGTTAAAACTCTCTTACCTACGAACCTGGGGTTGTTTGGAGAAAGTCAATGTGCCAATTCCAAAGAAGCGCAAGTTTGGACCAAAAACTATGGGTTGTGTTTTCCTGGGATATGCTCTCCATAGCATTGGCTATAGATTCTTGATTGTAAAATCAGAGGTATCTGACATGCATGTCGGTACAATCATGGAGTCAAATGATGTGACTTTCTTTGAAGACATCTTTCCCATGAAGGATATGGCTAGCTCATCAAATCAGGAGATTCCTAGTTCATCGAATCAGGAATTAGTTGAAATTACTAAACCTACCATTTCGATGGAACACTTTGAAAATCCTATGGAGGAGATCAATTTCCTACTAGGAGCAAGAGACAGAGGACTGCAAAGTCCTTTGGTGATGATTTTCTTGTGTATCTCATAGATGACACTCCCAATTCTATTTTAGAGGCCTATGCGTCTGAAGATGTTGACCACTGGAAGGAAGCGGTACGTAGTGAGATGGATTCCATCTTGGCAAATGAAACTTGGGAAATCACTGATCGTCCTTATGGGTGCAAACCTATAGGATGCAAATGGGTATTCAAGAAGAAGCTTAGGCATGATGGTACTATTGAGAAGTACAAGGCACGACTCGTGGCCAAGGGTTATACTGAAAGTGCAACTAATCCCCAGGTGGTTTTGGTAATTAATAACAACATATATATCATTGAACTAATCATTTCTTGAGAATATTTCAGAAAGTTCAAGGATATGGGTATGGCAATGACCGATGATGTGGACCCTCAAAATGCTAAGGAAAACATTGGCAAAAGCTCAAGACTCCATTTTTGGTTTAGTGATCCAAGATCACATTGAGTCCATAGGAAAGCCAATACTATTAAAAGGGGTGAGGTTATGATGATGATCTGGTTGCTCTAAGTGCTTAGTGATTTATCTCTCAAACTATCAGCAATCTTTCATTCCAACATAAACTCATAAGTAATCTCGGTCCCACCGATTCCAAACTCACCACACCGAGATGAACCACCTCAGCTATATACCCAAACCCTAAAAATCTCGGATTTTCCGATTCCAAACTCGGTCATTCGAAATTGGTGTTGCCAAGCTTCAGAACCTTCGTACTCAAATCGGTGTCACCGAGATGAGAAAGTCGGTCCCACCGAAATTGGCAAACCCTAGACTTTGGAAGAATCGGACTAACCGAGATTGTATTTTCGTCCCACTGAAAATCCCAACGTTCACAAGATTTGAACTTTCGGTCTCACCGAGTTGTCAACTTCGGTCCGACCGAGATTGGTCAAATGTGTGTAACAGTTGGATTTTGTGTGGAGGCTATAAATACCCTCCACCTCCTCTTCATTCGTGGAGAGAGCCATCGAAAGAACTACCACTCCTACCTTACATTTACGAGAAGAAAACTACCTACCCTTGTGTTGAGATCAAGTTGCTCCACTCCCACCATATGAAACTTGATTTCTAGCCTTCCCAAGTTGCTTTCCACTCAATCCTTCCTCCACCACAGCCAAATCGGTGAGGAGAGTTGAGTGTTGGGGAGATTATCATTTGAAGCACAAGAGCAAGGAGTTCATCATCACCAACCCCATCTATTACCTTTTGGAGGGTGGTGCCTCCTAGATTGGTTAGGTGTCGCTTGGGAGCCTCCGTCATGATGTGGAGTTGAACCAAGGAGTTTGTAAGGGCAAGGAGATCGCCTACTTCGTGAAGATCTACCCGAGTAAGGCTAGTCCTCCGTGGGCGTAGGCCATGATGGCATAGACAAGGTTGCTTCTTCGTGGACCCTTCGTGGGTGGAGCCCCGTGGACTCGCAAGCAGCCGTTACCCTCCGTGGGTTGAAGTCTCCATCAACGTGGATTGACGATAGCACCACCTATCGGAACCACGAGAAAAATCTCCGTGTCACCAACTTGCGTTTGCTCTTCTCCACCTCTCATTTACTATACGTGCAATTTACTTTCCGCTGCCACAACTCTAGAATTGCATGTGTAGGGTGATACTTGACTTGGTTGTCATTGTGAACTTGCTAAGAAACTACTCCAATCAAAAGGCAAAATTTTTAAGTTGTCAAGTAGTCTAATCACCCCCCCTCTAGACATACTTCCGATCCTACAAGTGGTATCAGAGCCAGGTTTCCATTGGATTGGTTTCCATTGCATTGGACTCCATAAGCTTGGTTTCACAACCTAGGAGAGTATGGCGTCTAGTGAAGGTAATTTCCGTAGAGGTCCTTACTTTGATGGTTCAAACTTTGCTAGTTGGAAGCATAAAATGAAAATGCATATTCTTGGACATAACCCCGCCGCATGGGGCATTATTTGTGTTGGCTTGCAAGGTGAGTTCTTGAAGAAGGAAAAGTTCGGATCGTGAAGCTCTGCGCAGATGAGTTGCGGATGTTCTGAAACAATGCTCAAGCTTGTGACATTCTCTTCAATGCTTTGTGTCCCGAGGAGTTCAACAAGATCAGCCGTCTTGAGAATGCAAAAGAGATTTGGGATACTTTGGTCGAAATGCACGAAGGTACCGAGTCCGTGAAGGAATCAAAGCTAGATGTTCTTCAAGGTCGACTTGACAAGTTCAAGATGAAGGAAGGTGAAGAATTCGCTGAAATGTATTCTAGGCTTGCTCTCATCACCAATGAGATGGCAGGCTTAGGAAGCGAAGAAATGACCGACCGATTCATCATCAAGAAGATTCTCAGAGCTTTGGATGGAAAGTATGACATCGTGTGCACTTTGATCCAAATGATGCCAAACTACAAAGATCTCAAGCCTACCAAAGTCATTGGAAGGATTGTTGCTCATGAGATGACACTTAAAGATAAGGAAGAGCTTCACAACAAGTCAAGTGGTGCTTACAAAGCTGCAGTTGAAGCTCCCACATCCTCAAGTGACAAGCTAGTTTCCAATGAAGAAATAAGCCTAATGGTGAAGAACTTCAACAAATTCTACAAGAGTAGAAGCAAGGAAAGAAGCTCTAAGTCTAGATCATATGATGAAAAGAGATCTTCTAGTCGTGATCGAAACTGCTACAATTGTGGAAGACCCGGACACTACTCAAATGAGTGTTCGACTCCCCACAAGAGAAGAGAAGAATCTCCAAGAAGAAGAAGCTCAAGAGAAGAGTCGCCTCGAAAAGAGAGAAGGAGTAGAGATGATCGTTATGAACGAAGATCCTCTCGGAGAAGCAAGGATTCGGAAAGGAAAGACAAGTCATCAAGGAGCTACACAAGAAGAAAACATCACGCTCATGTTGGTGAATGGGTTTCCGCTCCGACTCAGACAATCACTCGAAAGAAGCTATCACTCCAACTCCGAATCTGATCAAGATGAAGGTGTTGCGGTCTTGCTCTCGTGTCCTCCAACTCCAACTCCTATGACATAATTGATTCACCAAATGAGGGAATTGGAAGATGCTTCATGGCAAAAGGCCCCAAGGTATCACATCCTGAGTTTATTGACTTTGATAGTGATGAGGATGACTTGCTTGGTGAAGATGAGCTTTTACATGATAAATCTAGTGAGCTTAGTAATGATGAACATGCTAGTAGTCTTTATAGTCGAGAAGAGTCGAATGACAATGCTATGAAGGAGATTGAGCGTCTAACTAAAGAACTAAACACTCTTAAGTTAGCTCATGAAACAACTCAAGAAGATCATAGAGAGCTCCTAAGATCTCATGAGAAGCTACGCTCGAGAAGCTCAATCTAGAGCAAGAACATGAGTTTCTAAAAGCTATCAATGACGATCTTGAAAGAAGAGTTCTTCATATCTTGCCAAACGACTTCTCTTGTCTAATTTCTTGCCACCTATCAAAACTAAGCATGACAAGCATAAGAAAAATTCTTCATCTAGTAGTAACAATAATCATGCTAAATCAAATGTTGTTACTTCTAGTAATTCTCTTGATTCCACTAACAATGTTTCAAGCCAAGTTTCACTTGAGCAAGAAAATAGTCTATTGAAAGGGATTATAGAGAAAGGTGTCTACAAGAGTCTTGCGGAAGCAAAAGCTTTGAGGAAATTGTTATAAACAAGGAAGACACCGGAAGAATCAAGGAATTGGTTTTGAGCGAAAGTTCAACGCCGAGGGTGTTGAATGGGAAGAAGGTCAATATCCCACTCCAAAGTTCGTCTCTCAAGAGGAGAAGTATGATCCTACTTCTTCCAATGAGGAACAAGCTCAAGATGACCTTCCACCACAAGACCACAAGCTAAAAGGCAAGGACAAGCTTCAAGAGGAGATTGATGCATTCATTGAAGCACCCAAGGCCATGGTCAAGTGGGTTCCCAAGGCAACTTCAAGTTCTACTTCAACAAGCTCAACTACTACCCCAAGGATTCCCATCAAGATGATGTGGATCGAAGAAGAAGAACTAGAGAGTTCTTGAGGGTGACTCCGCCAATATACTTCACTCATATTCATTTTGGCGAGGACTTGTGCAATCAACTTCCACATCTTGCACTAGTTCATGGAGTCACAAACCCTCATGTTGGTAAGTCAAGGGACAAGGTAATCATTGCTTTCATGGACATCAACTATTGTGAACTTCAATCTATGTCCATGGATATTCTTGTTTGTTCCTTGTGGGACTAACCCATGTAGGTATTGAAAGTGCCCGAATCCAAAGGATTGCTCCCAACTCTTGATGATCTTCATCAACATTGAGCATCCACATCTTCAACATCTACATGAAGTCTTCAACGACAACCCAAGGTTAGTTTGACCCTTTAAAAGGGGTTCTCACATCAAGGGGGAGCTTTGCTCTAAAGAAATGAGCTAAAGCATCTTCTAATGATGTGAACACATCAATGCTTTATGGAAAAGTGGTAACCCCACTTGTGCTTAAACGATGAGTATGACCTATGATCAAATGTTCTCGTTTGACTCCTAAGTCAATATACTCATATATAGATGACCTAGTCGTCGCCAAATTGTGTGCTAGCTGTTAGTGTTTTGTTTGTGCATGTTTGACACATATTTCATTTGCTATCTTATTGTGTGAGCATGTTGGATGCATGATTTTATCCATTCGAGGACATCCATTTGTTGCTTTGGTCTTTTGGTTTTCTTTCTTTTTGACCAAATGGATGGACAAGAATGCCTAAGTTCCTCCCCTAGCTATCTATGCTTTCTTGTCTCAAACTCTATTCATGCTTATATCACAAACTTTGAACAAGACTTTTTGGACGAGACCGAGTGAGGAGCACTCGAGTCACCGATCCGTCAAAAGCCTAACTTCCAAAACCTTCTAAGTACTTTCGGTCAAACCGATATACTCAAATCGGACGGACCAAATCACTTGGATTGATCTAGGTTTTCACCTCGGTGAAACCGAGTTTCAATTTTCGGCGTGACGAAGTGTGTAATCGCACGCAGCTTAACCATCTCGGTCCCACCGAAGTTTTCAAACTTCGGTCCCACCGACACCGAAGGGTATATATACTCGAGGACGAGCGCGTTGATTACTTCTTCAAACGCTTAGCCTCAAACCCTTATTGCCGTCGCCTTGGTCTCCGGATCGTCTCCGCCGTCGCTTTGTCGCCCTCGCTGGTCTCCATCGCCGTCAGCGGTCCTTCTCATCGCGCCGTTGCCGCCGTGGTGAAGCTCCACCGCATTGGGTGAGTTTCATCCTCTCGTGCTCAACCGCTGATTCAATGCACGTTAGGCGTTGCCAAGTTTCTTGCCAAGATTGAGATCTCCTATCCAGCCGTTTAGGTCATAGAACAAATTTCGATTGAAAATTTTAGGGTTAGGTTTCATGAACACATCTCGGTGTGACCGATTCGACATTTTCGGATCGACCGATTTGGCCTCGGCCATTGACCGCACTTTTCGGTGAAACCGAAGTTGTGCAAATCGGTAAGACCGAAATGAAGATTGATGAAACCCTAGTAGTCTCGGCTAGACCGAAACCTATTTCGTCCAACCGAAAGTGGTGTATGTGGTCTGTTTAGACACTTCGGTTTCACGAATTGATAGACTTCGGTCGACCGACATGTATTCTGTGAAAACCTAAAACTAAGGTTTGAACTCATTCTTTTGCAAAATCCTCTGCGGTTTGTGATAACTCTTCTATTCTCGCCTATACCTATTCTATTCACAAAGTTGTCAATATGTCCGATGGAAGTAGACAATCGAAACAGGTCCGAGATGCCGATTGAGATTCCAGAGGCAGCTACAAGTCCGAAGCAAGTAGTTTTTCAGATGATGGAGAGAGAAGCACTCCAAGTGGACTGCCTGCAAATGCTACGGGGCAGGAGGAAGAGAAACTCGATGAGGAGGATTCAGACTTTGTTGCAGATGAGGAGATAACTTCTAAGCCAAAAGGCAAGTGGTTGCCAAGAGCTATCAAGGGCAACAACAAAGAAAGGCACAAGCAAAGTGACAAAATCCTCTCATTGCCTGAAGCTCAAGATGGAAGAAACCTCCAAAGAAGATCAAGAAGACTTCCAAGAGGAAGAGGAAAGTTCATGAAGAAGTCGATGATGATGATTACGATGAGGAAGCACCTCAGCCTCCTCAGAAGCAGAAGTTGATGGGTGATGCCATCAGGGCAGGAGCACCCACAAAAGCTAAGCAATCAGCTCCAGCAAAGGCAGCCCAAGCCAATTGTTTTTCGACCATGAACAGTAGGAAAGGCTCCTCTTGTGTTGCTATATTATATAAATAATATAAGTTTGCACAGGGGTTTTACATGATTGGGGGAGGGGGTGGTAATCTACAAGTTGCCAACTTTGTGGCAAGCAGAGATAAGTAAAGCAAAGTAAAACTACTAAAGAGAGTGCACAAGGTTTAGCACAAGGAGCCTATGCTCCTCTTTGACTCTATGTTGGAGAAGACCAAAGTCGTTCTTGAATCTGTGCAGCCAGGAGGTGAGTGAAGGTGCTATCGCTCGAAAATGCTTGTTATTCCTCTCCTTCCAAATACTCCAAGCTGCCACAATGAATTTCTCTAGGAACAGGGGAGTGTGATGAGAGTTTCTGTGATCTTGTACTGCTTGTATTCGGCCCAGGAAAGGTTCCCAGTCAAGCCCAAGTTTGGCCCAACACAGTTTACTGAAAGTGCACGTAAAGATCATATGTTCCACTGTTTCCTCGATGTTTAAACCACACAGGAGGCAATTGTGGTCATCCCCTATGTTGTAGTGCCGCCGTTTCAACATGTTCCGCGTATTGAGTCTGTCGTGGAAGAGCAACCAGGCGAAGACTTTCAACTTCATCGTGCATTTTGAATCCCAAATCCATCCAAATATCTGCTGCACTTGGACATTTTTGAAGAAGAACGTATAGTAGTCCGATGATTTGTAGATTGCCTTACCCCATACGTAGTGCCAAATATCCGTGGAGGATGAGGACGGTTGTAGATGAGCAGTGAGTGTTTGCAGGTCTCTAACCTCCTCGAGTGCCTGGGGGGTTAATGGTAGGTGAAACGTTTCATGCAGGGAAGACATGCCCAGGAACTGTTGGACCGAAACATCCTCATCGAGAGAGTGGGAGAAGGCCCTGGGATGGGAGTCTTGCATGATTTGCTCTGACCATAGGTCTTTCCAGAACAGAGCCGTGGTGCCACACACAATTTTGATTTGGGAAACCCCACGAAACTTAGGTGTGAGCTTGAGTACGTCCTTCCACCAGAATGAGCCGACTGGATCCGATGCATGAGGTACTTTTTGGGTGTAATAAGAGTCCCAAGTGAGCTTCACCCACGGTATATCCAGCTTGTTATAAAACTTATGCAGAAACTTCATGAGAAGAGCTTCATTTTGGACACGCAAATTCAGCACACCTAGCCCTCCCTTGTTTTTAGGTTTACACACCATATCCCAGGCTGCAAGCGAGTTGGACTTATCTCCTTGGTCAGTCTTTTTAATCCATAAGCATCGGCGCCTAATTTTGTCCAGGAGTTCAATGAGCTTTGGGGGGAAGTGTAACGTGCACATGGCATAAATGAGCAGTGAGGTAACTGTGGAGTTGAGAAGGGTTAGTTTGCCAGCTTGTGACATTAGTGACCACGTTGATGACAAGCTTCTTTCCACCATGCTGATAAGTGGCATAAAGTCCTGGAGCGTGGGTTTAGTCGTGCCTAGAGGTAGGCCCAAGTAAGTGAATGGCATGGAACCAACTGTGCACTGAAAGATAGCAGCAAGTTGCGCAGTTAGATCCGCGTCCAAGTTTATGGGAATAAGCGTGGACTTATGGAAGTTGATTTTTAGGCCGATGGATGGCGTATTTAGGTAAGAATGCCTTTGATGATCATGGCTTGTTGGGGGCACGCAGGCATTAGCAAGATTGTATCATCTGCATATTGGACGATCGGGTAGTCCATTTGACCCGTGGCTGGAAAGGGTAGTTGAATTCTGCCTTCTCTGTAAGCTTCGTTGATGGCCGATTGCAGAAGGTCAGCTGCCAATACAAATACTAGCGGAGATAATGGGTCACCCTGGCGAACACCACGCTTGCAATGAAATTGTCGGCCGGGTACACCATTTAGGAGCACCGAGGATCGGCCGGAGGAGAAAATGGTCCTTATCCACGAGAGCCACCTATCATTAAAGCCCATATGCTTCATGATGTTGATCATGGGATCGTGCTCAATTGTATCAAAAGCCTTAGCGAAATCGAGTTTTAGCAGGACAATCGGTCGCTTGGATGCCTGGCACTGGTGAATGTATTGGAACGTCCACGCAAGACAGTCCTGTATAGATCTTCCACGGATGAATCCATATTGGTTGCGGTGGATAATTTGCACGATGACTTTACAGAGGCGGTTAGCCAACAATTTGGTAATGAGTTTGAGACAACAGGTTTAGCGAGTGATTGGCCCGTAGTCATTAATCGTGGATGGTGCTCCATTCTTTGGGATAAGAGTAATCAATCCTCATTAATGCTTTGGAGATTAAGTGTTCTGCATGAAATTGATCACATAACGTGTAGAAATCCTGTTTAATGATTGGCCAACAAGCTTTGAGGAACAAGCCACTTGAAACCATCTGGTCCAGCGCCGATCGCTTTGGCATTTCTTCTAACAACCAAATCAATCTCTTCATGCGTAAAGGGGCGTGAGATGATCTAAATTTGCATTACGTCTGATTAGAGATGGGAGATCAAAGTGCATTTGAGTAGTGCTAGAAGAGCCCAATCGGTCTGAGTATGCCTGAAAGAGCATGGCCTCCTTTCCATTATGATCTTCCACGACCAAGCCTTCCTGAGTTTGAAGTGTAGCAATGTTGTTTTTACGATATCTGTCAGTAGCCATGGCCTGAAAGAACTTGGTATTTTCGTCACCAAACTTAACCCACCTGACAGTACATCTTTCTTTCCAATACTGTTTCTGATATCCCAGGAGCCGGAGGAGATGGTTTTTAATGATCTTGCGAAAGTTATTCTCAGGTATTGTGAGAGCCCGAAGATTTTCCAATGCGTCCAATTCCTCCAACGTTTTGTTAGTGTTTTCAATAGCCACCGACAAACGTGATATATTTTTGCTCCAAGATTTGAGCTCCTGTCGCAGCCGTTTGAACTTTCGGCAAAGCACGATGGCAACGATTCTGCATGGCAAGTGGTTTATCCCAAACACGTTTGACCACGTCCATAAAGCCCGGTGTGCGAAGCGATAAGATTCAAATCTGAATAACTTAGCACGGGAATTTTAGTCTCAATGGTGACCACGCAAGGTGTGTGATCGGGCGTGAGGTTTACATAGGGTTTGACCATTGTATTGGGGTAAATACTTGTCCAGTGCATGGAAGTGAAAAACCAGTCGAGCTGTTCGAGTAGTGGGTCATTTTGCATGTTACTCCATGTGTATAGCCTTCCTTTAATGGGTAGTTCAACTAGGTTTAGTTTGCGAATGATGTCATTGAAAGTGGACATTTCATGCATATCACCTCCTGGCTTGTTCCGGTTTTCTGGTCCTCTGATGTAATTGAAATCTCCAGATATGTTGCTGACACCAGATATGTAGACTGGGATTACATCGACAGTGAAGAGCACAGAGACTACTTCCCACATGTGCATGAAAGCTTCACCGCTTGGGATTGCAGAGTTCGTTGGTCGAAATTGACCGCTTGGAGCGATGAGATGATCATGCGATTCTATGCCACCGCACACTTCTATCCGATGGCGAATTGTATGGATGATGAAGGCGAGATTCCATTCTCTTGTTGAAGAATGGAGAGCATTGCTGAATGCACTGTATCAAGGGAAGATGATATTGATGTCTATGGCATTCAAGAAAAATCACGAGTCAATGAAGAACATGTACAATGAGGTAAAGGAGAAGGATGTTGAGATATGGAAGCTTGGTTCATCTATTATCTTGAGCAGGTCTCCCAACCACCAACACCATTACGAGGCATACTTTGATGCCTAAGTCGAGGACCACCGCATGATAAGAGGGTACTCTATCAACATGCTGCACATTCTAGATCGAAGACACCTTTTAAGGTGATGGACACGATAGTTGAGACTATCAAGAGGACTGCAGCAGACTGTAAGAGGTCGTGTGGGTTTGCTCCGCATATTCAGATGCTTATTAATGCCAAGTTTGGCACGGACACCTACATTGGATAGACCCCACTTGCCACCGCAGCTTTGAACATGAGGATAACGAGGTTGTGATGATGAGGATGCTCCCACATCCGTGGAAGGACATGCTAAGTCTGAAGCTGCCAAACAAGCTAAAGCCGAGAAGGAAGCAGCAGAAAGCCCAAGAGCATTGCGTAACAACTTCTTGAAGCCACTCGAGAATTGAGCTACGCTGGCCAGATAGTGCGCCTCGGGAGAGCCTTGAGAGGATAGTTGAAGATAAGTTCCATGCTCGACGTCAAAGATCAAGTGCAGTCACCGTCAACAAGCTTGAGGCGACATCGAGGAAGCTAAGAGGGAAAAGGCGAGCTCATGAGAGAGATGGAAGGTGATATGGTCCAGATGACTATGAGCAGCCTGCTCCGGTGCCCACAAAGCCCAGATCAGCTGCTATTCGATGGTCGAGACCCTGGGCTACTACATCAAGACCTCCTACAGCTCCGTCGGTTCAAAGACCACCAAGATATCCACTCCTCCAGCTCCACAGACTTCAGCAGAAGCTTTGCAGATGCAGCTATCTCCACTCCATCGACGCAGAGCAGAGCCGCCAGCAGAGTCCCGAGTGACGATTAGCTCTATACCTTCGAACTTTTGGTAACTTGTTGCCAAAGGGGAGAAATTGTATAGATCATAGGGCTTCGAGAGAGAGAGTGCTCGTTTTTGCTCTTTCGTTTGCGGTTTTCCTTGAGATACTTTTGAGTTCTTTGAGATACTTCGTGTGTTTGATACTACATTTACTCATGTCTTGGTGATTGGGTGCATATTATTCATTCTTATCATTTTTGTGCGCTCCACCAAGATGTATGTGACATGGAAGAGTAACCCATGATCCTAATCGATTGTGCATTTGCATTCAAACGCAAATCTTAAATAATGCACAAATTTAGGGGGAGCTCTTGCTTACCACATACTTCTCAAAGCGACGATGTCATTCATTGATTATATCATTTGTCGAAGCTTTGATCTATATGTTGTCATCAATTACCAAAAAGGGGGAGATTGAAAGTGCAACTAATCCCCAGGTGGTTTTGGTAATTAATAACAACATATATATCATTGAACTAATCATTTCTTGAGAATATTTCAGAAAGTTCAGTGATATGGGTATGGCAATGACTGATGATGTGGACCCCTCAAAATGCTAAGGAAAACATTGGCAAAAGCTCAAGACTCCATTTTTGGTTTAGTGATCCAAGATCACATTGAGTCCATAGGAAAGCCAATACTATTAAAAGGGGTGAGGTTATGATGATGATCCGGTTGCTCTAAGTGCTTAGTGATTTATCTCTCAAACTATCAGCAATCTTTCATTCCAACATAAACTCATAAGTAATCTCGGTCCCACCGATTCCAAACTCAGTCACACCGAGATGAACCACCTCAGCTATATACCCAAACCCTAAAAATCTCGGATTTTCCGATTCCAAACTCGGTCATTCGAAATTGGTGTTGCCAAGCTTCAGAATACGTACTCAAATCGGTGTCACCGAGATGAGAAAGTCGGTCCCACCGAAATTGGCAAACCCTAGACTTTGGAAGAATCGGACTAACCGAGATTGTATTTTCGTCCCACGAAAATCCCAACGCTCACAAGATTTGAACTTTCGGTCTCACCGAGTTGTCAACTTCGGTCCGACCGAGATTGGTCAAATGTGTGTAACGGTTGGATTTTGTGTGGAGGCTATAAATACCCTCCACCTCCTCTTCATTCGTGGAGAGAGCCATCGAAAGAACTACCACTCCTACCTTACATTTCGAGAAGAAAACTACCTACCCTTGTGTTGAGATCAAGTTGCTCCACTCCCACCATATGAAACTTGATTTCTAGCCTTCCCAAGTTGCTTTCCACTCAATCCCTTCCTCCACCACAGCCAAATCAGTGAGGAGAGTTGAGTGTTGGGGAGATTATCATTTGAAGCACAAGAGCAAGGAGTTCATCATCACCAACCCCATCTATTACCTTTTGGAGGTGGTGCCTCCTAGATTGGTTAGGTGTCGCTTGGGAGCCTCCGTCATGATGTGGAGTTGAACCAAGGAGTTTGTAAGGGCAAGGAGATCGCCTACTTCGTGAAGATCTACCCGAGTAAGGCTAGTCCTCCGTGGGCGTAGGCCATGATGGCATAGACAAGGTTGCTTCTTCGTGGACCCTTCGTGGGTGGAGCCCTCCGTGGACTCATGGCCGTTACCCTCCGTGGGTTGAAGTCTCCATCAACGTGGATTGACGATAGCACCACCTATCGGAACCACGAGAAAAATCTCCGTGTCACCAACTTGCGTTTGCTCTTCTCCACCTCTCATTTACTATACGTGCAATTTACTTTCCGCTGCCACAACTCTAGAATTGCATGTGTAGGGTGATACTTGACTTGGTTGTCATTGTGAACTTGCTAAGAAACTACTCCAATCAAAAGGCAAAATTTTTAAGTTGTCAAGTAGTCTAATCACCCCCCCTCTAGACATACTTCCGATCCTACATATACCCAAAAGGAAGGTGAAGAATTTTTTGATACTTACTCACCTGTGGCTCGACTGACCACTATTTGAGTATTGCTTTCACTAGTTGCCTCACATGGTCTTCTCGTTCATCAAATGGATGTCAAGACTACGTTCCTAAATGTAGAGTTGGGTGACGAAATTTACATGTAGAGTTGGGTGACGAAATTTACATGGAACAACCAGATGGGTTTGTAGTGGACGGTCACGAAGGGAAGCTGTGCAAGTTGTTGAAGTATTTATATGGACTTAAGCAATCACCCACGCAGTGGCATGAGAAGTTTGGGAGAACTTTAACAGCTGCAAGCTTTGTGGTAAATGAAGCTGACAAATGTGTGTACTATCGCCATGATGGGGGCGAGGTAGTTATCCTTTACTTTTATGTTGATGACATATTGATCTTCAGAACAAATCTGAATGTAATTAAGGAGGTCAAGGATTTTCTATATTGTTGTTTTGAGATGAATGATTTAGGAGTAGCAGGTGTTATTCTGAACATCAAGCTATTGAGAGATGATGATAGTGGGATTACATTGCTTCAATCTCACTATGTGAAAAAGATCTTGAGTCTCTTTGGCTATAGTGCCTGCAAGCCCTCTCTAACACCGTATGATGCTAGCATGTTGCTTCGAAAGAATCGAAGAATTGCTAGAGATCAATTGAAATATTCTCAGATTATTGGCTCACTTATGTATTTATTCAGTGCTACAAGACCTGACATGTCTTTTGCCGTTAGCAAACAAAGCCGATTTGTTTCAAAACCGGGAGATGATCATTGGAAAACTCTAGAGAGATTTATGCGTTATTTGAAAGGCACTATGGAATATGGAATTCACTACACTGGGTAACCCAAAGGTGCTTGAAGGGTATGGTGACTCAAACAGGATCTCTGATGCTGATGAGATAAAGGCCATGAGCGGATATGTATTCACTCATGGAGGCGGCGTTGTTTCTTGGAAGTCTTGCAAGCAGACCACCTTAACAAGGTCAACAATGGAAGCAGAACTCACAACACTAGATACAACTATGATCAAAGCAGATTGGCTTCATCGGCTCTTGAATGACTTGCCGTTTGTTGTAAAACCTGTACCGGGTATCCTTATGAACTACGAGAATAAAACTATGATCATGAAAGTGAGCAGCTCAAAGCATAACATGAAGTCATCAAGACATGTTCAGAGAAGGTTAAAGTCTATCAGGAAAATGAGAAACTCTGGAGTTATTGCATTGGATTATATCCAAACATCTAAAAATCTGGCAGATCCTTTTACTAAGGGTCTATCACGTAATGTGATAGATAATGCATCGAAGGAGATGGGTATGAGACCCAAAATATGAGTTATTCACAGTGGTAACCTAGTCTATGTGATTGGAGATCCCATGAATCAGATGTGGAAGATAGCCTGATGGTCAACTTAGGGGAGAATATCCTTACTATTAACATTACCACTCCGTAAAGATACAATACTCTCCTAATCTGCATGGTATGTTGATGTATACCTTAATGTGTTCTAAGTGGCTCATTAAGCAAAGATGTTGTCCTGCAGAACATCTTTTGAAGAACACACTTATATGAGTCTGATTATTAAACGTTGCAATCTATGAGAGTAGGGTGCTCTCTGGTAAACTCATGAAAGGTATCGGGGTATGACGCATAAGCTCCACCTGCGGGGAAGACCCACGATAGCCTAGTATCGGTCAAGGCTTTGTGTGAAGCTAGATTCGTAGAAAACTTGCAGTTCAAGGCCTAGTCCACTGTTCAAGTTGCTTACTAGTGTAGCATAGAGTTCTAGTTGGAAGTTCAACTTAACAGTCTCCACTCCAGTACCGGTATATAAAACAATGTTTTGGAACCAAAGGCAAATTTTGTGTGCCTCTGGGATCTGGTGGGGGATTGCTGGAATTCAGTCTATTCTGGGCTAGTCCAAAAGCAGTTTCAGAATTCCTAATAAATCCTAGAGGCCCATGCAACCCATTCGTGCAAGGCAAGAGGTGGAACCAAACTTTAGTCCCACATTGCTAGTTTGGTGGGTGTTGGACCTCCTTATAACGGATGTTGTTTCCCCATATGTATGAGCATAATAATAAGAGGGACATTCACGCGCGCCCCACCTCTACCGCCCGCCTTGTCACACCACACTGATGTCTACTACACAACCTTCTTCTTGTAGACTCGTGTTGGGCCTCCAAGCGCAGAGTTTTGTAGGACAGTAGCAAATTTCCCTCAAGTGGATGACCTAAGGTTTATCAATCCGTGGGATGCGTAGGATGAAGATGGTCTCTCTCAAACAACCCTGCAACCAAATAACAAAGAGTCTCTTGTGTCCCCAACACACCCAATACAATAATAAATTGTATAGGTGCACTAGTTCAGCGAACAGATGGTGATACAAGTGTAATATGGATAGTTGATATAGGTTTTTATAATCTAAAAATATAAAAACAACAAGGTAGAAAGTAACAAAAGTGAGCAAAAACGGTATTGCAATGCTTGAAAACAAGGCCTAGGGTTCATACTTTCACTAGTGCAAGTTCTCTCAACAATAATAACATAATTAGATCATATGACAATCACTCAACGTGCGACAAAAGTCACTCCAAAGTTCCTATTGGAGAACACAGGACGAAAACATGCATCAACCCCTATGCATAGATTACCGCAATGTCACCTCGGGAATCCGTGTGTTGAGTACCAAAACATACATCAAGTGAATCAACAGAACATCCCATTGTCACCACAGATATCCCATCGCAAGACATACATCAAGTGTTCTCAAATCCAATACTCAATCCAACATAAAGAAACCTCAAAGAGCAAGACTCAATTCATCACAAGAAGGTAGAGGGGGAGAAACACCATATGATCCAACTATAATAACAAAGCTCGCGGTACATCAAGATCATGCCAAATCAAGAATGAGAGAGAGAGAGAGAGATCAAACACATAGCTACTGGTACATACCCTCAGCCCCGAGGGTGAACTACTCCCTCCTTGTCATGGAGACTGCCGGGAGGATGAAGGTGACCACCAGTGATGGTTTACCCCTCCGGCAGGGTGCCAGAACGGGCTCCCGATTGGTTTTTCGTGGCTACAGAGGCTTGCGGCGGCAGAACTCCCAATCTAGGTTTCTAGATTTATAGGAATTTTTGGCATCTGGAACAAGTCAGGGGGTCCACGAGGCGGCGACAAGGCAGGGGGCGCGCCCTCCACCCTTGTGGATGCCTCGTGGCTCCTCTGGTCCATCTCCAATACTTTATGGCTTCTTCTGGTCCATAAAAAATCGTCGTAAAGTTTCAGCTCGTTTGGACTCCGTTTGATATTCCTTTTCTGTAAAACTCAAAAACAAGGGCACTGGGCTCTAGTTTATAGGATAGTCCCAAAAATAATATAAAATAGCATATAAATGCATATAAAACATCCAACATAGATAATATAATAGCATGGAACAATAACAAATTATAGATACGTCGGAGACGTATCAAGCATCCCCAAGCTTAGTTCCCGCTCGTCCTCGAGTAGGTAAATGATAAAAACTGAATTTTTGATGTAGAATGCTACCTAACATATTTATCCATGTAATTTTCTTTATTGTGGCATGAATGCTCAGATCCATAAGATTCAAAACAAAAGTTTAATATGAACATAATACTTCAAGCATACTGATAAGGCAATCATGTCTTCTCAAAATAACATGGCCAAAGAAAGTTATCCCTACAAAATCATATAATCTGGCTATGCTCCATCTTCATCACACAAAATATTCAAATCATGCACAACCCCGATGACAAGCGAGCAATTGTTTCATACTTTGCTATTCTCAAACCTTTTCAACTTTCACGCAATACATGAGCGTGAGCCATGGATATAGCACTATAGGTGGAATAGAATATGGTGGTTGTGGAGAAGACAAAAAGAAGGAGATAGTCTCACATCAAATAGGTGTATCAACGGGCTATGGACATGCCCATGAATAGATATCAATGTGAGTGAGTAGGGATTGCCATGCAACGGATGCACTAGAGGTATAAGTTTATGAAAGCTCAAAAGAAAACTAAGTGGGTGCAAATACAAATTGCTTGCTCATGAAGACCTAGGGCAATTTGAGGAAGCCCATCATTGGAATAAATAAGCCAAGTTCTATAATGAAAAATTCCCACTAGTACATAAAAGCGACAACATAGGAGACTCTCTATCATGAAGATCATGGTGCTACTTTGAAGCACAAGTGTGGAAAAAGGATAGTAACATTGCCCCCTTATCTCTATTCTCTCATTTTTTTTGTTTGGCTTCTTTGGCCTCTTTTTTTGGCTTCTTTGGCCTCTTTTATTTTTCTCCTCACATGGAGCAATGCTCTAATAATGAAGATCATCACATTTTTATTTACTTACAACTCAAGAATTACAACTCGATACTTAGAACAAAATACGACTCTATATGAATGCCTCCGATGGTGTACCGGGATGTGCAATGACTCAAGAGTGACATGTATAAAAATTATGAGGGATGGTTTTGCCACAAATACGATGCCAACTACATGATCATGCAAAGCAATAAGACAATGATGGTATGTGTCATAATAAACGGAACAGTGGAAGTTGCATGGCAATATATCTTGGAATGGCTATGGAAATACCATAATAGGTAGGTATGGTGGCTGTTTTGAGGAAGGTAATAGGTGGGTGTATGGTACCGGCGAAAGTTGCGCGGTACTAGAGAGGCTAGCAATGGTGGAAAGGTGAGAGTGTGTATAATCCATGGACTCAACATTAGTCATAAAGAACTCACATACTTATTGCAAAAATCTATTAGTCATCAAAAAAGTACTACACGCATGCTCCTAGGGGGATAGATTGGTAGGAAAAGACCATCGCTCGTCCCCGACCGCCACTCATAATTAAGGAAGACAATGAATAAATACCTCTGTTGGGAAACATAGCATGCAATTTCAAAAAAAATTCCTACGCTCACGCAAGATCAATCTAGGAGATGCATATCAACGAGAGGGGGAGAGTGTATCTATGTACCCTCGTAGACCGAAAGCGGAAGTGTTTGCTTAACGCGGTTGATGTAGTCGAACGTCTTCTCGTTCCGAACGATCAAGTACTGAACGTACGACACCTCTGAGTTCTACACACGTTCAGCGCGATAACGTCCCTCGAGCTCTTGATCCAGCAGAGGGTCGAGGAAGTAGATGAGTTCCGTCAGCACGACGTGTGGTGACGGTGATGGTGATGTGATCCGCGCAGGGCTTCGCCTAAGCACCACGAGAATATGACCGGAGGCGTAAACTGTGGTGGGGGCGCCGCACACGGCTTGGAACAATCGATGTGTGTTTCAGGGGTGCCCTCCCGTATATAAAGGAGGTAGGAAGAGGAGGCCGGCCCTAGGTGCGCCCCAAGTAGGAGGAGTCCTACTTGGGGTCCTAGTTGGATTCGCCCCCCTTCCTTTTACCGGAGGGGGAAAGGGGGAAGGAGAGAGAGGGGGAGAAGGAAAGGGGGGCGCCGCCCCCTCCCCTAGTCCTATTCGGTCTCCTCCCTGGTGGGGGGGTGCGCCACCCCTTTGTGGGCTGGTTTGCCTCCCTCCTATGGCCCATATCTTTCCTCGTGGGGTTCCGGTAACCCCTCCGGTACTCCGATATGTACCCGATACATTCCGGAACACTTCTGGTGTCTGAATAGTACCTTCCAATATATCAATATTTACCTCTAGACCATTTGGAGACTCCTCGTCATGTCCGTGATCTCATCCGGGACTCCGAACAACCTTCGGTCACCAAAACACATAACTCATATACTAGAAATCGTCATCAAAAGTTAAGCGTACGGACCCTACGGGTTCAAGAACTATGTAGACATGACTGAGACACTTCTCCGGTCAATAACCAATAGCGGAACCTGGATGTTCATATTGGTTCTCACATATTCTATGAAGATCTTTATCGGTCGAACCGCTATGACAACATACATTATTCCCTTTGTCATCGGTATGTTACTTGCCCGAGATTCGATCGTTGGTATCTTCATACCTAGTTCAATCTCGTTACATGGCAAGTCTCTTTACTCGTTCCGTAATGCATCATCCTGCAACTAACTCATTAGTCACATTGCTTGCAAGGCTTCATATGATGTGCATTACTGAGAGGGCCCAGAGATACCTCTCCGATACTCGGAGTGACAAATCCTAATCTCGATCTATGCCAACCCAACAAACACCTTCGGAGATACCTGTAGAGCATCTTTATAATCACCCAGTTACGTTGTGACGTTTGATAGCACATAAGGCAGTCCTCTGGTGTCTGGGAGTTGCATAATCTCATAGTCGGAGGAATATGTATTTGACATGAAGAAAACAGTAGAAATAAAACTGAACGATTATTATGCTATGCTAACGGATGGGTCTTGTCCATCACATCATTTTCCTAATGATGTGATCCCATTCATCAAATGACAACACATGTCCATGGCTAGGAAACATAACCATCTTTGATCAACGAGCTAGTCTAGTAGAGGCATACTAGGGACACGGTGTTTTGTCTATGTATTCACACATGTATCAAGTTTCCAGTTAATACAATTCTAGCATGAATAATAAAAATTTATCATGAATAAGGAAATATAAAATAACAACTTTATTATTGCCTGTAGGGCATATTTCCTTCAGTCTTCCACTTGCACTAGAGTCAATAATCTAGATTACATTGTAATGATTCTAACACCCATGGAGTCTTGGTGCTAATCATGTTTTGCTCCTGGAAGAGGCTTAGTCAACGGGTCTGCCACATTCAGATCCGTATGTATTTTGCAAATCTCCATGTCTTCCTCCTTGACCAAATCTCAGATGGAGTTGAAGCGTCTCTTGATGTGTTTGGTCTTTTTGTGAAATCTGGATTCCTTCGCCAAGGCAATTGCTCCAGTATTATCACAAAAGATTTTCATTGGACCCGATGCACTAGGTATTACACCTAGATCAGATATGAACTCCTTCATCCACAATCCTTCATTTGCTTCTTCCGAAGCAGCTATGTACTCCGCTTCACAAGTAGATCCCGCCACGACGCTCTACTTGGAACCGCACCAACTGACAGCTCCACCATTCAATAAAAATATGTATCCGGTTTGTGACTTAGAGTCATCCAGATCGGTGTCAAAGCTAGCATCGACGTAACCACTTACAACAAGCTCTTTTTCACCTCCATAAACAAGAAACATATCCCTAGTCCTTTTTAGGTACTTCAGGATGTTGTTGACCGCTGTCCAGTGATCCACTCCTGGATTACGTTGGTACCTCCCTGCTAAACTTATAGCAAGGCACACATCAGGTCTGGTACACAACATAACATACATGATAGAACCTATGGCTGAGGCATAGGGAATGGATTTCATTTTCTCTCTATCTTCTACAGTGGTCGGGCATTGCGTCTGACTCAATTTCACACCTTGTAACACAGGCAAGAACCCTTTCTTTGACTGATCCATTTTGAACTTCTTCAAAATTTTATCAAGGTATGTGCTTTGTGAAAGTCCTATCAAGCATCTTGATCTATCTCTATAGATCTTGATGCCCAATATATAAGCAGCTTCACCAAGGTCTTTCATTGAAAAACTTTTATTCAAGTATCCTTTTATGCTACCAAGAAATTCTACATCATTTCCAATCATAATATTGTCATCCACATAATATTAGAAATGCTATAGAGCTCCCACTCACTTTCTTGTAAATACAGGCTTCTCCAAAAGTCTGTATAAAACCATATGCTTTGATCACCTCATCAAAGCGTATATTCCAACTCCGAGATGCTTGCACCAGTCCATAAATGGATCGCTGGAGCTTGCACACTTTGTTAGCCACCTTTAGGATCGATAAAGCCTTATGGTTGCATCATATACAACTCTTCTCTAAGAAATCCATTAAGGAATGCAGTTTTGACATCCATTTGCTAGATTTCATAATCATAAAATGCGGCAGTTGCTAACATGATTCAGACAGACTTAAGCATCTCTACGGGTGAGAAAGTCTCATCGTAGTCAACTCCCTGAACTTGTTGAAAACCTTTTGCGACAAGTCGAGATTTATAGACAGTAACATTACCATCAACATCAGTCTTCTTCTTGAATATCCATTTATTTTCTATGGGTCGTCAATCATCGGGTAAATCCACCAAAGTCCACACTTTGTTTTATACATGGATCCTATCTCAGATTTCATGGCCTCAAGCCATTTATCGGAATCTGGCCTCCTTCATAGTTCGTAGGTTCGTCATGGTCAAGTAACATGACTTCTAGAACAGGATTACCGTACCACTCTGGTGTGGATCGTGCTCTGGTTGACCTACGAGGTTCTGTAGTAACTTGATTTGAAGTTTCATGACCATTATCATTAGCTTCCTCTCCAGTTGGTGTAGGCATCACGAGAACGGATTTCTCGGATGAGCTACTTTCCAAATTGGGAGAAGGTACATCTCATAAAGTTCTACTTTCCTCCCACTCACTTCTTTCGAGAGAAACTCCTTCTCTAGAAAGGTTTCATTCTTGGCAACAAAAATCTTGCCTTCGGATCTGTGGTAGAAGGTGTACCCAATTGTTTCCTTAGGTGCACTTCTCTGATTTAGGTTTGAGCTTATCAGGCTGAAGCCTTTTGACATAAGCATCACATCCCCAAACTTTAAGAAACGACAACTTAGGTTTATTGCCAAACCACAGTTCATACGATGTCGTCTCAACGGATTTTGATGGTGCCCTATTTAACATGAATGCAGCTGTCTCTAATGCATAACCCCAAAATGATAGTGGTAAATCGGTAGGAGACATCATAGATCACACCATATCTAATAAAGTATGGTTACGGCGTTTGGACACACCATTACGCTGTGGTGTTCCAAGCGGCATGAGTTGTGAAACTATTCCACATTGTTTTAAATGAAGGCCAAACTCATAACTCAAATATTCACCTCCACGATCAGATTGTAGAAACTTTATTTTCTTGTTATGATGATTCTCCACTTCATTCTGAAATTCTTTGAACTTTTTTAATGTTTCAAACTTGTGTTTCATTAAGTAGATGTACCCATATCTGCTCAAATCATCTGTGATGGTCAGAAAATAATGATACCCTCCACGAGCCTCAACACTCATCAGACTGCATACATTGGTATTATTTCCAATAAGTCATTAGCTCGTTTCATTGTTTCAGAGAATGGAGTTTAGTCATCTTGCCCATAAGGCACGGTTCGCAAGTATAAAATGATTCATAATCAAGTGATTCCAAAAGTCCATTTGTATGGAGTTTCTTCATGCGCTTTACACCGATATGACCTAAACGGCAGTGCCCCAAATAAGTTGCACTATCATTATCAACTTTGCAAATTTTGGCATCAATATTATGAATATGTGTATCACCACGATCGAGGTTCAACAGAAATAGACCACTCTTCAAGGGTGCATGGCCATAAAAGATATTACTCATATAAATAGAACAACCATTATTCTCTGATTTAAATGAATAACCATCTCACACTAAACAAGATCCAGATATAATGTTTATGCTCAACACTGGCACCAAATAACAATTATTCAGGTCTAAAACTAATCCCGGTGGTATATGTAGCGGTAGCGTGCCGGCGGCGGTCACATTGACCTTGGAACCATTCCCGACGCGCATCGTCACCTCGTCCTTAGCCAATCTTCATTTAATCTGTAGACCCTGTTTCGAGTTACAAATATGAGCAACCGAACCGATATCAAATACCCAGGCACTACTACGAGAATTAGTAAGGTACACATCAATAACATGTGTATCAAATATACCTTTGTTCACTTTACCATCCTTCTTATCCACCAAATACTTGGGACAATTCCGTTTCCAGTGACCAGTCCCTTTGCAGTAGAAGCACTCAGTTTCAAGCTTGGGTCCAACTTTGGGTTTCTTCCCGGGAGTGACAACTTGCTTGCCATTCTTCTTGAAGTTCCCCTTCTTACCCTCACCCTTTTTCTTGAAACTAGTGGTCTTGTTAACCATCAACACTAGATGCTCCTTCTTGATTTCTACCTCCGCAACCTTGATCATTGCAAAGAGCTCGGGAATAGTCCTTTCCATCCCTTGCATATTGTAGTTCATCACGAAGCATTTATAGCTTCGTAGCAGTGATTGAAGAACTCTATCAATGACACAATCATCTAGAATATTAAGTCCCAGCTGAGTCAAGTGATTATGATACCCAAACATTCTGAGTATGTGATCACTAACAGCTGTTCTCCTCCATCTTGCACCTGTCGGATTTAGGGATCTGGCAACCCTTGAGAGGTTCGAACTCTAGGGTGCGTGCGGAGATCTCAACCTGCCCAGCCTGCCTACTCGCGATCCTCCTAAGCCTAGCGTGTCGAGCTCAAAGAGACACAAGGACACATGGATTTATACTGGTTCGGGCCACCGTTGTGGTGTAATACCCTAATCCAGTGTGGTGTGGTGGATTGCCTCGAGGGGCTATGGATGAACTGGTACAGTGGATGAACAAGCCTCAGGAGGTGAGGTGTTCTTGAGCTGGTGTGGTGCTCTACTTGTTCTGATCTCGGTCCCCTTCTATGGTGGTGGCTAGGTCCTATATATAGTGGCCTTGGTCCTCTTCCCAAATATGAGCAGGAAGGGATTCCGCAACGGCGGGATTTGAAAGGGGACAAGTAGTACAGTCTATCCTGACAAAAGTAGTCCTCGCCTGCGAAAAGCTTCTGGTCGTGACGCTGCGGTGTGCTCGGTGATGACCTCCGTCCTGCTGTCCTGGCGGTCTTGGTCTCGTTGTAGTGAAATGGAAACCTTTGGCTGATCCCTCGGGACTCCGCGCCTGTGACTTGCCCCCTTGCACCGAAGAGGAAACCTGCGCTCTGCGCCCGCCTGGCGCCCGCCTGGCCTTGGTCATCATGGCTCATGTCAGCTGAGCCTCGTCAGGTAGCTTGCATAGAACTCTCCGCCCCCAGGAGCCCTCCTGAGGAGGCCACTTCCTTTGGGGGTCTTGGCGTCGTCTGCCTCGCGAGGGTCTTGTGGTGCTCGTGTTGATACCGGGCCATACCAGGCCGTCGATGGAGTCACGCGGTGGGCCGCACGCAGGCAGGGCTGGATACCCCCGAATCTAGGACACCGACAGTAGCCCCCGGGCCCAAGGCGAGCTCGGACTTGGCTTCTAGGCGAAGCCAAAGGGCAACTGCGGAGCACCGCGGGCCCTAACCGCCTGCGGCCTTGATGACGTGTGGCGATTGATTGGACGTGGGCGACTCCGCTTCCCCATGTTGCCTCGGCAACTGCTCGGCTTGACAACTGCATGCTGCATGCAGAGAGGATCATCATTATTGGAAATTTTGGGAGGCCGGCGATTTACCTTCTTCCGGCTATAAATGTGCGAGCGTGTGGAGCCCCTGCACATCTCTTTCTCTTCTTGCTCTCGCCTACTTCTTCTCCTCTCCATCTTGCTTCCATGGCGCTGATTAGGAGGTACTCCGCGACAGAGAAGGGGAAAGCTCCTAGGGAGGGGCCTGACCCTCTCCCGCCGGAGAAACGAATCCACCTTCCTGACGAAGCCCGTGTGGGGCGAGAGGTGGCCAGACCTTGGCAATTGAGGCCTCCGCCTGGCTTCCCCCTCCCCATTTACGTCCGTGCTCAAGATGATGGAGTGCGCCGTCGTGCGGTGCCTGATGAGGATGGTAGGGCCGCCATTGCCTTGCCGGCCGCACCACGAACCCACGCAGAGGGTAGCTCGCGTGAGTTTGTGGTGTGGGTAGCGATGCCTCCCGACACCTGGATCCGCCTCCTGTGGTTCTTCGCCCGCGAGTTGCCTCCGAGGGGACCAGTCGAGCTATGGTTGCAGCACGCAGGGCGCCGCAGCGTGGCTACTGGGGCTGAAGTCGAGGTGCTTCCGCCTGGAGACGTCTTCATGACGCGAGGATGGGGCGAGATCGCCCGGGCTTGCCGAGCGGAGGGAGCCCTGGCGATCCACTTCGAGTACGATGGCGCGACCACCTTGTTTTTCAAGGTCTTGAACGAGGTGGGCGAGCGGCTGGAATGCTGCCCCAAAGGAGACAATTCGAGGGACGCCGCAGCGGGTGCTGGATACGTTGCTGCCACCTTTAGCGCTTCATCCAGCAGCAGCGGTGATTCCTGGGAATCCAGTGACTCTCCTAGGCCCAGTGATTCTCTGGAGTCTAGCGACGATGGCTACGTGCCGCCAAGCTCCCGCCGAGGCTGCAGCACAGCTGCGGCTGCCGCCCAGCATCGCCAGTGATACCATAGGGCCCTGTAGTTGATTCTCCTGCGCGAGATGAAGATGAGCCCCCGTGGGGTTTGTAAGGATCAGAATGCATTTAATAGTATCGCTGTTTCTTTTGATTTCGTAATGGATGCGCGTATTCCAGTTTGGCTGAGTGCCTCCCTTTTCTCTTCCCTAGACAACGCGGCGGTCTACGCCGACAAGACCCAGTCCCCAGGCAGGCTTCAGCCATCGCTAGTATGCCAGGTCGCGATGCCGTGGTCAAGGCTAGGAGGTGAGCGACCCAAGGTCCCGTAAGAGCTCATGAGACGCGATGCTCATAAGGTCCCCTTTGGCGTGCAAGCAGCTATATAGAAAATCGAAAAGGGGAGTTGAAACGCCCAAGTGGAACTGTGAGGCGGGGCGTGGGGAGCGAAACTGGTGTTGTAGCGAGCCGGGACTTATCTTTTTGCTGTCTGAGTCCATTGGGGAGGTGATGGTTGCTGTCGTGCCTATGGTACCGTTAGGTGCGGCCTGCATTGGACACCCTCCTGCCTCGCTCACCAAAATGCTCTATGTCCTCAGGTCCTGGCCCTCGAGCGAGTTCATCCACCGCTGGTATTCCAGGTCGCGATGCCGTGGTCAAGGCCAGGGGGTGAGGGCTGGAGAGCCAGTAGGAGTGTAACGCCCCAGATTCGTTGCGCCAGGTGTCTGCCAGTTATTCGCCGTTGTTGTCATGTCTTTTTCTTGCGTGTTGCATTTTGCCATGTCATCATATGCATTTCGTATCATGTCATCATGTGCATCGCATTGGCATACGTGTTCATCTCATGCATCCGAGCATTTTCCCCGTTGTCCGTTTTGCAATCCGGCACTCCTATGTCCTCCGGCGTTCCCCTTTTGTCTCCTATTGTGAGTGGGCGTTAAACTTTCTCGGAATGGCCCGAGGTTTGCCAAGCGGCCTTGGTATAGCACCGGTAGACCGCCTGTCAAGTTTCGTGCCATTTGGAGGTCGTTTGATACTCCAACGGTTAACCGGGTAACCGCAAAGCCCTCTTTTGTTGCAGCCCAACACCCCTTCCAAAGTGGCCCAAAACCCATCCAACTCCCTCCATGCTCTCGGTCGTTCGATCACGATCGTGTGGTAAACCGCACCTCATTTGGACTCTCCTAGCTCCCCTACCTATATAAACACCTCCCCGAAATTCGCGGATCAATTCCACCTAACCCTAGCCTTTCCTCTTCTGCCGCGGCCGGACGCGTCACCCACGCGGACACGTCCGCCGACCACGTCGCCCGGCCAATCCGAGGCCGACACGTCATCGCGCCGCCGCCCGAGCCACTCCCGCGCCACCACGCCGCCGCCGCCCGTCCCACGCGCGCTGCGCCGGGCCCGAGGCAACCGCCCGCCCAGCGCGACGCCGCCCAGCGCCCTCACACGCCCGCCGCCGGGACCCGCCGGCGCCTCCCTCCACCGCTGCTCGCCCGAGCTCCGCCCAACTCCGGCGACCACCGCCGCCCTCGTCGCCGGGCGCACTGCCCCCGCCGCCATGCGCCTCGGCTGGCTCCTCCGCCGCCGCCCCCGCATGCGGCGCCCGCTTTCGCCATCATGGCGTCGCCCGCGCCTGCCCTACCGACCCGCCGCCCACCGGATCTCCTCCGGCGCGGCCACGCCGCCGCACCAGAGGGCCACAGCCTCCCTTCGGCCCTCCTCACCAACCTCCCTCCGGCCTTCTCCGGCTAGATCCAGGCCGGAGCCGATCGGATCCGCTGCCCGCCAACCTCCCCGGCCTCTTCCTCCTCGTCTCCGGCGACGAACTCCGGCGAACCTCGAGGACCGTGCAGATCCAAAGGTTGACCCCGTTTTTCCTCTAAGTCCCTGGTTTCTCACATTATCATGCTATGTTCGATCTGCTGTATCTCCATGCATACTGCTCCGTTTTGCGCGTGTAATATGTCAAATTTTTCGCCTCGACGAGTACTTCATTTCATTCCATTGCATCATTTTCATTTGAGCTCATCTTGATGCCCGAAATGCTGTTGGAAGAGTGCATGTTGATGTTAATCTGCTTTGGCTGTTATAACTTGCTCATTTGTCATTTTTGCCATGATTGATGTGTGCATCCTATGAGGTTGATGTCTACATGTGTTTTGATCTATGCTATGCCATCTTTCCAGAGGTGCAAACCATGTATTTTTGTGACTTGTGTAGTGAGTGCATTGAGCTTGTTAAGTAGGGCACTTGCTGTTGCTGTTTTGCTAGGCAGATTCTGTTATATTTTGTTGCTATGTAAACCTGCTCCTACAAGTCATTGTGTGCATAATCTGGAGATGTTCTATAAACATGTTTTGATCTACATGCCTTGCTCTATCCATTCATGCCCTTGGTTGCTATTATAGCCTGCTTTATCATGTTGTAATCTTGCTCCAAAGTTGCTAAATGATGTTGCTGTCAGCCTGTTAACATGAAGTTCAGTTTTGGCCATATGCTTTTCTAGTGATCCATGTACCCTATGAACTTGTTCTTGCCATGCTTAGCTTCAAAAGCATGCCTTATTACTGTTGGTTGCCTTGCCATGCCATGTATTGCTCTGTGGTGAGTGTTTCAAGCTCACGAACATGCCTACTTATTGTTGTTCCTGCCATGTTTGAATTTGTCATATAACTTGCCATGTTTACATGGGTGCCACCATATTTTCTGTGCCTTTTTGGCTCATGGTCAGTAAGGGACTTTTGATCTATGAAATTAGTAGATTCATGCCATGCCTTTGTTTGCCATGATATGGTCCTGTAACATGTTGTTTGCTTGCTCTAAACATTGCAACCTGATGTTATTTCTGCTAAAGTCTGAAACTGTTATTATTTGCAATCTTACCGTGTGTTTTGGAGCATGTTCTAGTGATTTCTGGAGATAGCTCAGTGTTCATGTTTTGTTATGCTTTACCTGTACTTCATGCCCATGCCTTTTGTTATTATGTTGGGGTGCTGTAGCTTATTGTTTTGATGCTTGCAATATGCCTAGTTGCTGTTATGGACAGGTTGTTGCTATGACTTGTATAGAGTGTATGTGTTGCACCGTTGCTCCGTTTTGAGTGTGCTCTATATGAAACTTGCTTGATTTTGCATGTAGTTTCATATTATCATGTTGTATCCTTATTTTGAGGTGTTTGCTTGATGTTTATATGCATTTTGCATCAATGCCATGTTTAACTTGTTTTGCTCATATCTTCTAGGGCGTAGCTCCAAATCTAATGAACTTTATATGTAACTTGACTAGAATTTCGTGTAGATCATCTTGGTGCATCTTAACCTACTGTTTAACAACTTCAACTTAATGTTTATTCAGATCTGGACCAATTTCGAAATATGCATATGAGGACATACCAGAATTGTTATATGTTGTTCCCGGCCTCATTTAAACTTGCCTTGATGTGTTGTTCTTGTTTGCATCATCTCTTGCCATGAGTAGCTTCATGTAGCTTTGTCATGCATCATGCTTGTTGTGCATCATGTCTTGTTCATGTGTGGTGTGTTTACTATGTTGTGTGCTTCTTCTCGATAGTTCCCGTTTCGTTGCGATCGTGAGGATTCGTTCATCTATGCTTGGTTCGTCTTCGTGGCTTCATCTTCTTCATGGACTCGTTCTTCTTCCTTGTGGGATTTCAGGCAAGATGACCGCTACCCTGGATCTCACTACTATCATTGCTATGCTAGTTGCTTCGTTCTATCGCTATGCTGCGTTACCTATCATTTGCTCTTCAAGCCTCACAAATTGCCATGAACCTCTAACCTTTGACACCCTTCCTAGCAAACCATTTCTTGGCTATGTTACCGCTTTGCTCAGCCCTCTTATAGCGTTGCTAGTTGTAGGTGAAGTTGAAGATTTCTCCATGGTGGACAGGATTTTGGTTGGGATATCACAATATCTCTTATATTATTAATGCATCTATATATTTGGTAAAGGGTGGAAGGCTCGGCCTTATGCCCGTGTTTTGTTCCACTCTTGCCGCCTAGTTTCCGTCATACCGTATTATGTTCCCGGATTTTATGCTCCTAACGCGGTCGGGTGATTTATGGGACCCTCTAACAGTTCACTTTGAATAAAACTTGTCCAAAGAAGGCCCAACCTTGGTTTTACCATTTGCCTCACCACCACCTACTTTTCCCTTGGGAGTAATTAACCCAAGGGTCATCTTTATTATAGCCCCCGGCCAATGCTTGTCTAAGTGTTGGTCCAAACTAGAGCACCGTCTTGGGACCATTCCTTGGCAACTTGGATTCGTTGGTACCTGTACGCTTCGCTTATCCGGTGTTGCCCTGAGAACGAGATATGTGCAGCTCCTATCGGGATTGTCGGCGCATCGGGCGGCTTTGCTGGTCTTGTTTTGCCATTGTCGAAATGTCTTGTAAACCGGGATTCCGAGACTGATCGGGTCTTCCTGGGAGAAGGTCTATTCCTTCGTTGATCGCGAGAGCTTGTCATGGGCTAAGTTGGGACACCCCGCAGGGTTTAAACTTTCGAGAGCCGTGCCGCATTTATGTGGCAGATGGGAATTTGTTAATGTCCGTTGTAGATAACTTGACACCGATCCGAATTAAAACGCATCAGCGCGTGTGTAGCCGTGATGGTCTCTTCTCGGCGGAGTCCGGAAGTGAACACGGTTTCGTGTTATGTTTGGCGTAAGTAGGTGTTCGTGGATCACCTCTTGATCATTGCTAGCTTCACGACCGTTCCGTTTGCTCCTCTTCTCGCTCTCATTTGCGTATGTTAGCCACCATACTTGCTTAGCCGCTGCTGCAACCTCACCACCTTACCCCTTCCTTTCCTATTAAGCTTTGCTAGTCTTGATACCCATGGTAATGGGATTGCTGAGTCCTCGTGGCTCACAGATTACTACAACAACAGTTGCAAGTACAGATTATGCGATGATCATGACGCGAGAGCGATGCTTGCTTGCGTTGAGTTCTTGTTCTGCTTCTTCTTCGATCAGGGGATAGGTTCCAGGTCGGCAGCCTGGGCTAGCAGGGTGGATGTCGTTTGAGTTTATGTTTGTGTTTCATCCGTAGTCGGATGGTGCACTTTTGTAAGATGATATTGTATTCGTGTGGCATTGTATGCCTTTTGTATGTATCCCCATCTATTATGTAATGTTGATGTAACGATATCCACCTTGCAAAAGCGTTCCAATATGCGGGTGTATCCTTGGTGGGACCTTCGAGTTCCTTTTGGATAGGGTCGCATATTGGGCGTGATAAGTTGGTAATCAGAGCCTCGACCGACCCTAGGAGCCCCCCTTGATTGATCGTGTAGTTTGGCCGTTGTTGAGTCTAGAAGAAAACTGTTTTCTGAGTCTAGTTATATCGGAGAGTTAGGAATTCTTTTTACTCCTCTGCCCCTTCGTCGCTCTGGTAAGGAATCTTGACGTAGGTGTTTTGAATTACTCCTCTTCCCATTCAAAATTTTCTTTAGGTTCACGCAGTTGGTTTTCCGATCGTTGTTCCCCAGCTCTTTTATCCGGTGCATTTCCCGTCAAGTTGACTCGAGTCTCTTCATCTTTGCCAAGTTCAATCCTCAGTTGTTTTCTTTTCCCACCCGCCCTCCCTTCTTCATCTCGGAATCCGGAGTCCGTAATCGAGTATCCTTCCTACTCGTGCAAAGTCTTTGTTTTCAACAAGTGTTTTTCTCTTCAAGATATTCGTCGGTTTCCCCTTCCAGTTGCCCTTGTTTTCCCGCCCTCCCACCCTTATTCTTCCCGGAGTCTGACAATCACTCGACCATCTATTTCATTCGTGCAAAGCCTCTTCAGTCTTTCGTCAATTATTTCAACCGGTGAATTCTCGTTTCATTCGTCATTCTTCATCCCTTTCTTTTTCCGGTGCACTCAATTCAAGTTTTCGGGTTGATCATATTCTTTTCCTTGGATCAAGTGTTCTCCTTGCTCGTTTGCCTCTCGCCATTCAATCATTCCGGAGTTCGGAAGACATCTCAGGAGATTCGTCCGTGTTCCAATTAATTTGAGGTGGTCACCTCATTGAAATATTTCAATCATTCCGGTGCATCATCTATCTGTGCAACAATCCTTTTCAATAGTGTTTTTTCTCTTTAGTGGGCCCTAACCCACAGGTCTTTTCCCAGGATCTTACCTGACTCTTCTAATTTTCCCCGGAGTTATTCTCAATTCTTTTCAAGTGTGACGTAAGAATGAATTTCATCAGTCACATGCCTTCTTCAAGTTCGTTTTCAAATTCTTTTCATCCAATCCGGAGTATGTCAGAAGTTGTTTTCCCGTTTGTTTTCACCGGAGGCCATCATTCCAGCTATCGTTCTCTATTTATCCCGGCGCATCTGCCAAGCATTCTTTATCAGCTCGCGATCTCTTTGTCCTTTTGCATCTAAATCCCCTCTAGCATATTTGTTCTTCTAATTCTTCCCGGTGATTCATTCTCTTTCGTCAGTCATTTTCGAATTCTTACGGTGGTTCGTTCAAGATTCTTTTCCTTGATTATCATTTAATCCATTCGTTCGTTTCAATCCTACCGGTGGTTCATGAAGACCTTCTCAAGTTTGCGATATATCACTTCTCAATCCTTTTCAAGAAGAATAAGTAGTATGCAAAAATCCATTGCTTGTCATCAATTTAATTTGATGAAGGATAAGCATACAATAAATCTTATTCTTATTTCATCCAAGTGATTAATCCCTTCCTTCGGAGTTTGTTCTTGATGAATAAATTCTAGTTCCAAGTGTTTTCATCTTTTTTTTTCCGGAGTTCAAATTTTCCTCGGCCATCTCGTCGGAACCTCCATCTAAATCTTCGCAAGCTTTAATCTTATTCTTTCTTCCTTCATTCTTTCTCTTCATCCTTTTGTTACCGGAGTTCTTCATGGTGGTTCTTCATGATTTAATTCATTCTTCAAGAGCTCATCAAGTTTCATTCCACCTTCTTAAGTTCTTGTTCTATTCCTTCCATTTTCAGCCGGAGTGCTTTCTAAATCGTTTCAGTCTTATTCATTTCTTTTCTCATTCTAACCACTCCGGTTAGAACAAGTGATTCCATAGTCTATCTGATTCCGTGAGTTTTCGATTCTCGTTGTTCCTCTCTTCTTCTCGAGTGTTCTCGATTCTATGCTTCCTCTCTTGAGTTCTCGCTTCACCTCATCCTTTTTCCCCTTCCGCCTTGGTCCTAAGATCTCGGGACGAGATCTCTTGTTAGTGGAGGAGTGTTGTAACGCCCCAGTTTCGTTGCGCCAGGTGTCTGCCAGTTATTCGCCGTCGTTGCCATGTCTTTTGCTTGCGTGTTGCATTTTGCCATGTCATCATATGCATTTCGTATCATGTCATCATGTGCATCGCATTGGCATACGTGTTCATCTCATGCATCCGAGCATTTTCCCCGTTGTCCGTTTTGCAATCCGGCACTCCTATGTCCTCCGGCGTTCCCCTTTTGTCTCCTATTGTGAGTGGGCGTTAAACTTTCTCGGAATGGCCCGAGGTTTGCCAAGCGGCCTTGGTATAGCACCGGTAGACCGCCTGTCAAGTTTCGTGCCATTTGGAGGTCGTTTGATACTCCAACGGTTAACCGGGTAACCGCAAAGCCCTCTTTTGTTGCAGCCCAACACCCCTTCCAAAGTGGCCCAAAACCCATCCAACTCCCCTCCATGCTCTCGGTCGTTCGATCACGATCGTGTGGGCGAAAACCGCATCTCATTTGGACTCTCCTAGCTCCCCCTACCTATATAAACACCCTCCCCCGAAATTCGCGGATCAATTCCACCCTAACCCTAGCCTTTCCTCTTCCTCCCGCAGCCGGACGCGTCCGCCCGCGCCGGACACGTCCGCCGACCACGTCGCCCCGGCCAATCCGAGGCCGACACGTCATCATGCCGCCGTCGAGCCACTCCGCGCCGCCACATCGCGCCGCCCGTCCCGCGCGCCGCTGCGCCGCGGGCCCGAGGCCGCCCGCCGGCGGCAGCGCGCGCCGCCCGTGCCCTCGCGCTCCGCCGCCGGGACCCCCGGCGCCTGGCGCCTCCGCCGCTGCTCGCCCGAAGCTCCGCCCAACTCCGCGACCAGCCGCCGGCTCCTCCGCCGCGAGGGCATCTGCCCCCGCCGCCATGCGCCTCGGCTGCTCCTCCGCCGCCGCCGCCATCTGCTGCGCGCCCGCCGCATCAAGGCGTCCGCCGCCTGCCCGCCCGCCCGCCGCCCACGGATCTCCTTCGGCGCGGCCACACCGCCGCACCAGAGGGCCACAGCCTCCCTCCGGCCTTCTCCGGCTAGATCCAGGCCGGAGCCGACCGGATCCGCTGCCCGCCGACCTCCCTGGCCTCTTCCTCCTCGTCTCCGGCGACGAACTCCGGCGAACCTCGAGGACCGTGCAGATCCCAAGGTTGACCCCATTTTTCCTCTTAAGTCCCTGGTTTCTCACATTATCATGCCATGTTCGATCTGCTGTGTCTCCATGCATACTACTCCGTTTTGCGCGTGTAATATGTCAATTTGTTCGTCTTGACGAGTACTTCATTTCATTCCATTGCATCATTTTCATTTGAGCTCATCTTGATGCCCGAAAAGCTATTGGAAGAGTGCATGTTGATGTTAATCTGCTGAAACTGTTATAACTTGCTCATTTGTCATTTTTGCCATGATTGATGTGTGCATCCTATGAGGTTGATGTCTACATCTGTTTTGATCTATGTTATGCCATCTTTCCAGAGGTGCAAACCATGTATTTTTGTGACTTGTGTAGTGAGTGCATTGAGCTTGTTAAGTAGGGCACTTGCTGTTGCTGTTTTGCTAGGCAGATTCTGTTATATTTTGTTGCTATGTAAACCTGCTCCTACAAGTCATTGTGTGCATAATCTGGAGATGTTCTATAAACATGTTTTGATCTACATGCCTTGCTCCATCTATTCATGCCCTTGGTTGCAATTATAGCCTGCTGCATCATGTTGTAATCTTGCTCCAAATTTTCTAAATGATGTTGCTGTCAGCCTGTTAACATGAAGTTCAGTTTTGGCCATATGCTTTTCTAGTATCCATGTACCCTATGAACTTGTTCTTGCCATGCTTAGCTTCACAAACATGCCTTCTTACTGTTGGTTGCCTTGCCATGCCATGTATTGCTCTGTGGTGAGTGTTTCAAGCTCACGAACATGCCTACTTATTGTTGTTCCTGCCATGTTTGAATCTGTCATATAACTTGCCATGTTTACATGGGTGCCATCATATTTTCTGTGCCTTTTTGGCTCATGGTCAGTAAAGGACTTTTGATCTATGCAATTAGTAGATTAATGCCATGCCTTTGTTTGCCATGATATGGTCCTGTAACATGTTGTTTGCTTGCTCTAAACATTGCAACCTGATGTTATTTCTGCTAAAGTCTGAAACTGTTATTATTTGCAATCTTACCATGTGTTTTGGAGCATGTTCTAGTGATTTCTGGAGATAGCTCAGTGTTCATGTTTTGTTATGCTTTACCTGTACTTCATGCCCATGCCTTTTGTTATTATGTTGGGGTGCTGTAGCTTATTATTTTGATGCTTGCAATATGCCTAGTTGCTGTTATGGACAGGTTGTTGCTATGACTTGTATAGAGTGTATGTGTTGCACCGTTGCTCCGTTTTGAGTGTGCTCTATATGAAACTTGCTTGATTTTGCATGTAGTTTCATATTATCATGTTGCATCCTTGTTTTGAGGTGTTTGCTTGATGTTTGTATGCATTTTTCATCAATGCCATGTTTAACTTGTTTTGCTCATATCTTCTAGGCCGTAGCTCCAAATCTAATGAACTTTATATGTAACTTGACTAGAATTTCGTGTAGATCATATTGGTGCATCTTAACCTACTGTTTAACAACTTCAACTTAATGTTTATTCAGACCTGGACCAATTTCGAAATATGCATATGAGGACTTACCGGAATTGTTATATGTTGTTCCCGGCCTCATTTAAACTTGCCTTGATGTGTTGTTCTTGTTTGCATCATCTCTTGCCATGAGTAGCTTCATGTAGCTTTGTCATGCATCATGCTTGTTGTGCATCATGTCTTGTTCATGTGTGGTGTGTTTACTATGTTGTGTGCTTCTTCTCGATAGTTCCCGTTTCATTGCGATCGTGAGGATTCGTTCATCTACGCTTGGTTCGTCTTCGTGGCTTCATCTTCTTCATGGACTCGATCTTCTTCCTTGTGGGATTTCAGGCAAGATGACCGCTACCCTGGATCTCACTACTATCATTGCTATGCTAGTTGCTTCGTTCTATCGCTATGCTGCGTTACCTATCATTTGCTATTCAAGCCTCACAAATTGCCATGAACCTCTAACCTTTGACACCCTTCCTAGCAAACCATTGCTTGGCTATGTTACCGCTTTGCTCAGCCCTCTTATAGCGTTGCTAGTTGCAGGTGAAGTTGAAGATTTCTCCATGGTGGACAGGATTTTGGTTGGGATATCACAATATCTCTTATATTATTAATGCATCTACATATTTGGTAAAGGGTGGAAGGCTTGGCCTTATGCCTGGTGTTTTGTTTCACTCTTGCCGCCCTAGTTTCTGTCATACCAGTATTATGTTCCCGGATTTTGCGTTCCTAACGCGGTCGGGTGATTTATGGGACCCCTCTGACAGTTCGCTTTGAATAAAACTTGTCCAGCAAGGCCCAACCTTGGTTTTACCATTTGCCTCACCACCACCTACTTTTCCCTTGGGAGTAATTAACCCAAGGGTCATCTTTATTATAGCCCCCGGCCAATGCTTGTCTAAGTGTTGGTCCAAACTAGAGCACCGTCTTGGGACCATTCCTTGGCAACTTGGATTCGTTGGTACCAGACGCTTCGCTTATCCGTGTTGCCACGAGAACGAGATATGTGCAGCTCCTATCGGGATTGTCGGTAGATCGGGCGGCTTTGCTGGTCTTGTTTTACCATTGTCGAAATGTCTTGTAAATCGGGATTCCGAGACCGATCGGGTCTTCTGGGAGAAGGTCTATTCCTTCGTTGATCACGAGCTTGTCATGGGCTAAGTTGGGACACCCTGCGGGTTTAAGCTTTCGAGAGCCGTGCCCGCGGTTATGTGGCAGATGGGAATTTGTTAATGTCCGGTTGTAGATAACTTGACACCTGATCCGAATTAAAACGCATCAACCGCGTGTGTAGCCGTGATGGTCTCTTCTCGGCGGAGTCTGGGAAGTGAACACGGTTTCTGTGTTATGTTTGACGTAAGTAGGTGTTCAGGATCACCTCTTGATCATTGCTAGCTTCACGACCATTCCGTTTGCTCCTCTTCTCGCTCTCATTTGCGTATGTTAGCCACCATACTTGCTTAGCCGCTGCTACAACCTCACCACCTTACCCCTTCCTTTCCTATTAAGCTTTGCTAGTCTTGATACCCATGGTAATGGGATTGCTGAGTTCTCGTGGCTCACAGATTACTACAACAACAGTTGCAGGTACAGATTATGCAATGATCATGACGCGAGAGCGATGCTTGCTTGCGTTGAGTTCTTCTTCTGCTTCTTCTTCGATCAGGGGATAGGTTCCAGGCCGGCAGCCTGGGCTAGCAGGGTGGATGTCGTTTGAGTTTATGTTTGTGTTTCATCCATAGTCAGATGGTGCTCTTTTGTAAGATGATATTGTATTCGTGTGGCATTGTATGCCTTTTGTATGTATCCCCATCTATTATGTAATGTTGATGTAACGATATCCACCTTGCAAAAGCGTTCCAATATGCGGGTCTATCCTTGGTGGGACCTTAGAGTTCCTTTTGGATAGGGTTGCATATTGGGCGTGACAAGGAGCTCCTGAGATGTGATGCTCGGGAGGCCCCCCTTTAACGTGCAAGCGACTCACAAGGCCGACGGTGGTTATGCAGGCCGACCTTTAGCCCATCTTTGGGTGAACTCGCAGTTGGATGACAAAGGAGGCCAAGAGCCCCAGGGCGTGAGACGAAGGCACGAAGGACCCTGCAAGGTGGTGTACGCGAGGCGGGCCGCGAACCAGAGCTCGATCCCCGGGTTTATCAGCGTTGCAGGGATGGACCCTAGCACAAGTGCCGTTCGATGTGAGTATCATGCAGTGATGCGGGAATGGCGTTAGTCAGAATGCATGAAGGTCGTGAGGCGGTGGTCACGAGGTGACAATCATAGAAAAATTCACAGAAATGATTAGATAGTGATGGTGAATGCAAAACGATACACGCTGTAGGTACCGTTGCTGAAGAATTGTTGAAGTAGCCAAAAAACGCGCGCCACTGAAGCCGTTCCTCATGAGCCGCTCCAGTGCCGAGCCTCGGGAGGCTCGGAGGGACCGGAAGGCTCCTGAAGGTGCTCCTCCATCTCCACTAGGATCGCCTGGTGTGCGGCCTCACAGGCCGTCCGAGCATCCCTCATGCAGCGCTGGAACGCCTCAGCCACGCCTGCCAGGCCAAAAGGCATGCAGACATAGCTGTGAGGCGGACCCTCGCATCGGCCGACACGAGACGGCCACATGAGGTGCCAAGACGCGTCCCTGTTGAGCCTGGGGATGTTGATGCAGATGCACAAGTCCTTACCCTCGCCAGGGCAATGAGCTGCACCACGCGGCATGCAATGATCGCCTTGCAGAACCCTTCCTTCCTAAATCTCCTCGATTGCCTTACTGATGAACTCTTAAGCGCCTAGTGCCCCACGCCTGCTGCCTTCTCCTAGGAAGCGTGCTCTGAAGAGATCCTCATGGTGCCCGAGCGCCACTCTCGCGACATTGGCTAGGTCTGAGGCCCTCCAAAGGAGATCCCCTGAGCCCAGCCTGAGAGGAGCACCGGGCGCGCCTTCCTATGCGATGGGTGAAGGTGCCGCGTCCGGAGACGTGAGACTCAATGCTTCACCCTCGAGTGATGCTCCCTCACGAGACCCCTGGCCCAGCTGCAGCTTCTTCATCTTGGGGGCGACCTCAAGAGGGAGGGCGCCATCTTTGTCTCCTCGGTTCTCAACTGCTTCAGCCTGGAAGGCGCGCTCGAGGGAGCACATTGCATCCTTTTCCTGGCAGGCGACTGTGATGATGCTGCCGCTTCCTGGCATCTTGAGGACGTTGTAGCCGTGATGTGTGGCCGCCATGAGCTTGGCTAGTGCTGGGTGCCTAGGATGGCGTTGTAGGGCAGGCAGATGTTGACGACGTCAAAGTCAATGAGCTCGGTGCTGTAGTTGTTGCGCTCGCCGAAGGTGACAGGAAGGCAAACTTGCCCGATCGGATGTGTCGATCCGTCGGTCACTCCTAAGAATGGCTTGGTGGGGTGCAACTGGTAGTACGGCACCTGGAGCATGTCGAATGTCTAAACGGAGAGACCATTGAGCCCTGCTCCGCCATTGATGAGGGTCTTGGTGACGGTCACGTTGTTGATGACGAGGGAGCAGAGCATGGGGAGCGCGCCAGCAGTGGCCGTGCACTTGAGCCGGTTTGAGGAGTCGAAGGTGATGGCGCACTTGGACCACTTGAGAGGGAAAGTTGCTTCAAGCTTGGGAAGCGCTGCATTCACCTTGCACGCAAACTGCTTGAAGACACGTGGGAAGCCGGGGCCTGCAAGCCGCCCAAGATGCAGGCAATGGCCAAAGGCTTCTAGAAGCCCCCAGCCCCCTCGTCCTGGTGGTGATCTTCGTTCCTTCTTGGCGGTGGAGGCAGAGGAGGGAAAGCTGCGTTGCCCTGAGGGCGGTCCTCATGAGGTTGCTCCCTCTAGTTGCCCTCGCGAGGATGGTCCTGCCAGCGGTCCTCACGAGGCTGGCCGTGCCACTCCTGATGACGGTCGCGTCCATCCCAGCATCCTCCACCTCGGCCACCTCCGCGACCGTAGCCCTGATCGTTGCGCTCAGGGCGTCGACTGAGGCGCCCGTCGTAGAGAGCCCTAAGCTCCTGGCAGTCACTGGTGTTGTGGCTGTAGACGTTGTGGAAGGTGCAGAACAACCGCTTGCCCTTGGATGACTCGGGGTGGTTGCAGCCGCGCTTGGTCTCTGGCTCGGCCGCAAGCACGGCTGGCCCCTTGCGCTTCGTGTCCTTCGTCCTGGTCTTCTTGTCTTCTGGATCAGCATCAGGGAGCTCGAGGAGGGAGAGGCATCCCTCTGCAGCCCTTGCTCACTTGTTCGCCATGTTGAACATCCCCAGAGCGGTGCCGAGATCCTGGTAGATGGCTAGCTCCTCCTTCATCTTGAGATCGCGGACGCCATCGGTGAACGCAGAGATGATGGCATCGTCAGACACCTTGGGAATCTTGAGGTGAACGTTGTTGAAGAGCTCGATATACTTATGCAGGGTCTCTCCAGGTTGCTGCTTGACGCGGCGCAGGTCGCCCACGGCCGGTGGACGGTCGCGAGTGCCCTGGAAGTTGGCGATGAAGCGGCTGCGCATCTCCTCCCAGGAAGAAACTGACCCCTCGGTTAGGTTCAGGAGCCAAGAATGCGTGCTATCCTTTAGGGCCATCGGGAACCAGTTTGCCATGATCTTCTCGTCGCTGTTGGCCGCCTCAATATGCTCAGCTCGTAGAGCTGTAGGAACTCGGCGGGGTCTATGGTGCCGTCGTTGCGTGGAGGCAGGTCAGGCTTGAACTTTCTCATCCAGACGATGTTGCGGAGCTCCGTAGTGAACGCGCGACATCCTGTCGTGGCCACTGGAGGTCGTCGAGGGGGTGGAACGTGGTCCTGGTGCATGCACACCGCCACCTCCTGTGGCGGCACACGAGCCTGGTGCTGGGGGTGCTGGAAGCACGCGCGCTTCTCCTTGGGAATGTTGCACCACCTGGCAGCTCACGTAATCCCAAGCCGGCGCCGGGCGCTACGTGTCGCGCCGTGGAGCCATATGCCTTGGCTCGATGATGGCGCCCCGGGCTGGAGGTGGAGGAGGAGCCCCGTGCGCGACGTCGCCCGCTGCAGGTGGTTGCTGAGGCAGCGAGCGAGCCGGCCCGTTGGAGCCCCAGTGCGTGATGCTGATGAGCTCGGCGATCCACTTGAGCCACTCCTCGTAGAGATAACCCACCATATGGTAGCGAAGAAGCTCCCGCGCCGTGAGCAGAGCGGCTTGCGCGTCCAACTGGCCGCGACGCGCGTGGGATGGCGAAGCTGCTGGGGTAAGTGAAGGAGTAGCGGTGCGGTCATCACGGTGCACCGAAGGGTGCAGCGATGAAGCTTGCTGCTCGTGGCTGGCAGGGCCCGTGGCAGCGTTGGCCACCGGAGAAGGAGCACGGTGGGCACAACCATCACCCACCGGAGCTGTCTGAGCGATGCGTGCGGTGACTGCAGCCCGACGCTCGGCGCGAGCCCTGCGCGCGTCGGCCATGGAGGTGTCGGAGCCGTGGCGGATCGAACGACGGGAGAGAGGATCCGACGCACCCCTACCTGGCACGCCAAATGTCGGATTTAGGGATCTGGCAACCCTTGAGAGGTTTGAATTCTGGGGTGCGTGCGGAGATCTCAACCTGCCCAGCCTACCTACTCAAGATCCTCCTAAGCCTAGCGTGTCGAGCTCAAAGAGACACAAGAACACAGAGATTTATATTGGTTCGGGCCACCGTTGTGGTGTAATACCCTAATCCAGTGTGGTGTGGTAGATTGCCTCGAGGGGCTATGGATGAACTGGTGCACTGGATTAAGAAGCCTCAGCAGGTGAGGTGTTCTTGAGCTGGTGTGGTGCTCTACTTGTTCTAATCTCGGCCCCCTTCTATGATGGTGGCTAGGTACTATATATAGTGGCCTTGGTCCTCTTCCCAAATATGAGCGGGAAGGGATTTCACAATGGCGGGATTTGAAAGGGGACAAGTAGTACAACCTATCCCGACAAAAGTAGTCTTCGCCTTTGAAAAGTCTCTGGTCATGACGCTGCAGTGGGCTCGGTGATGACCTCTGTCCTGCCGTCCTAGCGGTCTTGGTCTCGTTGCACTAAAATGGAAACCTTTGGCTGATTCCTCAGGACTCCGCGCCTGTGGCTTGCCCCCCTTGCACCAAAGAGGAAACCTGCGCTCTGCGCTCGCCTGGCGCCCGCCTGGCCTTGGTCGTCATGGCTCACGTCGACTGAGCCTCGTGAGGTAGCTTGCATAGAACTCTCCGCCCCTCAGGAGCCCTCATGAGGAGGCCACTTCCTTTGGGGGTCTTGGCATCGTCCGCCTCGCGAGGCTTGGCCCCTCGCGAGGGTCTTGTGGTGCTGGTGTTGATATCGGGCTGTACCAGGCCGTTGATGGAGTCATGCGGTGGGCCGCAGGCAGGTAGGGCTGGATACTCCCGAATCCAGGAAGCTGCCATTAGCTATAGAACTTGTTGGAGATTTCATATCTCTCAACCCAGGCATTTTCTTGAAATATTAACTTCAACTCCTCGAACAACTCATATGGTCCATGACGTTCAAACTGTCTTTGAAGTCTCGATTCTAAGCCGTAAAGCATGGCACACTGAACTAACGAGTAGTCATCAGATCGAGCTTGCTAGACTTTGACAATGTCAGCTTCTACTCCTGCAGCAGGCCTTTCACCTACACTACTGCAGGATGCTGCTAACGCAACACTATGATCAGAGACCCTTCGAGAAACTGTGTGTGATGCAATAATCGCAAACGGTGGTGTCAGATAACCGTCAATCCAACACGTTTGCGATGACGGATGCATCAAACATAGTTCATATTTTAGTTGCGTGTGCGATGAAGAGCATACAGTTGATCCAACAGAACTATTTGCGATGAGGAAGAACAACAGAAACAGGCAGCCATATCAATGTGTGTGCGATATACGGCATACAGTTCCCTCCGATGAAGTGTGTGCTATTACGGAATGTAACAGAACGGTCAGCCAGATCATGAAGTGTGTGATATACGGCATACGGTTCACTCGGACAAACTGTTTTTGATTAGGCAAGAGAACGGAAACGGTTCATCTCAACAAGATATGTGTGATATGCAGATGTGTGTGATACGCAGCAAACAACCCACTCGGATGAACTGTTTGGGATGAGAAATTATAACACAGATGGTTACTATAGTAAGTTTGTGTGTGATTCTGTTCATACAAAAAACTTTGAAAAAAATGCAAACTAGTTGCTTGCGGTGGCTAGGAGTATCGCACGCGATACGTCCGCGAGTACTCGTGTGCGATGATTAGTAAGTTACACATAATGAACGGTCGCAAGGGTGATATGCTGATCATGGAGTCCGAGTAGACCGTCGTCGGAAGGCCGCCGTCTTAGCTTTTTAGCCTATATTTTATTATAATTGTATGCACAAGTAGGTCGTGAGTCTTTTGTGCCTTGCCGCATGTGGCATATTAAATTATCCTGAATATGTAAGACAATTATTAATCGTTGCCATTGTAAATTTGCCTCAACGGCGAGCAGAGCACACGTAGGGATGCCCCAGAGCCGCAAAAAAAAACAGGGACGCCACGGCGAGCAACCACGTGGTCAACCTTCTGGCACCCCATGGGAGATGCGACGGCTCATCCATAGGACACGATGGTGATATCATGACAGTGTGTGATAGTGGGCAGTCACGTACACGTACATCCGAGAACAAGGGCCCACATTTCGGGCTTCCGATGCGTGGCATATGGTTGATCCAAAAGAACTATTTGCAATGAGACAGAACAACAAAAACGGGGCTTTGTGGGCCCAGAACCATCAACAAATTTTGACTTTGTTTCTCCTCACATTGCAGATTACAATGCAATAAGTAATTGCAAATTTGTTCACACAGATCAAACTAATATGTGTTCACACCGATCAAACTAATATGTGTTCACACTTGGCACCGGCTATAAAAACTACCCGCTCAAAAATTACTTCACAGTTCCTCTCCTCATCTCCTACAAAACTGGTCTTTCCAGTCAAGTCATTCTGCCATGACCGGTAGGAGGAGTTTTAGGTGGGCATATAACCAGGAAACAAAGACCAAGGTCATAGAAGCACTAGAGAGGTCCCGCTGCGAATCGACAGCCACAACAGAGATGTCCCGGCGTGCCGCGAAGCCCTCGAATGAGCTCTCATGGGCACGCGAGGGCTCTCACAAGCGCACTCGCCGCATCGGCCATCGCGATGAGCTGGTGTTGCTGAAGTCCTTGGCCAGCGAGACGACATTCTCGCTGGCCTCATTAAGCAGCAGAAGCTGGTCGACGGCTTGATGAAGCTGCTCGAGACCACCTATGCCTCGATTGACAAGGCGACCAACCTTGTCGAGCAACTCATGGGTGACAATGCGAAGCTCCTCAAGGCGCACACCGAGAAGGAGGAGGAGGCCGCCGGCTGGAAGATGCTGCATGAGCAGAGCAGTGCCTCGGGGATGACGCTGAGAGCGGTCGTCGAGGAACTCATGGGTGACTTGAGAAAGATCTGGATTGAGCGCGAGCAGGAGGTGGAGGAATCAGTGGCTGCTTTCAAGCAAAGCCGTGAGGAAATGAGGAAGGAGCTGGAGGATGTCATTGCTCGATGATCCATCAAAGAGTAGATACAGTAGCGATCTAGATTGTTGTCTATGATTTCCTTCTTCTCTTGCCCCCGTGTCTTCTGAACTTTGCCGCATGTGGCATTTAAAATTATCTGGAATATGTAAGACAATTATTATCTGCGCCATTGTAAATTTGTCGTTGTACTATTCGTTGCCATTTTGTTTGTCATCGTACTATCCTTGCCCTATGTGGCATTTTAAATTAGGCCGGAATTACGAGTTGAAAACACGAACAAAGCAAATGCTGCCATGGGATCACAACCAAACACCCTCCGCCCACCCCTAAAAAACCCCTCTGTCTAGGCGCTTTAATTAATTAACCCATTAATGGCGAAGTTTTGAGCGAGGCGGGCTGCGGCTGGTGCATGGACGTCAAAGAGCTCGCTTCCCGGTGAGAATGGACGGCCTTGCTCCTCGCACGTGTCCTGTCGAGCCTGTGAGGTGGATAGGATGCACGCGTCCCGTCGAGCCTCCGCGCCGGACTACTCGCACACGTCCCATCGAGCCTGCACGACGGACTTCTCGCACTCGTCCCATCTAATCAAACAGCTGCATGCACGTCACTGAGTATGGTTAAATATTGACACGGTTCATATGATACAACCGTTTATGACATTAATGTGTCAGCTTGTTGTTTCAAAAAGGACTTCGTTGGCTACTAATGGGTGCGCCTCTTCTCAAACTGGACGTTTTTTTTACCACGACAAATATGTGCCATGTCATAAAACCATGCCAAGTTTCATGTTTTTTGAGTCAGTTTTTGATTTACTAGGATTTAAAAACCGAGATTCTCAATATTTCAAGACTGACGACAAGTTTGTATTTCATTACCATTACTTAAATGAGACCTAAACATGCACCCAATGACACATGTACGATTTCCCACCCATTTTGTGCTTGTAGTTCAAATTTAAATCATGGACTACATTCAATGCATAGAAAACTTAATTAGTAATATATACAATGGCCAAATGAACCCTAAACATGCACCCCAAGGACATATGTACGTTTTTTCTAGCCATTTTGGTGCACTGGAGCATGTATTTGTAGTTTGGAATTTGAATTATGGACATTAAATGCCTAGAAAACTCAATTAATGAATAAAAAGGGTCAAACAAACCCTGAATAATTTCAAAGTTCAGTGTGAATATCCCGTTGTTCCGTACGTGTTGTGTGTAGAAAAAAATACGAGGCTAGAAGAGGGAGCGATTATGTTTGGCCCACAAGGGGACACGTTTCCCTATCAAAACCACGAGGGTTCTTGCGACAGGCTCCGGTTTGTAAGAGGTTTGTAATAAAGCTTGGCCCAAATTGGCAATGTTTTTACCACCACATATATGTGCCATGACGTGACACCATGCTACCTTTGATGACTTTCTGGTGATTTTTGGATTTTATGGGGATTTAAAACCCGAGATTCCAAATGTTTGAGGACGAGCCAGGATGCCGGTACGGTTGTAATTCGTTCCCATTCCTGGCATGGGACCTAATTAAACATGCACCCAAGGACACATGCATGTACTTTTTTTCTAGCCATTTTGGTGAACTTGAGCATGTATTTGTAGTTCAGATTTGAATTATGGACATTTAATGTCTAGGAAACTCAATTAGTGTATAAAAAGGCCAAACGAACCCTGAATAAGTTTAAATTTTAGCATGGATATCATGTAGTTCCATGTTGCCCATAGAAGAAAATACAAGGCGAAAAGAGGCCATGATTATGTTTTGAAAACAAGGGGAACATGTTTCCCTATCGGAACCACAAGGCTACTTGTTGAGAGAAGCTCCAATTTGTAAGAGGTTCGTAATAAATCTTGGCCCAAATTGGACAATGTTTTTACCATGACATATATGTGCCATGACGTGACACCATGCCTTCGAAAGAGATTGTCCATTTTGCACATGAAGTGCATCCAGTTTTTGCCATAACCCTCTCAACTTTTTAGAACATGCTATGCATGTGAAATGATGATACCATGCCAACTTTCAACCATTTCAGAGTTCATTTGAAGTACTTTTCAATTTCAGGGTCATTTAGCTCAAAAAGTTCAGTAAATGCATGAAAAATACCATATGAAGTCAGAAAGGGTTGAAAATTGACGACGTGGCTTTGAATGGTGCATTTTGAACACACAAAAAGTCTGGAGTTCAAATAAGTTCAAAAAAGTGAAATCCCTTTGTAACAGATGAGTTTTCGTTCGAAACCCTGATACTTCGAAAGAGATTGTCCATTTTGCACATGAAGTGCATCTAGTTTTTGCCGTAACCCTCTCAACTTTTTAGAACATGCTATGTGGTTGAAATGATGATACCAGACCAACTTTCAACCTTTTCAGAGTTCATTTGAGGTTTGTAATAAAGCTTGGCCCAAATTGGACAATGTTTTTACCATGACATATATGCACCATGACGTGACACCATGCCAACTTTCATGACGTGACACCATGCCAACTTTCATGTATAATTTTTCTAGCCATTTTTGTGAACTGGAGCATGAATTTCAAGTTCAGATTTGAATTATGGACATTAAATGCCTAGGAAACTCAATTAGTGTATAAAAAGGCCAAACGAAAGCCGTGTGCCTACCAAACCGTGGCCGATGCCGCCCGCGATCTGAGTCGTGCTTTCTGATTGGCCAGAACCCAAACCCCATGGATCGTACATCTGCACCGTTGGATGCTTGCAGATCAAATGAAAACCCTTAGCCCTTTCGACAGCACAAGCAGTACATGGGTAAGCACTGTGTGCATGCGTCGTCCAGCTCACGCTTCCTTCTCTTGTACATTTTCTAAACAGACTACCGTTTCCTGCCACTCCTCTCATCGATTTCCCGCCTCTTCTCCCATCGGTTTCCCACTACCAGTGTAAGTGCTCATTGAAGGCTAGGCGGCGACACACCAGCCGTCGCACACAGTTTCTAAAAGAACAAATGTGCGTGATAGGAGGGAGTAGGTCCCATAGGGTGACCAGCGTGAGCAAAATGGTCCAGGTACTGGCTTAACCTTGTGTGATGCAAGTGCGCTATAAAATCAGCACGACTGCGCAAGCGCGAGCAAATGGTGGAGGTACTGGTTTAACCGCAGCGATGCAAGTCTTGTGTGAAATCACCACGATCGCATAGCCGAGCAAAATGGTGCAGTCTTGGCTTAATCGTGTGCGATGCAAGTGCGTTGTAAAATCACCACGACTGCGCAAGCGCGAGCAAAATGGTGCAGGTACTGGCTTAACCATGTGCGATGCAAGTGCGCTGTAAAATCACCATGACTGCGCAACGCGAGCAAATGGTGGAGGTACTGGTTTAACCGTGTGCGATGCAAGTGTGCTGTAAAATCACCACGACTGTGCAAGAGCGAGCAAAATTGTGCAGGTACTGGCTTAACCATGTGCGATGCAAGTGCGCTGTAAAATCACCATGACTGCGCAAGCTAAAGGCGCGTGAGTTTATTTAGAAATTAGGACGAACCGTGTGCGATAGTCCAGCTAGCTAGAAATATACAAACAAAGTATCCTCCTTGAGCATTGCAAAAATTGGCGGTTCCACCACTTTTCGTTATTATCATACATGCATATTCTTATTGGACCGTGCGCGATCTTGGCCACTCCTACCCCACATCCATTCCTTTACCCAAATTTTAGTAGCCGTCGTACTTCAACCGTCGCCCACACTCCTCCAACACCAACCTTATAGTAAAATTGCATTAGCCGAGGCATTTGAACCGTCGGGCTCCCTCATCCATCACCATCTCCGGCCACCATTACTAAAATTTTCAGTAGCCGCGGCGTATCCTCAAACACCACACCCCCCACAGTCCCACACCTGCCCCCCTGGAACCCTAGCTCGCGGCCGCCGACAGCGCCGCCGGCGTTGTCGCCAACCCATGTCGGTCTACCCGTTCCTCCTAGCTTAGATAATAAAGTTTAGGTTACCCAGCGATTCCCATACCGTCGCCCCACTCCCCTGAGTTTTTAGATGAGGCCTGCGGTGTCCCTTCCCGCCAGATCTAATGTCGCAGCCTAAGCTCGACCACGTATCCTCGAGAGCCTAACGAGTGTTCGGCCAAGAAGTGGTTTATCATGGTCTCTCCGGCGGTCGTTGGCAAGGTGGCCGCCGTTTGCCCCGACCTGTCGATCCTAGAGCATCACGTCACCGCGGAAGCCAGCGAAGACGTTGACTACGTTGGCATGTTGAAGGCTTCATGTCAGCGGGCTTGCGTATTACTGTATCTCGGGAAAGCTTTCTACGACATCAAGCTCATCGACAGCGATGGCTTCATGCGGGCCATGTTACATGTTACGTGGTCCATCCCCAACCCCTCTGATTCAACCGCCGTCGATCTCTTCAAGGGCCCTGCCGCTGATCTCCTCCGTCAAGCAGTCAAGGATTTGCGATCCTTATATGCCATCGAGCCCATTTTGTCATTTCTGAAGGACACGTTCTACGACGGCGGCTTGGAATCCTTAATTGCCAAGTCAGATCTCATCGACCACGACCACGAGGAGGGCACCCACAAAGGTTCTTCCACCATGGGTCTATGCTCTTCCAACTGGAAGGATCCCGTCCATGAAATGTGTGTCAACATCCTATCAGCAAATCTTACCTTTTCTAGCTTGTCAACCCATACCCTTTGTTGTAGTAGCATTTGCCGTGCGATGCTATAACTGTGCCGTGTTTAATTATTTCAGTTATGCAAAAATGTATTATTCAATGGGGCTATGTGATGTTTAAGTATGAATTGTCCACTTCAGTTTCACGAATGGCTATATTTGGTTGTTTGTAATGAGTAGATGCCTTGTTTGTCTGTGTTAGGTTGTTAGGTTGGTTGCAGTGAGCATTTTTTCAGTTATCGAGCTGATGCCTTGTTTATATGTATTTTGTCTTAGTTTGGTTGAAGTGAGCATTTGTCCAGTTATCAAGCAGATACCTTGTTTATCTGTATTTTGTTGTTAGGTTGGTTGAAGCGAGCATTTGTCCAGTTTTCAAGCATATGCCCTGTTTATCTATATTTTCTTGTTAGGTTGGTTCCAGTGAAACTCTGTTCAGTTTTCAATGGCTATATTTGGTTGTTATACTGATCATTTATGCCTTGTTTATTTCAGTCATTCACAATGTGTTGTTCATTACGTGCAAGTCAGAACTGTGCCGCTCGACTGCATCAATACCAGTTTGAACGGCTATATTTGGTTCCAGTTATGCCTCGTGTAGTTAACACATGCCCTTTATTTCAGTTTTACACATTTATCCAGTGCTGTTTAAGCATTACCTACGTTCTATTCATTTTCAACAATACCAGTTTGAATTGCAATATTTGATGGCTGTTAAGCCTGCTGTCGGTAACATTGCCTTCCATTTTATATATGCTTTAACAGCATGCTGAAACCAACACATTCAAGCTATCATTCGGAGATGATATTGTTTACCTTTGCTATATTTGTTTGATGTTAAGGTTGCCGTACTAATCATGCCTTTCCACTACTTATGCAAGACAACAACGGGAGAGGCCACCATTTCCCCCCGAGGTTAGCTCCATCCCTCGGCTTGTACTCCCCCGTCGTTCCATAATGTAGTGCATATAGATCCAGGCCTAGACACTTGTTAGCTTCAAATATTGACTTGTTGATTGTAGGTACATATGCCCTTGGCAAGGATCCACACATCGACCCTTTTTGCGTATGGGGCAATGAGATATTCATGAATAAACAACAAATGAGGAAACTAATAAGGATTATTAGCAAAAATATACGAATGGTGGCAAGAAAATTATTTGTTTATGCTCTATCCAACACAATAGTGAGCTGTAGGATGGTAACTACAAACTCTGCAGCCTTCTCTTTTTACTGCCCATAATGAGTTGTTAGATAACAATGTCTGAATCTTTTTCGTCCGCAGTGGTTCCCGAAGTAGTTCACTCAAGATTACCTTGCAAAGTACATGATTGGTGGACATGCAATGAATGTTAAAAATATTTCATCCAGACTACAATGAGCATCGAAAAGTCGTAATGAAGACAGTGAAGGATGGACGGGCAGCCATCACAAGGGGTTGGCCTAGAGTCGTGCACGCATTACGCATGGGGGAGGGCACAATATGGGCATTCTGCTTCAGCTTCTCCAGCAACCAGAATGTCTTTCGCCTCTCTCTTTACAGTCTTTAGTAACTGTGGTTCATCATTCTTTACTTGGTGCTTCTGTAGTTCTTTAGTATATGTACCTGTGCATCGAATTATGCATTCGTGGTTGAACCTATATTTGTAATAAACCTGGTTGGATATGAAATAAGTGATTGCCTACTTTCAAATTCAAAAAGGTGATTTTTAAATTAGGGATTAATTAGGGATCAATTAGGGATTACACTGCACACGGTTTGCAAAAGCAAAACGTCTATGATAGACGTGGAGATCAGACACGTTTCTAGGATCCACTACGTGTGCGATCAATCTCCACCGCACACACGATCAGCCAGGAAAAAACGTGTGCGATCAATCTCCACTGCACACACGATCAGCCAAGAAAAAACGTGTGCGATTAACAACAACATCACACACAGCTCTTTCTTATTAAATGTTTGCGATAGTCACCTTATCACACACGCTTCGAAATTATTGACTGTTTGTGATGTTGTGCGCATTGCAAATGTTTCGTACTTCTTGGATTAATTGTGTGGGTTGTACATACTAACGGAAATGTATTCCTTGGACGGACCGTGTGGAATGTACATACACACGGAAATGTTTAGCGGGGGCTGGCTGTGTGGGATGTACTTCCGACCAGAAATGATTTCGCCTGTATAATTGTATTTTTTTGAGCACTACTGTACGTATAACCGCATTTGCTCGCTTGCCAGTCGTACACGACCTCATTTTGCCGAGCATGTGTTCCAGGAGGGCATATCCCCAACGGTTTCTGGGTTGTGTGGGAAGGGCCCTCTGATACGTCTCCAACGTATCTATAATTTTTGATTGCTCCATGCTACTTTATCTACTGTTTTGGACTATATTGGGCTTTATTTTCCACTTTTATATTATTTTAGGGACTAACCTATTAACCGGAGGCCCAGCCCAGAATTGATGTTTTTTTGCCTATTTCAGTATTGCGAGGAAACAGAATATCAAACGGAGTCCAAACGGAATGAAACCTTCGGGAACGTGATTTTCTCATCAGATAAGATCCAGGAGACTTGGACCCTTCGTCAAGAAAGCCACGAGGCGGTCACGAGGTGGAGGGCGCCCTCCCCAGGCGCGCCCCTGCCTCGTGGGCCCCTCGAAGCTCCACCGACGTACTTCTTCCTCCTATATATACCTACGTACCCCCAAACGATCAGAAAAGGAGCCAAAAACCTAATTCCACCGCCGCAACTTCCTGTATCCACGAGATACCATCTTGGGGCTGTTAGAGTTCACGGAGAGGGCATCCACCATGGAGGGCTTCTACATCATCACCATAGCTCCTCCGATGAAGTGTGAGTAGTTTACTTCAGACCTTCAGGTCCATAGCTAGTAGCTAGATGGCTTCTTCTCTCTTTTTGGATCTCAATACAATGTTCTCCCCCTCTCCTGTGGAGATCTATTCGATGTAATCTTCTTTTTGCGTTGTGTTTGTTGAGACCGATGAATTGTGGGTTTATGATCGAACTTATCTATGGAAAATATTTGATTCTTCTCTGAATTCTTTTATGTATGATTGAGTTATCTTTGCAAGTCTCTTCGAATTATCCATTTGGTTTGGCCAACTAGATTGGTAGTTCTTGCAATGGGAGAAGTGCATGGCTTTGGGTTCAATCTTGCGGTGTCCTTACTCAGTGACAGAAAGAGTTGCAAGGCACGTATTGTGTTGTTGCCATCGAGGATAACAAGATGGAGTTTTTTTATCATATTGCATGAATTTATCCCTCTACATCATGTCATCTTGCTTAAAGCGTTACTCTGTTTTTAACTTAATACTCTAGATGCATGCTGGATAGCGGTCGATGAGTGGAGTAATAGTAGTAGATGCATAATCGTTTCGATCTACTTGTCACGGACATGATGCCTATATACATGATCATTGCCTAGATATACTCATAACTATGCTCAATTCTATCAATTGCTCAACAGTAATTTGTTCACCCACCGTAGAATACTTATGCTCTTGAGAGAAGCCACTAGTGAAACCTATGGCCCCCGGGTCTATTCTCATCATATCAATCTCCATCACTTTATTTACTTGTTTTGCCTTTACCTTTTTACTTTGCATCTTTATACCAAAAATACCAAAAATATTATCTCTATCAGATCTCACTCTCGTAAGTGACCGTGAAGGGATTGACAACCCCTAAGCGTTGGTTGCGAGTTGCTATCGTGTTGTGCAGGTACGAGGGACTTGAGCGTGACCTCCTACTGGATTGATACCTTGGTTCTCAAAAACTGAGGGAAATACTTACGCTACTATGCTGCATCACCCCCTCCTCTTCGGAGAAAACCAACGCTAGCTCGAGACGTAGCAAGAAGGATTTCTGGCGCCGTTGCCGGGGAGGCTTACGCAAAAGTCAACATACCAAGTACCCATCACAATCTCTATCTCTCGCATTACATTATTTGCCATTTGCCTCTCCCCCACTTCACCCTTGCCGTTTTATTCACCCTCACTTTCCCAATCTCCTCTTCTTTTCCCTTTTGTTTGCTTTCTTCCGCCTTGCTTTTTCTACCGCTATGTCTAAAATTGGGGAGATTATCGTCGATATGGACAACAATGGTAATACAGAAAATCCCGAGGCTCCGGCCGATGAACCTCCTATCTTGCATACCAAAAAGTTTCGAATCGGTAGTGGTAACATTATTGGCAAAGGCGTTATTCAAGATTTCTTTACTTGGGCCGGTGCTTTACCTTCTATGGGCTATTCTATTCTTCACAGAACTAGTAGCCTTGCGGATGCTATAGCTATGCTTGTGGTTGAACTTGAAAGACAATTTATGCATATGCACCCTTGCATACAGAGAATTTTCTTAGAATTCTCTAATATTGAGCACTCTTCTATTAAGCGCGCTGTTACTATCTTTTGGCTCATGAATTTAGATTTATCATAAGAGAAGCCAAAGAAATCTTTTCGCACAATAGGGTGGACGCCGGTCGTCCACCCATAGAAGCAATTCTCTATGATCAAGAAGAAATTAGACGTTTTCAATCTTCGGACTATGTCGCTTTCAATGAAAACCTTAGGAAAAAGGTCCCTATCAATGTCTTGGTTGATTGCATTAATGAGATTAATAATGATTTTTCCCTTAGAAATAATGAGCTAGGATACTCTCTCGAGTATAAGCTCACAAGATTTTGCCAAAAGAATGCTTTCAGTGATGAAATAGTTGTGCACTATGAAGGGCCAAGGGAGGAACCCGTTCCTCCCGTGATTGATCTTGGGGATTTTTATCCCACTAAATTTAGCCCGTTTGATTATTTTTGCTTGCCTCAAAGGAAACTTGCTGCCGAACATAGGGAATACGATGAGCTTTCAAGATCTATCTTATTATTACGGCACGACCTAGATCTATCCTTGCTTTTATGCCTTGCTAGGGGCGTTAAACGATAGGCGCTTGTTGGGAGGCAACCCAATTTTATTTTGTGTTTTTTGTTTTTGCTTCTGTTTAGCAATAAATAATCCATCTACCTTCTGTTTGGATGTGGTTTTATGTTTTAATTAGTGTTTGTGCCAAGTAAGACCTATAGGATAACCTACGATGATAGTTGATTTGATTCTGCTGAAAAACAGAAACTTCACGCGCACGAATTTAGTAATGATAAATCACAGGAACGTGATTTTGCGTTGATTCTTTTTGCTGCTGATCAATATAGAAATTTTCCAGGACTTCCTATTTTGGTAGAATTTTTAGAGTTCCAGAAGTTTGCGTTAGTTACAGATTACTACAGACTGTTCTGTTTTTGACAGATTCTGTTTTGCGTGTGTTGTTTGCTTATTTTGATGAATCTATGGCTAGTAAAATAGTTTATGATCCACAGGGAAGTTGGAATACAGTAGGTTTAACACCAATACAAATAAAGAATGAGTTCATTACAGTACCTTAAAGTAGTCTTTTGTTTTCTTTCTCTAACGGAGCTCACGAGATTTCTATTGAGTTTTGTGTTGTGAAGTTTTCAAGTTTTGGGTGAATTCTTTTGATGGATTATGGAACAAGGAGTGGCAAGAGCCTAAGCTTGGGGATGCCCATGGCACCCCCAAGATAATCCAAGGACACCAAAAATTCAAATCTTGGGGATGCCCCGGAAGGCATCCCCTCTTTCGTCCACTTCCATCGGTAATTTACTTGGAGCTATATTTTTATTCACCACATGATATGTGTTTTGCTTGGAGCGTCTTGTATTATTTGAGTCTTTGCTTGTTAGTCCACCACAATCATCCTTGCTGTACACACCTTTTGAGAGAGCCATATATGATTTGAAATTTGTTAGAATACTCTATGTGCTTCACTTATATCTTTTGAGCTTGATAGTTTTGCTCATAGTGCTTCACTTATATCTTCTGAGCTTGATAATTTTTGCTCTAGTGCTTCACTTAGATATTTTAGAGCACGGTGGTGGATTTGTTTTAAAGAAACTATTGATCTCTCATGCTTCACTTATATTATTTTGAGAGTCATTAATAGCATGGTAATTTGCTTAATGTTAATATACTTGGTGTTCAAGATATGTGAAACTTTCTTTTGAGTGCGTTGAATACCAAGATAAGTTTGATGCTTGATAATTGTTTTGAGATATGAAGATGGTGATATTAGAGTAATGCTAGTTGAGTAGTTTTTAATTCAAAGAATACTTGTGTTGAAGTTTGTGATTCCCGTAGCATGCACGTATGGTGAACCGTTATGTGATGAGCATGGAGCATGATTTATTTATTGATTGTCTTCCTTATGAGTGGCGGTCGGGGACGAGCGATGGTCTTTTCCTACCAATCTATCCCCCTAGGAGCATGCACGTAATACTTTGCTTTGATAACTTCTAGATTTTTGCAATAAGTATATGAGTTCTTTATGACTAATGTTGAGTCCATGGATTATACACACCATTTCCCATCCTTCCACCATTGCTAGCCTCTCTAATACCGCGCACCTTTCGCCGGTATCATACACCCACCATAAACCTTCCTCAAAACAGCCACCATACCTACCTATTATGGCATTTCCATAGCCCTTCCGAGATATATTGCCATGCAACTTTCCACCATTCCGTTTATTATGACACGCTCCATCATTGTCATATTGCTTAGCATGATCATGTAGTTGACATCGTATTTGTGGCAAAGCCACCTTTCATAATTCTTTCATACATGTCACTCATGAATCATTGCATATCCTGGTACACCACCGGAGGCATTCATATAGAGTCATATTATGTTCTAAGTATCGAGTTGTAATTGTTGAGTTGTAAGAAAAATAAAAGTGTGATGATCATCATTATTAGAGCATTGTCCCAAGTGAGGAAAGGATGATGGAGGCTATCATTCCCCCACAAGTCGGGATGAGACTCCGGACAAAAAAAAGAGAAAAAAGAGGCCATAAAAAAGAGAGAGAAAAGGCCCAAATAAAAAAAAGAGAAAAAGAGAGAAGGGACAATGCTACTATCCTTTTACCACACTTGTGCTTCAAAGTAGCACCATGATCTTCTTGATAGAGAGTCTCCTATGTTGTCACATTCATATACTAGTGGGAATTTTTCATTATAGAACTTGGCTTGTATATTCCAATGATGGGCTTCCTCAAAACACCTTAGGTCTTCGTGAGCAAGCGAGTTGGATGCACACCCACTTAGTTTCTTTTGTAGAGCTTTCATATACTTATAGCTCTAGTGCATCCGTTGCATGGCAATCCCTACTCACTCACATTGATATCTATTGATGGGCATCTCCATAGCCCGTTGATACGCCTAGTTGATGTGAGACTATCTTCCCTCTTTTTTGTCTTCTCCACAACCACCACTCTATTTCACATATAGTGCTATATCCATGGCTCATGCTCATGTATTGCGTGAAGATTGAAAAAGTTTTGAAAATGTTAAAGTATGAAACAATTGCTTGGCTTGTCATGGGGGTTGTGCATGATTTAAATACTTTGTGTGGGGAAGATGGAGCATAACCAGACTATATGATTTTGTAGGGATAACTTTCTTTGGCCATATTATTTTGAGAAGACATAATTACTTTGATTAGTATGCTTGAAGTATTATTATTTTTTATGTCAATATGAACTTTTGTCTTGAATCTTTCAGATCTGAATATTCATACCATGATTAAGAAGATTTACATTGAAATTATGCCAAATATCACTCCGCATCAAAAATTCTCTTTTTATCATTTACCTACTCGAGGACGAGCAGGAATTAAGCTTGGGGATGCCTGATACGTCTCCAACGTATCTATAATTTTTGATTGCTCCATGCTACTTTATCTACTGTTTTGGACTATATTGGGCTTTATTTTCCACTTTTATATTATTTTTGGGACTAACCTATTAACCGGAGGCCCAGCCTGTAATTGCTATTTTTGCCTATTTCAAGATTTCGAGAAAATGAATATCAAACGGAGTCCAAACAGAATGAAACCTTCGGGAACGTGATTTTCTCATCAGATAAGATCCAGGAGACTTGGACACTCCGTCAAGAAAGCCACGAGGCGGTCACGAGGGTGGAGGGCGCGCCCCTCCCCCCGGGTGCGCCCCCTGCCTCGTGGGCCCCTCGAAGCTCCACCGACGTACTCCTTTCCTCCTATATATACCTACGTACCCCCGAACGATCAGAAAAGGAGCCAAAAACCTAATTCCACCGCCGCAACTTCCTGTATCCACGAGATCCCATCTTGGGGCCTGTTCCGGAACTCCGCCGAAGAGGGCATCCACCACGGAGGGCTTCTACATCATCACCATAGCCCCTCCGATGAAGTGTGAGTAGTTTACTTCAGACCTTCGGGTCCATAGCTAGTAGCTAGATGGCTTCTTCTCTCTTTTTGGATCTCAATACAATGTTCTCCCCCTCTCTTGTGGAGATCTATTCGATGTAATCTTCTTTTTGCGGTGTGTTTGTTGAGACTGATGAACTGTGGGTTTATGATCCAACTTATCTATGGAAAATATTTGATTCTTCTCTGAATTCTTTTATGTATGATTGAGTTATCTTTGCAAGTCTCTTCGAATTATCCGTTTGGTTTGGCCAACTAGATTGGTAGTTCTTGCAATGGGAGAAGTGCATGGCTTTGGGTTCAATCTTGCAGTGTCCTTACTCAGTGAAAGAAAGAGTTGTAAGGCACGTATTGTATTGTTGCCATCGAGGATAACAAGATGGTTTTTTTATCATATTGCATGAATTTATCCCTCTACATCATGTCATCTTGCTTAAAGCGTTACTCTGTTTTTAACTTAATACTCTAGATGCATGCTGGATAGCGGCCGATGAGTGGAGTAATAGTAGTAGATGCATAATCGTTTCGATCTACTTATCACGGACGTGATGCCTATATACATGATCATTTCCTAGAAATACTCATAACTATGCTCAATTCTATCAATTGCTCAACAGTAATTTGTTCACCTACCGTAGAATACGTATGCTCTTGAGAGAAGCCACTAGTGAAACCTATGGCCCCCGGGTCTATTCTCATCATATCAATCTCCATCACTTTATTTACTTGTTTTGCCTTTACCTTTTTTACTTTGCATCTTTATACCAAAAATACCAAAAATATTATCTCTATCAGATCTCACTCTCGTAAGTGACCGTGAAGGGATTGACAACCCCTAAGCGTTGGTTGCGAGTTGCTATCGTGTTGCGCAGGTACGAGGGACTTGCGCGTGACCTCCTACTAGATTGATACCTTCGTTCGCAAAAACTAAGGGAAATACTTACACTACTGTGCTGCATCACCCCCTCCTCTTCGGGGAAAACCAACGCTAGCTCGAGATGTAGCACCCCCTATCGCCCACACTCACTTGGTGACGGTTCCAAATGCCATCGCAGAAAGGGGTTTAAAACCATTTGTATAGCACCGGCGCGTACCAGTGCTAGCGGTGCATCAAGGACATAATTCTTCTGTGCAGCCATGAGGATAATCCTCAAGTTATGGACCCAGTCCGTGTAGTTGCTACCATCATCGTTCTCTAGGAACACATTAAAATTCAAGGGAACGGTAGCACGGGCCATTAATCTACAACATAGATATGCAAAAACTATTAGGACTAAGTTCATGATAAATTAAGTTCAATTAATCATATTACTTAAGAATTCCCACTTAAATAGACATCCCTCAAGTTATATAAATTATACCTGATCCAAATCAACTAAACCATGTCCGATCATCACATGAGATGGATCAGTCATCAATGGTGAACATCTCTATGTTGATCATATCTACTATATGATTCACATTCGACCTTTCGGTCTCTAGAGTTCCGGGGCCATGTCTCGTCAAGTTTAACCTGAGTATTCCGCATGTGCAAAACTGGCTTGCACCCGTTGTATTTGAACGTAGAGCCTATTACACCCGATCATCACGTGGTGTCTCAGCACGAAGAACTTTCGCAACAGTGCATACTCGGGAAGAACACTTATACCTCGAAATTTTAGTTAAGGGATCATCTTATAGTGCTATCGCCGTACTAGGCAAAATAAGATGCATAAAGATATACATCACATGCAATCAAAATATGTGACATGATATGGCCATCATCATCTTGTGCTTTTGATCTCCATCACCAAAGCAACGTCATGATCTCCATCGTCACCGGCTTGACACCTTGATCTCCATCGTAGTGTCGTGGTCGTCTTGCCAACTATTGCTTCTACGACTATCGCTACTGCTTAGTGATAAAGTAAAGCAATTACATGGCATTTGTATTTCATACAATAAAGCGATAACCATAAGGCTCCTGCCAGTTGCTGATGACTTCGACAAAACATGAACATCTCATACAACAACGTATATCACATCATGTATTGACCATATCACATCACAACATGCCCTGCAAAAACAAGTTAAACATCCTCTACTTTGTTGTTGCAAGTTTTACATGGCCGCTATGGGCTTCTAGCAAGAACTATTCTTACCTACGCAAAAAACCACAACGATGATTTATCAAGTTTTTTGTTTTAACCTTCAACAAGGACCGTCCGCAGTCAAATTCGATTCAACTAAAGTTGAAGAAACAGACACCCACCAGCCACCTTTATGCAAAACTAGTTGCATGTTTGTCGGTGGAACCGGTCTCATGAACGTGGTCATGTAAGGTTGGTTTGGGCCGCTTCATCCAACAATACCGCTGAATCAAAATAAGACATTGGTGGTAAGCAGTATGATGATCACCACCCACAACTCTTTGTGTTCTACTCGTGCATATCATCTACACATAGACCTGGCTTTGATACCACTATTGGTAAACTAGCATGCAATTTCAAAAAATTTCCTTCGCTCACGCAAGATTTATCTAGGAGATGCATAGCAATGAGAGGGGGAGAGTGTGTCCATGTACCCTCGTAGACCGAAAGCGGAAGTGTTTGCTTAACGCGGTTGATGTAGTCAAATGTCTTCTCGTTCCGACCGATCAAGTACTGAACGTATGGCACCTCCGAGTTCTGTGCATGTTCAGCGCGATGACGTCCCTCGAGCTCTTGATCCAGCAGAGGGTTGAGGAAGTAGATGAGTTCCGTCAGCACGACGGTGTGGTGACGGTGATGGTGATGTGATCCACGTAGGGCTTCGCCTAAGCACTACGAGAATATGACCAGAGGCGTAAACTGTCGAGGGGGGGGGGCGTGCTACCTCTTGAGCATGCCTTGGTTTTCCCTTGAAGAGGAAAGGGTGATGCAGCAAAGTAGCGTAAGTATTTACCTCAGTTTTGAGAAACAAGGTATCAATCCAGTAGGAGACAACACACAAGTCACCGAATACCTGCACAAACAATCAACAACTTGCACCCAACACGATAAAGGGGTTGTCAATCCCTTCACGATCACTTGCAAAAGTGAGATCTAATAAAGATAGATAAACGATAAAGTAAATATTTTTGGTATTTTTGGTTTATAGATCGTAAAGTAAAAGATTGCAAAATAGTAGACCAGAAACTTAGCAAGATGTAAATGAGATTAAATAATATGGAAAAGAGACCCCGGGGCCATAGGTTTCACTAGTGGCTTCTCTCAATATAGCAAATATTATGGCTGGTGAACAAATTACTACCGAGCAATTGATAGAAAAGCGCATAGTTATGATGATATCTAAGGCAATGATCATGAACCTAGGCATCACTTCCGTGTCAAGTAGACCAAAACGATTCTGCATCTACTACTATTACTCCACACATCGACCGCTATCCAGCATGCATCTAGAGTATTAAGTTCATAAAGAATGGAGTAACACATTAAGTAAGTTGACATGATGTAGAGGAATTAACTCAAGCAATATGATGAAATCCCCATCTTTTTATCCTCGATGGCAACAATATAATACGTGCCTTCCTGCCCCTACCGTCACTCGGAAAGGACACCACAAGATTGAACCCAAAGTTAAGCACTTCTCCCATTGCAAGAAAGATCAATCTAGTAGGCCAAACTAAACCGATAATTCGAAGAGACTTGCAAAGATATCAAATCATGCATATAAGAATTCAGAGAAGAACCAAATAATATTCATAGATAACCTTGATCATAAATCCACAATTCATCGGATGTCGGCAAACACACCGCAAAAGAATATTACATCGAATAGATCTCCAAGAACATCGAGGAGAACATGGTATTGAGAATCAAAGAGAGAGAAGAAGCCATCTAGCTAATAACTATGGACCCGAAGGTCTGTGGTAAACTACTAACGCTTCATCGGAAAGGTAATGGTGTTGATGTAGAAGCCCTCCGTGATCGAATCCCCCTCCGGTAGGATGCTGGAAAAGGTCCCTAGATGGGATCTGTTAGGGAAACGAACACCTATGGGATCACGAGGATCCCTTCTATGGTTGGCGGGGAGAGACCTGTGCAAAGAGCAGGTCTAGCTAGTGATCAGCGTGAAGGGTTTTACCCAGGTTCAGGCCGCAATGGTGCATAAAACCCTAGTCCTGCTTGAGTGTATATCTTGTGTTCTTGAGTTCTTGAACTAGCTACGGTGCATGCCCAGTCCAAAAAGTCTAAATCCTTTCTCAGTATGCCTCGGACCTCCCTTTTTATGTCAAAGGGGTCACCACAGCGGCACACAGGGGGTGGAAAGTATCTACAGTGTACAAGTTTATCTCTGACATCGTAGGACAAACGCATTTAATGCACTGCCTACGTGCCCCTTTGCTTTATCGGGGATAGTAAGAGAACCCGTCCCGTCCGTTGCCGCCTCTTCCTGCCTTGACACGCGTCCAGGCTGACGAGGCATGCGGTGCCATGCTGGCTAGCTAGCTGTTGTGCTAGCGTGGTGGTAGAGCTTCCACGAAGATCTGCATGCCACCACGTAGGTGCTTGCTTAGTTGGCCTGGAACCTGCATGCTGCCACATAGGCGTCTGCCTAGTTGGCAAGCTCGCCGTCGTGCTGGAGCGGTAGTGATGCAAAAAAACCTTGTCAGGTGCGGGCCTGGTTTTGGCCCCGCAATTGTCCCCGGCAAGGGTCTTGCCGGGGCCTCACAGTCGTCCCCGGGAAGGGCCTTGCCGGGGGTCTTTTGCCTTCTGGTCTTCACGTAGACCCGCAGTCTATTAGTCTTCACAAAGGTCTACATGCTACTATGCATGCGTCCCCGGGTCTTAGCCTTGATGTTGTCGATGGTGTCAAAGCTCTCAGCCTCAAGGGTAACGATCTCGCTGGTGCTTCGTAGGCTACACCGGCTTGCCGGGGCTATGCAAGCCGCCCCAGCAAGGGTGTTGCCGGGGGAGGTTGTCACGCCCAATATGCGACCCTATCCTATAGGAACTCGAAGGTCCCACCAAGGATGGAAGCGCATATTGAAGACGCTTTTGCAAGGTGGATATGATTACATCGTACCATTACATAATAGTTGTGGATACATACAAGAGGCATAAAATGCCACATGAATACAACAACATCATACATAAGAGCAACACCCGACTATGGATGAAACACAAATAGAAACTCAAACGACATCCACCCTGCTAGCCCAGGCTGCCAACCTGGAACCTATCCCCTGATTGAAGAAGAAGCAGAAGAAGAACTCCAAACCAAGTAACATCACACTCGCGTCATGATCATCACAATACCTGCACCTGCAACTGTTGTTGTAGTAATCTGTGAGCCACGAGGACTCAGCAATCCCATTACCATGGGTATCAAGACTAGCAAAGTGGTGAGGTTGTAGCGACGACTAAGCAAGTATTGTGGCTAACATACGCAAATAAGAGCGAGAAGAGAAGCAAACATAACGGTCGTGAAGCTAGCAATGATCAAGAAGTGATCCTGAAACTACTTACGTTCAAACATAACCCAAACCGTGTTCACTTCCGGACTCCGCCGAAAAGAGACCATCACGACTACGCACACGGTTGATGCGTTTTAATGAAGTCAAGTGTCAAGTTCTCTACAACCGGATATTAACAAATTCCCATCTGCCACATAACCGTAGGCACGGCTCTCGAAAGTTTATACCCTGCAGGGGTGTCCCAACTTAGCCCATCACAAGCTCTCACGGTCAACGAAGGATATTCCTTCTCCCAGGAAGACCCGATCAGTCTCGGAATCCCAGTTGACAAGACATTTCGATAATGGTAAAACAAGACCAGCAAGACCGCCCGGATGTGCCGGCAAATCCCGATAGGAGCTGTACATATCTCATTCTCAGGGCACACCGGATAAGCTAAGCGTACGAGTACCAACATAACCCAAGTTGCCAAGGGACGGTCCCGCACGGTGCTCTAGTTTGGACCAACACTCAGAGGAGCACTAGCCGGGAGGGGGGGGGGGTAATAAAGATGACCCTCGGGCTCTGGAAACCCAAGGGAAAAAGGGTTAGGTAGGCAAATGGTAAAACCAAGGTTGGGCCTTGCTGGAGGAGTTTTATTCAAAGCGAACTGTCAAGGGGGTCCCATAAATCACCCAACCGCGTGAGGAACGCAAAATCAAGGAACATACCACTGGTATGACGGAAACTAGGGCGGCAAGAGTGGAACAAAACACCTGGCATAAGGCCGAGCCTTCCACCCTTTACCAAGTATATAGATGCATTAATTAAATAAGAGATATTGTGATATCCCAACATAATCCTGTCCACCATGGAGCAATCTTGAACTTCACCTGCAACTAACAATGCTATAAGAGGGGCTGAGCAAGTGCGGTAACATAGCCAAGCAACGGTTTGCTAGGAAGGGTGAAAATGTTAGGGGCTGACTGATGGAAATATGCCCTAGAGGCAATGATAAAGTTATTATTTATTTCCTTACATCATGATAAATGTTTATTATTCATGCTAGAATTGTATTAACCGGAAACATAATACATGTGTGAATACATAGACAAACATAGTGTCACTAGTATGCCTCTACTTGACTAGCTCGTTTATCAAAGATGGTTATGTTTCCTAGCCATGGACAAAAGAGTTGTCATTTGATTAACGGGATCACATCATTAGGAGAATGATGTGATTGACATGACCCATTCCGTTAGCTTAGCACTTGATCGTTTAGTATGTTGCTATTGCTTTCTTCATGACTTATACATGTTCCTGTAACTATGAGATTATGCAACTCCCGTTTACCGGAGGAACACTTTGGGTACTACCAAACGTCACAACGTAACTGGGTGATTATAAAGGTGTACTACAGGTGTCTCCGAAGGTACATGTTGAGTTGGCATATTTCGAGATTAGGTTTTGTCACTCCGATTGTCGGAGAGGTATCTCTGGGCCCTCTCGGTAATGCACATCATTATAAGCCTTACAAGCAATGTAACCAATGAGTTGGTTACGGATGATGCATTACGAGCGAGTAAAGAGACTTGCGGTGGCGAGATTGAACTAGGTATTGGATACCGACGATCGAATCTCGGGCAAGTAACATACCGATGACAAAGGGAACAACGTATGTTGTTATGCGGTTTGACCGATAAAGATCTTCGTAGAATATGTAGGAGCCAATATGGGCATCCAGGTCCCGCTATTGGTTATTGACCGAGAATAGTTCTAGGTCATGTATACATAGTTCTCGAACCCGTAGGGTCCGCACGCTTAAGGTTTCGATGATGCGGTTTTATTATGAGTTTATGAGTTTTGATGTACCGAAGGAGTTCGAGTCCGGATGAGATCGGGGACATGACGAGGAGTCTCGAAATGGTCGAGACGTAAAGATCAATATATTGGACGACTATATTCGGAGTTCGTAAAGGTTCCGAGTGATTCGGTATTTTTGAGTACTGGGAGAGTTACGGAATTCGCCGGGAGAAGTATTGGGCCTTATTGGGCCTGGGAAAGAGAGAGGGGCTGCCAGGGCAGGCAGCGCACCCAAGGCCTAGTCCGAATTGGACTAGGGAGGGCCGCACCCCTCCTTCCTTCCCTCTCTCTTCCCTTCCTTGTCTCCTACTCCTAATACATGGAAGGACTCCTAGTTAGACTAGGAAGGGGAATCCTACTCCGTGGGAGTAGGACTCCCCATGGCGCGCCATAGTAGAGGGTCGGCCTCCTCCTCCTCCCTCCTTTATATACTGGGCGGGGGCACCCCATGGACACACAAGTTGATCTACGGATCGTTTCTTAGCCATGTGCGTGCCCTTCCACCATATTCCACCTCGGTCATATCATCGCGGAGTTTAGGCGAAGCCTGCGCGATAGAACATCATCATCGTCACCATGCCGTCGTGCTGACGGAACTCATCTCCGGAGCTCGGCCGGATCGGAGGCCAGAGATCGTCATCGAGCTGAACGTGTGCTGAACTCGGAGGCTCCGTACGTTCGGTGCTTGGATCGGTCGGATCGTGAAGACGTACAACTACATCAACCGCGTTGTGATAACACTTCTGCTTACGGTCTACGAGGGTACGTGGACATACCTCTCCCCTCTTGTTGCTATATCATCACCATGATCTTGCGTGTGCGTAGGAATTTTTTTGAAATTACTACATTCCCCAACAGTGGTATCAGAGCCAGGTTTTATGCGTTGATGTTATATGCACGAGTAGAACACAAGTGAGTTGTGGACGATATAAGTCATACTGCCTACCAGCATGTCATACTTTGGTTCGGCGGTATTGTTGGATGAAGCGGCCCGGACCGACATTACGCGTACGCTTACGCGAGACTGGTTCTACCGACGTGCTTTGCACACAGGTGGCTGGTGGGTGTCAGTTTCTCCAACTTTAGTTCAACCGAGTGTGACTACGCCCGGTCCTTGCGAAGGTTAAAACAGAGTCTATTTGACATACTATCGTTGTGGTTTTGATGCGTAGGTGAGAACGGTTCTTGCTAAGCCCGTAGCAGCCACGTAAAATTTGCAACAACAAAGTAGAGGACGTCTAACTTGTTTTTGCAGGGCATGTTGTGATGTGATATGGTCAAGACGTGATGAGATATAAATTGTTGTATGAGATGATCATGTTTTGTTGAAGTTATCGGCAACTGGCAGAAGCCCTATGGTTGTCTCTTTGTTGCATAAGATGCAAGTGCCAAATAATTGCTTTACTTTATTGCTATGCGATAGCAATAGTTGCAAGAGCAATAGTTGGCGAGACAACCATGTGATGACACATTGATATAGATCAAGATGATGAAGATCATGGTGTCGTGCCGGTGATGATAGAGATCATGACAGTACTTTGGAGATGGAGATCAAAGGCGCAAGATGATCATGGCCATATCATGTCACATATTTTGATTGCATATGATGTTTATCTATTATACATCTTATTCTTGCTTTGATTGACGGTAGCATTTTAAGATGATCTCTCACTAATTATCAAGAAGTGTTCTCCCTGAGTATGCACCGTTGCCAAAGTTCGTTGTGCCCAGACACCACGTGATGATCGGGTGTGATAAGCTCTACGTCCATCTACAATGGGTGCAAGCCAGTTTTGCACACGCGGAATACTCAACTTAAACTTGACGAGCCTAGCATATGCAGATATGGCCTCGGAGCACGGAGACCGAAAGGTTGAGCGTGAATCATATAGTAGATATGATCAACATGAGATGTTCACCATTGAAAACTACTCCATCTCACGTGATGATCGGTTATGGTTTAGTTGATTTGGATCACGTGATCACTTAGATGACTAGAGAGATGTCTGTCTAAGTGGGAGTTCTTAAGTAATATGATTAATTGAACTTAAATTTATCATGAACTTAGTCCTGGTAGTATTTTGCAAATTATGTTGTAAGATCAATAGCTTGCGTTGTTGCTTTCATATGTTGATTTTGATATGTTCCTAGAAAATTGTGTTGAAAAATGTTAGTAGCAATGATGCGGATTGGATCTGCGATATGAGGTTTATCCTCATTGCTGCACGAAAGAATTATGTCCTTAATGCACGCTAGGTGATGGACCTATTGCAGGAGCGGATCGCACATTATGAGCGTTTGGCTAGCTCAATATGATGACTACTTGATAGTTTAGTGCACCATGCTTAACGGCTTAGAATCGGGACTTCAAAGGCGTTTTGAGCGTCATGGACCATATGAGATGTTCGAGGAATTGAAGTTAATATTTCAATCAAATACCGAGTTGAGAGATATGAAGTCTCCGACAAGTTCTATAGCTAAAAGATGGAGGAGAATCGCTCAACTAGTGAGCATGTGCTCGGTATGCAGGTACTTCAATCGCTTGAATCAAGTGGGAGTTAATCTTCCGGATAAGATAGTGATTGACAGAATTCTCTAGTCACCATCACTAAGTTAGTAGAACTTTGTGATGAACTATAGTATGCAAGGGATGACGAAAACGATTCCGAGCTCTTCGTGATGTTGAAATCGACGAAGGTAGAAATCAAGAAAGAGCATCAAGTGTTGATGATTGACAAGACCACTAGTTTCAAGAGAAGGGCAAAGGAAAGAAAGGGAACTTCAAGTGGAAAGACAAGCAAGTTGTCACTCCTGCGAAGAAGCCCAAAGCTGGACCATAGCCTGAAACCGAGTGTTTACACTGCAAAGGAAATGATCCTTTGAGCGGAAATGCCACAATATTTGGTGGATAAGAAGGATGGCAAAGTGAACAAGGGTATATTTGATATACTGATTATTGATGTGTGCCTTACTAGTGTTTATAGTAGCCCTGAGTATTTGATACTTGTTAGGTTGCTAAGATTAGTAACTCGAAACAGGAGTTCTGAGATAAGCAGAGACTAGTTGAAGGAAAAGTGACGATGAGTGTTGGAAGTAGTTCCAAGATTGATATGATCATCATCGCACACTCCCTATACTTTCGGGATTAGTGTTAAACCTAAATAAATGTTATTTGGCGTTTGCGTTAAGCATGAATATGATTTGATCGTGTTTATTGCAATATGGTTATTCATATAAAATCAGCGAATAATTGTTGTTCTGTTTACATGAATAAAACCTTCAATGGTCATACACCCAATGAAAATAGTTTGTTGGATCTCGATCGTAGTGATACACATATTCATAATATTGAGGCCAAAAGATGCAAAGTTAATAATGATAGTGCAACTTATTAGTGGCACTGCCGTTTGGGTCATATCGATGTAAAGCGCATGAAGAAACTCCATAAAGATGGATTTTCGGAATCACTTGGTTATGAATCATTTGATGCTTGCGAACCGTGCTTTTTGGGCAAGATGACTAAAACTCCGTTCTTGAACAATGGAGCGAGCTCTTGACTTATTGGAAATAATACATACTGATGTATGCAGACCAATGAGTATGAAGGCTCGTGGCAAGTATCGTTATTTTCTGACCTTCACAAGATGATTTGAGCAGATATGGGTATATCTACTTGATGAAATAGTTGAAAGGTTCAAAGAATTTCAGAGTGAAGTGGAAAATCATCGTAACAAGAAAATAAAGTTTCTGTGATCTGATCGCGGAGACGAATATTTGAGTTACGAGTTTGGCCTTCATATAAAACAATGTGGAATAGTTTCACAGCTCACGCCACCTGGAACACCACAACGTTATGGTGTGTCCGAACATCGTAACCGCACTTTATTGGATATGGTGTGATCTATGATGTCTCTTACTGATTTACCACTATTGTTTTGGGGTTATGCATTAGAGACAGCTGCATTCACGTTAAAAGGGCACCATCTAAATCCATTGAGACGACACCATATGAACTGTGGTTTAGCAAGAAACCTAAGTTGTCATTTCTTAATGTTTGGGGCTACGATGCTTATGTGAAAAAGTTTCATCCTAATAAGCTCGAACCCAAATCGGAGAAGTGCGTCTTCATAGAATACCCAAAGGAAATTGTTGGGTACACCTTCTATCACAGATCCAAAGGCAAGATATTCGTTGCTAAAAATGGATCCTTTCTAGAGAAGGAGTTTTCTCTCGAAAGAAGTGAGTGGGAGGAAAGTAGAACTTGATGAGGTAACTGTACCTTCTCCCGAATTGGAAAATAGTTCATCACCGAAATCAGTTCCAGTGATTCCTACACCAATTAGTGAGGAAGCTAATGATGATGATCATGAAACTTCAGATCAAGTTACTACAGAACCTCGTAGGTCTTCCAGAGTACGGTCCACACCAGAGTGGTACGGTAATCCTGTTCTGAAAGTCATGTTACTAGACCATGATAAACCTACGAACTATGAGGAAGCGATGATGAGCCCAGATTCCACAAAATGGCTGGAGGCCATGAAATCTGAGATATGATCCATGTATGAGAACAAAGTGTGGACTTTGGTGGACTTGCCCGATGATCGGAAAACCATAAGAAATAAATGGATCTTCAAGAGGAAGACGGACGTTAATAGTAGTGTGACTATCTACAAAGCTCGACTTGTCGCAAAAAGGTTTTTGACAAGTTCAAGGTGTTGACTACAATGAGATTTTCTCAACTGTAGCGATGCTTAAGTCTGTCCGAATCATGTTGGCAGTTGCCATATTTTATGAAATCTGGCAAATGGATGTCAAAACTGCATTCCTTAATGGTTTTCTTAAAGAAGGGTTGTATATGATGCAACCAGAAGGTTTTATCAATCCTAAAGGTGTTAACAAAATGTGCAAGCTCTAGCGATCCATCTATGGACTGGGGCAAGCATCTCAGAGTTGGAATATATGCTTTGATAAGTTGATCAAAGCATATAGTTTTGTACAGACTTACGGTGAAGCTTGTATTTACAAGAAAGTGAGTGGGAGCACTACATCATTTCTGATAAGTATATGTGAATGACATATTGTTGATCGGAAATAATGTAGAATTATTCTGCAAAGCATGAAAGGATACTTGAATAAGAGTTTTTCAAAGAAAGACCTCGGAGAAGCTGCTTACACATTAAGCATCAAGATCTATATAGATAGATCAAGACGCTTGATAAGATTTTTCAATGAATACATACCTTGATAAATTTTTTAAATAGTTCAAAATGGAACAGTCAAAGAAGGAGTTCTTGCCTGTGTTGCAAGGTGTGAAATTGAGTAAGACTCAAGACCCGACCATGGCCGAAAATAGAAAGAGAATGAAAAGTCATTCCCTATGCCTCAGTCATAGGTTCTATAAAGTATGCTATGCTGTGAACCAGACATATTGTATACCTTGCTCTGAGTTTGGCAAGGGTATACAATTTTGATCACCGGACAGCGGTCAAGAATATCCTTAGTAAGGACTAAGGAGATGTTTCTCAATTATGGAGGTGATAAAAGAGTTCGTTGTAAAAGTTACATCGGTGCAAACTTTTACACCGATCCAGATGACTCTAGGTCTTAATCTGGATACATATTGAAAGTGGGAGCAATTAGCTAGAGTAGCTCCGTACAAAGCATTGTAGACATAGAATATTTGCAAAATACATACGGCTCTGAATGTGACAGACCCGTTGACTAAGCTTCACTCACGAGCAAAACATGATCACACCTTAGTACTCTTTGGGTGTTAATCACATAAGCGATGTGAACTAGATTATTGACTCTAGTAGACCCTTTGGGTGTTGGTCACATGACGATGTGAACTATGGGTGTTAATCATATACAGATATGAATATTGGTGTTAAATCACATGGCGATGTTAACTAGATTATTGACTCTAGTGCAAGTGGGAGACTGATGGAAATATGCCCTAGAGGCAATAATAAAGTTATTATTTATTTCCTTACATCATGATAAATGTTTATTATTCATGCTAGAATTGTATTAACCGGAAACATAATACATGTGTGAATACATAGACAAACATAGTGTCACTAGTATGCCTCTACTTGACTAGCTCGTTTATCAAAGATGGTTATGTTTCCTAGCCATGGACAAAAGAGTTGTCATTTGATTAACGGGATCACATCATTAGGAGAATGATGTGATTGACATGACTCATTCCGTTAGCTTAGCACTTGATCGTTTAGTATGTTGCTATTGCTTTCTTCATGACTTATACATGTTCCTGTAACTATGAGATTATGCAACTCCCGTTTACCAGAGGAACACTTTGGGTACTACCAAACGTCACAACGTAACTGGGTGATTATAAAGGAGTACTACAGGTGTCTCCGAAGGTACATGTTGAGTTGGCATATTTCGGGATTAGGTTTTGTCACTCCGATTGTCGGAGAGGTATCTCTGGGCCCTCTCGGTAATGCACATCATTATAAGCTCGGCAAGCAATGTAACCAATGAGTTGGTTACGGGATGATGCATTACTGAGCGAGTAAAGAGACTTGCGGTGACGAGATTGAACTAGGTATTGGATACCGATGATCGAATCTCGGGCAAGTAACATACCGATGACAAAGGAACAACGTATGTTGTTATGCGGTTTGACCGATAAAGATCTTCGTAGAATATGTAGGAGCCAATATGGGCATCCAGGTCCGCTATTGGTTATTTACGAGAATAGTTCTAGGTCATGTGTACATAGTTCTCGAACCCGTAGGGTCCGCACGCTTAAGGTTTCGATGATGCTTTATTATGAGTTTATGAGTTTTGATGTAACGAAGGAGTTCGAGTCCCGGATGAGATCGGGGACATGACGAGGAGTCTTGAAATGGTCGAGACGTAAAGATCGATATATTGGGCGACTATATTCGAGTTCGGAAAGGTTCCGAGTGATTCGGTATTTTTCGAGTACCGGAGAGTTACGGGAATTCACCGGGAGAAGTATTGGGCCTTATTGGGCCTGCGCAGAAAGAGAGAGGGGCTGCCTGGGCAGGCGCGCCCAAGTCCTAGTCCGAATTGGACTAGGGAGGCCGCACCCTCCTTCCTTCCCTTCTCTCTTCCCTTCCTTGTCTCCTACTCCTAATACATGGAAGGACTCCTAGTTGGACTAGGAAGGGGAATCCTACTCCCGGTGGGAGTAGGACTCCCCATGGCGCGCCATAGTAGAGGGTCGGCCTCCTCCTCCCTCCCTCCTTTATATACGGGGGCAGGGGGCACCCCATGGACACACAAGTTGATCTACGGATCGTTTCTTAGCTGTGTGCGGTGCCCCCTTCCACCATATTCCACCTCGGTCATATAGTCGCGGAGTTTAGGCGAAGCCCTGCGCCGGTAGAACATCATCATCGTCACCACGCCGTCGTGCTGACGGAACTCATCTCCGGAGCTGGGCTGGATCGGAGGCCGGAGATCGTCATCGAGCTGAGCGTGTCTGAACTCGGAGGCTCCGACGTTCGGTGCTTGGATCGGTCGGATCGTGAAGGCGTCGACTACATCAACCGCGTTGTGATAATGCTTCCGCTTACGGTCTACGAGGGTACGTGGACATACCTCTCCCCTCTCGTTGCTATATCATCACCATGATCTTGCGTGTGCGTAGGAAATTTTTTGAAATTACTACGTTCCCCAACACTGACATGGCAGTTTGGGAGTCTTGAAGAGCAAGTGATAGGTAGCGCAGCATATTGATAGAACGAAGCAACTAGCATATCAATGATAGTAGTGAGATCCAAGGTGATGGTCATCTTTCCTGAAATCCCACAAGGAAGAAGAACGAGTCCATGAAGAAGATGAAGCCACGAAGACGAACCAAGCGTAGTCGAACGAATCCTCACGATCGCAACGAAACAAGAACTAACGAGAAGGAGCACAACCGGAAAGAAGCAAACAACAAGGTGAACGCACAACACATAGTCATGGCATGATGCACAACCAAGTATGATGCATGACAAAACTAGATGAGGCTACTCATGGCAAGAGATGATGCATACCAGAGCAACACGTCAAAGCAAGTTTAAATGAGGCCGGTACAACATATAACTAATCCGGTAAGTCCTCGTATGCAAATTTCGAAATTGGTCCAGATCTGAATAAAACTTATGTTCAAGTTGTTAAGCAGCAAGTTAAGATGCACCAATATGATCTACACGAAATTCTAGTCAAGTTACATATAAAGTTCAATTAGTTCGGAGCTACGACCTAGAAGATATGAGCAAAACAAGTTAAACATGGCATTGAAGCAAAGTGCACTCAAACATCAAGAAAACATAATCAAAACATGGATGCAACATGATAATATGATACTACATGCAAATCTAAGCAAGTTTCATATAGAGCACACTCAAAACGGAGCTACGGTTCAACACATACACTCCAAACAAGATATAACAACAATCTGTCCAAAACAGCAACTAGGCATCTTGCAAGCATCAAAACAATATGCTACAACACCTCAACATGAAAAAAAAGACATGGAAATGATGTAAAGATGAAGCTTAAAAAAACATGAACACTGAGCTATCTCCAGAAAACAATATAACATGCTCAAAAGGACATGGCAAGATTGCAAATAATAACAGTTCACAGAGTTGGCAGAAAATCACTGAACATGGCAGAAATAACATCAGGTTGCAATGTTTAGAGCTACCAAACAACATGCTACAGGAAGCTATCATGGCAAACAAAGGGATGGCATGCTAATACTAAAGACAAAGAACAAAACTCCCTTACTGAACTAATTCCAAAGATCAACAGAAAAGATGGTAGTATCCATGCAAACATGGCAAATGATATGACAGATTCAGAATAACAGTACATGGCAGGAACAACGGTAAGTAGCCATGTTGGTGAGCTTGTACCACCCTATACAGAGCATTTCATGGCATGTGAAGTCAACCAACAGTAAGAATACACATTTATGGAGCTAAAAATGGCAATAACATAGTCATAGGGTGCATGGATCACTAGCAAATCTCATCGCAAAACTGAACTTGATGTTAAGAGGCTGACAGCAACATTATTTAGCAAATTTGGAGCAAGATTAAAACAAGAGACAGCAGGCCATAATTTCAACCAAGGATATGGATGGATACAGTACAACATGTAGAACAAAGCATCCTTAGTGAACATCTCCATATTATGCATAGAATGACTTGTAGAAGAAGGTTTACATAGCATCATGATATAGCAGTTTCAGCCTAGCAAAACAGTAACAGCAAGTACCCTACTTCACGAGCTTGATGCACTCACTACAAGACTCACAAAAATACATGGATTTCACCACTGTAAAGATGGCATGATGTAGCTCAAAACTCATGTAGACGTGAAGCTTATAGGATGCACACACAAAATGCAATGAAAAAGACAAATCACCAAGTTATAAGTCTCAGCAGGTTAACATCATTTAGCACTTCTGCAATGATTATTAGGGCATCAAGATGGACTCAAACAAGCATGGCACAATGGAACAAAATGAAGAGCATCTCACAATGAACATTCTGATATATTACACGCACAAAACGGAGCAGCACACAAGAAGTTATGGCATGGCAAAGATGAGCACATGAAATGAAAATCCCGGGGACTTGGACGTTTTATACCTAGCGAGAAGCGGGACGGCGAGGTTCCGGGACGGAGGGATCCGGGCACGGGTGTCGGTGTCAAAACCGGCGGATCTCGGGTAGGGGGTCCCGATCTGTGCGTCTAAGGCTAATGGTAACAGGAGGCAAGGGACACAATGTTTTACCCAGGTTCGGGCCCTCTCGATGGAGATAAAACCCTACTTCCTGCTTGATTGATATTGATGATATGAGTGTTACAAGAGTTGATCTACCACGAGATCATAGAGGCTAAACCCTAGAAGCTAGCCTATGATGATTATGATTGTGTCTCTAAGGACTAAACCCTCCGGTTTATATAGACATCGGAGGGGGCTAGGGTTTACACGGAGTCGGTTACAAAGAAGGAAATATATCATCCGGATCGCCAAGCTTGTCTTCCACGCAAAGGAGAGTCCCACCCGGACACGGGACAAATTCTTGAGTCTTGTAACTTCACACTCCAATAGTCCGGCTGTCCGGATACCCCCTAATCCAGGACTCCCTCAGTAGCCCCTTAACCAGGCTTCAATGACGATGAGTCCGGCGTGCAGTTTGTCTTCGGCATTGTAAGGCGGGTTCCATCTCCGAATACTCAAATGTACCTGTTGTAACGAACAGTGTCCGGCTTCCTATCAATGTTGTACTCCTCGGCTTCTGTGCTTCAATAATGGCCATCTCCACGTGTCGAGCGAATACGAGGAGCTAGGGCATTTTTGCATTTGCCACCCCGGCCATGCAAGCAAACCGTCTATTTGAAGGGACGTGGATCCTCAGATCCAAACCTCACCTTTTTCCCTTGAGCAAGCATCCAACAGAGCACTCCGGAAAAAACCATTCCAATCATGGCTGGTCGCCGCAGCTCTTCCTCTCGTTCCCTTCGCTCCAAGCCAGGCGACTGGGAAGAGTGTTCAGTCCCTCATAGCGGTTTGATAGAGTTATAGACCCAGGGGTTTCTTCCTCCGGTGTTCATGGTTCTTGTCCGAGCCGGACTTGCCACCTATAATGGCGGGGAGCAAGCGGAGAAATCTCCTAATCCATCCCAGGGGGAGCGAATATGCCTCATCCCGCATCTGCTAAGAGGCTTCGGGTTTCCAATCCACCCATTCCTTCGTGGGCTCCTGGAGTTCTACGGCCTCCAGTTGCACAACTTCACCCCTGCCTCCGTGCTGCATATAGCAGGATACGTTGCCCATTGTGAACTATTCCTGGGCTGCGAGGCTCACTTTGGGTTATGGAAGAAGTTGTTCTGCCTCGTCCCTCGCAACCAGGGGGAATCCATATGTCAAGTGGGCGGAGCCGAAGTATGGCGCGTTGCTGAGACCGGATACCTGTCCGGTACTCCCAAGAAGGCACCTGAAAACTGGCCCTCGGATTGGTTTTATGTTGATGACGTTCCCCTTCCAGATCTAGTCCGGACAGGTCTCCCTGAGTTCAGTAACGCTCTGCCGAAGGCACGCCGAAGTTGGCGCCCTCAGGGCCCCCAAGAGGAGGATACCAGAGAAGTACACTTCTTGATGAGCAGGATAAAGATATTGGTCAAATCAGGGCCAACAATAGTCGAGGTTATAGCAATATGCGTAATGCGGGGAGTGCAGCCACTTCAATACCGGGGGAAGCCCATGTGGCATTACAACGGGGAAGATGACGCCACCCGCTGTGGTCGTAAAGGTCCGGACTCCGCCACTGCTCTGGTGAGGATATTGTCCGATTTGTATAAAGGAGAAGAAGAAGAATTCCTTCATATTAAACCGCGGGATGGGTTTTCTATGTACAACCCCCCGAGCTAGGTAAGTTGTCACTCTTTCCCCTGCTCCATTCATTCTGGCGTCCCTTGTCACGATTATTTACCCTGATATTTCTGAGCAGGAACTGAGGAGGGCTGTAGAAGGATTCAACAGCCCCTCCCCGCAGCCAGAGGACCCCGGAAGGGCCTTCGATCCAGGACTCGAAGAAGATCTAGATATTATTGTGGAGATTGTCAACGGAACTTTTTATCAGGCCAGCTGCAACGGCGCCTCGGTGGCTATTGTCGCCGACTATCCCGGACTGCCACCTGCATCACGTGTAAGCAAAGCCGAAACCCTATCCTCTGAAGAGGACTCCTTTCTGATACCATGCCTTATGCTTGAAATATCATGTTTTTGTAGAGACGACCATCGGAACACGGCGCCGAGCCCCTGGGGGCTCGTCGACAAAGGGCGTTCGGATCGGGCAGGCTTAAGAGGAAGGCGGTTAGGGCCGAAACACTGTTACAGAGGTATAGTAAAAACCTGCTCTGTGATTATTGTGTTTGAAATGTAACAGCGTTCTTTGTGTCCTGGCAGAAAGAGGAGTTGCCGGACTATATCCAGAGATCCTGCCAATCACGCCTCCACCACCCAGATTCCAGAACCGGCTTCGAGAGAGGAGGCCAATGTGGGGCCGATGCCGGATTGTCCTCCAACGGAGGATGTGGATATGCTCTCCGCCATGAATTCCGAAGTAGAAAGTGCCATGAATCATTGGCGTCGTCGGGCCATACTTTGCAATAACATCTTTTCCGAAGAGGCATTTAATGCTTTCAATTTGGGAGACACATACATCCGAGCTGCTCAAGGCGGGCTCGCCTGGGCGACGGACCAGTATGCCAAAGATATACGGGTAGAAAATTTGATAAGCATGTATAGCAGTAGCCCCTGAGACTTGAAACAGTTGGAACAACTGTTTTAAGGATCAATGTATGCACAGGTCCTTGTAGATAAGAATGCTCAGTTGTCTCAAGAGCTGGAGGAGTGCAAGACCCAGCTGAGGGCCGCGGTTACCAAACTAGAGGAATCCCAGAAGGCCTCATCTGGTAAAAGTTGTCTCAATAGAGAAATTTTATGGAAATGTACCAGTTAGTAATTGGCTTGTTTGATAAGTCTAACCGAAAATTCTGCAGACAATCCCGGGAAGAATCCGGAGATCATAAGAGAGAGCGAGTCACATCTCCAAAGGCAGCTAAAAGCTGGCCAGCGTGTTCTTACGCAAGTTAGGCGGGAGAAGAACGATCTTCAAGATGCCAATGTCCAGCTGGGCGTCGAATTAAGAGATGTTCGCACTCAGCTGGCGGACTCCGTGAAGGAGAACCGAAGGCTTCGTCGCGGTATTTATGGTAAGTGCCTAGACGAACTATAGTACAGCTCGGTGAGGAAGCATATTGAAAGAGTTTATATTTGTAGGTATGTTGATGGGCCGCCCTGAAGAGGAGATGCCCGCGTCCGCAGGTGATTTACTGCAAGACCTCTCACAGCTGCACAAGCGAGCTCGGCAGGTGATGCAGGGTATTGCCCAGGCCTTGTGGCCATCCACCTCCCTGCCAAAAGGCATGGGGGAGCTCGTGGATATGCTCCAAGGAGCATGGCGGCGCTTCCGATTGTGGAAGATGTCAGCCTGCCAACAAGGTGCAAGAGAAGCCTGGGCCATGGTGAAGACGCGCTACACCAAGCTTGACCCGAACCACATGGCCGAAGTCGGACCGGCGGGGCCAGATGGGCAAGAAATTCACGTGAGTCTGGTGTATGACCAGGTAGCGTTAGCATAAAGTATTCCCAACAGATTGCAAGCTAGATAGCCTGTTGGGCGGTATAGAGGAAGAATATAGTCAGTCCAAGTGACTATGTAATTTAATGGACATATGTAGTCCCTAGTCGGATTAAAAATCATTTGTCATGGCAGACCTTTCCGCTTCAGCCCCCGGATCCGACAGTCCGGGGTGCATCCGAATACCCGCTCAGTTATGCAAAACCGGAGTATGCGTGGAAACCAGGCGTAGGGGTCATAAGTGCTTGAACAGACAAGTACCCAACTAGTTATGTTATATTACATGGATAGTAAGAAACATCTTCCAGGGAGAATAGTTCCGTTAGGGGTTCCTTTCCCTGGGTACGCATGCCTCGATGTACATGTCCGGACTGCGAACAGAGACACAGGATACAAAACTTCTGGGGATTCACGTTGTAATAAACGAAAAAAAAACATCTTTTGTTCATCGACCAAATATTCCCTTAAGAACGCTAGCTTTCGGCTTCACCCAGTCTGAGGTACACATCTGGCTGAACCGACAGTAACAATCGCAGAGGTGCTCCCCTTATGCCCTAGCCGAATTAATGGTAACGTAAGGCATAAACACAAGAGCCATGCAACCCAGCATGGCCACATCTTAAGTCATATCGATGCATATAATGGTGAAGAAAAGGAACATATGGAAAAAGAACGCATATGTGATAGGCAAAAAGCCATGAAAGTAGTTATATTTAGCTTCCGTATAGGAAGCCCCCAGGTATGGTTTACACACATAGTGCGGCCGGAGTGATCCGAGCATCCACATTGTATTGAGTACTTTGTGTGAAGAAGGAAAAAGGGCGAGAAAGGAAAAAAGGGAAGGAACATAATTAAAAGGGAGGGGGTAAGGAGACGAACACCGAGTTCGGCGCTAGGCGTAGAATCTCAAAAGTCTGGCCGTGTTCCATGGGTTCGGGTCGAGTCTGTTATCGGATGCATTACGCAGGTGGTACGTTCCTCCGGTGAGAACTTTATCAATAATGAAGGGACCCTCCCACTTAGGTTTTAGCTTGTCCATCTTCTTCTCTGGTAGGCGTAGAACAAGTTCGCCAATGTTATAAGTTTTGGCCCGCACTTCTCTGCTTTGGTACCGTCGAGCCTGCTGCTGATAGAATGCGGAACGGGCCTTTGCAACGTCGAGCTCCTCCTCCAGGGCATCTAAGCAGTCCTGCCAATCTAACTCGGCTTCCTTCTCTTCATACATGCGCACGCGAGGTGAATCATGGATTATGTCGCAGGATAGTACTGCTTCTGCGCCGTACACCATAAAAAATGGTGTGTATCCGGTGGTGCGATTCGGCGTGGTCCGCAGCCCCCAGAGTATGGAGTCGAGATCCTCAACCCAGTGCGTGTCTGATTCTGTCAAGGACCGCACTAGTCTGGATTTGATGCCGCTCATGATGAGACCATTTGCATGTTCGACCTGGCCGTTTGTTTGGGGATGGTAGACGGAGGCGTAATCGAGCTTAATGCCCATGTGGCCACACCAAGTTTTCACTTCATCGGCTGTGAAGTTTGAGCCATTTTCAGTGATGATGCTGTGGGGGACGCCGTAGCGGTGTACAACCCCGGATATGAAGTCTATCACTGATCCGAATTCGGCCGTTTTAACTGGTTTGGCTTCTATCCATTTGGTGAACTTGTCCACCATGACCAATAAGTATTTTTTCTTATGGCTTCCCCCTTTAAGAGGTCCGACAATATCCAGCACCCAGACCGTGAAGGGCCAAGTAGTGGGGATTGTTTGGAGAGCGGTAGGGGGCATATGACTCTGATTGGCAAAGAGCTGGAAACCGACGCAGTGTTGGACAAGGTCCTGTGCGTCTACTCGGGCTGTCGGCCAATAAAAGTATGTACGGAAGGCCTTGCTGACAAGTGCCTGAGCCGCGGCGTGGTGCCTGTCGAGTCCAGCATGGATTTTAGCCAAGAGCTACCGCCCTTCCTCTTCGGAGATGCATCTTTGGAGCACTCCGGTCGCACTTTTCTTATAGTGTTCTCCCTCATGGACTTTGTAGGCCTTTGAACACCACACAATACAACGTGCTTCATTTTGGTCCTCGGGGAGCTCCTGCCTATTTAAGTACGCCAGGAAAGGCTCGGTCCATGAGGCGATTATAGCCATGATTTCGTGGGCCGAAGGTGTTATTTCGGTGGCGGAGCCTCGGATTACGTCAGATGGTTCGGAGTCTGGGGCTGTGTTCGGATCCGGTCTAGTGTTGCCGGACTCCCCTTCCCATACCACGGATGGCTTGAACAACCTTTCCAGGAATATGTTAGGTGGGACAGGGTCGCGCTTAGCGCCAATGCGGGCGAGGATATCCACCGCTTGATTGTTTTCTCAAGCCACATGGTGGAATTCGAGCCCCTCGAACCGAGCTGACATTTTAAGGACGGTATTACGGTATGCCGCATTTTTGGATCCTTGGCATCAAAGTATCCGTTTATTTGTGATATTGCGAGGTTTGAATCCCTGCGCACTTCCAGGCGTTGAATGCCGATAGAGACTGCCATCCGAAGACCATGCAACAGAGCCTCGTATTTGGCTGCGTTATTGGAGTCTATGTATAATATTTGGAGTACGTATTGGACCGTGTCTCTGGTCGGGGAAGTCAGGAATACACCTCCCCACAATCCGGCCAGCATTTTAGAGCCATCGAAGTGCATGATCCATTTAGAGTATGCGCCGTACTCTTTAGGGAGTTTGGCTTCTGTCCATTCGGTGACGAAGTCAGCCAATACTTGCGACTTAATGGCCCGCCGCGGTCTGTATGTTATGTCGAACGGGAGGAGCTCGATGGCCCATTTAGCGATCCGTCCTGTAGCGTCGTGGTTGTTTATTATGTCATTGAGTGGTACTTCGGAGGCCACCGTAATCGAACACTCCTGGAAGTAGTGTTGTAGCTTCCGGGATGCCATGAAGACCGCGTATGCTATCTTTTGATAGTGTGAGTATCGGAATTTACATGGGGTGAGGACCGTGGACACGTAATATACCGGCTTTTGGAGCGGGAATATGTATCCGTCTGCTTCACGTTCGACGACGAGCACTGCGCTTACAACTTGATGTGTTGCAGCTATGTACAATAGCATAGGTTCGCCAATATTTGGCGCTGTTAGGACTGGATTACTGGCCAATAAGGTTTTTATTTCATCCAGTCCGGCCGCAGCTGCATCCGTCCACACGAAGTGTTCGGTGCGTTGAAGAAGGCGGTAAAGAGGTAGTGCCTTTTCTCCTAATCGGGAGATAAAGCGGCTTAGGGCAGCCACGCATCCAGCTAGTTTCTGGATATGCTTGAGGTCTGTTGGGTTAGCCAACTACGACAGAGCTCGGATTTTTGCCGGGTTTGCTTCAATTCCTCTATTGGAAACAATGAAGCCGAGCAATTTCCCGGAGGGTACGCCGAAAACACATTTTTCCAGGTTTAGCTTGATGTCGTATGTTCAGAGGTTATCAAAAGTAAGCCTCAAGTCATCTATTTGTGGTTTTATAACCACATCGTCCACATATGCCTCCACTCTTTTTCCGATTTGCTTTTCCAGGCATGTTTGAATCATGCGTTGATATGTTGCGCCGACATTTTTAAGCCCGAAAGGCATAGTGTTGAACCAGAAAGGACCATACGGCGTTATGAAGGCCGTTGCGGCTTGGTCGGACTGTGCCATCTTTATTTGATGGTATCCAGAGTATGCATCGAGGAAACACAGTGAGTCATGTCCTGCGGTGGCGTCGATGATTTGGTCGATGCGAGGGAGGGGGAAGGGATCCTTGGGGCAAGCCTTGTTGAGGTCTTTGAAATCGACGCATAGGCGCCAGGATTTGTCCTTCTTCGGTACCATTACCAGATTTGCCAGCCAATCCGGATGCTTGATATCTCTGATGAATCCGGCCTCAAGTAGCTTGGCTAGCTCTTCTCCCATGGCTTGCCGTTTAGGCTCTGAGAAGCGCCTAAGAGTCTCTTTGACTGGCTTGTATCCTTTCAGTATGTTGAGGCTGTGTTCGGCCAGTCTGCGTGGGATGTCCGACATGTCCGAAGGATGCCAGGCGAAAATGTCCCAATTCTCGCGTAGGAAGTCTCGTAGTGCGGCGTACATTGTGGGGCTCAACTGTGTCCCGATGGAAGCTGTCTTCGTGGGGTCCGTTGGATGGACCTGAAATTTGACTATCTCGTCTGCAAGTTTGAATGAGGTGGACTTGGGTCATTTGTCGAGTATCACGTCGTCCCTGTCCACTGTGGTGTGCAGCATTGTTAATTCTTCGGCCGCTAGGGCTTCGGATAATGCTTCCAGGGCTAGTGCTGCAGTTTTATTTTCGGCGCGGAGTGCGACGTCTGGATCACTAGCTAGAGTGATGATTCCATTGGGCACGGGCATTTTGAGCTTCATGTACTCGTAATGGGTATAGCTTGAAAGCTTGTGAATGTGTTCCACCCTAAAAGGGTGTGGTATCCGCTGCTGAAAGAGGCCACTTGGAATGTGATTTCGTCGGACCTGTAATCCTCCGGAGTGCCGAATACCACATCGAGTGTGATTTCACCGTGCCTCCTGACTAGGGATGATTCCCCTGAAGGTTGTGCCGCTTTGCTCAATGCGACTTTTATCAATTTCCATCTTGTTGAGTGTTTCTTCATAGATCAAGTTTAATCCACTTCCGCCGTCCATGAGTACTTTAGTGAGCCGAAAGCCGTCCATGATTGGGCTAAGGACCAAAGCGGCTGGTGCCCGGACTATCTGGAATTGAGGTTAGTCACTGGCACTGAAGGTTATAGCAGTGTCGTTCCACGGATTTATTTTTGCCACGTGGCAGATTTCAGCAAAATTTCGATGAGCTCGCTTGCGCCTATTATTTGAGGCGAAAGTCTCGAAGACTGTCAGTGCCGCATTGCTATCTTCGGCGGGGTGTTGCTCTTTGTGGCTTACCAGAAGATCCTCGCTGCTTTTTGCCACCTGCCGGAGTATCCAACATGCTCTAAGGCTGTGCGTTGGCTTAGTATCCGGTGTGCTGTGAATTTTACATGACCCATTGAGCCATTCTTACAATACGGTTCCATGCCTTGGAGTGGGCTTTGGTTTTTTGGGAATTGGATTGGGTAACTTACGAGAGTTTGGCCTTTTAGTTCGGACAAAGGATTTAGTGAGAGCTGGATTATCCCAGAAGTCTGTTTGGGTTGTCCAGGTGCTCTCCATCACATATTACTTCTGTACTATGGCTGCTAAGTCGGCAAAGCGTATTATGTCACGACGACTTATAGCATTAAGGACCCCTTTGTTCGTGCAGTTTTTGCAGAAAAGTGAGATTGTGTCTTCCTCACGACAGTCCTTAATCCTGTTTAGCACAAGGAGGAATCTGGCCCAGTAGCGATGCACTGTCTCTTGGGGCCCTTGTCTAATATGGGAGAGACAGTTTAAGTCTGGGTGGGTGGGTGTAGCTGAATCTGGATTCCGATCCGATCTAACGCCCAGAGGCAGAGGAGCTTCCGGGCTTGACAGCTCGGGATCTGGGGTGCCGCCTGATTTTTCTGGCCCGATACCCGATTCTAAGTCCGGGGTCTGGGTCATGTCCTCCCATGAGCGGGTATCCGACTCAGAGAGCTCGGTAATCCGGACATAATTTGTCCTCAAAGTAGAGGGACAATCCATGTGTGGCTCTTCCACTACCGCTATCTCGTGGGTGACTGGTGGGGTTTTAATATCCCTCTGGTTGGGTTTAAGCCCGATCTGATCATAGTCTATAGCGACTCCCAAAGCAGCGATGAGATCCAAGAGCTCATTGAGGGAGGAGAGCTCCATTGGATTCATCTGTTCGGCAAGTTCCAAATTTATGTGGAGGCTGTTTTTGATGACCTGAGAGGTCATCATCGGCGTGGAAGCCGATCGGGCGGCCATGACGAAGCCGCCTAGTCGGAGAGTTTGGCCTACCACCAGCGCTCCCCCAGAGGTGATGTTGTCCTTGACAACGAGACGGGCCATCAAGCCTTGCGGCCACGACACAGAGGAACTCTCAATGAAAGCACCAATGTCGGTGTCAAAACTGGCGGATCTCGGGTAGGGGGTCCCGATCTGTGCGTCTAAGGCTAATGGTAACAGGAGGCAAGGGACAAAATGTTTTACCCAGGTTCGGGCCCTCTCGATGGAGGTAAAACCCTACTTCCTGCTTGATTGATATTGATGATATGAATGTTACAAGAGTTGATCTACCACGAGATCGTAGAGGCTAAACACTAGAAGCTAGCCTATGATGATTATGATTGTGTCTCTAAGGACTAAACCCTCCGGTTTATATAGACACCGGAGGGGGCTAGGGTTTACACGGAGTCGGTTACAAAGAAGGAAATCTATCATCCGGAACGCCAAGCTTGTCTTCCACGCAAAGGAGAGTCCCACCCGGACATGGGACGAAGTCTTGAGTCTTGTATCTTCACGCTCCAATACTCCGGCCAAAGTATATAGTCCGGCTGTCTGGATACCCCCTAACCCAGGACTCCCTCAGTGGGGGCGCGTTTGGTTCGGATCCCGGTGGATCTCATCCCACCTGGACGGATCTGACCAGACCCGAACTCCGGTGAGGGTGGCACGGGGAGGAGGCCGGCGACGGGCGGCACGACGACGAGGAGGCGGCGACCGATGAGGCGCATGGTGGCGGCGGAGCACGGAGCAGCGCTGGGCGGTGGCCGGGCGGGCGACGGCGTAGGCGAGGCGCTGGGCGAGGACGCTGCCTCGGCGAGGCCGGCGGCGGCGGAGGAAATCCCGCGCGGGTCGGCGATTACAGTGGAGGAGCGGCGACGCATGGGCGCAGCCGAGGAGACAGACGGCGGCAGGGCGCTGGCTCAGACGGGCCCTCCACAGGCTCTGCGGGCATGCGTGGCGGTGGGCGGCAGAGCACCACGTGGCGGCGGCGGGATTTGTCCTGTGGCGCCCGGACATGTCGGGCGGCGCGGAGGGACCTAGGCTAGGGTTTGGACAAAAAATTCGCGGGAGAGGGAAAATTTATAGGTAGAGGGAGCTAGGAGAGTCCAAATGAGGTGCGGTTTTTGCCCACACGATCACGATCCAACGACCGAGAGCATGGAGGCGGTTTGATTGGGCTCATGGGCTATGGTGAAGAGGGGCTAGGCTGCAAAGAGAGAGGGGTTTCGGGCTACGCGGTTAACCGTTGGGTCATCAAACGACCTCCAAATGGAACGGAATTTGACGGGCGGTCTACCGGTGATATACCAAGGCCACTCGGCAAATCGCGGTCCATTCTGAGAACATTTTTATCCAGCTCACGAAACAAGGTTTGAGAGGGGCGACGGGTGCGTGCGAGTGTGTCTGTGCTCGGAACGGACAACGGAGAGAACCGGCGGAACCCGAACGGATGCAAGTTTTGAAAAACATGATGATGCAATGCATGATGATGACATGGCAAAGTGCAACACGCAAGCAAATGACATGGCAACGGCGACGAATAACTGGAAGACACCTGGCGCATCGGATCCGGGGCGTTACAGAGGTCAAGCTTGTCCCCTGTTCCTTGTCCACTGGCTCGACTGCCTGTCTTGCTAGTCTTGTATCTTGTTGCCCACAGCCCCGCCAAGCCCTGCCGCACGTGCGGCTACGACTGCCCATGCACAAGTAAAGGGTACAGAAGACCCCATACTTTTGTACACCGACAGGGGCCCCCAGGCCTGGGCCACACATAAGCGCAAACCATAGTTGGGCCAGGCCCAAAGCAGTGCGTGGGAGTGCGTGGCAGAGATTTACCGTTGTAAATTTCTCGTTAGTTGCGCTTCCCCACGATCCGCGTTGAGCGCGTGATGTGGGGGTCGTGCGTGGAACGGCCGCAGCACGCCTGCGTCACCTCATAGTGAATAATAAAGAGGTGGCCCCTGCCTTCCCCGTAAAAAGAGGAATCTGCAGGGGCTCTGCTCATTTACCCTCTGCGCCCTTCCCAATTTAGGAACCATTGTTCCCCTCTTCTTCCTCGAGCGCAAACCAGAGTTCTCGCCCCTGCTCACCGCCGTCGCGCTTCCATTGCTTCTTGATCCCTCGCCCCTTCTCAACTGCCATGGCGCCCAAGGCAAGCAAAGGCAAGGGAGCGGCCAAGGCCGCCGAGGGGAAGGAGGTGCCGGAGAGCGAGTTGGTGAAGCTGCGGTAGAAGCATGCCCTCTTCGTCTCGACGATCGATGCGCTCACCCTCATGGGGAATTTCAAGTGCCCGTGGGGGAGAGAGACGGTAGGGCATCCTGCCACGGTCATCATCCCCACTCCCTTCGCCAAGCCAGGTCCAGAAAAATACCCTTTATTCGTTGATTACTTCTCCTGCGGGCTCTGCCCCCTTTCTCCGACTTCTTCAACGACACCATGCACACCCACGGCTTTCATATTCTGTATTTTACGCCGAATGTCGTGGCGTGCATGGCCTTCTTTGCCCACCTCTACGAGGGTTTCGCTGGGGTGCATCCCAACATGGCGCTCTTCTGCCACTATTTCGTCCCTCGCATCCAGGCAGGGGGCGCCATCTCCGGTTGCGTCACTTGAATCCCAAGGGCCTTGAGAAAGGGCACATACCCAAAGGTTTCCATGAAGGATAAGTGGGACAAATGGCGAGGCCGGTGGTGTTGGATCGAGGAGAAGGATCCGCAAGAGTTCTGCTAGGTCCATCGGAGGCCGTCGGCCCATGGCAGTGACTGGGGCAAGCTTGACACCGACGACGAGAAGCTCACAATCGCCACCACCAGGATCCATCACTTCACCTTTGTTGGGCTTACGCTCAAGATGATCGGGGCCGATTACATCCGCCGTCGTATTGCTCCTCTGCACAACAAGGGCAGGCCGGCCTGGGACTTCAAGAATGCGGCCGACATCATGAGGATCTGCCCCGGCCTAAATTATAACTTTACGGTGATATAGCCTGTGCATGTCTGCCAAAGGCTTTTTTAGCTCAAGGTTGACAAGACCGACAAGGCCGAGAAGTCCGGCAAGGCCGCCAAGACCGGCAAGGTGGAAAATCCATTCAAGTTGCCAGTGGGGGTGGTCCCGTTGAGCAACAACTCTTGCTTGAGCGCCAACATCGCCATGATGCCGGCGTTCAACGTGCACGGCCTCGACTCAACCTGGGTCGAGCCAGAAGCAGAGACAGTGCAGAAGTTCTTTGACAACTTGTCAGAGACGTATGTCTGCACCGTGCCGTAGCTCATCCGCCCCACCACTGAGGAAGAGATGGAGTACATTGCCACCAGGGTGGAGGAGGCGGCACTTGTTGAGGAGTCCGGCAGCCTTGGCGGCATGGAGGACGAGGCCGAGGAGGCCGAAGAGGAGAAGAAGTTTGCTGAATGGTCGGGGTCTGCCAGGGAGCCCAGTGGCACCAGTGTCGGGGCTCCTCTTATCGAAGAAACGACCGAGGAGGCGGCTGAGGAAGCGTCTAAGGAAGCGTCCGAGGCGGACGAGCCTTCAGCCCCAAAGAAGCGTGTCCTGCGGCAGGCTGGCTTTGGCGAGCCAGTCTGGCCCGGCAAGGCCATGCAGCGGCAAGGGGCTTAGGCACAACCCATGCGCCAGACGAGGCACGCGGCCGCAGAAGCAGTGAAGGAAGCTGCGATGCTGAAGAAAGATGCGGCCATTGCCTCCTCCTCGACCAAGCGTGCCGCCGCCTCCTCCTCAACCAAGCGGCCAAGGACCCTGTCTCCTCCTCCTCCCTTTGCGGACACCATCCCGGTGGCTGATTTTCACCTTGGGTCCTTTAGCCCAAAGAAGAAGAGAAAGCCAGAAGAGGAAGACGAGTAAGCACCTCGCCTCCCCCATTCATTTCCTGATCCTTTATCTAGATCATTTTTCTTGACTTGATCTTGTCTTCACAGTGACACAGAGATGCTGGCTTAGCGGGTGGCGAAGAGAGCCAGGGCTTCGACAGGCGACGTGCCCCCGGCAAGCACTCCATGTGCGCCGAGGATGATCATGATCAGCCCGGATACTAGCCCTCAATGCAGCCCCCACTCCAGCCCCCAGCGCAAGTCTGTTACTTATTTTCCGCTGGCGAGCGTTGGAGTGTGGATTTTATATGCTGATCTTGCCGGGTTTGCAGGAGGAGAGCGGCAACAGGAGGAGCCGCTGAGGGCCACACCCGAGACGCCGCCCCCGTTGACCACGCCACCTAGAGGGGTGTCCCCTGCAAGGACATCCGCTGACAAGCCCACGCGCATGGAGGAAGAGGTGGTGGGCACAGGCGTTGGCGGCTCTGCTTCGGCAACGAACATTGTCGGGGAGGGAACCACTTCTTCTCCGCTCGTCATAGGTAAGCTGTTTGCCCCCGTCCTTGCCATCTTTGCCATGAAATTCCCTTCCTTTTCTCTGAACTTTGATTTTGGCTCCGCCCCATTTTCCTTTTTGGTCTCCAGACCCTCCCTCAACGGCCCAGATGGACGTTGACACTGTCATCAAGGAGATTGCCCAGGACGCCGAGCTGAGGCCACCAAAAATATTGTCGAGGAGGCTGCCAAGGGATCTGCCGGGGAGGCCGGAAAGGCTGCTGCTGAGAGGCCGCCAAGGGGCTTGTCGGGGAGGCCGGCAAGGCCGTCGCTGAGGAGGCCGCCAAGGAGCCTGCTGGGGAGGAGGTGGTCGATGACCAACTGTCTTCCTCTTCAGCCCCCACCCCGAGCAAGTACTTGAAGGTGGGCAACATTCTGTTCGTCAGCCTCCTAGGGGTGGCAAGCACCGGAGCACCAGCCGAAGGGGAGGTTTTCGACGACGAAGTTCTCACCGCTGCTGGGCTCCAGGTTGTTAATGAACTGAGCACCAGCAGTAGTGGCTCCAAGGAAGACTAGCTCCTCCAGGCCATGAGTGACAACTTTCAGAAGCTCCAAGCGCTCTACCGTACACGCAAGGATAAGGCAGACTCCAGGATGGCTGCCGTGTACAAGGTACAAGCAGACTTTCAGGAGCGCTTCGCTCAAATGCAAGTCTGGTTCAATGAGGCCCAACAGGATCTGAAGGACACCCAAGACCAGCTGGGCGAGCGCCATCGAGAGCTCCTCCTGAAGCAGGCTGACTTTAAGAAGGCCCAAGAGGGGCGAGGGCATAGGCCGCCAAGGACGAAGCTGATCAGACACAACATCGCATCCTGCTTGACGCCCAAGAAGAGGACTTGGTTGCCCGTGAAGCGGTGCTTGCTGCCAAGCTTCGCTTCAAGGATGAGGAGGTTGAAAAGCTTGTCGTGCAGCAGACCCAGGAGCTGAAGCAGGAGCACAAAGAAGCACTTGATGGTTTGGCCCTGGACCATGCCAGAAAGCTGAAAGAGGCTGTTGACGGGGCTGAGGCCACTGAGGCCGCCAAGAATGAGCTGGCCGTCAAGGTGGAGAAACTGGAGCTGGAGCTGGAGGAGTTGAGAAAGAAGATCTTGAAGCTGAAGAAGGACAGTGACATGACTGCCCACACCTTGGCGAAATTGCAGGTCACCATCTCCGACAAGACCAAGCCGCTCTCCGAGGCCAACAACTCCATCGCTGATCTGAAGCTGAAGCTGGAGACCTTGAAGAGGACGTTCTCGGAGACCAGGGACCGCGAAAAGACCCTGATCAAAGATCTCGCAAACGAGAGAAAGCTACTGCAGAACGTTGCCGCCTCCCACAACGACCTTGTGGACGGCTCAAAGCTCTGGACCAGCCACCTTGTCGACGTGGCGGAGAGGCTCACCATGCATCTAGCCATCATGGGCATGCCGAGCTTCAGGTTCTCCCATGAGGTGAATGTGACCAATAGTGCCAGGTTGACCCTATTCTTGGAGCGTGTCCTCAACGCCCAGAAGATACTCCACTCCAACATGGCCACTTATCTGGCCAATGAGGCCCGGAAGCTTTGCCAGGGAGCCTTAATCAAGGTGCTCACCAAGGTGGCATACTGGAACCCCAACATGGACTTCGCCAATGCGCTTGATAGCTTGCCAGAGGATGCAGACCTCAAGGCACTTGAGGAGCGTATTGAGCCCATCATCAGCTGCGTTGATGGAGTCAAGAGGTTGGAGGGCGAGCACCGGGATTAGCTGCTCCATTTCTTGTTGCCACTGCGAGTTCGTACCGAAGACAACTTTATCTTAAGTTAGAACCGCAACAACTTTTGATGTGATATAACTTGCTGTGCTTTGAACCGAATGCATGTTATCTTCCTGTTTGATTTCTCTTTGTATGTACTACACCCTACGCTTAGTTGGGTAGGCTTGCCGGCGTGTTAACCCTTCCATGGGCGCTTTGAGGAACGGATCCTTAGCAGCCTGCTTGGGGGTGTCGCTGCCAGGCAAGACACCTTGCCGTTCTTGGCGCAACCACTTGAGCTATTGAGCGGACTCAAAACATAACAAGGGCACTGCCAATAGTGGCATGGTTCCTTCGCGTGCAGGTTTTCCATACAAGAACCAAAACCATTCGAGGAAAATAGCCTTACAAAAAAGGAATATCACTCAAAGTTTTAGCGTGACTTCGCTTTTTGTTGTTGCGCGGATCGTCGTTGCGGCCGCAAACGACACCGCTCGCCTGGCAGCTGGTACCAGGACGACATAGATGGTCTTGACCTCCACTGCCATTAGTGTCTGCCACATTGCCTGCTCGCGCTGGCATGGGTAGACCGGCCCCAGATGAACCGACCGCCGCTATCGTCTTCTTCTTCGGAGCCATGGCGATGAAGAAACTGCTGCACTAACTACTAGACCAGATTTTCACAGATTCGACCCCCTACGTGGCGCGCCAAAGATGTCGGGGAAACGAACACCTATGGGATCGCGAGGATCCCTTCTACAGTTGGCGGGGAGAGAGTTGTGCAAAGAGCAGGTCTAGTGATCAGCGCGAGGGGTTTTTACCCAGGTTCGGTCCGCAACGGTGCGTAAAACCCTAGTCCTTCTTGAGTGTATATCTTGTGTTCTTGAGTTCTTGAACTAGCTGCGGTGCATGCCCAGTCCAGAAAGTTCAAATCCTTTCTCAGTATGCCTCGGGCCCTCCTTTTATATGTCAAAGGGGTCGCCACAGCGGCACACAAGAGGTGGAAAGTATCTACAATGTACAAGTTTATCTATGACATCATAGGACAAACACATTTATTGAGCTGCCTACGTGCCCCTTTGCTTTATCGGGGACGGTAAGAGAATTCGTCCCGTCCGTTGCCACATCTTCTTACCTTGACACGCGTCCAGGCTGAAGATGCATGCGGTGCCATGCTGGCTAGCTAGCTACTGTGCTGGCACGGTGGTAAAGCTTCCACGAAGATCTGCATGCCACCACGTAGGTGCTTGCTTAGTTGTCCTAGAACCTTCATGCTGCCACGCAAGCGTCTGCCTAGTTGGTAAGTTGGCCGTCATGCTGGAGTGGTAGTGGTGCAGCGAAACCTTGTCAGGTGCGGGCCTGGTCATGGCCCCGCAATTGTCCCCAGCAAGGGTCTTGCCGGGGGCTCGCAGTCGTCCCCGGCAAGGGCCTTGCCGGGGGTCTTTTGCCTTCTGGTCTTCACGTAGACGTGCAGTCTATTAGTCTTCACAAAGGTCTACATGCTACTACGCATGCGTCCCTGGGTCTTGGCCTTGATGTTGTCGATGGTGTCAAAGCTCTCAGCCTCAAGGGTAATGATCTTGCTGGTGCTTCGCAGGCTGCCCCGGCAAGGGCCTTGCCGGCGGTATGCAAGCCGCCCCGGCAAGGGTGTTGCCTGGGGAGGTCCAGCTTGTCCCGTGTTCCTTGTTCACTGGCTCGAATGCCTGTCTTGCTAGTCTTGTATCTTGTTGCCCACCGCTGCGCTAAGCCACGCCAAGAGTGCGACTCTGTTGCCGATGCACAAGTAAGGAGTGCAGAGAGCCCATACTTACATACTCTTCTGAGGATCTCACGGGTACAGAAGGTTGCGGCGGTGGAAAAGTGGTTTGCTGGCTCTCCTAGATGTTTTCAGGGTATAAGAGTATATATAGGCGAAGGAACTAGGTCAGGGGAGCTACAAGGGGCCCACGAGGTAGTGGGGTGCGCCCTACCCCCCTCGGCGTGCCCTCCTACCTCGTGGTCGCCTTGCTGCATCTCCGACTTCATCTCTAAGTCTCCTGGTTTGTTTTCGGTCCAAGAAAGATCATCGCGAAGGTTTCATTCCGTCTGAACTCCGTTTGGTATTCCTTTTCTGTGAAACTCTAAAATGAAAAAAAACAGAAGCTGGCAATGGGCCCTTGCTTAATAGGTTAGTCCCAAAAATAATATAAAACAGCATATAAATGCCTATTAAACATCCAAAACAGATAATATAGTAGCATGGAGCAATCAAAAATTATAGATACGTTGGAGACTTATCAGGGCGCCGCACACGGCTTGGAACAATTGATGTGTGTTGTAGGGGAGCCCCCCGTATATAAAGGAGGGAGGGAGAGGAGGCCGGCCCTAGGCACGCCCCAAGTAGGAGGAGTCCTACTTGGGGTCCTAGTTGGATTTGCCCCCTTCCTTTTACCGGAGGGGGAAAGGGGAAAGGAGAGAGACGGGGAGAAGGAAAGGGGGGTGCGTCACCCCTTTGTGGGCTGGTGTGCCTCCCTCCTACGGCCCATATGGCCCATATCTTTCCCCGTGGGGGTTTTGGTAACCCCTGCAGTACTCCGATATGTATCCCATACGTTCCGGAACACTTCCGGTGTCCGAATACTACCTTCCAATATATCAATCTTTACCTCTCAACCATTTCGCTCGTCACCATGTCCATGATCTCATCCGGGACTCCGAACAACCTTCGGTCACCAAAATACATAACTCATATAATACAAATCGTCATCGAACGTTAAGCGTGCGGACCCTACGGGTTCGAGAACTATGTAGACATGATCGAGACACTGATACGTCCATTTTGCATCATGCTTTTGTATCAATATTTATTGCATTATGGGCTGTTATTACACGTTATACCACAATACTTATGCCTTTTGTCTCTTATTTTATAAGGTTTACATGAAGAGGGAGAATGCCTGCAGCTGGAATTCTGGATTGGAAAAGGAGTAAATATTTGAGAACTATTCTGCACAACTCCAAAAGTCCTGGAACTTCACGGAGATGAGTTTTGGAATATATAAAACATATTGGGCGAATAAAGAACCAGAGGGGGGCCACCAGCCAGCCACGAGGGTGGAGGGCGCGCCGTACCCCCCTGGGCGCGCCCCTACCTCGTGGGCCCCCTGGCAGGCCCCCGACAGCCATCTTCTGCTATATGATGTCTTTTGCCTTGGAAAAAATCATTGAGAAGCTTACAGGATGAAACGCCACCGTCTCGAGGCGGAACCTGGGCCGGACCAATCTAGGGCTCCGACAAAGCTGTTCTGCCGGGGAAACATCCCTCCGGGAGGGGGAAATCATCGCCATCGTCATCACCATCGATCCTCTCATCGAGAGGGGCTCAATCTCCATAAAAATCTTCACCAGCACCATCTCCTCTCAAACCCTAGTTCATCTCCTGTATCCGATCTTTGTCTCAAAACCTCAGATTGGATCGTAATTTGTTTACTGTACTTTTCTTGTCGGTACCAAATCATTGTGGCTAGTTGAAAGCAAACATTGATTGCCCAGTAGCTTTGTCCGGTTTGCACCTTCAGATCCGCCATGGCACGGGCACTATACTCGCAAAGCTTATGGTTTCCCCCTTTATATTCACTACCATCATCGTAGGTGCTTCGTGTCATGCTAGCACTGCTCCTCAAGACCTCAACCCAAAGCTTACGTGTTGAAATACGAATATGATATGATGCTCATATCACTAAAATAGAGAACGTTTAATTGGTCACCTAATGTTCCTATATTCATTTCGAAAAGCATGTGCGCCACCCACTGGTCCAGCTAGTTCCACTTTCCTGATTTTACTCTTGATGCTTAGGGTTTCCCCCTTTTATATACTCTACTATGATCTACGTAGGTGCTTTCTGTCGTACTAGCATTACTCCACCCTTCAAGCTAAACAACACAACATTCAAAATTCCAAAGCTTAGTTGTTCAAATATGATTGTGATATGATACTGATATTAGTTAGCAGACACATTTAATTGGTTAGCTAAAGTCCCACTTGAGTTTCCAAATGCATGTCGCGACATATAGAGAGACAGCAGAATTGCATTTCTTTGTCACTTATTGACTGTACTTTCTTATCCATACCAAATCTTAGTTGTTATTTCAAAGCAAACATCGGTTGCTAACTACCCTTTGCGCGGTTTGCAGCTTCAGATCTGCCATCCCACTGCCACAGTCAACACTATACTCATCATGCTTACGGTTTCCCCATTTTATGATGACCACGATCAGCCTACGTGGTTTGTGTCGTAATAGCACTGCTCCACCCATCGAGCTAAGCAACCTTAGTTGTACAAATTCAAATATGATATTATGATGATATTAGTAAAACTAAGAGATGTTTAATTGGTCAGCTAAATGTTCCTACTTTAGTTTCGAAATGCATGTGAGCCACATATGGAGAGACCGGAAGGAATAGTATTACTCTATGCGCTCTGGTTCATCATGGGTGGACAACCGACATTGTATTGAAAGACTTGTAATATCTTAAATCTGCTTGCTCTTCTCCTCTTCTTTAAGATGATCCTCTTCTCTTGCGGTCGACTGGTCAAGTCAAGTTGTTCTCCCTTAGTATATTTTGAATCTGTCAGGTCAGGTCGACTTGTTCTTCTTTACTATATGTTGAAGCTGTCATCTGCGATGTGTCCTCACTTCTGGAGCTCTCATATTTTGAGTAGTAGGCCACATTATATTAATGCACACACCAAATTACAGCATGCATGGCATCTCTTAAAAGAATTGCAGAGATAACACAAAGTGTCGGATTACGGGTTCCGCAAACCCTTGAGAGGTTTGAACTCTAGGGTGCGTGCGGAGATCTTGACATACCCAGCCTGCCTACTCTCGATCCTCCTAAGCCTAGCGTGACAAGCTCAAAGAGACAAAGAGACACAACAATTTATCCTAGTTCGGGCCACCTTGCGGTGTAATACCCTACTCCAGCGTTTTGGTGGATTGCCTTAGAAGGCTGAGGATGAACTAGTACAGTTGAGGAACTGGCCTCGGGGGGTGAGTTGTTCTTGAGCTCAAGGGAGCTGGTGGGGTGTGAGCTAGTTTGGCTTGTCCTGCCTCTATGGTGGTGGCTAGTCCTATTTATAGTGGCCTTGGTCCTCTTCCCAAATGTTGGCGGGAAGGGGTCCCACAACGGCCTGATTTGAAAGGGGACAAGTAGTACAGCTTATCCTGATAAAAGTAGTCTTCGCCTGCGAAAAGCCTCTGGTCGTGACGCTGCGGTGGGCTCGTCGATGACCTCCATCCTGCTGTCTTGGCGGTCTTGGTCTCGTTGCACTAGAATGAAAACCTTTGGCTGATTCCTCGGGACTCCGCGCCTATGTCTTGCCCCTTTGCACCAAAGAGGAAACTTGCACTCTGCGCCGCCCGCCTGGCCTTGGTCATCATGGCTCACGTCAGCTGAGCCTCGTGAGGTAAACCTTGCATAGAACACTTCACCCCTTGGGAGCCAGCCTGAGGAGGCCGATCCCCTCGGGGGTCTTAGCATCGTCCGCCTCGCGAGGCTTGGACACTCGCGAGGGTCTTGAGTTGTTGATGTTGTAGCTGGGCCATACCAGGCCATTGATGGAGCCACGTGGTGGGCTGCAGGCAGACAGGGCTGGATACCCCCATATCCAGGATGCCGATAGTAGCCCCCGGGCCCAAGGCGCACTTGGACTTGGCTTCCAGGCAAAGCCAAAGGGCAAGTGCGGAGCGCCGCGGGTCCTAACCACATGCGGCCTCGATGACGTGTGGTGATTGATGGGACGTGGGCGAATCCACTTCCCCATGCTGCCTCGGCAACCGTTCGACTTGACGGGACGATGCGGCATGCAGAGGATCATGATGGCACGAGGTTGTGGAGGCTGGCGGTTGGCCTCCCTTGGCTATAAATGCGAGGGAGGGGTAGAGCCCCTTGCTCATCTCTCCTTCGTCTTGCTTTTGCCTGCTTATTCTCTTCTCCACCTTGTGCCCATGGCGTCGCTGAGGAGGTTTTCAGCGGCCGAGAAGGGGAAGGCTTCCAAGGAGGGGCCCACTGCTCCGCCTCCCAAGAGTGGTCGCGGTCGCCCCTACGGCTCCCATGGCGGCCCCTAGGGGGCGCGGGCGCGCATACCCCAGAGTGGGCAGTCCTCTTAGTGCCCGTAATGGCACCTCTTCTCGCGACAGGGTCCACTGGCTTCGGAGCAGCCCCCATGACGAAGGGAGGCGTGCCGTGATCGTGCGCCCGCCTCGACCGCGCTTCTCTTTGCTGGGCGTGCTCCCTGAATTCATGGTGTGGTCGGAGAGCCTGGTCAGCACCTCACTCTGGCTTTCGCGTTTCTTCTCCAGCGAACTTCCTTCCTCGATGCTTGATGGTCTCTGGCTGCAGGCCGACGGTTGCTGCAGCAGAGCTTCGTGGGTTGGTGCCGAGGTCGCCGCCTCCGGCAATGTGGTCCTAACCCGTGGCTGGAAAATTTTTGCCCGCGCGCATCGCCTGGGCGGAAGGTGTACCCTCCACTTCAAGTACGACGGCCTTGTGACCCTCTATGTGAGGGTGTTCAGGGAGGACGGCCGCCGCGTGGGGTGCTGCCCGGAGGATGGCAGCAACGACGATGGTGGTGAAGGCGAGCTTGGTCTTGGCGACGCAGGCTCCTCCTACCATGACGGCAGCTCTTCCTCGGATGAGAGCTCGAGCAGTGGCGGCTACAACCAGCCTCCACATCCTCATGCTCGGGTCGAGGACATCGGTGGTTCATCCCGCTGCGGCACTCCAGTGAAGCTGGAGAGGAGCCCGGTGTGAGGCTGGGGGCCGGCGAACTTGGACTCAAGGCCGGCAACCCCAGGCCCCCTATGGGAGAACTGGTGGAGCGCCGGGCCACCTTGAGCCGCTTCTTGAGGATGCGGTGCTGGTGCCGAACTCGTACGCCTTCGGCCCCTATTTATTTAGCCTTTCCTTTCTCATGTAATTCGAAAAAAAAGATGTACCCTGCGGGGGCATGCAATGAACTATGGTGGTTATGCCTTTTATGCTACACTTGCTATCTTGATGCTGTGTTGTAACGTTTGCGATCTGAGTAAGCTAAGGTAGGAAAACTAAGCTTGGTATCTGCATAGTAGTTTTTCGCCTCGCGAAAACCTGGCCTTAGGTACTGGACCGGGTCCTCTTTCCCGTGGAGCCATGGGTGCAGACCTCGGAAGACGCCTTGCGATCTCAGGAGCTACTGCAGGGCTGCCTTCGAAGGAAGAGAAAAACTGAGGAGTGGCTCACTCCCCCTTATGGAACCCTCTGCCATAGATTAGCTCGGACTTAATGCACCGCGTCGCGCTGCCCGGGGGGCACGGATATGAGGGGTGATGGTGTCCGTGAGCTTGATTGAGGTCTCCTCGCGGGGATGAAGCCAAAGCTCCAGGGTTCGGCACGGAGTGTGCATGTGAGGGCGGGCCCAAGGCGCACACACTTACCTAGCCCCACGTGCGAGGCACGCGAGAGGGAGTGACAGGCGACTGCCACCTCTCTCATGCCCTCATGCTAAAAATGGTTCAGGAGAAGGAAACAGCTTGAGGAACTAGGGTTCAAAAATATCAAATCCATTGAAAGGTCACTAAAAAACTGCAAGTAACTTTGGAAATCAATGAACAGCCGCGTCCGACACCTAATCTAGTCTTCTCACCAGCGCGAAGCTAAGTACTGCCACTAAGACGTGGGAGGGAGCCCCCATGAGGCCCTAGGGCAAGTCTCAGGAGACTCTGGGCCGTGTACAACCCCACTCATTATTACGTGAGAGTGTCACGAGCGAAGACCTTCATAGGACGGAGCCTTGCTTCACAGGCCGGAGCCTTTCTTCAGGGGTAGAACTTCCGGAGGTGCTGGATGGTCCAGGCGTTCTGGATGGGGACCTCGTCCTATGTCTCGAGGCACGCAGCGCCCGACATGGAGACACGGGCAATCCTAAACGGGCACTCCCACATGGGAGAGAGCTTGTGCAGCCCCTCCCTGGAGAGCACCCGTCTCAGGACAATCTCGCCTACCTCTAATGTCCTGGAGCGGACGCTGCGGCAGTGGTTCCGCCGCAGCGCCTGCTGGTACCTCGCCGCCCGGAGCGAGGCTTGACGGTGGTGTTCCTCCCCCAGCATGAGATCCATCCCCCGCGTGGCGTCCTGGCGCGCCTCGTCGAACGCAGGACCCACATGGAGTGATGCTTGACCTCGTGAGGGAGAACCGCTTCTGCTCCGTAGACGAGGAAGAACATCGTCTCTCCCGTTGGCTTGGTCGTGGTGGTGCGGATGGACCACAACATGGACTGCAGGTCATCGAGCCAGCCCCTGCCGCAGGCCTCAAGCTTCTTCTTGAAGGTCCTGGTCTTGAGGCCCCTCAGGACTTCTGCATTGGCCCGCTCGGCCTGGCCGTTGCTCCATGGGTGTGCCACTGAGGCATAGGATATTTGCGTTCCAAGGTTAGCACAATATGGTTTGAAAAGGTTGCCAGTGAACTGCGAGCCATTGTGAGTGATGATACGGTTGGGGACCCCAAAGCGGCTCACGATTCCCTTAATGAACTTGACGGCCGATCCGGCTGGAATAGTGCACATGGCTCCTACCTCTGCCCACTTGGTGAACTTGTCGATGGCGACGTAAAGGTACCGGTAGCCCCCTGGCGCTCGAGGGAACAGCCCCAGGATGTCCAGCCCCCAGACCGTAAACAGCCATGTGAGCGGGATTGTCTGGAGGCCCTGCGCGGGATGGTGGATTTGCTTGGCATGAAACTGGCATGCTTCACAAGAGCACACCAGCTCTGCGGCGTCGTTGAGTGCGGTGGGCCAGTAGAAGCCGCTGCGGAACGCCTCGCCCACCAGATAGCAGCTTGAGCCCCTGTTCCCTGGAGATGCACCGCAACGAAATGTCATTGGGCCTCTTGCGATATAACTCACCATCCTGGATGCAGTACGTAGTAGCTTGATGGGCCAGGCGCTCGGCGTCCTCCTCCTTCTCTGGCAAGGTCCCTTGAAGCAAGTATGCCTTGAACTCTTCGGTCCAGCACCCCTCCTGAGGCTCGAGCGCAAGCAGCAGGCGGGCCCCTGAGGGGTGGCCACAGGCTGGGGTGCCCGTCTCAGGTGCTTGAGGCAAGTCCTCCTGAGGTGGTGCTGGAGTCGTGGCGTGGGGAGCCACGGACGGCTTGAAGAGCCGCTCCTCAAACACCCCCAACTCCCCAGGGAGCCTGCGAGAGGCTCTCTTGGCGATGTCGTCTGCTTCCTTGTTCCTTCCGCGCAGCACATGCTGCTTCCATGTGCTCGTCCTTAGGCGTGTACTCCTTGGTTGATAAGTTGACGAGGACCTGAGAATCGCCCTTGATGGTGAGGTCCTTCACCCCTAGCTCGGCCGCGGCCCTGAGTCCGGCAAACAGGCCTTCGAATTCTGCATTGTTGTTGGAGACCTTCTCTCCCTGCTAGAAGCAGAGCTGTACTGCGTACTAGAGCTTGTCCTTGGTGAGTGAGATGAGGACGACCCCTACTCCTGCGCCTTGTCGTGCAAATGCCCCATCAAAGTACATGATCCATCCATCCGGCTCCTCATCTCCTAGCAGGAGGGAGCGGTCCTCGCTTACTCTGCGGTCGGGAGTGTCAGTCCACTCGGCCACGAAGTCCATGAGGGCTGCACCCTTGATGACCCTGGTGGTGCTGAACTCGAGATTGAATACCTGAAGCTCGATGTTCCATTCAGCAACTCGCTCGACGGCATTCAGGCTCCGGAGCACCCTCTCCAGCGGGTACGCCAAAACAACCTTGATGGGTTGGCCTTGGAAGTAGTGGTGCAGTTTTTGGGAGGCGACCAGGAGCGCGAGCAGGAGTTTCTGAGGCATGGGGTAGCGCACCCGGGCCTCCCTCAGTACCGTGCTGACGAAGTAGACAGGGTGCTCGACGAGGGGGGAGGCATCAGCGGATTCTTCTTCTTCTTGAGGGCGCGGGTCTTCCGTGGCTTCGGGAGGTATATCAACCACCGGGTCGGTCGAGGCCCCAGACACATCGTCCTGAGGATGCTGTGTCTTGCTCGACGGTTGTGCTTCCTGTTGAGGTTTCTTGGACGGGCATTCCTTCCTCAGTGCTACCAGGGCGGCACTGGCTGAGTGAGGGGTGGCTGCTAGATAGAGCACCAAGGGCTCGAGAGGGCGCGGTGCCACCATCACTAGCGGGCTGTTCAAATATCTCTTGAGGACTTGAAAGGCTGCGTCCGCCTTCGGGGTCTACTCGAACAGCTCCTTCCTTTTTATCAGCTTCAAGAACAGGAGGGTGCGCTCCCTCGGCTTGGAAATGAAACTCCCAAGTGACGTTACGCAGCCCGCCAGCTTCTGCATCTCCTTCAGGCTCTGTGGGGGGCTCATGTCCTCTATCGCCCCGACTTTTTCTGGGTTGGCCTAGATCCCTCTGTGTGACACCAAGAAGCCCAGCAGCTTGCCAGAGGGAACTCCAAGCAGGCACTTCTCAGGATTAAGCCAAAGATCCACCTTGCGTAGGCTGGCGAACGTCTCCTCCAGATCTGCTATCAGGGCCCCGGCCTCCCAAGACTTCACCACTATATCATCAACATAGGCCTCTGCGTTCCTCCCGTGCTGCGAGCCCAGGGCGATATGCATCAATCGCTGGAAGGTTGCCCCGGAATTACGCAGCCCAAAGGGCATGCAGGTGTAGCAGTACACCCCGCAGGGGGTCAGGAACGCCGTTTTGTCCACATCCTGCACGGCCATCTTGATCTGGTGGTAGCCTGAGAAGGCATCCAAGAAGCACAATAGGTCGCATTCAATGGTGGAGTCCACGATCTGGTCAATGCGAGGGAGCGGGAAGGGATCTTGCGGGCATGCCTTACTGAGGTTGGTGAAGTCGACACACATGCGCTCCTTCCCTCCTTTCTTGGGGACGATGGCGGGGTTTGCCAGCCAGTTCGGGTATCGTACCTCTTTGATGACCCCTGCGTCTTGTAGCTTGCGGGTTTCCTGGATGATGAAGGCCTGCTTCTCGATGGACTAACGACGAGCCTTCTGCTTCACTGGTCGCACGTTTGGGCATACCCTCAGGTGGTGCTCCATTATTCCCCTTGGGACCCCGGCCAGCTCTTTGGGTTCCCAAGCGAATACATCCTTGTTGGCTCGCAGAAAGTTGACCAATGCCTCCTCTTGGTCCTGAGGGAGGCCAGCCCCTATGGTGAAGGTGGCGCCAGCCGCTCCACCCTCACTAACCAGCACTTTCTTCGTCTCAGCCCAGTCTTGGGAGAATAATTGCTTCTTCTTGGCCGGCGCTGCTTCTGGGGCCCCCTGACCCCCTTTCTCGTCGGGTAGCGCGGACGCGGCTGACCTGAAGGTGAGCTTGAGGGCCTGCAGCGCGCCCTTAGTGTCCCCCGCCACCGCTAAGACACCATTGTTGCCGGGCATCTTCATGAGGTTGTACGCAGGGTGGGTCACAACCATAAACTGGGCCAAGGCCGGGTACCCCAGAATGGCATTGTATGGTAGGTCGATCCCGATGTCGAAGTTGATGAGCTCGGTGCGGTAGTTGTTGCGGGTCCCAAAGCTGACAGGGAGGCGAATCTGCCCCAGGGGGCTGGTGGAGCCGCCGCCGACCCCGAAGAAAGGCTTGGAGGGGCGGAGCCGGTTGGACGGCAGATGCAGCAGGCCAAATGCCTCCGGGGAGAGCATGCTGAGGCCGTCTCCGCTGTCGATGAGGGTTCTGGTGATTGCCACGTTGCAGATGGTGGGGGTGTAAAGCATTGGGAGCGCGCCTGCTCCCATCGTGGTGGCGGGATGATCCTCGAGGCCAAAGGTGAGGTCGACCTTGGGCGCCGTCCAGTCCGGGGGAGCCCCCGAGCCCGCCTGGGCGGCGCTTACTCGCCGATAGAACTACTTGATGTGGCGGTCAGAGGGTGGTGCCTGCGAACCACCCAGGAGAGGTGCGACGACCGGGGGCGCCGGTGCCACATAGTGGGTGAGGAAGAGGTCGTGCAGCTCTTCCCAGGAGGCCACAGAGGACGCCGACAGGTTGAGTAACCAGGACCATGGTGCGCCTACAAGGGCCATGGGGAGCCAATTGGCCTTCACCTTGTCGTCTCCATCGGCCACCCAGACTGCCTCCTCGTATGCTTGAAGAAAGGCGACCGGATCCGCCGCGCCATCATAACGTGGCGGCATCTCCAGTCTGAACTTGGACGACCACTGCACCTGCCGTAGGGAGAGGGTGAAACAACGCAGCCCCGGTGATTCTTCGGGAGCGCGTGTCGGCTGGGCCGACGGAGGAGTGCCCACCACCGGGGCCAGCGGCGCGATCTGGCGTTCAGGGTAGAAGATTCCGACACACCCCTACCTGGTGCGCCAAATGTCGGATTACGGGTTCCGCAAACCCTTGAGAGGTTTGAACTCAGGGGTGCGTGCGGAGATCTCGACCTACCCAGCCTGCCTACTCGCGATCCTCCTAAGCCTAGCGCCACAAGCTCAAAGAGACAAAGAGACACTGCAGTTTATCCTAGTTCGGGCCACCTTGTGGTGTAATACCTACTCCAGCGTTTTGGTGGATTGCCTCAGAGGGCTGAGGATGAACTAGTATAGTGGATGAACTGGCCTCAGTAGGTAATGTGTTCTTAAGCTCAAGGGAGCTTGTGGGGTGTGAGCTAGTTCGGCTTGTCCTGCCTCTATGGTGGTGGCTAGTCCTATTTATAGTGGCCTTGGTCCTATTCCCAAATGTTGGCGGGAAGGGATCCCACAACGGCCGGATTTGAAGGGGGACAAGTAGTACATCTTATCCTGACAAAAGTAGTCTTCGCCTGCGAAAAGCCTGTGGTCATGACGCTGCGGTGGGCTCGTCGACGACCTCCGTCCTGCCGTCCTGGCGGTCTTGGTCTCGTTGCACCAGAATGGAAACCTTTGGCTGATTCCTCAGGACTCCGCGCCTGTGGCTTGCCCCCTTTGCACCGAAGATGAAACCTGCACTCTTCACCCGCCTGGCCTTGGTCGTCATGGCTCACTTCAGCTGAGCCTCGTGAGGTAAACCTTGCATAGAACTCTCCGCCCCTCGGGAGCCAGCCTGAGGAGGCCGATCCCCTCAGGGGTCTTGGCGTCGTTCGCCTTGCGAGGCTTGGCCCCTCGCGAGGGTGTTGAGTTGTTGATGTTGTAACTGGGCCATACCGGGCCGTCGATGGAGCCACGTGGTGGGCCGCAGGTTGGCAGGGATGGATACCCCCATATCCAGGACGCCGAAGCAAAGGGGGTTTACAGGGAGGCAGTATTGGATTAGAATCACTTCTGCATTACAAAGATAATATCACTTGTTTTTATGTTTTCATGCATGTCAGATATTGTACATTATCAACATGAATATGAGAATGGGCGCACGAGAGGAATATTGCGGGACAATCCACTGGCTAACAAACTTGGCATGGTGGAGGATGGCCTATCTTATTCACCCATCAAGGTGCTTGCTCTAACTTGGCAAGTTGTACTGGTCGCACATATTTTGCATCTGACCTCTTGCTTTACTTCTACTTTGTTACACCATCTGCTTAGTTTAAGCATCATATATGAGTATATGCGATAGGTATCCATTTTCTGTACTTATTCCATGTGTTGTCATACTATGTTTTTCAGTCAAATGTTGTTCTTTCGTAAGAGATGTCCAAAAGGAAGAGGGTGAGTGCAGATCCTCAAGGAGTACAAACTAGGTATTTGGAAAAGGTAGTGATACCTGTTAAATCAGAGAGATCAGCAACCACAGAAAACACAGACCCAACTGTACCACACTTTACCCCTACTCCAGCGGACAAACCCCTATTAGAACCGCTGAGAGCCAGCGTCAGGTACTGTCTATGATATCAATTCAAAATTTGAACTCCTAAATTTCTGCATGTGCCTTACCTTCTCTCTTGTATGAAAACTAATTTCAGATGAATCTCCTTGCTCAAAGGATCATACGATCTCACAACAATACTGGGCTCTGCATTGCTCTTGTTAGTACCTCTCGCCCTTTTACCTTGTAACGATGTACTTAATTAATTTCTATTTGATTATGTATCATCAGTCTGCACCTGAGCTTCATTATCCTCTGTTTCTTCCAATATTATTTGATCTATATTTATTCTTTGCAAAATGTAGAATAATGGCAACGCTTATAAAGAATTTTCTTTGGGGAATTTATTGAATTATCCTTCCATCAACATGGAGAAGGGCTTTGTCCAGCCCGTGTTGACGTGTAATGTAAGTTCATCCTTCTCAAGCCTTCAAACTTTGTTCTAGTATAGATTTTGATAGGCATCATTTCCTCCACTTCTGTTTACTTTGTTGTTTATATCTGATTGGATGTTTGCAACAACTACCAGTTTTAAATTGTACTCCCTCCATCCCAAAATAAGTGACTCAGTAGTTGTAAAAACATGTTCCTTATGCAGAACAGATCCATTTATTTGCTTATATAATTGTGAAACCTGTTACGTGTCTCCTTGTTTCTCTTTCAGAGTCGTATCTCTTATGCCAGGCAGAACTTTAGGGAAGATAGTGAGCCAAACCATCTTGAGGACAGCGAGATGACTCCAAGGTCCTGTCTTGATGAAGACAGTGAGTTGAAGCTACTCACCAGCAGGTGTGAGACAACCTCTGTGCAGGCGCTGCCTCAATCAGTTCGACTTCTTCAGTCTCAACTTAAAGCGGAAAGCCTTGCTTCAGCTCACCTCCGACTTGAAGTCAAAGATGTAATGAAGATGTCAGAGGACTGCCTTGTGCACTATCATGCCATACAGCTAGGGATGAAGCATCTATCGTTGACACAACTAAGGTCTAATCAGCTTCTTCGGCTATTTGCGGGGCCCGACCTGGCCACGCCTCGTGCCTTCAGAAGTGCTCTCAGTTTTGTATATTCTTTATTCGGTGCGTTTATTTGCACTGGTGGTGAACTTTGATGCCCAGTGGATGCAATATGTGTAATGGTCGTAATAGCCTAGCGTAAGTTGCTTGCTTATTTATTTCCTTGCTGTCTTGTTTATTTGTTTGCTTGTAGTCAGTGCAGTTCTTTTTCCGCGGTTTGCTAGTGGTCGCAATAACCTATTTTTTAAAACTAGGCCACAATAACCATGGGCTACATATTTACTGTAGTGACACTGGGCCTCCTACGGGCCATAGAAACAATGGGCCTTCTATGGGCCGTAGAAACAATGCGCCTTCTACGGGTCATAGAAACAATGGGCCTTCTACGGGCCGTATCATCAATGGGCCATATACGGGCCGTATGATCGATTGGCCAAACATGGGCCAATAACAGACCGCATTATGGCCGTAAACAAGCTAGAGTTGGAATCGTCCGTTCATGGGCCGACCATAATGGGCCATCATTAATAGGTCGTATTTGGTGACGCTATGCAAACAGCCCAACATATTAACGGGCCACAAACGGGCTGACTATAACCAGAGGCTGAATTTGGCCCACAAGCAGAAAATGATAGTAACGGGTCGTAAGTAACCGAATGCTGGAAATGAGGCCAAGAATAAATGGGCCCTGAGAAGGCCGAAAGATAACATGGGCTACAAACGGCCCAATGGAATAATGGGCCATTAATGGGTATAAAGTGATGCACTGTTCATTACGGGCCAGTTTCACCTCGAGCCATTAATGGCCCAAGAGTTACAAAGGGCCTCATATGGGCTGAAAGACGTCATGGGCCATACATGGGACGAAACTTAAAACAGGCTAGAATCATATTGGATGGCCCAGATGATGCTACTGGGCCTAATTCGGATAGGTCATTGTCGGCGTTCTGGGAATGGGGGTCCCCAGACTTGCCTGCCTGCGGCCCACGGCGTGCCTCCACCAGTGGCCCAGTACGACCCATCTTCATCAACCAGACACTCAAGACCCTCCCTAGAGGGCGAGCCTCTCGGGGCGGACGACACAAGGCCTCCTCAGGAGTGGCCTCACCAGGCAGGCTCGCGAGGAGGCGGAGAGATAAAGGCCAGGGTACCTCGCGAGGTCCCCGTGACGCAAGCCATGACGACCAAGACCAGGTAGGCGCCAGGCGGGCGCCAGCCCACGCAGTGTCCTCATTTCCCCTTTGGTGCTAAGGGGGCAAGCATAGGCGCGGAGTACCAAGGCATCAAGAAACGGTTTCCATATCGATGCAACAAGACCGAGACTAGCAGGACGGCAGGACGGAGGTCATCATGGAACCCAAGACGACGTCATCACCAGCGCCTTTGACAGGCGAAGACCACCTTTAGTCAGGATAGCTTGTACTAGTTGTCCCCTTTCAAAATGGCCGTTGTTGGATCCCTTCCCGTTCAATATTTGGGGAGAGGACCAGGGCCTCTATAAATAGGGCAAGCCACCACCATAGAAGGGACGGATCAATTCCTCCCTGAGCAAACCACACCAGCTCAAGAACACCTCTCCTCGCGAGGCTGTTCTTCCCTTGTACTGTTCATCATCAGCCCAAATGGCAATCCACCACCACCACACAGGAGTAGGGTATTACACCACAACAGTGGCCCGAACCTGTATAAATCTTGTGTCTCTTGTGTTGTGAGTTCATCGTGCTAGCTTAGAGATTGCGGAGAGGCCGAGGGCGTGTTTCAGTAGGGAGAAATCTTCGTGCGCACCCTAGTGTTCGAACCTTAAGGGTTTTACCGGAACCCGATATCCGACATTTGGCGCGCCCGGTAGGGGTGCGCCGGAGCTTCTCCTTCCGTCGACCCACTCTCCACCGACACCGTGCTTCGCTCTCATGGAGGACATCGCGCTTCCGGCTCTGGTGGCCGGTGCCAGTGCTGGGGCCAGGGGGCTCCGAGCCTTGGCACCCGCCTTACAGCAGGTGCACTAGCCGCACAAGTTCAAGCCAGAGATGCCACCGTGCTACAACGGCGCGGCAGACCCGCAGGTTTTCCTGCTAGCATACGAGGAAGCCGTCCTCAAGGCCAGGGGCGACGACAAGGTCATGGCCAACTGGCTTCCCATGGCCCTCACTGGCGTCCCGCGCACTTGGCTACTCAACCTGACGGCGTCTTCTGTGGCCTCCTGGGAGGAACTGCGCGACCTCTTCTCGCCCACTACGCGGCGCCGGCGCCACCGGTCGTCGCAGCTCTCCGGGGCGGCTCGCAGGCGCCACCATGAGACCACCATGCCAAGCCGTTCTTTTGCCAGATCGGCGCCTGATACGTCTCCAACGTATCTATAATTTTTGATTGCTCCATGCTACTTTATCTATTGTTTAGGACTATATTGGGCTTTATTTTCCACTTTTATTTTATTTTTGGGACTAACCTATTAACTGGAGGCCCAGCCCAGAATTGCTGTTTTTTTGCCTATTTCAGTGTTTCAAAGAAACGGAATATCAAACGGAGTCCAAACGGAATGAAACCTTCGGGAATGTGATTTTCCAACCGAATGTGATCCATGAGACTTGGACCCTACTCCAAGAAGTGCCAGAGGCGGTCATGAGGGTGGAGGGCGCCCCCTGGGCGCCCCCCTACCTTGTGGGCCCCCTGACGCTCCACCGACGTACTCCTTCCTCCTATATATACCTACGTATCCCCGAACGATCAGAACAGGAGCCAAAAACCTAATTCCACCGTTGCAACCTTCTATATCCATGAGATCCCATCTTGGGGCCTGTTTCGGAGCTCCACCGGAGGGGGCATCCACCATGGAGGGCTTCTACATCATCACCATAGCCCCTCCGATGAAGTGTGGCTAGTTTACTTCAGACCTTCGGGTCCATAGCTAGTAGCTAGATGGCTACTTCTCTCTTTTTGGATCTCAATACAATGATCTCCCCCTCTCTCGTGGAGATCTATTGATGTAATCTTCTTTTTGCAGTGTGTTTGTTGAGACCGATGAATTGTGGGTTTATGATCCAGTATTATCTATGGAAAATATTTGATTCTTCTCTGAATTATTTTATGTATGATTGAGTTATCTTTGCAAGTCTCTTCGAATTATCCTTTTTGGTTTGGCCAACTAGATTGGTAGTTCTTGCAATGGGAGAAGTGCTTAGCATTGGGTTCGATCTTGCGGTTTCCTTACCCAATGACAGAAAGGGTTGCAAGGCACGTATTGTATTGTTGCCATCAAGGATAACAAGATGGGTTTTTTATCATATTGCATGAATTTATCCCTCTACATCATGTCATCTTGCTTAAGGCGTTACTCCGTTTTACTTAATACTCAAGATGCATGCTGGATAGCGGTCGATGAGTGGAGTAATAGTAGTAGATGGAGAATCGTTTCGATCTAGTTGTTTTGGACGTGATGCCTATATACATGATCATTGCCTAGATATACTGATAACTATGCTCAATTCTGTCAATTGCTCAACAGTCATTTGTTCACCCACCATAGAAAATCTATGCTCTTGAGAGAAGCCACTATCGAAACCTATGGCCCCCGAGTCTATTCTCATCATATCAATCTCTATCACTTTATTTACATGCTTTGTTTTTTACTTTGCCTTTTATTTTTTACTTTGCATCTATCTATCAAAAATACCAAAAATATTATTTATCATCTCTATCAGATCTCACTATCGTAAGTGACCGTGAAGGGATTGACAACCCCTAATCGCGTTGGTTGCGAGTTGCTATCATGGGTTAAATATGACGCATAGACAACTCTTGGACTGCATTGCCAAGGGAAATTTCATTGAGATTGATCCCAGTATTGCGCATGAAATTATAGAGGGAATAGTGGGAACACTACCCCAAAAGGGAGGATCTCATCCTACCCAGGAAGAAACCCAAGTGTTTGAGAAGATTTGCGAAGTAACAAAAATTTTACAAAAGTCTCTTGAGCCTCTTAAAAGTGTTAGCGGAAATCTTCACCGCATGAATATGCTGATTACTCTTTGTAATAAGCGGTTGGATTCTTTAGATCTAAAAAATTTCTGAATATGAAGGGAAGCGGAAAGAACCTCCCGGATTCGAGCATGACTCTGCTAAAAAAATAAAAATCAAAGATGGCAATGCCTAGATCTATCCTTGCTTTTATGCCTAGCTAGGGGCGTTAAACGATAGCGCTTGTTGGGAGGCAACGCAATTTTATTTTGTGTTTTTTGTTTTTTCTTCTGTTTAGGAATAAATAATCCATCTACCTTCTGCTTAGATGTGGTTTTATCTTTTAATTAGTGTTTGTGCCAAGTAGAACCTATAGGATAACCTACGATGATAGTTGATTTGATTCAGCTGAAAAACAGAAACTTTGCGCGCACGAATATAATTTTGTTAAATCAGAGGAACGTGATTTTGCATTGATTCTTTTTGCTGCTGTTCAATAAACAAATTGTCCAGGACTTTCTATTTTTGTAGAATTTTTAGAGTTCCAGAAGTTTGCGGTAGTTACAGATTGGTACAGACTGTTCTGTTTTTGACAGATTCTGTTTTACGTGTGTTGTTTGCTTATTTGATGAATCTATGGCTAGTAAAATAGTTTATAAACCATAGAGAAGTTAGAATACAGTAGGTTTAACACCAATATAAATAAATAATGAGTTCATTACAGTACCTTGAATTAGTCTTTTGTTTTCTTTCTCTAACGGAGCTCACGAGATTTCTGTTGAGTTTTGTGTTGTGAAGTTTTCAAGTTTTGGGTGAATTCTTTTGATGGATTATGGAACAAGGAGTGGAAAGAGCCTAAGCTTGGGGATGCCCATTTCACCCCCAAGATAATCCAAGGACACCAAGAAGTCAAAGCTTGGGGATGCCCCGGAAGGCATCCCCTCTTTCGTCCACTTCCATCGGTAATTTATTTGGAGCTATATTTTTATTCACCACATGATATGTGTTTTGCTTGGAGCGTCTTGTATTATTTGTGTCTTTGCTTGTTAGTCTACCACAATCATCCTTGCTATACACACCTTTTGACAGAGCCATATATGAATTGGAATTTGTTAGAATACTCTATGTGCTTCACTTATATCTTTTGAGCTTGATAGTTTTGCTCATAGTGCTTCACTTATATCTTTTGAGCGTGATAATTTTTGCTCTAGTGCTTCACTTATATCTTTTAGAGCATGGTGGTGGATTTGTTTTAAAGAAACTATTGATCTCTCATGCTTCACTTAGATTATTTTGAGAGTCATTAATAGCATGGTAATTTGCTTAATGTTAATATACTTGGTGTTCAAGATATGTGAAAATTTCTTTTGAGTGCGTTGAATACTAAGATAAGTTTGATGCTTGATAATTGTTTTGAGATATGGAGGTGATAATATCAAAGTCGTGCTAGTTGGGTGATTATGAATTTGAGAAATACTTGTGTTGAATTTTGCAAGTCCCATAGCATGCACGTATGGTTAAAATTGTGTAACAAATTTGAAACATGAAGTGTACCTGGCTTGTGCATCCTTATGAGTGGCGGTCGGGGACGAGCGATGGTCTTTTCCTACCAATCTATCCCCCTAGGAGCATGCGCATAGTACTTGATTTTTGATGACTTCTAAATTTTTGCAATAAGTATATGAGTTCTTTTGACTAATGTTGAGTGCATGGATTATACGCACTCTCACCTTTCCGCCTTTGCTAGACTGGGGCAGATCCGCCTTCCCGTGACCTTCGGCACCCACGACAACTACCGCATGGAGCTGGTCGACTTCGACATTGCCCACATCGACCTCCCATACAAAGCTATCCTCAGATACCCTGCCTTGGCTCAATTCATGGCAGCAACCCACCCGTACAACCTCATGAAGATGCCCAGGAGCAGCGGCGTCCTCACCGTAGCTTGAGATACCAAGGAGGCTCTGCTGGCCCTCAAGGCCGCCACGGCAGCGCAGACGCCTCCAAGGCCAAGGAGGCTACACCGACCAAAAAGAAGCAGTTGTTCACTCAGGATAAGGCGGAGACCAAGCAGGTGCCAGTTGAGGAAGATGGGTCCTCGGGAGCCACCTTCAGCATAGGTGCCAACCTCGACCCTGACCAAGAGAAGGCGTTGGTAAAGTTCTTACACTTGAACAAGGAGGTGTTCGCGTGGGAACCCAAGCAGCTAGCGGGGGTCCCAAGGAAGGTGATTGAGCATCACCTGAATGTGTGCCCCAATGTATGCCCCGTGAAGCAAAAAGCGAGGCGGCAGTCCATAGAGAAGCAGGCCTACATCGTCCAAGAATCCCGCAAGCTAGAGGCAGCAGGTGTTATTTGCGAGGTTCGCTACCCCTAATGGCTGGCAAACCCCGTTGTCGTGCCAAAAAAAGGGGGAAAGGAACGCATGTGCATCGACTTCACCAACCTCAACAAGGCCTGCCCGCAAGATCCGTTCCCGCTTCCCCGCATCGACCAAATCGTCGACTCAACCGCTGAGTGCGACCTGCTGTGCTTCCTGGATGTGTTTTCGGGTTATCACCAGATCAAGATGGTGGTGGAAGACGTGGAGAAGACAGCCTTCCTGACCCCATGTGGGGTGTACTGCTACACTTCCATGCCGTTCGGATTGCGCAACACGGGCGCGACCTTCCAACGGCTGATGCACATTGCCTTGGGTCGGTATCTTGGGAAAAACGCCGAGGCTTACGTCGACGACATTGTGGTGAAATCTCGGGAGGCAAGGACCTTGATCCAGGACCTGGAGGACACCTTCGCGAGCCTCCATCAGGTGGACCCGCGACTCAACCCAGAGAAGTGCTAGTTCGGCGTCCATTCCGGCAGGCTGCTGGGCTTCCTTGTGTCCCACAGGGGGATCGAGGCCAACCCGGAGAAGGTAAAGGCAATTGAAGACATGAGTCCGCTGTAAACCCTTAGAGAAATGTAGAAGCTCGTCGGTCGCGTAACTGTGTTAGGACGCTTCATTTCCAAGCTGGGGGAGCGCGCCCTGCCGTTCTTCAGCCTGATGAAGAAGAAGGGCCCGTTTGAGTGGACACAGGAAGCAGACCAAGTGTTTCAAGACCTCAAGAAATATCTGACCAGCCCTCCCGTGATGGTGGTGTCGCGCCCTCTCGAGTCCCTGGTGCTCTACCTTGCCACCACCTGCTACTCTGCCAGCGTGGACTTGGTGGCGGTTCGGGAGGAACGCCAGGCTAAAGCCGCATCTCGCCCAGTCGCGGCCTCAGCCGGGGCGACACAAGACCAGGAAAGCCTCGCGAGGACCACGACAATGGCAGTAGGGGACCAAGCTCAGCGGGAAGACGCCCCCAGGGCTGAAGAGTCCGCACTAAGAAACCAGGCGCTGGGGGCTCCATCGTCTCAGGAAGCGCCTCAACCTCCGGAGGACACAGGCCACATCAGCGCACCCACCCTCGTCGAGCATCCGGTGTACTTCGTCAGCACGGTGTTGCGGGACGCAAGGGCGAGGTACCCCATGCCTCAGAAGCTCTTACTCGCGCTCTTGGTGGCCTCGCGCAAGCTGCGCACTACTTTCAGGGTCACACTATCAAGGTCGTCTCGGCCTACCGATTGGAAAGGGTGCTCAGGAGCCCCAACTCCGCTGGGAGGGTCACCGAATGGAACATCGAGCTGCGGGCGTTTTACTTGGAGTTCAGCACAACCAGGGTCGTCAAGGGAGCCGCACTTGCTGATTTCGTAGCTGAATGGACGGAGGCACCTGGAATTAATGCGGGCGAGGATCGGTCTCTCTCCCCAGGAAGTGAGGCACCAGATGGCTGGGTCATGTACTTCGATGGTGCATTCTTGTGGCAGAGCGCGGGGGCTGTTTCAGTGCTTATATCCCCCACTCAGGACAAGCTCTACTACGCTGTACAACTCTGTTTCCAGCAGGGCGAGAAGGTCTCCAACAACATAGCAGAATATGAGGGCCTCATAGCAGGCCTGAAAGCTGCGACAACACTAGGAGTGAAGAGCCTCATCATCAAGGGCGATCCACAACTCCTCGTCAACTTCTCCAACAAGGTGTATGAGCCGAAGGACGAGCACATGGAAGCATATCTTGCGGAAGTACGCAAGATGGAGAAGCAGTTCAGGGGCTGGAGTTGCAGCATGTACCCCGCTGCACCAACCAAGAGGCTGATGACATCCTCAGGAGGGCATCCAGACGGCTGCCTCAGGAGCCTGGCGTTTTTGAGGAACGACTCTTCAAGCCGTCGGCGGCACCATCACTTTCAAGCACGGCACAGCCTCGGGAAGAACTCCCTCAGCCACCTGCCACAGGAGCCTCGGCCTGTGGCCTGACCTCAGGAGCGCGCCTACTCTTGGCGCTGGAGCCTCAGGGGGGATGCTGGACCACGGAATTCAAGGAATACCTGACGCAAGGGACGCTGCCGAAAAAAGAGGAGGACGCGGAATGTGTGGCCTGGCAGGCCACGGCCTACTGCATCCAAGACGATGAGTTATACCAGAAGCGGCCGAATGGCGTTTCCCTACATTGCATCTCCAGGGAATAGGGGAAGGAGCCGCTGGCCGACATACATGGTGGAGACTGTAGACACCACTCGTCGTCACGGACCCTCGTCGGCAAGGCGTTTCGCTGTGGGTTCTACTGGCCTACGGCACTCAACGACGCGATAGAGCTGGTGAAGTCATGCGAAGCCTGCCAATTCCACGCCAAGCAGATCCATCAGCTAGCGCAGGGCCTGCAGACCATCCCGCTCTTGTGGCCGTTAGCGGTCTGGGGGATGGATATCTTGGGCCCATTCCCTCGAGCGCCTGGGGGCTACCGCTACCTCTACATCGCGATCGACAAGTTCACCAAGTGGGCGGAGGTGGAAGTCGTCCGCACCATCCCAGTTGGCTCCGTGGTCAAGTTCATCAAGGGCCTCGTGAGCCGATTAAGGGTCCCTAACCGCATCATCACCGACAACGGTTTGCAGTTCACTAGCAATCTCTTCAAGACATATTGTGCTAACCTTGGAACATAGATCTGCTATGCTTCGGTGGCGCACCCCCGGAGCAACGGCCAGGCCGAACGTGCCAACGTGGAGGTCTTGAGGGGCGTCAATACAAGGACCTTCAAGAATAAGCTGGAGGCTTGCAGCAGGGGCTGGCACGACGAGCTCCAGTCCGCGCTGTGGTCCATCCGCACCACCGCCACCAAACCAACGGGCAAGACCCCATTCTTCCTCGTCTATGGAGAAGAAGTGATTCTCCCTCATGAGGTCAGGCGTCGCTCCGCATGGGTCCTGGCGCTTGATGAGGCGCAACAGGACGCCATGCGGGGGATGGACCTCGTGCTGGGGAGGAACGCTGTCGGATATCGGGTTCCGGCAAAACCCTTAAGGTTTGAACTCTAGGGTGCGCACGAAGATCTTCCCCCTACTGATCCGCGTCCCAACGCCTCGCTGAGAACCTAAACTACACGATGAACACAAGGGACACAAGGTTTATACTAGTTCGGGCCACCGTTGTGGTGTAATACCCTACTCTAGTTTGTGGTGTGGTGGATTGCCTCAGGGGCTGATGATGAACAATACAGAGGAAGAACAGCCTCGCGAGAGGTGTTCTTGGGCTGGTGTGGTGCTCTACTTGGGTGGATCTCTCTAGGCTCTATATGAAGTGATCTCTGGATCCGATCTCCTCTATATGGTGGTAGCTATCTCTATTTATAGAGGCCCTGGTCCTCTTTCCAAATATTGAGTGGGAAGGGAGCCAACAACGGCCATTTTGAAGGGGAACAGCTAGTACAAGTTATCCTGACTAAAGTTGGTCTTCGACTACCAAAGGCACTGGCGATGACGCCATCTTTGGATCCACGGTGACCTCCACCCTGTCGCTCTGCTGGTCTTGGTCTCGTTGCACTGATATGGTAACCTTTGCTTGATGCCTCGGTACTCCGCGCCTGCGCTTTCCCCCTTTGCGCCAAAGAGGAAACGAGGACACTGCGCAGGCTGGCGCCCGCCTGGTCTTGATCGTCATGGCTTGTGTCATGAGCGCCTCACGAGGTACCCCTGCCTTGATCTCTCCGCCTCCTCGCGAGCCTGCCTGGTGAGGCCGCCCTTGAGGAAGCCTTGCGTCATCCGCCCTGCGAGGCTTGGCCCCTCGCAAGGGTCTTGAGATTGAATTGATAGAGATGGACCGTACTGGGCCACCCCTTGAGCCATGCCGCAGGCCGCAGGCAGGCAAGTCTGGGGACCCCCGTTCCAAGAACACCGACAAACGCCGCCGTGAAGCCACACTACGAGCGGCAAGGTACCAGCAGGCGCTGCGGCAGTATCACTGTCGCAACATCCGCCCCAGGACGCTCTAGGTAGGTGACCTCGTACTGAGGCGGGTGCTCTCCAAGGAAGGGTTGCAGAAGCTCTCGCCCATGTGGGAGGTCCCATTCAAGGTCGTCCATGTTTCCAGGCCTGGCGCCAGGCGCCTGGAGGCCCTGGACAGGGTACCCATCCCGAACGCCTGGAACATCCAGCACCTCCGGAAGTTTTACCCCTAAAGAAAGGCCCGATGCGTGTGAAGAAGGCCCGGTGCCTGTGAAGCTCGCCACCCGAAGAAAGGCCCGGTGCATGTGAAGAAGGCCCAATGCCTATGAAGCTCACCGCCTGTGACACTCTCACGTAATAATGAGTGGGGCTGTACACGCCCCAGAGTCTCAGGAGTGCCGCCCTTGGGCCTCGGGGGCTCCATCCCATGCTCAGTGGCTGCACTTAGCTCCACGCTGGTGAGAAGACGTCGAAGACTAGACTAGCTGCCGGACGCGGCTCTTCATTTGCTTTCTACAGTTGGCTCGCTCTTCCTTTTTTGAACTTTGATTGAAGTTGCTTCTGATGTTCTTTGCTGGTCCTGTTCAAATCGCTTCCTTCTTCCGTTTTTTGTGTTCAGCTCTTTGCCTGACTTGCTCTCTCTCGCAAGCCTCGCGAGGGGGCTGTACGGGTGCCCTCGCGAGCCCTTTTCTTCTGATTTTCGCGAGGCTCTCTCGTTCGAATTCACAGCGGGAGCACCCCTCTCAGTCTGTGCCCCTCGGGCATCGCGACGCAAAGCGTCGGGCCATGGCTGGCAGCCCTTATGACCAAGGTTCAGAAAATGATAGTCTCTCAACGAGTTTTTTGCAGAGTTTTTGCAGCTTTTAAGGCGCCCGGCGAGGCCTGAGGCAGGCACCTCGCAAGGCGGAAACTACTTCAAACGTACCAAGCTAAGTCATTCCCACACGCCAACATACAACAATGACGCCATGACACAGCATAGGAACAATAAATGCAGCATGTTAACTAGGGAATCATAGTTTGTTGCACGGCCCCACGGGGCTCCATACTTGTCTCTCTCAATGCAGGAAGGAAGGAAAATAAAACAAAAGGAGCATGCACCCTGCAGCAGCTCGCGAGGAGGGATATCTGGCGACCTCCTGAGCTCAACCAGACCCCACCTCGCGCTTCACCGAAGCGCAGCGACGGGATGCCCCGCTGCCACCTTCGAGGCAGACATGGCAGCGCGGTGGCTGATCGTAGCTGCCGCTTGAGGAGCTGTCGTTGGAGGGGGAGCTGCCAAAGCTTGACGAGCCACGGTCGCCGCCAGGAGCGAGTCTGCCTTCACCTTCATCACGACCGTTGCCAAGACCAAGCACCTCATCGTCGTCGCTGTCTTCAGGGCCGCACCCAACGCAATGACCATCCCCTTCGAACACCCTCACGTAGAGGGTTGCGTTGCCATCGTACCTGAAGTGGAGGGTGCATGGCCTGCCCAGACCACGCGCGCGGGCACGTCTGCCAGCCTCGGGCCAAGGCTGTGTTGCCAGCGACGGAGACCTCCACCGCAACCCAGGAGGCCCTGCTACAGTAGCCATCCGGCTGCAACCAGAGCCTGCCAGGGCCAGCGGCCGGTAGCTCGCCGACGAAGGAACAAAGCACCTGAAGCCAGTTGCCGACCGGGTTCTCCGACCACACGATGAACTCCGGCAGCACCTCCGTCGAGTGGAAGCGCGACCGGTGAGGCCGCGCAGCCACATCACGTCTTCCCCCACCAACCGGACTACCTTGACATGGGCGGCCACCACCACGTGAAGGGCCACCACCGGAACCGCGAGATGCCACGGCAGGGGTGGCAGAGTGCTTGCGGGGGCGACCGTGTCCGCGCTTGGGCGGAGGAGAGCCAGGCCTTCCCGGCAAGCCTTCCCCTTCTACGCCGCTGAAAACCTCTTCGCAAGCGCCATGGGGGCGCTGCAAGCAACAGGAGCGAGGGAGGAGAAGCGAGCGGAATGGGAAGATATGGGCGACGGGGCCTCTCGCCCCTCCCCGTTTATAGCCCAAGGAAGGCCAACCGTCGACCTCCACGATCGCAGGTAATGATGACCCTTTTTGCATGCGGCAGGGACTCGTCAAGCCGGGGAGTTGCCGAGGCAGCATGGGGAAGCGAAGACGCGCACGTCCAATCAGTAGCCACGCATCGACCAAGGCCGTAGGCTGTTGCGGCCCGCAACGCTCTGCACTTGCCCTTTGGCTTCACCGCTAAGCCAAGTCCGAACACGCCTTGGGCCCCGGGGCTACTGTCGGTGTTCTGGGAACGGGGGTCCCCAGACTTGCCTGCCTGCGGCCCGCGGCGTGGCTCCACCAGTGGCCCAGTACGGCCCATCTTCATCAACCAGACACTCAAGACCCTCGCGAGGGGCCGAGCTTCGCGGGGCGGACGACAAGGCCTCCTCAGGAATGGCCTCACCAGGCAGGCTCGCGAGGAGGTGGAGAGATCAAGGCAAGGGGTACCTCACGAGGTCCCCGTGACGCAAGCCATGACGACCAAGACCAGGCGGGCACCAGCCCGCGCTGTGTCCTCATTTCCCCTTTGGTGCTAAGGGGGCAAGCACATGCGTGGAGTACCAAGGCATCAAGCAAAGGTTTCCATATCGGTGCAACAAGACCAAGACTAGCAGGAGGCAGGACGGAGGTCATCGTGGAGCCCAAGACAGCGTCATCACCAGCGCCTTTGACAGGCGAAGACCACCTTTAGTCAGGATAGCTTGTACTAGTTGTCCCCTTTCAAAATGGCCATTGTTGGATCCCTTCATGCTCAATATTTGGGGAGAGGACCAGGGCCTCTATAAATAGGGCTAGCCACCACCATAGAAGGGATGGATCAATTCCTCCCCGAGCAAACCACACCAGCTCAAGAACACCTCTCTCGCGAGGCTGTTCTTCCCTTGTACTGTTCATCATGAGCCCAAGAGGCAACCCACCACCACCACACAGGAGTAGGGTATTACACCACAACGTGGCCAGAACCTGTATAAATCTTGTGTCTCTTGCGTTGTGAGTTCATCATGCTATCTTAGAGATCGCGGCGAGGCTGAGAGCATGTTTTGGTAGGGAGAAATCTTTGTGTGCACCCTAGTGTTCGAACCTTAAGGGTTTTGTCGGAACCCGATACTCGACTGTCGTAACGGGACCTGGGTTAGTGGGCTGTAAATGGGCTATATGCGAACATGTCGTTAACAGGCTTTTCGTGGGCCGGCCCGCCACCTTTTGACAAAGTCAAACGGGCCGGCCTTTTCACAGAAATGGGCCTATGTTGGGCCGTGCCACGTGTCAACGTATCATAGGCGCATTCGGTCCAATGAGTGGATGACATCTATCCCAACAGTGAGCCGACACGTATTTCCTCCAGCCAATGATGATTTTACACGTGGAAAATCCCCATTGGTCGGGGCTTTTAACGGGTTATTGGATCCAAAACCGGACCTGATAGCTTAATGGCGTTCCGTTACGGTGGATGCCACGTGTGGTTCACCCTTGACGAAAGCACTTCTATGATGCGTGATTTATCATCATGGAAGTGGACACTTTCGTGATGATAATTTTGGTAATGTCATGGAACACTTCTGTGACAGCACAAGTATGACTATCTTGATTTTGTCATAAAATCGTCATGGATGTACATGCATGACAGAAAACGTGACCTACTGTGACAAACATGTATCATCACGGAAGTGTATTTTTTTTGTAGTGAACCTGCACACTGAAGCTATACTTTAGAGATTATTTTGTGTACCATGGATTATTTTGGTTGATGTTTAGCCTATTGTGCTTAACATGTTTCTCGATGTACCTACATAGGACAATTCTGGGAACAACTGCTGTTTTCCATCAAGATTAGTTTCATCCCATGGCTTATATATGCTCACTGTTTAGGATATCAGTAGCTGGTACCATATAGGCTGGGGGCTGATAAGGGACTAATCGGTGAATCAGACTTTTAGCAGAATATATCTGCAACCCATTTATCATTAGGTTAACTAGGGCCACATGTAATGGATCTGAGGCTACATAGCAATATGCACTGTACTTAATGTCTCCATATGCAATCCTAGGCTACATAGCAACAAGGAAGAGTGTTACCTTAATGTTCTGATGATGTCTAGATATAGGTAGAAGAGCAGCTACAACAACAACAGCAACAACACAGCCTGTTTGGATACTCAACTTAGCTAGAGGTTAGAGTTAGTTTCTGGCTCATGACAAACCCTGAACTAACTCCATACAAAGAGGCGTTTGGATGACAGGGTTAGATACCTGGATTGACAACTAATGCACTAGGAGAACTAGCTCCAATTAGCACCACTTGGGTTGGTTAGTTTTTTTGGGTGGGTTATAGATGTAACTAGCTCAAACTAGCCCTCATGTTTAGATATACTTTAGGGCTATTTGAGCCCGAACTAGCTCAAACTAACTCTAACCCATGGATACAGCAGCAGTTAATCAACCGAAAATTTGTAAAAATGCAATAAACTCCTTCTGACCCATAATATAAGATGTTAATTCATCTAATATGTGAGTATATTGGATGTTATAAGATATTATAAAAGAGTGTTGTACTACATCATTATGCAATTGGTGTTTAGCTTCTAATATTAACTTGGTGCTTTTAGGTACATATGTCAATGGTAAAGATCCGCGCTTCGACCCTTTCTGCGTATGGGGAATAGATGAACCAACATCAAGTGAGGAAGCTGATAAAGATTGTTAGTAAAATGGGTCAAAAGATGGCAATTAAACTATTTGTTTACACTTTATCCAATACAATAATGAACTGCAGGATGGTAAGTGAGAACTCTGCAGCCTTCTTTTTACTGCCCATAATGAGTTGTGCTAGATGACAATGTCTGAATCTTTTTTCCTTTGCAATGGTTCCCAAAGCAGTTTACTCAAGATTACCTCTCAAACTACATGATTGGTGGGCATGCAAAGGTTAAAGTATTTCTACTAGAACATGATGATTATCTAGATGTTTTCATGAAGGCCGTGAAGGATGGGCGCTCGGCCATTACAAGGGGTTGGACTAGAGTCGTGCGTGCCTTCTGCATGGAGGAGGGCACAATATGGGCATTCCGCTTCACCTTGTTAAGCAACCAGAATGTATTTCGCCTATTTCTTTATAGTCTGTAATAGTACAAGTATACAACTGTGGTTCTTCATTCTTTATTTGGTTCTTATGTAATTCTTGATATGTACCTATGAATCGAATAATGCATTGGTTGTCTGAACCTGATGGATATGAATAAAGCTATAGCATACATTCAAATTCAAATTCAAATCCGGTACAATTTGATATAGCAGCAATTAAATTATGGTGAAATTATGCTCCTGAGGTCTTTACGACACACGCGGTTGGTAAAACACAAACGTTTGCGATATACACCTGAATCCGAGACGGTTCACAGAGTGGAAACGTGTGCAAGCGTGCACACAATTGCCGTTTGCAAAGCATGTGCGATGTCAGACAATATCACAAATGGTGCGGGAAAACTAAACGTTTCTGATAGTTGCCTTATCATACACGATTAGCAACCATGAGCTGTTTCTGATGAAGTATGCATCGTAAACATTGCACGACAGAATAGCATGTGCGATAGTTGTCGTGTACGATGATTTTACGATGAACCGACGTTTCGTAATCCTGTCCAACACTCATATGACGATTAGCTAATATTCTAAATTAGTTATCGCATACGGTTTGGGAATGCTTATCATACATGTTCTATAATAGTGAGCCATTTGTTATGGGCCGCGCATCATAAACGTAGCACCATCGAATACCGACTGCGATGGCAATCCGAGCACAAACGAGTAGGAGTACTGTATATGCATCTTGCCTCCCTATCCCCAACGGTTTCTGGGTCGTGTGGGAAGGACCCCCAATTGCCCACACTCACTTGGCGACGGTTCCAAATGCCGTTGCGGAAAGGGGTGAAAACCCGTTTGTATAGCACCGACGCGTACCAGTGTAGGCTTCATACTTTCACGAGTACAATCTCTCAATAGTGCTAACATAATTGAATCATAGAACAATCCCTCAACGTGCGACAAAGAATCACTCCAAAGTTCTTATCTAGCAGAGAACGTAAGATGAAATTGTTGTAGGGTACGAAACCACCTCAAAATTATCTTTTCTGATCAATCTATTGAGCAATTCATATAAATGTCTCAAACAGCCCTAGAGTTCATACTAAAATAACACCATATGATACGCATCAACCAACTCTAGTGTCACCTAGATACTGCAATGTTACCACAAGTATCTGTGAGTTTATTATTCTATATGCATCAAACGACTTCAGATTCATAATATTCAATCCAACACAAAGAACATCAAAGAGTGCCCCAAGGTTTCTACTGGATAAAGTAGGATGAAAATGTGCATCAACCCCTATGCATAGATTAGCCCAATGTTACAATAATCTGCAAGTTGAATGCCAAAACATATATCAAGTGAATCAATAGAACACCACATTGTCACCACGTGTATCCACATGCAAGACATACATCAAGTGTTCTCAAATCCAATAGGTATTCAATCCAATAATAGTGAAACCACAAAGGTAAAAAATCAATTCATCACAAAAATATAGAGGTAGAAACACCATGTGATCCAACTATATTAACAAAGCTCGCAGTACATCAAGATCGTGCCAAATCAATAACACGAGAGAGAGAGAGAGAGAGAGAGAGATCAAACGCATAGCTATTGGTACACACCCTCGGCCTCGAGGGTGAACTACTCCATCCTCGTCGTGATGATTTCCCCCTCCGGCAGAGTGCCAGAGAAGGCCTCCATATGAGATCGCTTCGGTACAGAGGCTCGCGGCGGCGGAGTGGAAGTTATAGGTTTCTTTCTGGGGTTTTCTATATTTATATGATTTTTGGCATTGGTTTCATGCCAAGATGGCCCATGAGGAAGCGACAATCCTGGTAGGCCCTCCCTGGGGGGAGGGTGCACACCCAGGCTTGTTGTGTCCTCATGGCTCTTCTAGTCATTCCACAATGATTCGGGGGGGTCTTTTTTGGTCCATAAAAAATCACCGTAAATTTTCAGCCCATTCTGAGAACTTCTATTCCTACATAAAAAACAACACCACAGTAGTTCGACTGGAAACAATGTCAGTCTGGGTCAGTTCCATTCAAATCATAACAAAACCATATAAGATTGTTGTAAACATGGCATGAATACTTCATGAATCGCAGATACATTGGAGACGTATCAGCCATTAGCAAGTTGGCATTGGTAGAGATCCCCCTAGAGGACAGGGATTTTACTTGGAGCAATATGCAAGTTACAGCTTTGCTTGAAAATAATGATCGGTTTCTCTTCTAAATCCGGGACACTATCTTACCCTGAGACAGTGGCTGCATCTCTAGCTAAAATAACTTCATACCACACTCATCCATACCCAAATCTAGAATTTTTCAGGTTTGAAAACTTCTAGCCGGAGCACTCTGATTTCGAAGAGGTGGTGAGAAACATATGTGAACAGTCAGTTGAAGAGTCAGATTGTGCCAAAGCTATATCTGCTAAATTCAAGAGATTAAGAAAGGGCATCAAGATATGGTCTAATAATCTCTCAGATCTTAAAACCACTATCGAAAACACAAATGCAGTGATCCTATTCCTGGAGCATCTCGAAGAATATAGAGGGCTTACACCAGATGAAAATTGGGTCAGAAGTATATTGAAAGTTCACCTGGAAAACATCCCAAAATTTTAGAAAATCTATTGGAAACATAGAGGTACTATAAGGAACATTAAATTTGGTGAAGCTAATACCAAATACTTTCAGGCCAAGGCAACAATCAAACACAGGAATAACTTTATAGTAGTACTCCAAGATGAGGCAGGAGTGGAAGTACATGATCACACAGCAAAAGCAGCTATCTTATGTAGAGCATTTAAGTAGAGACTGGGACAAACTACAACAACAACTGAAAATCATGTGTTTCTCCACAATCTGCTACCACACTCAGGCACCCTGCATGTCCATGAAGAACCTTTCACACAGGCTGAGATTGATCAAATTATTAGAAACATGCCAGCTGATAAGTCAACAGGACCTGATGGATTCAATGTTGCCTTTTTAAAACACTGCTGAGATATCATAGCCCCTGATTTCTATAAGATGATTGATGATTTTTATGAGGGAAAAGCTAATATACAGAGCATCAACTACTCCTTCATCACCCTGATCCCCAAAAAAGGTGTTGCCCTAGCTCCTGGAAATTTCAAACCAATCTCACTCTCAAATGCGCCCTGAAGATTATAACCAAGCTGCTTGCTACTAGATTGCAGAAATTGATGCTTCAAGTGGTCCATGTAAATCAATATGGTTTATTGAACAATAGATGCATTCAAGATTGTTTGGCTTGGTCCTATGAGTACATCCACCAATGTTTTGAATCCAAAGAGTAAATTGTCCTTCGAAAACTAGATTTTGAGAAGGCATTTGATCTTCTGAACCATGACACCATTCTTTAAATAATGACAGCTAGAGGTTTTGGTAGCAGATGGATCAACTGGATTAAGCAAATTTACAGTATTGGCTTCTCTTTAATCCTGCTTAATAGTGTGCTTGGTAAACAATTTCTTTGCAAGAAGGGTGTAAGATAGGGAGACCCACTATCACCTCTAATATTTGTGCTTGCAGCTGATCTCCTGCAAACTATGGTTAATGAAGCTATGGCCAATCAACCTGATTGAACCACCACTTCAGCATCAATTATGCCCAAATTTTCCAATTATACAATATACTGATGATACTCTACTGGTTTACCTGCTGCCCACACACAACTACTGCACATAAAGAACTTGTTACTCCATTATGCTGCTTACACTAGACTTAAGGTGAATTATTCCAAATCCACCCTGCACTCTATCAACACTCTAGAGAATATGATGCACACCTTATCAAATCTGCTAGGCTTTCAGATTGGGTAGTGGCCCATCAAATACATGGGCTTACCACACTATGCTATTCTAAGCCCAAAGTGGAGGATTTCTCTCCAATGCTCAAAAGAATCTCCACCAGTGACTCTCAGGTTGCAATACCCTTCTTTCCACTGGAGATAAGCTCACATTGCTGAAATCGGTCTTTTCCAGCATGCCCATCTTTTCCATGTCCACCTTGATGGTCCCTAAAAAAATACTTAACCAAATCAATTCCTATTTGAAACACTGTCTATGGAGAAAATATGACTCTGAGAAAAAAAGGGATGGCTTTGATTTGGGCGGGCCTCCGGTTAGTAGGTTAGTCCCAAAAATGATATAAATGTGTAAAATAAAGCCCATAAACATCCAAAACGGGTAATATAATAGCATGGAACAATCAAAAATTATAGATACGTTGGAGACGTATCAAGCATCCCCAAGCTTAATTCCTGCTCATCCTCGAGTAGTAAATGATAAAAACAGAATTTTTGATGTGGAATGCTACCTAGCATATTTCTCAATCTAATTTTCTTTATTGTGGCATGAATGTTCAGATCCAAATGATTCAAAATAAAAGTTCATATTGACATAAGAAATAATAATAATACTTCAAGCATACTTAATCAAGCAATCATCTCTTCTCAAAATAACATGGCCAAAGAAAGTTATCCCTACGAAATCATATAGTCTGGATGTTGCTCTATCTTCATCACACAAAGTATTTAATCATGCACAACCCCGATGACAAGCCAAGCAATTGTTTCATACTTTAGTAATCTCAAACTTTTTCAACTTTCACGCAATACATGAGCGTGAGCCATGGACATAGCACTATATGTGGAATAGAATGGTGGTTGTGGAGAAGACAAAAAGGGAGAAGATAGTCTCACATCAACTAGGCATATCAATGGGCTTTGGAGATGCCCATTAATAGAAATCAATGTGAGTGAGTAGGGATTGCCATGCAACGGATGCACTAGAGCTATAAATGTATGAAAGCTCAACAAAAGAAACTAAGTGGGTGTGCATCCAACTCGCTTGCTCACAAAGACCTAGGGCATTTTGAGGAAGCCCATCATTGGAATATACAAGCCAAGTTCTATAATGAAAAATTCCCACTAGTATATGAAGGTGACAACATAGGAGACTCTCTATCATGAAGATCATGGTGCTACTTTGAAGCACAAGTGTGGTAAAAGCATAGTAGCATTGTCCCTTCTCTCTTTTTCTCTCATTTCTTTTTTCTTTTTCTCTTTTTTTCTTTTTTTATTTTCTTTTTTTGGGCCCTTCTTCTTTTTTTGGCCTTTCTCTTTTTTTTTATTTTTTTTGTAAAGTCCGAAGTCTCATCCCGACTTGTGGGGGAATCATAGTCTCCATCATCCTTTCCTCACTGGGATAATGCTCTAGAAATGAAGATCATCACACTTTTATTTACTTACAACTCAAGATTACAACTCAATACTTAAACAAAAGATATGACTCTATATGAATGCCTCCGGTGGTGTGCCGGGATATGCAATGAATCAAGAGTGACATGTATGAAAATTATGAAGGTGGCCTTGCCACAAATACGATGTCAACTACATGATCATGCAAAGAGCAATATGACAATGATGATGCGTGTTATATAAACGGAACGGTGGAAAGTTTCGTGGCAATATATCTCGGAATGGCTATGGAAATGCCATAATAGGTAGGTATGGTGGCTGTTGAGGAAGGTATATGGTGGGTGGATGGTACCAGCGAAAGTTGCGCGGTACAAGAGAGGCTAGCAATGGTGGAAGGGCGAGAGTGCGTATAATCCATGGACTCAACATTAGTCAAAAGAACTCATATACTTTGAAAAAAATCTACAAGTCATCAAAAACAATGTATTACGCGCATGCTCCTAGGGGGATAGATTGGTAGGAAAAGACCATCGCTCGTCCCCGACCGCCACTCATATGGAAGACACTCAATAAATAAAATTATGCTCCAACTTCATCAAAAAGCGGTTCACCATACGTGCATGCTACGGGAATCACAAACTTCAACACAAGCATTCTTTAAATTCATAATCACCCAACTAGCATGACTTTAATATTACCACTTCCATGTCTCAAAACAATTATCAAATATCAAATTGATCATAGCATCCAATTCACTTTCTATGATAGTTTTTATTATACCCAACTTGGATGCCTACCATTCTAGGACCAATTTTATAGCCATAGAAAATACCATGCTGTTCTAAGAGACTCTCAAAATAATATAAGTGAAGCATGAGAGATAAACAATTTCTTCAAAATTAAGCCACCGCCGTGCTCGAAAAGATATAAGTGAACCACTAGAGCAAATGACAAACTACTCCGAAAGATATAAGTGAAGATCAATGAGTTTGTGCAACTATGTAAAGACTCTCTAACATTTAAGAATTTCAGATCTTGGTATTTTACTCAAACAGCAAGCAAAACAAAACAAAAGAAAATGACGCTCCAAGCAAAACACATATCCTGTGGTGAATAAAAATATAGCTCCAAGTAAAGTTACCGATGAACGAAGACGAAAGAGGGGATGCCTTCTGGGGCATCCCCAAGCTTAGGCTCTTGGTTGTCCTTGAATTTTACCTTGGGGTGCCTTGGGAATTCCCAAGCTTAGGCTCTTGCCACTCCTTATTCCATAGCCCATCATTACCCAAAACTTGAAAACTTCACAACACAAAACTCAATAGAAAACTTGTAAGCTCCGTTAGTGTAAGAAAATAAAACCACCACTTAGGTACTGTAGTGAACTCATTCTAAATTCATATTGGTGTAATATCTACTGTATTACAACTTATCTATGGTTCATACCCTCCGATACTACTCATAGATTCATCAAAATAAGCAAACAACACATAGAAAACAGAATCTGTCAAAAACAGAACAGTCTGTAGTAATCTGTATCAAAAGTATACTTCCGGAACTCCAAAATCGTACCAAATTAGGAAGTCCTAAGAAATTTGTTTACAAATCCAGAGAAAAATGAATCTTATCAGAAGCGCGTTTCTGTGAATTACCAAAACTAATTTACTGGGTGCAAAAGTTTCTGATTTTCAGCAGGATCAACACAACTATCACCGTAAGCTATCCTAAATTTCTTACTTGGCACTTTATTGAAACAAAAGCTATAAAACACGATTACTACAGTAGCATAATCATGTGGACACACAAAAACAGTAAAGGTAAATGTTGGGTTGTCTCCCAACAAGCGCTTTTCTTTAATGCCTTTCTAGCTAGGCATGATGATGACAATGATGCTCACGTAAAAGATAAGAATTGAAACATAACGGGAGCATCATGAAGCATATGACTAGCACATTTAAGCCTAACCCACTTCCTATGCATAGGGATTTTGTGAGCAAACAACTTATGGGAACAATAATCAACTAGCATAGGAAGGCAAAACAAGCATAAGTTCAAAACTTGAAGCACATAGAGAGAAAACTTGATATTATTGCAATTCCTACAAGCATATGTTCCTCCCTCATAATAATTTTCAGTAGCATCATGAATGAATTCAACAATATAACCAGTACCTAAAGCATTCTTTTCATGATATACAAGCATATAAAATTTACTACTCTCCACATAAGCAAAAGTCTTCTCATTCGGAATAGTGGGAGTATCATAAGAGACTTGAATACTATAAATTGTTTCCACATTAAAAGAGTAATGTTCAGAAAAAGGGTAATCATAATCATGACAAGTTTTATAAAAATAATCATCACTGCTTTTTATAGCATAAGTTTCATCACAATAATCATCATAAGTAGCAACTTTGTTCTCATCATAATCGATTGAAACCTCTTCCAAGATAGTGGAATCATCACTAAATAAGATTCAACACAATAAGATTCAACATCCTCCAAAATAGTGGGATAACTACTTCCTAAAGTTCCAAACCCACTTTCATCAATATAATTATCATAGGTAAGAGGCATGCTATCATCATAACAACTTTGCATATCAAAACTTGGGAGGCTAAAAATATCATCTTCATAAAATATAGCATCCCCAAGCTTGGGACAAACATTAATTTCAGCAAATATATTCTCAAATATGACATCCTCATCAAACATAGCTTCCCCAAGCTTGGGCCTTTTCATATCATAAACATAATTACTCTCATCATTAATAGTATGGATAGCACCAATAGTATAGCAATTATCATCATCACAATGAGTAGTAGGGGCAACATCATTCGGAAGGGATACCTTTTTACCTTTGTTGCTCCTTCTTTTCTTTTTCTTCTTCACATTATGTGTGGGTTCAACCTTCTTCTTTGAGCTCCTTATAGATGAGATTGGTTGAATCGAAAGCTCCTCCTCGTTACCTGATTCATCATAAGAAATAATAGGAGGATATTAGGAAATCTCTCCCCTTTCATTAGTATTCTCTTCATCTTCTATTTGCTTTCTTTTCTTTAGTTAATTGGCAATATAAGGATTTTCAATGCAATTCACCGCACAATACAAATAAATTTCCTCTAGATTAATATCATGGAAATGCTCAAGATTAAATTCTAGAATATGCTTAGTTGCACGTTTCAGTTCTTCATAAACCCAAAGCAAACTAAGTTCGTTATGATGCAAAGGGGAAATCAATTTTTCATAATTTTTGGACACAATTCGATCATCAAACAATTTGCATCGGAGATTTAAATGACCACGCTCATTGCAAAGTTCACAAGTACGACGGAGATATTCTAAATTTCAGCACTAACATTAAGCCTTTCTTGCAACCCTTTAGTTCCTAAATACTCATGCCTCTTGCAATATCTATTTTCCCTATTTGGTGTGTACTTGCAAACCCAATCTACTCCACAAAAATCGACATGCTTATAAGAGATATTTTCATCATAACTAGTGCAATCATCATTAATACTATGGATATTCAAAGAGTTCATACTAACAACATTGCAATCATGCTCATCCTTCAAAGATTTAGTACCAAGCATTTTAAAGACTTCTTCTTCTAGCACTTGAGCACAATTTTCCTTTTCATCATACAAACTCAAATCCTTTTTTGTAGTTTTTCTTTTATAAACTAAACTAGTGATAAAACAAGAAACAAAAGGATTCAATTGTAAGATCTAAAGATATACCTTCAAGCACTCACCTCCCCAGCAACGGCGCCAGAAAAGAGCTTGATGTCTACTACACAACCTTCTTCTTGTAGACGTTGTTGGTCCTCCAAGTGCAGAGGTTTGTAGACGGTAGCAAATTTCCCTCAAGTGGATGACCTAAGGTTTATCAATCCGTGGGAGGCATAGGATGAAGATGGTCTCTCTCAAACAACCCTGCAACCAAATAACAAAGAGTCTCTTGTGTCCCCAACACACCCAATACAATGGTGAATTGTATAGGTGCACTAGTTCGGCGAAGAGAGTGTGATACAAGTGCAATATGGATGGTAGATATAGGTATTTGTAATCTGAAAATATAAAAACAGAAAGGTAACTAATGATAAAAGTGAGCATAAACAGTATTGCAATGGTAGGAAACAAGGCATAGGGTTCATACTTTCACTAGTGCAAGTTATCTCAACAATAATAACATAGATAGATCATATAACAATCCCTCAACATGCAACAAAGAGTCACGCCAAAGCCACTAATAGCGGAGAACAAACAAAGAGATTATGGTAGGGTACGAAACTACCTCAAAGTTATTCTTTTTGCTCGATCTATTCAAGAGTCTGTAGTAAAATAACATGAAGCTATTCTTTCCGTTCAATCTATCATAGAGTTCATACTAGAATAACACCTTAAGACACAAATCAACCAAAACCCTAATGTCACCTAGATACTCCATTGTCACGTCAACTATCCGTGGGCATGATTATACGATATGCATCACACAATCTCGGATTCATCTATTCAACCAACACAAAGTACTTCAAAGTGTGCCCCGAAGTTTCTACCGGAGAGTCAAGACGAAAACATGTGCCAACCCCTATGGAAAGGTTCATGGGCGGAACCCGCAAGTTGATCACCAAAACATACATAAAGTGGATCACGTGATATCCCATTGTCACCACAGATAAGCACGGCAAGACATACATCAAGTGTTCTCAAATCCTTAAAGACTCAATCCGACAAGATAACTTCAAAGGGATAACTCAATTCATCACAAGAGAGTAGAGGGGGAGAAACATCATAAGATCCAACTATAATAGCAAAGCTCGCGATACATCAAGATCGTGCCATAGATAGAACAAGAGAGAGAGAGAGAGATCAAACACATAGCTACTGGTACATGCCCTCAGCCCCGAGGGTGAACTACTCCCTCCTCATCATGGAGAGCGCCGGGATGATGAAGATGGCCACCGGTGAGGGATCCCCCCTCCGGCAGGGTGCCAGAACGGGCTCCCGAGAGGTTTTTGGTGGCTATAAAGGCTTGTGGCGGTGGAACTCCTGATATATTGTTCTCTTTGATGTTTTAGGGTATATGCGAGTATATAGGCGAAAGAAGTTGGTCAGGGGAGCCTCGAGGGGCCCACGAGGGTGGAGGGCGCGCCCAGGGGATGGGCGCGCCCCCCTATCTCGTGGCCTCCTCGACTTTCCTTGGCTTGCACTCCAAGTTCCCGGGATTGCTTCTGTTCCAAAAGTAACTTTCCCGAAGGTTTCATTCCGTTTGGACTCCGTTTGATATTCCTTTTCTTCGAAACACTGAAATAGGCAAGAAAACAGTAATATGGGCTAGGCCTCCGGTTAGTAGGTTAGTCCCAAAAATGATATAAATGTGTAAAGTAAATCCCATAAATATCCAAAACGGGTAATATAATAGCATGGAACAATCAAAAATTATAGATACGTTGGAGATGTATCATTGTGCTCTTGAAAGTATATATAAAAAATGATGTATATAGAATTTTATTCCAATCGAAAATGGATCCTGCCCGAACAAAAATAGAATACAAATGGGATTCGAATTGAGTTGGCACGGTAAACATGCATTCTGCAAAATTTGAATGAAGCAGGGAAAGTCGCAGTAACCGCCCAAAACCAAAATTGATCTATCAAACATGCATACTCATATGAATTCACGTGCATCTATGTTATTTAATATGTAGATATTACTAATCCATACATTTTAGTAGAACATAATTTGGTTTAAATTTTTTGAATTCAACCTTATGATTTTGAGATCATTGTATTTATAAATCATATTATACATATAAAGGAGTGGAATTCTTTGTTGTGCTTTTGAAAGTATATATAGAAATATGATGTATATAGAATTTTATTCCTATCGAAAATGGATCCTGCCCGAACAAAAATAGAATACAAACGGGATTTGAATTGAGTTGGCACGGTAAACATGCACTCTGCAAAATTTGAACGAAGCGGGGAAAGTCATAGTAACCGCCCGAAACCAAAATCTGCGAGATGGAAATTACTGCCTATGCCTGCCACGCAAAACCTATCGGCTCGATTTCCATAGGTTTTGATAGGGGTAGGTTTGTAATTTCACTCAAACGTGACATAAACGCCTCTCACCCAGATTCATACACGGTGGGCGCCAAAACACAGTGTCTCCTCGGCCGAAATCGACTCCCTCCGCGATTCATACACGATGGGCGCCAAAAACAAACTCTCGTCGGCAAATATTCGGTGTATGCGAGATTACCGTCTTATCCCCAACCGACTAATATTGTTGTGATGTAGGAAATTTGAAATTGGGGCTAAGTTTGTAAATTTCCTCGCATTTGAGACAAGCGCGCCCTAAAGACATGGTTCCCCCCCTTCCTCTGTCCCTCCATTTCCCCATTCGTACTCCGTGGGCGCCAAAACACCCTCTCCACCCCAGCCTCCTCCATCCGCCACCCCATCCACCGCCGTCCTCCTCCACCATGCCAAAGCGGATACCCTGACACCGTCATCCATTACAATAGATCGACCTCTCTCATCCACGGCTTCGGACCGGGATCCTTGCATCCCGTCATTTCGCTTCATCCCCGCCATTGTCCACCTTGCCGGCGCCACTCCTACGACTGTCTCGTCCACCGCATCCCGCCGCCACCGTCTACCCTCCTAGATCTGCTTCCACGCCGCCGACACCCATGGCTACTGCAACACCGTCAAATTCTTAGCAGATGCATACACGGCGCCGCACTAGAGGCGGTACTCTGTCGTATCTACTCAACTTATTTATTGCTGCAAGAAAATAGATCACCACTGCTTGATACGTCCATTTTGCATCATGCTTTTATATCGATATTTAGTGCATTATGGGCTGTTATTACATGTTACGTCACAATACTTATGGCTATTCTCTCTTATTTTATAAGGTTTATCATGAAGAGGGAGAATGCCGGCAGCTGGGATTCTGGCTGGAAAAGGAGCAAATATTGGAAACCTATTCTGCACAGCTCCAAAAGTCCTGAAACTCCACGAAAGTCATTTTTTGAATTAATAAGAATTATTGAGCAAAGAAATTACCAAAGGGGGCCCACACCCTGGCCACGAGGGTGGGGGCGTGCCCACCCCTACTGGGCGCGCCCCCTGTCTCGTGGGCCCCCTGGTGGCCCTCCGATGCCCATCTTCTGCTATATGAAGCCTCTTACCCTGGAAAAAATCATAAGCAAGCTTACGGGACGAAACTCCGCCGCCATGAGGCGGAACCAATCTAGGGCTCCAGCGGAGCTGTTCTGCCGGGGAAACTTCCCTCCGGGAGGGGGAAATCATCACCATCGTCATCACCAACGATCCTCTCATCGGGAGGGGGTCAATCTCCATCAACATCTTCACCAGCGCCATCTCATCTCAAAACCCTAATTCATCTCTTGTATCCAATCTTGTATCAAAACCACAAATTGGTACCTGTGGGTTGCTAGTAGTGTTGATTACTCCTTGTAGTTGATGCTAATTGGTTTATTTGGTGGAAGCTCATATGTTCAGATCCTTAATGCATATTAATACTCCTCTGATTATGAACATGAATATGCTTTGTGAGTAGTTACGTTTGTTCCTGAGGACATGGGTGAAGTCATTGCTATTAGTAGTCATGTGAATTTGGTATTCGTTTGATATTTTGATGAGATGTACACTACTAGGGAAAAGCCTAGCAGCAGCGCGGGTTTTGGGCCTCTCAGTAGCGCGGGTACCGGCGCTACTAATAAGGCGCTATAGTTAACGATAGCAAGAGCGCTGTTGTCCCACGCCATCGCTATACATGAATAGCTGTAGTGCTCTTTAGAAAAGGGCGCCATCGATATTATCTCGCAGTATTGTTATGTAAGCGCCATCGTTAGGCGGCGCTACTACTAAATTTACCCCCCTTGCTACTACTAGTTTTATTAGGTTTTTTTTCCTGCATATTTGTTTTGTATTTGTTTTGTATTTGAATAGGCTTTATACAATAATCTTTAGCATATCATACACATACAAAAGTAATCGTAGCATATACATACAATTAGTCTCATCAAATCATGTCATCATCATAATCATCATCCAACACAAAGTGGTCTCTCGTCATCAATCTCGAAAATAGCGATACAAGTCTCGATTACTTGCAAATACATCGTCATCCATCTAAAAAATGATATACGCGAGAAGAGCTATCACTTTGAGTACATGTGTTCGTATCCCTCTCTCGCATTAGCGTGGACCTAGACTAACTACTGCCCGTCGCTCGGAAACCGGAAACCAGTACACCTGTGCCTGACACTCCGGCCACTTGTCGTATATATACTCATGGCATAGCACTTCTTCGCCATCTATAATCTATGCACCTGCATCGTCACATGAGTCGATGATATGCAACATATATAGTTGAGCAACAGAAAGAGACAGACTTGGCAAAAATAGAAACAACATATCATAAGCATAAATAACAAAGTTCATCATACCCAAAATGCCCTAACTAGAGTGATTTTCGCTAGTCGGGGAGGAGGATGGTTTAATTACATCACAAATAAAGTTTCACCGTGCAAAACTCAAAGTTTTGTCATACAGAAAGTATGGACTAAACGGACACATTGTCATATATCGACAATCACTCCACCATGTCGTGCCATCCATCCATGTCAGGGAGATAGTCCTCGAGCTTAGTGAAAGGATTCATGTCGAGACGCTGAGAGGCTATCCATGTTCGGACGTCTTCCCGCGATATTTGTCCTTCTCCATAGAACATCCCTGTTTTTCCGACGACCTCCTTCATGATGATTTGGGCAAGTTCGCGCTGAATGTTATAGAACTCAGCTCGAAGTCAATGATCCTCGATATCTCCTATGTCCTTTGCCCATTGCAGAATATGGGCATCGCCAGATCTAGGTGACATGTGAAGGTTCCGTGATCCCGCTCAGACTCCAAAGATGTGGTGTAGGACATAGAATCCATCATTAAGAGAATTGTTCGGTTGCTGGATGCAGCAGAAGTCGGTCTTATGGCTGACGGCGACCCTGCCGCCCCTTCTCTTCTTGTGCCTAACCTCTCCACCCCTTGCTTGGTAGTAAAACATAGCACTATCGAGAACATCTTTGATGTGGGTGTAATCCTTTTTGTGAATGTTCTTCGACGAGTCCAAGTAAAGAGCGTGGGAGAATCGGGGGTAGAGGATGATGAGGACGGCGCGCCCGCCGCTGCACAAAATAAGTACACCTCAAATTAATTAGCCTCCATCGTGCAATTGAATTATTGAAATCGAATGAAGGATAGCAGTGCGGATGACTTACACGGGATGATAAGGCACGAGAATCGCCTCCTTGTCCTTATTGGCGAGCATGAAACTGACGATGTAATCCCTCGCGTATTCACGCTGCTCAGCGCAGACTCCCAAGAAGCCCTCGTGCATGTAGTACATCTCAGCGACACAGATATGACATATCTGCTCAACCCCAATGATGTAGTTCATGTGCAAGGCATAAAGGCGGACAAACGTAAAATCCAGCTTCTTCACGTGAAACATGTCGAATATGTAATCGAATCGGAGGAAGAACTTATCCGCGGGAAGCTGTCAACGCATTTACATTTGCCGCGGAACGTTAACCACGAGAGTGGGTATCCTGGATCTTTCGAGGCGATGAGGCCTTTCTCTACCCGCAGCACATCATCATGAAGTCTCCTTAGATCGCCGAATCTGGCCCGTAGCGCTGTTGCAGGTAGGATTGGTTGACCGGGGATATTCCATTTATCTGCATCGGGGATATCTATACGGTCCTGAAGCCGAGGCTGTTGAGGTGGATGGATCATAGAATCAGCTTTTTTGCCTTTCCTTGCTCTCTTCCTAGACTTCTTTTCTACCGGAAGGTCGTCAATAATACGTTGAGACGGTAATTCAGTGCATCGACTCATGACGCCAAACCTCGAGGAGGCGCCCGAGATAGACATACTGCTCAGCGCCATCGTCATCCTCATCCTCATCCATGGCGACATCATCACGATCGATGGAGCCTCCTCCTTACCCCGTCCGCTATCACCCAACCCGACACCCGACGCTAATTGGGTAGGTGGGTGTTGATGTTCATACCTTGCCGAGGCTGCATGTCGTGGTGTGCTCCCGCCGCCTCGCACGGCGCAGACTTTTGGCCACAACAGGACCCACCCATTGCAACAATTACCAAGCCGCCGCAGGGTCTCGCCGTCATCCCCCACCGTCGAAGCAAAGTAAAATAACTTAACAAAATTGAATTGTAACTCCAATTTCAATTTGACCTCCTCTCTGGTCTGGAGGAGTATTAGAGGAGGCAAATTCTCGTGGCCCGGTTTGACACTGGCCACGGAAACCTTGAAGACGTTCGGGGGGATCGGCCGGCTATGGAACAATGGTTCCTTCGGCTCCATTATCGTCGCCTTCCCCACGTCCACCTTCTGTTCGCCGATGGTGTACAATATGGTGCACGGGGTTTCGTCGGCCTGCAAAGAAAAGTCTGCGACGTGAGACAACCGAAAGGCAACGAAAACGGGAGGTTATACATTTATATTGAAGGGGGCCGGTGTGACAGATACCGTGAGGGCATCGAGCTCAGCCAAAGATGAGGCACCACCGAGCATGTCCGGTGCGGGAGTCGGTGCGAGAGCAGGTGCGGGAGCAGGTGCTCCCAAGAAGTCAGCAAGGGGAAAGTCCTCTGCATTTTTTTCTGGATTTTGCCTTGTCCAAGTGAAAACGCCCGTCACCAAGGAAGTAGACAAATCTGCAACCACCTGTTTTGCAGCAGCTACCGCTGTTGCGACTATCTGAGATGATTTCTTCTCAACCGCAATCTCAACCTTCTTGTCGATGTTTTCTTCAGTTAACCTCCGTCTTTTCTTTCTCTCCTCCGTGGTCTCACGATAGTACTTCTTCCACGTGGCGCCGTCTCCGACATCGTGCACGCGTCCATACGATGGTCGAGTATCCACCGGTTGTCGTTTCAATATGTTCAACGCCTGCTGAATGGAGTGTCCCACTTGGCCTCACCAGGCCTCGGACGGCGAAGTCGCCGCCGCAATCCGGTGCTGCTCTCTCTGCTAAAGGCACAGATCAGAAACTAAAATTACCAGCAGTCTCATGAACTCCGTAATGACCGGTGTTGTCTCGTAAACCTTCTTCACTGGGTCCCAACGGTGTCGGGCCCTCAGACGCCACGCCTCTGGGGACGGTGAAATCTGCCAAGGGTCTAGGATGCCTGCACTTGCGGCTTCCGCGTCCTCCATGGCCCATTTGGACCTCTTTCGCCGTAACCACGGCTTCCGAGGTGGTGGCTCCCAACGCCCTCTTTGAAGCCCCTTCATGTACTTAGACTTTTTGGCACCTTCGCCTCACAAGCCTCCTTGAATATTTGAAACTGCTCTTCCGTGATTGTCGGATTATCCTTTACAATCTCGGAGTAGGGTTCCTTGTCGTTGATCTTTGCTTTCTCTCAATTTTTCCAGGCGGCCAACGCCTCGCTAAACTTGGTCATGGCGTGTTTGTTTATCTTCTTCATTGCTGGGTCCTCGTCTGGATCATCATAATCCTTCTCATTCCGGCCCGGGAACAAGAATATCTGGTGAAACTTCTTTAGGAGGGAGCTCCTCATATTTTCTATCTTCTGTAGTTTCTCATCGTTAATGGTGGCGGTTGTCCGTACGATGCAGCCTATTTGATTGTCGTAGCACGCGTGCGCTTCCTCAGGCGCCTTTGGCTCAAAATTGCCATCGTCCACCTCCGTGACCACCAGTCTAGTAGTCCTGAGTTTGTTAGGAACCTGTTGCCTCTTTGCTTTCAGTTCTACACCGGCTCCGCTCCCTGAGGCAGCACCGGTCTCAGCCCGGTCTTGATGTCGGTCTCAATCTCAGCGCGGTCTCGGCCTCAAGACTGGTCAAGGTGGTTTCTCAGAGGACCTTGAGAAGAGGTGTCTAGAGGGGGGGGGTGATTAGACACTAAGTACAAAAGTTGCAGTTTTTAAGTTTCTTTGAGTGAGTTTAGGCGCAATTTCAACATTCACAATACATATCAAGCAAGCATGCAAAGAGTATATGAGCAGCGGAAAGTAAAGCATGCAACTTGCAAGAAAGTAAAGGGAAGGGTTTGGAGGATTCAAACGCAATTGGAGACACGGATGTTTTTGGCGTGGTTCCGATAGGTGGTGCTATCATACATCCACGTTGATGGAGACTTCAACCCACGAAGGGTAATGGCTGCGCGAGTCCACGGAGGGCTCCACCCACGAAGGGTCCACGAAGAAGCAACCTTGTCTATCCCACCATGACCGTCGCCCACGAAGGACTTGCCTCACTAGTGGTAGATCTTCACGAAGTAGGCGATCTCCTTGCCCTTACAAACTCCTTGGTTCAACTCCACAATCTTGTCGGAGGCTCCCAAGTGACACCTAGCCAATCTAGGAGACACCACTCTCCAAGAAGTAACAAATGGTGCGTTGATGATGAACTCCTTGCTCTTGTGCTTCAAATGATAGTCTCCCCAACACTCAACTCTCTCTCAATGGGTTTGGATCTAGTGGAAAGAAGATTTGAGTGGAAAGCAACTTGGGGAAGGCTAGAGATCAAGATTCATATGGTAGGAATGGAATATCTTGGCCTCAACACATGAGTAGGTGGTTCTCTCTCAGAATGGTAAGTTGGAAGTGTAGGTTCATTCTAATGGCTCTCTCCACGAATGAAGAGGAGGTGGAGGGGTATATATAGCCTCCACACAAAATCTAACTGTTACACACAATCTGCCAAACTCGGTGGGACCGAACCGTTAAACTCGGTCAGAACGATTCAGCAAATAATGTGACCGTTAGGGTTTTCGGTGGGACCGAAATGCAACTCGGTGAGACCGATACGGTTAGGGTTAGGGCATAACGTAATCTCGGTAAGACTGATTACACAAACTCGGTGAGACCGATTTTGGTAATAAGCTTTCCAGAGAGTTGGTCAGGCAAACTCGGTGGGACCGATTACTCGAACTCGGTGAAACCGATTTTGGTAATAAGTTTCCAGAGAGTTTGCATTGTAATCTCGGTAGTACCGATTGCTCAAACTCGGTGAGACCGATTTTGATAATGGGCATACACAAAGAGATTACAATCCCATCTCGGTGAGACCGAGATCCCTATCGGTAAGACCGATTTGCTTAGGGTTTGTGGCAGTGGCTATGACTTTTGGAATTGGTGGCGCCGGATAGGAAGTTTCGGTGTGACCGATTTTGGCTTTGGGTTTAGGTCATTTGTGGATGTGGGAAAGTAGTTGAGGGTTTTGGAGTATATCACTAAGCACATGAAGCAAGAGGCTCATTAAGCAACACCTCATCCCTCCTTGATAGTATTGGCTTTTCCTACAGACTCAATGTGATCTTGGATCACTAAAATGTAAAATGAAGAGTCTTGAGCTTGAAGCCTGAGCCAATCCTTTGTCCTTAGCATCTTGAAGGAGTTCCCAGATCCTTTAGTCCATGCCACTCCATTGTTGAACTTGTCTGAAATATACTAGATAAAAGTGTTAGTCCAACAAGAGATATGTTGACATTAATTACCAAAACCACCTAGGGAGCACTTGTGCTTTCAATCTCCCCCTTTTTGGTAATTGATGGCAACATACATCAAAGCTTTAGATAAGGATATAAAGAATAGCAAATAAAGCTTTGGAAAGACATGCAACAAACATAGGCTCCCCCTACATGTATGCAATCATGTGAATATGGAATGTAAAGGCATGTGAGAGCATAAACATAATAGAGCAGGCAATGTGTTACATGTATCCTGGCCATATGCATCAGAGCAAAGAATGTTGAAGAAAATACCTTCATGCTCATGAGTCCTTCTTGCAAACAGTATGTACATCAGCAAGAATTCCTCATACACATGATTGTGATGCATATACTTACCTTGTAGTCTTGAGTTGTCTTAGGATGGAATGAACCTGTGTAAACAAGGTTAGATAACACAGATACATTTACTAGCCGAGCAAATGTAAGAAACCACAAGAATACCAAGACTGGATGACATGTAAAGAGTGAGTACTAGGTACCACATTGGATTAGACATGTCCCCAAGAGTAAAGATATGCAATGAATTTAAATGATCTCTTTCCCTTAGATGTCTTGCTCCCCCTGAATCTAGCATGGGATACTGGGAGAAGATAGGGAACAGAAAATCAGAGTTTGAAAGAAAACAGAGCTGAAAGATATGAATGATGATCAGAGTTGATGCATGCTAATGCAAATAATAAGCACAACAGATCATATGAACATGTCTCTCCCCTCAAGAATACATGTGGACATCTCTCCTCCTGAACACCAAGTATCTGGGATCCTTGAGAAATACTTTCTACTTAAGTATTCTCTCCCCCTGGAGATCTCTCTCTTCCCTTTGAGGGTCTCTCCCCCTTAGGTCTCTCTCCCCCTTAAGAAGGAAGGTGATAAGCTTTGATGCTCTCTCTCTCTTCAGATGATAAGCTTTGATGTTCTCTCTCTCCCCCTTTGACATCAATTTCCAAGAAGGGTCTTCTGGAATCTGTCGAATGGGTTTGGTCCTTGAGACACAAAACAAAGCAATGATAAAAATGTGATGCTTGTAGAGGACAATTCATTGAGTGGAGCTGGATCAGAAGAAACACATAATTATGTGGCAAACTGTTTTTCCTGTTATGAAGTCGGTGGCACCGAGTGGTATGCTTTGGTCGTACCGAAAAGATTCGGTTGGTCTGAAAATAATAAATTGGTGAAACCGAGTTCATCACAGAGAAAACACTTGTCACCTCAGCACACTAAACTAGTAAGATCTCACAAAGATTTGCAAGGAATTTACTGAAAGATGTGCAATGAATAGGAATGCAGAAAATGCAGAACAAACAAGAAAAAAGAAATCTAGATGAAGTATTTTTTTTGAAAGGGGAAACAAATATGCATGAGACAAATGCAAAAACACAGAAAAGAACACAAAAGAACTTCATCTAGAGATGGTCGGCGACAAAGTCACCTATGTTAGAGTATATTGACTTAGGAGTCAAGTGAGAGCACTTGATCATAGGTCATACTCATCGTTTAAGCTCAAAATGGGGTTGCCATTTTTCGTTTAAGCATCTTGATGTATTCACATCTTGTCGAGTTGCTTTAGCTCATGACTTGGAGTAAAGCTTCTCTAAGATGGAATAACATACCTTGGTTGGTGGTGTTGTCCATGTAGTTGAACTTGTGTGGGTTGCTCAAGGTTGATGTGGCTCATCAAGAATTTGGAGCACCACTTGGAATTTGAGTCCATCTACCTACATGGGTTAGTTCTTGCAAGGAAGAGCACTTGTGTGTCCAAAAATGACAATCATGAAGCTCAACATAGAATTTGTCAAAGGATATGTTTGAGTGGTTTCGTGCTTCCTTGTCTTCAACCACCGTAGTGTAGACACTTGGTGATGTAGAGATTGCTCAAGATGTGAGTAGATTACAATCTCATGGATTTTGATTCCACCAAGTACCTACATGGGTTAGATAACATGCAAGATACAAATATATCCAAGACATAAGATTTTCACCATAAGAGAAATGTCAAGGATTAGTCATAAGCTCATGTCTTGCATGTATCCAATGGAGTTTCTACTCCAAGTTTGAAGCATCAATGATGTTCAATTCTCCTCTCAACCTGCAAAACACTTTCTCATCAAGAGGTTTAGTAAATATATCCGCTAATTGCTTTTCGGTGCGAACATGCTTAAGATCAATGTCACCCTTAGCAACGTGATCTCGAATGAAATGATGACGAACTTCAATGTGCTTAATTCGAGAATGTTGCACGGGATTATGACCAATTTTAATAGCACTCTCATTGTCACAAAGCAATGGAACATGTCTCACATATATCCCATAATCTTTAAGAGTTTGGGTCATCCAAAGTAATTGAGCACAACATGAACCAGCGGCAATATATTCAGCTTTGGCAGTGGATAAGGATACCGAGTTTTGTTTCTTGGAGGACCAAGACACAAGAGATCTACCAAGAAATTGACAAGTTCCCGAAGTGGACTTTCTATCAACCTTGTCTCCGGCATAGTCCGAGTCGGAATAGCCAACAAGATCGAAAGAGGCCCTCTTAGGATACCAAATGCCAAAGTTTGGTGTATGGATTAAGTATCTCACTATCCTTTTCACGGCCTTAAGATGACATTCCTTAGGAGCAGCTTGATATCATGCACACATGCACACACTTAGCATGATATCGGGACGTGAAGCACATAGATATAACAATGAACCGATCATAGAGCGATAAACCTTTTGGTCAACCGGTTCACCATCTTTGGTCAAGTCATTATGTCCACTAGTAGGCATGGGTGTAGACATACCTTTGCATTCTTGCATATTGAACTTCTTGAACAAGTCCTTGGTGTACTTTGTTTGAGAAACAAAGGTACCTTACTTAGTTTGCTTGATTTGCAACCCAAGAAAGAATTAGAGTTCACTCATCATAGACATCTCAAACTTCTGCGACATTAGCTTTCCAAACTTTTCACTAAAATGAGGGTTAGTTGAACCAAATATGATATCATCAACATAAATTTGGCATACAAATAGTTCTCCATTAACCCTTTTAGTAAAAAGAGTAGAATCAATTTTCCCAATTTCAAACCCTTTTTCAATAAGAAACTTGGTCAAGCATTTATACCAAGCTCTAGCAGCTTGTTTAAGACCATAAAGAGCTTTGTGAAGTTTGTAAACATGATTGGGTTTCTTAGGATTAACAAAGCCGGGGGGTTGCTTAACATAAACTTCCTCCTCTATCTCACCATTTAGAAAAGCACTTTTAATGTCCATTTGGTACAAGGTGATATCATGATGATTAGCATAGGCAAGTAAGATGCGAATGGACTCAAGTCTAGCAACGGGGGCGTAAGTCTCACCATAGTCCATACCTTCAACATGTGTGTAGCCTTGGGCGACGAGACGTGCTTTGTTGCGAACTACTTGTCCATCTTCATCTTGCTTGTTGCGAAACACCCATTTGGTACCTGTAAGTGCATCTAGTGCCACCCCTACTTGATTTTGGAGTGTTGACGACAAAGTTGGTTGAGGGACTAATGCGTTTGTGAGAATTGCAGGATAACGCAGGTAGTGTCCCTCATTGATTCGGTTTACCTACCGGAGATGACCCCTAAAAATGTATGAAGACATTGAAGACAATGGTGGTATGTGAAGATATTCATATTGAAGACTATGACATGAGTAAGGATGGCAATTTTATCCACGGATATGGATACCCGTGGATACCCGACCCGAATGGACAGGGTTTGGATACAATTTTATACCGATGGACAATGTCCGAACCCGACCCGATTAATCATGGATAGGGCATGGGTATAATTTTATACCCGTGGATATATCCAAACCCGGCCCGTAAGTGTATACCCTGTCCGCTTTTATTTATTATAATAAAAAGATCAACAAAAAATTTCCTAATCCCTACCAAGTAATTACTCCACCGCTCCTTCCCATTCTCGTCTCCTTGGCAAACGACTCGCCAATCTTCATTAAGGATCTTCTCATCTCCTCAACTCCTACTCCCGCGGACCATATAGCCGGCACCGCCGTCCACATGTGGTGCCGCACTGCAACAGCCAACTCCGGGGGCAGGTGGCTGGCCGACTCCATCTCCATAGATCCCCCCGACTCCTCCATCTCATCTTTCCCAAGCACGCAGCAAACCACCAGTTTGTACCTGCGACAGCGAGGTGGAGCACGACGATGCAGCGTGCGGCGATGCGCACGACCAGGAGTATGGTGGCGCAGAGGCACAGCAAGGCGGGCGCAGACCACGACGAGGAGCAGGGCCATGTCGTGGAGGCGATGACCACGCCAGGCAGCCAACCGTCAGGGTAAGTTTTTTTGTTCCTGCTCGTGTACATCTTGTGCTTGTGCGTGGATGTGCATGACATGCTTGTTCATGAGTTTGTATTAGTAATTATAGTAGAGAACAAGAGATTTGTAGTGGTCAATTTCTGTTTTTTAGTTCGTGGCAAGAGAAAAAACAGATTTTACTGCATTACCGATCTATAGTTGTCAATTTCAGTCAGGTTAGACTAGAAATCTGAAAGTGAAATCTGACTACAAATCAGAGAACAAGAGAATATGATATTTCTAGTGGTCAATTCAAGTCAGATTCCACTTCTGTACACATGAGCTGATCTACGGATATGTCTGTTAATTAGTATAGTAATTCCTTTTTACAAAATCTGTCAGTTTATTTCTAAATTTCTATCAAGTGGATTGTGAATGATTAGTATAAAGTTAGAGTCGGACTGATTAAGATTCATTTGCTCTACTTGGTCCATTTCATGTGCTCAACTTCGTCCATGTCATCTGCTGAATAGAAGAGCTCACAGTCTGTCGCTTTAGTTATTAGTTTTTTTGGTTGTAAAAATTGCAATTTAGGTATCAAAATTGTACAGTTCAGACAAGATATTTGTTTCAATTAAAGCTTGTGCTCAACTTTGTCCATGTCATGTGCTGTCCAACCAAAGATGATTGGAAGATTGCTAAGGAACTTTGTGAGAGGCTCAAGGTTTTCTATGATGTCACTGAGGCATTTTCAGGCACTAAATATGTTACTGCAAATTTGTTCTTTCCCAAAATTTGTGGTATTCAGTTGGCAATACAAAAATGGTCTGCTAGTGAGAATAAGGTTGTACAAAAGATGTCTGAGGAAATGAAACAGAAATTTGACAAATATTGGAAAGATGTACATGGACTTATGTCTGTTGCAACGGTTCTTGATCCAAGGTACAAACTTCATATGTTGCAAGCTCTGTTTGGTTCTCTATATGGAATTGAATATGAGATGTTAAAGTTGATGAAGTAAGGAAGTTAATGGCTAATCTGTTGGAGCAATATCGAGAAGATGCTGAAGTTGTGGCTACATCGGAAGGTATGGACACTGCTGCTGCACAAGTTGGTGGAGTTGATGATGTAATGAACATCTTTGATCAATATATGTCCTCGAAACCTACGATTTGTGCTTCTCAAGTTCGGACAGAATTAGACTAGTACTTGGAAGAGCAAACCATCAAGAGAGTACCGGACAAAGATATGGACATCATAAATTGGTGGAAAGTTCCAGGTGCAAAGTATCCTACTTTGCAAAAGATTGCTCATGACATATTGCCTATCCCTGTGACATCGGTGGCATCAGAATCAGCGTTTAGTACTAGTGGCAGGCTACTTAGTTCACATCATAGCCGACTTGTGCCAAGTATGGCTGAAGCACTCATGTGCATGCAAGCTTGGTACCGTGCTGACATGATAGGTAAATAATCCTCTCAAATTGCAATCATTCATCTAATTTATATTACAAAATAGTTAGTTTTTTTACTGAGTGTTCCTTCATCACTTAAATCTTGCATCAGGGGATAGCAACTCCACTCTCTTTGCGACATTTCAAAGTGTTCTTGATGACGATGAAGAAACTATGGTAACATATTCCACTCATTATAGTTGATTTTACATGATACAATATTTGGTGAACATTCTTTATTTCCATGATTTTAATTATTGTTCTTATGATATGTTTACATGAAGGATGAGTCTGAGTCTATCATAACTGAAGCTTAGTCGGTCATGCGGTGAAGAAAGAAGATGATGCCTAGAAGAATACCTTCCTTCACTTGTAATGAGAATTGTGATGTACTTATGTCTCCTGGCTGTAGGAAACTAAGGCTGATAAATTCTGTTGGGCTATTTCTATGCTATTTCGTAAGAAATTAAGACTAAGATACTATGTTGGGATATTCCTATGTCATTCTGTGAGGAACTAAGGCTGAGAAATTTCTACTTATGCTTATTTGATGTTCTGATATGTCATTCTATGAGAATCTGAACGCTTATTTCATCTGGTGCCCTTCTCATATGTCATTTTGTGAGAATTTGAATCTTTATGTGAATGTTGTGCCATGTTATGTGATTTTCAAGGTATTATGTATACGTGTTTTGATAGGACCCGATGGGTATCCATTGGTTATGGATATCCATCGGGTTTGGACATGGACACAATTTTTTGCCCGTGGGTTTTTTCGTGGATGGGCAAAGAATAACCTTGTGGATTCGGATATGGATTTGGTTTTGTTCAACCCGGGCCGAACCCGATCCATTGCCATCCTTAGACATGAGAAGACATTGAGTGAAGATTATGGAGCGCGAAGACTGTGTGATTTCATTGTTTCTTTTTCTTCTTTGTTGAGTCATAGGAACCACCGTACTGTTAAGTGGGGTCCAAGTGATCTAAGTCAAAATGACTGAAGTGATGCTCAACCCAAATCCAATGTCTTCGAGCGAAGACAATGAGAGCAAATCTTATCCAGAGCTGGATGAGTCAGGTTTGCTTGTAGCCCAACTAAAGTTGCCGTGTGCGCTTGAAATCTGACCGTTGGAACACGTGTCAGTTCCTTAGTGACCCAGGGTCATTTTGGACATATCAGGTCAGGTTGCCCAGTGGCTATAAATAGCCCACCCCCTACACCATAAATTGGTGGCTGCTCAGAGTTTGTGCACGGCTTTTGTCGTTTGAGAGCAACCCACCTCAAAGCCTTAGAGAGAGAGAAATCCTTGCGAGGACCAAGCCCAAACACCCAGAGCCAAAGTGTTAGGCATCACTGAAGTCTTTCTGTCTGTGTGACCTGAAGACTTTTTACACTTGAGGACTGTGAATCCTCCAGCCAGTTAGGCGTCGCGTTCTGAGCATCCAAGAGTCATTGTGGATTGCCGGTGAACGAAGTCTGTGAAGGTTTGGAAGTCTACCTTGAAGACTTACCATAGTGATTGGGCGAGGACTGGGTGTCCTTAGCTCAAGGGGAATAAGGTGAAGACACGGTCTTCTGACTTGAATCTCAGCCTCCCTAACCAGACGTACAGTTGTCACAACAACTGGAACTGGTCCAACAAATCCTGTGTCTTCAACAAGCGACTGGTTCTATCCCTTCCCATCCTTTATTTTGTGTTTGTCTTTGTGAAGTCATTGCCTATCTGCCGTATCTGTTTGACTTCATTGCTTGACTACTCTTGTTGATTGGCTTCATACTATCTTCCATCCTGATCCTTACTACTTAGTTGCTATTAGTCCTGTACTTTCACATCATTGCATACTTGACTATGGTTTGCTTATTGTAGTTTATCTTCCGCTGCATATCAACTAGGTCATTTCTATTGTTTGTCTTCGAAACTTCCAAGTTTTGAAGACTTTCATAAAAATTGCCTATTCACCCCCCTCTAGTCGATTCTAGCACTTTCAGTTGGTGTCAAAGCAAGGTACTCCCTTGTTCTGTGTGGTTCGGTTTAACCACCTGGAGTTTTAGCTATGTCGACTGCAGGGATAATCAAAGTATCCGCTGCTTGCCCCGTGTTCGATGGAACTGAATATCCCTACTGGAAGAATAAGATGCGTATGCATCTTGAAGCCATTGATGTCGTCCTCTGGTATGTCGTTAAGAACGGCGTTCCCAAAACTGGTGAAGGTGTCACCCCTACTGATGTCAAGAAGTTCATTCACCTGGACTCTACTGCAAAGAACATCATCTGTGGTCATTTGACCAAAGAACAGTATGGCCGTGTGAGTGCTTTGGAAACGTCGAAGCTAGTCTAGGACTGGCTATCCAAGGTCAACGAAGGCGTCTCAACCTAGAGAGATCAAAGGATCAGTGTTCTTCGCAACCTCTTCAACCGCTTCAAGAGAAACGACAATGAAAATGTCTAGCTCACGTTCGATCTCCTCACTGACATCACAAATGAGCTTCAAGCTCCTGGCGCAACTGAGATTACCAAGCATGAAATCGTCAAGACACTAATGAGATCACTTGACAGCTCCTTTGACACCCTTGCCATCATGATACAAGAACATCCTGACTTCAAGACACTCGATCCGTCTGATATACTTGAGAGGCTCAACACACATGAGTTCCAGCTTTCTGGGAAAAGAGATATCTATGGTCCAAACTATGGCCGATCTCGCGCCTTGAAGGCAAAAGTTGCTTCCTCATCTGAAGAAGAATCTGACTGCAGTTCTGATGATCCTGAAGACATTGGAAAGGAACTTGCTATGCTTGTGAAGAAGTTCCAGAAGTTTACTAAGAAGAAAGGTTTCAGAAAGTCTTCACGATCCAGCTCAACAAATGATGAAGCTTCCACTCATGACTACAAGAATAGAACATGTCACAAGTGCAAGAAACCCGGACACTATATCTCTGAGTGTCCACAGTGTGACAATGAGAAGAAGAAGAAGAAGAAGAAGAAGAAGAGCAAGGATTATGATTCTGATGACAAGAAGAAGAAGAAATCTTCAAAGTCTTCTTCCAAGTCCTCATCAAGATCTTCATCTCATAAGAAGAGTTCATCTGGCAAGGCTCGTGCTTTTGTTGGCAAGGAAATGGATTCAGAGGAGGAGTCTGCTTCTGAGGAGGCGGAGGTGGAGTCCGAGAGGAGTCGACCCCGGCGTTGTAAGTCTGGCTCTAGCCACAGCTTATGTTGCCAAGTCCATCTTCAACACTGAAGACAATGACTTCCACACCAACACCGAAGCTGATGACGAAGACGATCCTACTCCCACCTACTGCTTCATGGCACGTGGTGCCAAGGTAAAATCACGTGATGCTTACTTTCAAACATGAAGTGAAGATGACTCTGATTGTGAATCCAAACCCAGCTACAAAACACTTGCTAAAATTGCAACTGAACAACAAAAGGCTATGGAACATACTCAAAAACTGTTAGACAAAAGCGATGACCAGTTGGACACGGAAATGACCCGTTCACAGTCCTTAGTCGCAGATATAAAAAATCTTCATGCTAAGTACCAAGAACTTGAAAGTCGTCATGAAACGCTCTCAACTACTTATCAAAGGCTCTCCTATGATTATCTTCAAAGGAAGCAAGAGCTTGAGAAATTGAGAGCGGCTCATGAAGATCTTCAAAAAGTGAATGAGTCACTTCACGCCAACAGATCAGTCCCGCCAGATGGATTTGAACCACCATGTCTAAAATGCATTGAGCATGATAACGCTACATCTGCTGTCGAATGTTCTATCGCTGCTATCGTTTCATTATCTTCACCTACCGATGTGGTTACTAACCCTCTCATGGAGGATACCACTACTATTGCTGATGAAAATGCTAGGTTGAAGACATTGCTTGAAACAGGGATGTATAAAAGTCTGAAAGGGCATCAGACACTTTGTGATGTCCTCAAAAAGCAGATTCCGAACTGAAACCCTAGGAAAGAGGGTGTTGGGTTCGAGAGGAAAATGAATGTTGATGGCTCCTACTGGAAGCCTGAGCAATATCCCAAAACCACATGGGTTGCTGCAAAGGAACCTTTAGTGGATCCATCCACCTTATCTGGCTTTACCTAAGCTAATCCCATTATCATTGATGAATCCTTTGATGCAAACTATAAGCTATTCAAGAATCAGAATGGTGAAGTGTTTGCCAGGTATATTGGTACTAACTGCAGGAATGGACCACCTATGAAGAAGATCTGGGTACCTAAGCAGTACATTGAGAATCTTCCTGTGAATGTCATCATGACACCACCAAGGAAGAAGACAAACCCCAGACCTATGGCTTCATATGGCCCAAAGGCTTCATACAGATACAGGACTCACCTGAGTCACCCTAACGCCAATGTTTTGCAGGGAAATCATACTTAGACTCATGAATATGAGCGTGTGTTTTCAAACTGCTAGGTTCATAGAACTAAGAACTTTTATGCTAGGTTCATGAATATGTGCGAGTATCATTCCCCTGCAAGGCTGTTTGCTAGGCGTCAAAGCCGAAATTCTCAGATGCTGCACTTAGACTCATTGCTTCTAAGCCACCCCTGAAAATGTGGGTGGCGAAGAAGAATTAACTTTCTTTTGCAGAGAAAGGTCTCCAGCCTGCAATCAAAGGCGTCCAATGCTATTGCTGGGGACCTAAAACACATTAAGGACGCATGATAAAATGTCTTTCTATATACTTCACATCTGAATCGCTTACCAGTCATACTAGGTGTCCTAACTTTGATCTAAGTTGTGACAATCCTTGCATGTGTCAACTGCCTATGCTTCACAACACTCTTTGTGAAGCCTATCCTCCTAACTGCACTGTAGGGCATGTCACCAAAAGCTTCAGAATGGATTATGTACAGTGGATGCACAAATCATATGACTGGTGATCGAAGTCTTCTCATGGACTCAACCTTATGTCCATTCGACAAGAGTCACATCACATTTGCTGACACTGGTAAAAGCAAGGTATTGGGTCTAGGTAGAGTTGCAATCTCAAAGGATCAACACATGGATAAAGTGATGCTTGTTGAATCCCTTGGTTTCAACTTAATGTCTGTCTTGATGCTTTGTGACTTGAACATGATTGTGCTATTCGGAAAATATCGCTGCCTTGTACTAATGGAATCTGACAAGTCTCTAGTCTTTGAAGGGTATCGAATAGATGATCTATACATGGTAGATTTCTCAGCAGGTCCACAGCTTGTCGTATGTCTTCTCACAAAAGCTTCAGATTGCTGGCTCTGGCATCGGAGGCTGGGGCATGCTGGCATGAGGAACTTACACTCACTCATCAAGAAGAAGCATGTCATGGGCATCGAGGATGTCAAGTTCAAGAAGGATCATTTGTGTGGTGCCTGCGAAGCTGGAAATATGACTAGGGCAAAGCACCCCTCGAAGACAATCATGACAACATCTCAACCCTTCGAGCTATTACACATGGACTTATTTGGACCTACTCACTACTCCACCCTCATAACAACTGCTTGTCTGTATGGCTTCGTAGTTGTTGATGACTACTCAAGATACACATGGGTGCACATAATTCTCTACAAGACTGAAGTGCAAGATGTCTTCAGACGCTTCGCCAATCGAGCAATGAACAATTATGGCGAGAAGATCAAGCATATCAGAAGTGACAATGGCACTGAATTCAAGAACACCGGACTTGATCTTTATCTGGATACAATGGGAATCACTCATGAGTTCTCTACTCCATACACACCTCAGCAAAATGGCATCGTTGAGCGCAAGAACAGAACTCTCATTGAGATGGCTCGAACAATGCTAGAATAATACAAGACACCAAGAAAGTTCTGGCCTGAAGCTATTGATACAGCATGTCACATCATCAACCGTGTGTACATCCATAAGCTTCTGAACAAAACATCCTATGAGCTCCTTACTGGCAAGAAGCCAAATGTCAGCTACCTCAGAGTATTCGGAGCTAGGTGCTGGATCAAGGATCCCCATCACAAGTCAAAATTTGCACCTAAAGCACACGAAGGCTTCATGCTTGGCTATGGAAAGGACTCACACTCCTACAGAGTCTTCAACCTCTATCTTTACAAAATCGTCGAAACTGTGGATGTGAGATTTGATGAAACCAATGGTTCACAAAGAGAGATTCTGCCAAGTACACTAGACGAAGCTCCCCCAGTGAAGCTATCAAGCTGATGGGAACTGGTGAAATCATGCCTTCTGAAGCACAGCCTGAAGAGGAACTTATCATTTCTGCACCTAACCAACCTGAAGACAATGCTCAGACCAAAGACAATCCTCCCAATGATGACAATGATCAGCAAGAGCAAAGTCTTCGTCCAGTCCATCCTCGTGTTGCAAATGAAGTACAAACTGAGAAGATAATTGATAGCATCAATGCACCTGGTCCACTCACTCGCTCAAGAGCAACACAGTTAGCAAACTTTTGTGGGCACTTTTCATTCGTGTCTATATCAGAACCCAAGAAAGTTGCTGAAGCCTTTATGGAACCTGAATGGATTCAAGCTATGCAAGAAGAACTTCAACAGTTCAAGCTGAACAATCTTTGGGAACTTGTCAAGCGACCTGACCCTCGTAAGCATAACATTATTGGCACAAAATGGATATATCGAAACAAGCAAGATGAGCATGGTCAAGTTGTCAGAAACAAAGCACGTCTTGTGGCTCAAGGATATACTCAAGTTGAAGGAATTGACTTTGATGAAACATTTGCTCATGTTGCTAGGCTTGAAGCTATTCGCATACTGCTAGCCTACGCTAACCATCACAACATCTTGCTATATCAAATGGATGTGAAGAGCGCATTTCTCAACGGCAAGATTGAAGAAGAAGTGTATGTCGCTCAACCACCTGGCTTTGAAGATCCAAAACATCCTGATATGGTGTACAAGCTAAACAAAGCACTGTATGGCCTCAAACAAGCTCCTCGCGCATGGTATGATACGATCAAAGACTTCCTGAAGAGCAAAGGCTTCAAGTCTGGATCCCTCGATCCTACACTCTTCACGAAGACATATGATGGCGAACTGTTTGTGTGCCAAATATATGTGGATGACATTATTTTCGGTTGCACCAACCAGAAGTACAGTGATGAGTTTGGATACATGATGCAAGAACAATATCAGATGTCCATGATGGGTGAGCTGAAATTCTTCCTTGGTCTTCAAATTCAATCAAGAAAGAAATGGCATCTTCATATCTCAAGAAAAATACCTCAAAGATTGCTCAAGAAGCTTGGAATGGAAGACTGCAAAGGTTACACGACGCCAATGCCAGCCAAACACCATCTTGGTCCCGACGACAATGGTAAAGAGTTCGATCAAAAGGTATACCGCTCCAAGATTGGTTCTTTACTTTACCTATGTGCATCTAGGCCAGATATTATGCTTAGTGTTTGCATGTGTGCTCGATTCCAAGCGGCACCAAAGGAATCGCATCACTTAGCTGTGAAGCGAATTCTTCGATATTTAGCTTACACCCCAACACTCGGATTATGGTATCCAAAGGGCTCAAAATTTAATTTGGTTGGATTCTTGGATGCTGATTATGCTGGTGACAAGGTGGATCGCAAATCAACATCAGGCACATGTCACTTTCTAGGTCGATCACTTGTCTGTTGGTCTTCAAAGAAGCAGAACTGTGTATCACTCTCAACTGCTGAATCTGAATACATTGCTGCTGGATCTTGCTATGCTCAGCTTCTATGGATGAAGCAAACTCTCTAGGACTATGGTATCAATCTGAAACAAGTACCTCTCTTCTGCGACAACAAAAGTGCCATCAAGATAGCCAACAATCTAGCCCAGCACTCGAAGACAAAGCACATTGAAATTCGTCATCACTTTCTCAGAGATCATGTCATGAAGAAAGATATCGACATCATTCATGTCAACACTGAAGAGCAACTGGCAGATATCTTCACAAAGCCCTTGGATGATAAAAGGTTTTGCAAGTTATGGTGTGAGCTAAATATCTTGGAATCCGCAAATGTCCTATGATCAGGCACACATCCTAACACTTATGCATGTTGATGACTTAGATGTGCAACACACGAAGTAATGTATATCTTCAACCAATGAAGACTTACACTCTGAGTGTGAATACATTAACATGGAATTTGACTTCGGAGCACCACGATAATTGTGCGCCGTGTCTGGGTCTAATACTTCCTATACGGTGGGTAACGCCACCACCAAATTTCTTTGTTTGAAGTGTTTCACTCATGGCGTTATTTTTGCAATGACTTCGCATTTGGTTTGTCTTCAGTTTCAATTTATCTTCATGATTTGATTGCCTTCTGATAAATATATATACTAGTGTTCCATCCTCTACAGCATTCACTTATAGCTATGTCTTCTAGTTGAACCTTTTGATCTAAGTGAATGTGATCGGACCCTAATCTTTCTATGCTTTCTATCTCAAACTCTATCTGTCCAAATCATATGCATCCTATTGAAACTGTCGAATGTCTTCTCTGCGTCCTAGTCAGCAGAAGGCACAGAGACAAACATTAAGTCTGTTTTAAATAACTCATCTTTATTGTTGAAATCCGGAGAAGCCGGAACAACCATCCGACATGCCTGGCGGGCGTGGGAATGTGGGACAACTCTGACTATGTTGCATGCTTGCCACGTGCCCCTCAGATGTGAACTGCCAGGGGCACCAGCGTAATTGCGCTGTGCCGCACACCTACTTATAAATACGTGTCCCCTGCGGTAAAGAAATCCTTCTTCCACTTCTCCACCTCGTCAAAACCCTAGCGCCACTGCTAGCTCTCGACGACGCCGGAAGCGCTTCTGGCGCGACTGCTTCGACGCCGTCCTCACACCGGCCGTGGACATCGTCCTCTCCGCCGTCGCCGTAGGTGTCCTCCGTCGCCAAGTTAGGGCACGGTGGACTGAACTGCTCGGTCTCCTATTCATCCATCTAGCAGTTCTTCGTGTGGTAAATATAACTCTATTTTTACCACCTTTTTGATCTTCAAGATTCATCCTATTTACCAAAAGTGGTTTCTGCTTACACAGTGTTAGATCTATTATGTCTGCATCTCATACTGCCTAGTCTATTCACTTAAATTTCATAGCTAGATTGATTCCTCACTTGTACTTATTCACGGATTCGTACAAATCTAGAACCAACTCACAACATATAAGTGAATGTCTTCGCATCATGAGGCCAATGTCTTCAAACTGATTTATCTTCAAAATCTTCTGAGAATGCATGCTCTTCCCCTTCCCTCGCATCTCTAATGCTATCACAGGTACATGTCCGTGGGAGAATCCCTTGGTTCTCACAGTCTGCATTCGTTTGCAGAATACTTACAGCATCACATTAATTCTCCCGGCCGCCTCGCTTGACCAGCAAACGTAAGTCTCTGAAGCCTTTGAACGTATTGAAGCCATTCAGTTTGAAGTTCTTGGCTGCAGAGAAATCAGTAAGGAAGGGTGGCAGACAGCGTAGAAGGGGAACATCAAAAGATTTGCCTGATGACCTCGCAGAACTTTACAAGAGTGATCCTGAAGAGAATTATCATCAGCGCAAGACATGAATCCAATGGATTCGACGCTATTGGGCTAAAGAATGGTTCAAGTACAAGTTTGTGACCAAGGAATATGAAGAGAAGAATGCTATCAAGAGTCCTTGGGTGATATTCTCTATCGAGGCCTTCAACCCAAGAACAGAGCTGAAGCTATTGCACAAGGTTTCTATCCCTACATGGTTTGTGGACCTCAGATTAAGAATGCCGACCCGTCATCATTGCTCTGGTGTCGTGACGATACTCTCTTCAAGCGCAACTTCCAGCACGTAAAGGCTTCGGCCAAGGAAAACAAGAAGTCATTGGGATTAGACTTCAACCCTGGTCCCTCTGCTCCCCGTGCTGAGGCTCACGAGATGCAGAACCCAATGTCATCGGCCCTTCTCCAACCTTGACGGCCTCATCACCTACATCTTGGTCTAGGGTGCCAGAGGCATCATTCTGATAATGATGCTGACACTGATGAAGCCCCAGCTCCTCCTGCTAAGCCGCAGAACAAAAGAAGCCAAAGGCTTCAATATCAGCTGTTCCACCAAAAGCTACACGCTCGGTTAATCGCCATCGCACCTCCCAAGACGAAGCAGCGGTCTCAAGATCAATCACGTATCTCCAAGAGAACGGAGAAGAAAAAGCAAATTGTCAGGCATACTGATCACACCTTGACTCCTGCTGCCATTCTGCATGAAGAACCCATCGATCTGTCCAGCGATGAAGATCTTGCAGATGATGCCCTTGAACAACTGATCAAGAGCAAGGAAGAAGCAGAGATCTTCAACAACTTGCCTCTCTTTGATGTGGCAATCATCCATAACTTCATTGATGAGTGGTTTGACACCCCAAATCTCAGCTTTGAAGATCTGCAGCTTCCCATTGGCCTCAGCGTCTCCTTCAATGGCGCCATTGCCTCTGAGCTAGCTCTCGCTCAGCGCATCGTTGAGCTGAAAAACAAAATTGACTATTAAAAGGCTCAGTTCAAGAAGCATGTGGCGAAGCTCAGTGTGCAAGATGTCAGAAACTTCAAGGTCATGCTGCATGAGCTTAAAGAAGCTTTTCTTAAGAAGCGCGAAGAACCTCAGGGCTCTTGTGAGTGCATGAGGAGTTTGGCTTACAAGTGTGTGCTAGCCTACAATGAGTCTGAGAAGCGCAAGTCTTTTGGCCGCCCTGGCATTGACCCCAGGATGGCTGCAAAGGAGAAAAAGCCATCAACCGCTCCACCAGCTCCTACAAGTCAAGAAGCACCTCGCATTATCTTCCCAAGCAGCATGACTGGCTCGAAGCCAAAGGTTATGTCAACCGCTTCAGAACAGAAGAAGACGAGGGCTACCGAGGCTGAAGCCAGAAAGAGAAAAAATACTGAAGCCTCTGATGCTGCTCCCTCCAAGAAGAAGCGCAAAACCAAGAAGAATAGGGCTGCTCCCACAGAGCCCTTGGTTGTTGAACCCATTTCAGTGGTTCGCCCTGTTGGGGAACGTTGCAGAAAATTAAAATTTTTCCTACGGTTTCACCAAGATCCATCTATGAGTTCATCTAAGCAACGAGTAACGGGAGAGAGTTTGCATCTACATACCACCTGTAGATCGCGTGCGGAAGCTTGCAAGGTGATGATGGAGTCGTACTCGAACGTGATTCAAATCACCGATGTCCAAGTGCTGAACGGACAGCACCTCCGCGCTCAACACACGTGCGGGACGAGTGACGTCTCCTCCGTCTTGATCCAGCAAGGAGGAAGGAGAGGTTGAGGAAGACAGCTCCACCGGCAAGACGACGGCGTGGTGATGGTGGAGAAGCAAGATCTGGCTGTGGCTTCGCCAAGCGCTTACGGAGGAGGAGAGGTGTTGGGAGGGAGGGCTGCGCCTTGAGATGGGTACAGCAGCCCCCTCCCTCCCCCTTTATATAGGCCCCGGGAGGCGGCCCCGGAGATCCAATCTCCAAGGGGCGGCGGCCAAGGGGTGGAGTGCCCCAAGCCAGTGGGCGCCCCACCCCTAGGGTTTCAACCCTAGGCGCGGGGTGGGCCTAGGGGCGCACCAGCCCACTATGGGCTGGTTCCTCCCACTTCAATCCATGGGGCCCTCCGGATAGGTGGCCCCACCGGTGGACCCCGGACCTTCCGGTGGTCCCAGACATTACCGGAGACCTCAAACTTTCCCGATGGCGAAATACCACTTCCTATATATTATTCTTTACCTTCGACCATTCCGAAACTCCTCGTGACGTCCGGATCTCATCCGGACTCGAACAACATTCGTAGTCACATACTTGACTTCCTACTAACCCTAGCGCCACCGAACCTTATGTGTAGACCCTACGGGTTCGGAGACACGCAGACATGACCGAGACGACTCTCGGGCAATAACCAACAGCGGGTCTGATACCCATGTTGGCTCCTACATGCTCCTCGATGATTTCATCGGTTGAACCACGATGTCGAGGATTCGATCAAACCCTCGTATGCAATTCCTTTGTCAATCGGTATCGTTACTTGCCCGAGACTCGATCGTCGGTATCCCAATACCTTGTTCAGTCTCGTTACCGCAAGTCACTTTACTCGCATCAGTAATGCATGATCCCGTGGCCAACACCTTGGTCAACTTGAGCTCATTATGATGATGCATTACCGAGTGGGCCCAGAGATACCTCTCCGTGATACGGAGTGATAAATCCCGCCTCGATCCGTGTCAACCCAATGATACTTTCGGAGATACCTGTAATGCACCTTTATAATCACCCGATTACGCTGTGACGTTTGATAAACCTAAGGCACTCCTACGTAATCGGGAGTTACACGATCTCATGGTCGAAGGAAGAGATACTTGACATTGGCAAAGCTTCTAGCAAACGAACTATATGATATTTTATGCTATGCTTAGGATTGTCTTGTCCATCACATCATTCTCCTAATGATGTGATCCCGTTATCAACGACATCCAATGTCCATAGTCAGAAACCATGACTATCTGCTGATCACAACGAGCTAGTCTACTAGAGGCTCACTAGGGACATTTGTGGTCTAAGTGTTCACACGTGTATTACGATTTCCGGATAATACAGTTATAGCATGAACAAAAGACAATTATCATGAACATTGAAATATAATAATACTTTATTGCCTCTAGGGCATATTTCCAACAGTCTCCCACTTGCACTAGAGTCACCAATCTAGTTACATTGTGATGAATCGAACACCCATAGAGTTCTGGTGTTGATCATGTTTTGCACGCGAGAGAGATTTAGTCAACGGATCTGCGACATTCAGATCTGTGTGCACTTTCCAAATCTCTATGTCTCCATCTTGAACATTTTCACGGATGGAGTTGAAGCGACGCTTGATGTGCCCGGTCTTCTTGTGAAACCTGGCTCCTTGGCAAGGGCAATAGCTCCAGTGTTGTCACGAAAGAGTTTGATCGCCCCGACGCATTGGGTATGACTCTAGGTCGGTGATGAACTCCTTCACCCAAATCGCTTCATGCGCTGCCTCCGAGGCTGCCATGTACTCCGCTTCACGTAGATCCCGCCACGACGCTTCGCTTGCGGTTGCACCAGCCATCGCTCCACCATTCAACATATACACGTATCCGGTTTGTGACTTAGAGTCATCCAGATCTGAGTCGGCTAGCGTCAACGTAACCCTTTACGACGAGCTCTTCGTCTCCTCCATAAACGAGAAACATGTCCTTTGTCCTTTTCGTACTTCAGATATTCTTGACCGATGTCCAAAGTTCCTTGCCGGGATTACTTTGGTATCTTGCAACCATACTTACAGCAAGGTTTACATCGGTCCGTACACAAAGATGGCATACATAATAGATTCTATGGTGAAGCATAGGGATGACACTCATCTCTTCTTTATCTTTTGCCGTGGTCGGTGATCGAGCCGAGCTCAATCTCACACCTTGTAACATAGGCAAGAACCCCTTCTTGGACTGATCCATTTTGAACCTCTTCAAAATCTTATCAAGGTATGTGCTTTGTGAAAGACCTATGAGGCGTCTCGATCTATCTCTATAGATCCTGATGCCTAATATATAAGCAGCTTCTCCAAGGTCCTTCATTGAAAAACACTTATTCAAGTAGGCCTTAATGCTGTCCAGAAATTTCGTATCATTTCCCATCAAGAGTATGTCATCTACATATAATATGAGAAATGCTACAGAGCTCCCACTCACTTTCTTGTAAACGCAGGCTTCTCCATAAGTCTGCAGAAACCCAAACGCTTTGATCATCTCATCAAAGCGAATGTTCCAACTCCGAGATGCTTGCACCAGTCCATAAATGGATCGCTGGAGCTTGCATACTTTGTTAGCATTCTGAGGATCGACAAAACCTTCCGGCTGCATCATATACAGCTCTTCCTTAAGATGTCCGTTAAGGAATGCTGTTTTGACGTCCATCTGCCATATATCATAATCATAGAATGCGCAATTGCTAACATGATTCGGACGGACTTAAGCTTCGCCACGGAGAGAATGTCTCGTCAGAGTCAATCCCTTGAACTTGTCGATAACCCTTAGCGACAAGTCGAGCTTTATAGATGGTAACATTACCATCCGCGTCCGCCTTCTTCTTAAAAATCCATTTATTTTCTATCGCTCACGATCATCGGCAAGTCTGTCAAAGTCCATACTTTGTTTTCATACATGGATTCTATCTCGGATTTCATGGCTTCAAGCCATTTGTTGGAATCCGGGCCGCCATTGCTTCTTCATAGTTCAAGGTTCATTGTTGTCTAACAACATGATTTCCATGACAGGTTGCCGTACCACTCAGTGCGGAACGTGTCCTGTGGACCTTCGAAGTTCAAGAGCAACTTGATCCGAAGTACCTTGATCATCATCATTGTTTTCCTCTTGGTTGGTGTGGGCACCACAGAACGGTTTCTCGCGCCGCACCACTTTCCCGCTCGAGAGGTAGTACTTCATCGAAGTTCTACTTTCCTCCCACTTACTTCTTTCGAGAGAAACTTTTTCCGTAAAGCATCCGTTCTTGGCAACAAAGATCTTGCCTTCGGATCTTAAGTAGAAGGTATACCCGACAGTTTCCTTAGGGTATCCTATGAATACGCATTTTTCCGACTTGGGTTCGAGCTTTTCAGTTGAAGTTTCTTGACATAAGCATCGCATCCCCAAACTTTTAGAAACGATACTTAGGTTTCTTTCCAAACCATAATTCATACGGTGTCGTCTCAACGGATTTAGACGGTGCCCTATTTAAAGTGAATGTAGCTGTCTCTAGAGCGAATCCCCAAAATGATAGCGGTAAATCTGTAAGAGACATCATAGATCGCACCATATCCAATAGAGTGCGACATTTATGTTCGGACACACCGTTTATTTGAGGTGTTCCAGCGGCGTGAGTTGTGAAACGATTCCACATTTTCTTAAGTGTGTACCAAATTCGTGACTTAAGTATTCTCCTCCACGATCTGATCGTAAGAATTTTATCTTTCGGTCACGTTGATTCTCTACCTCACTCTGAAATTCCTTGAACTTTTCAAAGGTCTCAGACTTGTGTTTCATTAAGTAGACATACCCATATCTACTCAAGTCATCAGTGAGAGTGAGAACATAACGATATCCTCCGCGAGCCTCAACGATCATTGGACCGCACACATCGGTATGTATGATTTCCAACAAGTTGGTTGCTCGCTCCATTGTTCCGGAGAACGGAGTCTTGGTCATTTGCCTAAGAGGCATGGCTCGCATGTGTCAAACGATTCATAATCAAGAGACTCTAAAAGTCCATCAGCATGGAGCTTCTTCATGCGCTTGACACCAATGTGACCAAGGCGGCAATGCCACAAGTATGTGGGACTATCGTTATCAACTTTACATCTTTTGGCATCCACACTATGAACATGTGTAACATTACGCTCGAGATTCATTAAGAATAAACCATTGACCATCGGAGCATGACCATAAAACATATCTCTCATATAAATCAAACAACCATTATTCTCAGACTTAAATGAGTAGCCATCTCGTATTAAACGAGATCCAGATACAATGTTCATGCTCAAACATGGCACTAAATAACAATTATTGAGGTTCAAAACTAATCCCATAGGTAAATGTAGAGGCAGCGTGCCGACGGCGATCACATCGACTCTGGAACCATTCCCGACGCGCATCGTCACCTCGTTCTTCGCCAGTCTCCGTTTATTCCGCAGCTCCTGCTGTGAGTTACAAATATGAGCAACAGCACTGGTATCAAATACCCAGGAGTTACTACGAGTACTGGTAAGGTACACATCAATTACATGTATATCAAATATACCTTTGGTGTTGCCGGCCTTCTTATCCGCTAAGTATTTGGGGCGGTTTAGCTTCGAAGACCCTTCCCTTGCAATAAAAGCACTCAGATCTCGTGCTTGGGTCCATTCTTTGACTTCTTCCGGCAAGCGGCTTACCGGGCGTGGCAACATCTTTGCCGTCCTTCTTGAAGATCTTTTTACCCTTGCCCTTCTTGAACTTAGTGGTCTTATTGACCATCAACACTTGATGTTCTTTCTTGATTTCAGCCTCTGCTGATTTCAGCATCGAGAACACTTCAGGAATGGTCTTTTCCATCCCCTGCATGTTGTAGTTCATCACAAAGCTCTTGTAGCTTGGTGGGAGGATCGGAGGATTCTCGAATGACCGCCTCATCTGGGAGGTTAATATTCAATTTGGGTCATACGGTTGTGCAACCTGCACATCTTCGAGATGTGTTCACCGATAGAACTGTTCTCCTCCATCTTACAATCAGAGAACTTGTCGGAGACATCATATCTCTCGACCGGGCATGAGCTTGGAAAACTAGTTTCAGCTCTTGAACATCTCATATGCTCCGTGATGCTCAAAACGCTTTTGGAGCCCGGTTCTAAGTCAGAGAGCATGCCGCCTTGAACGAGGGAGTAATCATCGACGAGATTGCCAAGCGTTCATAACGCCTTGGTTCTCTCGACGGAGCGTCACCTAGCGGCTCGTCTAGGACATATTGTTTCTGGCAGCTATGAGGATGATCCTCGTGTTCCGGACCCAATCCGTATAGTTGCTGCCATCATCTTTCAGCTTGGTTTTCTAGGAACACGTTGAAGTTCATGGTGACATTAGCGTTGGCCATTGATCTACAAGACATATTTGCAAAGGTTTTAGACTAAGTTCATGATAATAAAGTTCTAATCAAAATTATGAACTCCCACTTAGATTAGACATCCCTCTAGTCATCTAAGTGTTACACGATCCGAGTCGACTAGTCCGTGTCTGATCATCACGTGAGACGGACTAGTCATCGTCGGTGAACATCTTCATGTTGATCGTATCTTCCATACGACTCGTGTTCGACCTTTCGGTCTCCGTGTTCCGAGGCCATGTCCGCACATGCTAGGCTCGTCAAGTTAACCCTAAGTGTTTTCGCTGTAAAACTGTCTTACACCGTTGTATGTGAACGTAAGAATCCATCACACCCGATCATCACGTGGTGCTTAGAAGCGACGAACTGTAGCAACGGTGCACGCTTAGGGAGAACACTTCTTGAAATTTTGTAAGGGATCATCTTATTTACTACCGTCGTCCTAAGTAAACAAGATGCATAAACATAATAAACATCACATGCAATTATATAGTTGTGACATGATATGGCCAATATCATAAAAGCTCCATTGATCTCCATCTTCGGGCTCCATGATCATCTAGTCACCGGCTTGACACCATGATCTCCATCATCGTGTCTTCATGAAGTTGTCACGCCAATGACTACTTCTACTTCTATGACTAACGCGTTTAGCAATGAAGTAAAGCAGTTTACATGGCGTTCTTCAATGACACACAGGTCATACAAAAAATAAAGACAACTCCTATGGCTCCTGCCGGTTGTCATACTCATCGACATGCAAGTCGTGAATCCTATTACAAGAACATGATCTCATACATCACAATTCATCATTCATCACAACTTCTGGCCATATCACATCACATGATCAATCGCTGCAAAAACAAGTTAGACATCCTCTAATTGTTGTTGCATCTTTACGTAGCTGCGATTGGGTTCTAGCAAGAACGTTTTCTTACCTCTGAAACACCACAACGTGATTTTGTCAACTTCTATTTACCCTTCATAAGGGCCTTGTTCATCGAATCCGCTCCAACTAAAGTGGGAGAGACAGACACCCGCCAGCCACCTTATGCAACTAGTGCATGTCAGTCGGTGGAACCGGTCTCACGTAAGCGTACGTGTAAGGTTGGTCCGGGCCGCTTCATCCCACAATACCGTTGAGCAAGAAAAGACTAGTAGAGGCAAGTAAGATGACAAGATCAACGCCCACAACAAATTGTGTTCTACTCGTGCATTAGAGAACTACGCATAGACCTAGCTCATGATGCCACTGTTGGGGAACGTTGCAGAAAATTAAAATTTTTCCTACGATTTCACCAAGATCCATCTATGAGTTCATCTAAGCAACGAGTAACGGGAGAGAGTTTGCATCTACATACCACCTGTAGATCGCGAGCGGAAGCTTGCAAGGTGATGATGGAGTCGTACTCGAACGTGATTCAAATCACCGATGTCCAAGTGCTGAACGGACAGCACCTCCGCGTTCAACACACGTACGGGACGAGTGACGTCTCCTCCGTCTTGATCCAGCAAGGAGGAAGGAGAGGTTGAGGAAGACAGCTCCACCGGCAGCACGACGGCGTGGTGATGGTGGAGAAGCAGTACTCCGACAGGGCTTCGCCAAGCGCTTACGGAGGAGGAGAGGTGTTGGGGAGGGGAGGGGCTGCGCCTTGGAGATGGGTACAGCAGCCCCCTCCTCCCCCCTTATATAGGCCCCACAGGAGGCCGCCCCTGAGATCCAATCTCCAAGGGGGCGGCGGCCAAGGGGGGTGGAGTGCCCCCCAAGCCAAGTGGGCCCCCCACCCCTAGGGTTTCAACCCTAGGCGCAGGTGGGCCTAGGGGCGCACCAGCCTACTATGGGCTGGTTCCTCCCACTTCAGTCCATGGGGCCCTCCGGATAGGTGGCCCCACCGGTGGACCCGGGACCCTTCCGGTGGTCCCACATTACGGAGACCCCAAACTTTCCCGATGGCGAAATACCACTTCCTATATATTATTCTTTACCTCCGGACCATTCCGAAACTCCTCGTGACGTCCGGGATCTCATTCGGGACTCCGAACAACATTTGGTAGTCACATACTTGACTTCCTACTAACCCTAGCGTCACCGAACCTTAAGTGTAGACCCTACGGGTTCGGAGACACGCAGACATGACCGAGACGACTCTCGGGCAATAACCAACAGCGGGTCTGATACCCATGTTGGCTCCCACATGCTCCTCGATGATTTCATCGGTTGAACCACGATGTCGAGGATTCGATCAAACCACAGATGCGATTCCCTTTGTCAATCGATGCGTTACTTGCCCGAGACTCGATCGTCGGTATCCCAATACCTTGTTCAGTCTCGTTACCGCAAGTCACTTTACTCGCATCGTAATGCATGATCCGTGGCCAACACCTTGGTCAACTTGAGCTCATTATGATGATGCATTACCGAGTGGGCCCAGAGATACCTCTCCGTCATACGGAGTGACAAATCCCAGCCTCGATCCGTGTCAACCCAAGATACTTTCAAGATACCGTAATGCACCTTTATAGTCACCCGATTCGTTGTGACGTTTGATACACCCAAGGCACTCCTACGGTAACCGGGAGTTACACGATCTCATGGTCGAAGGAAGAGATACTTGACATTGGCAAAGCTTCTAGCAAACGAACTATACGATCTTTTATGCTATGCTTAGGATTGGGTCTTGTCCATCACATCATTCTCCTAATGATGTGATCCCGTTATCAACGACATCCAATGTCCATAGTCAGGAAACCATGACTATCTGTTGATCACAACGAGCTAGTCTACTAGAGGCTCACTAGGGACATTTGTGGTCTAAGTGTTCACACGTGTATTATGATTTCTGGATAATACAGTTATAGCATGAACAAAAGACAATTATCATGAACATTGAAATATAATAATACTTTTATTATTGCCTCTAGGGCATATTTCCAACACGCCCTGCGTCTGAACATCAAGAAAGACGGATGATAGTTCATGAGCCTGCTTCCACAGAGGCTCATGAAGCTGAAGATATTCCAAAGAATTGAACCCACATTGCTCAAGACATTGGTCAAGACGACAATGTTGAAGATGATGAAGTTCTTCCTCGATCGAACACAACTCAGATCATCGCTTTTTCTTACGAACAGCGAACTCATCAGCATTGGTCGTCCTCTAACGCCAATTGCTCAGGATGCATCGTGGGCTGATCACCCACAGCAACAAGACTCCCCAAGTACTCCCCAACAACAACAACAAGCTACACCACCCGTGCAAGAAGAAGATGAAGACTTTGAGGCCCAGCCAACTCCATCTCCAAAGGCGTTGCCAGCATTTCATAGGCTTCACAAAGGACAAAGGCCTCAAGTCCCTCTTTCGAGCGTTCCAGAAGGAGAAGTGCAACACCAACCTGTTGCACGTCAAGCGTTTTATGAACCCACTCCAACTGTGAATGTCTCCGTGTCTGAAGCCCAAGCTGCTGAAGACAATCTGGCTGCATCAGCCGATGAAAGACAAGAAGACGTACATGTTCCTACTCCCCCCAATACTGAAGAAGTTGTTCCTGATGTGGACGTGCCAGTGCCCGACCCTCCAGCTCGTCAAGTGGAGGTTGAAAATGTTGAAGCTGCCACCACCAACGCCAATGAATCCAATGACGTAGTCATGGCTGAAGCTAATGTGAAGCTTGCACAAACCAGTGTGCCTGAAGCCAATGAGGGAACTGCTTCTGCAGCACCTGTTGTGCAGCCTGAAGCCTCAGCTGTTGCCACTGCTCCTGTCCCGCCACCAAGGCCCCATACAATTGAGCAAGCATACAGTCATGGTCAGCTAACCACTGTCCGATGGCCCATTCTGGTTCCTCCGCCTACTGTCTCTGGTCCTCAATTTGATTATCATGTTGAGCATAGGCCACAGGTCCAGAAGCCAAAGCCAAGATCGCCAAGGTTCCTGTGCACGCACACTCTCTGAGGTCCTTCAATGCAAATGGCTTCAAAAGCCACAACACCTTCTTTGACAGCGCAAAGAACCCCTACACAAAGCCAAGAATATCATCGATCGGTTCTGAGCTATCGCAGAGAAGCTATTACTCCTGCTCAGATGATCAAGGCGCATCTTCCTCATATGCGCCTCGACCGGGCCATTGTTGGACTGCCGTGCTTAGAAGAAGCACTTGACTACTTCGTGATGCAGTCCGCTCAACTTTGTGATGATAAAGAACACCGGAATGAAGAACTTTTGCTTCAATTCTATGCTACCCTCCACATTCGCGGCTACAACAGGGATATCAAGACATGGGTTCTCGAGTGGATGACCGAAAATGTTCATCATGAAGCCAAAGCTCTTAATATCATTGGGCTTACAGGCCTATCCACTCCCAGAGAGATATATGAACCTGATTGTCAACTACACCGCAATGCACTGGAGAGCATCTTCCACAAGCCAGAACCCAACATGAGCCAGATGTTGAGCATGATGAAGCCTTTACCATCTGACGCTGAATATTCTATAGAGTTCTTTGTTGACGACCTTGAGTATCTGCCGTGCATAATATATCATATCATCAAGCGAACTATATGGCCTATCAAAGGACATTCATCAGTGGCCAAGCTTGACGGAGCCATGAAGACATTGGTCTTTTACATCCTCAATGGCATCAGCTTCAATTCCCAAGAATTCTTCATCAGGAAACTTGCTGCATCTGGATCTGACCTGTTTGGTCTGAAGTTTTGTGCTCCATGGGTCATGCGCCTCATCAAGCGACACTCCTTTGTCAACTATCAGCCTTCTGCTCGCAATCATCTGATCTTTTTACCAGAAGTTGATATGTCAGTTGAAGCCATATACTCTGACCCTGCCAAGAAGCCACTTTGTCTTTAGAATGTCGAGCACCAAAGCTTCACTCAACCCATCGAAGGCGTCCAAGCAGTAACACGTATCTATCCAATGGCTGGAAATACTGCCTCGCCTCATCGTGCGATCTCGAAGCACCGAAAGCACCATTGCCCAAAGGCCTCAGAAGCGCTCTCGCGTTCTCAATGACCGAGAACTTCTTGTGGCCCTTCATCAGAAACAAGATAAGCATCACTATTGGCTCAAGAGACAGATACAAAGCCTCTTGGTGGACGTCAATCGCATTCGAAATCTTGCCACCAAGAATGCATTTGTTTCTCATGAGACTTGTCGGTGATCATGGAAGAGTTTGACGCTGCTCAGTGCTAAAGCAGATCTTCAAGACGATGGCTTCACTGAAAGATTCAAGTTTGACTCCACTCCTCCACGGACTGCTGTCCTACGTCAAACTCCATCTCTTGAAGACTCTGACTATTCTTCCTCCGTGGCAACTATGAATGCCAGAGTGATCGATGATGAAGATGATGCTACTTCACCGCCTCCTACTTCTGCACGCATCGACACTGCACCAAGTACGTCTGCACCGCCAAACAACAACGACAACCCTGCTGCTTCACCTACTCATGAGGACGAGTAGATGCTCTATGTCTTCAAACCTTTTTGGTTCTTACTGACAAAAGGGGGAGAAGCATATGAGTTTGATAGTCTTCAAGCGGGTTCATATGGGCGGTTGCTTTATATTTTGCCTCGTGTTTACAACTCTCGCTTTTAAAACATTTGGTTCTTTGAGTTGTAACACTTAAACTCGATGGTCGTTTGCTACTTATTTGCTTTACTATGATGCGATGATAAATTCCGCATGTGCGATGATAACTTCCGCACTTAGATCATTCCGCAGACGTCCATTTTTCATTATGCATGCCATTCTCTTTGCTATATCATTTCATGCATGATGAATTATCTTCATAAGTAGAAGAGGATCTCCACAAGTACAACCTGCCATGTGCATTTGCATTCCAAAAGCAAATTACTTATATGCACATCTTCAGGGGGAGCCCTTGCTACTTATGAAGACAATACACTATCCTTTACAATTTCACATACATTATTCCCGTTGAAAACTTCAACCAGTTTGTCATCAATCACCAAAAAGGGGGAGATTGTAAGTGCATCTAGTGCCACCCCTAGTTGGTTTTGGAGTATTGACGACAAAGTTGGTTGAGGGACTAATGCGTTTGTGAGAATTGCAGGATAACGCAGGTAGTGTCCCTCATTGATTCAGTTTACCTACCGGAGATGACCCCTAAAAATGTATGAAGACATTGAAGACAATGGTGGTATGTGAAGATATTCATATTGAAGACTATGACATGAGAAGACATTGAGTGAAGATAATGGAGCACGAAGACTGTGTGATTTCGTTGTTTCTTTTTCTTCTTTTATGAGTCATAGGAACCACCGTACTGTTAAGTGGGGTCCAAGTGATCTAAGGCAGAATGACTGAAGTGATGCTCAACCCAAATCCTATGTCTTCGAGCGAAGACAATGAGAGAAAATCTTATCCAGAGCTGGATGAGTTAGCTTTTCTTGTAGCCCAAGTAAAGTTGTCGTGTGTGTTTGAAATCTGACCGTTGGAACACGAGTCAGTTCCTTAGTGACCCAGGGTCATTTCGGACATATCAGGTCGGGTTGCCCAGTGGCTATAAATAGCCCACCCCCTACACCATAAATTGGTGGGTACTCAGAGTTTGTGCACGGCTTTTGTCGTTTGAGAGCAACCCACCTCGAAGCCTTAGAGAGAGAGAAATCCTTGCGAGGACCAAGCTCAAACACCCAGAGCCAAAGAGTGTTAGGCATCATCAAGTCTTTACATGCATGTGACACAAGACTTTTACACTTGAGGACTATGAATCCTCCAAATTGGTTAGGCGTCGCGTCCTGAGCATCCAAGAGTCATTGTGGATTGCTGGTGAACGAAGTCTGTGAAGGTTTGGAAGTCTACCTTGAAGACTTACCAGAGTGATTGGGAGAGGACTAGGTGTCCTTAGCTGAAGGGGAGTAAGGTGAAGACACGGTCTTCTGAGTTGAATCCCAGCCTCCCTAACCAGACGCACAGTTGTCACAGCAACTGGAACTGGTCCAACAAATCATGTGTCTTCAACAAGCGACTGGTTCTATCCCTTCCCATCCTTTATTTTGTGTTTGTCTTCGTGAAGTCATTGCCTATCTATCGTATCTGTTTGACTTCATTGCTTGACTACTCCTGTTGATTGGCTTCATACTATCTTCCATCCTGATCCTTACTACTTAGCTGCTATTAGTCCTGTACTTTCACATCATTGCATACTTGACTATGGTTTGCTTATTGTAGTTTATCTTCCGCTGCATATCAACTAGGTCATTTCTGTTGTTTGTCTTCGAAACTTCCAAGTTTTGAAGACTTTCATAAAAATCGCCTATTCACCCCCCCCCTCTAGTCGATTCTAGCACTTTCAGTACTGATGGCGTTGTGGTTGTTGTTGGGCTTCTCAACCAATGTCCAAACTTGATTCCTCTCAAAGTTATGTAGCTCTTCATGCATAGCATTTATCCAATCCGGATCTTCCAATGCTTCTTCAACCTTCATAGGTTCAATGCTAGAGATGAAAGAATAGTTTTCACAAAAGTTAGCTAAACGACTTTTAGAGCGAGTGATTCTCCCGGTTTGAATGTCATTGTAGATTTGCTTGACGGGATGATCTTTAGCAACTCTTGCTCGAACTCGTGAAAGCTTTTGCTTGGGTCTTCGTTGAACATCTTCTTCATCTTGTTCTTCTTCTTCTTGGCCTTCTTCATTGTTGGCATTGTCGTTCTCTTGTCGTGGTGGAGGGGGTTGTTGTCGTTCATCTTGATGCACTTCCTCGTTTTCTTCATCTTGGTGTGTCCCGCTTGTGGATGCTTCCGTATCAACTCTTGGTTCACCTTGTTGTGAAGTTGAAGCTTCCACCTGGACGGACAAGGTACTCTCCTTCACCTCAGTTGGACGAACCTTGCCAATAGCCAAGTCTTGAATTGCTTCCGAAGGATCTTTGTCTCCTACATCAATTGGCAATTGCTCTACTTGCGAGCCGTTAGATTCATCAAACTTCACATCTACCGTCTCTTCAACCTTTCGGGTGAAATTATTGTAGACACGGTAAGTGTGAGAGTTTGAGCCATAACCGAGTAGGAAACCTTCATGAGATTTAGGAGCAAATTTAGAGCGACGATGCTTATCAAGAATGTAGTACTTTGAGCCGAATACTCGAAAGTATCCAACTTGGGGTTTGTTACCGGTGAGGAGCTCGTATGCCGTCTTGCCGAGTAGCTTGTGAAGATAGAAGCGATTTGTTGCATGACAAGCTGTCTCAACCGCTTCTGCCCAAAAGTGCTTCTGCGTCTTGTACTCATCAAGCATCGTTATCGCCATCTCAATGAGCGTCCGGTTCTTCCTCTCAACAACTCCATTTTGTTGAGGTGTGTACATAGCCGAGAACTCGTGTGAAATCCCTTCTTTGTCAAGAAAGGAGTCCACATTTGCGTTCTTGAACTTCGTTCCGTTGTCGCTGCGAACCTTCTTGATCTTCACTTCAAATTGATTTTGGGCCTTCCTAGCGAAGTTTTTGAAGATCTTTTGGACCTGCGATTTATCATCGAGAAAGAACACCCACGTAAATCTGGAAAAATCATCAACTATAACTAGACCAAAAGAATTTCCACCGAGACTCTTGTAAGAGTTGGGACCAAAGAGATCCATGTGAAGTAGCTCGAGTGGCCTCCTTGTGGTCATGATGTTCTTCACGGGATGCCTTCCTCCAACCTGTTTACCTGCCTGACAAGCGCTGCAAAGTCTATCCTTATCAAATATGACATCGTTAACTCCAAGGATATGATTTCCTTTAATAAGCTTGTCAAGGTTTCGCATACCAACATGACCAAGTCGTCTATGCCATAACCAACCTTTTGAGGATTTAGCAATGAAGCAAGTTTTAGGTTGAGCCTTTTTAGTGAAATCAACAATGTATAGATCACCTCTACGTACACCGGTAAAGACCATTTTATAATTATCTCGACGAAACACTTGGCAATCTACTTCAGTAAATAGAACATTGAAACCGAAATCAGCAAGTCTAGATATTGAAAGTAAGTTGTAACCAAGAGATTCAACGAGCATGACATTTTGTATGGAGCTATCATGTGATATGGCCACCTTACCGAGGTCAACCACCTTACCCTTTGAGTTGTCACCAAAAGTGACATACTTTCGAGGACTATCATTATCAGCAAGCTCATGGAACATGTCTTTATCTCCGGTCATGTGATCGGTACATCCACTATCAAGAACCCATTCCTTTCCTCCTAACATATATCCCCGAAGATTTGCCATAAGACCAAAATGTCTCATTGCATCATCAAGATCGAAGTCACTCTCATCATCCTCATCATAGTATCCATGTTCAACATCGTCATGTGGTGGATCAAGTCCTAGAGAGGGTGATTCATAAGAATGAGTTTGATAATCTTGCTTATGAATTTTTATAGCTTCTGAAATAATGTCACCAATGATACCAACATTTCCTTTGGCACGCATGAGGTTTGTAAGCTCAAATAGGCGATCACTAGTATTCATTTTACTCAAGGCAATAGACTTATGGAGAATTTCATCAAGATTTTTCAAGGAATAATCAGGAAATCGTTCCTCAAGAAATTTCCATATGGTGTAGGCACACTTAAAAGTAGGCGAACATCCAAGCAAGTTTCTAGGCAATCCCCTAATGATAAGATTGGCAGTTCTGAGATTCCTAATCATGTCAATTGACTCATCATGGGTAGGATGCATAGGATCAACATAGGGTGCACAAGGACTAGCAATGTACTTGTTAAAATTATATTGATTGAAAATGACAAGCATCTCATTTTTCCACTCATGAAAATACTCCCCATCAAGAATAGGCACTCTATGTCTAATACTCCCAATAGTAGACTCATCCATCTTCCTCCCATGGTGATTAGTTTACCAAAGCAATGGAGACCAATGCTCTGATACCACTTGTAGGACCTTGAGAAGAGGTGTCTATAGGGGGGGTGATTAGACACTAAGTACCAAAGTTGCAGTTTTTAAGTTTCTTTGAGTTTAAGTGGAGTTTAGGCGCAATTTCAACATTCACAATAGATATCAAGCAAGCATGCAAAGAGTATATGAGCAGCGGAAAGTAAAGCATGCAACTTGCCAGAAAGTAAAGGGAAGGGTTTGGAGGATTCAAATGCAATTGGAGACACGGATGTTTTTGGCGTGGTTCCGATAGGTGGTGCTATCATACATCCACGTTGATGGAGACTTCAACCCACGAAGGGTAACGGCTGCGCGAGTCCATGGAGGGCTCCACCCACGAAGGTTCCACGAAGAAGCAACCTTGTCTATCCCACCATGGCCGTCGCCCACGAAGGACTTGCCTCACTAGCGGTAGATCTTCACGAAGTAGGCGATCTCCTTGCCCTTACAAACTCCTTGGTTCAACTCCACAATCTTGTCGGAGGCTCCCAAGTGACACCTAGCCAATCTAGGAGACACCACTCTCCAAGAAGTAACAAATGGTGCGTTGATGATGAACTCCTTGCTCTTGTGCTTCAAATGATAGTCTCCCCAACACTCAACTCTCTCTCAATGGGTTTGGATCTGGTGGAAAGAAGATTTGAGTGGAAAGCAACTTGGGGAAGGCTAGAGATCAAGATTCATATGGTAGGAATGGAATATCTTGGCCTCAACACATGAGTAGGTGGTTCTCTCTCAAAAATGGTAAGTTCTAAGTGTAGGTTCGTTATGATGGCTCTCTCCACGAATGAAGAGGAGGTGGAGGAGTATATATAGCCTCCACACAAAATCTAACCGTTACACACAATCTGCCAAACTCGATGGGACCGAATCGTTAAACTCCGTCAGACCGATTCAGCAAATAATGTGACCATTAGGGTTTTCGGTGGGACCGAAATGCAACTCGGTGAGACCGATACGGTTAGGGTTAGGGCATAACGTAATCTCGGTAAGACTGTTTACACAAACTCGGTGAGACCGATTTTGGTAATAAGCTTTCCCGAGAGTTGGTCAGGCAAACTCGGTGGGACCGATTACTCGAACTCGGTGAAACCAATTTTGGTAATAAGTTTCCAGAGAGTTTGCATTGTAATCTCGGTAGTACCGATTGCTCAAACTCGGTGAGACCGATTTTGATAATGGGCATACATAGAGAGATTACAATCCCATCTCGGTGAGACCGAGATCCCTATCGGTAAGACCGATTTGCTTAGGGCTTGTGGCAGTGGCTATGACTTTTGGAATCGGTGGCGCCAGATAGGAAGTTTCGGTGTGACCAATTTTGGCTTTGGGTTTAGGTCCTTTGTGGATGTGCGAAAGTAGTTGAGGGTTTTGGAGTATATCACTAAGCACATGAAGCAAGAGGCTCATTAAGCAACACCTCATCCCTCCTTGATAGTATTGGCTTTTCCTATAGACTCAATGTGATCTTGGATCACTAAAATGTAAAATGAAGAGTCTTGAGCTTGAAGCCTGAGCCAATCCTTTGTCCTTAGCATCTTGAAGGAGTTCCCAGATCCTTTAGTCCATGCCACTCCATTGTTGAACTTGTCAGAAATATACTAGATAAAAGTGTTAGTCCAACAAGAGATATGTTGACATTAATTACCAAAACCACCTAGGGAGCACTTGTGCTTTCACGGTCTCAGTCCCCGATGCCACCGGTGGGCCCAACAACAACATCGGTTGATCGTCGGTAAGGCTAAAAATTAAATGCACGCCTTGGTAGACGTCGTCCATAATCACCGAACCCTGTCCTTCATCGTTGCTAGCCATGTTTCCTATGATTAAATCTAGTCAATTAATTCTAGACCTAATAAAATGAATAATGACATAAAAAGGCATATTGTTTTGCAAGAATGTTGACTCCTTCCTGGTGCGGCAAATCCCGGGCACTCGATATGTCCTAGTTTGCAGCACAAGTCATGCCAAAATTCACGGAAAATTTCGGCATGACCTTTGCTAAAAAGTGGTCAAATCGAGAACCTGAAATTTGCCGGAACAGAAATGAATGAACATTCCGGCAAAACATAGGCCAGTCAGCATCATTCCCTGGAAACAACAAAGCCACTTGGGCACAATCGAACAACTTCAATGAAAAGATATAACATGACCACTTCAATAGAAAATAAATTTTGCCTAAATTCTTTTCCTTGAAAAATAGTGGCCTTTTCAAAAATCAAAAACCTTTGCAAAATGACCTCACTAAACACTTCTCTGCCTAGGACAGAACCCAAATTATGTTGATCTAGCTATTCCTCTCTCTCACACAAACACACATTATTATCTCTAACCCTTCTCTGCCTAGGACAGAACCCAATTAAATTGCAAAGGAACTCCATTTCTATAACCCTTCTGACCTAATGCTCTAAAATAAAATTTTCCTCTAACCTAGCCAACCTACTTAACCTAGCTTGTTAATCCAACGAACCTAATTAACCTACCTATTTAACCTAGTTAGTTAATCTAGTTTACCTAGATAATTAACCCTAATTAAACTAGTTAACGCAGCTAGTTCTCTCTCAAAGCCCAAAATAAATTTTTGCACTAATTAACCTAATTAAACTAGTTAACCTAACTAGTTCTCTGTCAAAGCCCTAACTAAATTTTTGCCCTAACCTAGATAATTAACATAATTAAACTAGCTAACCTATGCATGAGAGAGAGGAGGGGTGGGGCTTACAGAGGATGGCCCCGGTGGTGGCGACATAGGCAGTGGTGGCGAGGGAGGCAGGGGCGTCTCTGGTGACGGCGAGGAAGGCAGGGGCGTCTCCAGTGACGGCGAGGGAGGCAGTTGTGGCGAGGAAGGATCCGGTGGCGTCAACGGTGGCTCCGGTGGCGTTGACGAGGCCGCGCAGCTCCGTGGCGTTGGGGGTGGCTCCGGTGGCGTCGACGGCACACGGCTCTGGTGGCGTCGACGTCGGCAGGAGACGGCGGCGAAGTGGGGAGATGGCGAATCAGGGAGACACGGCGCGCAGGGTGGGTTGAGGGATTTGGGGGAGAAGTGGTGGATGGGGGGAAACGGTTTTTTGGTTAAGTCAAACTTAGCGGTAGCGCGTTTGGTAAAACGCGCAATAGCTAAGATAGCTATAGCGGTTTTTACAAAACGCGCTGCTGCTATAGCTATGTAATTTTCTTCCATTTTTTATTTCCTTTTCTGTTTCTATAGCGGGGCTCTAGGACACTCGCTGCAGCTACGTTAGCTCTGGCGCCTCTTCTGAACACACGCTGCTGCTATGCCTTCCTCCGTTTTTAAGCTTTTTTCATTTATTTTGCTTTACATTTTATTTTTCCTTTCTCCTTTTTATATTTCTTTCATTTTCATTTACTTTTCTATTTGTTTTTCATCTTATTTTATTTCCGTTAGTAGTAGCGCTCTTCTTAGGAAATGCTGTTGCTACTTATGCCCTAGCGGTAGCGCTGCTTTCTTCAAGCCCGCTCTTCGCTATCGTAGCCTATCATTCTAGCAATGGGAATATTAGTAGTAGCGCTTTTGCCACTACAGGCGCTACTGCTATGGTTGTATCTATAGCGCGGTTTTTCTTCAATCGCTACTGCTATCTAGCAGTAGCGCCCTTTTTTGACCTGCGTTGTTCCTAAATTTCCGTGTATAAGGTTTTCCCTAGTAGTGGTATGTTGTCTCTCCTCTAGTGGTGTTATGTGAACGCCAACTACATGACACTTCACCATTATCTGGGCCTACAGGAAGGCATTGGGAAGTAATAAGTAGATGATGGGTTCCTAGAGTGACAGAAGCTTAAACCCTAATTTATGTGTTGCTTCGTAAGGGGCTGATTTGGATCCATATGTCTCATGATATGGTTAGGTTTACCTTAATACTTCTTTTGTAGTTGCGGATGCTTGCAATAGGGGTTAATCATAAGTGGGATACTTGTACAAGAAAGGGAAGTACCCAAGCACCGGTCCACCCACATATCAAATTATCAAAGTAACGAACGCGAATCATATAAGCGTGATGAAAACTAGCTTGATGATAATTCCCATGTCTCCTCAGGAGCGCTTTTCTCATTATAAGATATTTTCCAAGCTTGTCCCTTGCTACAAAAAGGATTGGGCCACCTTTCTGCACCTTATTTACTTTCATTGCTTGTTACCCGTTACAAATTATCTTATCACAAAACTATCTGTTACCTACAATTTCAGTGCTTGCAGAGAATACCTTACTGAAAACCGCTTGTCATTTCCTTCTGCTCCTCGTTGGGTTTGACACTCTTACTTACCGAAAGGACTACGATAGATCCCCTATACTTGTGGGTCATCAAGACTCTTTTCTGGCGCCGTTGCCGGGGAATGAAGCGCGTTTGGTGAGTGGAACTTGGTAAGGAAACATTTATATAGTGTGCTAAAATTTTCAGTCACTTGTTACTATGGAAACTAATCCTTTGAGGGGCTTGATCGGGGCATCTTCGCCCCGACCAGTAGAGCAAAGAGTTTCCCCTCAGCCTACTGAACCTACTAAAAATGTTTACTTTAGGATTCCTTTGGGTATGATAGAGAAACTGCTAGCTAATCCCTTTGCAGGAGATGGAATATTGCATCCCGATTTACACCTTATCTATGTGGATGAAGTTTGTGGATTATTTAAGCTTGCACGTATTCCCGATGATGTTGTTAAGAGGAAGTTCTTCCCTTTATCTTTGAAGGGAGACACATTGACATGGTATAGGCTATGTGATGATACGGGATCTTGGAACTATAAACGATTGAAATTGGAATTTCACCAGAAGTTCTATCCTATGCATCTTGTTCATCGTGATCGTAATTATATATATAATTTTTGGCCTTGCGAAGGAGAAAGCATCGCTCAAGCTTGGGGAAGGCTTAAGTCAATGTTATATTCATGCCCCAATCATGAGCTCTCAAGAGAAATGACTATTCAAAAAATTTATTCTCGGCTCTCTCTCAATGATCGCACCATACTCGATACTTCCTGTGTTGGTTCTTATATGCTGAAGACTGTTGAATTCAAGTGGGATTTATTGGAAAGAATTAAATGAAACTCTGAATATTGGGGTTCCGACGATGGTAAGGAGTCAGGTATGACGCCTAAGTTTGATTGTGTTAAATCTTTTATGGATACCGATGCTTTTCATGGATTTAGCGCTAAATATGGACTTGACTCTGAGATAGTAGCCTCTTTCTATGAATCTTTTGCTACTCACGTTGATCTCCCTAAGGAGAAGTGGTTTAAATATAATCCTCCCTGTAGAAACATGCTCCTTGGCCATGGACTTGTTACAACATGGTGCTAGGCTCACATTAGGGCAGAATCGGTGAACAGAGAAAAGACAAAACTCAACCTATTGATGGTAGGATGGCGCTCCCACCCACCCACCCACCCTTCGGTGACTCTCTCCGGTGATCTCCCCGTTCCTCTGGTAACTTTTGGATCTTTTCCGCGCTTTGGATTTGGATTTCCCTCCTCTCTCTTTGGACCAATTTCTCTATGGGTTTGGATGGTGGTGCAACTCTGGATCTGGATTTTTCTCGTGGTGTGGCTTTTGCCGATGAGGTTTTCAGATCTTCTGGTCTTTCGATCCATCCTTTTGTTCTGGTGGTCTCTTTCAGTCGGCATGATTTCCGGCTTGATGAAAATTCTGTGGCTGCGGCGCTCGAGGCAGCTCTAGGGGGTTCAGTAATTGATCTCATGGTGACATATATCAAGGACAAAGTTTTCTCGTTTGTGGTGTCCTGCAAGGAGATTGGTTTTCATATTGTTGATTCACGCTCTTACGCTTGTCCTCAGTTTAAATGTTATTTTCATCTCTGGGGCAATGGTGGGCCAAATTGGTGGCGTGAGTTTTTAATCTGGAAAAAGGAGTGTGATGCTGAATGGATTCTTGTTAGTCCTTCTAAGCGGCGTCCTACTCTTGGTTTGTTGGCTATGCATAAGCCCCCTGTGAAGTCTGTGATCAGATCTGCTAATCCTACTCGTAAAAGGCTTTCTTTCACCACGTTCCAGAATTATGATGTGTGCAAGGGGTATCGCTACCCGGCTACTCAGAATTGTCTTGAGTTAGCTTCTTTGTCTGGTTATGATCTTCCCCCCAAGGAACGCGTAGTCATTCACCCCCCGCCGCCGGTGGAGCTGAAGTGGACGGTTGCCTCGCCGTCGATCACCTTTGGTATGGTCGTTCCTATCCGATCGCTTTCTCCGGAACCCCTAGCTCCATCTCCGGCGTGTTCTTCGGGCGGGTTTGCTAATGTTTCAAATGATGCCATGTTCGGCCCCTCCGCCATGTTGGGCTCTTCGGACTCGGTTGTCACTGGTCCTTCGCCCACCTGTCTTCCCAGGCCAAGTTTTTCTCCGTTGAGCGACAGCCCAATTGCTGTGGAGCCCACTCCTTCTTCTCCAGTTGGGCCTATTAGCCCCACAACATTAGTGATCCCGTCCACGCAAGAGGCTCAGGACGCTTTCAAGACCATGGTCAATGACATGGTGGACCAAGTGCTTACGTGTTCTCGTTGCTCTTTGGGGGGCCACCTGTCTGTCAGCTGCCCCTCCACCATTAGATGTTTGGCATGTGGGGATCCTGCTCATTCAAGAAAAGGCTGCGAGTATATTGCGATTGAAAAAGGTTTATGTTGGAAACGGAAGCGTCCCGCTATCTCGGATAGGCCGGTCTCTCCTTGCATAGGGAAGCGCACGCTGCCGCCATCTCTGCAGGCTTGCCCTATCACATCACCATTAACCAGCCCGCAGTCTTGCGCTCCGCACACCCCATCTAGTCTGCCTCCTCCGACGCCCCCGCTTCCTTCCTCGCCACCGCCCATGGCTAACTTCGTCCTGGATCCGCAGTGTTATGTGCCGGTGGGCCATCACATCTATGACGAAGGTGTTCATCGCCTTCCTCGAACTTTCGTCTTGCCTCCATCGCCCATTGATCATTCGCATGAGAGCTTCATGATTGCTGAGGTTATGCCGGCACCACCTTTGCATCAATCACATGGGTTTTCATGTCCGTTCTGCTCAACCATGGATTTCTGGAGTGGGTATGTTTGAGTCAGAGATGCTGGGAGCGTTTTGCTTTGATTCAACTACCTCCTCAAGATCTTGGTCAGGATAGATTTGTTTGCTTTATGAAGCATGACCATGGAGAGGGTTTTCGGGGCGTTCAAGGTTTTCGTGAAGGATGTTTGATGTTCTTAGGTGTCCCCCTGGATCTACGTAATTCTGAGAACCTAAGGGCTGCTGTTAATACCTTTGGATAGTTCCACCATTGGATTAGTGATGATCCATATCTTGTCAGATCTATTGTGTTTGCCTCCTTCCCTGAGGATATCCTGGTTCCTAGGGACGTGGTGTTTTCTGATTATGCTGCATGGGGTGGTGCTAAGGTTTCTTGGACAGCGTCGTGCTATATCCTAGGAGCCAATTTTATTGAGCAAATGCCACAAGATGAATATCCCATGCCTATTGACGGCAATCCTCACCCCTGCCTGGCCACTTAATCCATGAAGATAATCTCTTTTCTCTTCTGCCTTATCCTGCTCTTGGGTGGAACGACGTGCCACCTCCCCCGCCTCCCATGGATGATAATCAGGGTGGTGGCTGGGGTTGGCACGCCAATGAGCAGGATGCCCAGGAGGATCCAGTGCAAGTAGAGCTCGTTCCTGATCAGGAGTCTATGGTGATTAACCAACAGGATTTCTTGGGCTCTGTTAGCCAGTCGGATAGTCAAGTTCAGGCTGATCCTCCTTTACATGATGTGGCGATTGTGCAAGATCCTCCAGCTGTGATTGTGCACGTTCCTGTTGATTTTGGAAATGTTGCTTTGGCTTCCCAGCTTGACGTTGCACCAGTGGAGCCAGTTCCCGTTATGGGTGATCTTCAGATTGGTATTCAGCCTGCTGTGGATGTGGATGAAAATGTCCTTCAGATAGATGAGCCACCTGTTGATCCTGATGCATTGGCTATAGTGCCGTTCCAGCCTCCTATGTTGCCGCAGCAAAATCTTGTTGTTGGTCGAGTACTTGTTGTTTATGGCCCACCCTTGCCTCCTAAGATGGCCTGGAGACGTACTTTTGATACTCTTTTGGGGCGTTGTTCTACTCTTCAGGTCCCAAAGCCGGTTCTACAGTCTGCTTTTCGGCCACTGGTCCTTTCGAAGAGATCGTGGTCTCTGGGTTTTGAGAAGGTCCATTGGGTTTCTGACTTTATCCCTGATGATTTGGCCAGCATGGTCGCCCCTCTGTCTGCTCTCCCACCTCCCAGGGGACTTGCTCGTGATCTTTTTCCTGACAGCCAGATGGAGTTGGAGCATGACCCAGGCCTGCAGTTTGCGACTGCCTCTGATGAGCAGTTCTCCTTTTCTGCTCCTTCTCTGAAGAAGAAGAAGGCCTCCAAGCGCGGTCGTCCTCTAGTTGTGGACTCTGAACTGCGTCGCTGCACCCGTAGCTCTGCAAAAAGGGATGGTTTCAAGCCAGTGCTTCAAGCCTTGCCTATGTCTGAACCTAAGAAGAAGAAGCCCCGTTCCAAGCCTCTGACGGATGATGGTTCTGCCCGTCGCATGCCTTCGGTGCCACCGCCAACACCTCTTCGTCATATTCAGCAAATTGGAGCGGATCTGGGTATCTCTGCTGAAAAGCTCTATGTGGATGCGCTTATGGCGGATCCTTCTTCTGCCAAGGACAAGTCCTCCCATTATTAGTTCGAGCTGTGCAAGCGGGGTGTGGTCGACCCATAACCGGACTAGTTATCGTAGGATTTATCTAAATACTTTGTCTCTGGGACTCGTATGCATTCGTTGTCTTTGCAAACTTCTTTTGTTTGGCTCTGCTGCATGTCTGAAATGCTCTATGTGCTGCCTGCTATGTGGGCATGCTGTTAAAGTTGTAAACACTATGTTCCATGGATATTCGGTCTACTAGAAGTTGGCGTGTTATGTGTTGGAATGTTTGGGGCTTAAATTCTGATGACTGTCAGCATGCTGTTCGTAACAAAGTGGATGAAAGTCAGGCTTCTGTTATCTGTCTGCAGGAAACGAAAATGGAGTGTATTGACTCCAGAATTGTCAGGAAATTTTGCCCTCTTCATTTTGATTCTTTTGCTTATAGCCCTTCTGTTGGGGCTTCGGGCGGCATTGTTGTGTTGTGGAACTCCTCTGTCCTTACAGGGAGATTAATTGAGGTCAAGCAGTTTGGCGTTGTTGTGCTCTTTACTTCCAAACATAACAATGAGCAATGGACGTTGGTTAATGTTTATGGGCCATGTCGTGGCCAGGCCAGGGATGATTTTGTGGACTGGCTCTATAACCTTTCCATCCCTGACTCTGAAAATTGGCTTGTTTTGGGAGACTTTAATTTCATTCGATCAACTGACAACAGAAATCTACCTGGTGGCGATGCTAATTATATCTTCATTTTTAATGAGATTATTGGGCACCTTGGCTTGCTTGAGTTACCTATTAAGGGGAGATCTTTCACTTGGTCGAATATGCAGGATAATCCTCTTCTAGAACAGCTAGATTGGTTTTTCACTTCCTCAAACTGGATCACTTGTTACCCCTCCACACAGGTGTTGCCACTGGCCAGGACTACTTCAGATCATGTGCCTTGTGTGGCGGCCATCAACACTTCTATCCCTAAATGTAATATTTTTCGTTTTGAAAATTACTGGGTGGAGCTGCAGGGTTTTATGGACTGTGTGTCTGCTTCACGGTCTTCTGCTTCCAGCAAAACCAACATCTCAGCCAAGATTGCTGACAAATTTAAATCCTTGAGGAGGGATCTTAAGAGTTGGCACATGAATGTTTCCAAAATGAAAATATTAATTGCTAAATGTAATAGGGTGGTTCTCATTTTGGATTGCTTGGAGGAATTGAGCCCACTTTATAGGCATGAGTTCAACTTTCGTAATCTGGTCAAGTTGCACTTGGAGCATCTTCTGCACCTTCAATTTATGTATTGGAAGAAGAGGTGCACTATAAGATCTATTAAAGTGGGTGAGGAGAACACTAAATTCTTTCATGCTATGGCTTCTGAAAGGTATAGGCATAACTCCATTGCTTCTCTGCGGTTGGATGATGGTACAGTTGTTTCTGGTCATGAGCAAATGGCTGCTGCTCTCTGGCAAAATTTCAAAAACAGGATGGGTACTAGTCATGGTATTGAAATGTCTTTTGATCTTTCCTCAATCCTACACAGAGTTGAGGGCCTTGACTCCCTCACTAAGATGTTCTCCAAGGAGGGGATGGATAATACTGTTAAGAGCATGCCCATTGATAAGTCTCCTGGGCCAGATGGCTTTAATGGACTCTTTTTTAAAAAGTGTTGGCCAATAATCAGTAAGGATTTCTATGAGTTGGCTTCTGCTTTTCATGAGGGGTCTGTGAATCTGGTGAACATCAATTATTCTTATATCACCCTGGTTCCTAAGAAGAGATCTCCTGAGTCTGTTAATGATTTTAGGCCTATCTCTCTTTTTGGTATGGGGGTGAAATTTCTTTCTAAGATGGCTGCTAACAGGCTTCAGCTAGATATCATAAGATGTTTGCATAAAAACCAATATGGTTTTATCAAATCCAGAACCATCCAGGACTGTGTTGCTTGGACCTTGGAATATTTGCACCAATGCCATCAGTCAAAGAGGCCTATTGTCATTCTCAAGCTGGATTTTGAGAAAGCTTTTGATTCTATTGAACATGAGGCCATTTTCCAAATTTTGAGGCACAAGGGTTTTAATGATAAGTGGATTTCCTGGGTTAAACAGTTTTTGGCTTCTGGAACATCTTCTGTTCTGCTTAATGGAGTTCCTGGGAAACAATTTGCTTGCAAAAAAGGGGTTAGGCAGGGTGACCCTCTTTCTCCACTTCTGTTTGCCATTGCTGCAGGTCTGTTGCAATCAGTAGTCAATGATATGCATCATAAAGGTCTTTTACAGCTTCCTATTCCATGCCATGATAAGGAATACCCAATTATCCAGTATGCTGATGACACCCTCATTATTATGCCTGCTGAGGAATCTCAATTGCTTTCCTTGAAGAAAATGCTCCTCCTTTTCTCTAAGTCCACTGGATTGCATGTTAACTATCATAAGTCTTCCATACTTCCTATTAATGTGGATTCAGTGGAGATTGCTAGACTTGCTGCTGTATTTGGTTGTGTGGTTGGCACCCTTCCTTTTACTTATCTTGGGCTTCCCGTGGGAATTACAAAACCTAAGATCCTGGACTTAATGCCTCTGGTTGATAGTATGGAAAGGAAGCTTTCTATTAGCTCTTCCTTCCTTGCTCATGGAGGACGATTGCAGTACCTGATCTCTGCCCTTTCTTCTGTGCCAATTTTTTTCCTGTGTAGTCTGGACTTGCCTCCTGGTATTTTAAAGCAGCTAGAGAGAATTCAGAGGCAGTGTCTTCGGAGGAAGTATGGACACGATTTTGGTCAGTCACTGGCTGCTTGGGGTTTGGTTTGTAGACCAAAGAACAAATGTGGCTTGGGTATTTTGAATCTGAAGCTGCAGAATGAGGCTCTGCTCCTTAAACATGCTAGAAAATTCTACAATAAAGTTGATGTGCCCTGGGTTCAACTCATCTGGAATACTTACTACCATGGTAGGGTTCCTCATGCTACAATCATTTGTGGCTCTTTCTGGTGGAGAGATATTTGCAAGTTAATGGATAAGTTCAGGATGGTCAATGCAGTGCATGTTAATAGGGGTGACACTGTCCTGTTTTGGTCTGATTCTTGGAATTTGGGGGACACTAATATTCCTCTTGAGCAGAGGTTTGCTAGGCTTTTTTCGTTTGCCATTGATCCCCTTATATCTGCTGCTGAGGTTTTTGAATCGACTGAGCTCACTTCCTTATTCCATTTACCCCTCTCTAAGAGAGCTTTTGGAGAGCTGCAGTCTTTGCAAAACCTGCTTTTGCTCTCAAACCATAATACTCAACTTAATGATACATGGGTGTGGAAATAGGATGGCAAGGGATATTCTCCCAAGAAATACTATTCCTTCTTGCATAAACACATTCTGCCCAACGCACTCTTGTCCTGGGTGTGGGCTAGCTGCTGCACTATGAGAATCAAGTTCTTTGCTTGGATGTTGATTATGGATCGGCTGAACACTCAGGATATGCTCGAGAGAAGGCACTGGAATGTATCTGATTCAAACTTTTGTGTACTATATCCAACACAAACCAAGGAGGATAGATATCACCTATTCTTTCAATGTAATTTCAGTTGTAGGGTCTGGAATTATCTTCAAATCAACTGGATAGCTGGAGATGATATGATTGTCATTGCCTATCATGCTAGAAGGGATTTTGCTAAGCCTTTCTTCTCTGAAGTGGTTTTCCTGGCATGCTGGAACATCTGGAATGTTAGGAATGATAGGGTTTTTAGGAATATTTCACCCTCTTTTCGTAGATGGAGGTCTTCTTTTATTCTAGACATTTCCCTCTTGGTTCATAGAATTAAGCCTAAGTTCAAAGAGGATCTGCTTAGAAGGATTTCCTTTTTGCCTCCTTGAGGTGAGTTTGTTGTTTTCCCTCTTTTTTCCTTTTTTGGGTCTTTTAGACCTTGTAAGTTGTGTACATTTGTAACCTTTTTATGAGAGCAATAAAATTATTGTGGGGTTCATACCCTACAGTTTCAGGTCAAAAAATATAATCCTCCCATTGAAGTAAAAATAGTTGCGCCTGTTATGGTTGAAGAAAAGACTGTCACTTATAATGATCCTATTGTTCCTACTACTTATGTTGAGAAACCACCTTTACCTGTTAGGATAAAGGATCATGCTAAAGCTTCAACGGCTGTTCGTAAGAGTAATACTAGAACATATACACCTCCTGAGCAAATTAAAGTTGAACCTAGTATTGCTATGGTTAAAGATCTCTTGGATGATAATATAGATGGGCATGTTATTTACTTATGTGATGAAGCTGCTAATATTGCTAGACCAGATGCTAAGATACATAGACCTGTTGTAGGCATGCCTGTTATTTCTGTTAAAATAGGAGATCATTGTTATCATGGCTTATGTGATATGGGTGCTAGTGCTAGTGCAATACCTCATTCCTTATATGAAGAAATTATGCATGATATCGCACCTGCTGAATTAGAAGATATTGATGTCACTATTAAGTTTGCCAATAGAGATACTATTTCACCAGTTGGGATTGTTAGAGATGTTGAAGTCTTGTGTGGGAAAGTTAAATATCCTGCTGATTTTCTTGTTCTTGGTTCCCCACAAGATAGCTTTTGTCCCATTATACTCCCTCCGTTCCTCAATATAAGGTGTATTATTTTTCCAAAAAGTCAAACTTCTCTAAGTTTGACCAAGTTTATAGACAAAAATATCAATATCTAGAATACCAAATCATTATCACTAGATTCATCATGAACTATATTTTTACATTTTATATATTTAGTATTATAAATCTTTATATATTTTGCTGTAAAGTTGGTCAAACATAGACAACAGTTGACTTTTTGAAAAACTAATACACCTTATATTTAGGAACGGAGGGAGTATTTGGTAGACCCTTCTTGAATACTATAAATGCTAGGATTGATTGTGAAAAGGATATTGTTACAATTGGTTGGGGGATATGAAACATGAATTTAATTTTGCTAAATTTCGTAGACAACCCCATGATAAAGAATTGCCTAGTAAGGATGAAATTATTGGTCTTTCTTCTATTGTCGTGCCTCCTACAGATCCTTTAGAACAATATTTGCTAGACCATGAAAATGATATGTTTATGAATGAAAGAAGGGAGATAGATGAAGTATTCTTTCAACAGGGTCCTATTTTGAAACACAACTTGCCTGTTGAAATCCTAGGGGATCCCCCCTCCACCCAAGGGTGATCCCGTGTTTGAGCTTAAACCTTTACCTGATAATCTTAAATATGCTTATGTTGATGAAAAGAAGATATATCCTGTTATTATTAGTGCTAACCTTTCAGCGCTGGAAGAGGAAAGATTATTGAAAACTCTGAAAAAGCACCGTGCTGCTATTGGATATACTCTCGATGATCTTAAGGGCATTAGTCCCACTCTATGCCAACACAAAAGTAAATTGGACGAAGGTTCCAAACCATTTAGATATCATCAACGAGGTTAAATCCTAAGATGAAAGAAGTGGTAAGAAAGGAGATACTAAAGCTCCTTGAGGCAGGTATAATTTATCCCGTTGCTGATAGTGATTGGGTAAGTCATGTCCATTGCGTCCCTAAGAAGGGAGGTATTACTGTTGTTCCTAATGATAAAGATGAATTGATCCTGCAAAGAGTTATTACGGGTTATAAGATGGTAATTGATTTCCGTAAATTAAATAAAGCTACTAAGAAAGACCATTACCCTTTACCTTTTAATGATCAAATGCTAGAAAGACTATCCAAACATACACATTTCTGCTTTCTAGATGGTTATTCTGGTTTCTCTCAAATACCTGTGTCAGCGGACGATCAATCAAAAACTACTTTTACTTGCCCTTTTGGTACTTTTGCTTATAGACGTATGCCTTTTGGTTTATGTAATGCACCTGCTACCTTTCAAAGATGTATGATGGCTATATTCTCTGACTTTTGTGAAAAGATTTGTGAGGTATTCATGGATGACTTCTCCGTTTATGGATCCTCTTTTGATGACTGCTTGAGCAACCTTGATCGAGTTTTCTAGAGATGTGAAGACACTAGTCTCGTCTTGAATTGGGAAAAGTGCCACTTTATGGTTAATGAAGGCATTGTCTTGGGGCATAAAATTTCTGAAAGAGGTATTGAAGTTGATAAAGCTAAAGTTGATGCTATTGAAAATATGTCGTGTCCCAAGGACATTAAAGGTATAAGAAGTTTCCTTGGTCATGTCGGTTTTTATAGGAGGTTCATTAAGGACTTTTCTAAGATATCTAGGCTCCTGACTAATCTATTACAAAAATATATTCCTTTTGTCTTTGATGATGATTGTGTAGAAGCATTTGAAATACTTAATAAAGCTTTGATCACTGCACCTATTGTTCAGCCACCTGATTGGAATTTACCCATTGAAATTAGGTGTGATGCTAGCGATTATGCTGTAGGTGTTGTTCTAGGGAAAAGAGATGATAAGAAAATAAATGTTATCCAGTATGCTAGTAAAACTCTTGACACTGCCCAGAGAAATTATGCCACCACTGAAAAAGAATTCTTAGCAGTTGTGTTTGCATGTGATAAGTTCAGACCTTATATTGTTGATTCTAAAGTAACTATTCACACTGATCATGCTGCTATTAAATATCTTATGGAAAAGAAAGATGCTAAACCTAGAATTATTAGATGGGTCCTCCTGCTCCAAGAATTTGATTTGCATATCATTGATAGAAAGGGAGCCGAGAACCCCGTTGCAGACAACTTGTCTAGGTTAGAGAATGTTCTTGATGACCCAATACCTATTGATGATAGCTTTCCTGATGAACAATTAGTGGTCATTAATGCTTCTCATACTGCTCCATGGTATGCTGATTATGCTAATTACATTGTTGCTAAATTTATACCACCTAGTTTCACATACCAGCAAAAGAAAAAATTCTTTTATGATTTAAGACATTACTTTTGGGATGACCCACACCTTTATAAAGAAGGAGTAGATGGTGTTATTAGACGTTGTGTACCTGAGCATGAACAGGAACGGATCCTACGCAAGTGTCACTCCGAACCATATGGAGGACACCATGCTGGAGATAGAACTGCACATAAGGTATTGCAATCCGGTTTTTATTGGCCTACTCTCTTCAAAGATGCCCGTAAGTTTGTCTTGTCTTGTGATGAATGTCAAAGAATAGGTAATATTAGTAGACATCAAGAAATGCCTATGAATTATTCTCTTGTTATTGAACCGTTTGATGTTTGGGGCTTTGATTATATCGGACATTTTCCTGCCTCTAATGGATATACACATATTTTAGTTGTTGTTGATTACGTTACTAAGTGGGTAGAAGCTATTCCAACTAGTAGTGTTGATCATAACACGTCTATTAAGATGCTTATAGAAGTTATTTTTCCGAGGTTTGTTGTCCCTAGATACCTAATGACTGATGGTGGTTCACATTTTATTCATGGTGCTTTTCGTAAAATGCTTGCTAAGTATGATGTTAATCATAGAATTGCATCTCCATATCACCCACAGTCTAGTGGACAAGTAGAGTTGAGTAATAGAGAGCTCAAATTAATTTTGCAAAAGACTGTCAATAGATCTAGAAAGAATTGGTCCAAGAAACTTGATGATGCATTATGGGCCTATAGAACTGCATATAAAAATCCTATGGTATGTCTCCGTATAAGATGGTATATGGAAAAGCATGTCACTTACCTCTCGAACTTGAACATAAGGCATATTGGGCTATTAAAGAGCTCAACTATGATTTCAAACTTGCCGGTGAGAAGAGTTTATTTGATATTAGCTCAGTTGATGAATGGAGAACCTAAGCATATGAGAATGCCAAGCTGTTTAAAGAAAAAGTTAAAAGATGGCATGACAAAAGGATACAAAAGCGTGAGTTTAACGTAGGTGATTATGTGTTACTATTCAACTCTCGTTTAAGATTTTTGCAGGAAAACTTCTCTCTAAATGGGAAGGTCCTTACATTATCGAGGAGGTCTACCGTTCCGGTGCCATAAAAATCAACAACTTTGAAGGCACAAGTCTGAGGGTGGTGAACGATCAAAGAATCAAACATTATATCTCAGGTAATCCTATAAATGTTGAAACTAATATTATTGAAACCGTAACCCCGGAGGAATATATAAGGGACACTTTAGAACGTTTCAGACTCCGAAAAGGAATAGGTATGTGGTACGGTAAGTAAACCGACTCCAAAATAGTCCTAATAGCAATTTTTCTCTATTTTGGGATATTTAAGAATTTAGGAAAGCAAGAAGTAATCCGGGAAGGACACGAGGCCTCCACAAGGGTGGAGGGTGCGCCCACCCTTACTGGGCGCGCCCCCTTGCCTCGTGGGCACCTCGTGTGCTCTCCGGACTCCGTTTTCTTGCACGTTACTTCTTTTGGTCGGTAAAAATTCATTATATAATCTCCCGAAGGTTTTGACCACCGTATCACGCAAAAATCTTCTGTCTTTGTTGCAAGTTGTTTTTCTGACAGATCTAGAGCGTCGTGACGTCACCCTCCTCCAACAATGAAGACAAGGATGCTTGGCTATTGAAGATAGAGCTGAAAAGAGAAGAACCAGAGGAGATCAACACAGATTAAGGGATCAAGAAGGCCATGGGGGATAAGGCTCCGGCATCGGAAGAAGAAAACATCCCTCAACCTCTACCTAACCTCTTTACCCCAAATGAGATTGAAGCTTTCAAGATGATTGAGTTAGCTCGCATACAAAACAAGTATCTCACACCAGAAAATATTTTGTTGAAGGATCATATCGTCGCACTCAAGGGCATTATCCACAAGTTGGAGGAGCTTTTACGCTCGATGTGCGATTATCCACCATCATCATCACCTCCGAGGACATAATTTCATGGGTATGGGCACTCCCCTTGGCAACTGCCAAGCTTGGGGGAGGTGCCCCGGTATCGTATCACCATCACACTCCTATCTTTACCGTTTTACTTAGTTCGATCCTTTTAGTAATATCTTGATCTAGTAGAATAAAGTTTTGGTATGAAGTAGTTTTGAGTTTTGCTTTGTGATCTCTCTATGTAATCGAGTCCGTGAGCTATATAACAAAGATTAGTGTTGAGTCAAGGGCTTTGCTATCTTGCTATGATCTTGAGAAAATAGAAAGAATAAAAAGAATAAAGAGTTCGTATTGATCTTATGGATAGTAAGGACTTCACACATAAAGAGTATGAGGCATAAAAGTTGTTGAGAGTTGACAAACATAGTTTTGGTCATCGTTGCAATTAATAGGAAGTAATAAAGAAAGAGAGGTTTTCACATATAAATATACTATATTGGACATTTTTTATAATTGTGAGCACTCATTAAGTATGACATGCTAAAGAGTTGATGTTGGACAAGGAAGACAACGTAATGGGTTATGTTTTCTCACATTTTAGTTAAAGTATATTGTCATGGATCGTCCAACATGTTGAGCTTGCCTTTTCCCCCTCATGCTAGCCAAATTCCTTGCACCAAGTAGACATACTACTTGTGCTTCCAAATATCCTTAAACCCAGTTTTGCCATGAGAGTCCACCATACCTACCTATGGATTTAGTAAGATCCTTCAAGTAAGTTGTCATGTTGCAAGCAATAAAAATTGCTCTCTAAATATGTATGACTTATTAGTGCGGAGAAAATAAGCTTTATACGATCGTGTGATATGGAAGTAATAAAAGCGACGGACTGCATAATAAAGGTTCATATCACAAGAGGCAATATAAAGTGGCGTTCTTTTGCATTAAGATTTTGTGCATCCAACCCTAAAAGCACATGCCAACCTCTGCTTCCCTCTGCGAAGGGCCTATCTTTTACTTTATGTCTTCACTTTATGCAAGAGTCAAGGTGATCTTCACCTTTCCCTTTTTCATTTTATCCTTTGGCAAGCACCTCGTGTTGGAAAGATCCTGATACATATATCCAATTGGATGTAAGTTAGCATGAAGTATTATTTTTTTCATCACCCAAAGGTGAATACGTTGGGAGGCAACACTATAAGCCCCTATCTTTCTCTGTGTTCGATTAAAACTCCATAACCATAAGTATTGCGTGAGTGTTAGCAATTGTAGAAGACTATATGATAGTTGAGTATGTGGACTTGCTGAAAAGCTCTATTTTTGACTCTTTCCGATGTTATGATAAATTGCAATTCTTCAATGACTGAGATCATAGTTTGTTCGTTCTCATTGAAGTTTCTGAACCATACTTGACATTGTCGAATAGATTGTTACTTGAGAATAAGAAATCATATGGCAAAAATCTATATATGTTGCTGTTATAAGAATGATCATGATGCCCTCATGTCCGTATTTTATTTTTATCGACACCTCTATCTCTACACATGTGGACATATTTTTCGATATCGGCTTCCGCTTGAGGACAAGCGAGGTCTAAGCTTGGGGGAGTTGATACGTCCATTTTGCATCATGCTTTTATATCGATATTTAGTGCATTATGTGTTGTTATTACACGTTATGTCACAATACTTATGCCTATTCTCTCTTATTTTACAAGGTTTATCATGAAGACGGAGAATGCCGGCAGCTGGGATTCTAGCTGGGAAAGGAGTAAATATTGGAAACCTATTATGCACACCTCCAAAAGTCTTGAAACTCCACGAAAGTTATTTTTGGAATTAATAAGAATTATTGATCAAAGAAAGTACCAGAGGGGGCCCACACCCTGGCCACGAGGGTGGGGGGCGCGCCCACCCCTACTGGGCGCGCCCCCCTGTCTCATGGGCCCCTGGTGGCCCTCTGGTGCCCATCTTCTGCTATATGAAGCCTCTTATGCTGGAAAAAAATCATAAGCAAGCTTACGGGACGAAACTCCGCCGCCATGAGGCGGAACCTTGGTAGAGCCAATCTAGGGCTCCGGCGGAGCTGTTCTGCTGGGGAAACTTCCCTCCGGTAGGGGGAAATCATCACCATCATCATCACCAACGATCCTCTCATCGGGAGGGGGTCAATCTCCATCAACATCTTCACCTGCACCATCTCCTCTCAAAACCCTAGTTCATCTCTTGTATCCAATCTTTTATCAAAACCACAAATTGGTACCTGTGGGTTGCTAGTAGTGTTGATTACTCCTTGTAGTTGATGCTAATTGGTTTATTTGGTGGAAGATATTATGTTCAGATCCTTGATGCATATTAATACTCCTCTGATTATGAACATGAATATGCTTTGTGAGTAGTTACATTTGTCCCTGAGGACATGGGTGAAGTCTTGCTATTAGTAGTCATGTGAATTTGGTATTCATTCGTTTGATGAGATGTATGTTGTCTCTCCTCTAGTGGTGTTATGTGAACGTCGACTACATGACACTTCACCATTATTTGGGCCCAGAGGAAGGCATTGGGAAGTAATAAGTAGATGATGGGTTGCTAGAGTGACAGAAGCTTAAACCCTAGTTTATGTGTTGCTTCGGAAGGGGCTGATTTGGATCCATATGTCTCATGTTGTGGTTAGGTTTACCTTAATACTTCTTTTGTAGTTGCGGATGCTTGCGATAGGGGATAATCATAAGTGGGATGCTTGTCCAAGAAAGGGCACTACCCAAGCACCGGTCCACCCACATATCAAATTATCAAAGTAACGAACGCGAATCGTATGAGCATGATGAAAACTAGCTTGACGATAGTTCCCATGTGTCCTCGAGACCGCTTTTCTCATTATAAGAAATTGTACAGGCTTGTCCCTTGCTACAAAAAGGATTGGGCCACCTTGCTGCGCTTTATTTACTTTCATTGCTTGTTATCCGTTACAAATTATCTTATCACAAAACTATTTGTTACCTACAATTTCAGTGCTTGCAGAGAATACCTTACTGAAAACCGCTTGTCATTTCCTTCTGCTCCTCGTTGGGTTTGACACTCTTACTTATCGAAAGGACTACGATAGATCCCCTATACTTCTGGTTCATCACTGCTTTACTCTGATTTCTTGTCCATCACTTAATTGCTAGTTGAAAGCAAACATTGGTTGCGAAGTTGCCTTTGTCCGGTTTGCACCTTCATATCCGCCATGCCACGCTCAACACTATACTCACAATGCTTATGGTTTTCCCCTTTTATATTCCACACTAGTTAAATGACAGTAGACTAAATTTCAAAATTGGGTCAGTCAATTTTTCAGAGCTCGCTGGAGTTCGCCGGTGCGAAGGAAGGGGCTCGGGTGGGGATGGTGGTGGGGGGCGGTGGTGGGGCCTCGCCGAACAAAGAAAACTCGACACGGGTGGGGCAGGGGTGGGGGTGGGGGTGGCGGAGGAACACATGCGGTGGGGGCGGTGGTCCGGCCGGCGTCCCGTGCGGTGTTCTGTATGGGAAGAATCGGAGACGATGAAGAAGAAGGGTTAGGAGACGTAGGATCTTCATCCCACCGCCTGAAATGGTCGACTGACCCAAATGACAAAAGTCACGCGACTTACATGCAGACATGCCTTTATATTCAGTACCATCATCGTACCTGCTTAGCACTGCTCCTGAATCCATCAAGCTAAACAACGTGCCACTCATAATCCCAAACTTGTTGCTCAAATACGAATCTGATATGATGCTGATATTACTAAAAAAGATAATGTTTAATTGGTCAGCTAATGTTCCAACTTTACTTTCAAAAAGCACGTGCACCACATATAGAGAGACAGCAGGGAGTTGCATTCTTAATGCGCTTTGGTTCATCATGTGTGGGCACTGCGCAAGGAACATTTTATTATTCAAAATCTGCTTGCTCTTCTTTAGCATGTTCCTCTTCCCTTCTTCTTTAGTAAGTACTCTCTCCGTTCCTAAATACAAGTCTTTGTATAGGTTCCACCATGGACTACATATGGAGCAAAATGAGTGAATCTACACTCTAAAATGTATTTGTATACATCTGTATGTGATCCATAGTGGAAATCTCTACAAACACTTATATTTCGGAACGGAGGGATTATGATAGTAGTACGGTATGTTCCTTGTAGTGAAGATGAGCAAGGACATTTGCAGTGTAGAGGTCTATACGGTCTGTTGTGATGGACACTTTGAACTCTTCGGGCCTCTTTGATTCTTAGGATTTTGTAAACATAGGAATAGGATTTGTAGTGGCCTACCCACTTGAATCTTATAAGAATAGCAAGGAAATGTGGGGAGTTGTGTCACCTTTGAGAGTTACATTGATATTAGAAGTACCGCACCTTCAGTTGAAGAGAGCTGGTATCCGAAGCCTTTCTAGCCGTACCGGCAATACTAGCACATATATTCCAGCAAGTTCCACTTTGCTGATTTTACTCTAATGCTTACGGTTTTCCCGTTATATCTACACTATGATCTGTGTAGCTGCTTTGTGTCGCACTAGCAGCAGCCACTCTTGAAGCTAAACACTGCAATGACTTGCAAAATTGGCACCAAGGCATTGAGTGTCATTCTGGATGCAATGAAACTCATATGCTCCCCACCTGTTAATTCTTGTTCAGAATATGATCCTAATGACTATCTAACCTTGAGGAGTCAAAGGCAGATGGCCTGTCCTGTTCACCCATCAAGGTGTATGTTCTAATTTGGCAAGGTTTTATTGATTGCACGTACCTTGCATATGTTATCTTGCATTTCTTCTACTTTGTTGCACCGCCATCTGCTTAGTTTACTCATCATATATGTCGAGATGCCATGCCCATCCATTATCAATACATATTCCATCTGTCATCATACCATGTGTTTTCACTCAAATGATGTTCTTGTGCATCAGACATCAAAAAGGAAGAGGGTGATTGCCGAACCTGAAGGAGCACCAGCAAAGTCCTTGAAAAACCTGGTGGTGCCAGAGAAATCAGACAACACCCCACTTATATTGGTTGTACAACCAGTGACACAAAACGTAGGACCGACTCCAGCAGATTGTACCCATACTTCACTGGCCACACCACTAACCCCACCACACAGGACCTGCACTCTAGCAAAAGGTATGCCGATTTCAGTTGCCATAGCACCAGCCGTACCACAGAAAAATCCCACTCCAGCAAAAAGTATAGCGAGTCCACCGGTCGAAGACCTATCCCAACAGAAGAGACGGTCGATTCCTGCAGATTGGAATCCCATTCCAGTTATTCCCAGTTTAAAAGACAATGCTTTCAATGTTGTTAGGGACTACGTGCATATATTCCCATCATGGGAAGATTATAGTGAAGACAAACACCATTTTCACATATTCCTGTCCCACTTACGTTTAAGTGCTATTATTCATGCTAATTATTGTCTTGTTTTTTGTTGATTGAACACATCAATGATTTACTTTACATTGTTGTGAGTAGGTGAGGGTCAATCTAGATAGTCATGACGAGCAAAGCTTGCTTGCGCTTTTCAAGGAAGCATTGTAGCAGTATCGGTGTTACCTGAGGAAATCACACTTTGATGGCAAGTCTATAAACGAATTTCCGGTGAAGTCTCCTCTGCTAAATTTAGAAGACATTGAATAGAAAAACCTTGTTATGCACTGGTCTCATTCCCAGGATGAGGTATTGTCTATGATATCACATGCCAATTTGAACTTCTACTTTTTCGCATGTGACTTTTTTTTACTATAAACAGTAGGGTAAGACCCCACTGCAATTTTTTATAAATTTAAAGAACAAAGTAGCAAGTAGTCTTGAATGGCTTGAGATAAGCCCTAAAACAGAAAAAGAGCTAAACCTACTAAAAGAAGAAAAAAGGAAAGAAATAAACCTACTAGCCTAAAAACAAAGAAGATTACAGAATGCCTTCAAGCCAAACAGAAAATTGCCTCTCATGCTTTCTCCTCATTCTAAACTTTAGAAGTTTAAGTTCCTCCAGAAAAATGGACTTCCAGCCTTGAAATGAAGGTGCAATGTTTTGAAAAATCTTATTATTTCTAGTTATCCAAATAGCCCATGCTCCAAGTATGATGATCTCAATGTAAAATGGATACCTTAGCTTGTCTTTAAGATCTTGGAATGCTTCCAGTACAGAGAAGTTTGGGGTTCTTGTTGGACATATGAAATCCCAGCATTGTTGAGCAAATTGACAACCCCAGAAGAGGTGATGCAGTGTTTCTTCTTGCTAACAACCTCCAACAGCACAGTTATAAGCTTCCAACACAAAAAATTTCCTTCTAAGCAAATTTCTTGTGTTGACTTGATCATGTAGAAGTGGCCAAAAGAATACTTTATGCTTAGGCTGACAGCAACTCTGCCAGATCCAATTGAAATGAGGAGGGGTTTGTTTATGTCCAATCAAGACTTTATATGCTTTGATGGATGAATAGTGTTCAGTCCCCCAAATGTAACTCCATGTGTCCAATGTGTCCAACTATTCTGATTGTCTCATGGAAATACAGGTGTCTTCCATTTGTAAGAATTCCTCATATGCCTCAGTTGTTAGGGGGAGAAAGAATAGATCCTGCAGGTACTCAGTATGCAACACTTGTTGGATATTCAAATGAGGGTTTCTCGATCATGTAGAAGTTGCCAAAAGAATACTTTTCGCATGTGACTTACGGATCTTTTTTGCAGGAAATCTGCTCAAAGAATAATTCCGGTTTGAAAAGAAGTACGGGATATCACAAATATGCAGTCCGCTGCTTTTCTCTTGTTAGTACATGTTGTCCTGTATCACTATACTTGCATACACACCTAGTTCATTATGTGACAGCAGTATGCATGACAGCTTGCTTATCAATTGTTCGCTCCAAATTATCTGATCTGTATGAATGGTTACATTAGTGTAGAATATATCCAATGCCAATGAAAAAATTTAGCTCTGCATTGTTCTTGTAAGTACCTGTTGTCCTTTATCAGTGTACTTATATTGACAGGTAGTTGTTCATGTACCATCACTCTGCAGCTTATTTTCCTTTGCCCTCCATTTTCTACACATCAGATCTATATTTACTCTTACCATCAGGTTGGATAACACCGATGGTACTGAAGAAGTTTAGCTCTGCATTGCTCTTGGTTGTACCTTTTGCCTGTATCGTTGTACTTACACTTATAGCTACTTGGTTATGTAGCATCACTCTTCATCTTATCTTAAATATTCTCCATTTTTTCTTATATTATCACATCTATATATATTTACTCTTAACAAATGTAGAATAAAGGCAATGCTTATGAAGAAGATTCTGTGGTAAACTTCTTGAATTGCCCCCCCCCCCATCAGCATGGACAAGGGCTTTATAGAGCATGTGCTCACCAATAATGTAAGTTTGTCGTTCTTAAGCCTTCAAACTTTGTTATGTATATTTGGTTAGGCATGACTGCAACATTTGTTTATTTTTTGTGTTTGCATCAAATTGCATGTTTAAAGTTTATTATGTACTTCATAAACAAAAGTTTGTCCTTCTCAATTTAAGTTTTCAGTTGTACAACCAAGTTCCTTCTTCATACCATGTAAATTAAACCAGAGCAAGTGATCTTCTTTTGCACTGCATGTATGCTTCTGTTCTTGATCCGTAATCCAGTGGTGTGGTGAACCTACCCACTACAGCACAATGTCATATTCTGCAATGTCTTAACTATGAACAATGTCATATCATTCTACTATTATTTAAATCATCTCTTTATTTGCCAATCTGAAATGGGATAAATTTTAGCACACTAACCATTGATACTTATGAGTTCTTGATCTGTAACCCAGTGGTGTCGTGAAGCTGCCAACTCCTTCACAATGCCATTTCCTGCCATGTCTTGACCTGAACAATACCATATTGTGTTAGTGTTGTTTTAAAACGTGTCACTTTATTCGTCAGTAATAAATGTGATGAATTGTCAACACTGATACTTATATGTGCAAAACCTGTCATCAATCTGCTTGTTTATCTTTCAGAGTGAGGAGGATATAAGTGTCAAACAAGCGCACTCTCATCAGCTTACTCAGCTGCTTGCGCTGCAGCTCCCGAGCAGGGCTAACCTTCCTTGAATTCTATTGAAGTGATGTCGGTTTTGTATATTATTTTGTCGGCGTATTTATTTGCACTGGTGGCGATCTTTGATGCCTAGTGTATGTATCTGCTGTCTGCTTGTGCTTTATTATCATAGTGGCAAACTTTGATGCCCAGTGGATGTAATATGCCATAATTTCTTTATTGTATAGTCTAGGTTTTTTCTTATTCACAATGCTCATTTATTTTATTGTATATATATCCTGTCTTCGCAGCAAACCGGCCGAATCGTAAAATTATGGTACATAATCGGGCCATCATCCAAATCACTATGTATGATCCGTGATCTTGGTCGGTTAACAGGCCTAAATGTAAACTGGCCCACTAGTAGATTCGGGCCTTTAATAGGTCGAGTAAACCGCCGACCCTATTTTCGCAAGAAAACTCGATGGGCTTTTAGGAGGCTGAAAAGTAGGTTGGACATGAAATGTGCCGAACAACTCATGGACCGGCAGTAGGCTGAAATAGACCCCAACCCATGACTGTGCCAATCACATCACGGGCCGTTACCAGGCCAAAATTGTCTCGGTTCTTGTTTGGCCCAGTCAGATTATCGGCTGTGAGCAGGCCGGATGGAAACCGGGCCGTAGTTAGGCCCAACTATATGACGGGCTTTTAACAGGTCGAAATAAATATAGGGCCGAAATGTTAAACGGGCCTTTAACAGGCCGAAAGTAATATCAGGTCGAATTACTAAATGGGCCTTTAGCAAGTGGGCCCAAAAGCATAGCGTCCAGTTCACGGGCCGAATCTGATGGGCCATAATTTAGCCCAAAGCCTCTTCATGGGCCGGATCTAATCTGGGTCATAATTTGGCCCAGAACGTGGTAGGCTTTTAACGGGCCGGATCTCATATGGGCCATTATTAGGCCCGGAACGTGGCAGGCTGTTAATGGACCGGATCAAATATGGGCAAGCATTTGGCCCAAAACATGGCAGCCTGTTAATGGGTCGGCCCACTAGTGTACTCAAAATCTTGTGGGCCTTTAGCTGGGCTGGCCCATTATGGTCGGCGAAATCTCGTGGGCCTTTAGTTGGGCCGGCCCATTATGGTCTGCAAAATCTTGTGGGCCTTTAGCTGGGCCGGCCCATTATGGTCCGCAAAATCTTGTGGGCCTTTAGCTGGGCGGCCCATTATGGTCCACAAAATCTTGTGGCCCTTTAGCTGGTCTGGCCCATTATGGTCCGCAAAATCTTGTGGGCCTTTAGTTGGGCCGGCCCATTTAATCTTTATGGGCCACTTTTGGGCCGGTCCCCGTGTCAACATGTCATAGGCGCATCTCGCCCATTGGATGAGTGACACCTGCGCCAACGCGGAGCTGACACGTGGTTTTGTCGACCAATGAGAATTTTACACGTGGAAAATCGGCATTAGTCGTGGCTGTTAGCGGGTTATCGGATGCAAAACCGGACCCGATAGCTTAACAGCGTCCCATTATGGCGGATGCCATGTGTCGATCACCCTTGATGAAAGAACTTCTATGGCACGTGATTTATCATTATGGAAGTGGACACTTCCTGATAATTTTGGTGATGTCATGGAACACTTCTATGACAGCACAGGTATGACTATCTTGATTCTGTCATAAAATTGCCATGGATGTACATGCATGACAGAGTGACCTACTGTGACAAACACTTATCATCACGGAAGTGTATTTTTTGTAGTGTGCCAAAAATTTGCGTTGGATCCGGAGTAGAGCATGGGAAAACGAACCCAATCTACACATACTCGGGTGGGATTAGGACCTATCTTTACCTATTAGCGTCTAGGTTGCATGGACGTAATAAAAGTGACAAACTCTATTAACTGATGAATATATACATGCTGATTAATTTATATATAAATTTCTTTATGTGTCCAGTAGCTAGGCAAGATGAGTGATCGTGCGTGGATGTACACCGGTCACACTAGTCAGGAAGACATGACCATTGAAAGGTTAACAAAAACCAAGGGGTTTTTGAGAGCCGCATTTGCAAATGGCCAGAGGACAACCTGGTGCCCCTGTGCCGGGTGCAACAATTGGCACAAGAGGACAGAGGATGAAATGGGCAAACACTTGTAGAAGAGGGGTTTTACGCTAGATTATACGGTGTGGACATTTCATGGTGAGTCTGGCCAACGCGTTGGAGCTGAGGTGCTTCGTCGTTGCACCGACGAGCATGTTACCGGGATGCAAGACATGGTGCGAGACTTTGATGATGCTCAGGACTCGGACAATGAGATGGAGGAATCTCCAAAGGCCTTCAATGAAATGTTGGAGTCTTCAAAACATCCTCTCCACGAGCACACTTAGCTTTTTCAGCTGGGTGCCATCTCACAAATAATGGCTCTGAAGGCTCAATTCAACTTGGGCAGAGCATGCTACAATGTGATGATGACAGTATTTAGACGTTTTCTAGCCAAAGGCCATGTACTACCTGCAAACCTGTACCAGTCAGACAAAATCCTTCGTGCTCTTAAGATGCCCTATGAGAAGATACATGCCTGTGAGAATGGACGTGCCTTATTCAGGCTTCTATATGCAGACTTGAACTATTCTCCCATTTGCAAGTCATCCAGTTTTGTTGTGGTAGACAATGGTATGGGTGAGAATACGCAGACCAAAATCCCCGTTAATGTTCTTCGATACATGCCAATCGTACCGACTTCAACGTCTTTTGATGATTGAAGAGACGGCAAGATAGATGAGATGGCACAAAAAGGGAAAAAGAACCCAACTAGATGCAGATGGGAAGCTGATGATGGTGCACACATCAGACGGTGAAGCGTGGAAGCGCTTCAATGCATTACATGACGACAAAGCGGCAGATCCGAGGCACCCTCGAGTCACCATTAGTATGGATGGGTTCGGTGTGTTTGGTCTGACGGCAACCCAATACAGTTGTTGGCCCATATTTTCATTCCACTCAATCTCCCCCGGATAGATTATGCAAAGAAAGGACATTTTCCTGACGTTGATAATTCTAGGGCCGAACTATCCGGGGAAGAATATGAATGTGTACATGCAGCCGCTGAAGGATGAATTGCTAGAAGCCTGGGATAATGGGTTCAAGACATACGACGCCTTTAGCAAAAAGAACTTCATAATGCGTGTGTGGTACATATACTCGACGCATGACTTGCCGGCGTATGCGTTATTCGTTGGCTGGTGTGTGATACGTCTCCAACGTATCTATAATTTTTTATTGTTCCATGCTATTATATTGCCCGTTTTGGATGTTTATGGGCTTTACTTTACACTTTTATATCATTTTTGGGACTAACCTACTAACCGGAGGCCCAGCCTGAATTGCTGTTTTTTTTGCCTATTTCAGTGTTTCGAAGAAAAGGAATATCAAACGGAGTCCAAACGGAATGAAACCTTCGGGAGCGATCTTTTTAGAACAAACGTGATCCAGAGGACTTGGAGTGGAAGTCAAGAAACAAGCGAGGCGGCCACGAAGGTACACGGCACGGCCCCCACCCTCGTGGGCCCCTCGAGCATCCACCGACCTACTTCTTCCTCCTATATATACCCACGTACCCCGAAAACATCAGAAGCGACCACGAAAAACTATTTCCACCACCGTAACCTTTTGTATCCGCGGGATCCCATCTTGGAGCCTTCGCCGGCGCTCTGCCGGAGGGGGAATCGACCATGGAGGGCCTCTACATCATCTCCAAGGCCCTTCCGATGAGTTGTGAGTAGTTTACCACCGACCTTCGGGTCCATAGTTATTAGCTAGATGGCTTGTTCTCTCTCTTTGAATCTCAATACAAAGTTCTCCTCGATCTTCTTGGAGATCTATTCGATGTAACTCTTTTTGCGGTGTGTTTGTCGAGATCCGATGAATTGTGGGTTTATGATCAAGTTTATCTATGAGAAATATTTGAATCTCCTCTGAATTCTTTTATGTGTGATTAAGTTATCTTTGCAAGTCTCTTGAATTATCAGTTTGGTTTGGCCTACTAGATTGATCTTTCTTGCAATGGGAGAAGTGCTTAGCTTTGGGTTCAATCTTGCGTGTCCTTTCCCAAAGGATGGCAGGGCAGCAAGGCACGTATTGTATTGTTGCCATCGAGGATAAAAAGATGGGGTTTATATCATATTGCATGAGTTTATCCTCTACATCATGTCATCTTTCTTAATGCGTTACTCTGTTCTTTATGAACTTAATACTCTAGATGCATGCTGGATAGCGGTCGATGTGTGGAGTAATAGTAGTAGATGCAGGCAGGAGTCGGTCTACTTGTCACGGACGTGATGCCTATATACATGATCATGCCTTGATAATGTCATAATTATTCGCTTTTCTATCAATTGCTCGACTGTAATTTGTTCACCCACCGTAATACTTATGCTATCTTGAGAGAAGCCACTAGTGAAACCTATGGCCCCCGGGTCTATCTGTTATCATATAAGCTTTCAATCTACTTTTATTTGCATCTTTACTTTTCCAATGTATATCATAAAAATACCAAAAATATATTTATCTTATCATATTATCTCTATCAGATCTCACTTTCGCAAGTGGCCGTGAAGGGATTGACAACCCCTTTATTGCGTTGGTTACGAGTTCTTGTTTGTTTGTGTAGGTGCAAGGGACTTCTGAGGAGCCTCCTACTGGATTGATACCTTGGTTCTCAAAAACTGAGGGAAATACTTACGCTACTATTGCGGCATCACCCTTTCCTCTTCAAGGAAAACCAACGCAAGCTCAAGACATAGCAAGGAGGATTTCTCGCACTGCTGCCGGGGAGGTCTTCGCTCAAGTCAAGACATACCAAGTACCCATCACAAACTCATCTCCCTCGCATTACATTATTTGCCATTTGCCTCTCATTTTCCTCTCCCCCACTTCACCCTTGCCATTTTATTCGCCCTCTCTTTCCCAATCTCCTCTCTCTTTTGCTTGCCTTTTTGTTTGCTTATGTGTTGGATTACTTGTCGCTATGGCGCAAGATAATACCAAATTGTGTGATTTTTCCAACACCAATAATTATGATTTCCTTAGTACTCCGATTCCTCCTCTTAATGATGTTGAGTCTTGTGAAATCAATGCTGCCTTGCTGAATCTTGTTATGAAAGATCAATTCTCCGGCCTTCCTAGTGAAGATACCGCTACCCATCTAAATGACTTTGTTGATTTGTGTGAGATGTAAAAGAAGAAATATATGGATAATGATATTGTTAAATTGAAGTTATTTCTGTTTTCACTTAGAGATCGTGCTAAAGTTTGGTTTTCGTCTTTGCCTAAGAATAGTATTGATTCGTCGAATAAGTGCAAATATGCTTTTATCTCTAAGTATTTTCCTCCCGCTAAGATCATCTCCCTTAGGAACGATATTATGAATTTTAAACAACTTGATCATGAGCATGTTGGCCAATCTTGGAAAAGAATGAAATTGATGATTCGCAATTGCCCTACTCATGGTTTGAATTTATGGATGATCATACAAAAAATTTATGCCGGATTGAATTTTGCTTCTAGAAATCTTTTAGATTCGGCCGCGAGAGGCACGTTTATGGAAATCACCTTAGGAGAAGCTACCAAACTCCTTGATAACATTATGGCTAATTATTCTCAATGGCACACCGAAAGATCTACTAGTAAAAAAGTGCATGCTATAGAAGAAATTAATGTTTTGAGTGGAAAGATGGATGAACTTATGAAATTGTTTGCTACTAAGAGTGCTCCTATTGATACCAATGATATGCCTTTGTCTACTTTGATTGAGACTAATAATGAATCTACGGATGTGAATTTTGTTGGTAGGAATAATTTTGGCAAAATGCTTATAGAGGAAACTTTAATCCTAGACCGTTCCCTAGTAATTCCTCTAATAATTATGGAAATTCCTACAATAATTATTATGGTAATTTTAATAAGATGCCCTCTGATTTTGAGAATAGTGTGAAAGAATTTATGACCACTCAAAAGAATTTTAATGCCTTGCTTGAAGAAAAATTGCTTAAAGTTGATGATTTGGTTAGGAACGTTGATAGACTTTCGCTTGATGTTGAATCTTTGAAACTTAGATCTACCCCTCCTAAGCATGATATCAATGAGTCTCTCAAAGCTATGAGAGTTTCCATTGATGAGTGCAAGGAAAGAACCGCTAGATTGCGTGCTAAGAAAGATTGCTTTTGTAAAAGCGCTACTTTCCATGAAAATAATGATGAAGATCTAAAAGTTATTGATGTGTCCCCTATTAGATCCTTGTTTTGCAATATGAATCTTGATAATGATGGGACTGGAGATGAGTCAACTTTAGTTAAAAGGCGTCCCAATGATTCGGAGTTTTTAGATCTTGATGCTAAATTTAGTAAAAGTGGAAATGGAGAGGTCAAGACTGTAAATAGCATTGAACCCACTATCTTGGATTTCAAGGAATTTAATTATAATAATTGTTCTTTAGTAGTTTGTATTTCCTTGTTGCAATCCGTGTTGAATTCTCCTTATGCTTATAGTCAAAATAAAGCTTTTACCAAACATATTGTTGATGCCTTGATGCAATCTTATAATGAAAAATGTAACTTGGAAGTTTCTATACATAGAAAACCTTATGATGAGTGGGAACCTACTATGAAGATTAAAATTAAAGATCATGAGTGTTATGCTTTGTGTGATTTGGGTGCTAGTGTTTCCACGATTCCAAAAACTTTATGTGATATTCTAGGTTTCCATGATCTTGATTATTGCTCTTTAAATTTGCACCTTGCGGAATCTACCATAAAGAAGACTATGGGGAGAATCAATGATGTTCTTATTGTTGCAAATAGGAATTTGGTGCCCGTAGATTTTATCGTTCTTGATATAGATTGCAATCTTTCTTGTCCTATTATTCTTGGTAGACCTTCCTTAGAATGATTGGTGCGATTATTGATATGAAGGAAGGGAATATGTCACACCCTGATTTTCATGGCACAACACATAAGATGATAAATCATGATAAAATGTGGTTTGATAAAAACTTTTGCATTATTTGACTTTTTATTGAGTTGGTTTTCTCTCTGTGTTTTTTTCAAGTGCTCTTAAAAGTCAACATAGCTTCACCATCTATACTTCATTTCCCTGATCCAAAACTTCTGCCCAATGATCATGCCATGTGTATAGTACAATATAGAATTTTCTTACGAAAATAATTTGGCCAAAAAGTATTTTCAAAAATTAGTATTCCAAAAACCCCTGAATTGAGGTTTGCACTGCAAGTACTTGATTTGGGGCATGAAAAATATTTCAAAGAGTATATTTGAAACCTATTAGATATAGGATTCCCATAAACCACAAAAATATAATTTTAAAAGTTATTTTCCTATTTTATTTAAAAGCTTTTTCTTAAGGCCAGAAATGGTCTTTAATAGGGAAAAATTATTTTATGGTTTTAAAATATTTGTGAAAATTTAGGGAAACTCAGTGGACATATATTGTCCATATATAAGAGTTTCAACACATGGTCATGTTCAAAATATTGGTCAAACACCTCAAAAACCCTTTCTGGATATTTCAAGCTTTTGAAATATTTACAAAGGAAATATTCTCCAAAAATTCCAAGAAAATTCTAGCATGTCAAATATGACATGTTGGATCACCTTGACAAGTATCATGTCATGGAGAATAGTATAACCCCATGAAATCCCCTCAAAACCATTTCTGTCCATTTTGAAGTTTGAGCAACTTTACATTGCCAAACATGTCCAAATGCTCTCAAACCTTGTGAACATGCTCAAATGGTCTAATCATTCATCTAGACCAAATGGCACAAGTTGGAGAAAATGTTATATTGATCATAGTGCCCCAAAACTCTCTCTGACAAGAATCTAATTTGAACAACTTTGTACTACCAACTTTCTCTCCTTGACCCCAACCTTGGTGAGCATATTCACATGACCAAATGAGGCCACTACACCAAGTGGTGCATCAAGGAGAAGTGATTTGATCAACTAGATCTACACAAGTTCATTTCTGCTAATTTCTAGGGTTTACAAAAGTTGCATTGGCAAATTTGCCCAAATGGATTCAACCTTGGTGGAACCTATTATTATCTCATGCCATTTGACCCTGTCAAGCCTCATGACAAGAGGAGTTCATCTTCTTGCCCAAACCAGTAACAAACACCTTCTGCCATTTTACTAAAACCCCTGTTTTGACCACTTCCACTCTTCTCCATGGCCTCAACTTTTTACCACAACCCCTCCTAGACCTCTTATACCTCCAGTAACTCTTCCCTAGCCTCAACTCAATGATTGAAGGGTGAAACATCCCCATTTACCCTTCTGGACTACAGCATTCTTCTCCTTTCTCACCTCCCTCCTCACTCCAGTAGCCACCCAGGGCATCCAATGCCGTCCCTCATTCTTTACTCCTCCCTAGAGCTACCAGACATGCTTGGCCGTGCCCACTTTGCCAAAAAATGGCATGTCGGCCATTTGCACGCTCTGGAGCACGCTACAGTGCGCTCCTGCACTGTAGACGCCCCCTGCCAACCACCTCCAGACACCTCGGGCCTCCCCGGCGCGCCCGACGATGCGCCTCGGTGTCCGCAGCACGCTAAGCCCTGGTCCCCCTCTTCCTTCTCCCTCCTACGGCCTCCCTCACATGCGCGCCATGGCCGCCCGAGGGCTCCAATGAGCACACTCACACGCGCGACGCCTCTGGCCCCTCCTGCTCCCTCTCTTCCTTCCCCTGGTCGTAGACCACCTCCACAAACGCCCCAGACACGCCCACGCGCGCCCCCGTGGCCTCCAGCAACGGCTAGAAGCTCACGGCGCAGATGAGCCATGGTGCACCGCGCCCCTCCTATTTAAGGCCACCCCGGACCCCGTTCTCTCCACCCCTTGAGCTCTCTCGCCTCCTAGCGATCACCAGCAGAGCCCCAGCTCCCCTCCCCCTCCCTGTGCTCGGGATCGAGCCGAGCGCCGCCGCCTCGGGTCACCGGTGTTTGCACGGTAAGAGCCTCCCCTGCCGCTCCTTTCGCTCGATCTGGAACCGCAGCGAGCCCCTGACTCCTTCCCCCTCCTTTTCCCCTTCGTTTGCAGCCGGAGTCGACCGAAACGACCACCGCCCGATGCACCTCCGCCGTGCTTCCTCGTCGCCGGCGAACCAGGCAACTCCGGTGACGTCCACCACCACCACCCGAACGACGACTCCACGCTGAGTCCAACCGTCTTTGTCACTCGACCGTCGTGCCTCAGATCGCCGCCCGGTGAGCACACTGCCCTCTAGTCGCGTCGAGAGATGACAGCGGGCCCGCCTGCCATCCTCACCTCTCTCGCCCTCTCTCTCCCATCTGGCAGTGGGCCCGCCTGTCAGTTTAAAACACTGGCGTCTTGTAGCTACTCGCTTCGCTGAAACCTCTTTTCCCTCTGGGCTCTTTGCCTGTGGCCTTTACGCCCAATGGCACAGTCTCACTTTTCTTTTTTTTTTACATACATTTATAAAATTCCAATTTGGATAAAATATTTATCCAAATGGAATAATTCCAACTCCTAAAATCTTAGAATAGTTCCACCTATTTATTGATGTAACATTCATGCACATCCATCAACTTTTCTATACTGTTCAAATTTAAATTCAAATTTGAGCATTTAAATCCTTCTTTGAAAATCCATTTCCACTATTCCTTAACTCCAAATCCAAAACTAGGAATTTTCACCTTCTTAGATTTCCCCCTAGTATTTATCAAAAATAAGCTGACATGTTTCTGAGCACTTTGATTTTTCTGTTTTACTATTAGCTTATTTTCCCGTCATTTCTTTTGCGACGAATAGATCCCGTATTTAACGGAGTAGTTGGATAAGAAGAAGAAGGACTTGAAGACTATGAAAACCAAGGCAAGCAGCCCTTTGACCATGTCTATGAAACCTTTTTTATGCGTGTCATATAGCACCATATTGTTGTTGCAATGGAATCATGATGAGGTGGTAGCCACTTTGATGGTTTGCCACCGTACTTCCTCGTTGATACTTGCATTGTGCATGACCCTACCTTCTTATGAGGGTTATACCGGTGGGGGTAGATAGGATGCTAAAGTAGTTGCTACGCAAAAATGGACGGGTATATGCATGGTGAAGGAGACAAAGTATTTTCAAAAGACTTTTCGAAAACCTCGTCGGGTGCCACTTATGCCCGAGGGAGATGATGAGATGGGTAACCACTTGATGACGAAGTGGTGTACCGAGGCAAGTGTGTGTGTTGTTTTCGAAAACGGATTAGATTTAAGATTTGTCGACTGTCCCAACCTTACATGCGCAACCACTCTACCCTTATATGGGAAAGGGCATTATTGATTACCTAGACCGATACTAGCTTGGAGCCTGCATTACTAGTGACGGGAGAGTTGTTGGTGCGCTCTCTCGGGATGGGGTCGTGCCAGGTAGGGCGGCCATGACTGTTTTCACAGGGCACCGGACACACCGTTGGTACCCCGTGCTTGTGGTATGTGATCAATATGGGAGCGAGGCTCCACAACTTTATGATGTGAAATGTTAGGCACGGGGGTTACTACCAATCGAGTGGACTCCATGTTAGTGTCGTCTAGGGAAAGATAGTGATCGGGTGCTTACCCCGGGTACTTGAGGTATCGCGGGTCGTGGATGACACGGAAGTTCCCCGGATCTTGTGGGTAAAGTGTGCAACCTCTGCAGAGTGTAAAACTATTCGAATAGCCGTGTCCACGGTCAAGGACAGTTGGGCGGTGCTGCTTAAACTATGTCCAGAGTTTTACAACCATGTGCGTGAGTTGATAAAACTACTTGGGTCAAGTCAAAGGACTTGACATGATTGAGTTGGGTTGGTGCCCACTCTATTTATGCTGATATCTATAACATGTCCTCATGGTTACTTGAATTCTCCTGATGCATGTCTTACAAGTTGTTGAACATGTCATTGCACTCAAAACTAGCTTTCTGCAAAATTTACCTATATCATGCATTGCTGTATCTTGAACCAAAACATGGGTTGCTTGCGAGTACATTCAAAGTACTCATTGGCTTGCCACTGGTTATTTAATTGACCAGGCATGGAAGAACCCAAGTTCGAAGAAGAGTTCTTTGGGGACGAGCATGCAAACTAGGATGTTTCCCAGTCAGAATGCCTGTAGGGTTAAGGCAAATGGCATGGGTTCTACTTACCGACGAAGATTTCCGCTGCTTGTGTTTCATTTGATGTTCAGCCCTTAAAGCTTTATCAATGTAAGACTTGACCATAATGGTCATAATTTGTGTAAGACGGTATGTATGGATGTAAGACTCTTGTTATTCAGCTTCTGTGTGTTCAGTGAGCATTGATCTCTGGGATCACTGTACACGTGCATTCGGTGATCTCGACTTATGAGTCAGGGTCCCCACAGAATATTAGATTCCAATTTCCATTAAGGAAAGGCATGGAGCACTTTCCAAGAAAGGAAGTTAAATTACCTTATGAATCTATCATGCGAGCTACTTATGAATTGAGTGCCAAAGATGGCACTACTTAGATCTATCCTTGCTTTTATGCCTAGCTAGGGGCGTTAAACGATAGCGCTAGTTGGGAGGCAACCCAATTTTAGTTGTGTTTTTGTTTTTTGCTTCTGGTTAGTAATAAATGTTCATCTACCTTCTGTTTAGATGTGTTTTCATATTTTAATTAGTGTTTGTGCCAAGTAGAACCTATAGGATAACCTATGGTGATAGTTAATTTGATTCTGCTGAAAAAGAGAAACTTTGCGCGCACCAAAATAATTTTAGTAATTCACAAAAAAACGTGCTTTTGCGTTTATTCTTTTTTCTGTAGATCAATATATAAATTGCCCGGGACTTCCTATTTCTGTAGGATTTTTAGAGTTCCAGAAGTATTCGAGAGTTACAGATTGCTACAGACTGTTCTGTTTTTGACAGATTCTGTTTTTCATGTGTTGTTTGCTTATTTTGATGCATCTATGGCTAGTATTAAGTGGTATAAACCACAGAGAAGTTGGAATACAGTAGGTTTAACACCAATATAAATAAATAATGAGTTCATTACAGTACCTTATGTGGTAGTTTTTCTTTCTTGCACTAACGGAGCTTATGAGATTTCCTGTTGAGTTTTGTATTGTGAAGTTTTCAAGTTTTGGGTAAAGATTTGATGGACTATGGAATAAGGAGTGGCAAGAGCCTAAGCTCGGGGATCCCATGGCACCCCAAGATATTCAAGGATAACCAAAAGCCTAAGCTTGGGGATGCCCCGGAAGGCATCCCCTCTTTCATCTTCGTCTATCGGTAACTTTACTTGGAGCTATATTTTTATTCGCCACATGATATGTGTTTTGCTTGGAGCGTCTTGTATGATATTAGTCTTTGCTTTTTAGATTACCACAATCATCCTTGATGTACACACCTTTTGGGAGAAGCCCACTTGATTTATTAGAACACTCTATGTGCTTCACTTATATCTTTTGAGTTAGATAGTTTTGCTCTATGTGCTTCACTTATATTTTTTAGAGCACGGCGGTGGCTTAATTTTGAAGAAATTGTTGATCTCTCATGCTTCACTTATATTATTTTGAGAGACTTTTTAGAACAGCATGGTATTTTCTATGGTTATAAATTTGGTCCTAGAATGATGAGCATCCAAGTTGGGTATAATAAAAACTATCATAGAAAGTGCATTAAACACTAGGATCAATTTGATGCTTCATAATTGTTTTGAGATATAAAGGTGGTAATGTTAGAGTCACGCTAGTTGGGTAATTATGAAATTGAGAAATACTTGTGTTGAAGTTGGCAAGTCCCGTAGCATGCACGTATGATAAAAGTCGTGTGACAAATTTGTTGCATGGGGTGCTCTTTTAATTGTCTTCCTCATGAGTGGAGGTCGGGATCGCACGATGGTTAACTCCTACCAACCCTTCCCCTAGGAGCATGCGTAGTAGTACTTTGCTTTGAGGGCAAGTAGACTTTTGCAATAAGTATATGAGTTCTTTATGACTAATGTGAGTCCATGGATATACGCACACTCACCCTTCCACTTTGCTAGCCTCTCTTGTGCCGCGCAACTTTCGCCGGTATCATGCACCCATTATTTACCTTCCTAAAAACAGTCACTATACCTACCTATTATGGCATTTCCATAGCCATTCTGAGATATATTACCATGCAACTTTCCACCGTTCCGTTTATTATGACACGCTCCATCATTGTCATATTGCTCTTTGCATGATCATGTAGTTGACATCGTATTTGTGGCAAGGACACCTTCATAATTTTTCATACATGTCACTCTTGATTCATTGCATATCCCGGTACACCGCGAGAGGCATTCATATAGAGTCATATTTTGTTCTAAGTATTGGTTTGTAATTCTTGAGTTGTAAATTAATAAAAGTGTGATGATCTTCATTATTAGAGCATTGTCCCAAGTGAGGAAAGGATGATGAAGACTATGATTCCCCCACAAGTCGGGATGAGACTTCGGACTTTAAAAAATATATAAATAAAAAAAGGCCAAAGAGCCCACCAAATAAAAAAGAGGCCAAAGAGTCCATAAAAAATAAGAGAGAAGAGAGAAGGGACAATGCTACTATCTCTTTTCCACACTTGTGCTTCAAAATAGCACCATGATCTTCATGATAGAGAGTCTCCTATGTTGTCACTTTCATATACTAGTGGGAATTTTTCATTATAGAACTTGGCTTGTATATTCCAATGATGGGCTTCCGCAAAATGCCCTAGGTCTTATTGAGCAAGCAAGTTGGATGCACACCCACTTAGTTTCTTTTGTTGAGATTTCATACATTTATAGCTCTAGTGCATCTGTTGCATGGAAATCCCTACTCACTCACATCGATATCTATTGATGGGAATTTCCATAGCCCGTTGATACGCCTAGTTGATGTGAGATTATCTTCTCCCTTTTTGTCTTCACAACCACCACCATATACCACATATAGTGCTATATCCATGGCTTGCGCTCATCTATTGCGTAAGAGTTGAAAAAGCTGAAGCGCGTTAAAAAGTATGAACCAATTGCTTGGCTGAAACCGGGGTTGTGCATGATGGGAGTATTTTGTGTAATGAAAATGAAGCATGGCCTAACTATATGATTTTGTAGGGATAAGCTTTCTTTGGCTACGCTATTTTGAAGGAGCCGCGCTGGCCGAGGCCGACGGGGACGGGCCGCGCAAGGAGCAGCAACTGCTTACGGCGGGCAGACGGGCCGCAGGGAGACAAGGGGTTTGGAACGGGAGAATAGGGCGGGGTTGCTTACCGGCGGTGGGCGGGAGCACGGATACGGCGGGGCGCCTTCACGGGCGGTGCGAGGGGGAGGGATTGAGAGGACGAGAAGCTTCGAGAAAGCGGGAAGGGATCCGGTGGGGAAGAGTGAGAGAAAAAGGTGTTTTTTAGTGGTCCCAAGAAGAACTGACTCAAATAAGCACCTCTTGGGTGGGTTAGATGCATCTAACCCAAACTACACCTCATATTTGGATAATTTTGGGTTAGTTGAGTCCAAACTAACCCAAACTAAGGGCATGTTGATGGTGCTATCTTAGGAGTGCCACCTAGGATAAATGATGAGGTGGAGGAGAGAGAACTCATAAAAAAAGACTTGTCTTCTCTTATTTAAGAGAAGACACTAGATGATCTCTTAGCACAATATGTCTCACCATGTTTTTATAAATCAGGCCTAGTTTGGCAACACCGTTTTTCAAAAACCATAGTATTTCAATAGACAGGCAACAAATACTCCAGTTTCTGAAAATCATAGATTTTCTTGGTTTCGATAATTACCGCCGAGGTGTTTGGCAAGCGGCAGTTTTTCTCAGTTTACTTTGGTTTGAACAAATTCTTACGTTGTTACATGCATACGCAACTACACTCATGGATCAGCTTGTGCTAATCGCCACTGTATGCATGCAGCCTTGCATGGGCATGTAATCAATCAAAGACATAGCTAGTTACGACATGCACTGCAAGTTGACATGTGTTTTCAGCCGGCACTAAGTCGTCATTTGTAGGTGTATGTGCGCCCCTCTAACCGGATAGATAGATCGGCTAGCTATCGATTTTATGTGTCACAGGTGTCGACGGCCAGAGGAAGATGGACACAGAGAGACAACCCAGCCACCGTTTCTCGGTTTTTTAAAAAGAGGTCTTGACTTATTTTTATATACTAAAAAAAGACCATAATTTTAGAGATACCACGGTTTGTTAAACTGTAATATTTTTTTCATCCAAACGACTCAAAGTATTGAATACCAAGGTTTTTTCAGAAACCACGGTATTCCTTAAAAATTACAAAAAAATACTTTGACTCCCTAAATAAATGCAATACTTAAAATAAAACATCTTATCAGCCACTGTACATGTCCTAACTCTAACTCATAGATCCAAAGAGGGCCATAGTTTACATACATGCGCACCCTCGTTTTGTACAGAAAAGAGAAAGTGATAAGAGGTCACATGCCGGAGGTACACGCTTTTGCTAGGAAACGCATCCATCGAATGTGCAAATGTATCAACCTGGGGACTCGCATGATTGTTGATTAAATACATGGTGTGCGTTCTTCGGTCTTCCAAGACTATAACGACAGCCATTACGCCACTGGCCTGCCTCTGCACAAACGGTGCTGTCACGCACACGAGGCGGCGCCCATTTTGTGTGCGATGCACGGAGAAGGTCGCCCGCCACCCCCGGGATTCGGCCTGCCGGCCACACTTCCATTCATTGCATGCACGCCTCGACACTGCGCGCACGTAACCAGTCTGTACATGCCCGCCTCCGCGACACCGGTTGACATGGCTCAAATCATCCAGCCGAAACGAAAGCAGCTAATCAACGAGCGCTCCTGCGGAAGCCTCGCAACGATCAGCGCTATTTGGCACGCTTTCAGCGATTCGCCACGTGTCGCGCTCTGGACGCTCTCTTCGAATTTCGTTTTTTAATTTTTTCGCACGCGTTTTCAGCTTTTTAAACGATTTTTTTTCTGGATTTTTTGATGTTTTGGTTTTTCGCCGGTCTTCCCTAGCCATTTGGCGCAAAAAAACGTGTTTTCTTTTTTTTCCCTTTTGCGAGAGTCAGGGTTTTGGTTCCGCGAGAGGCATGGTTGTGCTTTCGCGAGAGACACGGCCATGCCTGTTGGAAACGGAAAAAAAAGGGATTTCTGTTTTTTTTTCACGAGAGGCACGGTTTTGCTTCCGCGAGAAGCATGGTTGTGTTTTCGCGACACCGTGCCTCTTGGAAACAAAAAACGTATTTTTCAATTTTTTTTCGTGAGGGGCACGGTTTTGCTTCCGCGAGAGGCACAGTTGTGCTTTCGCGAGAGTCACGGCCGTGCCTCCTCGAAAAAGAAAAAGAAACGTGTTTTCTGTTGTTTTTTCTTTTGCAAAGAGTCATGGTTTTGCTTCCGCGAGAGGCACGGTCATGATTTCGTCAGAGGCAAGGGCGTGCCTCTTTTGCAAAGGGAAAAACCCGTGGTCCCGGTTTGGTTTTTTGTCCGATTTTTTTCATGAAAAGGTGTTCGTCAAAACCTATCAACATTAGATCTAGTTTTGAAGATCTCGGCGCGAGGAATCCAAGGGCGAAAGCGGTTCGAGATTTGGACGCACGGTTTAAGAGATAAAACGTTTTGAATAAACGGATCTACGAAAAAAGGGAAACCTCTCAGGTTGCGGCAAGTGGCGCATATGCAACACGCCACTTGTCGCAACCTGGGGAATTGGAATGATCTTTACAACGAGTACTCCTTAACTAGTGATTTTGAGTCGAAACTCCATTGATTTCGAGCTGGATGTACTAGGGCGTGTTTGGTTGCCTGCATGAGGCCCAATCGGGCCTGCACGGAAAGGAAACGGGCTGTTTGGTTGGCTGCATACACTGTTGGGTCTACATAGTACGAAACTTAAAGCACATCTGGGCCTGGCACGCTGGAAACGCTTAGATCGGCAGTTTCTTGCGAGCCAGGCCGAGGTGAGCGCAAGCGACACGGCCCACTGCACGAGTGGAGACCGGAGGGATGCGACGTGATTAGTGAGGTCTTATTCAATCTTCATTAAGCTTCTATCTATCTCATCTCTTCCTTGTCCCTCTGGTCTACACAACAGTGCTTCAATTCAAAGTAAACTCTACACGAAAAAGATGCACCTTGATGCTACGGTTCCATTCAGGCGATCGGTTCGTAGTTTTGTCAACCGGAAGTTTTTTAGTTTTTGTTCCCGTTTGGAGCTATTCTGGATGAATTTTGTCAGATTCGTCGCGCATGATCGATCGTTTGAAATTTGCTTTGACCAGCAGCCTAATCGCACAGTTCCGCACAACATTTGTGTTGTAAGTGTTTAGTTTCAACGATCGTAGCTTCATCTCTCCTTGAACAGTAGTCTAGTGCACTCATGCCGCCATGTCGAGCTCCTCTGTCCTCTGCTCAGAGCCCTCCTATTCGTCCCTCTCGACGCCGACGCCCTTCCCCTTGGTCTCCTTGCTTGCGTCCTACTACACTAGAGTCATTTTTAGTGTCCTTCATGTCGTCCTACTCTCTGTCGTCCTCACGTTGCAATGGCGTGCACACCGCAGTTCATCGCGCCACCGACGGGGTCGATCATCTTGGCCTCCTCTCTCTCGTCCCACTACACTAGAGTCGTTTTCGGCGCCGATCATCTCAGTCTCCTCTCTCGTTCTACTGCGCGAACGATACCATGGCGCGAGCACTGCATTCCCCTTCTCTGTCCACTGTCTTTGCGCGAGCACCGAACTAGTTTGCCAACGGTGTCGCTTGTTGTGCCGCCGACGGGGTCGCTCGTCCACGACTCCATGGTCGTTATGTTAGACACGGCGCCACGGCTACTATCCACAACAGTCGCCATGGTCCAGCGCACACCGCATTTCTTCCCCCTCCTCTGCTACTCTCTCCGTCCCATAATGTAAGACGTTTTTTGACTCTAGTGTAGTGTCAAAAAACATCTTACATTATGGGACAGAGGTAATGGCTTTTAACCCTGTGTGCTAAGTGCAAGTGCTAGCTCTTAATCATACATAATGCGGGCACCAAACAGTGTGTAGATGTATGCGTCGAGACACTGCAGGCAACCAAACAACGTGCCAAAGTTGACCCCCTAATGCAGAAAGTCTATATGCAGACAACCAAACAATTACAGATGTTGCATATGAGGCTGTTTTTTCAGAGTCAGACTGGATGAAGAAGGATATGCAAGGCAGGTACTGTAACCGACCCCGACGACAACCAAACACGCCCCTAGCTACTCCGATCAGGAAATATCTGAACAAGATCTTGAGGCGGAGCCCGACGGCGAGGCGCACACCCCGAACCAACAGCCACACGAACTCCCAAACGCAATCTCGCCAATCCCCATGCTACACGGAGGGGCGGCGCTGCAGCAGATTCCAGATCTATACATGTTCCAGGGCCTGCCAGCCAGAGATTCCATTCCACGGACGGGAACGGGACCCGACGGAGAAAACAAAACGGGAACGCATGAGCCCAGCACGGCAGCACAAGACTTCCAATCATTACTCGTTGCATTTTCTTTAACGGAGCAGCAGTACATTAATCTTACAGAAGAAAAAAGAATAGAATAGAGATTACAAAAATCAGCCGAGGGAGCCACGGCACCGCCACATGCACGCCAGCCTTACTATACATACAATTCCATTTCCATTGTGGGGGCAGGAGGTACAGTAGTACCCTAAAATACTACGTGCTCCACCGCTTATTATTGGTGTGGCGTGCCCCCGGTCCCTCTGCGTGCATCCCTAGGGCTCACATTACACATTTAACTAACCCTGGGAGCAACAACAATGGCTTATTTACCATATAACAGTAGTAGTAGTAGTAGTAATACACAATTAAGCATATTAATTTAATTAATCCAATCCCCATTTGAGAACCCAGCACTGCCTCTGGAGCTACTTAATTAGTCGGCCATTTTTTGATTTTTAGGGTGCATTTTTAGAGCAGATTTTCAGGTACGCCTTTTTGTCGCTGTGACGCCGGCGTCGGCCTGGGCCTGGGCCTTGGCCTTGTGCGCGGCGGCCTTGGAGCCGCTCCAGTTCCTGCCCTTCCTCTTGGGGTGCGCGGAGCCGGGCGTGGACCGGGGGATGAAGACGCCGGTGCCCTTGCTGCCGCACTGCTGCTGAGGTTGCTGCTGCTGCTGCCACGTTCTCCCGGCGTCGCCGGCGCTGTGGTTGGCGCCGTAGCTGGCGGCGTGGTGGAACAGCGTGTAGGCCGGTGGCGCCAACATCGACGGCACATGGGGCGCCATGGACATGGAGAAACCCTGGACGATTCCGAATCAAAATGGCAGGCTGTTAGTGTCGAGGCTGCCGTTGCACATGATGTGATGCGATGCGATCATGCCATCGTGCATGCATGTAGTATGCCCGAGCTTTATTAACTTGCTTATTAAAAGAAAATTAAGAAAAATCCGGTGGCCAATAGCTGTATAGCAGGAGGCGGCAACTAGCTAATTAAGGTTGCTACTGAACTCATGGCAACTTGCGTGCATGCAAAGATTTCATTTCAGCGCTAGCTACTCGATCTTGTCACCTATAGCAGGGATTATTATGTTTTAATAATAAAGAAAAGAAAAGTGCTAGAAACATCATATTTGGACGTAGAGAAAAGAAAAGGGGAGGAAGCAGCAAGCATGCAGTACGAGTCGCATGATGAGGGTTTTGTCATGTGTGCAAGCAATATGGAGTAGATAGATCGGAGGCTAAGCAAAAGTCCAAAGCAACATGGATCACTTGGTCGTATGCAACATGATAAGTGTCTGGACGATCGATTCTACTCCTACCCCTACTAGTTAAAAACAATTGATTCTTTGTCAATCATGCAGGGTGAGCAATGACTGTGCAAGTACTAATCGGCACCGTCTACGTACGTGCGACGGTAACTAAACTGATTAACTAACCGGGCCGGGGGGTTAAAGTTAAAAGTGATAATCTTTGGAGCGGTAAAGTACGTGGTAATTACGCACCGCATGTTAGAGAGAGGGACATGTGCGGCGACGACGCGGATCGTCTACAGCCATGTGTACGTGGGGTTGCGTTGCGTGGGAGGGCGTACCTTGCAAGCTTCTACTTCAGGAATGGCTGATGAGAGAGACATGTTTCTTTTCTTTCTTTCTTTCTTTTTTCTTTCTTTGTGGTTGTGACCATGAATGAACATCACTAAGTGCACTGCACATCTGACCCTTTCCTGGCTAATTAGAGCATTCGTATTAGGAGAGCAGATTAGTTGCTCTCTACTTGTTCCATTTCTGCTCTCACCGGGATGCCAAGCTCACTCGAGAACTTGAAGCTTACAACCCAGCAAAGAGTGCCGCTCACACACAACTCTTTCAGAATTTCGGTGGAATTAATGCAATCCAATCAAATCCAATCCAAGCAGGCTCTTTATTGGGCTTAAATAAAAAGGATTTGTCCGCCGTGGCAGAGGGCCCCGGGGCCCCACCCCCGGAGCAGGATTTGGCAATGGCAACTTGCAAAAATGGTCGATTTCACACAAAAGGTGCTTGGTTTCCTCTAAATGCACAGGCTCTCACACTGACGTGCGCACGAAAGGTACATCCATGCGCGCCCATGTAAACTCCTGGCTGGCCGATGCTTATCCATCAAAAATTCTGCGCGTAAACAAAATTCTGCGCGTACGCTCATGCAACTGGGCCAGCGACAGGCAGCCACTCGATCCCCGGATCCACGCCACGGCCATCTTAATCAACCACTTATAACTAACTGGTATAATCCACAGCGGGCGGTGTAGCAATAACACATAGCGCATGTGCACATGAGGATGCTAAGTACTGTAATTATTAGTGGGACAAGACGGTTGCTTATACTAACTGAAGAAGTCTTGACATGGTTGGAGACCACGAACGACATGGCCGCTCATGCATAAGTTGCCTTGTCTTCTTCGGCTGTTCCACTTTTAATCAAGGGAGGGGAGGGGAGGGCGAACGGGAGAAAAGTATGGTTTGGTGTGATTTGATTTGATTTGATTTGGTCGTGTGTGCAACTGCAAGCGCAACCATGTCATGTGGTCGTGCTAGCCGCAACTAATAACAGGTACCAAGTTGGTACTGGCTAGCGCCACCAACTAACTACCAATCGAGGAGAGGAGCCCCTGGCCAGCCAGCTGCAACTGCAAGAACCTAACCGAAGCAGAGCTAACCCACCAAATCGATCGAGCAAGCGAGCGAGCTCGGTAGCCCACCATCACCACACACGACATGCATGCCCAGCGGCGGGAGAAATGGCAAGACAGAGCAGTAATAACTCACCGGTGGGAGGTGGGCGGCGGCCGGGAACTGCGAGGCGGCGAAGTCGGCCTCGTCGTCGTCGGTGATGAGGAGCGAAATCCGTTTGCTGAGCTCCGCGAAGAAGACGTCGTCGTCAAGCTGCATCTCCACCTCCATCTTGCTCCTTCTCTTTGGGCTGAGCTTGCTTGCTTGCCGGAGTTGGAGCGGTTGCTTACCAGCAGAGGACGGAGAAGGGGAGCAGGGGAACAGAGAGACTTGGTGAGCTCGGCCGCAGGGGGGCGCTTTAATAAGATTTTTCCAGGGCAAGCTCCCTCGGGGCTGGGCCGGGGTGGGGTGGGGCCGGTGGAGCAGTTGGCCAATCCCTAGTTGGAAAGGTCGTGGGTCCCACGAATGTGCGGGCGCCTGGCACACACACAATCTGGTCTCTGCGGTGAGGTGCGCCCCACATCATCGCCGGAACACACGGGGGCCCCGCTCGTCAGGCACGTCGAGCCGTTTTATTTCTCTACATGCTCCACTACTCCGACCGACCCCAAAGGAAAGGGAAAAAGGAAAAGTAACTCTGCTCCAGGCACGAATTGCAGATGGGGGTAGCTGCGTGCGATCACGGTGACGACGAGCGAGCTAAGCTACTGGATCCACTCTATCCGTTTCTGTTTCTGGTGAGACAGGCGGACAGGGACGACGGGTTGGATGGGTTGGACGGGCGGCGCTCCACGGGTTCGAGCCGTGATCGTTCCAGACACCGTTCGTTGTCGAGCGAACGGTTCCAAGGCCGAATCCATCCGCACAGTGTTTTCATTGGATTGGATCATCGGAATCCCAGGAATGAAGTCTGGATCCGGTGACGCCCGCCGGACGGGCGCAACCGATCCTGTGGCCTATGGGCGTGAGAGAAAGTGACGGGTTATTATTGTTATTATTAATTAATAATAAGCGCGGCATTATCTATCCCTCCCTTTGCTCCTGGACGAAGGAGAGAAGAGGATGAGGAGGCTCCGGCGCCGAGTTGGCCACCGAAGCCAGCCGCATCGCGAAATCCGGGCTTCACGACGGCATGCACCGCCGCATCGTCCGCTGGCTCTGCCCGCCTGCCCACATGGCCGCCAGGGTGGGGTGGGGGAGCACCACCCCTGCCGCCCGCCCGTCCTCTTCGGCCTGTCAGTCAGTCAGTCCCCGGACGCCGGGGCCCGCCTGCCCTTTCCTTTCCTTTCCTTTCTCTCCACCTGCGAACGAATGAATGAATGACCGCATCTGCATCAGCAGGCAGGCTGGGCTGTACTGTGAGCCGGGCTGATCCAAACACAGCACGATTCCCGAAAGGCTGGCCATGTCGCGCCCCTCTCCTCTCTCTCTCTCTCTATAGCCGTCACGGGAACTCCTAATCAAGCGCATCGCGTCGCATTAAACAAGGCATTCAAGTACTAAGTACACCGCCAAATCGCATTTAGGTCTGCAATAGTACTGTACCACTACTGCTGCTGCTGTTGTTTTGCAGCCGAGGTGGTGGTGGTGGTAATCATCATGGGAGCGGAGAGGGAGAGGGAGAGGGAGATCCATTCCAGGGGTGTACAGGGCGGCAACAGTGGTTCCCATCATGGGCCTGGGCAGGGGTTGGCCGCTGCCCCTCGGTTCCTATCCGAAACCCCCGGGGGATTGGATCGGATCGGATTGGACGAACCACCGAACCGGCGCCGATCAAAGGCAGCGCGCGCTCCACGTCCTGCTCCTCCCACTGGGGCTGGGCTGGGTGGGGGCGGCCGTCCGAGGCCACTCGCTTGCTGCTATACGCATTCTGTTTCCATGTGCACGTTAACCTCCCTTGAGTTTTGATCAAGTCTTGGTGCGTACGTACGGCCACGGGCGTACGGCGAGCCGTTTTTGGACGGGAGGGGAGGGGCGGGGCGAACGACTGGTGATGCCGCGCGCGTGCGCTTGTGTGGCTGCGCGCCGCCCTCCTCCCCCGACGCCGACGTAGGCCTTTGGATGTTTGCGCGCTGGCGACTCGTGTGGTGGAGTAACTTGCAGCGCCGCCGCGGGTGCCGACGGGCGACAACTAGGGGCTGGCCCGCCGGCAGCTGTGCACGTTGTGTGCAGGCTGTCAGTGACGAGAGACCAGCTTGGGCGAACGTGTGCGGGCTTGCGGCTTGGCTGGCGCTAGCAAGTAACACAGGATGAGTAGCAGCAAACACAGGATGCATGCGGGACTACCTACCTGCAAGTAACGGTGCGTCCGGCTGGCTCGGAGTGTGCCGTGTTGGGAACTTGGGATTGTGAGCAGTCGGCAGAGTAGACTTCTTTCAGATTGCTGGCAAATACTCCCTCCGTCCCATAATGGAAGATGCAAACACTGTTCAGTAGCCTACGAGAGCAGTAGAGTTCCCCGGGTACTTTTGTCGGCACGAGGGTTTTGCGCCAAGGCGATGGGTGCTACGAATTTCATAGTCGCCGAATCTCTTTTCACTGTTCGTTACGGCTCTGGCAGTGGGAGGAAACGGGGTCAACATCGTCAGAGAAGGCGACGCCCAGGGTGTCGACTCAGTCCACACAGGATTCACAGGCAACGAATACATCCTAGTATTAAGAGCCTGTTTGGTTTCAAATAAGTCACCAACTTATAAGTCAAAAAGTAAAAAAAAAATGACTTATTTTGCCGAACAGACCCAACTTATAAGTCACCCTGACTTATAAGTCATAAGTTGCTCCACCCCAAACAGGCGTGACTTATAAGTCACTGGTTTTAAGTCACCTGACTTATAAGTCAGGTGACTCGTTGGAACCAAACAGGCCCTAATTTCGGTCCTCTTGCTCAATCTCGCGATCAGCCAACTGAGCTTCTCAAGGATAAATAATAAGTGCATGTTATTATTATTTTTTGAAAGAAAATAAGAGCATGTTATCAAAACAGGTTGCCGACACAAGTAGTAGCAGCAAAAAATCTCACACCAATATGTACACGGATTCACAGGCTTAGGTGCTTTTACATGTTTGGGTATGCCCAGTCTCCGCCACGGCTTTACATTTGTACTGTACAATTCATACTCGTAATTCTCCAAAGACTCTCACCGCTAACCAGAAACAAAAAGAAACTTCGGGGACCTGATGAAGCCCCATACACCATCATTTCAGCTTATTATTCACAGATCCTCAGCATGAAGAGCAAACTGTCAAGCAGAAAAAAAATTAGACATTGTAAAATAAAAACTATTAGTACATGGATATAATTTTTCAAGACGGTTTAAATTCACTCGATGTCTCTACAATGCGAGATAGTCAGACAGTTTGGTTTCTTGGACCAGAACTTTAGTGTGTCAATATAGGTAGGGAATGCAAAATGATGCTACAGCTTTGACGCTACCAAGTTATTTGCTTTGTCCAGATTCATTTTGGCTGCCCTTCTGACCCGCTAACTGGCACACTAAAAGATCCACCACTCCTAATATGTAGTTTCGAGTTCAGATCCACCAAACTAAAGGAAACAAAGGTATTTCCTTGCAGTGAAAGAATGTTGTATGTACAAAAAGGTGAGCAAAAACTTACGGCTGAGTAAAGAATTAGGTCTTTCATGCATTTGTACCCACTTTGGAAAGGAGTCTCTAAATTCATAGCTTCGTATCAGCAAATGCAGCAATGGTGGGTCTGTAAGTTCGTATGGAATTTGTTGAAATTTATATGAAGTAGTAACTGTTCGATGTAATTGCAGAATGCATAACACCCCCAATACCTGCATCTACTTAAATGTGTATAATCATCTACTAAGTTGGCATTCATGGCAAAAGTGATGTGTCAAATCAAGTCCCATATAAAATGACCATAAAGCGTTTAATAAGCTGGTTCAAGCCGCTAGTGAGCTTTACACATCTTTCACCACATTAACCTCAGCAGGGTCCTCACACTAAGCAGTGAAGCATGCCTTTGTTCCATGGGTAACTAGAACAGAGTACACTTGGGTTGCAGTATGCCACTTACAAACTCCACAATGATGATGCTCCACAATGATGATGCACCACACAATTAACCAGGCCTACAAACCCAGTAACTGTGCTTTAATTTACGTGCTGAGCCTAAAAAAATAGTAGGCTATTTTACCACCTATATTGGGAGAAACTTAGCCAGAGCAAGTCTAGTGTATTACAGAACTATAAAGTTAACTCCACACAGAAAAGATGTGTAACATTGTAAATTAACTCAATAAAAGCCATGTTACAAAACTTTGACGAGGGTTGGTTTCGACGAACCATGTCCTAGCTAATAGCTATACCTAGAAAAACTACCAGAAACATCAAACACAAATAGTTCAAGTGTCAAAATGATAGCGTTAATATTCATTACTAGATCGCAACCAACAACATAACTATGCACTTTGAAGACTGATATTGTCTAGAAAGATATGGACAATAAACGACAGAATGCAGCAACAACCATACCAGCATAGTCTTCCTTATGGCTCAGAACTCCTAACTTTGATCTCCATTAGTTTCTCAACAGGCTGTCTGCATATGGGGCATTTATTTGATTGGAGCCTTAGAGCTTGTGCACATTCACTGCACATACACTGTACAACATAGGACCAATCAGATAACAATTAAGTAATGTAAGTGAGATCTGAGAAAGCAAAAGAACTACAGGCTACAATGAATTATCTTACCAAATGCCTGCAAGGAAAAACAGCAGTGTCCCTTGGCTCTGTCAAGCAGATAACACATTCTTTCCCCATGCCATCATCGTCAGCATCAGGAACATCAGCTTCCGTGGAGTTGACAATCCCATATATTTCTTTCAGTTCATAGCGCACACCATTAATCCACAATATTTGCTTGACAACTTTGACTTGAAGATCGTCGTTATGTTTCTCTATAACAGCAAGGGTAATTTGTGCCCGTGTGGAGTTTACTGTTTGACCACCTTCCTCTGGAGATGGAGAAGCTTCCGCATAAACTACCAGTGGGTATACTTCCTCTGAAGGATTTGAAAGCTCATCCAGAGAAAAGAATCCCAGATCAATGCCAGATCCAGAGGGTTGGACATAATTTTGAGCCAATCCTTTCTGGAAAGGTATCTTTGTTGGTGTCTGCAAGTCTGGATACACTGAAGAAAAATTGCAGTCTTTTCCTTCCTTGGCAAAGTAATGTATAACTAAACTGCAATACACAAACATAAGTATAAATATGGTCATTAAACACTAAACAGAGCTGGAATATTAACCAGATTTGGATTTTATAATATTAACCAGGCTTGAATATGATCAAGCGAAAAGATACAATTTCACCTAGTAAAATGGATTTTATAACTTCTATAACAAGTCAATATGTCATGTACCCACACGAACTAATGTAATATGTTACACCTATGCTGCAGTAGTTCAAAAGGAACTACAATTGCAGGTGATGTACAAACCCCGCATACAAAAATTTTAACATCTTAAATTTTAAATAACCCCTCCCTTTAGAGGGTTTCGGTTCAGATTTAGAATACACAAATCGAACAATGCCTGTAACTCCATCATTTCTAATCTATCCTTCACATTTGATACAAAGGTGAATAAGAAGTCACTAATTCATGAGATTGAAAAGTTACCCTTCACTGCAAAGATTAAGAGCCTGTTTGGGACTGCTCTACTCCGTAAATTCCAGCACCACACTCAAAACCACAAACCAAACGGGGTAGCTCCACACTGTCCCACTCCGCAAAAAAACTTGAATCTGGGGGATAACTCCGTGTTGTTCGTGTAGCTCTTCAGGAGGTGCTCCAAAAACTCTAGTTTCAGGAGTCCACATGGAGTTGGGACACTGCCACTAGTAAGTGGATAACGGTTTGTTTCTTTTGGCGGACCAGGACCCCACACGCACGCACGCACCCCCACCTTATCCACGTATCCCTTCATTCTCCTCCACATCACGAACACGGCGCCGCTCCACACCCCTAGCGCCGCCACCGCCACGACGACAACGTCAGCGAGGCGACCACCGGAATGGATAGATCCAGTTCCTCCCACCCCCGGTTTCTCAGCCCCCCTCGAGCCTCCGAGCCACGGCCCAGCGAGGAGGTCCATGGCTGCCCACGCTTCGGCATCGGCCGGGCACACCACCGGCACGGTCAGACAACGAGCAGACAGCCGCCCCGCAAAACCTGGGGCACGACCTTTCCCACCAAAATTTTGCATCCCTGAAGCTGGAGCTAACTAGAAGCTAAACTCTATGGTGGAGCTGCAACTCCTAGGTGGAACTGCTCCAAAGTGGATTTGGTGGAGTGGAGCTGATTTTGGAAGGATGGAGCAGTCCCAAACAGGCTCTAAGCTTCATATAGGTCAAGTTTGTGGTATCCAAATTCCAACAAGAGTTTAGCCTAAAATATGTGCTCTAGCCCCCCCTAGGTGAACAAACCCCTACTACTACAGGTCAGCAAGTAGGCAGTAGCTACACAATTTAGACCAGACAAAACAAATCTAGCCCTGATCTCAGCGTTGGAGACAGCAAACTGACCTGCCGTCGGTGACCGCGTCGAAGGTGAAGGAGACGAGGCGGCGGTCAGGGTCGGCGGCGTCGGGCACGAGGCGGATGGTGTCCTTGCGCAGGTTGATGTCGTTCTTCACCTTGAGCGCCTGCTGGTGGCCGACGAACTCGGGCGGGGGCCCCGTCAGCGCGGGCATCTGCGACGGCGGCGGCTGGGGTGCGGGGTGCCACGGGCCGTGGTACGCGTGCGGGGGCGGCGGGTGGTGGTGGTTGTAGTAGTACGCGGCGGCGGACGAGGAGGGCCCGTGGTGCGGCGGCGGCGGGGAGGCGGGTGGTGGGAGTGGTGGTGGTGAGGCGGCGGGGGAGGCGGGTGGTGGTGATGGGGGTGGTGCGGCGGCGGGGGCGGGGGCGGCGGGTAGTTGGAGTAGTGGTGGAGGGGCGGCGGCGGCGGCGGGTAGTAGTCGTCCCGGCGCCGGCGGCTGGAGGAGGAGCCGCCCATGGCCTCTGAGTCCGGGGAGGTGGGAGGAGCGGGAGGAGGAGGCGAGGCTGAGCCGGGGTTGGGGCGGTGGATTTGAGGAGGAGGAGGAGGAGGAGGAGGTTGCTTAGGCCGCGTGTGAGTGCGGGCGTACGGCGGAGTTGACGCGAGTGGGGAGAGGACTCCGATTGACTTTTTCCGGCGAGGTGGGTTTTTTTTTTTTTTTTTACGAGGGGAGATCCCGCGTTGGCGCGGTGGAAGGAAGGAGCTGTCCCTGGCAACGGCGACTAGCTGTGCTCTGCTCTGGCTCGGCCTGCTTCCGTTGTCACCGTCGACGCATAGTAAACGGACCGGGACAGGAAGGGTGCGGATGGTGGTACATCTTCTCTTTCCCCAAAATAGAAGCATACTAGTCCGTACCCAAACCGCCCAACAGGAGAGGGAGGGTAACGTGATCACACCGAAACGCGTTCTGTCGTTAACAGATCCGAATTCGAGCCCATGGATATCTGAATTCATGTGATGTGATGGGATTGCATATTCAAACCCGCGACTTCATCAACCTTAGAGCAACACCTTGGGCAAGTGGGATCCTGCGCTCGAATCCTAGAGCGTTCGCTCGGCCCTTTTGGTTCAAAAAGCCCTTCCTCCACCCGAAAATTGAGATGTCTTCTTTTGATCCTAAGGCCTTATACAATGGGAGGTGTTTAAAGAAATAAACCAGGCTTTTTTTAAGCATCGGTGTTTATTGTACAGGGTAGACGCTTAACTAAGCGTCTCTTCGGCAGAAATAGGCACCGGTGCTTTATAAAATTCAGTTTATTTTTCTAAGCACCTCCCATTGTACAAGGCCTAATTCCAACTCTTTTTACGGGACGAAGTTCCGCTTCCCAACTACCACATATCCTCACCGCCATAGTCGCAGGCGACGACATCTCTAGGGTAGTATTTGAAGGAAATATGCCCTAGAGGCAATAATAAAGTTATTATTTATTTTCTTACTTCATGATAAATGTTTATTATTCATGTTAGAATTGTATTAATCGGAAACTTAGTACATGTGTGAATACATAGACAAAACATAGTGTCCCTAGTATGCCTCTACTTGACTAGCTCGTTAATCAAAGATGGTTATGTTTCCTAATCATAGACATGTGTTGTCATTTGATGAACGAGATCACATCATTAGGAGAATGATGTGATGGACAAGACCCATCCGTTAGCTTAGCATCATGATCGTTACAGTTTCATTGCTACTGCTTTCTTCATGACTTATACATGTTCCTTAGACTATGAGATTATGCAACTCCCGAATACCGGAGGAACACTTTGTGTGCTACCAAATATCACCACGTAAAAGGGTGATTATAAAGGTGCTCTACAGGTGTCTCCGGAGGTGTTTATTGAGTTGGCGTAGATCAAGATTAGGATTTGTCACTCCGTGTTTCGGAAAGGTATCTCTGGGCCCTCTCTGTAATACTCATCACTATAAGCCTTGCAAGCATTGTAACTAATGAGTTAGTTGCGGGATGAAGTATTATGGAACGAATAAAGAGACTTGCCGGTAACGAGATTGAACTAGTTATAATGATACCGACGATCGGTCGGGCAAGTAACATATCGATGACAAAGGGAACAACGTATGTTGTTATGCGGTTTGATCTATAAAGATCTTCGTAGAATATGTAGGAACCAATATGAGCATCCATGTTCCACTATTGGTTATTGACCGGAAGTGAGTCTCGGTCATGTCTACATAGTTCTCGAACCCATAGGGTCCGCACGCTTAAAGTTCGATGACGATCGGTATTATGAGTTTATGTGTTTTGATGTACCAAACGTTGTTCGAAGTCCCGGATATGATCACGGACATGACGAGGAGTCTCGAAATGGTCGAGACATAAAGATTGATATATTGGAAGGCTGTGTTTGGACACCGGAAAGATTCCGAGTGGTTCGGGCATTTTTTTCGGAGTACCGGGAGGTTACCGGAACCCCCGGGGGAGTTAATGGGCCTTAATGGGCCATGGTGGAAGAGAGGAGGAGGCGATCAAGGTGGGGGCGCCCCCCCAAGCCCAATCCGAATTGGGAAGGGGGACGCCCCCCCTTTCCTTCTCTCCCTCTCCCTCTTCCTTCTTCTCCTACTCCAACTAGGGAAGGGGGGAAACCTACTCCTACTGGGAGTAAGACTCCCCCCTTGGCGTGCCATAGAGAGGGCCGGCCCTCCCCTCCTCCACTCCTGTATATACGGGGGAGGGTGGCACCCCATAGACACACAGGTTGATCAAGTTGATCTTTTAGCCGTGTGTGATGCTGAAAGAACATGCGGTGCCCCATGTTTGGTTTGATAATTAATGACAATCTCTATGGACTAATGGTTGCCTTGAGTTATATTTGAAGGGTTTGTCCTTAGGCTTTTCTTGAAGTCCATGTGTTGGTTTCAAGGAGTTTATGAGTTGACCAAGGTGCTATTAAGGAATTATCCAAAGATTGGTCATGTGAGTGTTGAGCTTATTGCAAGCATGTCTTGAAGAAGAAGATTGTGTGATCATTCATGTTTACCTTCAAGACATCATCCAAATGAAGAGAGTTGGAAAGATTCAAGGTTGATCAAGACTAAGTCAAGAGTGAATCAAGTTGATCAACTCACAAAGCGTAGAAGATGCACCGAGAGGGATCAAGTGATCCCATGGTATGGTAAGCATTGTCCATTGCACTTTGTGTACTAACCCATGGTCTATGTGAGAGTTCTATGTGGGGTTAGGTACGTGTCCATGGGCTTGCGTCAAGAGGAAGATATCATACAACCCATGGAAAGGATGACATCAAGTGGTGATCGTCATCGAGATTGCCGTGTGCAAGTTCAAGTGAAGCATCACGAAGAGATCAAGTGCTTGAATCTTGCCATCCATTATGGTGTCAATGGACTTGTGAAGATGTGCCGAAGAGTGGCTCACCCATAGTGGACTATGGGGGAGCAATCATCTAGTCTTCATTGAGCCAACGCAATCAAGAAAGGTGGTCCAACTTGAGGGAGTCAAGATCATCATCATCTAGCTCAAGTGGACCATGTGAAAGGCAAAGGTTTGCCCTTGATAGGTTTTCTATTTTACCGGTCTCGTGGTGGTAGTTGGGAGACCGGGTTATAGGATCGTTTGCCGTACTATCAAGGGGGGCTCTCAAGTTGGTAGCTTGATCGTATCATTAGTAGAGAGCTCAAACCATTGCATCCTTGCATCATGTTTCTTGGTTCTTGTTTGGTTCTCTGTGTGAGTCTTAGAGCTTATGGTCATCTTGATGACAAGCTTGAGTTCATCCAAAACGGAGTTCGCATGCGTCTTCTATGATGTTTTCGGTGTTGGAGGTTTTACCGTCTTATCCGAGGAAGGGTTCTCACCATTTTCTTATGGGCCTTTTATCATTTGCTTCTTATTGATATTTCTATCAATATTGTGTTATCCCATGTCGTTAGCTTTCCAACAAACTTGGTTTCGTTGAATTCGGAGTCTGTTTGCAAAAGTTGTGGCTGTTTTGGTAAAGGCTGCAGCGGTACTACCGCGACTAGAGCAGATGTAAATTTTTACTACCGCTCCAGAGCGGTACTACCGCGGCTCCTGAGTGGTACTACCGCTCCATAGTTGTACTACCGTGGCTCCTGAGCGGTAGTACCGCTCCGGACCAAAATCTCGTGTTTTGCTCAGCGGAGGTAGGCACGGAAGTATTTTTTTAGTATCGCTCGCAAGCAGTAGTACCGCTACCATTTTTGATAGTACCGTGAGGTCGAGCGGTAGTATCGTGAGGACGAGCGATAGTACCGCTCCGGCGGTTCTACTGGCCTTTTGCCTCCTTGCTGTTGTTTTTCAAAGGGGTACTACCGCCCTAGCGGTCGTACCGCTCCTTGGAGCAGTAGTACCGCTCTGTGCGGGCTGTGAGCATAACGGTTGGATTTTTTCCCCACCTTTAAAAGGGGGTCTTATTCCCCATTGAACCTTATCCTTTGAGCTCGTGTTCTTCCCCCAATGTTGACCTTCTTCGAGCTTGCTAACTCTCAATCCCTCCATGGATTCTTGCTAGTTTTTGAGGGAAAAGAGAGAGGAGATCTAGATCCACATTTCCACCAATCATTTTCTCCTCTATGTGAGGGGAATACCTTGGATCTAGATCTTGGAGTTCTTGGTGTTCTCCTTCTTGTTCTTCCTCTCATCTTCCTCCCTAGCATTAGTTGCTTCGGTGGGATTTGAGAGAGAAGGACTTGGGCACTCCGTGTGCCCTTGCCATTGCATTTGGTGCGTCGGTTTGAGTTCTCCACGTGATACGTGGAAGTTACAAGTTGAGAAGCTTATTACTCTTGGGTGCTTGGTACCCTTGAGCTTGTTACTCTTGGGTGTTTGGGCACCCTAGAGCTTGTTCCTCTTGGGTGCCTTGGCGCCCTAGACGGTTGGTGTTGTTCGGAGCTCAATCATTATGGTGTAAAGCTTTGGGCAAGCATTGGGGTCTCCAATTAGGTTGTGGAGATCGCCCCGAGCAATTTGACGGGTATCGGTGACCGCCCCCAAGGGTTTCCAAAGTGCACGGGTTCGGTGACTGCCCCCAAGGGTTGCCATTTGTATGGGTTCGGTGACCGCCCTCAAGGGTCCCTTAGTGGAATCACGGCATCTTGCATTGTGCGAGGGCGTGAGGAGATTACGGTGGCCCGAGTGGCTTCTTGGGGAGCATTGTGCCTCCACACCACTCCAAACGGAGATTAGCATCCTCAAGGGTGTGAACTTCGGGATACATCAACGTCTCCGCGTGCCTCGGTTATCTCTTACCCGAGCCCTTTACTTATGCACTTTACTTTGTGATAGCCATATTGTTCTTTGTCATATATCTTGCTATCACATAGTTACTTATCTTTCTTAGCATAAGTTGTTGGTGCACATAGGTGAGCCTAGTTGTTGTAGGTTTTGTGCTTGACAAATTATCCGCTAGGTTTATTCCGCATTTGTTCAAGCCTAAACCTTAATTATTTTAAAGCGCCTATTCACCCCCCTCTAGGCGACATCCACGATCTTTCAGGTGCCCCCCTCCACAGCGGTCATATCGTTGTAGTGCTTAGGGAAGCCCTGTGCTGGTAACTTCATCATCACCGTCATCACGCCGTCGTGCTGACGAAACTCTCCCTCGACCTCAGCTGGATCTAGAGTTCGTGGGATGTCACCGAGCTGAACGCGTGCAGATCGCGGAGGTGTTGTACCTTCGGTGCTAGGATCGGTCGGATCGTGAAGACGTATGATTACATCAACCGTGTTGTCATAACGCTTCCGCTTTCGGTCTACGAGGGTATGTAGACAACACTCTCCCCTCTCGTTGCTATGCATCACCTAGATAGATCTTGCGTGATCGTAGGAATTTTTTGAAATTACTACGTTCTCCAACAGTGGCATCCGAGCCAGGTCTATGTGTAGATATTATATGCACGAGTAGAACACAAAGAGTTGTGGGCGATAATAGTCATACTGCTTACCAACATGTCATACTTTGATTCGGCAGTATTGTTGGATGAATCGGTCTGGACCAACATTACATGACCGCGTTCATGAGACGGGTTCTACCGACGTGCTTATGCACATAGGTGGCTGGCGGGTGTCTGTTTCTCCAACTTTAGTTGAATCGAGTGTGGATACGCTTGGTCCTTTTTGAAGGTTAAAACAGCACACTTGATGAAAAATCGCTATGATTTTGATGCGTAGGTAAGAACGGTTCTTGCTAGAAGCCCGTAGCAGCCATGTAAAACTTGCAACAACAAAGTAGAGGACGTCTAACTTGTTTTTTGCAGGGCTTGCTGTGATGTGATATGGTCAAGGCATGATGTGATATAAATTGTTGTATGAGATGATCATGTTTTGTAACAAAGTTATTGGCAACTGGCAGGAGCCATATGGTTGTCGCTTTTATTGTATGCAATGCAATCACCATGTAATTGTTTTACTCTATCACTAAGCGGTAGCGATAGTCGTAGTAACAATAGTTGGCAAGGCGACAACGATGCTACAATGGAGATCAAGGTGTCGCGCCGGTGACGATGGAGATCATGACGATGCTTCGGTGATGGAGATCATGAGCTCAAGATGATGATGGCCATATCACGTCACATATTTTGATTGCATGTGATGTTTATCTTTTATGCATCTTGTTTTTCTTAGTACGGTGGTAGCATTATAAGATGATCCCTTACTAAATTTCAAGGTATAAGTGTTCTCCCTGAGTATGCACCGTTGCTATAGTTCATCGTGTCGAGACACCACGTGATGATCGGGTGTGATAAGCTCTACGTTCACATACAACGGGTGCAAGCCAGTTTTGCACACGCGGAATACTAGGGTTAAACTTGACGAGCCTAGCATATGCAGATATGGAACACTTGAGACCGAAAGGTCGAGCGTGAATCATATAGTAGATATGATCAACATAGTGATGTTCACCATTGAAAACTACTCCATCTCACATGATGGTTGGACATGGTTTAGTTGATTTGGATCACGTGATCATTTAGATGACTAGAGGGATGTCTATCTAAGTGGGAGTTCTTAAGTAATATGATTAATTGAACTTTAATTTATCATGAACTTAGTCCTGATAGTATTTTGCAAACTATGTTGTAGATCAATAGCTCGCGTTATAGCTTCCCTATGTTTTTTATATGTTCCTGGAGAAAACTAAGTTGAAAGATTATAGTAGCAATGATGCGGACTGGGTCCATGATCTGAGGTGTATCCTCATTGCTGCACAGAAGAATTATGTTCTTGATGCACCGCTAGGTGACAGACCTATTGTAGGAGCAGATGGAGACATTATGAATGTTTGGCTAGCTCAATATGATGAGTACTTGATAGTTTAGTGCACCACGCTTTACGGCTTAGAACCGGGACTTCAAAAACATTTTTTGAAACGTCACGGAGCATATGAGATGTTCCAAGAGCTGAAATTGGTATTTTAGACTCATGTCTGTGTCAAGAGGTATGAGACCTCTCACAAGTACTTTGCCTAAAAGATGGAGGAGAATTGCTCAACTAGTGAGCATGTGCTCAGAATGTCTGGGTACTGCAATCGCTTGAATCAACACTACTAGGGAAAACCTTATACACATAATCTTAGCAGCAGCGCGGTACAAAAAGAAGCGCTACTGCTAATTAGCAGTAGCGCGGGTAAGCAAAGCCCGCTACTGATACATATTTAGCAATAGCGCGTGCTGGACAAACCGCACTGCTACAAATATCGACCGACAGTACCCACCAACCTAAGTTTAGCAGCAGCGCGTCACGACACGCGCTACTGCTATAGCGCGCTTTTGACTCAGGTCGCTACTGCTAATTTTGAAATTAGGCACACGGTTGGCCCCGCTTAGCAGCAGCGCATGTGGGGGAAGCACGCTGCTGCTATGCTCTTATCAGTAGCGCCCCCTGAGGGAGTCCTGGACTAGGGGTGTCCGGATAGCCGAACTATCATGATTGGCTGGACTCCAAGACTATGAAGATACAAGATTGAAGACTTTGTCCCGTGTGCAGATGGGACTTTCCTTGGCGTAGAAGGCAAGCTTGGCGATACGGATATGTAGATTTCCTACCATTGTAACCGACTCTGTGTAACCCTAGCCCTCTCCGGTGTCTATATAAACCGGAGGGTTTTAGTCCGTAGGACACGCAACAATCATACCATAGGCTAGCTTCTAGGGTTTAGCCTCCTTGATCTCGTGGTAGATCTACTCTTGTACTACCCATATCATCAATATCAATCAAGCAGGAGTAGGGTTTTACCTCCATCGAGAGGGCCCGAACCTGGGTAAAAACATCGTGTTCCTTGTCTCCTGTTACCATCTGCCTAGACGCACAGTTCGGGACCCCCTACCCAAGATCCGCCGGTTTTGACACCGACATTGGTGCTTTCATTGAGAGTTCCTCTGTGTCGTCGCCTATAGGCCCGATGGCTCCTTCGATCATCAACAACAACGCAGTCCAGGGTGAGACTTTTCTCCCCAGACAGATCTTCGTATTCGGCAGCTTCGCACTGTTGCCAATTCACTTGGCCATCTGGAGCAGATCGAAAGCTACGCCCCTGGCCATCAGATCAGATTCAGAAGTTTGAACTACACAGCCGACATCCGCGGAGACTTGATCTTCGATGGATTTGAGCCACAGCCAGGCATGCCGCACTGTCACGATGGGCATGATTTAGCTCTGCTGCCGGACAGTGCCCTGGAGGCTGCACAAGAGTCCGCTCCGACCCTTAGTTCGGAGCCGATGGCGCCAATCGAGGATGGGTGGTTGGACACCGCCTCGGGGGCTGCTACCTCTACGGCAATAGAGCCGAATATCGACCCTATCCCTCATGAATCTCGTGACCCCAAGGTGCCGGACTCCTCTCCGGACCCCGAACCTTCCGTGCCCCTGCCAATCAAATCCGATTGGGCGCCGATCATGGAGTTCACCGCTACGGACATCTTTCAGCACTCGCCTTTCGGCGACATCTTGAATTCGCTAAAGTGTCTCTCTTTATCAGGAGAGCCCTGGCCGGATTATGGTCAGAATGGTTGGGATGCGGACGATGAAGAAATTCAAAGCCCACCCACCACCCACTTTATAGCCACTGTCGATGACTTAACCGATATGCTAGACTTCGACTCCGAAGACATCGACGGTATGGACGACGATGCCAGAGACGACCAAGAACCAGCACCCACAGGGTACTGGAAGGTCACCTCAACTCACGATGTATATATGGTGGGTACACCTAAAGGAAGCGATAATGAGGAACAACGGGACGCTGCGAAGGATAATTCCCCCCGAAAAACAGCCGAATCAGCGACGCAAGCGCCGCCAAAAGTCCCGCCTTGACAACGACAGCACCCATGTAGACCCAGTCATAGAGCAGGGCGAACCGGTGGACGACGAACATGCCCCCGAGCAACTATCTGAACAGGATGAATTAAATAAGCAATCCACCCCCGGCGAAAACAACAGTCCGGACGATCTCACACCGGACACATCATTGGAGCAGAAGAACCTCCACAAAAGGCTCGTCGCCACTGCACGAAGCCTGAAGAAGCAGAAGCGTAAGCTCAAAACAGCGGAAGACGTACTCAGAATGAGATGGAGCAAGGTAATCAAGACCGCAGACAAATACGGCGATAGTCACCAAGCAAAAAGCTACCCGAAGCGTAAACTACTACCCGAATTTGATGAGGAGGCCGTAGAGCCCCCACAATCAAAAAACAAAGAGGCCGCCCGGTCGGATGGACGACCACATGGCAATCAAAGAGCGACAAGCGGCGCCGCACACAAGCCGGCACATGATCCATATAAGGATCCTCGTAAAGAGGACGACCCGGTCAGGTCCATTTATGGGTCCAGAAAGCAAGCTTCAAAAAGCAAAACAACACATCAAGTATTCGAAAATCACGGCACACCCAAATACAGGGGTGCCGCACACCCCTTATGTTTCACCGATGAGGTGCTGGATCATGAATTTCCAGCGGGATTCAAACCCGTAAACATAGAGGCATACGACGGAACAATGCACTCGAGTCTGCGGATTGAGGATTACATCCTGCACATACATATGGCGGAGGAGATGACCTCCACGCCATAAAATACTTACCCCTCAAGCTCAAAGGGCCAGCCCGGCATTGGCTCAAAGGCCTCCCAGAAAATACCATTGGAAGTTGGGAAGAGCTCGAGGATGCGTTTCAGGCAAATTTTCAGGGGACTTATGTCCGCCCTCCGGATGCAGACGATTTAAGTCACATAACTCAACAGCCCGGAGAGTCAGCCCGCACATTCTGGAACAGGTTCCTCACCAAAAAGAACCAAATAGTCGACTGTCCGGACGCTGAAGCCTTAGCAGCCTTCAAACATAACGTCCGAGACGAATGACTCGCCAGACACCTCGGCCAGGAAAAGCCAAGGACAATGTCCGCACTAACAAGCCTCATGACCCGCTTTTGCGCGGGAGAGGATAGCTGGTGGCAAGATGCAGCACCAGTGACCTAGGTACATCCGAAGTCAGGGATGGAAATGGGAAACCACGACGCAAAAAGGACCAGTGCCGAACTAAGGGAAACGGCCCAAAGAGCACGGCAGTCAACGCCGGGTTCAAAAGCTCTCGACAGAAAAACAAAACACTGCCTCTCAAGGACAACAGCGACGAGCTATCCAACCTAAACAAAATCTTGGACAAGATATGCCAAATCCACAGCACCTCCAGGAAGCCTGCAAACCATACCCACAGAGATTGTTGGGTCTTCAAACAGTTCGGCCGACTTAATGACGAACACAAGGGGCTCGAAACACCAAGTGAGGACGATGACGAACTCCACAAGCAGAGCACCGGCAAACAAAGGAATTTCCCACAAGAGGTCGAAATAGTAAATTCACTTCATGCGATAACAGGCAAAAATAGAGCGGCGCCCATTAAAATGCGCTACCGCATACCATCCAAATGAGTCCGGACCTTCGGATGTCAAAACCAATCACCTTCGACCATCGATTACTTCGGAAGTATCCGGAACGCATGATGGACTGCCCTGATATTAGATCCTATAATCGACGGACTGCAATTTACACAAGTCCTAATGGACGGCGGCAGTGATCTAAACCTGCTATATCAGGACACAATACGCAGAATGGGGATAGACCCAACCAAAATATGCAATAGCAACACTTCCTTTAAAGGAGTGATGCCAGGCCCATATGCCCATTGTACGGGCTCTCTACCACTAGAAGTTGTGTTCGGCTCATCCGACAACTCCCGTCGCGAAAAGCTAGTCTTCCACATCGCCCCATTTAAAAGTAGCTATCAAGCACTATTGGGACGCGAAACTTTCGCCCGCTTTAACGCAATACGGCATTATGCATCTCTTACACTCAAAATGCCCGGTGTCGGTGTCAAAACCAGCGGATCTCGGGTAGGGGGTCCCGAACTATGCGTCTAGGCGGATGGTAACAGGAGACAAGGGACACGATGTTTTTACCCAGGTTCGGGCCCTCCTACCCGAGATCCGCCGGTTTTGACACCGACATTGGTGCTTTCATTGAGAGTGCCTCTGTGCCGTCATCGATAGGAAGGATGCCTCTTCCCGTCTTCAAGGACGGTATCTTCGTCAAAGGAGCCTTGGCCGCCGGCCAAACTATCCGGCTAGGTGGTTTTCTCATGACCGCCTGTTCGGCCACCGCTTCGACAATGACCTCTTAGGTCGTCAAAAGCAATCTTCACGTCAGCTCGGAATTCGCCGAGCGGCTGGATCCAATAGAGCTCTCATCCGTAAACGAGCTCTTGGATCGCATCACCGCCTCGAGTCGCTTCATGACTACAATCAGATTGGGCTTAAAACCGATCTGAGAGAGATTAACTCTCCCCAGGTCACCCACCATGTTGTAGTGGTAGAGGAACAATGCGGCGACTCTCCTCCTGTATTGAAAACTAGTCATGTCCGGGCTCCCGAACCCTCCACGCCGGATTCCCGCGGAGGGACGGACTTCGATCAGGCACTGAACCTAAAGTCAGACCTCGGACCGGACTCGCTGGACAACATCTAGCAATCCAAGCTTCCAAATTTGGAAACTTCTCGGCCCTTGAGCCTCGAGACGGGCAGGTTTCCGGACTTAATTCCACCCACCCGCCCACACATATGCGATCTATCTCTAATCCGGCAAGAGCCCATCAAACAAGACATCACTCTCGGGCGATTCCTCCACGGTTATGGACAGGTTAAAGGACTGCCGAGAGGAAAACGCAATCTCAATTTTTTGCAATAATTGCACGGACAAGGGAATCTTGAACACCGTCAGCCGTCGTGAAATTACACGCTTCGCCGACCTGGCGTCCATAGTACGAAAGTACTGTGCGATGGAGAGTTTCCGGAAAACCGAAAATAAGTTTTGGGACAATCCGGCCCCAAATACAACCCTAGTCCGCAACAAAAGGGTGCATTACACTCAGGCACCAGGTACAAAAACCAAAAAGCAAAAACCCCATAAAGGGCACAGAACCGTACTGGAGGGATGGCTTAGCGGACCCTGTAAAATTCACAGTACAGAGGGCGCCATCCCAACACATAGCCTTCGAGCATGTTGGATATTACGGCAGGTTGCCAAAAGTGGCGAGGAGCTTCTAGCCCCGGAAAACCACTCCAACAATACCGATACGGTATCAACAGTCTTCGAGACTTTCGCATCAAATAATATGCGAAATGAACAATCCAGCCTCGCCAAGTCTACCAAGTAGCAACAACAAATCCATGGAGCGACACAGCCATCACCTTCAACGCCAAATGATTTAACCTAAATTCGAACAGCTCGAGCACCAGCCACATTGGACCTTAGTCCAATAGTGGACGGCTTCGACTTACCAAGGTACTCATGGATGGCGGCAATGATTAAACCTCATCTACGAGGAAACTCTTCAAAAATGGAAATAGATCGGAGCCGCATTGAGCGAAGCAAGACAACCTTCAGAGGAATAATCCCTAGCCGAAGCGCTGCACACCGTAAAAATCACACTCGATGTGGTGTTTGGCTCGCCGGACAATTACAGGTCCGAAGAAGTCACGTTCCAAGTGGCCCCGTTCAACAGCGGATATCACACTATATTAGGACGAGAGGCATTCACAATTTTCAAGCCATACCCCATTATGGGTACATGAAGCTCAAAATGCCTGGGCCCGGCGGAATAATCACTCTCGTTAGTGATCCAGACATAGCACTCTGCGCCGAAAACAAGACAGCCGCATTAGCCCTGGAGGCACTATCCGAAGCCCTAGCGGCAGAAGAACTCACCGCGCTGCGCTCTATGGTGAATAGGGACGATGTGATACTCGATAAGAGATCCAAGTCCACCTCCTTTAAACCAGAGACGAAATAGTAAAATTCCGGTCCATCCAACGGACCCGACAAAGACAGCCTCCATCGGGCACAGTTGAACCACGATGTAGACGCCAGATGCGAGAATTCCTTCGGAAAATTGGGACATTTTGCTCGGCACCCTTCGACATGCCCGAATCCCACGCAGTTTGGCAGAACACAGCCTAAACATCCTAAAAGGATTCAAGCCAGTCAAACAGGCTCTTCGACGATTTTCCGAACCCAAAAGACAGGCAATGGGAGAAGAGCTAGCCAAACTATTGGAAGCTGGATTCATCCGAGACATCAAACATCCGGATTGGCTAGCAAACCTGGTAATGGTACCAAAGAAGGACAAATCCTGGCGCCTATGTGTCGATTTTAAAGACCTCAACAAGGCCTGCCCAAAGGATCCCTTCCCCCTCCCCCGCATCGACCAGATAATCGACGCTACCGCAGGACATGATTCATTGTACTTCCTTGACGCATACTCCGGCTACCATCAAATCAAGATGGCGGAGGCGGACCAAGCCGCAACGACATTCATCACTCCATATGGACCATTCTGCTTCAACACGATGCCCTTCGGACTTAAAAACGCCGGCGCAACATCTCAGCGCATGATTCAAACATGTCTGGCCACCCAGATCGGCAAAATAGTAGAGGCATACGTAGACGACGTAGTCGTCAAAACCAAACACGTTGAAACTCTAGTAGACGACTTGATGCTCACAGTTGACAACCTCAGAGCATATGACATCAAGTGAATCCGAAAATGCGTTTTCGGGCGCATCACCGGAAAGCTCTGGGCTTCATTGTATCCGCAGAGGAATCGGCGAACCCAGCCAAGATCCGAGCTCACACACCGGATATCCCAAAGGACCTCAAACAAATACAAAAATTGACTGGATACGTGGCGGCTCTAAGCCGCTTTATCTCCCGTCTAGGAGAAAAAGCATTGCCCCTCTATCGCCTCCTCAGGCGCACCGAACACATCGAGTGGACGGATGCTGCCACTGCCGGACTCGAAGAAATAAAAGCCATATTTGCAACAAATCCGGTCCTGGCTGTGCCCAACCTGGGCGAACCAATGTTGTTATACATCGCGGCAACACATGAAGTCGTAAGCGCGGTACTCGTCGTCGAACGAGAGACGGAAGGGCATAAATTCCCTCTTCAAAAACCAGTGTACTACGTATCCACTGTCTTAACCCCTTGCAAGTCCCGTTACCCGAACTATCAAAAGATAGCGTATGCGGTGTTCATGGCATCCCGGAAGCTCCGACACTACTTTCAAGAGTGTTTGATAACAGTGGCCTCCGAAGTACCCCTCAACGATATTATAAACAACCGCGACGCGACGGGCAGGATTGCAAAATGGGCCATTGAGCTCTTACCATTTGATATAACTTATAAACCTCGGCGAGCTATAAAGTCGCAAGTTTTGGCTGACTTTGTCGCTGAATGGACCGAAGCCGAACTCCCTAAAGAGTACGGCGCATACTCCAATTGGATTATGCACTTCGACGGCTCTAAAATGTTGGCCGGATTGGGGGCTGGCGTTGTATTGACGTCCCCAACCGGGGACACAGTCCAATACGTACTTCAGATAATGTACATGGACTCCAACAATGCAGCCGAATACGAGGCCCTTTTACATGGCCTCCGGATGGCAATCTCCATGGGCATTCAACGCCTAGAGGTGCGCAGGGATTCAAACCTTGCAATATCTCAAGTAAATGGAGACTTTGATGCCAAGGATCCGAAAATGGCAGCCTATCGTAACGCTGTCCTAAAAATGTCAGCTCGGTTTGAAGGACTTGAATTCCACCACGTAGCCCGGGATAATAACCAAGCAGCCGACATATTGGCACGCATCGGTGCAAAACGCGACGCTGTCCCTCCAAACATCTTCCTGGAACGGCTCTTTAAGCCATCCGTACTATGGGAAGAGGAGGCCGGAAACAACAAACCGGAAGCAGCCGCACCAACCGAGACAAAACAATCTAACATATTCGGCGACTCAGCCGATGAAATAACACCCTCAGCCCACGAAATAATGGCAGTAATCGCCCCGTGGACAGAGCCATTCCTGGCCTACTTGCTTAGGCAGGAACTCCCCAAAGACCAAAATGAGGCCCGCTGCATAGTTCGGCGATCTAAAGCCTACAAGGTCCATGAGGGAGAACTTTATAAGAAAAGTATAACCGGAGTCCTTCAAAGGTGTATCTCCGAAGAGGAAGGGTGAAACCTCCTGGCTGAAATTCATGGCGGACTAGGAGGACACCACGCCGCAGCTCGGGCCCTTGTAGGAAAGGCATTCCGAACAGGTTTTTATTGGCCAACGGCCCGGGCAGATGCTCAGGACTTAGTCCAAAGATGCGTCGGTTGTCAGCTCTTTGCTAATCAGAGCCATATGCCACCCACCGCCCTCAAAACTATACCCATTACCCGCCGTTCGCGGTGCAGGGGCTTGACATGGTTGGACCCCTTAAAGGGGGAACCCACAAGCAAAGGTACCTATTGGTCATGGTAGACAAATTCACCAAATGGATAGAGGCCAAGCCAGTTAAAACGGTAGAGTCCGGACCAGTGATAGACTTCATATCTGGGGTAGTACACCGATATGGTGTCCCCCACAGCATCATTACCGACAACGGCACGAACTTCACCGCCGACGAGGTTAAATTATGGTGCAAAAATATGGGCATTAAGCTCGATTATGCTTCAGTCTATCATCCTCAAACCAACGGTCAAGTGGAGCGAGCAAATGGTCTAATAATGAGCGGCATCAAACCCAGGCTAGTGCGGTCCCTGACAAAATCGGACACGCACTGGGTAGAGGAGCTCGACTCCGTGCTCTGGGGGCTGCGGACGACGCCCAACCGTACTACCGGATTCACTCCATTCTTTATGGTATACGGTGCAGAGGCAATTCTGCCATGCGACATTATTCATGACTCACCTCGAGTGCGCATGTACGAAGAAAGAGAAGCCGAGTTGGATTGGTAGGACAGCTTGGACGCATTGGAGGAAGAACGCGACATTGCCAAGGCTCGTTCCGCATTTTATCAGCAGCAGGCTCGAAGATACCAAAGCAGAGAAGTACGGGCTAAGAACTACAATGTTGGCGAACTAGTTCTACGCCTGCCGGACAAGAAGAAGGACAAGCTCAAGCCCAAATGGAAAGGGCCCTTCATTATCGGTCAAGTCTTGACCGGCGGGGCATACCGTCTGCGAAATGCGTCGGACAACCGACTCGAGCCGAACCCATGGAACGCAGCCCGCCTCTGAAGATTCTATGCCTAGTGCCGGACTAAGAGTTCGTCCCCTTCCCCAGCCCAAATTTTTACACCTTAGCTGCCTTTTGTTTTTCTTTTTCTTTTTATTTTCTCTCAACCCTTTTCATAAAAGCCCTAAAAGGCCTACTTGCGCATTGTTCGCACACAATTGATGTGCTATCCGCACTCACTATACCTGGGGGCTTCTTTACCAGAAGCTTAATTATAAGGGCTTCATGCCCAGCACACGTGTCACACTTCCACGTGTACCTTTTATTCACCATTATATGCATCGATATGACTTAAGTTTTGGCCAAGCTGGGTTGCCTGGCTCCTGTGCTTACCCCTACGTTCCCGATTGTTCGGCTAGGAGGTAAAGGGAGCACCTCTGCGATTATTCTTGTCGGTCACCGGATGTGTACCTCGATCGGTGAAGCCGAAAGCTAGCGTTCTTAAGGGAATACTCGGTCGGTGACTTGAAAGATGATTTTTTTACCTATTTATTTATCTGCCCCCAGATGTTTTCCTGCTCTTTTCGTAGTTCGGACATGCACTTTAGGGCATGCCTCCCAGGGAAAGGAACCCCTAACGGAACTATTCTCCCTGGAAGATGTTTCTTACTAACCATGTAATATAACATAACTAGTTGGGCACTTGTCTGATAAAGCACTAATGACCCCTACTGTCACGCCCAATATGCGACCCTATCCTAAAGAGACTTGAAGGTCCCACCAAGGATAGACCCGCATATTGAAACGCTTTTGCAAGGTGGATATCATTACATCAACATTACATAATAGATGGGGATACATACAAAAGGCATACAATGCCACATGAATACAACATCACAATACATAAGAGCAACATCCGACTACGGATGAAACACAAACAGAAACTCAAACGACATCCACCACCTAGCCCAGGCTGCCGACACGAACCTATCCCCGATCGAAGAAGCGTAAGAAGAACTCCAAACAAGCAAACATCGCTTTCGCGTCATGATCATCGCATAACCTGTACACCTGCAACTGTTGTTGTAGTAATCTGTGAGCCACGAGGACTCAGCAATCCCATTACCATGGGTATCAAGACTAGCATAGCTTAATGGGAAAGGAAGGGGTGAAGTGGTGAGGTTGCAGCAGCGACTAAGCATGATATGGTGGCTAACATACGCAAATAAGAGCGAGAAGAGAAACAAAGGAACGGTCGTGAAGCTATCAATGATCAAGAGGTGATCCTGAACTCCTACTTATGTCAATCATAACCCAAAACCGTGTTCACTTCCCGGACTCCGCCGAAAAGAGACCATCACGGCTACACACACGGTTGATGCATTTTAATTCGTATCTGGTGTCAAGTTATCTACAACCGGACATTAACAAATTCCCATCTGCCACATAACCGCGGGCACGGCTTTCGAAAGATAATACCTGCGGGGTGTCCCAACAGCCCATGATAAGCTCTCGCGATCAACGAAGGATATTCCTTCTCCCAGGAAGACCCGATCAGTCTCGGAATCCCGATTTACAAGACATTTCGACAATGGTAAAACAAGACTAGCAGAGCCGCCCGATGTGCCGACAAATCCCGATAGGAGCTGCACATATCTCGTTCTCAGGGCACACCGGATGAGCAAGACGTCGGGTTGGCATAGACCCTGATTGCCCAGGGGGCGCCGAACATCGCTCAGGTTCGACCAACACTCGAAGGAGCACTGGACCGGGGGGGGGGGATAAATAATGATGACCCTCGGGCTCCGGAAACCCAAGGGAAAAAGGGCTAGGTGAGGCAAATGGTAAAACCAAGGTTGGGCCTTGCTGGAGGAGTTTTATTCAAAGCGAACTGTCAAGGGGGTCCCATAAATCACCCGACCGCATTAGGAACGCAAAATCCGGGAACATAACACCGGTATGACGGAAACTATGGCGGCAAGAGTGGAACAAAACACCAGGTATAAGGCCGAGCCTTCCACCCTTTACCAAGTATATAGATGCATTAATTAAATAAGAGATATTGTGATATCCCAACATAATCCTATCCACCATGGAGCAATCTTCAACTTCACCTGCAACTAACAACGCTATAAGAGGGGCTGAGCAAAGCGGTAACATAGCCAAGCAACGGTTTGCTAGGAAGGGTGAAAAAGGTTAGAGGCTGACATGGCAAATTGGGAGGCTTGAGCAACAAGAGATAGGTAGCGCGGCAAAGCGATAGAACGAAGCAACTAGCATAGCAATGATAGTAGTGAGATCCAGGGTGACGGTCATCTTGCCTGAGATCCCGCTAGGAAGAAGAACGAGTCCATGAAGAAGACGAACGGGAGTAGTCGAACGAATCCTCACACTCGCAACATTACCGGAACTAAGAAGCAACACTGGAAAGAAACAAACAACATGGTAAATGCACAAGCATAAACATGACATGATGCACAAACAAGTATGATGCATGACCGGTTTAATGAGGCATGGCATGGCAAAGTGCAACAAACAATGCTACAAGTTAAGTGGAGCTCAATATGTTGCATATTGACGAAACACCACATTGACATATTTGGTTTAATCTCGTTTAAGCTACCAAACAATATTAAATGTTGTTAAACATGGCAAGAGGTGAAGCATAAGTAAACTAACTATTTAGGCAAGTTTAAATGAGGCCGGAACAACAAACAACAATTCTGGAAAATCCTCATGTGCATATTTTGGATTTGGTACTGTTCTGCCCTAAACACAAATTTATTGTTGTTAAACAGGAAAATAAAGTGCATCATGTTAACTAGGCATTTTCCACCCCATTTACATATAAAGTTTATTTAAAACCGAGCTACGGTTATTTAGTTATGAATTAAATCATTTTAACATGGCATTTAAGCAAATTTAAACAAACAACAGTTTAAACATTTTTAACAGGGATGAAAGTAGCATATTGTGAAACTAGATACAATTTTAAGCATTTTACATATATAACATGTTTCATTTGGATGCATGGGCATTTAGTTATTAACAATGCAAAACAGGGGCATACTTGTAATTATGCATGCACTGGAAATTAGGAAAATCGTCAGCAGGGGAAACAAATGTAGCCGGGCCGAATCTGGCTAGCCCAACAGTGAACAGGGGGGCTCGGGTTGCTCACCCATGGGCTTTAGGCCCGGATCTGCTGGGCTGGATGGCTGAAGGGGCACGGCTGGGCCTTGGCCAGCAGGCGAAGGGGAGGCAGCCCAGGTGCGTGCGGTTGGTCGTGGGAATTGATGCGGTCAACGCGAGCGAGGCACTCGTTCCCGAGCTGCCACTCGATGCAGAGGAAAAACACACAGAGGAGGCGAGACACGGGGCGGCTTCAGGCGATCCAGGGAAGCGGCGTCGCGCACAGGAGGTCGGGGATGGACGGGTTCATGGCGGAGGCGTCGAGATCCAGTGGTCCCTGGCCGGATCTGGCGTGGAACGACGGCGAGGTCCTGCGTGGGAGCTCCACGAGGGCAGTGGCAACTGCTATTACCTGAAGAAAGGAGGGAGATAGAGATTCAGAGAGGGAGCAGGGAAAGGAGAAGGACGAGAAGGAAACAGAGGAGGGACGCAGCTGTCCTGCTAGTTCTGGTCGCCGGCTACGGAGCCGATGAGGCCGTGATCAGCATGAGGGCGCTGTTACTGCTTGAAGGAGACGAAGGCGTGGCGACGGATCGAAGGAAAAGGCTGGCCATGGTGTCCTGTGGAGGCAACAGAGAGAGATGAGCGGGGAAAAGAGAAGAAATAGAGAAAGGGAAGGAAGAGCATGGAGGAAGGGCGGTCCTGCGTGCTCGGGGCGAGGGCACCATGGATCGAGAGAGGGAGCTTGAGCTCCTGGTTGCTGCCGGAGGACGACGGGATCCTGGTCGGTTGCTTCGGTTGCCGGTGGGAGAAGTGGCTCGGGGTTGTGGACGATCGAGGAGGGCAATGGTTGCGCTGGTTGGTGGGATTGGATGGATCGGATCTGGGGGATCCCGAGAGAGAGTGGCAGCAGCGCTAGGGTAGGATCCCTAGAAATTAGGTGGTTTGTCTAGATATATATAGTAGGTGGGTTTAACTTAGGGGTATATTGTCCCTCTGATCGTAATCGGACCGTCGAGAATAAATAGCTTAGGAGAGTCCAACGAGAAATTGATGATGATTTAGAGATGTTAGGGGATGATCCGGACCCATCGGTAACAACAACCCGGGTCGGGTTCGGGACAACTTTCGGACGCGCGCGAGGGGTGGTCTAAGAGGGGTCGACAAAGACAAAGTGTCTGACAAAAGGCCTCGGAGAAGACAAGAGAGAAACGAAGAGCAAGGTTGCAAGTGTGGTTGGTCTCGAAATGGTCAAGGGGACGCGGCAACTACGAACGACTACGAGTTTTAAGAAAAACATGCGGATGCAATGCGTATGATGACATGATGAACAACATAAAACACACGATGGTTACACAAAACATGGAAGGCGCCTGGAGCGTCTGTCTTGGGGCGTTACACCTACGCCTGGTCTCCATGCATGCCCCGGTTGTTTCTTAACCGAGAAGGTATTCGGACACACTCTAGACTCTAGGGTCCCGAGGTTGAAGCAAAAAGGTCGGCAAAGACAAACGATCTACAATCCGGCTAGAAGGCATTTTACATGTCATTTTAAAATACATTGTCAAATTGACCGATCAGATTCTTCCTCAATCCCGCTAACAGTGCTGTCTAATTTACAGTCCGTTGGGAAAATTTAGCGCCAACTCTACTTGGCCGTATACTAAACTCATAGGGATCTCCTTCCCATCGGGCCCCACAGGTCCGACCTCGGCCATGTGGTTGGGATCCGCCTTCTTGTACCGCGTCTTCACCATGGCCCAGGCCTCCTTGGCACCTTGGCGGCAGGCCGAAATCTTCCATAAACGGAAGCGCTGCCGCACTCCCTGAAGCTTCTCCGCAAGCTCTCCAAGGCCCTCGGGTAGGGAGAGGGATGGCCATAAAGCCTGGACAACGCCGCTCATCGCCTGCCGAACTCGTTCGAGCAGTTGCACCAGCTCAGGAAGTTGATCACCTGTTGATACAGGCATCTCCTCCGCAGGGTGACCTGTGAGTACACCTATAGACATATTTTGTCAGTTGACTTCCTCGCTGGACTCTTCTTTTCAAAGGAGTTCACTCAAGCACTTACTATAGATGCCGCGACGAAGCCGCTGATTCTCCTTAACGGAGCCAGACAGCTCGGCTCGAACACCTTTCAGCTCTTCTCCAAGATGGGCGTGGGCATCCTGGAGTTTGTTCCTTTCCTGCTGCACCCTCGTCAGCACCCTCTCGCCGGCCTTCAGCTGGCGCAGTAGTTCTTGCCTGTCCGAATCCTGTCCGGCAGCACCTGCAAAGTCATTATTAGACTTGCGCGCACGCCGCACACCACTTATCCTTTTAACAAAAAATATATAACAATGTGTTACTAGGAGGGGTCCCTGTGTCTCCTCCTGCGGCAGCCAGTGCGGCCTAAAGTTGGGCCTTACACTCTTGCAGCTCCTGAGACAGTTGGGTATTCTTCTTTGTAAGATCCTGCATTTCAATTGATCCTTAAATCAGTTAATATAACTACTTTAAGTCTCGGGGGCTACTGGCATGTACAACTATAAAAATCTCTTACCCGTATGTCTTTTACATACTGCTCCGTGGCTCTGGTTAAACCATCTTGAGCAGCACAGAGGTGTGCGTCCCCCGCGTTAAAGGCATCCAATGCCTCAGGGGAGAGGCACGCGTCACGAAAAACTGTCCGGCGGCGCCTGTGGTTCATGGCGCTCTCCACCTCAGATTTGGTGGCGGACAGTCTATCGGCATCCTCCGTTGGAGAAGTGTCCGGCTCGCGCCTTGCGCTCGCCTCCCCCTCCAGACCAGGTGCTGGAGCTTGGCTAGTAGAGGCTGGGTTGGCAACCTCTACGCCCGCAGTCCGGCGGGCGCTTTTTCTCCTACAAAAGTCATGAGCATTCAAACACTTCCTAGGAACGTGGCTCTAAAATAACGAACCATGAGCTATACCTTTGCGGTGACGTCTCAATCCGCGCCGCGCTCCTCTTCCGCTTACTGGGCCGGACTGACCCTTGTTGGTCAGCCGCCGTGGGCTCCGCTCCCCGCCTTGAAGGCGCCTCCTGCAAAACACCATCGTATACAGTGGTCAGAAATGAGCAAGGAAGGAATAATGGTGTCAGGACTTCGGTCACAATCACCTGGGAAGCCGGATATAGGCCGGGGTAGTCAGCCGTAATGGCGACTAAAGCATTATCCATGCTGAGTTGGTGGAACACCCCGTTGATTAGCTCCACCTTTATGTCCGGGTCCTCTTCGGAGGCCGGATCCTGGGATCTCTCTGGATCCTCGGGTTGCGGAGTTGGACTAAGCATGCCCTCCACAACCCGACGCAGCTCCTGTGTCGATAGCATAATATAAGAAACTTAAACTTCGAAAACATGGGTCGAGCACACAAAGTGTTCGCTTACCCAACGCCGAGGGTTATTCATGGAGAACCCATTCAACGGGCTCGTCTGGAAGAAATCCTCCTTCTCCCCATTGTACAAGCCGGACAGGATCTTCGCCAGGTCTTCGGCCGATCCCGGCCCTTTGCGGCCATGACGGGAGGCATCGTCCTCCCTGTTGAAGTCCCACATAGGGTGGCCCCTATATTGCAGTGGCTGCACCCCCCGCATAATGCACGTTGCCATGACTCCAATCATGGTCAACCCGGAATGGGCCAGTAACTTTATCCGGCCCATCAAATAATGGACGCTCTTGTCTTCCTCCAGCTGGGGGCTCCGTGGGCGCCAGCTAAGGCGTTTCTTCAGAGGAGCATTATCGAACTCCGGGAGGCCGATCCGAACAGGTCCGCAGCGGAGCATCTTCTATGTAAACCATTACGAAGGCCAGTCTTGGACGCCTTCTTAGGGGTTCGGATGGGTATCCGGTCCCGGCGATCGCCATATTTCAGCACCGCCCACTTGATATATGGACCCTCGTGAGAGCGGGGGCGAGCGAAACAACCTCTTCCACAAAGCAAAATGGGGCTCGACGCCCAGAAATAGCTCAAGAAGAGCTACGTAACCCAGCGATATGCGTGATAGAGGCGGGCGTGAGGTGATGGAGCTGAGTCCGTAGAACTCCGGAGCCCGCGGAGGAACGGATGTATAGGAAATCCGAGCCCCTTATCGATAGGGGACGGCATACCCGCTCCCTTTGTTGGGACTTGGGGTAGCCTCCGCTTGTTTCCCACCTTTGTAGGTGGCCAGCCCGCTCGAACCGGAACCATGAAGGCCGGAGGAGATATCCTCCGCTTGGGCGTCACCACTCGTTGTGCGGGATGAACATCTCCTCCAATCTCTGGCAAAGGGTGGGGCGCGAGAGGAGGAGCCGCGTCGACGGTCCATGATGGAATGGATTTTGGGTCAGAAGCGCTCCGATGAGTACTCGTGGAAGGAAGATGGTGTGATTTGGATCTGGATTCTTGCCTCTCTTATAGGCAGATTACTTGCGCAGCTAGGGGGTAAAACATAAAAGGTACCCTGGCTTTTCGCATTCGTGCGACGCGTGGAAGAAGGCCATTATTGGGTGTGGAAGCCAAGAAGCGCAACATTGATAAGGAAGCGGACACTGCTCGCGGTACATGGAACTTAAAGGAGAACCCGCCTTGCAACGCCGAAGACTATATACGCGCTGGACTTATCGTCATTGAAGCCTGGTTCGGGGGCTACTAAGGGAGTCCTGGACTAGGGGGTGTCCAGATAGCCGGTCATCGGCCAGACTCCAAGACTATGAAGATACAAGATTGAAGACTTCATCCCATGTCCGGATGGGACTTTCCTTGGCGTGGAAGGCAAGCTTGGCGATACAGATATGTAGATCTCCTACCATTGTAACCGACTCTGTGTAACCCTAGCCCTCTCCGGTGTCTATATAAACCGGAGGGTTTTAGTCCGTAGGACAACATAACCATTACAACAATCATACCATAGGCTAGCTTCTAGGGTTTAGCCTCCTTGATCTCGTGGTAGATCCACTCTTGTACTACCCATATCATCAATATCAATCAAGCAGGAGTAGGGTTTTACGTCCATCGAGAGGGCCCGAACCTGGGTAAAAACATCGTATCCCTTGTCTCCTGTTACCATCCGCCTAGACGCACAGTTCGGGACCCCCTACCCGAGATCCGCCGGTTTTGACACCGACACCCGGTCCACGCGGCATAATCTCATTAAAGGGAAACCTCGAGTGTTCCTCGAATAAGGAAAAAAGTGAGACTGCCTTGACAGCCACACACTAATCCGGCTTTGCCGATCAAAGCCCCCAAACAGGTCATCCAGACCCCGGACACAGTTAGACGAGTCCGGCGCAAATAAACAAGGGGCTTACCAGCCGCGTACCCCATTACAAGGGACTACACGCATGTACAATAAGAGACAATAAAGCTCAATTTTATTCATTTTTTGAATTATACTCTGTTTATACATTTTTCGCACGATCCTTTTTCAAACTAAGTTCTTCTGTTTTACAGATGAACACCATGCTATGCCCGTCCAGGATACGGCACAACAGAGATACAGGCGCAGACGTGCAGTAGGGACCCGTTACAAGGATTCTTTTCAGATTAAGACCCTGCGTAAACCTTTCTTACTGTCTCTTGTTGATACACATCCCCGGTTCCTCACTATAACCGAGGAGGAGGTCAAGGCGTTCAGCATCGGCGCGCTCGAAAATTTTGCGCGTACTTGGACACCAGGGGCTTAGGGCATTGTTCTGCCCGTTTTCATAAAGACCGAATACCTCAGGGAGTGTTCGGCGTCTCGAGTTAGGCCTTATATGCATCAGCTCCGAATCATGTCTTTGGTCAAATGTTGGGTTTGCCCGGCTCCTGTGTTTTGCTGCCTTACGTTCCGCTCTGTCGGCTAACGCGGCACTAGGAGAACTACTGCGATTGTGCCCCGGTTCGTCCAGGTGAGCACCTCAGTAGAGAAAGCTGAAAACTGAGTGTCATGATATAGCGAGAGACTGGTCAACCACTTGATCGACCACCGGAATGTTTAGAATTCCTCCGCTTTAACGGCGACCGTTTCGGTCAGTACATACGCTACCCGAAATTGGAGAGCGCGGTGCCCCTAGGGGCTATATAGTAGCCCCACCATTGAACTCCTATGGCTAAGTGAAAGTGATAGAGCATTATAGTCCGGTTGCCTAGTTTGCTACGCTATCACCTCCTTCACAGGACCAAGACGTTGGATTAAGTGTGAAAATGCGCTATTTCTTGCAAACACCCACTACTATGTGCGTGAAATTCAAGACTGCCATCTTTCAGGTTATATACACATATACGTTAACGGCTGCACAGGAGGAATTTCGACACTTGAACACACAAGTATAAAAAGCCCTTATATTATATTCGAGGCATGGTTTCACAAATCATACATGTCATTTGAACATAACATTTTTCGAGCACTGCGTCTCTATTAAACGAGCGCCCTGCAGGACTTCCCCAAAATAGTGCTCGGCTGGTAATCGGCTCCTGTCCGAATCCTGGGAAGCAACATCGGTGGCCTCCATCTCTGCCCAGTATGTTTTGACACGGGCGAGCGCCATCCGTGCACCCTCTATGCATGCCGACCGCTTCATCGCCTTGATATGCGGCACCGCATCAAGGAACTGCTGCACCAAGCCAAAATAACTCTTCGGCTCGGGCCTTTCCGGCCACAGATGAGCCACGACATCCTTCATGGCAAGTCCGGACAACCTATTCAGCTCAGCCCACTCGGCTAACTGTAGGATCGAAAGTATGTCTAGAGGGGGGGGGGTGATTAGACTACTTGACAATATAAAAGTTTAGCCTTTTGATTAAGGCAAGTTTTTGGCAAGTTCACAATGATGACCAAGTCAAGTATCACCCTACACATGCAATTCTAGAGTAATGGCAGCGGAAAGTAAATTGCACATGTAGTAAATAGAGGTGGAGAAGAGCAAACGCAATTTGGAGACACGGAGATTTTTCTCGTGGTTCCGATAGGTGGTGCTATCGTCAATCCACGTTGATGGAGACTTCAACCCACGAAGGGTAACGGCTGCGAGAGTCCACGGAGGGCTCCACCCACGAAGGGTCCACGAAGAAGCAACCTTGTCTATGCCATCATGGCATACGCCCACGGAGGACTAGCCTTACTCGGGGTAGATCTTCACGAAGTAGGCGATCTCCTTGCCCTTACAAACTTCTTGGTTCAACTCCACATCTTGACGGAGGCTCCCAAGCGACACCTAACCAATCTAGGAGGCACCACCTCCAAAAGGTAATAGATGGTGTTGGTGATGATGAACTCCTTGCTCTTGTGCTTCAAATGATAATCTCCCCAACACTCAACTCTCCTCACTGATTTGGCTGTGGTGGAAGAAAGGATTGAGTGGAAAGCAACTTGGGAAGGCAAGAAATCAAGTTTCATATGGTGGGAGTGGAGCAACTTGATCTCAACACAAGGGTAGGTAGTTTTCTTCTCGAAATGTAAGGTAGGAGTGGTAGTTCTTTCGATGGCTCTCTCCACGAATGAAGAGGAGGTGGAGGGTATTTATAGCCTCCACACAAAATCCAACCGTTACACACATTTGACCAATCTCGGTCAGACCGAAGTTGACAACTCGGTTAGACCGAAAGTTCAAATCTTGTGAACGTTGGGATTTTCGGTGGGACCGAAAATACAATCTTGGTGAGTCCGATTCTTCCAAAGACTAGGGTTTGCCATTCTCGGTGGGACCGACTTTATCATCTCGGTGACACCGATTTGATTACAGAAGGTTACAGAAGGTTGGCAACACTAGTTTCGGTGAGACCGAGTTTGGAATCGGAAAACCGAAATTACTAGGGTTTGGCTATATGGTGAGGTGGTTCCATCTCGGTGTGGTGAGTTTATGGAATCGGTGGGACCGAGATTACTTATGAGTATATGTTGGAATGAAAGATTGCTGATAGTTTGGGAGATAGATCACTAAGCACTTTGAGCAACCAGATCATTATCATAACCTCATCCCCTTTTAATAGTATTGGCTTTCCTATAGACTCAATGTGATCTTGGATCACTAAACCAAAAATGGAGTCTTGAGCTTTTGCCAATGCTTTCCTTAGCATTTTGAGGGGTCCACATCTTCACCATTGCCATACCCATATCAATGAACTTTCTGAAATGTTCTCAAGAAACTATTAGTTCAATGATATATATGTTGTTATTAATTACCAAAACCACCTGGGGATTAGTTGCACTTTCAATCTCCCCCTTTTTGGTAATTGATGACAACATATAGATCAAAGCTTCGACAAATGATATAATCAATGAATGATATCGTCGCTTTGAGAAGTATGTGATAAGCAAGAGCTCCCCCTAAATTTGTGCATTATTTAAGATTTGCGTTTGAATGCAAATGCACAATCGATTAGGATCATGGGTCACTCTTCCATGTCACATACATCTTGGTGGAGCGCACAAAATGATAAGAATGAATAACATGCACCCAATCACCAAGACATGAGTAAATGATCATACAAGATATGAATAGCATATGATAAGCATTAAGCACACATTAAGGCATAGTATGATCAAGCACTCATCAAAGTAGAGCAAACGTAGTATCAAACACAGAATGTCTCGGAAAACTCAAAAGTATCTCAAAGAAACCGCAAATGAAACGAAAGAGCAAAAGCGAGCACTCTCTCTCTCGAAGTCCTATGATCTATACAATTTCTCCCCTTTGGCAACAAGTTACCAAAAGTTCGAAGGTATAGAGCTAAACGTCACTAGGGACTCTGCTGGCGGCTCTATGCAGGTTGATGGAGTTGAGATAGCTGCTTCGCAAAGGCTTCGCTGAAGTTTGTGGAGCCGGAGGAGTGGACACCGGAGCTGGAGCTGGGCCGATGGAGCTGTGGGAGGTGCCGATGCAAGAGCCACTCGTGTCTCCTTTGGAATAGCAGTGATCTGGGTCTTGTGGGAACTCGAGCAGGCTGCTCATAGTCATCTGGACAAGGTCATCCTGCATCTCCTTCATGAGCTCTTCCTTCTCCCTCTTGGCTTCCTCGATATCTGCCTCAAGCTTGTTGGCGGTGACTTGCACTTGATCGACTTGACATCCAGAGCATGGAACTTGTCTTCAACTATCCTCTCAAGACTCTCCCGAGACGCACTATGTTTGGCAGCGTAGTTCAATCCTCCGGTAGCTTCAAGGAGCTGTTCTCCAACACTCTTGGGTTTAGGCTGCTGCTGCTGCTTTGCTTCCTTCTCGCCTTTGGCTTGTTTGGCAGCTTCAGACTTAGCTTGACCTTCAACAGACGTGGGATCATCCTCACCATCACAACTTCATTATCCTCATGCTCAGGCTGCAGTGGCAAGTGGGGTCTATCCAACAAGTAGGTGCCCGTGCCAAACTTGGCATTGATAAGCATCTGAATGTGCGGGGCAAAACCACATGACCTCTTCTGGTCTGCTGCTGTCCTCTTGATAGTCTCAACTATCAGGTCCATCACCTTGAAAGGTGCCTTCTGATCTAGTATATGCAGCATGTTGATAGAATAGCCTCTTATCATGGGATGATCCACAGACTTGGGCATCAAGGTATGCCTCAGAATTGTGTTAGTGGTTGGGAGACCTGCCTGGAGGTGATACACTGAGCCGAGCTTCCAGAACTCTACATCCTTAGCTGGTACCTCATTGTACATGTTCTTCATAGACTCATGGTTTTTCTTGGGAATTCCATAGACATCAACATCATCTTCTCTTTGCACTGGAGCATTCAGCAGTGCAGCCCACTCTTCAACAGTTGAAGAGAATCTCGCCTTCACCATCCATACAATTTTGCCATCCGGATAGAAATGAGTGTGGCATAGAATTGCATGATCATCTCATCATTCCAAGTCATGTCGTTTTCGACCAACGAAATCTGCAACACCACATGCAAAGAAGCTCTTATGCACATGTGGAAAGTAGTCTCTGTGCTCTTCATTTGTCAATATATGCCCAATCAACATATCTAGTGTCAAGAATAATGGGCTTCTTGTCCATGAGCACATCTCATAGAAATCTTGCTGCTCTCTGGTGTGGAACCTTGGATCTACAGCAGTCCTTCTCCTGGTGGCATATGGATCAACTTGTCTCCATAGCCTGAGACCTTTGTCTTTTCTTTCCTTCATGTTTTCAGCTCGAGGATGAGCATCATTGTGGACTGGCAGTTTCTGACGGAGTTTCAGCAATACATGTGCCTCTTCACCTAACTCAGCTGGTGGCGCATTGTCTTTCTTCTTCTCTGAAGCAGGAATGTTTCTCACTGTTTTCTTGGGCTTGGCAGCAGGCTTGGCTTGTGCTGCCTTTGCTGGAGCAGAAGGCTTAGACTTTGTAGGTGCTCCTGCCCTGATGGCATCACCCATCAACTTAGGCTTCTGAGGAGGCTGGGGAGCTTCCTCATCAGAATCATCATCAGCTTCATCATGCACAATCCTCTTCCTCTTGGAAGTTTTCTTTACCTTGCTGGAGGTTTCTTCTTCCATGCTCAGCTTCTTAGCAACTGTGGACTTCTTCACTTTGCTGGTGCCTTTCTTGGTTTGTTGCCCTTGATGCTCTTTGGCAACCACTTTCCTCTTAGGCTTAGATGTGATCTCTTCCTCAGCTATGAAATCAGAATCTTCTTCATCAGAATTTCTCTTCTTCCTGGCCCTGGTGGCAGCAGGAGGCAAACCACTTGGTGTGCTCCTCTTACCATCATCGGAAAAGCTGCGGCTTCAGGACTAGTGCCCGCCTCGGAATCTCAATTGGTGATTCAGACTGCTCGCTGTCACCGCATCGACATGGTGACAACCTGTGAATAGATTAGGTATAGGCGTAATAGAAGAGTTATCACAAACTGCGAAAGATTTTGCAAAAGAATGAGTTCAAATTTCAGTTTTAGGTTTTCACGAGAATGCATTTCGTCGACCGAGTCTAAAATTCGTGAATCCAAGTGTCTAAAGAGAACCATTCACACCACTTTCGGTTGGACCGAAATGGGTTTCGATCTAGCCGAGAACACTAGGGTTTCACTAAATCCTCATTTCGGTCGTACCGATTTGCACAACTTCGGTTGGACCGAAAAGTGCGATCAATGGCCAGAGGCCAAATCGGTCATCCGAGAATGTAGAATCGGTCTCACCGAGATGTGTTCGCGGAAACCTAACCCTAAAACTTTTACTCAATTTCGTTCTAAGAACTAATCTGCTGGATAGGAAGATCTCAAACGTGGCAAGAAGCTAGGCAAACCAATCGTGTATTGAATCGGAGGTTGAAACACGAGAGGATCAAACTCACCCTAACTTGGTGGAGTTTCTCTCGGCGGCAACGGCGCGGAGAGATTGACCGCCGACGGCGACGGAGACCATGGCGAGGCGCCTGCGACGACGGAGACGATCCGGAGACCACGGCGACGGCAAAGAAAGGGTTTGGGGCGGGCGTTTGAAGAAAGAATCAACGCGCTGCCCTCGGTATATATACCCTTCACCGTCGGTGGGACCGAGTTGTAAAACTCGGTGGCACCGAGATGGTTAACTGCAAGCAGTTACACACTTCGGTCACGCCGAAATTTGCAACTCGGTTTCACCGAGGTGAAAACCTAGATCAATCCAAGTGTTTTCGGTCTGTCCGATTTGAGTGGGTTGGTCTAACCGAAAATACTTAGAAGGTTTTGGAATTTAAGCTTTTTGACGGATCGGTGGCTCCGAGTGCTCCTCACTCAGTCTGTCCGAAAAAGACTTGTTCAAAGTTTGTGATATAAGCATGAATAGAATTTGAGACAAGAAAGCATAGATAGCTAGGGGAGGAACTTAGGCATTCTTGTCCATCCATTTGGTCAAAAAGAAAAATCCAAAAGACCATAGCAACAAATGGATGTCCTCGAATGGATAAAATTATGCATCCAACATGCTCACACAATAAGATAGCAAATGAAATATGTGTCAAACATGCACAAACAAAACTCTAGCAACTAGCACACAATTTGTCGATGACTAGGTCATCTTTATATGAGTATATTGACTTAGGAGTCAAATGAAAACATTTGATCATAGGTCATACTCATCGTTTAAGCACAAGTGGGGTTACCACTTTTACATAAAGCATTGATGTGTTCACATCATTTGAAGATGCTTTAGCTCAATTCTTTAGAGCAAAGCTCCCCCTTGATGTGAGAACCCCTTTTAAAGGGTCAAACTAACCTTGGGTTGTCGTAGAAGACTTCATGTAGATGTTGAAGATGTGGATGCTCAATGTTGATGATGATCATCAAGAGTTGGGAGCAATCCTTTGGATTCGGGCACTTTCAATACCTACATGGGTTAGTCCCACAAGGAACAAACAAAGATATCCATGGACATAGATTGAAGTACAAAATAGATGATGTCCACGAATGCAATGATTACCTTGTCCCTTGACTTACCAACAAGAGGGTTTGTGACTCCATGAACTAGTGCAAGATGTGGAAGTTGATTGCACAAGTTCTTGCCAAAATGAATGTGAGTGAAGTATGTTGGCGGAGTCACCCTCAAGAACTCTCTAGTTCTTCTTCTTCGGGATCCACATCATCTTGATGGGAATCCTTGGGGTAGTAGTTGAGCTTGACGAAGTAGAACTTGAAGTTTCCTTGGGAACCCACTTGACCATGGCTTTAGGTGCTTCAATGAATGCATCAATCTCCTCTTGAAGCTTGTCCTTGCCTTTTAGCTTGTGGTCTTGTGGTGGAAGGTCATCTTGAGCTTGTTCCACATTGGAAGAAGTAGGATCATACTTCTCCTTTTGAGAATCAAACTTTGGAGTGGGATATTGACCTTCTTCCCATTCAACACCCTCGGCGTTGAACTTTCGCTCAAAACCAATTCCTTGATTCTTCCGGTGCCTTCCTTGCTTGCGAACAATTTCCTCAAAGTTCTTGCTTCCGGCAAGGCTCTTGTAGACACCTTACTCTATAATCCCTTTCAATAAACTATTTTCTTGCTCAAGTGTAACTTCGCTTGAAACATTGTTAGTGGAATCAAGAGAACTACTAGAAGCAACAATATTGGATTTAGCATGGTTATTGTTACTACTAGATGAAGAATTTTTCTTATGCTTGTCATGCTTAGTTTTAATGGGTGGCAAGAAATTAGACAAGAGAAGTCGTTTGGCAAGATATGAAGAACTCTTCTTTCGAAGATCGTCATTGATTGCTTTTAGGAACTCATGTTCTTGCTCTAGATTGAGCTTCTCGAAGTGTAGCTTCTCATGAGATCTTAGGAGCTCTCTATGATCTTCTTGAGTTGTTTCATGAGCTAACTTAAGAGTGTTTAGTTCTTTAGTTAGACGCTCAATCTCCTTCATAGCATTGTCATTCGACTCTTCTCGACTATAAAGACTACTAGCATGTTCATCATTACTAGGCTCACTAGATTTGTCATGTAAAAGCTCATCTTCACCAAGCAAGTCATCCTCATCACTATCAAAGTCAATAAATTCAGGGTGTGATACCTTGGGGCCTTTTGCCATGAAGCATCTTCCAATTCCCTCATTTGGTGAATCAAATAAGTCATAGGAGTTGGAGTTGGAGGATACGAGAGCAAGACCGCAACACCTTCATCTTGATCAGATTCGGAGTTGGAGTGATAGCTTCTTTCGAGTGATTGTCTGAGTCGGAGCCGAGACCCATTCACCTACATGAGCTTGATGTTTTCTTCTTGTGTAGCTCCTTGATGACTTGTCTTTCCTCTCCGAATCCTTGCTTCTCCGAGAGGATCTTCGTTCATAACGATCATCTCTACTCCTTCTCTCTTTCCGAGGTGACTCTTCTCTTGAGCTTCTTCTTCTTGGAGATTCTTCTCTTCTTTGTGGGGAGTCGAACACTCATTTGAGTAGTGTCCTGGTCTTCCACAATTGTAGCAGATTCGATCACGACTAGAAGATCTCTTTTCATCATATGATCTAGACTTTGAGCTTCTTTCCTTGCTTCTACTCTTGTAGAATTTGTTGAAGTTCTTCACCATTAGGCTTATCTCTTCATTAGAAACTAGCTTGTCACTTGAGGTTGTGGGAGCATCACATGTAGCTTTGTAAGCACCACTTGACTTGTTGTGAAGCTCTTGCTTATCTTTAAGTGTCATCTCATGAGCAACAATTCTTCCAATGACTTCGGTAGGCTTGAGATTCTTGTAGTTTGGCATCATTTGGATCAAAGTGCACACGGTGTCATACTTTCCATCCAAAGCTCGAGAATCTTCTTGATGATGAATCGGTCGGTCATTTCTTCGCTTCCTAAGTCGGCAATCTCATTTGTGATGAGAGCAAGCCTAGAGTACATTTCAGCGACTCCTTCACCTTCCTTCATCTTGAACTTGTCAAGTTGACCTTGAAGAACATCTAGCTTTGATTCCTTCACGGACTCGGTACCTTCGTGCATTTCACCAAAGTATCCCAAATCTCTTTTGCATTCTCAAGACGGCTGATTTTGTTGAACTCCTCGACACAAAGCATTGAAGAGAATGTCACAAGCTTGAGCATTGTTTTGCAACATCCGCAATTCATCCATCAGTAGCCTCACGATCCGGAACTTTTCCTTCCTCAAGAACTCACCTTGCAAGCCAACACAAATAATGCCCCATGCGGCAGGGTTATGTCCAAGAATATGCATTTTCATTTTATGCTTCCAACTAGCAAAATTTGAACCATCAAAGTAAGGACCTCTCTTTAAAATTACCCTCACTAGACGCCATACTCTCCTAGGTTGTGAAACCAAGCTTATGGAGTCCAATGCAATGGAAACCAATCCAATGGAGACCAAAGCTCTGATACCACTTGTAGGATCGAAAGTATGTCTAGAGGGGGGGTGATTAGACTACTTGACAATATAAAAGTTTAGCCTTTTGATTAAGACAAGTTTTTGGCAAGTTCACAATGATGACCAAGTCAAGTATCACCCTACACATGCAATTCTAGAGTAATGGCAGCGGAAAGTAAATTGCACATGTAGTAAATAGAGGTGGAGAAGAGCAAACGCAATTTGGAGACACGGAGATTTTTCTCGTGGTTCCGATAGGTGGTGCTATCGTCAATCCACGTTGATGGAGACTTCAACCCACGAAGGTAACGGCCATGAGAGTCCACGGAGGGCTCCACCCACGAAGGGTCCACGAAGAAGCAACCTTGTCTATGCCATCATGGCATACGCCCACGGAGGACTAGCCTTACTCGGGGTAGATCTTCACGAAGTAGGCGATCTCCTTGCCCTTACAAACTTCTTGGTTCAACTCCACATCTTGACGGAGGCTCCCAAGCGACACCTAACCAATCTAGGAGGCACCACCTCCAAAAGGTAATAGATGGTGTTGGTGATGATGAACTCCTTGCTCTTGTGCTTCAAATGATAATCTCCCCAACACTCAACTCTCCTCACCGATTTGGCTGTGGTGGAAGAAAGGATTGAGTGGAAAGCAACTTGGGAAGGCTAGAAATCAAGTTTCATATGGTGGGAGTGGAGCAACTTGATCTCAACACAAGGGTAGGTAGTTTTCTTCTCGAAATGTAAGGTAGGAGTGGTAGTTCTTTCGATGGCTCTCTCCACGAATGAAGAGGAGGTGGAGGGTATTTATAGCCTCCACACAAAATCCAACTGTTACACACATTTGACCAATCTCGGTCGGACCGAAGTTGACAACTCGGTGAGACCGAAAGTTCAAATCTTGTGAACGTTGGGATTTTCGTGGGACCGAAAATACAATCTCGGTGAGTCCGATTCTTCCAAAGACTAGGGTTTGCCATTCTCGGTGGGACCGACTTTATCATCTCGGTGACACCGATTTGATTACGTATGTTCTGAAGGTTGGCAACACTAGTTTCGTGAGACCGAGTTTGGAATCGGAAAACCAAATTACTAGGGTTTGGCTATATGGCTGAGGTGGTTCATCTCGGTGTGGTGAAGTTTATGGAATCGGTGGGACCGAGATTACTTATGAGTATATGTTGGAATGAAAGATTGCTGATAGTTTGGGAGATAGATCACTAAGCACTTTGAGCAACCAGATCATTATCATAACCTCATCCCCTTTAATAGTATTGGCTTTCCTATAGACTCAATGTGATCTTGGATCACTAAACCAAAAATGGAGTCTTGAGCTTTTGCCAATGCTTTCCTTAGCATTTTGAGGGTCCACATCTTCATCATTGCCATACCCATATCAATCGAACTTTCTCAAATGTTCTCAAGAAACTATTAGTTCAATGATATATATGTTGTTATTAATTACCAAAACCACCTGGGGATTAGTTGCACTTTCACTAACCGATCGGTCAATGGAAGTGGACGCTCCGGACTATGGAATTGCGACCAAAAAAGCTCTTCCATTCCGTGATCCTTCTGGCCTCGGAAGTGTGCAATCGCTCATGCACTTGCCGCCAAATTCAGATAGGCATCCTCCGCACCCCACAACTGGCCCAACTGAGCATACTTCGGATCCGTGAACTTCCTACGCAGTAGAAAGGGCTTTCCAGCCGCAATATCCCCGGCCTGACGTAGCTCCTCCTTTATAGCTCTCATCGCGGAGCGGGCATCCTTTGCTTCGGCGGTGGCCTTCTTCAGATCCTCTTGCTCCGCTCGGTGTTCTCTTTCAAGAAACTCATAGCGGCCGGTAGCATCCTCCAGCTTTACGGCCATTTCGGCCATTTCCTCCTTGCTTCGGCAGTGAGCAGCATGTTCCGCTTTTAGCTCTTTGGCCGCCTTCAAGGCAACCGCATTACTTTTTCTGGCTTGTTCCTTGGCTCGGGCAAGCTCTGCCCGAAGGTCCTCCATAGCAGCGGCACCATCTGCAGCATACATGTAGTAAGGCACGGGCGTCAAACTCCCTTACCAGGTGTTCCGGAGAAGCCACATTCCTTGTGACTCATCAAGTCGCTTATTAACCAGCGCGATGTCCGCATCCGCAACGTCCAGTTGTCGCTTCAGTTCGGCAACTCCATCAGTCCGGCTGCCCAGCGAACGCTTCGCCCCCTGAATAGGAAGGGCGACATCGTAACACTGAGATTATGATCCTCGGCACGCCGTCACTTCTGACAACGTACCGAGACTCAGGGGCTACTATCTATACAGGGCGCATTCTATATGCAAAACTGTCAGAAGGTATATCATTTTCACAGACCTCAAACCCGTCACAAGAACTGACGGCTTCATGCAATCCGCTCTCAGCGGATGCAACCCTTTCAATCACTGTACCCATTAACGCACGGTGATCTTCTGAGATAGATGCTCGCCCGAGCAGATCCTTCAGCTCCTCCGACCGCACACCAGTTGGTGCCGAACCTCCCGGCCCCGCCGGACTCAGGTAAACCCTCCGCGACGACACCTCAGGGTCGCCCGCCCCGCCTGATGGCACGGCAGATGGAGGCGTTGCTTCCATCATCTCCCATCGAAGATCCCGAAGATGAGCTCACGAGAAGGGCTGAGATCCAAACTACAAGGTAAAACCTTTGGTCATCTTCAGAAATAAAAACGGGGATGTCCCTTATTACAAAACTCCCCTTCCTACTTACGGCTCACTGGAGGGCTGATTCCCTTGGGGAAATAGTGCGGTCGGGGCCTCTCCTGGCGCAGGACCCTCTAGCGAAGATCTCTTCCCCCGCTTTGAGGCCTTGACCTCCGGATCTTCAGAAGCGGTCCTCTTTCTCCCCTTGGAGGGAGGGATTCTCGATCCCCCCTTCCTTAAAGGCCTCCTTAGCGGAGGTGGTAGCTTTCCTGTTCCCCCCTTTGCCCTCTTCAAAAGGTGCAACCTCTAGCATCTTGGTTAACACGGGATCCTGCGTGGTCTCAGGGAGGGGGGCCGGACACCTTATCAGTTTTGCTTTTGCTATCCACTCCTGTTCAAGGGACAACTCTTTAAAGGGCAAGTTTACGATAATACAAATAGCATGTCCGGGCACATGGCTACTTACTTGAGTATCCAGGCGATTGCAGCTCAGACCTGCGTCCTCGGTCAAGTCCGGACACATTTCTTGTGATCTGAAGAACAGTTTATACATCTCCACGGATGTCGCACCCATGAAGTGCTGGAGAGCTCGCGGTCCCTCCGGATTGAATTCCCACAGACGGAGGGGGCGACGTTTGCAGGGCAGAAGGCGCCGAATCAGCATGACCTGCGCCACTACTACCAGATTGATCTCCCTCTCTTGGAGGTCTCGAATACGGCCCTGCAATAATGGTACGCCCTGGGCGGCCCCGACCAAGCCCTTTGTTGAGCCATGACGCCGGCCGTTGTGGAGGGCCCGAGCGAAAGGCAGGTGGCGCCACCCATCTGGTGCCCCTGGGAGCGGTGATGTAGAACCACTCCTGTTGCCACAAACTAAGCTCCTCTTGAAAAAAGCCCTTGGGCCATGGAGCGTCTGCCCTGTTGCTTATAACTGCCCCTCCGCACTCTGCTTGCCGCGCCTCAATCATCTTCGGCTCCACGTTAAAGGTCTTGAGCCACAAACCGAAGTGAGGGGTAGTGTGGAGGAAGGCTTTGCATACAACAATGAACGATGAGATGTGGAGGATGGACTCCGGATCCAAGTCATGGAATTCCAACCCATAGTAAAACATGAGCCCCCTCACAAAGGGGTCCATCGGGAAGCCTAAACCCCGACGGAAGTGAGACACGAACACCACGCTCTCACCAGGCTCGGGAGTGGGAACGGCTTGCCCTTGGGCGGGTAGTCTATGCGAAATTTTGCCGGTTAGATACCTGGCCTCTCTCAGCTTCAGCACGTCTTCTTCCGTGACGGAAGAAGGCATCCACCGGCCTTGTAGGTCGGAGCCGGACATTGTCAAAGGTCCAAAGCGCCCGAATCTGGAACCTTGGGTGTTGGAACTGGAGGCGAGGGGCGGAATTGATGGAGATTGAAGAAAAGGAACAGGCCTTGGTCTCTTTATAAAGGGGTTGAATACCAAGAGCCGCCCCCGTGACCATTTGGGACTCGCCTTCGATGGAGGGGGCGTGCCAACGGGCGCGGTTGGGTTACCCACGTCCGTATTGATGAGAATCCCAGAATAAGGGGACACGATCTCTGCTTTGACAAGACGTGCCAAGGAAACCGCTTCGCAAAACGCGCTGAGGTGGAACAATAAAAACAATTCGAATAAAGGCTTGGCCGTGGTGTGACGTCATGCCGCGAAATACGTCAGCAGATTGAACTTGTGTAAATATTATTCTCTCTACGGTGGTATGTGGAATTTATTTTGTAGAGCCGGACACTATCCTGGTGTTCAAAATCTTCTATGAATTATTCGGAGGAGGAACCCGCCTTGCAATGCCGAAGACAATATGCACGCCGGACTCGTCGTCATTGAAGCCTGGTTCAGGGGCTACTGAGGGAGTCCTGGACTAGGGGGTGTCCGGATAGCCAAACTATCATGATTGGCCGGACTCCAAGACTATGAAGATACAAGATTGAAGACTTCGTCCCGTGTCCGGATGGGACTTTCCTTAGAGTAGAAGGCAAGCTTGGCTATACGGATATGTAGATCTCCTACCATTGTAACAGACTCTGTGTAACCCTAGCCCTCTCCGGTGTCTATATAAACCGGAGGGTTTTAGTCCGTAGGACACACAACAATCATACCATAGGCTAGCTTCTAGGGTTTAGCCTCCTTGATCTCGTGGTAGATCTACTCTTGTACTACCCATATCATCAATATCAATCAAGCAGGAGTAGGGTTTTACCTCCATCAAGAGGGCCCGAACCTGGGTAAAAACATCGTGTTCCTTGTCTCCTGTTACCATCCGCCTAACGCACAGTTCGGGACCCCCTACCCGAGATCCGCCGGTTTTGACGCCGACACCCCCCCCCCCGCGCGCGCGCTACTACTAAGACGCAACACACCACCACCTTTCCCCACCCGTCCTCCCCTCCCCCATCTCCTCTCTTCCCTTTCCCCTACCTCCCACATCATCCTTCTCTCAGTCTTCTTCTTCCTCAATACTTCTCCTCCCATTACTCTCCCTCTTCTACCTACCTTTCTCTCTCTTCATTACTCCTAGCGAACTACACCACCTCCATTAATGCATCTCCGTTCTCTTTTTCCTTCCCCCTCCATTAGTTGAAGTTGTCTCCTCCCAAATTAGCTAGCTAGGTAGATGTAGCATTTAGTTAAGTGGCCTATTTGCCCCCTAACTAGATCTATCTTTGTCAAGAAAAGCTTTGTGCACTTTTGATCTCCCTACATCATCATCTCCACCGTGTGCTTGATCTCGAGATAGAGGTGATTAAAATTTCATGCTTTTGCAAAATGGAAATATGTTTATGTGTGTGTGATATGATAATTGGGCGATATGATGGAAATTGTGTGTGTGGCATGATTTGACACCAAATTATGCTATTGAGTTGCCTATGTTTTGCCGAAATGTCACTTTATTTCCATTTCAGCGAATTCCGAGAAAACTCTAGATCTATATATGTCCTATTTTTAGGGAAGGTCATGCCGAATTTTTGTATGACTTTGATGCCTGCTCGCATTTTTATAATCAATTTTATTATTATTACTGTGCAGACGTTCACGATGGTCAGTGGAACGATGGTGGACAGGTGGTTGCGATCGGCGGTGCAGGACATGAAAGAAAATAACCGGACAGAGGTTTTGTGTCCGTGTTGAAAATGCAAAGGAAAAGTTTGGCTCGACCCCTATGACGATGGTCGTGTCGAAGCGCACCTGCTCATGACTGGTTTCATGGATGGCTATACTCGGTGGATAATTGAAGATGTGAAAGTGCGTTATGTCGACTAGAGGGGGGGTGAATAGGCATTTTTTATGAATTCTTCACTGAGGAATTTGCTGGTGAGGAAATTCCTTAACGAAGAACTACTTGCAGCGGAATAAGTACTCAGAAATAAGCATAACAGATTGCAAGCATGGTCATCATGATGAAATGAAGACAGCACAGAGTACAGAAAGCGTAATCACAGGATAACACAAGATGAAGACAAACAGACTGAAGAAATTGAACTGAGGAATTTGAGAAAGTCTTCAGTCAAAGTCTTCAAACACAGATATGAACAAACACTCAACACAGTATGAGGAAATGAAAGGGTTGAGGGAATAGAACCAGTTAAGTTGGTGAAGACAATGATTTGGTAAACCAGTTCCAACTGCTATCTCAGTTGTACGTCTGGTTGGAGCGGCTAAGTATTTAAACTCGAGGACACGCAGTCCCGGACACCCAGTCACTGAGCACGCAGCTCAAGACACCAAGTCCTCACCGTATTATCCTTGAACTAAGGCCACGCAGACCTCGTCCAATCACTCGTGGTAAGTCTTCAGGTGACTTCCAAACCTTCACAGACTTGGTCACTCGGCGATCCACAATTCCTCTTGGATGCTCTAGACCTTGACGCCTAACCGTCTGGAAGAAGCACAGTCTTCAAAGGTAATAAGCGTTGGATCCACGCAGATCAATTTCTTCATGATGCTCAATCACTTTGGGTTTGTGGGGGTTTGGTTTTGGATTTTCCTCACTTGATGATTTTCGCTCAAAGTCCTCGGAGGATGGGTTGCTCTCAAATGACAAGTGTCAAGTTCTCTCGGAGCAGCCAACCAGCTAATGGTTGTAGGGGGCGACTATTTATAGCCTAGGGAGCAGCCCGACATGATAAGACATAAATGCCCTTCAATGATATGACCATTAGGTGGATAAGGTATTTTGGGACAGCCGGCGCGCAGCACAACAACGGTCGGAAATTTGACTCTCAAATTCCTCAGGGCTATCATGTTCGTCATTGTGTAGGCAATTCGCACTGGCGAATTCCTAACTCCTCAGTCAGAGCAAAGTCCTCAAGGACTGTAAGAATTGCGTCTCATCCATCAAGAAATTGACTCAACTATATGAGATTTCCAATGGCTTCACTCGAAGGGATTGGTAGGTGTAGGATTTTGAGTTGAGCATCACATGGAAATTTTTCCTTAGTATTTCCTCGACCCCCTTTAACAGTACGGTGTTTCCTATGACTCAAGAAAGAGAAAATGATACTACGAGAACAAAAGTATTCACGCTTCATGTTCCTCAAGTGAATACCAAGTATTCAAGGTCACACCAATTTCTTCACTTTCAAAGTCTTCAAAAAGTCTTCAGAATATCAAGGTCTTCAGTCGAAGAACTTCATTTTCAGGGGTCGACTTTTTCTGTAAATATCAAACTCCTCATAGACTTATAGACCTGTGTACACTCACGAATGCATTAGTCCCTTAACCTATAAGTCTTCAATACACCAAAATCACTAAGGGGCACTAGATGCACTTACAATCTCCCCCTTTTTGGTGATTGATGACAACATAGGTTAAGTTTTCAACGGTGATAAACATATGAAGTGTAAATACTGATATTGAGGAATTTGATTGCAAGATATAGAAGAACCCCCCCTGAAGATGTGCATAGTGAGGAATTTGCTTTTGAGGCAATGCACATTTGAAGAGTTGAATCATGGAGATCTCCCCCTTTATCTTGTAATTCATACACGGATTTGATATATAGCATGAAGAATTTGAAATGCATGATGAAATATGGTGCCTGATGAGATTCAGCATGCGTGCGATAATATTAACGAGGAATAAGCATGCAGAATAGCACATCAAAAGTATCAGAGCACAGTGCATCAAAAGTATCAGAGCACCGGCCAAAAGTATCAGAGCACCATCGGGTTTAAGATTACAACTCGATCCAATAAAAGTTTCGGAAGAACGAGAGTTGTAACTTAAAGAAACGCCCTTAGTATAGACCCGCTTGAGGACTAACTCAAATTTCTCCCCCTTTGTCATCAAATGACCAAAAGGATTGAAACTGAGAACTAACGCCCCTGAAGAATTTCAAGTCGATGGAGGAGCGCCAGCGTTGTCGGGGTTGTTTGTTGTAGCAGGGCCTGCCGCAGTGTCGTTCAAATCTTCATACTCATCAGTGTCACGCGATGAAGAATAAGAGCTGGCCACCGATCGTGAACTTTGACCCTCTTGAATTTCTTCTGAGGAGGTGCGCACTACCAAGTTCTTCCTTGAGACCCATAGTCTTCAGTTCTTGGCGCTATAGACATGAGTGAGGACAGCCCAAAGCGGTTGAGGGTTTCATGAAGGTGATAATGGTTTTCTTCACTGCATTATGTGTTGAGGTCATATTGTGAAGAACGGCAAAGAAACCGACGCTTTACCCATTTGTGATTGCGATCAACCTTCTAATGAAGACCGAGGAGTAACTCACGGTCGATCATCACCACAGGTGCCGTGGCTTGAGGATTTTGCTTGGCTGAGGTATTTGCGGCAAGGTAATGTGTGGCGAGTCGTCATTGGTAGAGTAAGATGCAGCCAGGCAAAATTGACCATCCAATGGACGAATGCCTTCATCGATCACAACAGCTGCCTTGCCTTTATCATCAGCTGATGAAACTGTCCGTTTGAGGACTTCAATGGGAGGCAAGTAGCTACCATGGTTCAGAGTGTCAGCTTTGTCATTCAGTGAAGATCTTGCCCTTATGAATCTCATAATCCAAGGCGATAGGGCTTCAAATTCGAAGGTGATATAGCAACATTGGCCAGAGTCCTCATGAAGAAATCATGGAAGTTGACGTGAACGCCATGAATGATGTTGAAAAGCATGTTCTTCATGATGCCAACGACATCTTCATCATTTGAGTCGTGGCCTTTGATAGGACTCCTTGTCTTCGTCAGAATGCGATAGACAGTCCGAGGCACATAGAGCAATTCCTTAACGAGGAATTTGGTTCGTGGGGCCTGCCCCGGCTTCAAAGGCTTCGTGAGCACTTGCATATAGTGATTTGTCGATTCAGGTCGGTGTAGATGCAACGTGCAATCGTCATGGGGAGGATCAAGAGGAAGGACACGGCAATTCAGCTTGCGGTGCCTTGTAGTGAGTGTTTTCGGTCATCCAATCCAACACCCATGAATTGACATCTTCAGCGTCTCCAGTGATATGCAGTGTAGCGTAGAACTGAAGAATGATTTCTTCATTCCAATCGCAAATGTCAGTGCAGAAATTCAGTAATCCTGCATCATGAAGAACACTGAGGACTGGCTCGAAGCATGGCAGAGATTCCATATCCACGTGAGGAATATGTTCATGATCAAAGATTTTGTCTTTGTCAAACAGCACTGAGGAATAGAAGGTGGCTTGACTAGCAGTCCAGGAATGCCTCTTCCTTATGCGAGCAGAGTCATAGGGGTTGTAGTCAGTGAAGAACACATGCTCCGAAAAGAAGTCTTCAGCCTTGAACTTTTGTTTGCTTGAGAACGGATCCTTCGGCTTCGGCAGAGGAATGTCAGTGAGTTGTATCACTACCTCAGGAATCGCGAGCTCAGTTCTTCAGCCGAGGAATTTCTCGTTCCTCTTCTTGTGCGACTTCGATGATCAGCAAGAAGAGGTTCTTCAAAGACTAGCGGCTGGAATATCTTCATGAACAGATGGAGTGGGATGAGTTTCTTCAGAGCCCAGTTGTACAGTTGTTGCCGGGGACTGAGGAATCTGTTGGATAGGTGTGAATAATGGAGTATTGGGATGCTGACTTTCCCAAAAGTCATCATTCATCACTGGTGTGGTGCATTCGATATCCACATCTTCATCTTCACTTCTCAACACCAGCCTCTTCACCGTGAACCGAGGCATAGGTGAGGAAATGATCAAGCGTTGAAGGGATTGTATCCATTTCAATTTCTTCATCAATCTGCTCCGACGAAGCAAAGCAGAATGATTTTCTTCATCGATCCGCTTGGGATCTTATAGTCTTCTCAAAAGGAACAATTTCCTTTGATGACATGGAGGAAATTGGAACAACATCAATTGATGTTCAAGTGAGCTGGTCATTGGCTTCATTTTCTTCACACCAAGAATTTGACGCAGCTGATGCCTTCCTTTTCTTCACTCGCAGCTCGCTCTGCAGCCTTGGTCTTCTTCACCTCATAGGCGTAAGGAAGAATTGGAGTTGGTGTAGGCGCGGGAGGAGCCGAGGAATCGTTGATTTTCTTCAGCGCAATCGATGCAATTGCCTGATCTCTTCATTTCTTCAGCGCACCACTAATGGATGCCCCGCAATTTCTTCAATGGTGGAATGGAGTCATCAGCCTGGAACATACATTTTTTCAGCAGTTGAAAGTCATCAGCGTGCTTGGCATGTTCTTCAAAGAGCTGAGCAGAGTCTCAGAGTTCGAGGGTTTTCTTGTTGCGATGGGGCTGCAACAGTTGCCATTTTCTTTGTCAGATTGACGAATCTCACTTTGGCTCCTTGCCAATCAGCATAGTCGGCATCGAAGTCCTTGCTGAGGGCTTGAATTTCAGACTGAGCCTTGAGAAGTTCCTCAGGTGTCATTCTGACAACATTTTTCTTCAGGAGCTTCTCCTTTCTGTATTGAGCTTTCTTGATCTCTCTCGCCTTCTCAAATTTCCATTTCTCTTGAGTGATGAAATGGGTCAGCATGTGACTTTGACCAGGAGTCAGATGAAAATCAGGCATTGGGGTGTTTGGATCCTTGTGCCAGAGGTCAATGTAGTCGAGGATTTTTCTCGGATCCAAAAGCAGTGGCACAGATGTGCCTTTGGCTCTAGCGGCCTTTACTTGTCTGTCTCTGATGATTTCTGCAAGTTCATCATCAGAAGCTTCATCGTCAGAGGGCACATGGAATGCTACCTGTTTCTTCCTTGGACTTGGCCGAGGACCGCATCCACTGTTGCTTTGGTCTTCAACAAAGTGGGGCCCGATGAGGACATTAGTGCAGCCGAGGAACTTGCCGAGACACTAGAAGCAATTGAAAACACATAGTCCTTTGACATGTAGCCGATGCACAGAGCCGAGGACTTTGATGGAGCTGCCGAGGACTTTGGTGGAGCAATGGCGGTCCGAGGAATTTGCCGTGAGGGCGAGCCGAGGAACTTGGCCGTGAGGGTGTTGTTGGTGAAGCACTTGGCTTACGAAAGCGTGCTTCTTTGGCATTGATTTCCTCGGTCGACCGAGGTCTCAAAGCAGCAGCAAGCAGCCGCGTAATCCTCATTGAATTTCTTCACTGCCTCTTTGGCTTGTCTTGCCAATTTGGCTTGGCGCTTAGCCCATTCTTCAGGAAAGTCCTCACCACTTTTGATGCTAGTGGGATCAACTACTTGGCCAGGTGCCAATGGAGCTCTTGGGCATGGAGGATTGAGGGCAAATTTCTTCATGTACTTTGGAGTAACATATCGCTATTCCCTCCATTCCCTTGCCCATCTCCGTTCAATCCTCTGAATGCGCACCTTGCGCTGATTTTTGTTCTCTTTGCCAAACTTGGCTTCATCAGGTGTGCAATAGTCCTTATATACGCCAGGATCTCGAAATACCATGACCTCAGGCTTCTTTCCTCCTTTCTGCGGTCTCTTTCCTTCACCATATTCTTCGATGAGGAATTTGAACAATTGAACACTCAAGAAGTATGCAATTTTTCTTCGAGGAACGCTGCAAATGAGTTAAGTTGATGAGAACCTAGTGATTCAGCGAATGACATGAGTACCGTGAACAGAGTGTAGGTGCGAGAAATTTGGAGAGGTCATATGCGTTCTCAGAAGGTTTTTCGAAAAGACAAGTTTTGAGGAATTTGACCAGATGAGCCTTGAGGAATTTCACTAAGCGTTCTTTGTCTAAGGTTCCAGAGTTGTACAGATCGAAGATCCACACAATTGAGGAATCTTGAAGAAAATGATTGCTTAGAGAAGTGGATTAAGAACATACTATAAGTGAGGTGTTTATATGTGTGAAGATTTGAAGAATAAAACACCTTTGAAGATTTTCAGGAAAGTTTGAGAATCAAAGTGAGTAATAAAAGTAACTTTTAATTACCCAAGTGAAGAACACGATTTAACTGAGATGAACAGACGTGAAGTTCGTCAGTTAGATCTCCCACGCCTAACTTGGCGAGGGAAACAGCTACGGCGGCGGAGTGAAGATTTCCATAACGGGCGAAAGTACGCATTTACGACGAGGTCAAGGCAGTGAAGCTCTTCCTCATCGGGCGATTTATGGAGTAGCGGCGACGCTAGGGTTTGAGGAGCTCAAGCGAGAGACAGCGGTCGAGCGGAGTAAATGAAGTGAGGAAGGGGAGAGGGGTATTTATAGCCACGGTGAAAAACTGTTCGCCCGAAGATTTTGGGACGAACATGCCCCTGCCCTTTCTCCTTCACGCGACATGTGTCACCCATGTACTGTGTAGATGAGATCGTGTAAGATCATGGGTGAATATAGTAATGCATCGTGGGATGCGGAACGGTTTGAGCGGTAAAACCGAAAATCTGGATAAGATTTGTTTTAAAGTTTCGTTCGCAATTTCTTCAGCTGGCAAGGACACAGTGAAGATTTTGAACGAGTTTCAATTAGAACGCACATGAAGAATTTGTGAATAACTTGGGTTGAGTATAGCATAGAGGGGGGAGGGTCCGATCACATTCACTTAGCAGAAAACGCAACTTGAAGAAATAGACATAAGTGAATGCTGTAGAGGACATAAACTCATATATATATATATATATATAGGACAAATGTTTCCTACAAGCAGTGGTAGTTACCACCACTTGCGTTTTGTATGTTGTATGTAGTATCTGTCGAAACCGAGAGTATGTATGTGTAGTATGTAGTATATAACAATGTTTAGGTAGTATATATACTAATTTTTAGGTAGTATGTATCATATTTTGAGTATGCTCTTTTTACGCATAAATATGTACGTATTTCACAAATATAACCAAAACTATGGACTCATATGCAATTTTTCATGTAACTTGTTTTGAAATATCTTAGATATAGTGTACTAACATATTTAAAATAATAAAATAGTATATATAATACCGCATGGTAGTATATGAGATATGTGGGGTAACTACCACCGGGTGGTAGGATGGATTTTCCTATATATATATATATATATATATATATATATATAGCCAATGAAGAAAAAGCACGGAACAAAGTGAAGATTTTGCAAAGTTGAAGAATTTGAAAAACTCAAGAATTTCAAAATGAGGAAAAACTCAAATTGAAGATTTTCAACTTTTGTGGTGGCGTGACCCACCAGATAAGAATGATGATTTCGATACACGCGCATAATTGTCGAGGGTTCTCGAGAATCAAATTCTTCATTAATTTCTTCACACTTAGAGTGTAATTCTTCATTGATTGAAGAAAAACATTTCTTCATGTGTTGCACATCTAAGTCATCAATTTTGCATAAGTGTTAGGATGTGTGTCCTTTTCAAAGAACATTCGAAGACTCTAAGATATTTAGCTCACACCGCAACTTGCTAAATCTCTTCTCATCCAAGGGCTTAGTGAAGATATCAGCTAGCTGTTTTTCAGTCTTCACGTGCTCGATGGAGATATCGCCCTTCAACACATGATCATGAAGAAAATGATGACGAATCTGAATGTGCTTTGTATTCGAGTGCTGAACTGGGTTGTGAGTAATCATGATGGCACTCTCATTGTCGCAGAGGAGAGGCACATTCTTCACGTTGACGCCATAGTCCTTGAGGGTTTGCTTCATCCAAAGCAGTTGAGCACAGCAAGAGCCAGCAGCAGCAATGTATTCAGCTTCAGCAGAGAGACGGTGATACGCAGTTCTGCTTTCTTCGAGGACCAATGCACCAAAGATCGTCCGAGGAAATGACAAGTGCCGATGTTGACTTGCGGTCCACACGATCACCAAATAGTCGAGTCGAAATATCCAATGAGATCAAAAGCGAGCCCTTGGGGTACCATAATCCTAGTGTTGGTGTGTGAGCTAGATATCAAGAATATGCTTCACAGCCTTATGGTGTGATTCCTTCTGCAGCTTGAAATTGGGCACACATGCAAACACTAAGCATTATATCCGCCTAGATGCACATAAGTACAATAAAGAACCAATCATGGAGCGGTATACCTTGTGATCAAGTCAATACCATTTTCATCAAGACATAGATGGCCATTTGTGGGCATAGGAATTTTGACGCCTTTGCAATCTTGCATGCCAATTTCCTCAAGACATCTTTGAGGTATTTCTCCGAGATATGAATATGCCATTGCGCCACGATTTAATTTGAAGACCTAAGAAGAATTTCAACTCTCCCATCATAGACATTTGATATTCTTCACTCATCATATAGGCAAATTCATCACTATAACGTTGGTCAAGACAGCCAAAGATAATATCATCAACATATATTTGGCACACAAACAGTTCACCATCATAAGATTTAGTAAAGAGAGTAGGGTCGAGTGAACTGGTGTGAAGCCATTCTTCACGAAGAATTCCTTCAATGTATCATACCACGCCCGAGGGGCTTGCTTGAGGCCATAGAGAGCCTTATTGAGTCTCAAGACTTTGTCGATTCTTTGGATCTTCAAAACACGGGGTCGAGCAACATATACTTCTTCCTCAAGCTTACCATTGAGGAATGCACTTTTCACATCCATTTGATATAAGATGATATCATGATGGTTAGTGTAAGCAAGTAATATGCGAATAGCGTCAAGTCTAGCAACAGGTGCAAAAGTTTCATCGAAATCAATTCCTTCAACCTATGTGTAGCCTTGAGCTACCAGTCATGCCTTATTCCTCACCACAAGGCCATTTTCATCTTTCTTGTTGCGGTAGATCCACTTTGTGCCAATGATATTATGCTTGCGAGGATCTGGACGATTGACCAATTCCCAGACATTGTTTAGCTCGAACTGATGTAATTCTTCTTGCATAGCCTTGAATCCACTCCGGCTCCGTAAATGCTTCATCTACCTTAGTGGGCTCTGTGATAGAGACAAAAGCATAGTGCCCAAAAAGTTAGATAAATGTGAAGCTTTTGAGCGTGTGAGAGGACCTGGTGCGCTAATGTCATCAATGATCTTCTCCACTTGCACTTCTTTTGCAACGCAAGGATGAGTTGGTTGTCGCCGAGGAATTTGATCAAGATTTTCTTCAAAGACCATTTTCCTCATCATGTTCTTCAGTGCATCAGCTCGACGCTCTTCATGAACTGGAATGAATTCTTCAAAGAGGTTCTTCAAGAGGAATGACATCCTCGCTTGCCTTGAACTTGATAGAATCCTCGGTGCTGGTTCATCTAACACGTAGGTAGGTGCTCTCTTTGCGAGCCATTAGTTTCATCGAACCGCACATCTACAGTGTCAACATGTTGGGGAACGTAGTAATTTCAAAAAAATTCCTACGCACACGCAAGATCAAGTGGATGTATAGCAACGAGAGGGGAGAGTATTGTCTACATACCCTTGTAGACCTGAAGCGGAAGCGATCACAACGTAGAGGAAGTAGTCGTACGTTCTCCTCGCGATCCGACCGATCCCGCGCCCGTTACTCGGCGCCCCAGTTCTTGACACACGTACAGCTCGATGACGTCCCTCAGACTCGATCCAGCCGAGTGTCGAGGAGAGTTCCACAAGACGACGGCGTGGTGACGATCTTGATGTTTCACAGGCAGGGCTTCGCTTAAGCTTCGCGACAGTATAACCGAGGTGGAATATGGTGGAGGGGGCACCGACACGGCTAAGGAACGATCCGTAGATCAAACTTGTGTCTCCTAGGGTGCCCCCTGCCCCAGATATAAAGGATCAAGGGGAGGGGCCGGCCGCCAAGGGAGGCGCTGCCAGGAGTCCTACTCCCTCCGGGAGTAGGATTCCCCTCCAATCCTAGTTGGAATAGGATTCCTGAGGGGAAAGAGAGAGAGGGGGCGCCCCTTCCTAGTCCTAGTAGGACTAGGGAAGGGGGAGGCGCCACCCACCTAGGGCTGGCCCTTTCTCCTTTCCACCAAGGCCCACTATGGCCCATTTACCTCCCGGGGTTCCAGAACCTCCGGGACTCCAGAATTCCGTTTTCACCCGGAACCATTCGAACTCCAAACATAAGCTTCCAATATATCAATCTTTATGTCTCGACCATTTCGAGACTCCTCGTCATGTCCGTGATCACATCCGGACTCAACTTCTTCGGTACATCAAAATACATAAACTCATAATAACCGCCATCGAAACCTTAAGCGTGCGGACCCTACGGTTCGAGAACAATGTAGACATGACCGAGACACGCCTCCGTCAATAACCAACAGCGGACCTGGATGCCCATATTGGTTCCTACATATTCTACTGAAGATCTTTATCGGTCAGACCGCATAACAACATACGTTGTTCCTTTGTCATCGGTATGTTACTTGCCCGAGATTCGATCGTCGGTATCCAATACCTAGTTCAATCTCGCTACGCAAGTCTCTTTACTCGTTCCGTAATACATCATCTCACAACTAACTCATTAGTTGTAGTGCTTGCAAGGCTTCATGATGTGTATTACCGAGAGGGCCCAGAGATACCTCTCCGACAATCGGAGTGACAAAACCTAATCTCAAATACGCCAACCCAACATCTGCCTTTGGAGACACCTGTAGTACTCCTTTATAATCACCCGATTCGCTGTGACGTTTGGTAGCACCCAAAGTGTTCCTCCGTAAACGGAGTTGCATAATCTCATAGTTACGTGAACATGTATATGTCATGGATAAAAGCAGAGCAACATACTAAACGATCGTGTGCTAAGCTAATGGAATGGGTCATGTCAATCGATCATTCTACTAATGATGTGACCTCGTTAATCAAATAACAACTCTTTGTTCATGGTTAGGAAACGTAACCATCTTTGATTAACAAGCTAGTCTAGTAGAGGCATACTAGTGACATGTTGTTTGTTTATGCATTCACACATGTATCATGTTTCCGGTTAATACAATTCTAGCATGAATGATAAACATTTATCATGAAATAAGGAAATAAATAATAACTTTATTATTGCCTCTAGGGCATATTTCCTTCAGTCTCCCACTTACACTAGAGTCAATAATCTAGATTACATAGTAATGATTCTCACACCCATGGAGTCTTGGTGCTGATCATGTTTTGCTCGTGGAAGAGGCTTAGTCAACGGATCTGCAACATTCAGATCCGTATGTATCTTGCAAATCTCTATGTCTCCCACCTGGACTAAGTCCCCGATGGAATTGAAGCGTCTCTTGATGTGCTTGGTCCTCTTGTGAAATCTGGATTCCTTTGCTAAGGCAATTGCTCCAAGATTGTCACGAAGATTTTCATTGGACCCGATCGCTAGGTATGACACCTAGATCGGATATGAACTCCTTCATCCGCACTCCTTCATTAGCTGCTTCGAAGCTGCTATGTACTCCGCTTCACATGTAGATCCCGCCACGACGCTTTGTTTAGAACTGCACCAACCGACAGCTCCTCCGCTTAGTGTAAATACGATCCGTCTGCGATTTAGAATCGTCTCGATCGTTGTCAAAGCTTGCATCAACGTAACTGCCATTTATGAGCTCTTTGTCACCTCCATATACTGAAAACATATCCTTAGTCCTTTTCGGTATTTCAGATGTTCTTGACCGCTGTCCAAAGGATCCACTCTGGATTACTTTGGTACCTCCTGCTAGGCTTATAGCAAGGCACACATCAGTCCGTACACAGCATTGCATACATGATAGAGCCTATGGCTGAAGCATAGGAACATCTTTCATTTTCTCTCTATCTTCTGCAGTGGTCGGGCATTGAGTCTTACTCAACTTCACACCTTGTAACACGTGCAAGAACCCTTTCTTTGCTTGATCCATTTTGAACTTCTTCAAAATTTTGTCAAGGTATGTGCTTTGTGAAAGTCCAATCAAGCGCCTTGATCTATCTCTATAGATCTTAATGCCCAATATGTAAGCAGCTTCACCGAGGTCTTTCATTGAAAAACTCTTATTCAAGTATCCCTTTATGCTATCCAGAATTCTATATCATTTCCGATTAGCAATATGTCATCTACATATAATATCGTAAATGCTACAGAGCTCCCACTCACTTTCTTGTAAATACAAGCTTCTCCAAAAGTCTGTATAAACCCAAATGCTTTGATCACACTATCAAAGCGCTTATTCCAACTCCGAGATGCTTGCACCAGTCCATAGATGGATCGCTGGAGCTTGCACACTTTGTTAGCTCCTTTGGATCGATAAAACCTTCGGTTGCATCATATACAACTCTTCTTCCGTAAATCCATTCAGAATGCGTCTTTACATCCATTTGCCAAATTTCATAATCATAAAATGCGGTAATTGCTAACATGATTCGGACGGACTTAAGCATCGCTACGGTGAGAAGGTCTCATCGTAGTCAATCCCTTGAACTTGCGAAAACCTTTGCATAAGTCGAGCTTTATAGACAATAATATTACCGTCGTCGTCGGTCTTCTTCTTGAAGATCCACTTGTTTTCTATTGCTTGCCTACCCTCGGGCAAGTCAACCAAAGTCCATACTTTGTTTTCATACATGGATCCCATCTCGATTTCATGGCTTCAAGCCATTTTATGAATCTGGGCTCACCATCGCTTCTTCATAGTTCGTGGGTTCATCATGATCTAGTAGCATGATTTCCGAACAGGATTACCGTACCACTCAGTGCGGATCTTACTCGGTTGATCTACGAGGTTACAGTAGTAACTTGATCTCAAGTTTCATGATCAACATCATCAACTTCCTCACTACTTGGTGTAGATGTCTCGAAACCGGTTTCTGCGATTTAACTACTTTCAAGTAAGGGAGAAGGTACTATTACCTCATCAAGTTCCACTTTCCTCCCACTCACTTCTTTCGAGAGAAACTCCTTCTCTAGAAAGGATCCATTCTTAGCAACGAATGTCTTGCCTTCGGATCTGTGATAGAAGGTGTACCCAACTGTCTCCTTTGGGTATCCTATGAAGACACATTCGATTTGGGTTCGAGCTTATCAGTTGAAGCTTTTTCACATAAGCATCGCATCCCCAAACTTTAAGAAACGACAACTTTGGTTTCTTGCCAAACCACAGTTCATAAGGTGTCGTCTCAACGGATTTCGACGGTGTTCTATTCAGGTGAATGCAGCCGCCTCTAGAGCATAACCCCAAAACGATAGCGGTAAATCAGAAGAGACATCATAGATCGCACCATATCTAGTAAAGTACGACACGACGCTCGACACACCATTACGCTGTGGTGTTCCGGTGGCGTGAGTTGCAAAACTATTCCGCATTGTTTCAAATGTAGACCAAACTCGAACTCAAATATTCACCTCCACGATCGATCGTAGAAATTTAATTTTCTTATTACGATGATTTTCAACTTCACTCAAATTCTTTGAACTTTTCAAATGTTTCAGACTTATGTTTCATTAAGTAGATATACCCATATCCGCTTAAGTCATCTGTGAAGGTGAGAAAATAACGATATCCGCCACGAGCCTCAACATTCATCGGACCACATACATCTCAGATGTATGATTTCCAACAAATCTGTTGCTCTCTCCATAGTACCGAGAACGGGTTCGGTCATCTTGCCCATAAGGCACGGTTCGCAAGTGCCAAGTGATTCATAATCAAGTGACTCCAAAAGTCCATCAAGATGGAGTTTCTTCATGCGCTTTACACCGATATGACCTAAACGGCGAAGGCCACAAATAAGTTGCACTATCATTATCAACTCTGCATCTTTTGGTTTCAACATTATGAATATGTGTATCACTACTATCGAGATTCATCAAAATAGACCACTCCTCAAGGGTGCATGACCATAAAAGATATTACTCATATAAATAGAACAACCATTATTCTCTCGATTTAAATGAATAACCGCCTCGCATCAAACAAGATCCAGATATAATGTTCATGCTCAACGCAGCACCAAATAACAATTATTTAGGTCTAAAACTAATCCCAAGGTAGATGTAGAGGTAGCGTGCCGACCGCGATCACATCGACTTTGGAACCATTTCCCACGCCAGATCGTCACCTCGCCCTTTGCCGTTGTTCGCTTAATCCGTAGTCCCTATTTCGAGTTGCAAATATTAGCAATGTAACCGAGATCAAATACCTAGGTACTCTGCGAGCTCTAGTAAGGTACACATCAATAACATGTATATCACATATACCTTTGTTCACCTTGCCATCCTTCTTATCCGCCAAATACTTGGGGCAGTTCCGCTTCCAAAGGACTATCGCTTGCCAAGAGAAACACTCGATTTCAGGCTTAGGTCCGACTTGGGTTTCTTCTCCTAAGCAACAACTTGTTTGCTGTTCTTCTTGAAGTTCCTTCTTCTTCCCTTTGCCTTTCTTCTTGAAACTAGTGGTTTTATTGACCATCAACACTTGATGCTCCTTCTGATTTCTACCTCCGCAGCCTTTAGCATTGCGAAGAGCTCGAGCATAGTCTTTACTAACCCTTGCATATTATAGTTCATCACGAAGCCTTTGTAGCTTGGTGGCGTGATTGAAGAATTACATCAATGACACAATCATCCGGAAGATTAACTCCCAATTGTGTCAAGTGATTGTAGTACCCGGACATTCTCGAGTATGTGCTCACTAATGTAACTATTCTCCTCCATCTTGCAGCTATAGAACTTATTGGAGACTTCATATCCTCAATCCGCATTCTGTTGGAATATCAACTTCAACTCCTGGAACATCTCATATGCTCCATGACGCTCAAAACGTCGTTGAAGTCCCGGTTCTAAGCCGTAAAGCATGGCACATCGAACTATAGAGTAGTCATCAGCTTTGCTCGCCAGCGTTCTTAACATCGTCGGTTGCATCAAGAAGAGGCTGGCACCTAGCGGTGCATCCAGACGTAACTCTTCAGGCAGCAATGAGGATAATCTCACGTTACGGACCCAATCCGTGTAATTGCTACCATCATCTTTCAACTTTGCTTTCTCAAGGAACGCATTAAAATTCAACGGAACAACAAAGACGAGCCATCTATCTACAATCAAACATAAACAAGCAAGATACTATCAGTACTAAGTTCATGATAAATTTAAGTTCAATTAATCATATTACTTAAGAACTCCCACTTAGAAAAACATCTCTAGTCTTCTAAGTGATCACGTGATCCAAATCAACTAAACCATAACCGATCATCACGTGAAATGGAGTAGTTTTCAATGGTGAACATCTTATGTTGATCATATCTACTATATGATTCACGCCGACCTTTCGGTCTCCGTGTTCCGAGGCCATATCTGCATATGCTAGGCTCGTCAAGTATAACCCGAGTATTCTGCGTGTGCAAAACTGGCTTGCACCCGTTGTAGATGGACGAGAGCTTATCACACCCGATCATCACGTGGTGTCCGGGCACGATTTAACTTTGGCAACGGTGCATACTCGGGAGAACACTTCTTGATAATTTAGTGAGAGATCATCTTATAATGCTACCGTCAATCAAAGCAAGATAAGATGCATAAAAGGATAAACATCACATGCAAATCAATATAAGTGATATGATATGGTCATCATCATCTTGTGCTTCATGATCTCCATCTTGCAGCACCACCATGATCACCATCGCCACCGCGCGACACCTTGATCTCCATCGTAGCATCGTTGTCGCCTCGCCAATCTTATGCTTCTACGACTATCTCTACCGCTTAGTGATAAAGTAAAGCATTACGAGGCGATTGCATTGCATACAATAAAGCGACAACCATATGGCTCCTGCCATTGCCGATAACTTCGTTACAAAACATGATCATCTCATACAATAAAATATAGCATCACGCCTTGACCATATCACATCACAACATGCCCTGCAAAAACAAGTTAGACGTCCTCTACTTTGTTGTTGCAAATTTTACGTGGCTGCTACGGGCTTAAGCAAGAACCAGTCTCACCCACGCATCAAAACCACAACGATATTTCGTCAAATAGACTCCGCTTTAACCTTCTCAAGGACCGGCATAGCCACACTCGGTTCAACTAAAGTGAGAGAGACAGCACCCACCAACACCTTTAAGCAACGAGTGCTCGCAGCGGTGAAACCAGTCTCGCGTAAGCGTCGCTGTAATGTCGGTCAGGCCGCTTCATCTCACAATACCGCTGAACCAAAGTATGACATGCTGGTAGGTAGTATGACTTGTATCGCCCACAACTCACTTGTGTTCTACTCGTGCAAAACATCAAACCATAAAAACCTAGGCTCGGATGCCACTATTGGGGAACGAGTAATTTCAAAAATTTCCTACGCACACGCAAGATCATGGTGATGTATAGCAACGAGAGGGAGAGTATTGTCTACATACCCTTGTAGACCTGAAGCGGAAGCGATCACAATGTAGAGGAAGTAGTCGACGCTCTCCTCGCGATCCGACCGATCCCGCGCCACATTCGGCGCCCCGAAGTTCTTGACACATGTACAGCTCGATGACGCCCCTCGACTCCGATCCAGCCGAGTGTCGAGGGAGAGTTCCACAAGACGACGGCGTGGTGACGATCTTGATGTTTCACCGCGCAGGCTTCGCCTAAGCTTCGTGACGGTATAACCGAGGTGGAATATGGTGGAGGGGGCACCGCTGCGGCTAAGGAACGATCCGTAGATCAAACTTGTGTCTCCTAGGGTGCCCCCTGCCCCGTATATAAAGGAGCAGGGGAGGGGCCGGCCGGCCAAGGAGGCGCTGGCCAGGAGTCCTACTCCTTTGGGAGTAGGATTCCCCCAATCCTAGTTGGAATAGGATTCCTGAGGGGAAAGAGAGAGGGGGGGCCCCTTTCCTAGTCCTAGTAGGACTAGGGAAGGGGGGGCGCGCCCACCTAGGGCTGGCCCTTTCTCCTTTCCACCAAGGCCCACTATGGCCCATTTACCTCCGGGGTTCCAGAACCTCCGGGACTCCGAGAAATTCCGTTTTCACCCGAACCATTCCAACTCCAAACATAAGCTTCCAATATATCAATCTTTATGTCTCGACCATTTCGAGACTCCTCGTCATGTCCGTGATCACATCCGGACTCAACTTCTTCGGTACATCAAAATACATAAACTCATAATAACCGCCATCGAAACCTTAAGCGCAGCGGACCCTACGGTTCGAGAACAATGTAGACATGACCGAGACACGTCTCCGTCAATAACCAACAGCGGACCTGGATGCCCATATTGGTTCCTACATATTCTACGAAGATCTTTATCGGTCGACCGCATAACAACATACGTTGTTCCCTTTGTCATCGGTATGTTACTTGCCCGAGATTCGATCGTCGGTATCCAATACCTAGTTCAATCTCGCACGGCAAGTCTCTTTACTCGTTCCGTAATACATCATCTCACAACTAACTCATTAGTTGTAGTGCTTGCAAGGCTTCAATGATGTGTATTACCGAGAGGGCCCAGAGATACCTCTCCGACAATCGGAGTGACAAAACCTAATCTCAAATACGCCAACCCAACATCTGCCTTTGGAGACACCTGTAGTACTCCTTTATAATCACCCGATTCGCTGTGACGCTTGGTAGCACCAAAGTGTTCCTCCGTAAACGGAGTTGCATAATCTCATAGTTACGTGAACATGTATATGTCATGGATAAAAGCAGTAGCAACATACTAAACGATCGTGTGCTAAGCTAATGGAATGGGTCATGTCAATCAGATCATTCTACTAATGATGTGACCTCGTTAATCAAATAACAACTCTTTGTTCATGGTTAGGAAACGTAACCATCTTTGATTAACTAGCTAGTCTAGTAGAGGCATACTAGTGACATGTTGTTTGTTTATGCATTCACACATGTATCATGTTTCCGGTTAATACAATTCTAGCATGAATGATAAACATTTATCATGAAATAAGGAAATAAATAATAACTTTATTATTGCCTCTAGGGCATATTTCCTTCACAACAATCTTGTGAAGAACAATGTTGAAGACTCTGTAGGTGTGCGAGTCCTTTCCGTAACCAAGCATAAAACCCTCATGTGCTTTCGGTGCAAATTTAGAGTTATGGTGAGGATCTCTAATCCAACATTTAGCATCGAAAACTTTGAAATAACTCACATTGGGTTTCTTGTCAGTGAGGAGTTCATAGGCCGTCTTCTTGAAGAATTTGTGAAGATATACTCTATTGATGATGTGGCACGCAGTATCAATTGCATCAATCCAGAAACGCCGAGGCGTTTTGTATTCATCAAGCATAGTGCGAGCCATCTCAACAAGAGTTCTGTTCTTGCGCTTCACGACGCCATTTTGCTGAGGAGTATAGGGAGCAGATAACTCATGAGTAATACCAAGTTCATCAAGATAGGCATCAAGACCGGAATTCTTGAACTCAGTTCCATTGTAACTTCTGATGTGCTTGATCTTCACACCAAAGTTGGTTGAAGCCCTCGAGGAAAATCGTTTGAAGACTTCCTGCACTTTCATGTTTGTAAGTAACAATGTGTACCCATGTATATCGAGAATAATCATCAACAATGACAAAACCATATAGAGATGCATCATTAGTGACTACTGAGTAATGATTAGGTCCGAAGAGGTCCATGTGAAGCAATTCGAATGGACGGGTAGTGGTCATGATAGTCTTTGCTGGATGCTTGGCCTTGGTCATTTTTCCAGCTTCACAGGCTCCGCATAAGTGATCCTTGAAGAATTTGACATTCTCAATGCCAATGACATGCTTCTTCTTCGCAAGCGTGTGCAAATTCCTCATGCCTGCGTGACTAAGTCGCCGATGCCATAGCCAGCCTTCGAAGCTTTTGCAAGTAGACACACGGCTGGTTGTGGTCCCAGAGAAAATCAACAATATACATATCTCCTCTCCTAAAGCCTTCAAGACTTTGGAATTGTCACTTCCATAATCACAACACAGCGATACTTTCCAAAGACAACAACCATATCAAGATCACAAAGCATTGAGACTGACATGAGGTTGTATCCTAAGGACTCAACAAGCATGACTTTGTCCATGTGTTTATCCTTAGAGATTGCAACCATACCAAGACCCAATACCTGACTTTTGCCTTTGTCAGCAAAGATGATATGCTTCAGAGGTGACGATGATAAGGGAGCATCCATCAATAGATTCTTGTCACCAGTCATGTGATTCGTACATCCACTATCAAGGACCCATTCAGTAGTTTTGGGTTGATCATCCTGCAGATGAATTAGTGTAGCTTACAATCTCATATGCTTCATCAGAGAAGAATATGATATCAAGTTCATCAGATGAATTTCATCAAGCAGCAAGCAGATATAGCAGTATGAGGACGTGTGAAATGAAGGTTCATTTCATCATGATTCGCCAAGTCCTTTCGAGCATTTTCGCCAGTCCCCAAGAAATTCTTCAGACGTTAAAGCACGCCCGGAGACCTGACCCTGCAGAAGAGATTAGTTCTTTTCTTCACCACCCACATCTCAAGGGGTGGCAAAGAGTTCATCACTCATGAAAGCACCATATGAGAAAGGTGGCAAAGATGCCAAACCATTTCGTTTCACATAAGAGGGGTTAGGGTAAGCATATGAATAAGCAGAGAAATTCTTCGAGGACTTATGAACATAATGGTTTGAAGAATAAAGCACATATTCATAGCCCTTAGCTCTACCCTGCGAGACAGAGTTGTTAGCACGATGATAATCATATGAGGACTTTGATCCTTTTGAGGAATTTGATCCATGTGAGGAATTTGGTCCGTATGAGGACTTGGATCCATATGAAGAATTTGGTCCATATGAAGAATATGATCTGGGGTTCCTGTTCTTCACTGGTGGTGTCATGAGGACATTCACCTGAAGACTTTCAACATAACTTTTGGGAACCCAGATTTTCTTCATAGGGGAACCGTTCTGCAGCTTAGTGCCAACATATCTAGCAAATACTTCACCATTCGATTTTTGAACAGTTTATAGTTGAGTCAAATGACTCATCGTAAGAATGAGGAGATTCACATGTAAAGCCAGATAAGTTAGATGGATCAATGGAGGTCCCTTTGCAGCAACCCATGAGGTTTTGGGGTACTTGCTCGGGCTTCCAATATGTTCCATCAAGATTGAGTTTCCTCTCAAAGGCAATACCCTCTTTCCTAGGGTTTCTGTTGAAGATCTGCTTTTTAAGCACATCACAAAGAGTCTGATGCCCTTTGAGGCTTTTGTACATGCTTGTCATGTACAATTCCTTCAGCCCTGCATTGTCAGTGATACTAGCAATGTCCTCAGATGAGGAATTAGCGATAGCAGAGGCAGGTGAAGAATTTGTAACAGTTGAAGCATTTGAACATTCAGGTGAAGAATTAGCAGATTCACGTTCAATGCACTTTAAGCATGGAGGAACAAATTCTTCCTGAGAAGCGCTGATTTGTTGAGCTAGTAATGAATCGCGCTCCTTCTGAAGATCTTCATAACACACTCTTAGCTTTTCAAGATCTTCCTTTCTTTGAAGAGATTCAAAAGAAAGCTTCTCATGATCATGCTTTTCTTGAAGAAATTCATAAGAAAGTTTCTCATGATCAGATAAGAGAGTGTTATGATGACTTTGAAGGTTATCAAGCCTAGACTGAAGTCTCTGAAGATTTTCAGTCAGAGCTTTAGTGCGATCCATTTCTTCACCCAACATATCATCACTTTTATCTAGCATGTTTTGAACCTTTTCAAAAGCCCGTTGTTGTTTTACAACAATCTTAGCAAGGTTAGAGTAGCTGGGCTTGAGATCCTCATCAGATTCATTTTCACTCGATTCAGAGGAGTTGTATTTGAGTACCTTTGCACCTTTCGCCATGAAGCAATAGGTGGGAGCGTAGTCATCATTATCTTCATCAGGCTTGTCGGTGGAGTCAGTTTCTTCAGTGTTGAAGATGGACTTGCTAACAAAAGCAGTAGCGAAGGCCAGACTTGCCACACCAGATTCAGATTCTTCAGACGCCTCCTCTTCCTCATTTTCCTCAGATTCAGCTTCAGAGTCCATTTCCTTGCCAATGAATGCTCGAGCCTTCTTGGAGCTGCTCTTCATGTGAGATGAAGACTTCGAGGATTTTGATGATGTTCGCACACGAACACGTCACCGTGTACCTCCAACACCGAGGGTGATGCACCGCAGCTCACGTCAAAGGAGACCCATCTGGAAGCGCGGTACGCAGGCAATCCGGCAGGTGCTTTTCAGGACCCGAAACCTCACACGCCCGGGAGGGACCTCACAGAGCCAAGAGCGGCTATGGGCTGCCCTAGGTCGACCTGATCGCCCCTAGGGCCTCGAGGTTCGCCGCCCTGCAACAAGAAGAATAGACGAAGAACGAGGAAGAAGAAGAACTAGGGTTAAGAAGAAAAGATAAAAGATAAAAAGTGGTAGATGATTTGATCGATTGTGTGTTGTTCAATCGGCCGTCACCCCTTAGGTATATAAGAGGCGGCTGGACTCCCCGTGCAAGGAAAAGGCTTGGATTCACGTCCAAAACCCTAGTCAAATTCGGATTGGTTTTGTCCGAACTTTCCAAAACTGTTCGGTTTAAACTGGCCGCACCTTGCGGGTCTTTTTTGTGGTGGTAAACGATCTCGAATGGAAACGAGCCCAAAAGCAATCTTGACCGTTTCGACGAGACGAACAACTTTTATGTTGAACGTTTTTTGATCAGAGGTCATCTTGGGGGTCAAATCGGTCGCGCAAAACAGGCTACCCTCGCGCTACCCATGAGACAGGGTGTCTGGTGGGGCGCGCCAGTTTTTGCCTCCTGACATGGCTGTATTCCGATGGCTCTAACTTTTGCATACGAACTCGGATTGGAGCGATTTTTATATCAAAATCGATCGATTCGACGAGACGAAGACAATCCGTGTAGATAATGTTTCTATTTGAGGTCGTCTTGGGGACTTAATCAGCCAAACTGTACTCTGAATATAAGATCTTAGTACTTTGAGCATAGTTTCGGCCTTCGAGATGAAATCGGACTGCGATGACCCAAACTTCAAAGATTTTCATATCGACAATATGGAACTCTTTCATGAAGATCACTTCTCCATTTGAGGATATATTAAATAAGTTATTGACCGTGCCAAAATCTGGTGTCAACATATGTTCTCGCTTTTCGCAAAGTTTGTGTGCAAAAATAACTTCCGATAGCTTGTTCTAAGGACGATGTCAACACTCCATCGGCCATTTTGTATGTTCTTAGGACGACAAGTATATATCGGCCATTGCTTGTTTGAACCTCTTGATGCAAACTTGGGTGAAAACTTCTCAGCTTCTATAACAATCCGGTGATAAGGTTCCATAGATCAAAACCATCCTCCGAACCACATTGTTCACCCTTTCGCTAGGATTTTGCAGATAATCAAGAATGAACTTCCTTCAATCCTTACTTCTCCTGCATAAAAGTTTCATTAGTGGCCGAAGCGGTGGGCTTCGATTCAGCCTTACCTATGTTGACAAGACCTAGCATCGGCTATTGATAGAAATGCAATACACCATGGTTAACATAGTAGCTTGACGCTTGTCAATGCTAACTCTTTCAATTGTCATGCCTAGATATATGAACAATTTCAAAGCAACCCAAGGTAAATCTTGCATCTAGACATACCAAAAGATAAACCATAAGTGATCCGTCAAAACATTGATAACCCTTGGATATTTGTTGCACTACTAATAACGAATCACCGAAAGCCTCAATATGTATAGCACCTATAGCAACCAAAAGCTCCAAACCGAATAAATTTCATATTCAGCTTGATTATTGTGTAAAAATATTTTAAGAGGCATGAGGCTTCACATAACAGCACCATATGGAGATATATAAACAACACCAACACCATGGCCATTGTTATGAATTCAACTATCAAAACATAATCTCCATAGTACTTGTCCCGCTCTCCATTCGAACTAAGGACGATGTAAGAATATTACACCGGCCATGATCGGATAGTTTCTTAGGACGATAGTTAATTATCAGCCATTATCATGAGGTCCATGTAGAATTCATCCATTAAAGCATGTATAGCCGAAATAAACAAATAAAATAGCAATAAAATATTTCGGCCCTTTGTCTTAGCAACAAAAATGTAACTAACCAAATGTATAGTGATTTGGTAATACTCTGTCATGATATGGAAAATTATGTAGCATCCATGGATCAAAATAAGTCCATGGAGGGTAACTGATCATACCTGTGGAAGAATTCCATGGCGAAGGCATCAATGGCATTGTTGAAGAAAATGGATGATGTGCTAACCGAAGATTTTGATGTTGTGATGCGCACCTTCGGCTTAATTGTTTGTGGCTTTCATTATTTTCCTCCTTCACTTTTATTGTACTTGTTGCAATGTAGCATGCACATCATTTTTGTCTTGATTGATCTTCTTGGGAACCCATGCCATGTTCCTCTTTCTCAGCTCTTGTGCACTAAGATTTTGTAATTCCTTCTTTTGTTATCGATAAGTCGAGTGGGCATCTCGGCTGTGATTCTGTTTTGACCAATGGCAATTCTTTCTTGGCCTTGTGCACTCTCAACTTCTTTTCTTCAAATTTGGCACTTTGACTCTTAATAATTGGTTGCTTCATCTCATTGCCTTTAGTAGCCAATGTCAACACTTTCATTGGCTCTTTTTCATTTGAGATCAAATCTGAAGTAGCACTCTTACGACCATCTCTTTTAACGCGGTAAACTTGTTTGACCACCTCTTTCTTCTTCCTTGAGCTCTGGACCGATTCCTTATGATTGAAACGGTCTTTAACATGTGATTGTTCAGATGTTGATCTTCTTGGAGCTGCATAATATTGGTGAGATGGTATAAAATAAGATGGAGAATGCGCCATTGTATCATACCTGTCCCATGATGAATATGTATCTATATGAGCATAGGGAGGCATCCACGACATTGGCATTGGCGGCCCAAAATAAGGATATGAATATGTTGCATTAAAATTCGCACTTTGCCAATACTGATCCTCATATTTGCGCCTTGGGGGTGATCTTGGTTTCATTGCATGATTTGGCCGATAAGCATTCTTCTCTTCACTCTTCTTTTGATATTTATCCAATAGTTCAGCGAAGGTGATTTTTGATCTCTTACACTTGCGCTTATTTCGGCCTTTGTTTTCTTTTGGTTTGCTTCCATCGATCATTGGATTTGCTTGCTGCCCCCCGGTCCTTGGCGTCTCCATTGTAGCTTCGATGGAATTTTTGCCCTCAAGGTTATGTTCATTATGCTCTTCAACAAATTCTTTACTTGAAAGCTCAATCCCATCACCTGCTGTTTTTACCTTCACTTTAAATGGATCGGCTTGAATCAGCCGATGCAAAAACTTTCTGCCATCGGGACCAATTGGAATAGACTGGTCATCTCTTGGTGTCTCAACAAATTTCAATCGTCCTTTATCAATGGCCGATTTAACTATTTGACGAAACATATTGCAATCCTCAAAATTATGTTTGAACGAATGATGCAACCTTTTGTTTTCTAGCCGATCTTGTTGTGAGAACGGCTTTGGAGTTAAGCAAACGAATGGTTCAGATTTGGCATCTTCCCATTCGGCTATGAATTCTCTTTCGCATTCTTTTTCCGATGTCCTTAAATAAGAAACTATACTAGCATCGGTTTTCCCAAAAGATTTTAACCTTGGCTTTGAATTTCTGAAATCAAAGTAGTTAGAACATACACGTCTCAATTGAGACCATGCGTAAGCCAAGTATGAAGCAAACAAAGCTACCCAATTAGATATGAACTTTAAATAAAGCAATGGGAAAAGCTTTGGTTGCAGTAATAAGTCACTATCGGTCTCTTTGAATGGTACACTATATTGACCGATATGCTTAGTAACAATTTTATTGCTAACAAGTATATTGCCCTTCTTCATTGGTCTTTGAAAATTGCTTATTATAATTTTTCTAATAGATGCATCAACAATAAAGTTGTGACCAAATCTGAAAATAGGTAAATTACTTGCTAGACATACCTCTTCAAATATGTTGGGAGAGCATGATGATTGCATATGATGAATAATATTGTGCTTTGCTTCTGGATGACTTCCCAACACCATGTCACAATTTTCTTCTTGATTTCGTGCATCATAAATTTGAAGATCTTTGTCAACCGAACTTTGTTCGGCTACTTGTTCTTGTCCTGGAAACTCATCAATTTCTATGGCACGAAACTCATAGGGCAGGAAGTAGGTTCCCTTAACTTCAGAAAAATCAAGTATGGTCGTTTTGCCATGCTTTCCATGCCCTTTCTCAATACCGCTTGCCTCTTTGGATTTGATGGATTTAGAATATATACTACTTGATTCATCTTTTTCAACCAAAGCACTTTCATGTTCCGAATCATCCTTCTTTTCATTGATAGTACCAATTGGCAATGCTTCTTTTATCTGAGCCAATTCTTTTTCTATTTGTTTCTGACGGTGAGCGGCAAAATTAGCTTTAAGCTTTTTCTCAATTTCAGCCCACTCCGGATATGATTGCCCCCCAATGCTTTTAGATTCTTTCGGCAATGACACACGGGTGTTGCCGAAATTTTGCAATTGTGTAGGGGGTGTATAATATGATGTAGTACTAGGTGAAGGCATATGCAGTGTTGTAAGACCATACTTTTGCTCGCCAATTTTATCAATTGGCAAAGATTCATCTTCTTGCAAAACTCTAGCTTTTATTGTGCATAATCAGGAAATAGCCCCTTTTCATGTTGTTCAAGGCAAAGAGCACTAATTCTCTTGTTTTGGGCTAAACTCTTCAATGCAGCCACCACTACCTCATCTTCTACAATGTTGGGCACAACCGATCCTGTAAAATTTACATTCATTCGGCTATAACCAGGAAGGTGTGAAGCCGAATTATGAGCATCTACAGTTGTGTATGGTGCCGAAGAATTACTAACATGAGGTGTGGCATATGACGGTTGAGAGTAACTGGCCAAATAGCCATTAGTAGCATGGGCAATTCTCTCATTCATCGGCATGGTTGGATTACTATATTGCACATTAGCTGCCGATGAATAAAAGGGTGAAACACTTTCTTGTATGGCATTGGAAATTCTAATTTGGGGTGTTTCAAATTGATTAATCGAACTCATCATGTTGCTCATCGGCATATGAATTTGTGGGGTTGCCGATGCATGGGAGTTGGGATACATATGTTGCATGTTGCTAAATTTATAAGAATTTGAAACATGAAGATTATTTTGCATCGGCCCTTGCACATAATTAGATGCATGATTGATAAAACTAGGGCTAGCCGATACATTATGCTCAATAGGTGATCCAGCAACAACATATGGATTATTTGCATCTACAAAGGGGAATTGGGTATTCATATTACCTTTGTAGATTGCAGCAACTTGATGACGATCTCTTCGTAGCAAGAACGAGCTGGAGACCGTTCAAAGCTTCGTCCCCAGCGGAGTCGCCAAAAAGTGTGTTCGCACACGAACACGTCACCGAGTACCTCCAACGCCGAGGGTGATGCACCGCAGCTCACGTCAAAGGAGACCCATCTGGAAGCGCGGTACGCAGGCAATCCGGCAGGTGCTTTTCAGGACCCGAAACCTCACACGCCCGGGAGGGACCCCGTCAGGGCGCGCGGCGGCTATGGGCTGCCCTAGGTCGACCTGATCGCCCCTAGGGCCTCGAGGTTCGCCGCCCTGCAACAAGAAGAACAGACGAAGAACGAGGAAGAAGAAGAACTAGGGTTAAGAAGAAAAGATAAAAGATAAAAAGTGGTAGATGATTTGATCGATTGTGTGTTGTTCAATCGGCCGTCACCCCTTAGGTATATAAGAGGCGGCTGGACTCCCCGTGCAAGGAAAAGGCTTGGATTCACGTCCAAAACCCTAGTCAAATTTGGATTGGTTTTGTCCGAACTTTCCAAAACTGTTCGGTTTAAACTGGCTGCACCTTGCGGGTCTTTTTTGTGGTGGTAAACAATCTCGAATGGAAACGAGCCCAAAAGCAATCTTGACCGTTTCGACGAAACGAACAACTTTTATGTTGAACGTATTTTGATCAGAGGTCATCTTGAGGGTCAAATCGGTCGCGCAAAACAGGCTACCCTCGCGCTACCCATCAGACAGGGTGTCTGGTGGGGCGCGCCAGTTTTTGCCTCCTGACATGGCTGTATTCCGATGGCTCTAACTTTTGCATACGAACTCGGATTGGAGCGATTTTTATATCAAAATCGATCGATTCGACGAGACGAAGACAATCTGTGTAGATAATGTTTCTATTTGAGGTCGTCTTTGGGACTTAATCAGCCAAACTGTACTCTGAGTATAAGATCTTAGTACTTTGAGCATAGTTTCGGCCTTCGAGATGAAATCGGACTGCGATGACCCAAACTTCAAAGATATTCATATCGACAATACGGAACTCTTTCATGAAGATCACTTCTCCATTTGAGGATATATTAAATAAGTTATTGACCGTGCCAAAATCTGGTGTCAACATATGCCCCCCTGTTTTTCGGCAAAGTTTGTGTGCCGAAAAATAACTTCCGCATAGCTTGTTCTAAGGACGATGTCAACACTCCATCGGCCATTTTGTATGTTCTTAGGACGACAATTATATATCGGCCATTGCTTGTTTGAACCTCTTGATGCAAACTTGGGTGAAAACTTCTCAGCTTCTATAACAATCCGGTGATAAGGTTCCATAGATCAAAACCATCCTCCGAACCACATTGTTCACCCTTTCGCTAGGATTTTGCAGATAATCAAGAATGAACTTCCTTCAATCCTTACTTCTCCTGCATAAAAGTTTCATTAGTGGTCAAGCGGTGGGCTTCGATTCAGCCTTACCTATGTTGACAAGACCTAGCATCGGCTATTGATAGAAATGCAATACACCATGGTTAACATAGTAGCCGGACGCTTGCTGTGCCAACTCTTTCGAATTGTCATGCCTAGATATATGAACAATTTCAAAGCAACCCAAGGTAAATCTTGCATCTAGACATACCAAAAGATAAACCATAAGTGATCCGTCAAAACATTGATAACCCTTGGATATTTGTTGCACTACTAATAACGAATCACCGAAAGCCTCAATATGTATAGCACCTATAGCAACCAAAAGCTCCAAACCGAATAAATTTCATATTCAGCTTTGATTATTGTGTAAAAATATTTTAAGAGGCATGAGGCTTCACATAACAGCACCATATGGAGATATATAAACAATACCAACACCATGGCCATTGTTATGAATTCAACTATCAAAACATAATCTCCATAGTACTTGTCCCGCTCTCCATTCAAACTAAGGACGATGTAAGAATATTACACCGGCCATGATCGGATAGTTTCTTAGGATGATAGTTAATTATCGGCCATTATCATGAGGTCCGTGTAGAATTCATCCATTAAAGCATGTATAGCCGAAATAAACAAATAAAATAGCAATAAAATATTTCGGCCCTTTGTCTTAGCAACAAAAATGTAACTAACCAAATGTATAGTGATTTGGTAATACTCTGTCATGATATGGAAAATTATGTTGCATCCATGGATCAAAATAAGTCCATGGAGGGTAACTGATCATACCTATGGAAGAATTCCATGGCGAAGGCATCAATGGCATTGTTGAAGAAAATGGATGATGTGCTAACCGAAGATTTTGATGTTGTGATGCGCACCTTCGGCTTAATTGTTTGTGGCTTTCATTATTTTCCTTCTTCACTTTTATTGTACTTGTTGCAACAGAAGCATGCACATCATTTTTGTCTTGATTGATCTTCTTGGGAACCCATGCCATGTTCCACTTTCTCAGCTCTTATGCACTAAGATTTTGTAATTCCTTCTTTTGCCAATACGATAAGCCGAGTGGGCATCTCGGCTGTGATTCTGTTTTGACCAATGGCAATTCTTTCTTGGCCTTGTGCACTCTCAACTTCTTTTCTTCAGATTTGGCACTTTGACTCTTAATAATTGGTTGCTTCATCTCATTGCCTTTAGTAGCCAATGTCAACACTTTCATTGGCTCTTTTTCATTTGAGATCAAATCTGAAGTAGCACTCTTACGACCATCTCTTTTAACGCTGTAAACTTGTTTGACCACCTCTTTCTTCTTCCTTGAGCTCGGACCGATTCCTTATGATTGAAACGGTCTTTAACATGTGATTGTTCGATGTTGATCTTCTTGGAGCTGCATAATATTGGTGAGATGGTATAAAATAAGATGGAGAATGCGCCATTGTATCATACCTGTCCCATGATGAATATGTATCTATATGAGCATAGGGAGGCATCCACGACATTGGCATTGGCGGCCCAAAATAAGGATATGAATATGTTGCATTAAAATTCGTGACTTTGCCAATATCGATCCTCATATTTGCGCCTTTGGGGTGATCTTGGTTTCATTGCATGATTTGGCCGATAAGCATTCTTCTCTTCACTCTTCTTTTGATATTTATCCAATAGTTCAGCGAAGGTGATTTTTGATCTCTTACACTTGCGCTTATTTCGCCTTTGTTTTCTTTTGGTTTGCTTCCATCGATCATTGGATTTGCTTGTCGCCCCGGTCCTTGGCGCTCCATTGTAGCTTCGATGGAATTTTTGCCCTCAAGGTTATGTTCATTATGCTCTTCAACAAATTCTTTACTTGAAAGCTCAATCCCATCACCTGCTGTTTTTACCTTCACTTTAAATGGATCGGCTTGAATCAGCCGATGCAAAAACTTTCGCCATCGACCAATTGGAATAGACTGGTCATCTCTTGGTGTCTCAACAAATTTCAATCGTCCTTTATCAATGGCCGATTTAACTATTTGACGAAACATATTGCAATCCTCAAAATTATGTTTGAACGAATGATGCAACCTTTTGTTTTCTAGCCGATCTTGTTGTGAGAACGGCTTTGAGTTATAAACGAATGGTTCAGATTTGGCATCTTCCCATTCGCTATGAATTCTCTTTCGCATTCTTTTTCCGATGTCCTTAAATAAGAAACTATACTAGCATCGGTTTTCCCAAAAGATTTTAACCTTGGCTTTGAATTTCTGAAATCAAAGTAGTTAGAACATACACGCCTCAATTGAGACCATGCGTAGTTAAGTATGAAGCAAACAAAGCTACCCAATTAGATATGAACTTTAAATAAAGCAATGGGAAAAGCTTTGGTTGCAGTAATAAGTCACTATCGGTCTCTTTGAATGGTACACTATATTGACCGATATGCTTAGTAACAATTTTATTGCTAATAAGTATATTGCCCTTCTTCATTGGTCTTTGAAAATTACTTATTATAATTTTTCTAATAGATGCATCAACAATAAAGTTGTGACCAAATCTGAAAATAGGTAAATTACTTGCTAGACATACCTCTTCAAATATGTTGGGAGAGCATGATGATTGCATATGATGAATAATATTGTGCTTTGCTTCTGGATGACTTCCCAACACCATGTCACAATTTTCTTCTTGATTTCGTGCATCATAAATTTGAAGATTTTGTCAACCGAACTTTGTTCGCTACTTGTTCTTGTCCCGAAACTCATCAATTTCTATGGCACGAAACTCATAGGGCAGGAAGTAGGTTCCCTTAACTTCAGAAAAATCAAGTATGGTCGTTTTGCCATGCTTTCCATGCCCTTTCTCAATACCGCTTGCCTCTTTGGATTTGATGGATTTAGAATATATACTACTTGATTCATCTTTTTCAACCAAAGCACTTTCATGTTCAATCATCCTTCTTTTCATTGATAGTACCAATTGGCAATGCTTCTTTTATCTGAGCCAATTCTTTTTCTATTTGTTTCGACGGTGAGCGCAAAATTAGCTTTAAGCTTTTTCTCAATTTCAGCCCACTCGATATGATTGCCCCCAATGCTTTTAGATTCTTTCGCAATGACACACGGGTGTTGCGAAATTTTGCAATTGTGTAGGGGTGTATAATATGATGTAGTACTAGGTGAAGGCATATGCAGTGTTGTAAGACCATACTTTTGCTCGCCAATTTTATCAATTGGCAAAGATTCATCTTCTTGCAAAACTCTAGCTTTTATTGCGGCATAATCAGGAAATAGCCCCTTTTCATGTTGTTCAAGGCAAAGAGCACTAATTCTCTTGTTTTGGGCTAAACTCTTCAATGCAGCCACCACTACCTCATCTTCTACAATGTTGGGCACAACCGATCCTGTAAAATTTACATTCATTCGGCTATAACCAGGAAGGTGTGAAGCCGAATTATGAGCATCTACAGTTGTGTATGGTGCCGAAGAATTACTAACATGAGGTGTGGCATATGACGGTTGAGAGTAACTGGCCAAATAGCCATTAGTAGCATGGGCAATTCTCTCATTCATCGGCATGGTTGGATTACTATATTGCACATTAGCTGCCGATGAATAAAAGGGTGAAACACTTTCTTGTATGGCATTGGAAATTCTAATTTGGGGTGTTTCAAATTGATTAATCGAACTCATCATGTTGCTCATCGGCATATGAATTTGTGGGGTTGCCGATGCATGGGAGTTGGGATACATATGTTGCATGTTGCTAAATTTATAAGAATTTGAAACATGAAGATTATTTTGCATCGGCCCTTGCACATAATTAGATGCATGATTGATAAAACTAGGGCTAGCCGATACATTATGCTCAATAGGTGATCCAGCAACAACATATGGATTATTTGCATCTACAAAGGGGAATTGGGTATTCATATTACCTTTGTAGATTGCAGCAACTTGATGACGATCTCTTCAGTAGCAAGAACGAGCTGGAGACCGCTCAAAGCTTCGCCCCAGCGGAGTCGCTAAAAGTGTGTTCGCACACGAACACGTCACCGAGTACCTCCAACGCCGAGGGTGATGCACCGCAGCTCACGTCGAAGGAGACCCATCTGGAAGCGCGGTACGCAGCAATCCGCAGTGCTTTTCAGACCCGAAACCTCACACGCCGGGAGGGACCCCGTCAGGGCGCGAGGCGGCTATGGGCTGCCCTAGGTCGACCTGATCGCCCCTAGGGCCTCGAGGTTCGCCGCCCTGCAACAAGAAGAACAGACGAAGAACGAGGAAGAAGAAGAACTAGGGTTAAGAAGAAAATATAAAAGATAAAAAGTGGTAGATGATTTGATCGATTGTGTGTTGTTCAATCGGCCGTCACCCCTTAGGTATATAAGAGGCGGCTGGACTCCCCGTGCAAGGAAAAGGCTTGGATTCACGTCCAAAACCCTAGTCAAATTCGGATTGGTTTTGTCCGAACTTTCCAAAACTGTTCGGTTTAAACTGGCTGCACCTTGCGGGTCTTTTTTGTGGTGGTAAACAATCTCGAATGGAAACGAGCCCAAAAGCAATCTTGACCGTTTCGATGAAACGAACAACTTTTATGTTGAACGTATTTTGATCAGAGGTCATCTTGAGGGTCAAATCGGTCGCGCAAAACAGGCTACCCTCGCGCTACCCATCAGACAGGGTGTCTGGTGGGGCGCGCCAGTTTTTGCCTCCTGACATGGCTGTATTCCGATGGCTCTAACTTTTGCATACGAACTCGGATTGGAGCGATTTTTATATCAAAATCGATCGATTCGACGAGACGAAGACAATCTGTGTAGATAATGTTTCTATTTGAGGTCGTCTTTGGGACTTAATCAGCCAAACTGTACTCTGAATATAAGATCTTAGTACTTTGAGCATAGTTTCGGCCTTCGAGATGAAATCGGACTGCGATGACCCAAACTTGAAAGATGTTCATATCGACAATACGGAACTCTTTCATGAAGATCACTTCTACATTTGAGGATATATTAAATAAGTTATTGACCGTGCCAAAATCTGGTGTCAACAGATGACGAAGATTTTAACGATTTCTTCTTCTTCTTTGCATCATCAGAACTGTAATCCTTGTATTTCTTCTTCTTCATTTCCTTTTCCCATTGAGGACAATCTTGAATATAGTGACCAGGTTTCTTGCATTTGTGGCACAGCCTTCTCTTATAGTCACTTGATGTGGAATCCCTGCTTCTTGAGGATTTTCCAAAGCGACCACATCTTGAGAACTTCTGGAATTTCTTCACGAGCAGTGCTAGCTCCTGGCTCAATTCTTCAGGATCACCAAGGCTACTACCAGAATCCTCATATTCAGAGTCAGACACAGCCTTGGCCTTCAGGGCACATGGTTTGCCGTAGCTTGAACCATAGATCTCTCTCTTTTCAGCAAGTTGGAACTCGTGAGTATTTAGCCTTTCGAGGATATCGGCAAGATCAAGAGACTTGTAGTCAGCCCGTTCTTGTATCATCAGTCCCAGAGTATCAAATGAAGAATCAAGCGATCTCAACAGTTTCTTCACCACTTCATGGTCTGTGATGTCAGTGGCACCGAGGGCTTGAAGCTCATTTGAGATGTCAGTGAGGCGATCAAAGGTTTGTTGGACATTTTCATTGCCGAGTCTTTTGAAGCGGTTGAAGAGATTCCGAAGAACATCAACTCGAGAGTCACGCTGAGTTGAGACTCCTTCATTTACTTTGGACAGCCTATCCCAGATAAGCTTAGCAGTTTCCAAAGCACTCACTCTTCCATACCGCCCTTTACTCGATGGCCACATATGATATTCTTCGCTTGAGAATCGAGTTGCTTGAATCTCTTCACATCGGTAGCGCTCAAAGGAGGGTGAGACAGAGGGAACACCATTTTCCACAACATACCGTAGATCGTTATCATTGCCTCAAGATGCATTCGCATCTTGTTCTTCCATAGAGGGGTAGTCCGTCCCATCAAAGGTAGTACACCCAGCCGAGACCTTGATCATACTGCGGTCGACATAACTAAAACTCCAAAGCGTTAAACTAAAATCACACGTAACAAGGAGTACCTTGCTCGATACCAGCTTGAAAGTGCGCTATGTCGACTAGAGGGGGGTGAATAGGCGATTTTATGAATTCTTCATCGAGGAATTTGTTGGTGAGGAAATTCCTTAACGAAGAACTACTTGCAATGAATAAGTACTCGAAGTAAGCATAACAGAATGCAAGCATGGTCATCATGATGAAATGAAGACAGCACAGAGTACAGAAAGCGTAATCACAGGATAACACAAGATGAAGACAAACAGACTGAAGAAATTGAACTGAGGAATTTGACAAAGTCTTCAGTCAAAGTCTTCAAACACAGATATAAACAAACACTCAACACAATATGAGGAAATGAAAGGGTTGAGGGAATAGAACGAGTTAAGTTGGTGAAGACAATGATTTGGTAAACCAGTTCCAACTGCTGTCTCAATTGTACGTCTGGTTGGAGCGGCTGAGTATTTAAACTCGAGGACACGCAGTCCCGGATACCCAACATCGAAAGCACACAGCCCAGACACCCAGTCTGATCAGATTCTCCTTGAACTAAGGCCACGCAGACTCGTCCCAATCACTCGTGGTAAGTCTTCAGTGACTTCCAAACCTTCACAGACTTGGTCACTCGGCGATCCACAATTTCTCTTGGATGCTCTAGACCTTGACGCCTAACCGTCTGGAAGAAGCACAGTCTTCAAAGGTAATAAGCATCGGATCCACGCAGATCAATTTCTTCATGATGCTCAATCACTTTGGGTTTGTGGGGTTTGGTTTTGGATTTTCCTCACTTGATGATTTTCGCCAAAGTCCTCGGAGGATGGGTTGCTCTCAAATGACAAGTGTCAAGTTCTCTCGAGCAGCCAACCAGCTAGTGGTTGTAGGGGTGACTATTTATATCCTAGGGAGCAGCCCGACATGATAAGACATAAATGCCCTTCAATGATATGACCGTTAGGTGGATAAGATATTTTGGGACAACCGCGCAAGAACACAAAGAACGGTCGGAAATTTGACTCTCAAATTCCTCGTGGCTATCATGTTCTCATCGTAGGCAATTCAAGACCGGCGAATTCCTAACTCCTCGCCGCACTAAAGTCCTTAGTGACCGTAAGAACTGCGTCTCTGCTATTGAAGAAATTGATCGAATCTGTATGAGATTTCCAATGGCTTCACTCAAGGGATTGGTAGGTGTAGGATTTTGAGTTGAGCATCACATGGAAATTTTTCCTTAGTATTTCCTCGACCCCCTTTAACAGTACGGTGTTTCCTATGACTCAAGAAAGAGAAAATGAAACTACGAGAACAAAAGTATTCACGCTTCATGTTCCTCAAGTGAATACCAAATCTTCAAGGTCACACCAATTTCTTCACTTTCAAAGTCTTCAGAATATCAAGGTCTTCAGTCGAAGAACTTCATTCAGGGGTCGACTTTTTCTGTAAATATCAAACTCCTCATAGACTTATAGACCTGTGTACACTCACAAATGCATTAGTCCCTTAACCTATAAGTCTTCAATACACCAAAATCACTAAGGGGCACTAGATGCACTTACAATCTCCCTCTTTTTGGTGATTGATGACAACATAGGTTAAGTTTTCAACAGGGATAAACATATGAAGTGTAAATACTGATATTGAGGAATTTGATTGCAAGATATAGAAGAACCCCCCTGAAGATGTGCATAGTGAGGAATTTGCTTTTGAGGCAATGCACATTTGAAGAGTTGAATCATGGAGATCCCCCCCTATATCTTGTAATTCATACACGCATTTGATATATAGCATGAAGAATTTGAAATGCATGATGAAATATGGTGCCTGATGAGATTCAAATGCGTGCAATAATATTAACGAGGAATAAGCATGCGAATAGCACATCAAAAGTATCGAGCACAAAGGCATCAAAAGTATCGAGCACCGCCAAAAGTATCGAGCACCATCGGGTTTAAGATTACAACTCGATCCAATAAAAGTTTCGAAGAACGAGAGTTGGAACTTAAAAACGCCTTAGTATAGACCCGCTTGAAGACTAACTCAGATTTCTCCCTTTGTTATCAAATGACCAAAAGGATTGAAATCGAGAACTAACGCCTCAAGAATTTCAAGTCGATGGAGGAGCGCCATTGTTGTCGGGTTGTTTGTTGTAGCAGGGCTCGCCGCAGTTGTCGCCCAAATCTTCATACTCATCGGTGTCACGCGATGAATAATAAGAGCTGGCCACCGATCGTGAACTTTGACCCTCTTGAATTTCTTCTGAGGAGGTGCGCATCACCAAGTTCTTCCTTGAGACCCATAGTCTTCAGTTCTTCAAAGACTATAGACATGAGTGAGGACAGCCCAAAGCGGTTGAGGGTTTCATGAAGGTGATAATGGTTTTTCTTCACCGCATTATGTGTTGAGGTCATATTGTGAAGAACGGCAGCAAACCGACGCTTACCCATTTGTGATTGCGATCAACCTTCCGATGAAGACCGAGGAGTAACTCACGGTCACCATCACCACGGTGCTTTGGGTTTGAGGATTTTGCTTGGCTGAGGTATTTGCGGCAAGTGTCATGTGTGCGAGTCGCCATTGGTAGAGTAAGATGCAGCCAAAGCGAAATTGACCATCCAATGGACGAATGCCTTCATCGATCACAAGCAGCTGCCTTGCCTTTATCATCACCGATGAAGCTGTCCGCTTGAGGACTTCAATGGGAGGCAAGTAGCTACCATGGTTCAGAGTGTCACTTTGTAATTCAAAGAAGATCTTGCCCTTATGAATCTCATAATCCAAGGCGATAGGGCTTCAAATCGAAAGGTGATATAGCAACATTGGCCGAGTCCTCATGAAGAAATCATAGAAGTTGACGGAACACCATGAATGATGTTGAAAAGCATGTTCTTCATGATGCCAACGACATCTTCATCATTTGAGTCGTGGCCTTTGATAGGACTCATTGTCTTCGCTGAAATGCGATAGACAGTCCGAGGCACATAGAGCAATTCCTTAACGAGGAATTTGGTTCGTGGGGCCTGCCCAGCTTCAAAGGCTTCATGAGCACTTGCATATAGTGATTTGTCGATTCAGGTCATGTAGATGCAATGTGCACCGCCATGGGGAGGATCAAGAGGAAGGACACGGCAATTCAGTTGCGGTGCCTTGTAGTGAGTGTTTTCGGTCATCCAATCCAACACCCATGAATTGACATCTTCAGCGTCCAAAGGATATGCGAGTAGCGAGAATCAAGAATGAGTTCTTCATTCCAATCGCAAATGTCGATGAAGAAATTCAGAATCCCGCATCATGAAGAACACCGAGGACCGGCTCAAGCATGGCGTAGATTCCATATCCACGTGAGGAATATGTTCATGATCGAAGATTTTGTCTTTGTCAAACAGCACTGAGGAATAGAAGTTGGCTTGACTAGCAGTCCAGAAATGCCTCTTCCTTATGCGAGCCGAGTCATAGGGGTTGTAGTCAGTGAAGAACACATGCTCCGAAAAGAAGTCTTCAGCCTTGAACTTTTGTTTGCTTGAGAACGGATCCTTCGGCTTCGGCAGAGGAATGTCAGTGAGTTGTATCACTACCTCAGGAATCGCGAGCTCAGGTTCTTCAGGCTGAGGAATTTCTGGTTCCTCTTCTTGTGCGACCTGATGATCAGCAGAACAGGTTCTTCAGCACTAGCGGCTGGAATATCTTCATGAACAGATGGAGTGGGATGAGTTTCTTCAGAGCCCAGCCAGGCCAGCTTGTTGCCGGGGACTGAGGAATCTGTTGGATAGGTGTGAATAATGGAGTATTGGGATGCTGACTTTCCCAAAAGTCATCATTCATCACTGTGTGGTGCATTTGATATCCACATCTTCATCTTCACTTCTCAACACCAGCCTCTTCACCGTGAACCGAGGCATAGGTGAGGAAATGATCGCGCCAAGGGATTGTATCCATTTCAATTTTTCATCAATCTGCCCGAGGAAGCAAAGAATGATTTTCTTCATCGATCCGCTTGGGATCTTATAGTCTTCTCAAAAGGAACAATTTCCTTTGATGACATGGAGGAAATTGGAACAACATCAATTGGATGTTCAAGTGAGCTGGTCATTGGCTTCATTTTCTTCACAGTACCAAGAATTGACGCAATTGATGCCTTCCTTTTCTTCATCGCAGCTCGCTCTGCAGCCTTGGTCTTCTTCACCTCATAGGCGAAGGAAGAATTGGAGTTGGTGTAGGCGCGGGAGGAGCCGAGGAATCTGGTTGATTTTCTACAGCGCAATCGATGCAATTGCCTCGATCTCTTCGCTTTCTTCAGCGCACCACTAGTGGATGCCCCGGCAATTTCTTCAATGGCCGGAATGGAGTCATCAGCCTCGAACTTACATTTTCTTCAAAGAGTTGAAAGTCATCAGCCGTCTTGGCATGTTCTTCAAAGGCTGAGCAGAGTCTCAGAGTCTGAGGGTTTTATTGTTGTGATGGGGCTGCAACAGCTTGTCATTTTCTTCGCCGATTGACGAATCTCACTTTGTCTCCTTGCCAATCAAAGATAGTCGGCATCAAGTCCTTGCCGAGGGCTTGAATTTCAGACTGAGCCTTGAGAAGTTCCTCGTGTCATTCTGACAACATTTTTCTTCAGGAGCTTCTCCTTCCTGTATTGAGCTTTCTTGATCTCTCTTGCCTTCTCAAATTTCCATTTCTCTTGAGTGATGAAATGGGTCAGCATGTGACTTTGACCAGGAGTCAGATGAAAATCAGGCATTGGGGTGTTTGGATCCTTGTGCCAGAGGTCAATGTAGTCGAGGATTTTTCTCGGATCCAAAAGCAGTGGCACAGATGTGCCTTTGGCTCTAGTGGCCTTTACTTGTCTGTCTCTGATGATTTCTGCAAGTTCATCATCAGAAGCTTCATCATCAGAGGGCACATGGAATGCTACCTGTTTCTTCCTTGGACTTGGCCGAGGACCGCATCCAGCTGTTGCTTTGGTCTTCAACAGTGTGGGGCCTGATGAGGACATTGGTGCAGCTGAGGAACTTGCTGAGACACCAGAAGCAATTGAAAAACCCGTAGTCCTTTGACATGTAGCCAGATGCACAGGAGCTGAGGACTTTGATGGAGCTGCCGAGGACTTTGGTGGAGCAAGAGATCCGAGGAATTTGCCGTGAGGGCGAGCCGAGAACTTGGCCGTGAGGGTGTTGTTGGTGAAGCACTTGGCTTACGAGCGAGCTTCTTTGGCATTGATTTCCTCGTCTCGACCGAGGTCTCAAAGCAGCAGCAGCCGCGTAATCCTCATTGAATTTCTTCACCGCCTCTTTGGCTTGTCTTGCCAATTTGGCTTGGCGCTTAGCCCATTCTTCAGGAAAGTCCTCACCACTTTTGATGCTAGTGGGATCAACTACTTGGCCAGGTGCCAATGGAGCTCTTGGGCATGGAGGATTGAGGGCGAATTTCTTCATGTACTTTGGAGTAACATATCGCTATTCCCTCCATTCCCTTGCCCATCTCCGTTCAATCCTCTGAATGCGCACCTTGCGCTGATTTTTGTTCTCTTTGCCAAACTTGGCTTCATCAGGTGTGCAATAGTCCTTATATACGCCAGGGATCTCGAAACAGTCATGACCTCAGGCTTCTTTCCTCCTTTCTGCGGTCTCTTTCCTTCAGCCATATTCTTCAGATGAGGAATTTGAACAATTGAACACTCTGAAGAAGTATGCAATTTTTCTTCGAGGAACGCTGCAAATGAGTTAAGTTGATGAGAACCTAGTGATTCAAAGAATGACATGAGTACCGTGAACAGAGTGTAGGTGCGAGAAATTTGGAGAGGTCATATGCTTCTCGTAAGGTTTTTCGAAAAGACAAGTTTTGAGGAATTTGACCAGATGAGCCTTGAGGAATTTCACTAAGCGTTCTTTGTCTAAGGTTCCAGAGTTGTACAGATCGAAGATCCACACAATTGAGGAATCTTGAAGAAAATGATTGCTTAGAGAAATGGATCAAGAACATACTATAAGTGAGGTGTTTATATGTGTGAAGATTTGAAGAATAAAACACCTTTGAAGATTTTCAGGAAAGTTTGAGAATCAAAGTGAGTAATAAAAGTAACTTTTAATTACCCGAAGTGAAGAACACGATTTAATCGAGATGAACAGACGTGAAGTTCGTCAGTTAGATCTCCCACGCCCTAACTTGGCAGAGGGAAATAGCTACGGCGGCGGAGTGAAGATTTCAACGGGCGCGAGTACGACGACGACGACGAGGTCGAGGCAGCGAGCTCTTCCTCACCGGGCGATTTATGGAGTAGCGGCGCGCTTAGGCTTTGAGGAGCTCGAGCGAGAGACAGCGGTCGAGCGGAGTAAATGAAGTGAGGAAGGGGAGAGGGGTATTTATAGCCACGGTGAAAAATTGTTCGCCCGAAGATTTTGGGACGAACATGCCCCTGCCCTTTCTCCTTCACGCGACATGTGTCACCCACGTACTGTGTAGATGAGATCGTGTAAGATCATGGGTGAATATAGTAATGCATCGTGGGATGCGGAACAGTTTGAGCGGTAAAACCAAAAATCTGGATAAGATTTGTTTTAAAGTTTCGTTCGCAATTTCTTCAGCTGGCAAGGACACAGTGAAGATTTTGAACGAGTTTCAATTAGAACGCACATGAAGAATTTGTGAATTACTTGGGTTGAGTATAGCATAGAGGGGGAAGGGTCCGATCACATTCACTTAGCAGAAAACGCAACTTGAAGAAATAGCCATAAGTGAATGTCAGAGAGGACATAAACTCATATATATATATATATATATATATATATATATATATATATATATATATATAGCCAATGAAGAAAAACGACGGAACAAAGAAGATTTTGCAAAGTTGAAGAATTTGAAAACTCAAGAATTTCAAAAATGAGGAAAACTCAAATTGAAGATTTTCAACTTTTGTGGTGGCGTGACCCACCAGATAAGAATGATGATTTCATACACAGCGCATAATTGTCGAGGGTTCTCGAGAATCAAATTCTTCATTAATTTTTTCACACTTAGAGTGTTATTCTTCATTGATTGAAGAAAAACGTTTCTTCATGTGTTGCACATCTAAGTCATCAATTTTGCATAAGTGTTAGGATGTGTGTCCTTTTCAAAGAACATTCGAAGACTCTAAGATATTTAGCTCACACCGCAACCTTCTAAATCTCTTCTCATCCAAGGGCTTAGTGAAGATATCAGCTAGCTGTTCTTCAGTCTTCACGTGCTCGATGGAGATATCGCCCTTCAACACATGATCATGAAGAAAATGATGACGAATCTGAATGTGCTTTGTATTCGAGTGCTGAACTGGGTTGTGAGCAATCATGATGGCACTCTCATTGTCGCAGAGGAGAGGCACATTCTTCACGTTGACGCCATAGTCCTTGAGGTTTTGCTTCATCCAAAGCAGCTTGAGCACAGAAGATCCAAAGAAGAATGTATTCAGCTTCAGCAAGAGATGGATACACGCTTCTGCTTTCTTCGAGGACCAATGCACCAAAGATCGTCCGAGGAAATGACAAGTGCCGATGTTGACTTGCGGTCCACACGATCACCAAAGATAGTCGAGTCGAATATCCAATGAGATCAAAAGCAGAGCCCTTGGGGTACCATAATCCTAGTGTTGGTGTGTGAGCTAGATATCAAGAATATGCTTCACAGCCTTATGGTGTGATTCCTTCTGCAGCTTGAAATCGGGCACACATGCAAACACTAAGCATTATATCTCGCCTAGATGCACATAAGTACAATAAAGAACCAATCATGGAGCGGTATACCTTGTGATCAAGTCAATACCATTTTCATCAAGACATAGATGGCCATTTGTGGGCATAGGAATTTTGACGCTTTGCAATCTTGCATGCCGAATTTCCTCAAGACATCTTTGAGGTATTTCTCCGAGATATGAATATGCCATTGCGCACCGATTTAATTTGAAGACCTAAGAAGAATTTCAACTCTCCCATCATAGACATTTGATATTCTTCACTCATCATCACTACTAGGAAAAGGCTAGCAGCAGCGCTGGTTTTCAGGTTAGCAGCAGCGGGTGGTCAGCGCTACTAATAAGGCGCCATAGTTAACTCATAGTAGTAGCGCCCCCCAACCCGCTACTCATCGTTGAACGATATCGCAGCGCTTTTTAGAACGCTACTACTATTAGCTAGCTGTAGCGATTTCTCATCCAACGCTATCGCTATCTCTTTCATCATTTTCCATTTCAACTCTCCTTCAGATGCTAGAAACTAGGTACTATCTTTCATCAAATTCATAAACCATTACTAGATGCGGTAGTTTTTCGTTTCAATTACTCGTCGTGGTTTTAGTTCAAACCACGACGAGTAATTTGGAACGAAGGAGTACTAAGATAACAATTTCATGCACAGCCAACATGCATCCTCAAGCAAAGACATGCATGGTCATATCAACGGCCATCATCATATGTAGTTTTAGATGATATCGACGACGATCATCATATGTAGTTCTAGATGATATAGCCACACACACATATGTAGTTCTAGATGATATAGCCACACACACATGTAGTTCTAGATGATATCAAAGGCAATCATCATCCTCAAGCCTCGGGCGGTTGGTGTTCCCGATAGTAATTAGGATAGCCTGTCCAACACGAAGATTCTTGCCATCGAGGAATTTCTTCCACCCAACCGAGCTTAAGTGTAAAGCGACCGTCCGTGTCCACGCTGTAAGTACAGGTTGTGACGGAGCCCCTTGCAAGAAGGCGTAGTCCAATTGAGCCTTCTTCATTAGGCTCGATACCATAACTCATGATATGCTCTTTGCCAATTTCTGAATAAGAAAACATATCAATTAATAAGCATGTGATCGAACTCTACACTAAAACATATATATCATCGACTAGATTCCACACAACATATACCATATCATTGGACTGTACACTAAGTAATTCACACTATTAATTTGCATTTGTAAGTATAACATACCATATCATGTCGATCAACCATGGTATTTGTCAAGCTGGTCACGAATGGCACCCGACAAAGTCAAGACGTGGCGGAATTATGTCCCACAAAGTTGACACCTCCTCCTCACTCAGCCTTGTTCTTTGAGCTACGATGGCTTCATGAAGTGGGTCCTCATCATCTTCATCATCTTCATCATCTTCATCATCTTCATCATCTTCATCATCTTCCACCGTGTTGAGATAAATGACAGCTAGCTTGGGTCTTTCTACTCGAAGTTGAAGCTGATCAACTCACCACCAAGAAGATGCATGCGAGCGATTTAAACGGGCCCATCCATCTCCTCCAATCATGCACATATTGCGCCCTTTCTCGACCTCCATAGTGTACGGCCCCAGAGCCTCAAATGTCACAAAGGTCTCTGTCACTTGTTGAATTTCAACCTCACATTGCATGGGACGATTAGTGTAAACTAAGCAAAATGACACAATGCAGTAATGCCAACACTAAAAATAAAATAGTTATTACATTTCATCTAATTTCTTACACGCATGACTAAAACTCGACCGAAGTAGATGCCGAACAGCTTGCCGGGCAGCAAGTCTCGTCAAGATCTTGACTTGCACAGATTGACATAGTGGTGGTGGTGGCGCCATTCTTCCTAAAGCAATATGAGCAAAGGATTACTAAATCAACTAAATCAAAATGTTCTAAGTCAACTAAATCAACTAGCCTACTAAATCAACTAAATCAAAATGTTCTAAGTCAACTAAATCAACTAGCCTACTAAGTCAACTAAAGCAATATGTTCTAAGTCAACTAAATCATCTAAATCAAAATGTTCTACTAAGTCAACTAAATTATATCAACTAAATCAAAATGTTCTAAGTCAACTAAATCAACTAGCCTACTAAATCAACTAAATCAAAATGTTCTAAGTCAACTAAATCAACTAGCCTACTAAGTCAACTAAAGCAATATGTTCTAAGTCAACTAAATCAACTAAATCAAAATGTTCTAAGTCAACTAAATTAACTAAATGAATTAGCCTACTAAATCAACTAAATCAAAATGTTCTAAGTCAACTAAATAAACTAACCTACTAAGTCAACTAAATCAAAATATTCTAAGGCAACTAAATCAACTAGCCTACTAAATCAACTAAATCAAAATGTTCTACTAAGTCAACTAAATTATATCAACTAAATCAAAATGTTGCATATGAGCAGGAGGGAGAAGGAGGGCGACTCGAGGAGGGAGAAGAGAGTAGGATGGAGGAGGAAGGTGGAGCGCGGAGGGGCTGGCCGGCGCGGCCAGTTGTGGGAGAACGGAGGAGGAAGGCAGAGCGAGGAGGGGCCGCCAGCAAGCAGTGGGGGAGGAGGACGGAGGAGGAGGCCGGCACCGAGTCCAAGAAGGAGGAGGAGGTGACGCACGCGGCGCAGACGGAGGAGCGGCGACGGGCGCAAGCAGACAGCTGCGGAGGAGAGGGCGACGGCCGGCGCGCAAGCAGAGTAGAATTTGTGGCTGTGTGTGAGTGGATCCAGGAGGAGATCAGGAGGTGGATGGCTTAGCAAGAGCGCTCAAAAAAGCGCCATCGCTAAGTTATCTAGCAGCAACACTTTTCAAGATAAAGCGCCATCGATATATGTCAAGATGCAAAATACACATTGATCATCAACGATCTTTTGTGTACACCTGATTCGACAATATGAGTCCTCACCGTTTACTTAACAGGTGAAGACTCATATTGCAGCCACAAATTCTACACATAGAGTTCAATGAAGATCAAGTGCTTGTCAAAGTGTGGGAAGTAACATATTTAAGGTGGTATAAACTCTCTTCACGGAGCGAGGTGGGACTAAATTTTTGTAGGAAACTTAGCAAGAGCGCTTTGTCTGGGAAAGGCGCTGCTACTATGCTAAAATAGCAAGAGCGCCGCATCGTGCTAACACGTTGTTGCTATAACTAGCCTCGCGGCGGCTCGTAGAATTATAGCAGCAGCGCTCTTTGGGTGGACGTGCTATCGCTATATTTTTACCAAAGAGCGAGTTTTTTTGGACCGCTCATCGCTAGTTAGCAGCAATGAAGTTATTTTGAGGCGCTACCGATAAGATTCTGTGTATAGGCTTTTCCCTAGTAGTGCATATAGGCAAATTCATCACTATAACGTTGGTCAGTACAGCCAAAGATAATATCATCAACATATATTTGGCACACAAACAGTTCACCATCATAAGATTTAGTAAAGAGAGTAGGGTCGAGTGAACCGGTGTGAAGCCATTCTTCACAAAGAATTCCTTCAATGTATCATACCACGCTCGAGGGGCTTGCTTGAGGCCATAGAGAGCCTTATTGAGTCTCAAGACTTTGTCGATTCTTTGGATCTTCAAAACCTGGGGGTCGAGCAACATATACTTCTTCCTCAAGCTTACCATTGAGGAATGCACTTTTCACATCCATTTGATATAAGATGATATCATGATGGTTAGTGTAAGCAAGTAATATACGAATAGCATCAAGTCTAGCAACAGTGCAAAAGTTTCATCGAAATCAATTCCTTCAACCTGTGTAGCCTTGAGCTACCAACAGGCTTTTATTCCTCACCACAAGGCCATTTTCATCTTGCTTGTTGCGGTAGATCCACTTTGTGCCAATGATATTATGCTTGTGAGGATCTGGACGATTGACCAATTCCTAGACATTGTTTAGCTCGAACTGATGTAATTCTTCTTGCATAGCCTGAATCCAATCCGGCTCTAGAAATGCTTCATCTACCTTAGTGGGCTCTGTGATAGAGACAAAAGCATAGTGCCCACAAAATTTAGATAAATGTGAAGCTTTTGAGCGTGTGAGAGGACCTGGTGCGCTAATGTCATCAATGATCTTCTCCACTTGCACTTCTTTTGCAACGCAAGGATGAGCTGGTTGTCGCTGAGGAATTTGATCAGCATTTTCTTCAAAGACCATTTTCCTCATCATGTTCTTCAGTGCATCACCGACGCTCTTCATGAACTAGAATGAATTCTTCAAAGAGGTTCTTCAAGAGGAATGACATCCTCGCTGCCTTGAACTTGATAGAATCCTCAAAAGTGGTTCATCTAACACGAAGGTAGGTGCTCTCTTTGCAGCCATTAGTTTCATCGAACCGCACATCTACAGTGTCAACAATCTTGTGAAGAACAATGTTGAAGACTCTGTAGGTGTGCGAGTCCTTTCCGTAACCAAGCATAAGACCCTCGTGTGCTTTCGGTGCAAATTTAGAGTTATGGTGAGGATCGCTAATCCAACATTTAGCACCGAAAACTTTGAAATAACTCACATTGGGTTTCTTGTCAGTGAGGAGTTCATAGGCCGTCTTCTTGAAGAATTTGTGAAGATATACTCTATTGATGATGTGGCACGCAGATCAATTGCATCAATCCGTAAACGCCGAGGCGCTTTTGTATTCATCAAGCATAGTGCGAGCCATCTCAACAAGAGTTCTGTTCTTGCGCCCACGACGCCATTTTGCCGAGGAGTATAGGGAGCAGATAACTCATGAGTAATACCAAGTTCATCAAGATAGGCATCAAGACCGAATTCTTGAACTCAGGTTCCATTGTCACTTCGATGTGCTTGATCTTCACACCAAAGTTGGTTGAAGCCCTCGAGGAAAATCGCTTGAAGACTTCCGCACTTCATGTTTGTAAGTAACAATGTGTACCCATGTATATCGAGAATAATCATCAACAATGACAAAACCATATAGAGATGCATCATTAGTGACCGCTGAGTAATGATTAGGTCCAAGAGGTCCATGTGAAGCAATTCAATGGACGAGTAGTGGTCATGATAGTCTTCGCCGGATGCTTGGCCTTGGTCATTTTTCCAGCTTCTCAGTTCGTGATAAGTGATCCTTGAAGAATTTGACATTCTCAATGCCAATGACATGCTTCTTCTTCGCAAGCGTGTGTAAATTCCTCATGCCTGCGTGACTAAGTCGCCGATGCCATAGCCAGCCTTCAAGCTTTTGCAAGTAGACACACGGCTGGTTGTGGTCCCAGAGAAATCAACAATATACAGATCTCCTCTCCTAAAGCCTTCAAGACTTTGGAATTGTCGACTTCCATAATCACAACACAAATGATACTTGCCAAAGACAACAACCATATCAAGATCACAAAGCATTGAGATCGACATGAGGTTGTATCCTAAGGACTCAACAAGCATGACTTTGTCCATGTGTTTATCCTTAGAGATTGCAACCTTACCAAGACCCAATACCGACTTTTGCCTTTGTCAAGAAAGATGATATGCTTCAGAGGTGACGGTGATAAGGAGCATCCATCAATAGATTCTTGTCACCAATCATGTGATTCGTACATCCACTATCGAGGACCCATTCAAGAGTTTTGGGTTGATCATCCCGCAGATGAATTAGTGTAGCTTACAATCTCATATGCTTCATCGAGAAGAATATGATATCAAGTTCATCGATGAATTTCATCAAGCAAAGAAGCGAGATATAGCAAGATGAGGACGTGTGAAATGAAGGTTCATTTCATCATGATTCGCGTCGGCCCTTTCGTGCATTTTTGTCGTCCCCAAAGAAATTCTTCAGACGTTAAAGCACGCCCGAGACCTGACCCTGCAGAAGAGATTAGTTCTTTTCTTCACCACCCACATCTCAAGGGGTGGCAAAGAGTTCATCACTCATGAAAGCACCATATGAGAAAGGTGGCAAAGATGCCAAACCATTTCGTTTCACATAAGAGGGGTTAGGTAAGCATATGAATAAGTAGAGAAATTCTTCGAGGACTTATGAACATAATGGTTTGAAGAATAATGCACATATTCATAGCCCTTAGCTCTACCCTGCGAGACAGAGTTGTTAGCACGATGATAATCATATGAGGACTTTGATCCTTTTGAGGAATTTGATCCATGTGAGGAATTTGGTCCGTATGAGGACTTGGATCCATATGAAGAATTTGGTCCATATGAAGAATATGATCTGGGGTTCCTGTTCTTCACTGGTGGTGTCATGAGGACATTCACCTGAAGACTTTCAACATAACTTTTGGGAACCCAGATTTTCTTCATAGGGGAACCGTTCCTGCAGTTAGTGCCAACATATCTAGCAAATACTTCACCATTCTCGATTTTTGAACAGTTTATAGTTGAGTCAAATGACTCATCGTAAGAATGAGGAGATTCACATGTAAAGCCAGATAAGTTAGATGGATCAATCTGGAGGTCCCTTTGCAAAGAACCCATGAGGTTTTGGGGTACCGCCAAAGCTTCCAATATGTTCCATCAGCATTGAGTTTCCTCTCAAAGGCAATACCTCTTTCCTAGGGTTTCTGTTGAGGATCTGCTTTTAAGCACATCACAAAGAGTCTGATGCCCTTTGAGGCTTTTGTACATGCTCATGTACAATTCCTTCAACCCTGCATTGTTAGTGATACTAGCAATGTCCTCGATGAGGAATTAGCGATAGCAGAGGCAGTGAAGAATTTGTAACAGTTGAAGCATTTGAACATTCTGTGAAGAATTAGCGATTCACATTCAATGCACTTTAAGCATGGAGGAACAAATTCTTCCTGAGAAGCGCTGATTTGTTGAGCTAGTAATGAATCGCGCTCCTTCTGAAGATCTTCATAACACACTCTTAGCTTTTCAAGATCTTCCTTTCTTTGAAGAGATTCAAAAGAAAGCTTCTCATGATCATGCTTTTCTTGAAGAAATTCATAAGAAAGTTTCTCATGATCAGATAAGAGAGTGTTATGATGACTTTGAAGGTTATCAAGCCTAGACTGAAGTCTCTAAAGATTTTCAGTCAGGGCTTTAGTGCGATCCATTTCTTCACCCAACATATCATCACTTTTATCTAGCATGTTTTGAACCTTTTCAAAAGCCCGTTGTTGTTTTACAACAACCTTAGCAAGTTTAGAGTAGCTGGGCTTGAGATCCTCATCAGATTCATTTTCACTCGATTCAGAGGAGTTGTATTTGAGTACCTTTGCACCTTTCGCCATGAAGCAATAGGTGGGAGCGTAGTCATCATTATCTTCATCAGGCTTGTCGGTGGAGTCAGTTTCTTCAGTGTTGAAGATGGACTTGCTAACAAAAGCAGTAGCGAAGACCAGACTTGCCACACCAGATTCAGATTCTTCAGACGCCTCCTCTTCCTCATTTTCCTCAGATTCAGCTTTAGAGTCCATTTCCTTGCCAATGAATGCTCGAGCCTTCTTGGAGCTGCTCTTCTTGTGAGATGAAGACTTCGAGGATTTTGATGACGAAGATTTTAACGATTTCTTCTTCTTCTTTGCATCATCAGAACTGTAATCCTTGTATTTCTTCTTCTTCATTTCCTTATCCCATTGAGGACAATCTTGAATATAGTGACCAGGTTTCTTGCATTTGTGGCACAGCCTTCTCTTACAGTCACTTGATGAGGAATCACTGCTTCTTGAGGATTTTCCAAAGCGACCACATCTTGAGAACTTCTGGAATTTCTTCACGAGCAGTGCTAGCTCCTGGCTCAATTCTTCAGGATCACCAAGGCTACTACCAGAATCCTCATATTCAGAGTCAGACACAGCCTTGGCCTTCAGTGCACATGGTTTGCCATAGCTTGAACCATAGATCTCTCTCTTTTCCGCAAGCTGGAACTCGTGAGTATTTAGCCTTTCGAGGATATCGGCAGGATCAAGAGACTTGTAGTCAGCCCGTTCTTGTATCATCAGTCCCAGAGTATCAAATGAGGAATCAGCGATCTCAACAGCTTTCTTCACCACTTCATGGTCTGTGATGTCAAGTGGCACCGAGGGCTTGAAGCTCATTTGAGATGTCAGTGAGGCGATCAAAGGTTTGTTGGACATTTTCATTGTCGAGTCTTTTGAAGCGGTTGAAGAGATTCCAAGAACATCAACTCGAGAGTCACGCTGAGTTGAGACTCCTTCATTTACTTTGGACAGCCTATCCCGTATAAGCTTAGCAGCTTCCAAAGCACTCACTCTTCCATACCGTCCTTTACTCGATGGCCACATATGATATTCTTCGCTTGAGAATCGAGTTGCTTGAATCTCTTCACATCGGTAGCGCTCAAGTGAGGGTGAGACAGAGGAACACCATTTTCCACAACATACCGTAGATCGTTATCATTGCCTCAAGATGCATTCGCATCTTGTTCTTCCAAAGAGGGGTAGTCCGTCCCATCAAAGGTAGTACACCCAGCCGAGACCTTGATCATACTGCGGTCGACATAACTAAAACTCCAAAGGTTAAACTAAAATCACACGTAACAAGGGAGTACCTTGCTCGATACCAGCTTGAAAGTGCGTTATGTCGACTAGAGGGGGGTGAATAGGCGATTTTATGAATTCTTCAACGAGGAATTTGTCGGTGAGGAAATTCCTTAACGAAGAACTACTTGCGCCGAATAAGTACTCGGAAGTAAGCATAACAGAATGCAAGCATGGTCATCATGATGAAATGAAGACAGCACAGAGTACATAAAGCGTAATCACAGGATAACACAAGATGAAGACAAATAGACTGAAGAAATTGAACTGAGGAATTTGAGAAAGTCTTCAGTCAAAGTCTTCAAACACAGATATGAACAAACACTCAACACAGTATGAGGAAATGAAAGGGTTGAGGGAAGAGAACCAGTTAAGTTGGTGAAGACAATGATTTGGTAAACCAGTTCCAACTGCTGTCTCAGTTGTACGTATGGTTGGAGCGGCTGAGTAGTTAAACTCGAGGACACGCAGTCCCGGATACCCAGTCACTGAGCACGCAGCTCAGGACACCCAGTCCTGACCGTATTCTCCTTGAACTAAGGCCACGCAGACCTCGTCCAATCACTCGTGGTAAGTCTTCAGGTGACTTCCAAACCTTCACAGACTTGGTCACTCGGCGATCCACAATTCCTCTTGGATGCTCTAGACCTTGACGCCTAACCGTCTGGAAGAAGCACAGTCTTCAAAGGTAATAAGCATCGGATCCACGCAGATCAATTTCTTCATGATGCTCAATCACTTTGGGTTTGTGGGGTTTGGTTTTGATTTTCCTCACTTGATGATTTTCTCTCGAAGTCCCTGAGGATGGGTTGCTCTCAAATGACAAGTGTCAAGTTCTCTCGAGCAGCCAACCAGCTAGTGGTTGTAGGGGGCGACTATTTATAGCCTAGGGAGCAGCCTGACATGATAAGACATAAATGCCCTTCAATGATATGACCGTTAGGTGGATAAGAAATTTTGGGACAGCCGGCAAGAAGACAAAGAACGGTCGGAAATTTGACTCTCAAATTCCTCGTATATCATGTTCCTCATTGTGTAGGCAATTCAAGACCATGAATTCCTAACTCCTCGCCAGAGCAAAGTCCTCAAGGACTGTAAGAACTGCGTCTCACATCAAGAAATTGACTGAATCAGTATGAGATTTCCAATGGATTCACTCAAGGATTGGTAGGTGTAGGATTTTGAGTTGAGCATCACATGGAAATTTTTCCTTAGTATTTCCTCGACCCCCTTTAACAGTACGGTGTTTCCTATGACTCAAGAAAGAGAAAATGAATTTACGAGAACAAAAGTCTTCACGCTTCATGTTCCTCAAGTGAATACCAAGTCTTCAAGGTCACACCAATTTCTTCACTTTCAAAGTCTTCGAAAGTCTTCGTAATATCAAGGTCTTCAACAAGAACTTCATTTTAGGGTCGACTTTTTCTCTAAATATCAAACTCCTCATAGACTTATAGACCTGTGTACACTCACAAACGCATTAGTCCCTTAACCTATAAGTCTTCAATACACCAAAATCACTAAGGGGCACTAGATGCACTTACAAGATGAGGATGACGATGTTGAGGACGCCAATAGGGCAGGCAATGAAGACACGGGGCAAGACAAAGAGATGATCAATAATGGTGGCGGGGAAGAGGCCGGACATGGCGGTGGAGAAGGGGTCGGACATGGCGGAGGAGAAGGGGCCGGACATGGTGGCGGAGAGAACGTGGACTCCACGCAGCAGAATTTGTTGGTACTAAGTTCAATCGTGCGGGACCCTCATGTTCAAGCACTACTTCGCAACGAGATGAGTAGTGAGAGAGGTGCTTCTAGAGAGGAGGCTAAGCTGGAGCAACTGGTGGTAGACTCAAACACTCCATTGTATGATGGTTGCAATCCTGAGGTGACCCGCTTGAGTTTCACGCTCCAACTCCTGAAGACGAAGGCTAAAACAGATAGGCCGACACTAGCCTCGATGAGCATCTCAAGTACCTAAAGGATGTTCTTCCCGTGGGAAATCTATGTCCTACTAGTGTTGATGAGGCCAAGAAGATCGTGTGCCCTCTTGATCTGCCGCACGTTTGCATAATTTATCGAAAGGAGCACCCGGAAAAAACAAGCTGTCTGGTGCGCAATGCTTCTCGATACAAGAAGGCCGGGAAGAAATGTCCCCAGAAAGGTGTATGGTACTTACCGATCACTCCCCGTATCCAGCGGTATTTCATAGATCCCAAGGAAGCAAAGCTAATGCGCTGGCACACGGAGAGGAAGAAGCCCGACGATGGAGATGATCCGAAGCTGAGAAACGTCAAGGATGGAAGCCAGTGGAGAGAGTTGAACGACTTCTATCGGTATTTCGAATGTGATGCAAGGAACATCGTGCTCGGCGCGTGTACCGATGGCATGAATCCGTTTGGCAACCAGAACACCAACCATAGCACATGGCCCGTGTTTGTATGGATGTACAACCTCCCCCCTGTTTGTGCATGAAGTCAAAGTACATTCACATGAGCATGTTGATTCAAGGGCCGAAACAACCAGGAAATAATATTAATTTGTATCTGGGGCTACTTCAAGAGAAGTTAGACACGTTATGGAAAACACCGGCCAAGACATGGGACGCCAGCAAAGGCGAGTATTTCTACATGAGAGTCGCGCTGATCATGATGGTGCACGACTATCTTGGTTACGGGTATGTCGCAGGCCAGATGTGCCATGGATATTGCGGATGCACGCAGTGCATGGATGATACGACGTCTCAGTAGCTAACGTCAAGGAAAGATGGCGGGTCTGGGAAAATCGTGTACATGGGGCATCGAAGATGGCTCGAACAGGATGACACATGGAGAAACCGTGGAGATCTATTCAATGGTCATGCTGAGCATCGAGGACCTCCACGTAAGCAGAGCGGCACCGAAATCGATGAGTTGTTGAAAAACTGGAAGGAGTGCCCCGCACCGGGAAAGATGATGAAAAAGGCGCTGGAGCCGCTGCTGAAGGTATGGAAGACGAGGTCTGTGTTCTGGGACTTGGAGTACTGGCACAAACTCGATACATCTCATTGCCTTGATCAAATGCATATCTGTAAGAATGTCCTTGAGAGCTTGCTCGTGACACTGATGAACATGCCGGATAAGACCAAGGATGGGCCGAAGGCAAGAAAAGACTTGCAAGATTTGAATATCAGGGAAGATCTGCACATGCCGCCCCGTAAAAAGTTAGATGAGAAAGAGACGGAGACAGAGGCACGGGAGAAGAAGGGCAAGAAAATAAAGAAAGAGGTTTATTACCCCCCTTCTTGCTTCACCTTAAGTCAGGCTGAGATCGATCTATTCTTTAAGTGCCTTACCGGAGTCAATGTTAGTTTCGGTTACTGTGGCAAGATAAGCAGATATCTAGACATGGACAAGAAAAGGTTCACCGGGATGAAGTCCCATGACTGTCCTGTGATGATGACGCAGATACTACCTATTGCCCTTAGAGGTATAATGGACAAGCACGTCCGTGGCACGCTTATTGGTCTCTGCAAATTTTTTGATGTCATCTCTCGAAAGTCGATCAGTGTGAAGAAGCTCCGAAGGCTACAGGAAGAGATCGTTGTGATACTGAATGAGCTTGAGATGTACTTACCGCCCGTGTTCTTTGACGTGATGGTGCATCTGTGTGTCCATATTTTGGATGACATAATAGACCTGGGGCCGTCATTCCTACACAACATGATGCCGTTTGAGAGGATGAATGGGATCATCAAAGGATTCATTCATAACATGTCTCGTCCGGATGGAAGCATCGTCCAGGGCTATGTGACGCAAGAGTGCATCTCTTTCTGCGAGAATTTTCTACATGGCACAGACCAGCCGCCTGGTGTTAGTGTTGGTTTGCCCGTTAACAAGCACGATGGGAGGCTCGAAGGAGAAGATCACTCCAACGGTCACAGGGAACTGCACGTGGCATACTCAGATTGACGTAGCGACTTTGACAGAGCAAACTTGGTAGTGCTACAACACCTAGACGAGGTAGATCCTTTCGTGGCACTGCACAAAGAAATAATCGCAAAGAAGTATCATGACCGGGGAGTATGCAGGACAGACGCCGAAGTTACTACAGAGCACAACTCCACTTTCCTGCATTGGTTCAAAGAGCATAGTATTGCTAATCTGGAGGAGGGCTCTAAGGACAGATTGCTCATATACACATTAGCACATGGCCCCTCGCCCAACCTCGTAACCTATCAGGCATACGGTATCAATGGATACACGTTGTACACGAAGGCCAAAGATATGGACAGTGATGATCAAAACTTAGGGGTGATGATGGAATGCATGACCGGCAGCGACAACGGCGCAACCGAAAGATTTTATTGAAGGGTCGAGGAGATCTGGGAGCTTGACTACTCTAGATTGCACAACACAACGATGTTCCGTGTCAGACGGGCTAAGAATGTCGAAAGAGAAAACCGGAATTTCACTACCATGACTATACCCGACGCCAAGAGCGCTACCGTGAACGCTATCGCAAAAAACAAGCCATGGGTACACACTAAGCACGTGACACGATGCTTCTTCATAACCGACCCGCGCAATCCCAACCGTGTTGTCATGTGGAGAGGCAAAAGGAACATCATTGGGATGGATGGAGTCGCCAACGAGGAAGACTACGATCAGTACGGCAACCCAATGAGGGAAGATGATGATGATGATGAAGTATACGTCAAAAGAAGAATCAATACTACATTACCTAAGAAAAATCGTACTCCATGGAAAAGGCAAAGTCACAATGAGGGGCTCAATTATTCTTCAACGAACAAGAAGGGAAAGAAGCTGACTCAAAAACGAAAACGTCAACGCTGAGGAATCATATGTTATCGGTCAAATGATGTAATATATTGGTTCCTATTTTGTATACCTACTTAGCCATTATTATGCATGGGTCCAACGATGTTATATATATGTTCCTATTTTGTATACATACTTAACCGTCAAATGATGCAATATATATCGGCTTCCCTTCGTTCACTGCTCACGGAAAAAGGAAAATAAAAGTGAGAGAAAATAAAGGAAAAGAAATAAGAAGGAAACAAACAGAAAAACTGTTATATAGGTACTGGTTATAGCAGCAGCGCGTTTCTCCTAAACGCGCTCTAGCTACAGCTAGTCAATATAGCAGTAGCGGTTTCTAAGGAAACCGCTATAGCTCCTAGAGTAGCTATAGCGCGTTTCTCCTAAACGCGCTACTGCTATTCCCACTTGACCCCACAAATCCCCACTCCTCTCTTTGTCCCGCCTCTTTTCCCCCAAATCCCCACACTCTCTCTTCCCACACACCCACCGGAGCCCTGCCTTGCCGCCGCCTCTCGCCGCCTGACTCGACCCCAACCCGGCTCCGCCCTGTCGCCGCCCACGGCCCGGCCCGACCCGACCCGGCTCCGCCCCGGCCGCCGACCCGACCCTCCCAACCTCGGCCGTCGTCAGGCCTGCACCCTCTGTAAGCCCCCCACCGCATCTCCTCTCTCTGGTAGCTAGGGTTCTTTGATTAATTTACTTATGTTTTAGTTAGGGCGAATGGTCAATTAGGTTATATATTTAGTTATGAATTTAGCTAGGTTTTTTCTCAAGTTATATATTTTTCTTCCTTTTATATGCAAATTTGAAGTGGACATGTGATATGTGGACATGTGATGTTTTGAACATGTCATATTTGGAATTTGGACATGATGATTATGTGCAGGGTAAATGATCCGAGTGGCCTATGTTACACCGGAATGTTGATTCATTTCCGTTCTGGTGAATTCCAGGCGCTCGATATCTCCATTTTTTAGCAAAGGTCATGCCAAAATTTTCCATGAATTTTGGCATGATTTGTGCTAGATAGTAGGCATATCGAGTGCTAGGAGTTGCGGGGAAACGACATTCCGGCAAACATAGATTTCTTTTTTATGTCATTTCTCATTTTTTTTCATAGTTTTAGAATTAAACGAGGAGACTTAATCATAGGAAACATGTCGAACAACGAAGAAACTGGTCCTTCTGACTAATATGCAGACCAGATGGATTATGAGGGTGAACAAGAGTACCTCGACTATTTGACTGCTAAGCAAAGTCAAGGTTTGCAGGTCGGCCTAGATGATGGTACTGACGCCGACATCGACACCGACGGCGCCGGCACCGATGGCGGCGCCGAGACCGATGGCGGCGCCGAGACCGACGGCGGCGCCGAGATCAAGGGAAGGTACCGGCGGGGAAGGTATCAAAAAGAAGAATCAGAAGAAGCAGAGGATACAAAAAGCTAACAAACTAGGGATTGGACGACTGGTGATCACAAAGATGGCACCTGGCAAGTTTGAGCCATTAGAGTCGGAAGAACCTCACAAGTGCTATGGGAACCAAGTAGGATGCATCCTACGGGAATGCGCGAGCATCAACGATGATGACTTAAGGAGTAAAGAAAATTTGACGCAGTTGCTCCTGACGAAGTTGCACAAGAGATTCAAGTTCCCCGACTGGGATGATAACATAGAACAACCGTGGGATGATCCAAGACATATCTATGTGGCGGATCCGTACATATGACCTCCGTCATGAAGAGAGAAGAAGTCTCGCAAATCTGTGTGGCGGATCCGTACTACATGCACGAGTATTTCTTGAGTCTCGGCGACTGAGCGTGAAACTGCTAGGGACTACCTCCAAAACTTCATGGTACAGAATAAGGACCAGAAAATTGTCCTCCTGCCTTATCATCCAAAGTAAGTCAATTCCGGACAACCCTTTCGTACATTTCAATCATTCCTTCTCGCTCACATGGAGAATAATTTGAGGTGTCTTTTCCCTGCAGCAACAGGCGTGCCGTCCTTATCGTTCTTTACCCGCGAGTCTCCCATGCCGTGTATTTCGACCCTTCCAGAGACTACGAGAAGAAGGACTATGCCCACATAATGAATATTCTAGATGATGCTCTCCAAGGCTTCAGCATTAGAGGTGGCCACATGCAGATCACAAAGGAACAAGAAGATGGGTTTCGCGCATAAAACTAACTTCTGCTGCATCCAAGTCCCAAAACCAAGCAAGAAAGATGGATTCTACATCCTCCATCTCATGATTGAGTTCAGCACGGATCACCAAAAGATTCGCATGACAGGCAGAAATGATGATCATATCCACAAGTGGGTAGAATCTCATGGACAAGCGGACTATATACTAAAAAGAGATGACTTCTTTCGCATCCAAAGGGACACCGCGACGATCATCATGAAAGAAGTCATCGATGAGAAGGGGATGTTCCACCACAGCCCTATATCATGAGCTGACGTCCGAACTCGCATAGACATGCAATGTCATGACCTCATGCCGTTCAAGATGCTAGGGTCCATCCTGGATGATATGGAAGGATGGAACTTCTAGTGATTTACGATGCCGATGATGATGATATGTGTCGGTTGAACTTGTATACTTTCTGTAGCGATGAAACTTTGTGATGTCCACGGTCCCTGCCGAACTTGCGTAACGCTACTTTGTTAGTTTGGGTACGATGACCTGCGTACCTCTAGTTAATTAGTTTGCGTACTGTATGTTGCATTTAGTTGCTAACCCTTTCTTTATCGTGTTGCTCTAGTATATTTTGTTGCATATGATTGTACATCCTCTTGATGAAGATGCATCTCTAACAGGTACCTAGCTTCTTGATGGCGAGATGGCAGTGCTATGCCGTGTACAAAGGGAAGGTTCCGGGGTTGTACAACGAGTGGCTTGAGTGTCAGGCGCAAGTGAATGGGTTCTCGGGCGCCAGCCATAAAGGCTTCAAAAGCAGACAAGAAGGAGAAGCTAGTTACTTGAGGTTCACGCTAGCGCGAGAGAGGACTCGTAACCGCCGCCTCATGTATTGCATACTTCTGCTCTCACTCATAGTGATAGCTCTTCTCGCGTATACCTTTGTTTAGATGGATGACGTTGTAGTTGCAAGTATTTGAGACTTGCATGTATCGCTATTTTTGAGATGATGACAAGATACCACTTTGTGTTGGATGATGATTATGATGAGACTATTTGTATGTATATGCTATGATTACATTTGTGGTCTAGCAGCCATTTGTATGTATATCATGATGACATTTGTATGTGTTAAAGATTCTTGTATAAAGCATGTTCAAATAAAAAATAAATATACAGAAAAAATAATATCAAAAACTACTAAAATTAGCAGTAGCGAGTGGAGAAAAGTTAGCAGCAGCGCGACAGTAGCAGTAGCGCGCACAGGAGAAACGCGCTAGAGCTATTAGTAGTAGTGAGCTTCCAGGAAGAACGTTGTTGCTACACTTGTATAGCAGGAGTGCGGGCGTGCATGCGCTGCTGCTACGGGTTAGTTGTAGCGCCTTATTAGTAGCACCGGGTCCCGTGCTACTAATATACCTAGAACCCGCGCTGCTGCTAGGCATTTCCCTAGTAGTGCAAGTGGGAGTTAATCTTCCAGATAAGATAGTGATTGACAGAGTTCTCTAGTCACCATCACCAAGTTACTGGAACTTCATGATGAACTATAGTATGCAAGGGATGGCGAAAACGATTCCTGAGCTCTTCGTGATGCTGAAACCGATGAAGGTAGAAATCAAGAAAGAGCATCAAGTGTTGATGATTGACAAGACCACTAGTTTTAAGAAAAGGACAAAGGGAAAGAACGGGAACTTCAAGTAGAATGGCAAGCAAGTTGTCACTCCCGTGAAGAAGCCCAAAGCTGGACCAAAGCCTGAAACTGAGTGCTTCTACTGCAAAGGAAATGGTCACTGGAAGCAGAAATGCCATGAATATTTGTTGGATAAGCAGGATGGCAAAGTGAACAAGGGTATATTTGATATACAAGTTATTTATGTGTACCTTACTAGTATTTATAGTATCCCCTGGGTATTTAATACTTGTTCGGTTGCGAAGATTGGTAACTCGAAACAGGAGTTACAGAATAAATGGAGACTAGTTGAGGGTGAATTGACGATGTGTGTTGGAAGTGGTGAAGGAAATATGCCCTAGAGGCAATAATAAAGTTATTATTTATTTCCTTATTTCATAATGAATGTTTATTATTCATGCTAGAATTGTATTAACCGGAAAGATAATACATGTGTGAATACATAGACAAACAGAGTTTCACTAGTATGCCTCTACTTGACTAGCTCGTAAATAAAAAATGGTTAAGTTTCCTAACCATGGACATGAGTTGTCATTTGATTAATGGGATCACATCATTAGGATAATGATGTGATTGACTTGACCCATTCCGTTAGCTTAGCACTTGATCGTTTAGTATGTGGCTATTGTTTTCTTCATGACTTATACATGTTCCTATAACTATGCGATTATGTAACTCCCGTTTATCGGAGGAACACTTTGTGTGCTACCAAACATCACAACGTAACTGGGTGATTATAAAGGTGCTCTACAAGTGTCTCCGAAGGTACTTGTTGAGTTGACGTATTTCGAGATTAGGATTTGTCACTCCAATTGTTGGAGAGGTATCTCTGGGCCCTCTCGGTAATGCACATCACCATAAGCCTTGCAAGCAATGTTGCTAATGAGTTAGTTACGGGATGATGCATTACGTAACGAGTAAAGAGACTTGCCGGTAACGAGATTGAACTAGGTATTGAGATACCGATGATCGAATCTCGGGCAAGTAACATACTGATGACAAAGGGAACAACGTATGTTGTTATGCGGTTTGACAGATAAAGATCTTCATAGAATATGTTGGAGCAATATATGAGCATCCAGGTTCCGCTATTGGTTATTGACCGGAGACGTGTCTCGGTCATGTCTACATAGTTCTCGAACCCTTAGGGTACGCACGCTTAAAGTTAGATGACAGTTATATTATGAGTTTATATGTTTTGATGTACCGAAGGTAGTTCGGAGTCCCGGATATGATCACGGACATGACGAGGAGTCTCGAAATGGTCGAGACATAAAGATTGATATATTGGACGACTATATTCGGACACCGGAATGGTTTCGAGGGTTACCGGATATATACCGGAGTACCGGGGGGTTACCAGACCCCCCCTCGAAGGTTAATGGGCCTCATGGGCCCAAGTGGTGGAAGAGGAGAGGCGGGCAAGGGGCAGTGCTACGTCTTGAGCTTGCGTTGGTTTTCCTCGAAGAGGAGAGGGTGATGCAGCAATAGTAGCGTAAGTATTTCTCTCAGTTTTTGAGAACCAAGGTATCAATCCAGTAGGAGGCTCCTCAAAAGTCCCACGCACCTACACAAACAAACAAAGAACTCGCAACCAACGCAACAAAGGGGTTGTCAATCCCTTCACGGCCACTTGCGATAGTGAGGTCTAATAAAGATAGTAAGATAAGATAAATATATTTTTGGTATTTTATAATATAGATGCAAAAGGTAAAGATGCAAATAAAGGTAGATTGGAAGCAAATATGATAAGAGATAGACCCGGGGGCCATAGGTTTCACTAGTGGCTTCTCTCAAGATAGCATAAGCATTACGGTGGGTTTACAAATTACTTTCGAGCAATTGATAGAAAAGCGAATAATTATGAGATTATCTAGGCATGATCATGTATATAGGTATCACGTCCGCAACAAGTAGACCGACTCCTGCCTGCATCTACTACTATTACTCCACACATCGACCGACTCCTGCCTGCATCTAGAGTATTAAGTTCATAAGAACAGATTAACACATAAAGCAAGATGACATGATGTAGAGGGATAAACTCAAGCAATATGATATAAACCCCATCTTGTTATCCTCGATGGAAACAATACAATACGTGCCTTGCAACACTTTCTGTCACTGGGTAAGGACACCGCAAGATTGAACCCAATGCTAAGCACTTCTCCCATGGCAAGAAATATCAATCTAGTAGGCCAAACCAAACAGATAATTCGAAGAGACTTGCAAAGATAACTCAATCATACATGAAAGAATTTAGAGAAGATTCAAATATTATTCATAGATAAACTTGATTGTAAACCCACAATTCATCGGATCTCGACAAACACACCGCAAAAATAGTTTACATCGAATAGATCTCCACAAGAGAGGGGGAGAACATTGTATTGAGATCCAAAACGAGAGAAGAAGCAATCTAGCTAATAACTATGGACCCGTAGGTCTGTGGTAAACTACTCACAACTCATCGGAGGGGCAAGGATGTTGATGTAGAGGCCCTCCATGGTTGATTCCCCCTCTGGCAGAACGCCGGCGAAGGCTCCAAGATGGGATCTCGCGGATACAGAAGGTTATGGTGGGGCGCCTTCCTCTCTTGTGGAAGCGGCGGCTACTTCTTGACTTGCACTCCAAGTCCTCTGGATCACGTTCGTTCCAAAAATCACGCTCCCAAAGGTTTCATTCCGTTTGGACTCCGTTTGATATTCCTTTTCTTCAAAATACTGAAATAGGCAAAAAACAGCAATATGGATTGGGCCTCCGGTTAGTAGGTTAGTCCCAAAAATGATATAAATGTGTAAAATAAAGCCCATAAACATCCAAAAGGGGTAATATAATAGCATGGAACAATCAAAAATTATAGATACGTTGGAGACGTATCAAGCATCCCCAAGCTTAGTTCCTGCTCGTCCTCGTGTAGGTAAATGATAAAAAAGAGAATTTTTGATGTGGAATGCTACCTAGCATAATTCTCAATGTAATTTTCTTTACTGTGGCATGAATGTTCAGATCCAAATGATTCAAAATAAAAGTTCATATTGATAAAAGAAACAGTAACACTTCAAGCATACTAATCAAAGTAATCATGTCTTCTCAAAATAACATGGCAAAAGAAAGTTCATCCCTACAAAATCATATAGTTAGGCTATGCTTCATTTTCGTCACACAAAGATGTTCCCAACTTCTATACCCCCGATGACAAGCCAAGCAATTGTTTCGTACTTAAATAATCTCAAACTTTTACAACCTTCATGCAATACATGAGCGTGAGCCATGGATATAGCACTATGGGTGGAATAGAATATGATGATGGGGATTGTGTGGAGAAGACAAAAAAGGAGAAAGTCTCACATAGACGAGGATAATCAACGGGCTATGGAGATGCCCATCAATTGATGCCAACATGAGGAGTAGGGATTGCCATGCAACGGATGCACTAGAGCTATAAATGAATGCTCAACAAAAGAAAATTAGTGGGTGTGCATCCAACTTGCTTGCTCTCGAAGACCTAGGGCATTTGAGGAAGCCCATCGTAGGAATATACAAGCCAAGTTCTATAATGAAAAAATTCCCACTAGTATGAAAAAGACAACTTATGAGACTCACTATATGAAGAACAAGGAAAGATAGTAACATTGCCCTTTTTATTTATTTTCTTTCTTTTCTTTTCTTTTCTTTCTTTTTTTGGGCCTTTTTTTTTTCTTTTTGGCCTTTTTTTCTTTGGGCAATGCTCTAATAATGATGATCATCACACTTCTATTGATTACAACATAGGAATTACAACTCGAAACTAGAACAAGATATGACTCTATATGAATGTCTCCGGTGGTGTACCGGGATGGTGCAATGAATCAAAAGTGACTTGTATGAAAAATAATGCAGGGTGGCTTTGCCACAAATACGATGTTAACTACATGATCATGCAATGGCAATATGACAAAAGTAAAGTATGTCATGATGATGATGAACGGAACGGTGGAAAGTTGCATGGCAATATATCTCGGAATGGCTATGGAAATGCCATAATAGGTAGGTATGGTGGCTGTTTTGAGGAAGATATAAGGAGGTTTATGTGTGATAGAGCATATCGTATCACGGGGTTTGGATGCACCGGCAAAGTTTGCACCAACTCTCAAGTTGAGAAAGGGCAATGCACGTTACCGAAGAGGCTAGCAATAGCGGAAAGGTAAAAGTGCGTATAATCCATGGACTCAACATTAGTCAAAAGAACTCATATACTTATTCCAAAAATTTAGAAGTCATCAAAAACCAAGCACTACGCGCATGCTCCTAGGGAGATAGATTGGTAGGAAAAGACCATCGCTCGTCCCCGACCGCCACTCATAAGGATGCACAAGCCAGGTACACTTCATGTTTCAAATTTGTTACACAACTTTAACCATACATGCATGCTACGGGACTTGCTAACTTCAACACAAGCATTCTTTAAATTCATAATCACCCAACTAGCATGACTTTAATATCACTACTTCCATATCTCAAAACAATTATCGAGTATCAAATTGATCATAGCATCCAATTCACTTCCTATGATAGTTTTATTATACCCAACTTGGATGCCTACCATTCTAGGACCAATTTTATAACCATAGCAAATACCATGCTGTTCTAAAAGACTCTCAAAATAATATAAGTGAAGCATGAGAGACTAGTAATTTCTACAAAAATAAGTCACCACCGTGCTCTAAAAGATATAAGTGAAGCACTAGAGCAAAAACTATCAAGCTCAAAAGATATAAGTGAAGCACATAGAGTATTCTTGCAAATTGTAATCAAATAGGCTTATCCCAAAAGGTGCGTACAGCAAGGATGATTGTGGTAAACTAAAAAGCAAATACTAATATAATACACGACGCTCCAAGCAAAACACATATCATGTGGCAAATAAAAATATAGCTCCAAGTAAAGTTACCAATGAACGAAGACGAAAGAGGGGACGCCTTCCCGGGGCATCCCCAAGCTTTGGATTTTGGCTATTCTTGAATATCTTGGGGTGCCTTGTGCATCCCCAAGCTTAGGCTCTTTCCACTCCTTATTCCATAGTCCATAAAAGCTTTACCCAAAACTTGAAAACTTCACAACACAAAACTCAACAGGAAATCTTATAAGCTCCGTTAGTGAAAGAAAACAAAACCACCACATAAGGTACTGTAATGAACTCATTCTTTATTTATTTTGGTGTTAAAACTACTGTAATCCAACTTCTCTATGGTTTATAAACTAATTCACTAGCCATAGATGCATCGAAATAAGCAAACAACACACGAAAAACAGAATCTGTCAAAAACAGAACAGTCTGTAGCAATCTGTAACTAACACAAACTTCTGTAACTTTAAAAATCGTACCAAAATAGAAAGTCCTAGAAATGTTTTCTATTGATCAGCAGCAAAAAGAATCAGCGCAAAAGGACGTTCCTGTGATTTAACAAAATTATATTCGTGTGTGCAAAGTTTCTGTTTTTCAGCAGAATCAAATCAACTATCATCATAGGTTATCCTATAGGTTCTACTTGGCACAAACACTAATTAAAAGATAAAAACACATCTAAACAGAAGGTAGATGCAAGATTTATTACTAAACAGGACCAAAAACAAAAAACATAAAGAAAAATTGGGTTGCCTCCCAACTAGCGCTATCGTTTAACGCCCCTAGCTAGGCATAAAAGCAAAGATAGATCTAACGAGTGCCATCTTTGGCACTAAATTCATAAGTAGCCCGCATGATAGATTCATAAGGTAATTTGAATTTCTTTCTTGGAAAGTGCTCCATGCCTTTCTTTAATAGAAATTAGAAACTAATATTCCCTTCCTTCATATCAATAATCGCGCCAATCGTTCTAAGGAAAGGTCTACCAAGAATAATAGGGCAACAAAGATTGCAATATATATCAAGAACGATAAAATCCACGGGCACCAAATTTCTATTTGCAACAATGAGAACATCATTGATCCTTCCCATTGGCTTTTTAATGGTGGAATCCACAAGGTGCAAATTTAAAGAGCAATCATCAAGATCATGGAAACCTAGAATATCACATAAAGTTTTTGGAATCGTGGAAACACTAGCACCCAAATCACATAAAGCAAAACACTCATGATCTTTAATTCTAATCTTTATAGTAGGTTCCCACTCATCATTAAGTTTTCTAGGTATAGAAACTTCCAAATTAAGTTTTTCATCATACGATTGCATCAAGGCATCAACAATATGTTTGGTAAAAGCTTTATTTTGACTATAAGCATGAGGAGAATTAACAACGGATTGCAACAAGGAAATACAACCTTCTAAAGAACAATTATCATAATCAAAATCCTGGAAATCCGAGATAGTAGGTTCAATGCTATTTAAAGTTGTGACCTCTCCAATCCCACTTTTACCAAATTTAGCATCAAGATCTAAAAACTCCGAATTCTTGGGACGCCTTCTAAGTAAAGTTGACTCATCATCAGTCCCATAATTATCAAGATTCATATTGCAAAGCATAGATCTAATAGGTGATGCATCGATAACTTTAAGATCCTCATCATTATTTTCATGGAAACTAGAAGAACACGCTTTTATAAAGCTATCTTTTTTAGCACGCAATCTAGCGGTCCTTTCCTTGCACTCGTCAATGGAAATTCTCATCGCTTTGAGAGACTCATTGATATCATGCTTAGGAGGAGAAGGTCTAAGTTTAAGAGAATCAGCATCAAGCGAAAGTCTATCAACGTTCCTGGCCAAATCATCAACTTTGAGCAATTTTTCTTCAAGCAAGGCATTAAAATTCTTTTGAGATATCATAAATTCTTTCACACTATTCTCAAAATCAGAGGGAAACTTATTAAAATTACCATAAGAAATATTGTAGGAATTTCCATACTTATTAGAGGAATTACTAGGGAACGGTCTAGCATTAAAGTTTCCTCTATAAGCATTGTTTCCAAAACTATTCCTACCAACAAAATTCACATCCATAGATTCATTATTATTCTCAATCAAAGAAGACAAAGGCATGTCATTGAGATCAAGAGGAGTATTTTTAGTAGCAAACAGTTTCATAAGTTCATCCATCTTTCCACTCAAAACATTGATTTCTTCTATAGCATGCACTTTTTTACTAGAAGATCTTTCGGTGTGCCATTGAGAATAATTAGCCATAATATTATAAAGAAGTTCTGTAGCATCTCCTAATGTGATTTCCATAAACATGCCTCCCGCGGCCGAATCTAAGAGATTTCTAGAAGCAAAGTTCAAACCGGCATAAAAATTTTGTATGATCATCCATAAATTCAAACATGAGTAGGGCAATTGTGAAGCATCAATTTCATTCTTTCCTAAGATTGGACAACATGCTCATGATCGAGTTGTTTAAAATTCATAATATCGTTCCTAAGAGTGATAATCTTAGCGGGAGGAAAATACTTAGAGATAAAAGCATCTTTGCACTTGTTCCAAGAATCAATACTATTTTTAGGCAAAGACAAAAACCAAACTTTAGCACGATCTCTAAGTGAAAACGAAAATAACTTCAATTTGACAATATTGTTATCCATATCTTTCTTCTTTTGCATATCACACAAATCAACAAAGTTGTTTAGATGAGTAGCGACATCTTCACTAGGAAGGCCGGCGAATTGATCTTCCATAACAAGATTCAGCAAAGCAGTATTGATTTCACAAGACTCAACATCATTAAGAAGAGCAATCAGAGTACTAGGGAAATCATTATTATTGGTATTTGATAAATCACACAATTTGGTATTATCTTGCGCCATGGCAACAAGTAATCCAACACACAAGCAAATACAAAAAGGCAAGCTAAAGAGAGAGGAGGAGATTGGGAAAGAGAGGGCGAATAAAATGGCAACAGTGAAGTGGGGGAGAGGAAAACGAGAGGCAAATGGAAAATAATGTAAATGCGAGGGAGATGGGTTTGTGATGGGTACTTGGTATGTCTTGACTTGAGCGAAGACCTCCCTGGCAACGGCGCCAAAAATCCTTCTTGCTACGTCTTGAGCTTGCGTTGGTTTTCCTCGAAGAGGAGAGGGTGGTGCAGCAATAGTAGCGTAAGTATTTCCCTCAGTTTTTGAGAACCAAGGTATCAATCCAGTAGGAGGCTCCTCAAAAGTCCCACACACCTACACAAACAAACAAAGAACTCGCAACCAACGCAATAAAGGGGTTGTCAATCCCTTCACGGCCACTTGCGAAAGTGAGATCTAATAAAGATAGTACGATAGGATAATTATATTTTTGGTATTTTATAATATAGATGCAAAAAGTAAAGATGCAAATAAAGGTAGATTGGAAGCAAATATGATAAGAGATAGACCCGGGGCCCATAGGTTTCACTAGTGGATTCTCTCAAGATAGCATAAGTATTACGATGGGTGAACAAATTACTGTCGAGCAATTGATAGAAAAGCGAATAATTATGAGATTATCTAGGCATGATCATCTATATAGGCATCACATCCGCAACAAGTAGACCGACTCCTGCCTGCATCTACTACTATTACTCCACACATCGACCGACTCCTGCCTGCATCTAGAGTATTAAGTTCATAAGAACAGAGTAACGCATTAAGCAAGATGACATGATGTAGAGGGATAAACTCAAGCAATATGATATAAAACACATCTTGTTATCCTCGATGGCAACAATACAATACGTGTCTTGCAACCCTTTCTGTCACTAGGTAAGGACACCGCAAGATTGAACCCAAAGCTAAGCACTTCTCCCATGGCAAGAAAGATCAATGTAGTAGGCCAAACCAAACTAATAATTCGAAGAGACTTGCAAAGATAACTCAATCATACATAAAAGAATTTAGAGAAGATTCAAATATTATTCATAGATTAACGTGATCATAAACCCACAATTCATCGGATCTCGACAAACACACCACAAAAAGAGTTTACATCGAATAGATCTCCACAAGAGAGGGGGAGAACATTGTATTGAGATCCAAAAAGAGAAAAGAAGCCATCTAGCTAATAACTATGGACCCGTAGGTCTGCGGTAAACTACTCACAACTCATCGGAGGGGCACCGAAAGATCTTCTAGTAAAAAAGTGCATGCTATAGAAGAAATCAATGTTTTGAGTGGAAAGATGGATGAACTTATGAAGATGTTTGCTACTAAAAATACTCCTCTTGATACCAATGATATGCCTTTGTCTTCCTTGATTGAGAATAATAATGAATCTATGGATGTGAATTTTGTTGGAACGAATAGTTTTGGAAACAATGCTTATAGAGGAACTTTAATGCTAGACCGTTCCCTAGTAATCCCTCTAATAATTATGGAAATTCCTACAATAATTCTTATGGTAATTTTAATAAGATGCCCTCTAATTTTGAGAATAGTGTGAAAGAATTTATGATTTCTCAAAAGAATTTTAATGCTTTGCTTGAAGAAAAAATGCTCAAAGTTGATGATTTGGCTAGGAACGTTGATAGACATTCGCTTGATGTTAATTCTCTTAAACTTGGATCTTATTCTCCTAAGCATGATATCAATAAGTCTCTCAAAGTAATGAGAATTTCCATTGACGAGTGCAAGGAAAGAACCGCTAGATTGCGTGCTAAAAAAGAAAGCTTTATAAAAGCGTGTGCTTCTAGTCTCCATGAAAATAATGATGATGATCTTAAAGTCATTGATGTGTCTCCGATTAGATCTATGTTTGCAATATGAATTTTGATGATTATGGGACTGATGATGAATCAACTTTGCCTAGAAGGCGTCCCAAGAATTTGGTAAAAGTGAGATTGGAGAATCCTCAACTTCTAATAATATTGAACCTTCTATCTCGGATTTCAAGGAATTTGATTATGATGATTGCTCTTTAAAAGGTTGTATTTCCTTGTTGCAATCCGTTGTTAATTCTCCTCATGTTATAGTCAAAATAAAGCTTTTACCAAACATATCGTTGATGCCTTGATGCAATCTTATGATGAAAAAGTTAATTTGGAAGTTTCTATACCCAGAAAACTTAATGATGAGTGGGAACCTACTACAAAGATTAGAATTAAAGATTATGAGTGTTTTGCTTTGTGTGATTTGGGTGCTAGTGTTTCCACGATCCAGAAAACTTTATGTGATATTCTAGGTTTCCATGATCTTGATGATTGCTCTTTAAACTTGAACCTTGCGGATTCCACCATTCAATATCCTATGGGAAGAATCAATGATGTTCTCATTGTTGCAAATAGAAATTTCGTGCCCGTAGATTTTATCATTCTTGATATAGATTGCAATCTTTCTTGCCCTATTATTCTTGGTAGACCTTTCCTTAGAATGATTGGTGCGATTATTGATATGAAGGAAGGAAATATTAGATACCAATTTCCATTAGAGAAAGGCATGGAGCACTTTCCAAGAAAGAAAGTCAAATTACCTTATGAATCTATCATGCGTGCTACTTATGAATTTAGTGCCAAAGATGACACTGGTTAGATCTATCTTTGCTTTTATGCCTAGCTCGGGGCGTTAAACGATAGCGCTAGTTGGGAGGCAACCCAATTTTTCTTTATGTTTTTTGTTTTTGCTCCTGTTTAGTAATAAATCTTGCATCTACCTTCTGGTTAGATGTGTTTTTATCTTTTAATTAGTGTTTGTGCCAAGTAGAACCTATAGGATAACCTACGATGATAGTTGATTTGATTCTGCTGAAAAACAGAAACTTTATGCGCACGAATATAATTTTGTTAAATCACAGGAACGTTCTTTTGCGTTGATTATTTTTGCTGCTGTTCAATAAGCCAATTTTACAGGACTTCCTATTTTGGTAGGATTTTTAGAGTTCCAGAAGTTTGCTTTAGTTACAGATTTCTACAGACTGTTCTGTTTTTGACAGATTCTGTTTTTCGTGTGTTGTTTGCTTATTTCAATGCATCTATGGCTAGTAAATTAGTTTATAAACCATAAGGATGTTGGAATACAGTAGGTTTAACACCAAAATAAATAAATAATGAGTTCATTGCAGTACCTTATGTGGTCGTTTTGTTTTCTTTCACTAACGGAGCTTATAAGATTTCATGTTGAGTTTTGTGTTGTGAAGTTTTCAAGTTTTGGGTAAAGCTTTTATGGACTATGGAATAAGGAGTGGCAAGAGCCTAAGCTTGGGGATGCCCATGGCACCCCAAGATATTCAAGAATAGCCAAAAGCCTAAGCTTGGGGATACCCCGGGAAGGCTTCCCCTCTTTCGTCTTCGTTCATTGGTAACTTTACTTGGAGCTATATTTTTATTCGCCACATGATATGTGTTTTGCTTGGAGCGTCGTGTATTATATTAGTATTTGATTTTTAGTTTAGCACAATCATCGTTTCTGTACACACCTTTTGTGAGAAGCCTATTTGATTAGAATTTGCTAGAATACTCTATGTGCTTCACTTATATCTTTTGAGCTTGATAGTTTTTGCTCTAGTGCTTCACTTATATCTTTTAGAGCACGGTGGTGTCTTAATTTTGAAGAAATTGCTAGTATCTCATGCTTCACTTATATTATTTTGAGAGTCTTTTAGAACAGCATGGTATTTGCTATTGTCATAAAGTTGGTCCTAGAATGGTAGGCATCCAAGTTGGGTATAATAAAAACTATCATAGGATGTGAATTGGATGCTATGATCAATTTGATACTTGATAATTGTTTTGAGATATGGAGGTAGTGATATTAAAGTCATGCTAGTTGGTTGATTATGAATTTAAAGAATGCTTGTGTTGAAGTTAGCAAGTCCCGCAGCATGCACGTATGGTTAAAGTTGTGTAACAAATTTGAAACATGAAGTGTACTTGGCTTGTGCATCCTTATGAGTAGCGGTCGGGGACGAGCGATGGTCTTTTCCTACAAATCTATCCCCCTAGGAGCATGCACGTAGTAATTGGTTTTTGATGACTTCTAAATTTTAGCAATAAGTATATGAGTTCTTTTGACTGATGTTGAGTCCATGGATTATACACACTTTTACCTTTCCGCCTTTGCTAGCCTCTTCGGTACCGTGCATTGCCCTTTCTCGCCTTGAGAGTTGGTGCAAACTTCGCCGGTGCATCTAAACCCCGTGATACGATACGCTCTATCACACATAAACCTCCTTATATCTTCCTCGAAACAGCCACCATACCTACCTATTATGGCATTTCCATAGCCATCCCGAGATATATTGCCATGCAACTTTCCACCGTTCCGTTCATCATCATCATGACATACTTTACTTTTGTCATATTGCCATTGCATGATCATGTAGTTGACATCGTATTTGTGGCAAAGCCAACATGCATTATTTTTCATACATGTTACTCTTGATTCATTGCACCATCCCGGTACACTGCCGGAGGCATTCATATAGAGTCATATCTTGTTCTAGTTTCGAGTTGTAATCCTTATGTTGTAATCAATAGAAGTGTGATGATCATCATTATTAGAGCATTGCCCAAAAAGAAAAGAAAAAGAAAAAAAAGAAGAAAGACCAAAAGAAAAAAAAAGAAAGGCCCAAAAGAAAAAAAGGCCCAAAAGAAAAAAAGAAAAAGAAAAAAAAAGAAAATAAATTAAAAGGGCAATGTTACTATCTCTTTTTCCACACTTGTGCTTCAAAGTAGCACCTTGTTCTTCATGTAGTGAGTCTCATATATTGTGCTTCAAAGTAGCACCATGTTTTTCATATAGTGAGTCTCATAAGTTTTCTTTTTCATATTAGTGGGAATTTTTCATTATAGAACTTGGCTTGTATATTCCTACGATGGGCTTCCTCAAATGCCCTAGGTCTTCGTGAGCAAGCAAGTTGGATGCACACCCACTAGTTTCTTTTGTTGAGCATTCATTTATAGCTCTAGTGCATCCGTTGCATGGCAATCCCTACTCCTCATGTTGACATCAATTGATGGGCATCTCCATAGCCCGTTGATTATCCTCGTCAATGTGAGACTTTCTCTTTTTTGTCTTCTCCACACAATCCCCATCATCATATTCTATTCCACCCATAGTGCTATATCCATGGCTCACGCTCATGTATTGCGTGAAGGTTGAAAAAGTTTGAGATTATTTAAGTATGAAACAATTGCTTGGCTTGTCATCGGGGGTATAGAAGTTGGGAACATCTTTGTGTGACAAAAATGAAGCATAGCCTAACTATATGATTTTGTAGGGATGAACTTTCTTTTGCCATGGTATTTTGAGAAGACATGATTACTTTGATTAGTATGCTTGAAGTGTTACTATTTCTTTTACCAATATGAACTTTTACTTTGTATTCATTTGGATCTGAACATTCATGCCACTATAAAGATAATTACATTATGAATTATGGTAGGTAGCATTCCACATCAAAAATTCTCTTTTTTATCATTTACCTACTCGAGGACGAGCAAGAAATAAGCTTGGGGATGCTTGATACGTCTCCAACGTATCTATAATTTTTGATTGTTCCATGCTATTATATTACCCCTTTTGGATGTTTATGGGCTTTATTTTACACATTTATATCATTTTTGGGACTAACCTACTAACCGGAGGCCCAGCCCATATTGCTGTTTTTTGCCTATTTCTGTATTTCGAAGAAAAGGAATATCAAACGGACTCCAAACGGAATGAAACCTTCGGGAGCGTGATTTTTGGAACGAACGTGATCTGGAGAGCTTGGAGTGCAAGTCAAGAAGCTTCTAAGGGCCCCACGAGATAGGAGGCCGCCCCCCCCTGTAGGGCGCGCCCTAGCCTCGTGGGCCCCTCGGGCGGCCACCGACGTACTTCTTCCTCCTATATATACCTACGTACCCTGAAAACATCCAGGGGCACCACGAAACACAATTTCCACCGCCGTAACCTTCTGTATCCGCGAGATCTCATCTTGGAGCCTTCGCCGGCACTCTGCCAGAGGGGGAATCGACCACAGAGGGCTTCTACATCAACATCCTTGCCCCTCCGATGAGTTGTGAGTAGTTTACCACAGACCTACAGGTCCATAGTTATTAGCTAGATGGTTTCTTCTCTCTTTTTGGATCTCAATACAATGTCCGCCCCCCCTCTCTTGTGGAGATCTATTCGATGTAAACTCTTTTTGCGGTGTGTTTTTCGAGATCCGATGAATTGTGGGTTTATGATCAAGTTTATCTATGAATAATATTTGAATCTTCTCTGAATTCTTTTATGTATGATTGAGTTATCTTTGCAAGTCTCTTCGAATTATCAGTTTGGTTTGGCCTACTAGATTGGTCTTTCTTACCATGGGAGAAGTGCTTAGCTTTGGGTTCAATCTTGTGGTGTCCTTACCTAGTGACAGAAAGGGTTGCAAGGCACGTATTGTATTGTTGCCATCGAGGATAACAAGATGGGGTCTATATCATATTGCATGTGTTTATCCCTCTACATCATGTCATCTTGCTTAATGCGTTACTCTGTTCTTATGAAATTAATACTCTAGATGCAGGCAGGAGTCGGTCGGTGTGTGGAGTAATAGTAGTAGATGCAGGCAGGAGTCGGTCTACTTGTTATGGACGTGATGCCTATATACATGATCATGCCTAGATAATCTCATAACTATGCGCTTTTCTATCAATTGCTCGAAAGTAATTTGTTCACCCACTGTAATTCTTATGCTATGTCGAGAGAAGCCTCTAGTGAAACCTATGGCCCCGGGGTCTATCTCTATCATATTTGCTTTCAATCTAATTTTATTTGCATCTTTACTTTTTGCATCTATATTATAAAATACCAAAAATATATTTATCTTATCATACTATCTTTATTAGATCTCACTTTTGCAAGTGGCCGTGAAGGGATTGACAACCGCTTTATTGCATTGGTTGCTTGTTCTCATTTTGTTTGTGTAGGTGCGTGGGACTTTTAAGGAGCCTCCTACTGGATTGATACCTTGGTTCTCAAAACTGAGGGAATACTTATGCTACACTTTGCTGCATCACCCTCTCCTCTTCGAGGAAAACCAACGCAAGCTCAAGACGTAGCACGCCCCTAAGACACTGCAATGATGTAACTCGCCATTGACAATAGTCATGGACTTAGACTGTCGGATTATCTGCCTGGCCAAAATTTCGTCCTCTGGTAACTCGCCCCGGTTCATGTATGCCAGGTACGGCACTGTCCAATCAGGGGTAGCATGAAGAACCGCCACCAATTGAGCCTCCGGGTCAGGAACAGCCTGATCTTCATCCGTTGGTATTTTGACCAACGAATTATGTAGAACGTCAAGAAAAACATTGGGCGGCACCGGTTTACGCTGGGAACCGAGCCGGCTTAAAGCGTCCGCCGCTTCATTCTTGCACCGATCAATATGCTCGACCTGGTAACCCTTGAAGTGACCGGCAATGATATCCACCTCACGCCGATAAGCCGCCATAAGTGGATCCTTGGAGTCCCACGTACCAGATACCTGCTGAGCCACTAAATCGGAGTCGCCAAAGCAATGTACCCGGATTAAGTTCATCTCCTTAGCCATCCGAAGACCATGGAGCAGGGCCTCATACTCAGCTGCATTGTTAGTACAGGGAAACATTAAGCGGAGAACATAACAAAATTTGTCACCTCGAGGGGAAGTAAGAACCACTCCAGCCCCCGAGCCCTCCAATTGTCTGGATCCATCAAAGTGAATAGTCCAATATGTGTTATCCGGTTTATCCTCCGGTGCCTGCAACTCTGTCCAGTCATTGATGAAATCCACGAGCGCTTGGGACTTGATAGCAATGCGAGGCATATATTTTAACCCATGAGGCCCAAGCTCAATAGCCCATTTAGCAACTCGGCCAATCGCCTCCCTGTTCTGAATGATATCTCCCAATGGAGCGGAACTGACCATAGTAATGGGATGGCCCTGAAAATATTTCTTAAGCTTCCGGCTTGCCATAAACACTCCATACACCAGCTTCTGCCAATGCAGATATCTCTGTTTGGACTCGATAAGCACCTCACTAATATAATAAACCGGCCGTTGAACCGGATATTCCTTACCAGCCTCTATGCGCTCTACCACGGTAGCCACGCCGACAGCTCGGGCATTAGCAGCCACATATAACAGCAATGGTTCCTTATCAATGGGGGCAGCAAGAACGGGAGGTTCAGCTAACTGCTTCTTTAGATCCTCAAACGCCGTGTCAGCAGCATCACTCCAGACAAAGTTGTCTGTCTTCTTCTTTAACTGATAAAACGGGATCGCCTTCTCCCCCAACCGGCTGATAAACCGGCTTAGTGCTGCAATACAACCTGCCGGCCGTTGAACGTCATTGATACACGCCGGTTTAGCCAGGGACGTAATAGCCTTGATCTTCTCCGGATTAGCTTCAATGCCCCTGTTAGACACCAGAAAACCCAAGAGCTTGCCAGCTGGCACACCAAAAACACACTTGGCCGAGTTAAGCATCATTTTATAAACCCTCAGATTATCAAAGGTTTCCTGCAAGTCAGCTATAAATGTTTCTGCTTTCCTGGACTTCACCACGATATCGTCCACATAAGCATGAACATTGCACCCAATCTGATATGAAGGCAATTCTGCACACACCGGTGATAAGTCGCCTGGGCACTCTTGAGCCCAAAAGGCATAGATACATAGCAGAAGGCTCCAAAGGGAGTTATAAAAGTCGTCTTCTCCTAGTCCTTAACTGCCATTTTGATCTGATGATAACACGAGTAAGCATCCAAAAAGCTCAACTGCTTGCAACCCGCCGTAGCATTAATAATCTGATCAATACGGGGGAGGGCAAAGGTATCAGCTGGGCAAGCCTTGTTCAAATCTGTGTAGTCCACACACATATGCCAAGTGCCATTCTTCTTGAGTACTAGCACCGGGTTAGCCAACCACTCAGGATGAAAGACCTCCACAATAAACCCTGCTGCCAAAAGCCAGGCTACCTCCTCACCAATGGCCTTGCGTATCTCTTCATTAAAGCGAGGAAGAAACTGCTTAACCGGTTTAAACTTGGGATCAATATTAAGAGTGTGCTCAGCGAGTTCCCTCGGTACACCTGGCATGTCAGAAGGTTTCCATGCAAAGATGTCCCGGTTCTCACGGATGAACTCGATGAGCACACTTTCCTATTTTGGATCCAAGTTAACGCTGATGCTAAACTGCTTCGATGAATCACCAGGAACAAAATCAACCAACTTAGTCTCATCAGCCGATTTAAATTTCAAAGCCGGATCATGCTCTGTAGTGGGCTTCTTCAGAGAAGTCATATCTGCCGGATCAACATTGTCTTTATAGAATTTTAACTCCTCTCTTGCACAAACTGACTCAGCATAAGCCGCATCACCTTCCTCGCACTCCAAAGCAATCTTGCAGCTGCCATGAACCGTGATGGTCCCCTTATGACCCGGCATCTTGAGCTGCAAATAAACATAACACGGCCTTGCCATGAACTTAGCATAGACCGTTGTGCAAATAGGGCATGGTACAGACTTCTGATTTTCACCACTTCAAAGGTCAATGTTTCTGATCTTGAATCATGATCATCTCTGAAAACCATCTCCAGAGCTATCTTACCGACCGGATAGGCCGATTTACCAGGCACCACACCGTGAAAAATGGTGTTCGACGGTTTAAGATTCTTACCCGTTAACCCCATATGCCGGAAAGTTTCATAATACAAGATGTTGATACTGCTCCCTCCATCCATGAGCACCTTGGTGAACTTATAACCTCCAACTTGCGGTGCGACCACCAACGCCAGATGACCCGGATTATCAACGCAGGGTAGATGATCTTCTCGACTCCACACAATAGGCTATTCGGACCAGCGCAAATAATGGGGCACGACCAGTTTAGCGGAGTTCACTGCCCTATTATGAAGCTTCTGATCACGCTTGCACGGACTAGTGGTGAAGACATGATACTGTTCACCATATAACTGCTTCGGGTTGCTCTAATAACCCAACTGCTGCTGTTGTTGATTCCCCTCTTGATTATAACCACCTTGGTTGCCCTGATTGCCTTGATTACTCTGTCCCCATTGGTTACCCTGAAAACCTGAAACGGAATTACCTCCACCATAACCCAGCCCGTGAAACCCGGGTCCTGAACCACCGGACGGTCCATGATCATACCGGAAGAGATCTGAATTTTTGAACTCTCACATAATGAAGCAATCCTTCCATAGGTGCGTAGCCGGTTTATCTTGCGTCCCGTGCTTTGGGCAGGGCTGGTTCAATAGACGCTCCAGATTCATACCTGATCCTCCGCCCCGTGGGGGTGGTTTACCCTTACTGCACTGATTATTACCCTTGTAACGCCCCGGATTCGATGCGCCAGGTGTCCGCCAGTTATTCACCGTCGTTGCCATGTCATTTGCTTGCGTGTTGCATTTTATCATGTCATCATGTGCATTTCATTTTGCATTCGTGTTCGTTTCATGCATCCGAGCATTTTCCCCGTTGTCCGTTTTGCAATCCGGCACTCCTATGTCCCCGGCGTCCCTTTTTGCCTCTTCTCTTGTGCGGGTGTTAAACATTCTCGGAATGGAACGAGGTTTGCCAAGCGGCCTTGGTATAGCACCGGTAGACCGCCTGTCAAGTTTCGTGCCTTTTGGAGGTCGTTTGGTACTCCAAAGGTTAACCGGGTAACCGTAAAGGCCTCCTTCTCCTTGCAGCCCAACACCCTTCCAAAGTGGCCCAAAACCCACCTAACTCCCCTCCATGCTCTCGGTCGTTCGATCACGATCGCGTGGCCGAAAACCGCTCCTCATTTGGACTCTCCTAGCTCCTTCTACCTATAAATAAGCCTCTCCCCCGAAATCCCGCAGTCCAAACCCTAGCCTCCTCTTCCCCGCGCCGCCGGACGCGTTCGCCTGCGCCGGACATGTCCGCCGGACACCTCACTCCGGAGAATCACGTCGCGACACGTCGCCCTCCCCGCCTCCGCAGCCAACCGGCCGCCGCCACCTCAGCGCCTTCCCCTTCTCTCTCCCTGCCGCCGCCCGCCGCCATGCGGAGCCAGGCGGGGCCAGCGAGCCCAAATCCGGCTGCAGCCCGCGCGCGCAAGCCTCCAGCGCCCGCCGCTGGGCGGCCGCCGCCTCCGTTCGCCGGTGCCGCCGCCGCGGCGCTCCTCCGGCGAAGCTCGCGCGCCGCCGCCGCCCGGATCTCGCCGCCTCCTCCGCGAGCTGCGCGCCGCCGACGCCGCTTCGCCAGCGCCGCCCGCCGCCGCCCAGCGCACAAGCCCTCCGCCGCTGCTGTCTCGCCGCCGCCACTTTTTCCCATCGCCGGCGGCCCGCCTCGTTCTCCTCCGCTGGTCCAAGCTGTCTCCGTCAGCGCCGCCCGTCGCCAGCCGCTGCCCTGCGCGCGCCGTCGCCGTCCCCTGCCGCGCCGCCCTCCCGGCGCTTCGTGCTCGGCGAGCTGCCGCCCGTCTCGCCCGCCACGTCCTCGGCATCCGCGCGGATCCCGATCCAGATCCGGATAGGTTGACTTTCCCCTCCCCGGAATTTGCCCAAGTCCCCAGTTTTTCATATTATCATGCCATGTTCATAGCATCGTATCTCTGCATCCATAGCTCCGTTTCGCGCGTGTAATATGTCAAATTGTTCGTCTCAATGATTATTTCATTTCATTCCATAGCATCATTTTCATTTGAGCTCATCTTGATGCCCAAAATTCTGTTGGAAGAGTGCATGTTGATGTTAATCTGCTGAAACTGTTATAAGTTGCTCATTTATCATTTTTGCCATGATTGATGTGTGCATCCTATGAGGTTGATGTCTACATGTGTTTTGATCTATGCTATGCCATCTTTCCAGGGGTGTTAACCATGAATTTTTGTGAGTTGTGTGCTGAGTGTATCGAGCTTGTTAAGGAGGGTATTTGCTGTTGCTGTTTTGCTAGGCAGATTCTGTTATATTTTGTTGCTATGTAAACATGCTTCTACTAGTCATTGTGGGCATAATCTAGAGATGTTCTATAAACATGTTTTGATCTACATGTCATGCTCTATCCATTCATGCCCTTGGTTGCAATTATAGCCTGCTGGAACATGTTGTAATCTTGCTCCAAAGTTGCTTGATAATGTTGCTATCAGCCTGTTTACATTAAGTTCAGTTGTTTCCATGTGTTTTCCTAGTGATCCATGAACCCTATGACCTTGCTACTGTCATGCTTAGCTTCATAAACATGTCTTATTACTGTTGGTTGCCTTGCCATGCCATCTATTGCTCTGTGGTGAGTGGTTCAAGCTCACCAACATGCCTACTTATTGTTGTTCCTGCCATGTTTGAATCTGTAATATAACTTGCCATGTTTATATGGGTGCCATCATATTTTCTGTGCCCTTTTGGCTCATGGTCAGTAAGGGACTTTTGATCTATGCAATTAGTAGATTCATGCCATGCCTTTGTTTGCCATGTTAAGTTCCTGTAACATGTTGTTTGATAGCTCTAAACATTGCAACTTGATGTTATTTCTGCTAAAGTCTGAAACTGTTATTATTTGCAATCTTACCATGTCATTTTGAGCATGTTCTAGCTTTTTCTGGAGATAGCTCAGTGTTCATGTTTTGTTATGCTTTACCTGTACTTCATGACCATGCCTTTTGTTTTCATGTTGAGGTGCTGTAGCATGTTGTTTTGATGCTTGCAATATGCCTAGTTGCTGTTATGGACAGATTGTTGCTATGACTTGTATAGAGTGTATGTGTTGCCCCGTTGCTCCGTTTTGAGTGTGTTCTATATGAAACTTGCTTGATTTTGCATGTAGTTTCATATTATCATGTTGCATCCTTGTTTTGGTGTGTTTTCTTGATGTTTGGGTGCATTTTGCATCAATGACATGCTTAACTTGTTTTGCTCATATCTTCTAGACCGTAGCTCCGAATCTAATGAACTTTATATGTAACTTGACTAGAATTTCGTGTAGATCATCTTGGTGCACCTTAACTTGCTGTTTAACAACTTGAAAATAAGGTTTATTCAGTTCTGGACCAATTTCGAAATTTGCATATGAGGACTTACCGGAATTGTTATATGTTGTTCCCGGCCTCATTTAAACCTGCCTTGATGTGTTATTCTTGTTTGCATCATCTCTTGCCATGTGTAGCTTCATGTAAACTTTGTCATGCCTCATGCTTGTTGTGCATCATGTCTTGTCTATGTGTGGTGTGTTTACCATGTTGTGTGCTTCTTCTTGTTAGTTCCTGTTTCGTTGCGATCGTGAGGATTCGTTCGTCTACGGTTGGTTCGGCTTCATCCGTTCGTCTTCTTCATGGACTCATTCTTCTTCCTAGCGGGATTTCAGGCAAGATGACCGCTACCCTGGATCTCACTACTATCATTGCTATGCTAGTTGCTTCGTTCTATCGCTATGTTGCGCTACCTATTACTTGTTTATCAAGCCATCCCATATTGCCATGAACCTCTAACCTTTGACACCATTCCTAGCAAACCATTGATTGGCTATGTTACCGCTTTGCTCAGCCCCTCTTATAGCGTTGCTAGTTGCAGGTGAAGTTGAAGATTGCTCCATGGTGGACAGGGTTTTGTTGGGATATCACAATATCTCTTATATTATTAATGCATCTATATATTTGGTAAAGGGTGGAAGGCTTGGCCTTATGCCTGGTGTTTTGTTCCACTCTTGCCGCCCTAGTTTCCGTCATACCGGTGTTATGTTCCTGGATTTTGCATTCCTTACGCGGTCGGGTGATTTATGGGACCCCCCTGGCAGTTCGCTTTGAATAAAACTTGTCCAGCAAGGCCCAACCTTGGTTTTACCATTTGCCTCACCACCACCTACTTTTCCCTTGGGAGTAATTAACCCAAGGGTCATCTTTATTATAGCCCCCCCCCCCCGGGCCATTGCTTGTCTAAGTGTTGGTCCAAACCAGAGCCACTTGCGGTGCCGCCCCTAGGCAACTTGGGGTATCGTCGGTTGCCGTACGTAGTGTTCATCTGGTGTTGCCCTGAGAACGAGATATGTGCAGCTCCTATCGGGATTGTCGGCGCATCGGGCGGTCTTGCTGGTCTTGTTTTACCATTGTCGAAATGTCTTGTAAACCGGGATTTCGAGACTGATTGGGTCTTCCTAGGAGAAGGTCTATTCCTTCGTTGATCGGAGAGCTTGTCATGGGCTAAGTTGGGACACCCCTGCAGGGTATAAACTTTCGAGAGCCGTGCTCGCGGTTATGTGGCAGATGGGAATTTGTTAATGTCCGGTTGTAGATAACTTGACACTTGATCCGAATTAAAACGCATCAACCGCGTGTGTAGCCGTGATGGTCTCTTCTCGCGGAGTCCGGAAGTGAACACGGTTTACGTGTTATGTTTGGCGTAAGTAGGTGTTCGGGATCACCTCTTGATCATTGCTAGCTTCACGACCGTTCCGCTTGTTTCTCTTCTCGCTCTCATTTGCGTATGTTAGCCACCATACTTGCTTAGCCGCTGCTGCAACCTCACCACTTTACCCCTTCCTTTCCCATTAAGCTTTGCTAGTCTTGATACCCATGGTAATGGGATTGCTGAGTCCTCGTGGCTCACAGATTACTACAACAACAGTTGCAGGTACAAGTTTTGCGATGATCCTTACGCGAGAGCGATGCTTGCTTGTTTTGGAGTTTCTTCTTCTGCTTCTTCTTCGATTAGGGGATAGGTTCCAGGTCGGCAGCCTGGGCTAGCAGGGTGGATATTGTTTGAGTTTATGTTTATGATTCATCCGTAGTCGGATGTTGTTCTTGTATGTGGTGATGTTGTATTCGTGTGGCATTGTATGCCTCTTGTATGTATCCCCATTATTATGTAATGTTGATGTAATGATATCCACCTTGCAAAAGCGTTCCAATATGCGGGTCTATCCTTGGTGGGACCTTCGAGTTCCTTTTGGATAGGGTCGCATATTGGGCGTGACAAGTTGGTATTAGAGCCTCGACCGACCCTAGGATCCCCCCTTGATTGATCGTGTAGTTTGGCCGTTGTTGAGTCTAGAAGAAAACTGTTTTCGGAGTCTAGTTATATCGGAGAGTAGGAATTCTTTTTACTCCTCTTCCCCTTCGTCGCTCTTGTCAGGATTCTTGACGTAGGTGTTTTGAATTACTCCTCTTCCCGTTCAAATTTTTTTTAGGATCACGTGGTTAGTTTTCGTTCATTGTCCATTCTCTTTTGTCCGGTGCATCTCTCGTCAAGCTGATTCGAACCTCTTTGTCTTTTGCGAGATCAATCCTCAGTTGTTTTCTTTTCCCACCCACCCACCCTTTTTCCTCTTGGAACCGGAGTCCGTAATCGAGTATCCATCCTACTCATGTGAAGTCTTTGCTTTCTTTCCTCAATGATTTCAACCGGTGTTTTCTCTTCAAGATATTCGTCGGTTCTCCCTTCCAGTTGTCTTTGTTTTTCCCGCCCTCCACCCTTTCTCTTCCCGGAGTTTGAGTCTCTTTCGACCGTCAATTCCATTCGTCTGGAGTCTCTTCAGTCTTCCCTCAATCATTTCAACCGATGAATTCTCGTCTCGTTCGTCACTCTTCATCTCTTTTTTTTCCGGTGGATTCAATTCAAGTTTTTCGGTGTTGATCGTATTCTTTTCCTCGGCTCAAATGTTTTCCCCTTGCTCGTTCGCCTCTCGCCAGTTTATCCTTCCGGAGTGTTCAAGACATCTCAGGAGATTCTTCTGTATTCCAATTACTTCGAGGTTGCCACCTCATTCAAATATTTCAATTGTTCCGGTGCATCATCTATCTGTTCAACATCCCTTTTCAACGGTGTTTTCCTTTAGTGGGCCCTAACCCACAGGTCTTTTCCCAGGATCTTACCTGACTCTTCTAATTCCCCCGGAGTTATTCTAAATTCTTTTCAAGTGTGACGTAAGAATGGATTTCATTAGTCACATGCCTTTTCCAAGATCGTCTTCAAATTCTTTTCATCCATCCGGAGTATTTCAGGAGTGCTTTCCCTCTCGATCATCCGGAGGCCATCTTTTCAGAAGATTTCTTCATTCTAAGTTTTCAGATTTGTTCTCCAATTATTCTATATCCGTGCCCTTTCATTCATCTCAATATTCTTCCGGTGCTTCATTCAAGTATTCTTCAATCAGTTCGCGATCTCTTCATTCTTTTGCATCTAAATCCCCTCAAGCATATTTGTTCTTCTAATTTTTCCCGGTGATTCATTCTTTTTCATCAGTCATTTCTGAATTCTTACGGTGGTTCGTTCAAGATTCTTTTTCCTGGATTATCTTTTTAATCCATTCGTTCTTTCAATCCTACCGGCGGATCGTGAAGACCTTCTCAAGTTTGTGATATGTCACTTCTCAATCCTTTTCTTTGGAGTTTGTTCTTGATGAATAAATTCTAGTTCCAAGTGTTCTCATCTTTTCTTTTCTGGAGTTCATATTTCCTCAGTCATTTCGTCGGAACCTCCATCTAAATCATCGCAAGCTTTAATCTTATTATTTCATCCTTCATTTCTATCTCATCATCCTTTTGTCACCGGAGTTCTTCATGGTGGTTCTGCATGAGATAATTCTTTCTGCAAGAGTTTGTCAAGTGTCATTCCATCCTCTCTAGCTCGTGTTCTGTTCCCCCATGTTTCAGCCGAAGTGCTGCCTAAATTCTTTCAGTCTCATTCGTTTCTTTTCTCATTCTAATCACTCCGGTTAGAACGAGTGGCTTCAGAGTCTACCTTATTCATTGAGCTTTTGATTCCCGTCATTCTCGCCGTTCCTCTCTTATTCTCGAGTGCTCTCGATTCTTTGCTTCTTCTCTTGATTTCTTGCTTCACCTCTTCCGTTTTCCCTTCCATCTCGGTCCTAAGATCTCGGGACGTGATCTCTTCTTAGTGGAGGAGTGTTGTAACGCCCCGGATTCGATGCGCCCGGTGTCTGCCAGTTATTAGCCGTCGTTGCCATGTCATTTGCTTGCGTGTTGCATTTTATCATGTCATCATGTGCATTTCATTTTGCATTCGTGTTCGTTTCATGCATCCGAGCATTTTCCCCGTTGTCCATTTTGCAATCTGGCACTCCTATGTCCCCAGCATCCCTTTTTGCCTCTTCTCTTGTGCGGGTGTTAAACATTCTCAGAATGGTACGAGGTTTGCCAAGCGGCCTTGGTATAGCACCGGTAGTCCGCCTGTCAAGTTTCGTGCCTTTTGGAGGTCGTTTGGTACTCCAACGGTTAACCGGGTAACCGTAAAGGCCTCCTTCTCCTTGCAGCCCAACACCCTTCCAAAGTGGCCCAAAACCCACCTAACTCCCCTCCATGCTCTCGGTCGTTCGATCATGATCGTGTGGCCAAAAACCGCTCCTCATTTGGACTCTCCTAGCTCCCTCTACCTATAAATAAGCCTCTCCCCCGAAATCCCGTAGTCCAAACCCTAGCCTCCTCTTCAAGACGCCACGGACGCGTCACTCATACCGACATGTCCGCGGACACCTCACTCCGTGAATCACGTCGCGACATCGTCGCCTCCCGCCTCCGCAGCCAACCGCCACCTCCACCTCGGCGCCTTCCCTTCTCTCTCCTCCGCGCCGCACGCCATGCGGAGTAGGCGGGGCCCAAGTGGGCCCAGATCCCGGCCGCCGCCCGCGGCGCGCGCCTCCAGCGCCCGCCGCTGGGCTGACCGCCGCCTCCGTTCGCGGCGCCCGTCGCCGCTTAACGCTCCTCCGGCGAACTTCGTGCGCCGCCGCCGCCGCCGGATCTCGCCGCCTCCTCCAGCCGAGCCGCGCGCCGCCGCCGGGCCGCCGCTTCGCGGCGCCGCCCGCCGCCCGCCAGCGCACCGCGCCCCCTCCGCCGCTTTGTCTCGCCCGCCGCCGCTTTTCCCCGCCGCGGCGGCCCGCCTCGTTCTCCTCCGCTGTCCCAAGCGCTGTCTCCGTCGGCGGCTGCTCGTCCCCGCCGCCGTCCGCCGTCCCGGCCGGCGCGCGCGCTCCGAGCCCGTGCTCCGGCGAGCCGCCGCCCCGTCTCCGGCCCGCCACGTCCTCGGCATCCGTGCCGGGATCCCGATCCAGATCCGGATAGGTTGACTTTCCCCTCCCCGGAATTTGCCCAAGTCCCCAGTTTTTCATATTATCATGCCATGTTCATAGCATCGTATCTCTGCATCCGTAGCTCCGTTTCGCGCATGTAATATGTCAAATTGTTGGTCTCAACGAGTATTTCATTTCATTTCATTGCGTCATTTTCATTTGAGCTCATCTTAATGCCCGAAATGTTGTTGGAAGAGTGCATGTTGATGTTAATCTGCTGAAACTGTTATAACTTGCTCATTTATCATTTTTGCCATGATTGATGTGTGCATCCAATGAGGTTGATGTCTACATGTGTTTTGATCTATGCTATGCCATCTTTCCAGGGGTGTTAACCATGTATTTTGTTGAGTTGTGTGCTGAGTGTATCGATCTTGTTAAGTAGGGTACTTGCTGCTGCTGTTTTGCTAGGCAGATTCTGTTATATTTTGTTGCTATGTAAACATGCTTCTACTTGTCATTATGGGCATAATCTGGAGATGTTCTATAAACATGTTTTGATCTACATGTCATGCTCTATCCATTCATGCCCTTGGTTGCAATTATATCCTGCTGGAACATGTTGTAATCTTGCTCCAAAGTTGCTTGATAATGTTGCTATCAGCCTGTTTACATTAAGTTCAGTTGTTTCCATGTGTTTTCCTAGTGATCCATGAACCCTATGACCTTGCTATTGCCATGCTTAGCTTCATAAACATGTCTTATTACTGTTGGTTGCCTTGCCATGCCATCTATTGCTCTGTGATGAGTGGTTCAAGCTCACCAACATGCCTACTTATTGTTGTTCCTGCCATGTTTGAATCTGTAATATAACTTGCCATGTTTATATGGGTGCCATCATATTTTCTGTGCCCTTTTGGCTCATGGTCAGTAAGGGACTTTTGATCTATGCAATTAGTAGATTCATGCCATGCCTTTGTTTGCCATGTTAAGTTCCTGTAACATGTTGTTTGATAGCTCTAAACATTGCAACTTGATGTTATTTCTGCTAAAGTCTGAAACTGTTATTATTTGCAATCTTACCATGTCATTTTGAGCATGTTCTAGCTTTTTCGGAGATAGCTCAGTGTTCATGTTTTGTTATGCTTTACCTGTACTTCATGACCATGCCTTTTGTTTTCATGTTGAGGTGCTGTAGCATGTTGTTTTGATGCTTGCAATATGCCTAGTTGCTGTTATGGATAGATTGTTGCTATGACTTGTATAGAGTGTATGTGTTGCCCGTTGCTGTTCGCTTTTGAGTGTGTTCTATATGAAACTTGCTTGATTTTGCATGTAGTTTCATATTATCATGTTGCATCCTTGTTTTGGTGTGTTTTCTTGATGTTTGGGTGCATTTTGCATCAATGACATGCTTAACTTGTTTTACTCATATCTTCTAGACCGTAGCTCCGAATCTGATGAACTTTATATGTAACTTGACTAGAATTTTGTGTAGATCATCTTGGTGCACCTTAACTTGCTGTTTAACAACTTGAACATAAGGTTTATTCAGTTCTGGACCAATTTCGAAATTTGCATATGAGGACTTACCGGAATTGTTATATGTTGTTCCCGGCCTCATTTAAACCTGCCATGATGTGTTATTCTTGTTTGCATCATCTCTTGCCATGTGTAGCTTCATGTAAACTTTGTCATGCATCATGCTTGTTGTGCATCATGTCTTGTCTATGTGTGGTGTGTTTACCATGTTGTGTGCTTCTTCTTGTTAGTTCCTGTTTCGTTGCGATCGTGAGGATTCGTTCGTCTACGGTTGGTTCGGCTTCATCCGTTCGTCTTCTTCATGGACTCATTCTTCTTCCTAGCGGGATTTCAGGCAAGATGACCGCTACCCTGGATCTCAATACTATCATTGTTATGCTAGTTGCTTCGTTCTATCGCTATGCTGCGCTACCTATTACTTGTTTATCAAGCCATCCCATATTGCCATGAACCTCTAACCTTTGACACCATTCCTAGCAAACCATTGATTGGCTATGTTACCGCTTTGCTCAGCCCCTCTTATAGCGTTGCTAGTTGCAGGTGAAGTTGTAGATTGCTCCATGGTGGACAGGGTTTTGTTGGGATATCACAATATCTCTTATATTATTAATGCATCTATATATTTGGTAAAGGGTGGAAGACTCGGCCTTATGCCTGGTGTTTTGTTCCACTCTTGCCGCCCTAGTTTCCGTCATACCGGTGTTATGTTCCCGGATTTTGCGTTCCTTACGCGATCGGGTGATTTATGGGACCCCCGACAGTTCGCTTTGAATAAAACTTGTCCAAAGAAGGCCCAACCTTGGTTTTACCATTTGCCTCACCACCACCTACTTTTCCTTTGGGAGTAATTAACCCAAGGGTCATCTTTATTATAGCCCCCCTGGCCAATGCTTGTCTAAGTGTTGGTCCAAACCAGAAACCACTTGCGGTGCCGCCCCTAGGCAACTTGGGGTATCGTCGGTTGCCGTACGTAGTGTTCATCCGGTGTTGCCCTGAGAACGAGATATGTGCAGCTCCTATCAGGATTGTCGGCGCATCGGGCGGTCTTGCTGGTCTTGTTTTACCATTGTCGAAATGTCTTGTAAACCGGGATTCCGAGACTGATCGGGTCTTCCTAGGAGAAGGTCTATTCCTTCGTTGATCGCGAGAGCTTGTCATGGGCTAAGTTGGGACACCCCTGCAGGGTATAAACTTTCGAGAGCCGTGCCCGCGGTTATGTGGCAGATGGGAATTTGTTAATGTCCGGTTGTAGATAACTTGACACTTGATCCGAATTAAAATGCATCAACCGCGTGTGTAGCTGTGATGGTCTCTTCTCGGCGGAGTCCGGGAAGTGAACACGGTTTCTGTGTTATGTTTGACGTAAGTAGGTGTTTAGGATCACCTCTTGATCATTGCTAGCTTCACGACCGTTCCGCTTGTTTCTCTTCTCGCTCTCATTTGCGTATGTTAGCCACCATACTTGCTTAGCCGCTGCTGCAACCTCACCACTTTACCCCTTCCTTTCCCATTAAGCTTTGCTAGTCTTGATACCCATGGTAATGGGATTGCTGAGTCCTCGTGGCTCACAGATTACTACAACAACAGATTGCGGTACAGGTTTTATGATGATCCGACGCGAGAGCGATGCTTGATTGTTTTGGAGTTTCTTCTTCCGCTTCTTCTTCGATCGGGGATAGGTTCCAGTCGGCGGCACTGGGCTAGCAGGTGGTGGATATTGTTTGAGTTTCTGTTTATGATTCATCCGTAGTCGGATGTTGTTCTTGTATGTGGTGATGTTGTATTCGTGTGGCATTGTATGCCTCTTGTATGTATCCCCACTATTATGTAATGTTGATGTAATGATATCCACCTCGCAAAAGCGTTCCAATATGCGGGTCTATCCTTGGTGGGACCTTCGAGTTCCTTTTGGATAGGGTCGCATATTGGGCGTGAGAACCCTGTACATTGGTGTTAGCCACAAAGCTAGAATTATTGTTCGCCTTGCGCTTACCATTATTCCCATGGCTCGCCTGGACATGCTGCTGCCCTTTTGCGTCGACACTCTTCTTTCCCTTCTCCGGCTCCTCGTCGTCAGACTCGGGATCCTTGGAATTATCAAAATTGGCATACTTAACCAAAGCTGCCATAAGTGTTCCCATGTCATTGCAGTGGCGCTTGAGTCGTCCCAACTTCTACTTCAACGGCTTAAACTGGCAATTGCCCTCCAATGTTATGATTGCCGAATCAGCATTGATGCGGTCCGACGAATGCAGAATTTCTGAAACTCGGCGCACCCAATCAGTCGTTGATTCGCCTTCTCCTTGGACACAAGCGGCCAGATCCACGATTGACATGGGTTGCTTGCACGTGTCTTTGAAGTTTGCTATGAACCGGGCCTTCAACTCATCCCATGAACCGATTGAATTAACAGGCAGACTTTTTAACCAAGTGCGAGCCATTCCATCCAACGTCATGGTGAAATACTTTGCACATGTCACTTCGTCTACATCCAACATCTCCATCGCCATCTCATAACTCTCAACCCATGACTCAGGGGGTAAATCGGCGGTGTAATTAGGCACCTTACGCGGGCCCTTGAAATCCTTGGGTAGCCGCACATTATGTAGAGCTGGGGTGAGACACGGCACCCCCCAAGAGCAGAAAGCCAGTCCTCGTTCGACTGACGCTTTCGGTTGAACCGGAGCGGGTTGATGATTCGCGTACTGTGCTGCCAACTGCGCTGCTAACTCTGCCTCCCGATGCGCTCTACCATTGTTCACTAAATCCTGAGCATTCATACCACCGCGCGCCGGATTAGGCCCTCGAGGGGCGTCACGGTTCCGCGCACTGCTTGACACAGCAGGTTCATCAATGTGCCTGCTGTAACTCTTGCTCAGACGAGGGGTTGAATGTATTCTGTCTTGGCTATACGAATAAGCCTGCTGCGGCACCATAGCGGTTTGAAGAAGATCCCTGGCCCGTCACGTTTCAACCGCCGCCAGTGACTCCCTACATCGGAATAGCTGCCAATCGAGACGCAGCAGCAATCATGTTATCCAAAGGGCTAGAGAAGTGACCCGGCGGTGTCGGTATGTATTGCGGCGGGTTATCTGTTCGTCGAGGCAGGTCCGTCACCCGTGGCTGACCCGACGCTCCTGTCCCAGGTGCCTCAGTCCGGTTCACTACTGCCGGTCCAGATCCTGGCGTGTTGAAGAGATTTATTCCTTCATAAACCGGCGGCAGACGAGACCGGTGACTCCTCCTCAGCACTTCGTTTGAAGCGTTCTGATCCAGCATGAGCCGGTAATTCTCTGCTTGAATCCGCTGTGACTGGGCATCTAAAGCGGCCCGCTCATCGGCCATCCTGGTTTCCTCAGCCGCCAAGTCCTCCTTGGCCTGAGTTATCTGATCCCGCAGCTTTGTAACCTCTGCATTATGCCGATCTTGAGTCTCCGGAGTAACCGTTGTGGTTGCTACGTCTTGAGCTTGCGTTGGTTTTCCTCGAAGAGGAGAGGGTAATGCAGCAATAGTAGCATAAGTATTTCCCTTAGTTTTTGAGAACCAAGGTATCAATCCAGTAGGAGGCTCCTCAAAAGTCCCACGCACCTACAAAAACAAACAAAGAACTCGCAACCAACACAATAAAGGGGTTGTCAATCCCTTCACAGCCACTTGCTAAAGTGAGATCTAATAAAGATAGTAAGATAAGATATATATATTTTTGGTATTTTATAATATAGATGCAAAAAGTAAATACGTAAATAAAAGTAGATTGGAAGCAAATATGATAAGAGATAGACCCGGGGCCATAGGTTTCACTAGTGGCTTCTCTCAAGATAGCATAAGTATTACGGTGGGTGAACAAATTACTGTCGAGCAATTGATAGAAAAGCGAATAATTATGAGATTATCTAGGCATGATCATGTATATAGGCATCACGTCCATGACAAGTAGACCGACTCACACTGCGTCTACTACTATTACTCCACACATCACCGACTCACCTGCATCTAGAGTATTAAGTTCATAAGAACAGAGTAACGATTAAGCAAGATGACATGATGTAGAGGATAAACACATGCAATATGATATAAACCCCATCTTATTATCCTCGATGGCAACAATATAATACGTGCCTTGCAACCCTTTACATCCTTTGGGTAAGGACACCGCAAGATTGAACCCAAAGCTAAGAACTTCTCCCATGGCAAGAAAGATCAATCTAGTAGGCCAAACCAAACTGATAATTCGAAGAGACTTGCAAAGATAACTCAATCATACATAAAAGAATTCAGAGAAGATTCAAATATTATTCATAGATAAACTTGATCATAAACCCACAATTCATCGGATCTCGACAAACACACCGCAAAAAGAGTTTACATCGAATAGATCTCCACAAGAGACGGGGAGAACATTATATTGAGATCCAAAAAGAGAGAACAAGCCATCTAGCTAATAATTATGGACCCATAGGTCTGTGGTAAACTACTCACAACTCATCGGAGGGGCAAGGATGTTGATGTAGAAGCCCTCCGTGGTCGATTCCCCCCCAGTGTCTGCCAAGGCTCCAAAATGAGATCTCGCGGATACAGAAGGTTACGGTGGTGGAAATTGTGTTTCGTCTGCCCCCTGGATGTTTTTGGGGTACGTAGGCTTATATAGGAGGAAGAAGTACGTCGGTGGACGCCTGAGGGGCCCACGAGACAGGGGGCGCGCCCTATAGGGGGGCGCCCTCCTCTCTCGTGGAAGCTTCGGCTGCTTCCTGACTTGCACTACAAGTCCTCTGGATCACGTTCGTTCCAAAAATCACGCTCCTAAAGGTTTCATTCCGTTTGGACTCCGTTTAATATTCCTTTTCTTCAAAATACTGAAATAGGCAAAAAAACAGCAATATGGATTGGGCCTCCGGTTAGTAGGTTAGTCCCAAAAATGATATAAATGTGTAAAATAAAGCCCATAAACATCCAAAAGGGGTAATATAATAGCATGGAACAATCAAAAATTATAGATATGTTGGAGACGTATCAAGCATCCCCAAGCTTAATTCCTGCTCGTCCTCGTGTAGGTAAATGATAAAAAAGAGAATTTTTGATGTGGAATGCTACCTAGCATAATTCTCAATGTAATTTTCTTTATTGTGGCATGAATGTTCAGATCCAAATGATTCAAAATAAGAGTTCATATTGATAAAAGAAATAGTAACACTTCAAGCATACTAATCAAAGTAATCATATAGTTCATGGCAAAAGAAAGTTCATCCCTACAAAATCATATAGTTAGGCTATGCTTCATTTTTGTCACACAAAGATGTTCCCAACTTCTATACCCCCGATGACAAGCCAAGCAATTGTTTCATACTTAAATAATCTCAAACTTTTTCAACCTTCACGCAATACATGAGCGTGAGCCATGGATATAGCACTATGGGTGGAATAGAATATTATGATGGGGATTGTGTGGAGAAGACAAAAAAGGAGAAAGTCTCACATTGATGAGGATAATCAACGGGCTATGGAGATGCCCATCAATTGATGTCAACATGAGGAGTAGGGATTGCCATGCAACGGATGAATTAGAGCTATAAATGAATGCTCAACAAAAGAAAACTAGTGGGTGTGCATCCAACTTGCTTTCTTACGAAGACCTAGGACATTTGAGGAAGCCCATCGTAGGAATATACAAGCCAAGTTCTATAATGAAAAAATTCCCACTAGTATGAAAAAGACTACTCATGAGACTCACTATATGAAAAACATGGTGCTACTTTGAAGCACAAAAATATGAGACTCACTACATGAAGAACAAGGTGCTACTTTGAAGCACAAGTGTGGAAAAAGAGATAGTAACATTGCCCTTTTATTTTTTATTTTTTGGGGACTTTTTTCCTTTCTTTTTTTCTTTTTTTTCTTTGGTCAATGCTCTAATAATAATGATCGTCACACTTCTATTGATTACAACATATGAATTACAACTCGAAACTAGAACAAGATATGACTCTATATGAATGTCTCCGGCGGAGTACCGGGATGGTGCAATGAATCAAGAGTGACATGTATGAAAAATTATGCATGGTGGCTTTGCCAAAAATACGATGTCAACTACATGATCATGCAATGGAAATATGACAAAAGTAAAGTATGTCATCGACCTTGCGTTGGTTTTCCTCGAAGAGGAGAGGGTGATGCAGCAATAGTAGCGTGAGTATTTCCCTTAGTTTTTGAGAACCAAGGTATCAATCCAGTAGGAGGCTCCTCAAAAGTCCCACGCACCTACACAAACAAACAAAGAACTCGCAACCAACGCAATAAAGGGGTTGTCAATCCCTTCACGGCCACTTCATGCAAAGTGAGATCTAATAAAGATAGTAAGATAAGATAAATATATTTTTGGTATTTTATAATATAGATGCAAAAAGTAAAGATGCAAATAAAAGTAGATTGGAAGCAAATATGATAAGAGATAGACCCGGGGGCCATAGGTTTCACTAGTGGCTTCTCTCAAGATAGCATAAGTATTACGGTGGGTGAACAAATTACTGTCGAGTAATTGATAGAAAAGCGAATAATTATGAGATTATCTAGGCATGATCATGTATATAGGCATCACGTCCGTGACAAGTAGACCGACTCCTGCCTGCATCTACTACTATTACTCCACACATCGACCGACTCATGCCTGCATCTAGAGTATTAAGTTCATAAGAACAGAGTAACACATTAGGCAAGATGACATGATGTACAGGGATAAACTCAAGCAATATGATATAAACCCCATCTTGTTATCCTCGATTGCAACAATACAATACGTGCCTTGCAACCCTTTCTGTCACTGGGTAAGGACACCGCAAGATTGAACCCAAAGCTAAGCACTTCTCCCATGGCAAGAAAGATCAATCTAGTAGGCCAAACCAAACTGATAATTCGAAGAGACTTGCAAAGATAACTCAATCATACATAAAAGAATTCAAAGAAGATTCAAATATTATTCATAGATAAACTTGATCATAAACCCACAATTCATTGGATCTCGACAAACACACCACAAAAAGAGTTTACATCGATGGGGCAAGGATGTTGATGTAGAAGCCCTCCGTGGTCGATTCCCCCTCCGACAGAGTGCCGGCGAAGGCTCCAGATGAGATCTCGCGGATTCAGAAGGTTACTGTGGTGGAAATTGTGTTTCGTCTGCCCCCTGGATGTTTTTGGGGTACGTAGGCTTATATAGGAGGAAGAAGTACGTCGATGGATGCCCGAGGGGCCCACGAGACAGGGGCGCGCCCTATAGGGGGGGCGCCCTCCTCTCTCGTGGAAGCTTCAGCTGCTTCTTGACTTGAACTCCAAGTCCTCTGGATCACGTTCGTTCCAAAAATCATGCTCCCGAAGGTTTCATTCCGTTTGGACTCCGTGTGATATTCTTTTTCTTCGAAATACTGAAATAGGCAAAAAAAACAACAATATGGGTTGGGCCTCCGGTTAGTAGGTTAGTCCCAAAATGATATAAATGTGTAAAGTAAAGCCCATAAACAACCAAAAGGGGTAATATAATAGCATGGAACAATAAAAAAATATAGATACGTTGGAGACATATGAGTGGTCAACAGTGTCGTCCAGGCGTCCAATAAACCGGACATAACTTGGGCCAGCCAGCGCGTGGGGCCTCCTGCCGCTGCTGCCGATCTGGAAGTCATTGCTGCTGCAGTTGAAGATTGCAATGTGGGCTGTGTACCGGACATGAAAATTGCAACCCGATTTGGCGGTTCAAAGGGGTCCGGAATACTGTCGCCATCGGAACAGCCCCCGAACTGGCCATCTTGTAGCTGGTACAGTGACTCGGTCTCGCCGGTGGACGATTCACCATCTGAGTAAACGACCGTCTCACCATCGGACTCCGGTTCAGATTCCGCACAATAGATGAATCCAACGAACGCACGCTTCATGGCAGGCTGAACCCGGGCAGGGCTCGCACGCTGAGACGTCTCGACGAGGTCGGTGCAAATGTCCAGCTCAGGGCCCGGTTCGCCGATCTTGCCGATGAAGATGTGAATTCCGCCAAGGGGGACCCAGTACCCTGATACATCTCCAACGTATCTATAATTTCTGAAGCATTCATGCTATTATATTATCTGTTTTGAATGATTATGGGCTTTATTATACACTTTTATATTACTTTTGGGACTAACCTATTAACCGGAGGCCCAGCCCATATTGTTGTTTTATTGCCTGTTTCAGTATTTCGAAGAAAAGCAATATCAAACGGTATCCAAACGGAATTAAACCTTCGGCAGCGTGATTTTTTGGAAGAATATGATCCTGGAGACTTGGAGTTCACGTTAGAAGATCCTCGAGGCAGCCACGAGATAGGAGGGCGCGCCCCCTATCTCATGGGCCCCTCGAGCACCTCCCGACCGACTTCTTTCGCCTATATATGCCTATGTACCCTAAAACCATCGAATATCAAGATAGATCGGGAGTTCCGCCGCCACAAGCCTCTGTAGCCACCAAAAACCTCTCGGGAGCCCGTTCCGGCACCCTGCCGGAGGGGGAACCCATCACCGGTGGCCATCTTCATCATCCTAGCGCTATCCATGATGAGGAGGGAGTAGTTCACCCTCGGGGCTGAGGGTATGTACCAGTAGCTATGTGTTTGATCTCTCTCTCTCTCTCTCTCTCTCGTGTTCTCTCTATGGCACGATCCTGACGTATCGTGAGCTTTGTTATTATAGTTGGATTATATGATGTTTCTCCCCCTCTACTCTCTTGTGATGAATTGAGTTTCCCTCTTGAAGTTATCTTATCGGATTGAGTCTTTATTTGAGAACACTTGATGTATGTCTTGCCGTGTTTATCTGTGGTGACAATGGGATATCACGTGCCACTTGATGTATGTTTTGGTGACCAGCTTGCGGGTTCCGCCCATGAAGCTATGCATAGGGGTTGGCACACGTTTTCTTGACTCTCGGTCGAAACTTTGGGGCACTCTTTGAAGTACTTTGTGTTGGTTGGATGAATCTGAGATTGTGTGATGCATATCGTATAATCATGCCCATGGATACTTGAGGTGACAATGGAGTATCTAGGCGACATTACGGTTTTGGTTGATTTGTGTCTTAAGGTGTTATTCTAGTATGAACTCTTGAATAGATTGATCCGAAAGAATAACTTTGAGGTGGTTTCGTACCCTACCATAATCTCTACGTTTGTTCTCCGCTATTAGTGGCTTTGGATTGACTCTTTGTTGCATGTTGGGATTGTTATATGATCTACCTATGTTATTATTGTTGAGAGAACTTGCACTAGTGAAAGTATGAACCCTAGGCCTTGTTTCCTACCATTGCAATACCGTTTACGCTCACTTTTATCATTAGTTACCTTGCTGTTTTTATATTTTCTGATTACAAAAACCTATATCTACTATCCATATTGCACTTGTATCACCATCTATTCGCCGAACTAGTGCACCTATACAATTTACCATTGTATTGGGTGTGTTGGGGACACAAGAGACTTTTTGTTATTTGGTTGCAGGGTTGTTTGAGAGAGACCATCTTCATCCTACGCCTCCCACGGATTGATAAACCTTAGGTCATCCACTTGAGGGAAATTTGCTACTGTCCTACAAACCTGTGCACTTGCAGGCCCAACAACGTCTACAAGAAGAAGGTTGTGTAGTAGACATCATACCCGTACTCGATTGAGCCGGCCTTGGGGCCCCAGCCTGCATCGTCGATGTAGAGCTTGCCACGACGACTCTTGGTCATCCGGCCAACCACGTATCCCTTGAGTCCTTCAAAGTTGCCCTTCAAGAACTCGAAACCATCGTGTGATAGCCCCATGGTGTGCGCCAACTGTCGTGGAATTAACACGGCAGATGTCCTAGTGAGAGGACTTAGTCGTGGAGCCATCGCAACAAGATTAGCTTGAAGGTGTTAAACCGGACAAAGGACACGGGGATTTTATACTGGTTTGGCCCCTTGCGGTGAAGGTAAAAGCCTACGATCCAATTGTGGTGGAATTGATGGGGTCTCGATGAGCAGGGAGCGAATCCGCTTTACCTATCTCTTGAGTTGTTGTTTCTTGTCCCTGAACCGCCATCGGGTCGTCCCTTTATATACACAGGTTGACGCCCGGCGGTTACAGAACACCGAGGCTGGCTCATACATGTGTCCGGCTCGATTTCTACCTTTCCCTAACTTACAACACAAGTTACACATCTCATGGCGGTTTATGACGATGGGCCCTAATCCGCCCTTGGGCCCTAGGACTCTAAGCTTCAATAGTAAAGCGCCATATTCCTTGTCTTCATGGGCTTCAATACGGATGAGCATAACCTGGCCCCTCCTGGGCGGTTTATACTCAGTAGTTATATCTCCAACACCATATGTGCATGCTACGGGACTTGCCAACTTCAACACAAGCATTCTTTAAATTCATAATCACCCAACTAGCATGACTCTAATATCACTACCTCCATATCTCAAAACAATTATCAAATATCAAATTGACCATAGCATCCAATTCACTTCCTATGATAGTTTTTATTATACCCAACTTGGATGCTCATCATTCTAGGACAATTTTATAACCATAGCAAATACCATGCTGCTCTAATAGACTCTAAAAATAATATAAGTGAAGCATGAGAGATTAACAATTTCTTACAAATTAAGCCACCGCCGTGCTCTAAACGATATAAGTGAAGCACTAGAGCAAAAACTATCTAGCTCAAAAGATATAAGTGAAGCACATAGAGTATTCTAATAAATTCCAATCAAGTGGGTTTCTCCCAAAAGGTGTGTACAGCAATTATGATTGTGGTAAACTAAAAATCAAAGACTAATATCATACAATACACTCCAAGCAAAACACATATCATGTGGCGAATAAAAATATAGCTTCAAGTAAAGTTACCGATAGACGAAGACGAAAGAGGGGATGCCTTCCGGGGCATCCCCAAGCTTAAGCTTTTTGTCATACTTGAATATCTTGGGGTGCCATGGGCATCCCCAAGCTTAGGCTCTTGACACACCTTATTCCATAGTCTACCAAATCTTTACCCAAAACTTGAAAACTTCACAACACAAAACTCAACAGGAAATCTCATAAGCTCCGTTAGTGCAAGAAAGAAAAACCACCACATAAGGTACTGTAATGAACTCATTCTTTATTTATATTGGTGTTAGCCTACTATATTCAAACTTCTCTATGGTTCATACCCTACATACTAGCCATAGTTGCATCAAAATAAGCAAACAACACACGAAAAATAGAATTTGTCAAAAACAGAACAGTCTGTAGCAATCTGTAACTCTCGAATACTTCTGTAACTCTAAAAATCCTACCAAAATAGGAAGTCCTGAGAAATTTTTCTATTGATCTACAGAAAAAATAATCAACGCAAAATCACGTTTCTGTGAATTACTAAAACTATTTTCGTGCGTGCAAAGTTTCTGTTTTTCAGCAGAATCAAATTAACTATCACCATAGGTTATCCTATACGTTCTACTTGGCACAAACACTAATTAAAACATGAAAACACATCCAGACAGAAGGTATATGCAAAATTTATTACTAAAAAGAAGCAAAAACAAAAAAAGAAAAAAGAAAATTGGGTTGCCTCCCAACTAGCGCTATCGTTTAACGCCCCTAGCTAGGCATTGAGATTTCAATGATGCTCACATGAAAGACAAGAATTGAAGCGCAAAGAGAGCATCATAAAGCACGTGAAAAACACATCTAAGTCTAACATACTTCCTATGCATAGGCATCTTATAGGCAAACAAATTATCATAGCAAGCAAAACCTAGCACATGCAAGGAAGCGGAAAGAAACAATAGTGATCTCAACATAACGAGAGGTAATTTAGTAACATAAAATTTTCTACAACCATATTTTCCTCTCTCATAATAATTACATGTAGGATCATAAGCAAATTCAACAAAATAGTTATCACATAACATATTCTCAACACGATCCATATGCATGCAAAGTTGACACTCTTCCAAAATAGTGGGATTAATATTAACTAAAATCATGACCTCTCCAAACCCACTTTTATCAAAAATATCATAAGATTGAACATACTCCAAATATGTGGGATCTAAAGTTGACACTCTTCCAAACCCACTTTCAGTATTATTGCAAACATTACTATCAATCTCATATTCATCATGGGGCTTAAATAAATTTTCAAGATCATAAGAAGAATCACCACAATCATGATCATTGCAACAAGTAGTAGACATAGACAAACTAGCATCCCCAAGCTTAGGGTTTTGCATATTATTAGCACAATTGAAATCAAGAGAATTTATAGTAAAATCATTGCAAACAATGATTTTTATTCAAGGAGATATCGTGAATCTCTTCATAAGTTTCTTCATCACAATTTTCAGATTCACAAATTTCAAGCAAAACCTCATAAAGATAATCTAGTGCACTCAAAGCACTAGAAATTGGTTCATCATAATTGGATCTCTTAAAATGATTAGCAAGTGGATGAGGATCCATAAACTTTTAGCAAGCGAAGATGCAAGCAAAAAGAAGGCACATGGAGACACAAGATCGAACGGAAGAGGGGCGAAGAAAACGGCAAGGGTGAAGTGGGGGAGAGGAAAACGAGAGGCAAATGGCAAATAATGTAAATGCAAGGGAGATGAGTTTGTGATGGGTACTTGGTATGTCTTGACTTGAGCGAAGACCTCCCCGGCAACGGCGCCAGAAATCCTTCTTGCTACATCTTGAGCTTGCGTTGGTTTTCCTTGAAGAGGAAAGGGTGATGCAGCAATAGTAGCGTAAGTATTTCCCTCAGTTTTTGAGAACCAAGGTATCAATCCAGTAGGAGGCTCCTCAGAAGTCCCACGCACCTACACAAACAAACAAGAACTCGCAACCAACACAATAAAGGGGTTGTCAATCCTTCACGACCACTTCATGAAAGTGAGATCGATAGAGATAACATGATAAGATAAATATATTTTTGGTATTTTATAATATAGATTGGAAAAGTAAAGATGCAAATAAAAGTAGATTGAAAGCTTATATGATAAGAGATAGACCCGGGGGGCATAGGTTTCACTAATGGCTTCTCTCAAGATAGCATAAGTATTACAGTGGGTGAACAAATTACTGTCGAGCAATTGATAGAAAAGCGAATAATTATGAGATTATCTAGGCATGATCCTGTATATAGGCATCACGTCCTTGAAAAATAGACCGACTCCTGCCTGCATCTACTACTATTACTCTACACATCGACCGCTATCCAGCATGCATCTGGAGTAATAAGTTCATAAAGAACTGAGTAACGCATTAAGAAAGATGACATGATGTAGAGGGATAAACTCATGCAATATGATATAAACCCCATCTTTTTATCCTCGATGGCAACAATACAATACGTGCCTTGTTGCCCTAACATCATCGGGAAAGGACACCGCAAGATTGAACCCAAAGCTAAGCACTTCTCCCATTGCAAGAAAGATCAATCTAGTAGGCCAAACCAAACTGATAATTCGAAGAGACTTGCAAAGATAACTACTACGTCTTGAGCTTGCGTTGGTTTTCCTTGAAGAGGAAAGGGTGATGCAGCAATAGTAGCGTAAGTATTTCCCTCAGTTTTTGAGAACCAAGGTATCAATCCAGTAGGCGGCTCCTCAAAAGTCCCACGCACCTACACAAACAAACAAAGAACTAGCAACCAACGCAATAAAGGGGTTGTCAATCCCTTCACGGCCACTTACGAAAGTGAGATCTAATAGAGATAGTATGATAAGATAAATATATTTTTGGTATTTTATAATATAGATTGGAAAAGTAAAGATGCAAATAAAAGTAAATTGAAATATTTCTCATAGATAAACTTGATCATACAAAAAAAATTAGAGGAGATTCAAATATTTCTCATAGATAAACTTGATCATAAACCCACAATTCATCGGATCTCAACAAACACACCGCAAAAAGAGTTTACATCGAATAGATCTCCACAAGAGAGGGGAGAACATTGTATTGAGATCCAAAAAGAGAGAAGAAGCCATCTAGCTAATAACTATGGACCCGAAGGTCTGGGGTAAACTACTAACAACTCATCGGAGGGGCTATGGTGTTGATGTAGAAGCCCTCCGTGGTTGATTCCCCCTCCGGCAGAGCGTCGATGAAGGCTCCAAGATGGGATCTCGCGTATATAGAAGGTTACGGCGGTGGAAATTGTGTTTCGGTGGCTCCCTGGATGTTTTCGGGGTACGTAGGCTTATTTAGGAGGAAGAAGTACGTCGGTGGCCGCCCGAGGGGCCCACGAGACGGGGGGCGCGCCCTCCCCTCTCGTGACTGCCTCGGCTGCTTCTTGACTTGTACTCCAAGTCCTATGGATCACGTTCATTCCAAAAATCACACTCCCGAAGGTTTCATTCCGTTTGGACTCCGTTTGATACTCCTTTTCTTCGAAATACTGAAATAGGCAAAAAAAAGCAATACGGGCTGGGCCTCCGGTTAGTAGGTTAGTCCCAAAAATGATATAAATGTGTAAAATAAAGCTCATAAACATCCAAAAGGGGTAATATAATAGCATGGAACAATCTAAAATTATAGATACGTTGGAGACATATCATTAGGCTATGCTTCATTTTCGTCACACAAAAATGTTCCCAAATTCTACACCCCCGATGACAAGCCAAGCAATTGTTTTGTACTTAAATAATCTCAAACTTTTTCAACTTTCACGCAATACATGAGCGTGAGCCGTGGATATAGCACTATGGGTGGAATAGAATATGATGATGGGGATTGTGTGGAGAAGACAAAAAAGGAGAAAGTCTCACATTGACGAGGATAATCAACGGGCTATGGAGATGCCCATCAATTGATGCCAACATGAGGAGTAGGGATTGCCATGCAACGGATGCACTAGAGCTAAATGAATGAAAGCTCAACAAAATAAACTAGTGGGTGTGCATCCAACTTGCTTGCTCACGAAGACCTAGGGCATTTGAGGAAGCCCATCGTAGGAATATACAAGCCAAGTTCTATAATGAAAAATTCCCACTAGTATATGAAAGTGACAACATATGAGACTCGCTATATGAACAGCATGGTGCTACTTTGAAGCACAATATATGAGACTCACTATATGAAGGACATGGTGCTACTTTGAAGCACAAGTGTGGAAAAAGAGATAGTAACATTGCCCCTATTTATTTATTTTCTTTTTTCTTTTTCTTTTTCTTTTTTTTCTTTGGTCTTTTTTTTGCCTTTTTTCTTTTTTTTTCTTTTTTTTTCTTTTGGGACAATGCTCTAATAATGATGATCAACACACTTTTATTGGTTACAACACATGAATTACAACTCGAAACTAGAACAAGATATGACTCTATATGAATGCTTCTGGCAGTGTACCGGGATGTGCAATGATCTAGCGTAGCAATGACATAAAAAACGGACAAGCCATGAAAACATCATGCTAGCTATCTTACGATCATGCAAAGCAATATGACAATAATTACTAGTCATGTATATGATGACGAATTGAAAGAATGCTTGTGTTGAAGTTAGCAAGTCCCGTATCATGCACGTATGGTTAAAGTTGTGTAACAAATTTGAAACATGAAGTGTACCTGGCTTGTGAATCCTTATGAGTGGCGGTCGGGGACGAGCAATGGTCTTTTCCTACCAATCTATCCCCCTAGGAGCATGCGCGTAGTGCTTGATTTTTGATGACTTCTAAATTTTTGCAATAAGTATATGAGTTCTTTTGACTAATGTTGAGTCCATGGATTATACGCACTTATACCTTTCCACCATTTCTAGCCTCTTCGGTACCGCGCATTGCAATTTCTCACCTTGAGAGTTGGTGCAAACTTTGCCGGTGCATCCAAACCCCGTGATATGATACGCTCTATCACACATAAACCTCCTTATATCTTCCTTAAAACAGCCACCATACCTACCTATTATGGCATTTCCATAGCCATTCCGAGATATATTGCCATGCAACTTTCCACCGTTCCGTTCGTCATCATCATGACATACTTTACTTTTGTCATATTGCCATTGCATGATCATGTAGTTGACATCGTATTTGTGGCAAGGCCACCATGCATAATTTTCATACATGTCACTCGTGATTCATTGCACCATCCCGGTACACCGCCGGAGGCATTCATATAGAGTCATATCTTGTTCTAGTTTCGAGTTGTAATTCATATGTTGTAATCTATAAAAGTGTGATGATCATCATTATTAGAGCATTACCCAAAAATAAAAAAAAATAAAAAAATATGAAAGGCCAAAAGAAAAAAAGGCCCAAAAAAAGAGAAAAAAAAGAAGAAAAAAGAAAATAAATAAAAAGGGGCAATGTTACTATCTCTTTTTCCACACTTGTGCCTCAAAGTAGCACCATGTTTTTCATATAGTGAGTCTCATAGATTGTATTTTTCATACTAGTGGGAATTTTTCATTATAGAACTTGGCTTGTATATTCCTACAATGGGCTTCCTCAAATGCCCTAGGTCTTCGTGAGCAAGCAAGTTGGATGCACACCCACTATTTTTCTTTTGTTGAGCATTCATTTATAGCTCTAGTGCATCTGTTGCATGGCAATCCCTACTCCTCATGTTGACATCAATTGATGGGCATCTCCATAGCCCGTTGATTATCCTTGTAAATGTGAGACTTTCTCTTTTTTTTGTCCTCTCCACACAATCCCATCATCATATTCTATTCCACCCATAGTGCTATATCCATGGCTCACGCTCATGTATTGCGTGAAGGTTGAAAAAGTTTGAGATTATTTAAGTATGAAACAATTGTTTGGCTTGTCATTGGGGGTGTAGAATTTGGGAACATTTTGTGTGACGAAAATGAAGCATAGCCTAACTATATGATTTTGTAGGGATGAACTTTCTTTAGCCATGTTATTTTGAGAAGACATGATTGCTTTGATTAGTATGCTTGAAGTATTACTGGTTCTTTTATCAATATGAACTTTTAATTTGAATCATTTGGATCTTAACATTCATGCCACAATAAAGAAAATTACATTGAGAATTATGCTAGGTAGCATTCCACATCAAAAATTCTGTTTTTATCATTTACCTACTCGAGGACGAGCAGGAATTAAGCTTGGGGATGCTTGATACGTCTCCAACGTATCTATAATTTTTTATTGTTCCATGCTATTATATCACCCCTTTTGGATGTTTATGGGCTTTATTTTACACATTTATATCATTTTAGGGACTAACCTACTAACCGGAGGCCCAGCCCGTATTGCTGTGTTTTTGCCTATTTCAATATTTCGAAGAAAAGGAATATCAAACGGAGTCCAAACGGAATGAAACCTTCGGGAGCGTGATTTTTGGAACGAACATGATCTAAAGGACTTGGAGTGCAAGTCAAGAAGCAGCCGAGGCGGCCACGAGAAGGGAGGGCGCGCCCACCCCTACAGGGCGTGCCCCCTGTCTCGTGGGCCCCTCGGGCGGCCACCGACGTACTTCTTCCTCCTATATAAGCCTACGTACCCCGAAAACATCCAGGGAGCCAACGGAACACAATTTCCACCACCGTAACCTTCTGTATCCGCGAGATCCCATCATGGAGCCTTCGCCGGCGCTCCGCCGGAGGGGGAATCAGCCACGAAGGGCTTCTACATCAACACCATAGCCCCTCCGATGAGCTGTGAGTAGTTTACCACAGACCTTCGTGTCCATAGTTATTAGCTAGATGGATTGTTCTCTCTTTTTGGATCTCAATACAATGTTCTCCCCCTCTCTTGTGGAGATCTATTCGATGTAAACTCTTTTTGTGGTGTGTTTGTCGAGATCCGATGAATTGTGGGTTTATGATCAAGTTTATCTATGAGAAATATTTGAATCTCCTCTGAATTCTTTTATGTATGATTGAGTTATCTTTGCAAGTCTCTTCGAATTATCAGTTTGGTTTGGCCTACTAGATTGATCTTTCTTGCCATGGGAGAAGTGCTTAGCTTTGGGTTCAATCTTGCGGTGTCCTTTCCCAAAGGATGAGGGGCAGCAAGGCATGTATTGTATTGTTGCCATCGAGGATAAAAAGATGGGGTTTACATCATATTGCTTGAGTTTATCCTCTACATCATGTCATCTTGCTTAATGCGTTACTCTGTTCTTTATGAACTTAATACTCTAGATGCAGGCAGGAGTCGGTCCATGTGTGGAGTAATAGTAGTAGATGTAGGCAGGAGTCGGTCGATGTGTGGAGTAATAGTAGTAGATGCAGGCAGGAGTCGGTCTACTTGCTGCGGACGTGATGCCTATATACATGATCATGCCTAGATAATCTCATAATTATTCGCTTTTCTATCAATTGCTCGATAGTAATTTGTTCACCCACCGTAATACTTATGCTATCTTGAGAGAAGCCTCTAGTGAAACCTATGGCCCCTGGTCTATCTTTTATCATATAAACTTCCTATCTACTTTTATTTGCATCTTTACTTTTTGCATCTATATTATAGAATACCAAAAATATATTTATCTTATCATACTATCTCTATCGATCTCACTTTACATGAAGTGGCCGTGAAGGGATTGACAACCCCTTTATTGTGTTGGTTGCGAGTTCTTTGTTTGTTTGTGTAGGTGTGTGGGAATTTTGAGGAGCCTCCTACTGGATTGATACCTTGGTTCTCAAAAACTGAGGGAAATACTTACTCTACTTTGCTGCATCACCCTTTCCTCTTCAAGGAAAACCAACGCAAGCTCAAGACGTAGCAGCATAGCAATGACATCAAAAAATGGACAAGCCATGAAAACATCATGCTAGCTATCTTACGATCATGCAAAGCAATATGACAATAAATGCTCAAGTCATGTATATGATGATGATGGAAGTTGCATGGCAATATATCTTGGAATGGCTATGGAAATGCCATAATAGGTAGGTATGGTGGCTGTTTTGAGGAAGATATAAGCAGGCTTATGTGTGATAGAGTGTATCATATCACGGGGTTTGGATGCACCGGCGAAGTTTGCACCAACTCTCGAGGTGTGAAAGGGCAATGCACGGTACCGAAGAGGCTAGCAATGATGGAAAGGTAAAAGTGCGTATAATCCATGGACTCACATTAGTCATAAAGAACTCATATACTTATTGCAAAAGTTTATTAGCCCTCCAAGCAAAGTACTACTATGCATGCCCCTAGGGGGATAGATTGGTAGGAAAAGACCATCGCTCGTCCCCGACCGCCACTCATAAGGAAGACAATCAAAGAAGCACCCCATGCTTCAAATTTGTCACACAACGGTTACCATTCATGCATGCTATGGGACTTGCAAACCTCAACACAAGTGTCTCTACAATCCACAACCATCCACAAGCATGACTCTAATATCGCCATCTTTATATCGCAAAACTATTGCAAGGAATCAAACATATCATATTCAGCGATCTACAAGTTTGTGTAGGATTTTATGACTAACCATGTGAATGGCCAATTCCTATCATCTCTCTAAATAGATATAAGTGAAGCAAGACAGTTTAATTCTTTCTATAAAAGATATGCCCACACTCTAACAAATATAAGTGAAGCAAAAGAGCATTCTACAAATGGAGGTTTTCTATGTGAAGAGAAACATGCAACCGAAAGTTCAAATGATATAAGTGAAGCACATGAAGCATTCTATAAAGCCATACTCAAAAGATTTAAGTGAAGTGCAATGAGAATTCTATAAATCAACCAAGGAATATCTCATACCAGCATGGTGCATAAAAGAAAAGTGAAAACTAAATGCAAAAGATGCTCCAAGACTTGCACATATCGCATGAACGAAACGAATATGAAAACATACCGATACTTGTTGAAGAAAGAGGGGATGCCTTCCGGGGCATCCCCAAGCTTAGACGCTTGAGTCTCCTTGAATATTTACTTGGGGTGCCTCGGGATCCCCAAGCTTGAGCTCTTTCCTCTCTTCCTTTTCCTCATATCGAGACCTCCTCGATTAGACACTTCATCCACACAAAACTTCAACAGAAAACTCGGTAAGATCCGTTAGTATAACAAAGCAAATCACCACTCTAAGTACTGTTGCAAACCAATTCATATTTTGTTTTTGCAATGTGTCTACTGTAATATAACTTTTCCATGGCTTAATCCACTAATATAAATTGATAGATTCATCAAAACAAGCAAACTATGCATCAAAAAACAGAATCTGTCAAAAATAGAACAGTCTGTAGCAATCTGAACATCTACCATACTTCTGGTACCCCAAAAATTCTACAAAAATTAGGAAAAATAAAAAAGTTGTATAGAAAGACAGTTAAGAAACAATCAGAACCAATTGATGTTCCAGTTAAAAATGTAAAATTGCGCACTACAGCCAAAGTTTCTGTCCTGCACCGTACAAACCAACAAGCATTGTAAACATCCTAAAGGCAAACCTTGGCACATTATTTTTATAATACAATGGAATTGTACAAGGGGATAATTATTTTTGATGAAAAGTTTCTGTAATTAAGATTCACAAAGTATCCGTGAGCATGAACAAAGTTCAAGGAGCTCTCCCACTTCAACAATGCTTGTCTCTCTCACTCTCACTCTCCTTTTTGAAAAGTTTTAGGTTTACCTCTTTATTTTTTTTATTTTTAAACTATATAAAAGCACTCAATAGAAATAAATGACTCTCTAAAACTTCCGGGTTGTCTCCCTGGCAGCGCTTTCTTTAAAGCCATTAAGCTAGGCATATAGTGCTCAAGTAATGAATCCACCCGAATCCCAAGGTATATCAAAGCCAATTTTAATTAACAATGATTTGTAATTTAGTAGTGAGCACAAAGTAAAATATATCATGTAATGACGAAGTCTAACTCTCTTCCTATGCATCGGCATGTCATAAAAGAACAATTCATGCACACCAAGTAAAGGCCAATGCATAGTATAAGCAGTTTCTTGCAATTTTATCGTGTTGGAAACATAAAGAGGCAGAGATGTAGTTCCTCTCTCATAATAATTGCAAGTAGGAGCAGCAAGCACATGCATATTACATTCATCAAAATCATCATGTGCAATGGTAAAAGGCAACCCATCGATATAATCCTTAATAAGCACAAACTTCTCCAATATAGTGTGGCTTGGAGAATTCAAAAAGATAATAGGACTATCATGCGTGGGTGCAATAGCAACAATTTCATGTTTAACCTAAGGAACTATAGCAAGTTCATCTCCATAAGCATAATTCATATTGGCACATTGGCCACAAGCATAGCAAACATCATCAAAAAGGGATATTTCAAGAGAATCAACGGGATCATAGCAATCATCATAGCAATCATCCTTCGGTAAGCACGAAGGGGAATTAAACAATGTATGAGTTGAAGAGTTACTCTCATTAGAAGGTGGGCACGAGTGATCAATCCGCTCTTCCTCCTTTTGTTCTTCGCTCTCCTCCTCATCTTTTTCATCCAATGAGCTCACAGTTTCATCAATTTCTTCTTCCATAGCTTCCTACAAAATATTAGTCTCTTCTTGGACAGCGGAGACTTTCTCAATAAATGCGTTAATATTGTAATTGTATTCATAATTTTCATAGCAATATCTAACTATAGCAAAAATTTCTGGTCTATAAACTGAATCATCAAAATCATCAAACGATTTAAACATAGATTCAATCTCATAAGCACCCATAAAAGCAACAAATTCTTCTATTTGTTCCACATCATAGTAATCATAACTACCATTAGCATAAGAAGCTAAGGTTTCATTATCATTGAATTTGCATGAAAAGGGAAGGTGTGGAGCCTTCATCCTAGAGCAACAAGTATAATCATGTATCAAGCATAGTTGACGAGCATACCAATGCAACATAGAAATTTGATCCCATAATAGTTTCCCTTTTTGTGTCAAGCGATAATCCCTAAAGTATTCACGTTGATCCAACGTGTCTCCCATAAAAAAGTTGACTGGGGTTTTCTCAGGATTATTAAAGTAGGACATAATTTCTTTCACATAATGAGCATCGAGGGTTTTAGGAGGTTCCCCATCTCCATGAGTAGCATCTACACCTATTTTTTTTGGTATTTCATGTTCCATATCCATAACTAAACATAGAGAACAACTTAGAACAGCAAATAAAAATTACTTAGTGATAAAGCAAACAAGCACACACGAGAATATTCACCCCACGCTATGACTCCCCGGCAACGGAGCCAGAAAAGGGTCTTGATGTGTCTTGAGCTTGCGTTCGTTTTCCTTGAAGAGGAAAGGGTGATGCAGCAATAGTAGCGTAAGTATTTCCCTCAGTTTTTGAGAACCAAGGTATCAATACAGTAGGAGGCTCCTCAAAAGTCCCACGCACCTAAACAAACAAACAAAGAACTCGCAACCAACACAATAAAGGGGTTGTCAATCCCTTCACGGCCACTTGCAAAAGTGAGATCTGATAGAGATAGTATGATAAGATAAATATATTTTTCGTATTTTATAATATAGATTGGAAAAGTAAAGATGCAAATAAAAGTAAATTGAAAGCTTATATGATAAGAGATAGACCCGGGGGCCATAGGTTTCACTAGTGGCTTCTCTCAAGATAGCATAAGTATTACGGTGGGTGAACAAACTACTGTCGAGCAATTGATAGAAAAGCGAATAGCTATGAGATTATCTAGGCATGATCATGTATATAGGCATCACATCCGTGACAAGTAGACCGACTTCTGCCTGCATCTACTACTATTACTCCACACATCTGTGACACCCGGATAATTAAGCTACAGTAACCCTCTCCTAATGATGCCATGTCACCGCTGTCACTTTAGTTAATCTCGCAATGGTTCAGAAACGATTCAAATTTAAAATAAAGACAAACAACAAAAGTTTTCAAACTTTTAAACTAAAATGTTCGAGTCGTGCTAAATAATGCAAAAGTGATTGTGGTGAAGAAATCCCACTTTTATAAGATGTTTAAATACTATCAGATGAATAAAACAGCAGCATAAATAGTTATTTAAATACCTTTTGTAATTAATAAAATGTCAAACTAAATTATTTGAGGACTAGACTTTTTGTGACAATGGCCTAAATTGAATTACTAAATTAGATGCCAAGTATATATTTTACAAAAAAATAAAACAATAGGAAACAAAGACAAAACAGAAAAGAAAACTAACTAAAAGAAAAGAAATAAAAACAAAATCCAAAAATAAATAAAATGGGGGGAGACAAATACCACCTCCCCACTGGACCCCTTGGCCCAACTGGGCCATGGCCCACCCAGCCGCCCACGCCTCGCCTACTTAGGCCTCCCACCACCGAACCCTAACCCAGAACCCCACCCGACACCTCTCACTTCCCCGACGATCCCCACCCCCACTCTCTCGTCTCTCTCCCCCATCCCCGATCTAGATCGGGATCGGGGGAACGAACCCCACGTCGCCCCGACCCCTAGGCGAACCGCGCCGGCCGTGGCCACGGCCACCTCGTCGCTGGAGCTTCCCCCGCCGGACTGCCTCCTCCTCCTCAACGGCCTGCCTCCTCTTCGTCACCGTCGTCCCCGACGTCCTCCTCGACCCCTCGCTGCCCGAACCCCTACCGCCCCAGTGAGCCTTCACCTCGCTCCTCCCCTCCCCTCTATCCCTTGCTGCGTGCCTCGTGGCTCAGTGCCCGCCGTCGTCAAGGCCGATCATGACCCCCACACGCCTTGGCAGCCCGGTCTGCGCCGCCGTCTCGTCCGCCATACCGCTTTGCCTCTGTCCCTTGCCTGGCCGGCGCCCTCCTCCGCCCCAGCCGACGCCAGGGACCAGTCGGGCTGCGTGCGCTCCATCGCCACGGTGGCCTCGTCCCATTGCGCCGCTCGGAGACCCCTGCGTCCTGCCTAGTTCGCCGCAGCCACTGGCCTCCCTCGCTGCTCCCCTCCCCTGAACCCACGAACTCGCCCCGGCCTCGCCTCGTCCGCCCTCACGCATCGTCCTGGCGCCCCGGCACCGCCTGCATCACCACATCCTCGCCCCACCGTGGCCTCACGGCGCATGGGGCCACCACTTGGCGTCCTCCCCTTGGCATGGCACCGACTGGCCGAGCCCAGTCCGGGCGCCCGCACCCACGCGCCCGCTAGCGCCCACTCCAGTGGCCTCCTGGGCCACTGGCATGTGGGGCCCGCCCGTGTGGAACGTTAAAAAGAATAATAATAATAATTAGTTAATTAAATAAATAAATAAATAACTTAATTAATGATGTTTATTTAACCTAATCATTTAGTTAAATAAATTATCCATGTTTAATTAACCTGAGACTCTGGCGAACGGGACCCACCTGCAGGGTTGACCTAGTCAACCTTTGGTACTGCGGACATCATGCTGATGTCATGCTGACATCATAATTGCAATTTCTGAATTAATTTAATTATGCTAATTTCTAGAAAATGATTTAAAATCTTTAAAAATTAATATAAAATAATCCGTAGCTCGGATGGAAAAACTTTGTACATGAAAGTTGCTCAGAACGACGAGACGAATCCGGATACGCAGCCCTTCATCCGCCACGCGTCCCTAGAACAGTGAACCTGCAAAATTTTACCTCTGGTTCCCCTGTCCGAAAACGCGAAACACCCGGGATACTTTCCCGGATGTTTCTCCCTTCATAAGTATCACCGTCCTCGTTAGATCACCCCTGGCACCGCGTATTGCCTTGTTATATTTTGTGATGCTTTGTTTGCTCTGTATTCAATATTTCTTCCCCCTCTTCTCTCCGGTAGACTATGAGACCGACGCTGCTGCTGCCCAGTTCGACTACGAGTTGACGACCACTCCTTCTTGCCAGAGCAACCAGGCAAGCCCCCCCCCTTGATCACCAGATATCGCCTATTCTTCTCTATACTGCTTGCATTAGAGTAGTGTAGCATGTTATCGTTCGGTTACTCCTATTCATTGCATAGCTTTGTCATTGTTGCTACTGATCATTGATACCCTACCCGCAATCCTAAATGCTTAGTATAGGATGCTAGTTTATCATCCTTGGCCCTACATTCTTGTCGATCGCCTTGCTATACTATTGGGCCGTGATCACTCGGAGGTGATCACGGGTATATAATATACATACATACATATTATCTGATGGTGACTAAAGTCGGGTTAGCTCGTTGAGTACCCGCAAGTGATCCCGATGTGGGGGCTGAAAGGACAGGTGGCTCCATCCCGGTAGAGGTGGGCCTGGGTTCCCGACGGCCCCCGACTGTTACTTTGTGGCGGAGCGACAGGCAGGTTGAGACCACCTAGGAGACAGTGGGCTGGCCTGGTCGGCGTTCATGGTTGCTTCATAATAACACGCTTAACGAGATCTTGGTATTTGATATGAGTCTGGCCACTGGCCTATACGCACTAACCAACTACGCGGGAACAGTTATGGGCACTCGACGTCGCGGTATCAGCCGAAGCCTTCTTGACGTCAGCGACGGAGCGGCGCGTGCCGGATTGGACCGCGTAACGTGACTTCCTTTGTAATGGAGGTTGCTAGGTCTGCTTCCGGCCGCCCACGCGTCGCGGTGTGTGCATGGGCGATGGGCCCGGACCCTGCTACGCATAGGATTTAGACCGCGTGCTAACCTCTCTGTTGGGCTTAGGTGGGGCTGCGGCGTGTTGATCTTTCGAGGCGGGCATGACCCAGAAAGTGTGTCCACCAAATGGGATCGGCGTGTTGGGTTATGTGGTGCACCCTGCAGGAAGTTAATCTATTAGAATAGCCGTGATCTTGATAATGGACGACTTGGAGTTGTACCTTGACCTTATGACAACTAGAACCGGATACTTAATAAAACACACCCTTCCAAGTGCGGATACAACCCGGTGATCGCTCTCTAACAGGCGGCGAGGAGAGGATCGCTGGGTAGGATTATGCTATGCGATGCTACTTGGAGGACTTGATCTACTCTCTTCTACATGTTTGAAGACGGAGGCTGCTGAAGCATAGTCTTCGACGTGATTAGTTATCCCCTCTTATTCGGCATTCTGCAGATTCAGGTCCATCGATATGGCCCTTTACACATATACCCATGCATATGTAGTGTAGCTCCTTGCTTGCAGTACTTTGGATGAGTACTCACGGTTGCTTTCTCCCCTTTTTCCCTTTCCTTTCTTTACGGTTGTCGCAACCAGATGTTTGGAGTCCAGAGCCAGACGCCACCGTCAACGACGACTCCTCCTACACCGGAGGTGCCTACTACTACGTGCAGCCCGCTGACGACGACCAGGAGTAGTTAGGAGGATCCCAGGCAGGAGGCCTGCGCCTCTTTCAATCTGTATCCCAGTTTGTGCTAGCCTTCTTAAGGCAAACTTGTTTAACTTATGTCTGCACTCAGATATTGTTGCTTCCGCTGACTCGTCTATGATCGAGCACTTGTATTCGAGCCTCGAGGCCCCTGGCTTGTATTATGATGCTTGTATGACTTTTTTTTAGGTTTTAGAGTTGTGTTGTGATATCTTCCCGTGAGTCCCTGATCTTGATCGTACATGTTTGCGTGCATGATTAGTGTACGATTGAATTGGGGGTGTCACAAGTTGGTATCAGAGCCGACTGCCTGTAGGAATCCCCTTTCCAACTCCTTGGCCGAAGTTGAGTCTAGACATTACAAAACTTTTACTAACATGGTTGTGCAGCCCATGGGCCCACGCCGCCATTGGGTGGTATTAGGATCTTTTATTCCTCGTCCATGCTCTGGGAATCTGATCTCTCTTCTATTCGGGTTAAATGATTTTCTAAAATCTAACTTTAGGTTCTCGAAAACGCTTTCACCCGGAGAGCCCCTTATTACCGATGATCGTCTGCTGCACCAGAAGATTTCGAAGATACTCTCTGATGTTCTCCCGAGACTCTGTGTCCGTCGCTTTTGCAATCCCCTACCACCGATACATCCCTATGGATAAATGCTTACACATGTCCTTCTTACTTTCAGTCCCAGCTGCTCTTGTTATTACAAGATGCATCGAATTATTCTTTGACTTTTAAGAATCTCCTGAGCCTTATGCCTTACAAATCTTTGCCGCATGAATACCCCTACGGATAATTCCTCGCACTTATCGAGTATCCGCTCACTCCCAGTTGTTCATGTGTTTCACAAAAGACTTCGAAATACCATTCGATCTTCCAAAAATCCTGAGCAGCCTATTGCTCTTGAAATTCTTGCTTGCTTGCATTATGGTTAATCCCATAAGTCTCGTAATCTTATAGGCATGCCTTGTCTTTATCAATTTAAGTTATTTGATTCAATAGGTTGAGGATGCTCGCATTCCTTAGTCAAATCCTAAAATTCATCTTTCCATCTCAGATGTCAGTTTGAACATGAGTTGGTTCTCAACCAATTAAATTACCATCGATTGTACCCCTAAGTCTATTCAGCTTATCCATCCTTAATCAGAGCGTTTGTTTCTGATCCATTGAATTTGAAATCATAATTCCTTTTGCATTGAGCTTTGAATTATCGAGTTGCTTCTATAATCCAATGCCTTCGCATTGTTTCTTCCTCTGGTTGTGTGCCAATACTCACATCAGCTTTGCTATGGACCGTCGGATCCTTTGTTGAAATATCATCTGACAGTGTCCTTCATATACAAAACCTTGAGAAGTTCTTTCCCTGATACATAATGCCTTCGGTAAATTGCATCCTCTCATTTTGTCACCCATGCTCTACTATCGAGCTTGTGTTATTTACTATTGAAACTTGTGGTATATGTTTCTAAGGTGACCCGATGGGTTGAATATATACCTTTCTTAATTTGTGTGACCCCAAAAGTTTTCATGGGTCATACTCCTCTGGTAATTCACCAAGTAGGTTTCCACAATCAATTCATTTTTAATAAGAGTGAGAAGTGAATGAAAGGTTATGCATTGGAGAAGTGGGAGTTGACCTTGAACTTGGGTTCATGCCCATGGACACGATGTAGATCTTATCATTAAAGCTTCTCTTAAATTAATTATCCCTTTGGTATAAGTTCATCTTATATCTGGGATTTGGCCTTTTACAATCGTGGTTCCGACCATGTTCTCTTCTAAATACCATTTCTCGTGCAAGTTTAAGCACTGGTCTTTTGTAGAGTAATAGCCCAGTCCAACCTCTACTTTGATCTGTCATCGAGTATTACCCCCCTGGTATCTCGAGATTATCATGGGACTACGTAACTTCTTATGAGTTCTTCATCAAGTGCTACATTCCCACTGATTCCAATTTTTCACGGTCTCTGAGTTTTTAAACACTCGAAGACACCAATAACTGAACCGAGTCCGCACTACGGTTCAACAACTCTTCAGTAAGCTTCTATAAGTACGAGTTTGTACCCGATCACGCCATTCCTAGCCTGTTTGACTATATCATTGTCGTGATGATTCTAACTGTGCTACCTGGTCCTTATTCTCGAAGCACAATTTTCGACGTTGAGCTAAGCTTACATCAACTTTCCTTGTCATATCATTTTGCCTTGAACAACAAGCTTGATTTCGAGTTGGCATCGTACCCTTGGTTCCGATAACATTTCACTTCATCATTCCTTTGATTAGATGTCAATTGTGTTCATGATGAGAAATACCCTCCTTGCCCTCGATGATTTTTATTATCATCGACAACACCCTTGACTTCCTTTTATCGCGAACTTGTCCACATTCTGAATACAACTTGCTCTCCAGCTAGTGTTGTGTTCTGCCTTGAAGTATTACTGTCTTTTATGTCGAGAATGTTGTGGGGATTGCTCCACCTCTTAGAAATTCTCGATATGATGATACTTCTCACCATCACCATTCTTCCTTGGTCCCCGTGTTGTTTTTAACCAGCATACCAATAGATGTTGTTTGGATTCTGCCCTTCTAGCAACCCTCTTGCTTTGAAGTTAATGGTCGACCGTTCATTCTTAGACTATTGATTATTGAATCACCATTCCGAGGTTGGTCGTGCAACCCAGCCCATATTCGGGTGTACCTTTCAACCAATGTTTAATTGTGTATGTTTTCCTCGAGCATACATCATTTCACCATTTGATCTGACAAATTATCTCCTTGTTCACATAATTGTGGAAATCCATCTTTTGTTAACCTCGATGGATTGTCGCTGAGTCATTCAGTCACCGCCTCACCTCTCCTTGATTTAATGGTGAACCCCTGTTCGGAACTCGCTTCCATAGTTCATTTCCCGAGAATCATATAATGACGTCTCGTCAATTGTGTTGCACCTCTTCTTCTTAGGCATCCTGAGTTTAATTTGTCCTGACACCATGATTTAAAGCTTGACAAATATGATGGTTGGAACATTTTCCAAGAGTCATAGCATTGATCTTTATATAACCTAGTAAGGTGATGTCATGCCTAGCACACCTGACCGGAGGACCGAGTGTTATAGTTTTCTTTTTAACAAGGTTATCCATTCTTCCATGAGGAAACTGTAAGACTTATTCTATAAGTTGTTTTCGATGGATCCTTTGTATCCAAAGCCTGACCTTTGCTTGAATACCATGTCAATACTGTCTCGAAGCATATTTGTGGTACTCTGATTTTCAATAAGAACATTTGAAGCACCATGCTAAATGTTTCTTGTTGAAATTACCCAAACACCGTTGTATGGGTAATGTCATGAAATGTCTCTCCTCTTATCTAAAGGGTTTTCTACCTTATATCCTGTCTTGGATATCATCCTCTGCTTGACTTTGGGAAGGATATACCCCTGATATATGTGTTTAAACACATTTTCCTTTCCGTTGTTTTGTTCAAACTTTCTTATAATCTACTTAACTGAGCAGTGGTAAATCCCTGCTTAGGTAAGCACCTCGTGGTACAACTCTGCCAGTAAGACCCTATTACTATAATTGATGACATTTTGGTAGCCACCAATGGACGAGAACTTTGCCAAATGGTCCGCCTCGTTCAACGAGCAGGAAAACGGTTCTCTTCGTCCCTCGCCCTTGGTATCGACATTGTTGCCAACATAACTGATAGGCTACCCTCTGACATGTCTTGCTATCATGACCGTGCAAGATATCAACACTTTTCCTACTTTTAACCACATGGTGGGTCCATAACCCACAGTTCCACAGGATCGAAACCTGACTCTCCTATACAACCTATTGTCAAAGTTATTCCTCGCGCTTGACTTCGTATGTAATTCACGAGCCATCTTTTGAGGGATCATCAAATCTGATGCCGGACGCAATACTTATTCCTGATTGCTTTGAGCCCTTTCACGCCCTATTTCAGGCATCGAATGGTTGCCTGCTCACTCGAAACCTCCCATGAAACCTCATTACTTTGCTCTCGATAATTTCTTAAGTTTCAATTTGAGAGTTACTTTCTGCCACCTTCCCCGATGATATCGACCAGATAGTCAACCTTGTAGAGGTTTGTTCTCCCGGAATACCCCTTATTCTTTCGTAAGTACGATGGAACCCCTGAAGAAAGGACAACAACTTCATCATGATGCATAGGAATGGAAACATCAACGGTATGGATCGACCTCTTCGAGAAGAGCAACCAAGACCGAGAAGATTCGTTAGAATTTCGTAATTAGAACATTCCCCCTTACTCCCCTCTTAAATCTCGGGACGAGATTTCTTGTAGTGGAGGAGAATTGTGACGCCCGGATAATTAAGCTACAGTAACCCTCTCCTAATGATGCCATGTCACCGTTGTCACTTTAGTTAATCCCGCGATGGTTCAGAAACGATTCAAATTCAAATTTAAAATAAAGACAAACAACAAAAGTTTTCAAACTTTTAAACTAAAATGTTCGAGTCGTGCTAAATAATGCAAAAGTGATTGTGGTGAAGAAACCCCACTTTTATAAAATGTTTAAATACTATCAGATGAATAAAACAGCAGCATAAATAGTTATTTAAATACCTTTTGTAATTAATAAAATGTCAAACTAAATTATTTGAGGACTAGACTTTTTGTGACAATGGCCTAAATTGAATTACTAAATTAGATGCCAAGTATATATTTTACAAAAAAATAAAACAATAGGAAACAAAGACAAAACAGAAAAGAAAACTAACTAAAAGAAAAGAAATAAAAACAAAATCCAAAAATAAATAAAATGGGGGGAGACAAATACCCCCTCCCCCATCGGACCCTTTGGCCTAATCGGCCATGGCTCACCAGCCGCCCACGCCTCGCCTACTTAGGCCTCCCACCACCGAACCCTAACCCAGAACCCCACCGACACCTCTCACTTCCCCACGATCCCCACCCCCACTCTCTCGTCTCTCCCCATCCCGATCTAGATCGGGATCGGGGAACGAACCCCACGCCGCCTCGACCCTAGGCGATCGCGGCCGGCCGTCGCCCTTGCCACCTCGTCATTGGAGCTTCCCCACGGACTGCCTCCTCCTCCTCAACGGCTGCCTCCTCTTACACACGTCGTCCTCGGCGTCCTCCTTGACCCCTCACTGCCTGAACCCCTACCAACCCAAAGAGCCTTCGCCTCGCTCCTCCCTCCCCTCTATCCAGCTTCGCCGTGCCTCGGGCCACTGTGCCGCCGCCGTCGTCGCCAAGGCCGATCACGCACCCCACAGCGTCTTGGCCGCCGAGTCGCGCCCGCTCGTCTCGCCATACCGCTCCGCCTCTGTCCCTTGCACGGTGGCGCCCTCCTCCGCCCCAGCCAACGCCAGGGACCAGTCGGGCTGCATGCGCTCCATCGCCACGGTGGCCTCGTCCCACTATGGCGCTCGGAGACCTCTGCCTAGTTAGCCCGGGCCACCGGCCTCCCTCGCTGCTCCCCCTCCCTCGAACCCACGACCTCGCCCGGCCTCGCCTCGTCATACTGCCTTGACTGCCCCTGGCGCCCAAAGACCGCCTGCATCACCACATCCTCGCCCGCAGTGGCCTCGCCGGTGGCCGGTGGCCCACACGGTCCTCCCTTGGCATGGCACCGATGGCCGAGCCCATCGGCGCCCGCACCACAGCGCCGCTAGCGCCCGCTCGGTGGCCTCTGGGCCACATCGCATGTGAAACCGCCCACATGGAATGTTAAAAAGAATAATAATAATAATTAGTTAATTAAATAAATAAATAATTAAGTTAATTAATGATGTTTATTTAACCTAATCATTTAGTTAAATAAATTATCCATGTTTAATTAACCTGAGACTATTGCGAACGGGACCCACCTATAGGGTTGACCTAGTCAACCTTTACTGCGGACATCATGCTGATGTCATGCTGACATCATAATTGCAATTTCTGAATTAATTTAATTATGCTAATTTCTAGAAAATGATTTAAAATCTTTAAAAATAATATAAAATAATCCGTAGCTCGGATGGAAAAACTTTGTACATGAAAGTTGCTCAGAACGACGAGACGAATCCGGATACGCAGCCCGTTTGTCCACCACGTGTCCCTAGCATAGTGAACCTGCAACATTTCACCTCTGGTTCCCCTGTCCGAAAACCCGAAACACCCGGGATACTTTCCCGGATGTTTCCCCCCTTCACAAGTATCACCTGTCCCTGCGTTAGATCACCCCTGGCACCGCGTATTGCCTTGTTATATTTTGTGATGCTTTGTTTGCTCTATATTCATTATTTCTTCCCCCTCTTCTCTCCGGTAGACTATGAGACCCACGCTGCTGCTGCCCAGTTCGACTACGAGTTGACGACCACTCCTTGCCAGAGCAACCAGGCAAGCCCCCCTCCCCCTGATCACCAGATATCGCCTATTCTTCTCTATACTGCTTGCATTAGAGTAGTGTAGCATGTTACTGTTCGGTTACTCCTATTCTGTTGCATAGCCTGTCATTGTTGGTACAGTCATTGATACCCTACCCGCAATCCTAAATGCTTAGTATAGGATGCTAGCTTATCATCCTTGGCCCTACATTCTTGTCAGTCTGCCTTGCTATACTATTGGGCCGTGATCACTCGGGAGGTGATCACGGGTATATACTATACATACATACATATTATACAGATGGTGACTAAAGTCGGGTCACTCGTTGAGTACCCGCAAGTGATCCCGATGTGGGGCTGAAAGGACAGTGGCTCCATCCCGTAGAGGTGGGCCCGGGTTCCCGATGGCCCCGATCACACTTTGTGGCGGAGCGACAGGGCAGGTTGAGACCACCTAGGAGGCAGGTGGGCCTGGCCCTGGTAGGCGTTCGCGGTTGCTTCATAATAACACGCTTAACGAGATCTTGGTATTTGATCTGAGTCTGGCCACTGGCCTATACGCACTAACCAACTACGCGGGAACAGTTATGGGCACTCGACGTCGCGGTATCAGCCGAAGCCTTCTTGACGTCAGCGACGGAGCAGCGCACGCCGGATTGGATCGCGTAACGTGACCTCCTTTGTAATGGAGGTTGCTAGGTCTGTTTCCGGCCTCCCACGCAACGTGCAGGTGTGCAATGGGCGATGGGCCCAGACCCCTGCGCGCATAGGATTTAGACCGGCGGGCTGACCTCTCTATTGTGCCTAGGTGGGGTTGCGACGTGTTGATCTTCTGAGGCCGGGCATGACCCAGGAAAGTGTGTCCGGCCAAATGGGATTGAGCGTGTTGGGTTATGTGGTGCACCCCTGCAGGGAAGTTAATCTATTCGAATATCCGTGATCTTCGGTAACAGGACGACTTGGAGTTGTACCTTGACCTTGTGACAAGTAGAACCGGATACTTAATAAAACACACCCTTCCAAGTGCCAGATACAACCCGGTGATCACTCTCTAACAGGGCGACGAGGAGAGGATCGCTGGGTAGGATTATGCTATGCGATGCTACTTGGAGGACTTCAGTCTACTCTCTTCTACATGCTGCAAGACAGAGGCTACCAGAAGCGTAGTCTTCGACAGGATTAGTTATCCCCCTCTTATTCTGGCATTCTGCAGTTCAGTCCACTGATATGGCCCTTTACACATATACCCATGCATATGTAGTGTAGCTCCTTGCTTGCGAGTACTTTGGATGAGTACTCACGGTTGCTTTCTCCCCCCTTTTTCCCCTTTCATTTCTTTCTGGTTGTCGCAACCAGATGCTGGAGTCCAGGAGCCAGACGCCACCGTCGACGACGACTCCTACTACACTAGAGGTGCCTACTACTACGTGCAGCCCGCTGACGATGACCAGGAGTAGTTAGGAGGATCCCTGGCAGGAGGCCAGCGCCTCTTTCGATCTGTATCCCAGTTTGTGCTAGCCTTCTTAAGGCAAACTTGTTTAACTTATGTCTGTACTCAGATATTGTTGCTTCCGCTGACTCGTCTATGATCGAGCACTTGTATTTGAGCCTCGAGGCCCCTGGATTGTATTATGATGCTTGTATGACTTTTTTTAGGTTTTAGAGTTGTGTTGTGATATCTTCCCGTGAGTCCTTGATCTTGATCGTACACGTTTGCGTGCATGATTAGTGTATGATTGAATCGGGGGCATCACAACATCGACTGCTATCCAGCATGCATCTAGAGTATTAAGTTCATAAGAACAGAGTAGCGCACTAAGAAAGATGACATGATGTAGAGGGATAAACTCAAGCAACATGATATAAACCCCATCCTTTTATCCTCGATGGCAACAATACACGTGCCTTGCAACGCCTGCTGTCACTGGGTAAGGACACCGCAAGATTGAACCCAAAGCTAAGCACTTCTCCCATGGCAAGAAAGATCAATCTAGTAGGCCAAACCAAACTAATAATTCGAAGACACTTGCAAAGATAACTCAATCATACAAAAAAAGAATTCAGAGGAGATTCAAATATTTCTCATAGATAAACTTGATCATAAACCCACAATTCATCGGATCTCGACAAACACACCGCAAAAGGAGTTACATCAAATATATCTCCACAAGAGAGGGGGAGAACATGGTATTGAGATCCAAAAAGAGAGAAGAAGCCATCTAGCTAATAACTATGGACCCGAAGGTCTGTGGTAAACTACTCACAACTCATCAGAAGGGCTATGGTGTTGATGTAGAAGCCCTCCGTGGTCGATTCCCCCTCCGGTGGAGTGCCAACAAAGGCTCCAAGATGGGATCTCGTGGATACAGAAGGTTACAGCGGTGGAAATTGTTTTTCGTTGGCTCCCTGGATGTTTTCGGGGTACGTGGGTATATATAGGAGGAAGAAGTACGTCGGTGGCCGCCCGAGGGGCCCACGAGATAGGGGGCACGCCCAGAGGGGGTGAGAGCGCCCTCCTATCTCGTGGCCGCCTCGGCTGCTTCTTGGCTTGCACTCCAAGTCCTCTGGATAACGTTTGTTCCAAAAATCACGCTCCCGAAGGTTTCATTCCGTTTGGAATCCGTTTGATATTCCTTTTCATCGAAATATTGAAATAGGCAAAAAAACAGCAATATGGGTTGGGCCTTCGGTTAGTAGGTTAGTCCCAAAAATCATATAAATGTGTAAAATAAAGCCCATAAACATCCAAAAGGGGTAATATAATAGCATGGAACAATCAAAAATTATAGATACGTTGGAGACGTATCAATAACTTCACACATAAAAGAATTCAGTGGAGATTCAAATATTTCTCATAGATAAACTTGATCATAAACCCACAATTCATCGGATCTCGACAAACACACCGTAAAAAGAGTTACATCAAATAGATCTCCAAGAAGATCGAGGAGAACTTTGTATTGATATTCAAATAGAGAGAAGAAGCCATCTAGCTAATAACTATGGACCCGAAGGTCTGTGCTAAACTACTCACAACTCATCGGAGAGGCCTTGGAGATGATGTAGAGGCCCTCCATGGTCGATTCCCCCTCCGGCGGAGCGCCAGCGAAGGCTCCAAGATGGGATCTCGCGGATACAGAAGGTTACGGCGGTGGACTTAGGTTTTCGTGGTCGCTTCTAATGTTTTCGGGGTACATGGGTATATGTAGGAGGAAGAAGTAGGTCGGTGGACGCTCGAGGGGCCCATGAGGGTGGGGGGCGCGCCCACCTGTAGGGGGCACACCGGGCACCCTCGTGGCCGCCTCCTTTGTTTCTTGACTTCCAATCCAAGTCCTCTGGATCACGTTTGTTCCAAAAAGATCGCTCCCGAAGGTTTCATTCCGTTTGGACTCTGTTTGATATTCATTTTCTTCGAAACACTGAAATAGGCTAAAAAACAGCAATTCGGGCTGGGCCTCCGGTTAGAAGGTTAGTCCCAAAAATGATATAAAACTGTAAAGTAAAGCCCATAAACATCCAAAACGGGTAATATAATAGCATGGAACAATCAAAAATTATAGATACGTTGGAGACGTATCAGTGTCATGGTTCAGACGATCAAATACCTTCTCAAAATCTAGTTTCAGGAGGACAATTTCCTTTTTGGATTCAAAACATTGGTGGATGTACTCATAGGACCAAGCCAAACAATCTTGAATGCATCTATTGTTCAAGAAACCATATTGATTTACATGGACCACTTGAAGCATCAATTTCTGCAGTCTAGTAGCAAAGCAGCTTGGTTATAATCTTCAGGGTGCAGTTGAGAGTGAGATTGGTCTCGAATCTCCAGGAGCTAGGGCAACACCTTTTTTGGGGATCAGGGTGATGAAGGAGTAGTTGATGCTCCGTATATTAGCTTTGCCCTATTAATAATCATCAATAAATTTATAGAAATCAGGGGCTATGATATCCCAGTAGTGTTTTAAAAAGGCAACATTCAATCAATTAGGTCATGGTGACTTATCAGATGGCATGTTTTTAACAACTTCATCAATCTCAGCCTGTGTGAAAGGTTCTTCAAGGACATGCAAGGTGCCTCAGTGTGGCAACAGATTGTGGAGAAACAAAGGATTTTCAGTTGTTGTAGTTTGTCCTACTCTCTACTTAAATGCTCTACATAAGATAGCTACTTTTGTTGTGTGATCCTCTACTTCCACTCCCGCCTAATCTTGGAGTACTGCTGTAAAGTTATTCCCGTGTTTGATTGTTGCCCTGGCCTAAAAGTATTTGGTATTAGCTTCACCAAATTTAATGTTCCCTATAGTTGCTCTCTGTTTCCAACAGATTTTCTGAAATTTCGAGATGTTTTCCAGGTGAACTTTCAATATACTTCTGCCCCAATTTTTATCTGGTGTAAGCCCTCTATATTCTTCCAGATGGTCCAGGAATAGGATCACTGCATTTGTGCTTTTGATAGTGGTTTTAAGATCTGAGAGATTCTTAGACCATATCTTGATGCCCTTTCTTAATCTCTTAAATTTAGCAGATATAGCTTTTCGCACGATCTGACTGTTCCCATATGTTTCTCACCACATCTTTGAAATCAGAGTGCTCCAGCCAGAAGTTTTCAAACCTGAAAATTCTAGATTTGGGTATGGATGTCCCAATCCTTATAACAAAAGGAGTGTGGGCTGAAGTTGTTTTAGCTAGAGATGTAGCCACTGTCTCAGGGTAAGATAGTGTCCAGGATTCAGAAGAGAAGAACCAATCAATCTTTTCAATCAAAGGTGTAACTTGCATATTGCTCCAAGTAAAATCCCTGCCTTCCAGGGGGGTCTCTACCAATGCCAACTTGCTAATGGCTGATACATCTCCAACGTATCTGTAATTCATGAAGTATTCATGCCATGTTTACAACAATCTTATATGGTTTTGGTATGATTTGAATGGAATTAACCCGGACTAGCGTTGTTTTCAGCAAAACTACCGTGGTGTTGTTTTTTGTGCAAAAATAAAAGTTCTCGGAATGGGCTGAAAATTTACGGTGAATTTTTATGGACCAAAAAGACCCCCGAAGCTTTGTGGAAGGACTAGAAGAGACACAAGGACGCGGCAAGCCTAGGGGGAACGCCCTCCCCCCAGGGAGGGCCTACCGGGCTTGTCGCTTCCTCATGGGCCACCTTGATGTGAAACCAATGCCAAAAATTCGTATAGATATAGAAAACCCCAGTCGGCGGCGGGGTGGAGGTGGCTATTCGCAACACAAGCAAACCCTAGTGATAACGCTGAAGTGATCAACCAAATGAGTGTGCCGCACCTCCACTTTATATAGGCGTCCGTCGCGGGCTCAACACTTGGGCCTCGCACGGACCCTAAAGCCCAAAATATATTCGGCCGGGATCCGAGTCCGAGTAGGATCACATATGACTCGTGGAGTCCAATCCGGCCTCACAGGTTCCTTCCCTTAAGCGCGCGACCCCTTAGGTTCAAGTCAGCTTGGTCGCAGATCGGATCACCTCCGACCTGCACGGCTGGTAGCGGCATCTAGCAAGGCGTGCCAACCACCAAGTAGACAATGAAGCTGGTTAGGCGAACCTGTACATCACACTTCCATTCCTTTTGCCACACGATATATGTTGTCGGGCTCAAGGCGAGTCTTTCATCCTTGTGCTAGCCCGACCTCTTTCTCGTTCCAGTGATGCCGACCACAAACGGGATTATCTCATAATCCTTGTCGCATGGCCATGCTTATCCTAATCGGATCACACGAGGGGCCCGGAGTATATCTCTCCTGATCGAAGGGCAAATCCCATCTTGCTCAACCATGTCTCGCAGCATGGGTCTGGACAAGCCTGATGTTGGGGAACGTTGCATAAAATAAAAATTTCCCTACGTTCACCAAGATCAATCTATGGAGTCATCTAGCAACAAGAGAGGGGAGTGCATCTACATACCCTTGTAGATCGCGTGCGGAAGCGTTCAAGAGAACGGGGTTGAGGGAGTCGTACTCGTCGTGATCCAAATCACTTGAGATCCTAGTGCCGAACGGACGGCACCTCCGCGTTCAACACACGTACGGTTGAGGAAGACGGCTCCTCCTTCTTGATCCACCAAGGGGGAAGGAGAGGTTGATGGAGATCCAGCAGCACGACGGCGTGGTGGTGGATGCAGCAGTGATCTCGGCAGAGCTTCGCCGAGCTTCTATGAGAGGGAGAGGTGTAGCAAGGGGAGAGGGAGGCGCCAAGAGCATTGGGTCGGCTGCCCTCCCTCCCCCCTTTATATAGCCCCCCTGGGGGGGCGCCGTCCCTAGGAGATGGGATCTCCAAGGGCGGCGGCCAAGGCGAGCTTGCCCCCAAGGCAAGTGGAGGCGCCCCACCCTAGGGTTTCCAACCCTAGGCGCAGGGGGGCCCAAGGGGGGTGCACCAGCCCACCAGGGGCTGGTTCCCCTCCCCACTTCAGCCCACGGGGCCCTCCGGGATAGGTGGCCCCACCAGGTGGACCCCCGGGACCCTTCCGGTGGTCCCGGTACAATATCGGTGACCCCCGAAACTTTCCCGATGGCCGAAACTGCACTTCCTATATATAATTCTTCACCTCCGGACCATTCCGAAACTCCTCGTGACGTCTGGGATCTCATCCGGGACTCAACAACTTTCGGGTTATCTGCATACTCATATCTCTACAACCCTAAGCGTCACCGAACCTTAAGTGTGTAGACCCTACGGGTTCGAAGACATGCGACATGACCGAGACGCCTCTCGGTCAATAACCAACAGCGGATCTGAATACCCATGTTGGCTCCTACATGCTCCTCGATGATCTCATCGGATGAACCACGATGTCGAGGATTCAATCAATCCGTATACAATTCCCTTTGTCAATCGATGCGTTACTTGCCCGAGACTTCGATCGTCGGTATCCCAATACCTCGTTCAATCTCGTTACCGCAAGTCACTTTACTCAGACCGTAATGCATGATCCGTGACGGACACTTGATCACATTGAGCTCATTATGATGATGCATTACCGAGTGGGCCCAGAGATACCTCTCCGTCATACGGAGTGACAAATCCCGTCTCGATTCGTGCCAACCCAATGACACTTTCGAGAGATACCCGTAGTGCACCTTTATAGTCACCCAGTTACGTTGTGACGTTTGGCACACCCAAAGCACTCCTACGGTATCCGGGAGTTGCACAATCTCATGGTCTAAGGAAATGATACTTGACATTTGGAAAAGCTCTAGCGAAACGAACTACATGATGTTTGTGCAATGCTTAGGATTGGCTCTTGTCCATCACATCATTCTCCTAATGATGTGATCCCGTTATCAATGACATCCAATGTCCATAGTCAAGAAACCATGACTATCCATTGATCAACGAGCTAGCCAACTAGAGTCTCACTAGAGACTTGTTGTGGTCTATGTATTCACACATGTATTACGATTTCTGGATAACACAATTATAGCATGAACAATAGACAATTACCATGAACAAAGAAATATAATAATAACCATTTTATTATTGCCTCTAGGGCATATTTCCAATAGTCTCCCACTTGCACTAGAGTCAATAATCTAGTTACATTGTGATGTATCGAACACCCATTGCGTTCTGGTGTTGATCATGTTTTGCTCTAGGGAGAGGTTTAGTCAGCGGATCTGCTACATTCAGTCCGTCATGCTTTACAAATATCTATGTCTCCATCTTGAACATTTTCACGGATGGAGTTGAAGCGACGCTTGATGTGCCTGGTCTTCTTGTGAAACTTGGGCTCCTTGGCAAGTGCAATAGCTCCAGCGTTGTCACAGAAGAGTGTGATCGGCCCCGACGCATTGGGTATGACTCCTAGGTCTGTGATGAACTCCTTCACCCAGATAGCTTCATGCGCTGCCTCCGAGGCTGCCATGTACTCCGCTTCACATGTAGATCCCGCCACGACGCTCTCGCTTGCAAATCGCACTACCATCGCCCCACCATTCAAAATATACACATATCCGGTTTGTGACTTAGAGTCATCGGATCGTGTCGAAGCTAGCATCGACGTAACCCTTTACGATGAGCTCTTCGTCACATCCATATACAAGAAACATATCCTTAGTCCTTTTCGGTACTTAAGGATGTTCTTGACCGCTATCGATGTTCCATGCGGGATTACTTTGGTACCTTCCTACCAAACTTACGGCAAGGTTTATATCAGGTCTGGTACAGGTCATGGCATACATGATAGACCCTATGGCTGAGGCATAGAGGACGACACTCATCTTTTCTCTATCTTCTGCTGTGGTCGGGCATTGAGCCGAGCTCAATTTCACACCTTACAACACAGGCAAGAACCCCTTCTTGGACTGATCCATATTGAACTTCTTCAATATCTTATCAAGGTATGTGCTTCGTGAAAGACCTATGAGGTGTCTTGATCTATCTCTATAGATTTTGATGCCTAATATGTAAGCAGCTTCTCCAAGGTCCTTCATTGAAAAACACTTATTCAAGTAGGCCTTAATGTTGTCCAAAAGTTCTATATCATTTCCCATCAAAAGTATGTCATCCACATATAATATGAGAAATGCTACAGAGCTCCCACTCACTTTCTTGTAAACGCAGGCTTCTCCATAAGTCTGCATAAACCCAAACACTTTAATCATCTCATTAAAGCGAATGTTCCAACTCCGAGATGCTTGCACTAGCCCATAGATGGAGCGCTAGAGCTTGCATACCTTGTTAGCATTCTTAGGGTCGACAAAACCTTCCGGCTGCATCATATACAGTTCTTCCTTAAGGTGACCGTTAAGGAATGCTGTTTTGACGTCCATTTGCCATATCTCATAATCATAGTATTCGGCAATTGCTAATATGATTCGTACGGACTTAAACTTCGCTACGGGAGAGAATGTCTCATCGTAGTCAATCCCTTGTACTTGTCGATAACCCTTAGCGACAAGTCGAGCTTTATATATGGTAACATTACCATCCGCGTCCGTCTTCTTCTTAAAGATCCATTTGTTTTCTATTGCTCGCCGATCATCGGGCAAGTCTGTCAAAGTCCACACTTTGTTTTCATACATGGATCCTATCTCGGATTGCATGGCTTCAAGCCATTTCTTGGAATCTGGGTCTGCCATCGCTTCTTCATAGTTCAAGGTTCACCGTTGTCTAACAACATGATTTCCAAGACAGGTTGTCGTACCACTCACAGCGGAACGTGTCCTTGTGGACCTTGAAATTCAGAGGAGCTTGATCCGAAGTATCTTGATCATCATCATTAACCTCCTCTCTTGTCGGTCAGGGCACCACAGAACATCTTCCCGAGTTGCGCTACTCACCGCTTCAAGAGGTAGTACTTCATCAAGCTCTACTTTCCTCCCACTTAATTCTTTCGAGAGAAACTCTTTCTCCGAAAGGACCCGTTCTTAGCAACAAAGATCTTGCCCTCGGATCTTAAGTAGAAGGTATACCCAATGGTTTCCTTAGGGTATCCTATGAAGACGATTTTTCGACTTGGGTTCGAGCTTCTCAGGTTGAAGTTTCTTGACATAAGCATCGCATCCCCAAACTTTTAGAAACGACAACTTAGGTTTCTTCCCAAACCATAATTCATACGGTGTCGTCTCAACGGATTTAGACGGTGCCCTATTTAAAGTGAATGTAGCTGTCTCTAGAGCGTATCCCCAAAATGATAGCGGTAAATCGGTAAGTGACATCATAGATCGCACCATATCCAATAGAGTGCGATTACGATGTTCGGACACACCATTTCGCTGAGGTGTTCCAGGCGGCATGAGTTGTGAAACGATTCCACATTTCCTTAAGTGCGTACCAAATTCGTGATTTAAATATTCACCCCCACGATCTGATCGTAAGAACTTTATCTTTCGGTCACGTTGATTCTCTACCTCATTCTGAAATTCCTTGAACTTTTCAAAGGTCTCAGACTTGTGTTTCATCAAGTAGACATACCCATATCTACTTAAGTCATCAGTGAGAGTGAGAACATAACGATATCCTCCATGAGCCTCGACGCTCATTGGACCGCACACATCAGTATGTATGATTTCCAATAAGTTGGTTGCTCGCTCCATTGTTTCGGAGAACGGAGTCTTGGTCATCTTGCCCATGAGGCATGGTTCGCATGTGTCAAACGATTCATAATCTAGAGACTCTAAAAGTCCATCAGCATGGAGCTTCTTCATGTGCTTGACACCAATGTGACCAAGTTGGCAGTGCCACAAGTATGTGGGACTATCGTTATCAACTTTACATCTTTTGGTATTCACTCTATGAATATGTGTAACATTACGCTCGAGATTCATTAAGAATAAACCATTCACCAGCGGGGCATGACCATAAAACATATCACTCATATAAATAGAACAACCATTATTCTTGGATTTAAATGAGTATCCATCTCGAATTAAACGTGATCCTGATACAATGTTCATGCTCAAAGCTAGCACTAAATAACAATTATTGAGGTTTAAAACTAATCCCGTAGGTAAATCTAGAGGTAGCGTGCCGACGGCGATCACATAGACCTTGGAACCATTCCCGATGTGCATCGTCACCTCGTCCTTCGCCAGTCTCCGCTTATTCTGCAGCTCCTGCGTTGAGTTACAAATGTGAGCAACCGCACCGGTATCAAATACCCAGGAGCTACTACGAGCACTGGTAAGGTACGCATCAATTACATGTATATCACATATACCTTTGGTTTTGCCGGCCTTCTTGTCTCTAAGTACTTGGGGCGTTCCGCTTCGATGACCACTTCCCTTGCAATAAAAGCACTTTCGGTCTCGTGCTTGGGTCCATTGCTTGACTTCTTCCCGGCAACTGGCTTACCGGGCGCGGCAACTCCCTTTCCGTCCTTCTTGAAGTTCTTCTTACCCTTGCCTTTCTTGAACTTAGTGGTTTTATTCACCATCAACACTTGATGTTCCTTTTTGATCTCTACCTCTGCTGATTTCAGCATTGAATATACCTCAGGAATGGTCTTTTCCATCCCATGCATATTGAAGTTCATCACAAAGCTCTTGTAGCTTGGTGGGAGCAACTGGAGGATTCTGTTAATGACCGCGTCATCCGCGAGATTAACTCCCAGCTGAGTCAAGCGGTTGTGCAACCCAGACATCTTGAGTGCTCACTAACAGAACTATTTTCCTCCATCTAACAGCTGAAGAACTTGTCGGAGACTTCATATCTCTCGACCCGGGCATGAGCTTGGAAAACCATTTTCAGCTCTTCGAACATCTCATATGCTCTGCGTTGCTCAAAACGCTTTTGGAGCCCCGGTTCTAAGCTGTAAAGCATGCCGCACTGAACGAGGGAGTAATCATTAGCACGAGACTGCCAAGCGTTCATAACGTCTTGGTTCTATGGGATTGGTGCTTCACCTAGCGGTGCTTCTAGGACATAATCTTTCTTGGCAGCTATAAGGATGATCCTCAGGTTCCGGACCCAATCCGTATAGTTGCTGCCATCATCTTTCAGCTTGGTTTTCTCTAGGAACGCGTTGAAGTTGAGGTGGACATGAGCGTTGGCCATTTGATCTACAAGACATTTTGCAAAGGTTTTTAGACTAAGTTCATGATAATTAAGTTCATCTAATCAAATTATTCAATGAACTCCCACTTAGACAGACATCCCTCTAGTCATCTAAGTGAAACATGATCCAAGTCAACTAGGCCATGTCCGATCATCACGTGAGACGGACTAGTTAACATCGGTGAACATCTTCATGTTAATTGTATCTACTATACGACTCATGCTCGACCTTTTGGTCTTTCGTGTTCCGAGGCCATGTCTGTACATGCTAGGCTCGTCAAGTCAACCTAAGTGTATTGCATGAGTAAATCTGGCGTACACCTGTTGTATTCGAACGTTAGGATCTATCACACCCGATCATCACGTGGTGCTTCGAAACAACAAACCTTCGCAACGGTGCACAGTTAGGGGGAACACTTTTCTTGAAATTATTTTGAGGGATCATCTTATTTAAGCTACCGTCTTTCTAAGCAAATAAGATGTAAAACATGATAAACATCACATGCAATCAAATAGTGACATGATATGGCCAATATCATATTGCTCCTTTGATCTCCATCTTCGGGGCGCCATGATCATCTTCGTCAACGGCATGACACCATGATCTCCATCATCATGATCTCCATCATCGTGTCTTCATGAAATTGTCACGCCAATGACTACTTCTACTTCTATGGCTAACGTTTAGCAATAAAGTAAAGTAATTTACATGGCGTTCTTCAATGAAACGCAGGTCATACAAAAATATAGGCAACTCCTATGGCTCCTGCCGGTTGTCATACTCATCGACATGCAAGTCGTGATTCCTATTACAAGAACATGATCATCTCATACATCACATATATCATTCATCACATCCTTTGGCCATATCACATCACAGAACACTTGCTGCAAAAACAAGTTAGACGTCCTCTAATTGTTGTTGCAAGTTTTTACGTGGCTTCTATAGGTGTTCTAGCAAGAACGTTTTCTTACCTACGTAAAAGCCACAACGTGATTTGCCAACTTCTATTTACCCTTCATAAGGACCCTTTTCATCGAATCCGCTCCAACTAAAGTGGGAGAGACAGACACCCGCTAGCCACCTTATGCAACTAGTGCATGTCACTCGGTGGAACCTGTCTCACATAAGCGTACATGTAAGGTCGGTCCGGGCCGCTTCATCCCACAATACCACTGAAGCAAAATAAGACTAGTAGTGACAAGAAAGTTGACAACATCTACGCCCACAACAAATTGTGTTCTACTCGTGCATAGTAACTACGCATAGACCTAGCTCATGATGCCACTGTTGGGGAACGTTGCATAAAATAAAATTTTCCCTAGGTTCACCAAGATCAATCTATGGAGTCATCTAGCAATGAGAGAGGGGAGTGCATCTACATACCCTTGTAGATCGCGTGCGGAAGCATTCAAGAGAACGGAGTTGAGGGAGTCGTACTCGTCGTGATCCAAATCACCGGAGATCCTAGTGTCGAACGGACGGCACCTCCGCATTCAACACACGTACGGTTGAGGAAGACGTCTCCTCCTTCTTGATCCAGCAAGGGGGAAGGGGAGGTTGCCGGAGATCCAGCAGCACGACAGCGTGGTGGTGGATGCAGCAGTGATCTCGGCAGAGCTTCGCCGAGCTTCTACGAGAGGGAGAGGTGTAGCAAGGGGAGAGGGAGGCGCCAAGAGCATTGGGTCGGCTGCCATCCCTCCCCCATTTATATAGCCCCCCTGGGGGAGCGCCGTCCCTAGGAGATGGGATCTCCAGGGGGCGGCGGCCAAGGGGAAGGCTTGCCCCCCAAGGCAAGTGGAGGCGCCCCCCCCCCCCACCCTAGGGTTTCCAACCCTAGGCGCAGGGGGGCCAAGGGGGGCGCACCAGCCCACCAGGGGCTGGTTCCCCTCCCCACTTCAGCCCACGGGCCCTCCGGGATAGGTGGCCCCACCGGTGGACCCGGGACCCTTCCGGTGGTCCCAGACAATACCGTGACCCCCAAAACTTTCCCGATGGCCGAAACTGCACTTCCTATATATAATTCTTCACCTCCGGACCATTCCGGAACTCCTCGTGACGTCCGGGATCTCATCCGGGACTCCGAACAACTTTCGGGTTACTGATACTCATATCTCTACAACCCTAGCGTCACTGAACCTTAAGTGTGTAGACCCTACGGGTTCGAAAGGCATGCAGACATGACCGAGACGCCTCTCCGGTCAATAACCAACAACGGGATCTGGATACCCAAGTTGGCTCCCACATGCTCCTCGATGATCTCATCGGATGAACCACGATGTCGAGGATTCAATCAATCCCGTATACAATTCCCTTTGTCAATCGGTACGTTACTTGCCCGAGACTCGATCGTCGGTATCCCAATACCTCGTTCAATCTCGTTACCGGCAAGTCACTTTACTCTTACCGTAATGCATGATCCCGTGACCAGACACTTGATCACATTGAGCTCATTATGATGATGCATTACCGAGTGGGCCCAGAGATACCTCTCCATCATACGGAGTGACAAATCCCAGTCTCGATTCGTGCCAACCCAACAGGCACTTTCGGAGATACCCGTAGTGCACCTTTATAGTCACCCAGTTACGTTGTGACGTTTGGCACACCCAAAGCACTCCTACGGTATCCGGGAGTTGCACAATCTCATGGTCTAAGGAAATGATACTTGACATTTGGAAAAGCTCTAGCGAAACGAACTACACGATCTTTGTGCTATGCTTAGGATTGGCTCTTGTCCATCACATCATTCTCCTAATGATGTGATCCCGTTATGAATGACATCCAATGTCCATAGTCAGGAAACCATGACTATCCATTGATCAACGAGCTAGTCAACTAGAGGCTCACTAGGGACTTGTTGTGGTCTATGTATTCACACATGTATTACGATTTCCGGATAACACAATTATAGCATGAACAATAGACAATTACCATGAACAAAGAAATATAATAATAACCATTTTATTATTGCCTCTAGGGCATATTTCCAACACCCGAAACCTACCTTTGTAACTACCCAGTCACGGAGTAGCGTTTGGTCGGCCCAAAACAGGTCTATCACCATCCCGAGTACATGTGCTAGCTCAGGTCTTAGGACATAGAACGTATGTTGTACTAGAGACTCACAGATGACACATCGCTGCGTATCACGGTTGGGTCTGTCCGACTCGGACCTTATCCGACCAGACCCTTCCGAGTCCATATTATCCGGTTAGCATCCAATGCACCATGGCTAGTGAGACCAAGCCATCCGCCGTGTCATATGCTAGTCTAGTGCGACGTGTGCCCACACGTCACTTGCGACTAGGGACAATTTAGGATGTACCATACAACACAAGATCTCACAGACAAGTCAGGTACTTGCCAACAAGTATCCTTGATTACATCCAAGGACTATATTTATTCATAAACACATAGGAAATATCATCATACATGATTGCCTCTAGGGCATATCTCCAACACCAACCCAGGTGAGCATATCATCCCTCCCTCTTTTGCTGTAGGTCACTGCCATTGTATTTTTTTATTTGCATCGTTGGGTTCATCACTGCTAGGCAGTGACAATGTGTTGTAGTTTTCTAGAATTAAGGTGGTTATATTTTTGAATCTTCGGTTAGCACTAACTATAGAAATTGGAAATGCAATATGTCAATCAAATTAAGGTAGATATATTTTTTTAAGTCATCATCTTTGGAAGCATCTAAATTCTGAAACAAAGTGTTTGAGTTGTTGTTTGTAATCCATAAATATCTTGGGGAAAATCTGATGTGTACTGCTTTTTCACCAAAGAAAATTTCCGCTCGTAAGTAATGCTCCAAGTTAGGTGTGGCAAAATAGTTGAGTGTCCAAAGAAAATTTACACTCGTAAGTAATGCTCCAAGTTAGGTGTGGCAAAATAGTTGAGTGTCCAAAGAAAATTTCCACTCAAAAGTAATCCTCCAAGTTAGGTGTGGCAAAATAGTGTGGCAAAAATAGTCACAATCCATTAGTTCTATACATGCTATCTACTTTAATTAGTTCTATACACATTAGGTCATGGTCAATTCTGGAGGCAACAACGAGTCGGTGTGCGATGTGGACATGGCCAACAATGAATTCTTAGACACTTATGAGTATGTCATCAAGAGCTTGCAAGGGGCAAATGACGATCTAAAGGGGGAGATTAAAGAGCTACGCAAGGAGAGTGTTCGGCTCGTTCAGGAGACTAATCAGCTTAGGGACGAGAGGGATAAGCTTGTCGAGGATCGGGATAAACTGGAGGACAAGAAGAGACACCTAAGGGCTAAGAGGATTGACCTGAAGATGGACATAGATCATTTCAGAAGAGAAGGAGAGGGGGATAGAAAGAAGTTTCTCCAGCTGTGCATACTCCTTGATGATGAAGATTAGTTTTTTAAGTATCTAGCTACTTCATCTTATTAGTTGATGATGATCGAGTAACTAGAGTACTTGAGTGAGCAACTTTTGTGGAGTTTAATTAATTCCAACTTGTTGAGATCATGAGCCTCTTCTATAATGACTATCTATTAAGTAAGTACCTAATGTTTATGAGTATATTGTGATCAGTAGTATCTATTAAGTAAGTAGCAGTGATGATGTGCAATTCTTTTTAAATACCAAAAAAAGCATTTGCTGGCATTGGACAAGTAGGGACGTCAGAGTTATGATGAACTTAGTGATGGCGCTGGACTAGTTACACGCCAGCACGATGTACGTTACTGCTGACGTGCCAACCAACGCCACCACTATTTCTTAACAAAGGCGCCATATTGGTGGCGTTGGGTGTCTACGTCAGCAAGGCACTATTTGCCACGCCATAGCTAGGCTTTTTTCCACTTGTGTCTCGATGGGCGCATCTGGTTTGTCGTAGTCTGGATGGTCGGGCTCCGACAGTGTATGGAGTCTGTGATGGCATGGTCATCTTTGGTTGCTTGTGGCACGACGGTGGAGGGCAGCAGAAGCACACTTGACATGTGAAGAGCATCAGGCAAGCCTTGTTTGTCCTCCTCTCGAGATCGGAGCGGCACATGTCCGCCTCTCTTCGGATATGCCTTCCCTCTCTATTATCGATGGGGTTGAAGAACATGGTTGTCGCAGACATGCCGATGCGGGTGCTCCTGTGTGGTTGTAGCGAAGCCGAAGTCGCCGGGTCACGAGTGAAATGGATGATGTACGATGGCACTGTAATGTGTTGTGATGTGCTTTGCTCAGTCATGTTTAGTTTCTTCGGCATTTTTGTATGTCTTATGATGCTAGTGACCTAGCTAGTTTAGCTAGGTGTAGTTGCTTTGTCCAGGTTTTCGTCCAGCTCCCCTCTAATAAACCAAGCAGTTCACGTCGTCAGTGTACTACTTCTTAATAGTATCTTAGCAACTCTCTTGCTAACTTTCAAAAAAATGAAGTTGAATTGAGTGGGAGAGCACTGACTTGATTGGTTGGCTTGAAAGAGCCTTGGTATGTGTGCAATAACATGCCTAAAAAACATGCATGCCTTTTTTTGAGACAAAAGGAGTAGTTTGAAAAGGAAAAAATATACTTGCAGGAAATGAAAAACAATCATGTATAAGAAGTAAAAAAATTCAGCGCATATTGAAAAGATATTAATTACATTCATGTATTTTAAAATGTTTAACTTTTTAAAGTTCATGTTTTAAGTTTTTTTTAATAGTAAGTTTCATTTTATACATACATTATTTTGCAAATAGGTGTGGCTAGGTTGACTGAATCTAAGTTGAGTGATGTCACTATGTTTTTTTGTTTTCCATTTTATGTTTTCTTTCCTGAAAATTTTCCTCAAAATGCAAATAAAATATGTAGTTTGTCCATGCCTGATGGACATATAGCTCACTCTGTGCGTCTGATTTATTCAGTTTACATGGTTCGGTTAATACGATTTTTCGGTTTGTAAAGTATTAATACTTCGGTAAATACGGCATAAAACTTAGATACGGTTCGGTTTCGGTATATACCAAATTATTTCGGTATGGTTTCAGTATATATCATAAAAATCAAAGTTGACACGAATTTGAAAATGACATAGTTTGCAAATTTATGACTCAAAACACATATGTATCTATAATACCTAAATAGTTGATCCCCACTGTCTTATTTCTCTTGACATGCAGCATGTCCACCTCAGCAATACTGCCACCTCAGCAATCATTTTCCTTTTATTTTCATCAAACTGTCTGATTCAACTCTGGACATCGTTTCCTGCAAAAAGAAAAAAACTCTAGGCATCGCTTCCGTCTTCTGTAACTGATGCGTTAGTGCAAAAGCCCTAGACCAGCCCATCGGTCGATCTTCTGGTCTGTTAGCCTTCCGGTCTTTCCCTATTGTATGCATCAAAAACCAATATCATGGCAGCAGAACGGGCGACGGCTGCACTCTCATCCCTACCTCATCGGATACGCCAATGTCGCCATCAACCAAAAGCCATAAACCACCGCTCTGTCACGCACGCACGCACGAACCCCTCCGCGCAAGCAAGGGCACCTCAGTCGGATCTGGTGTAGCACCACCGCCGCCGCCATCGGCCGACTAGGATGGAACTTCTCTGCTGCAGGCCGCCCCCCTTCCCACGGATATAGACACACTGGTCAGATTCGCCGTCAAGATGAGAAGAGCTTGCCTCGGGACAGTGCCACTACCCTACAACCTTGATGCGCCCAACCCCCGATCACCTCCACCATGACCATCCTTTCCAGAGGCATGGACGATGCCGGTTCTCGAACGACTTTTCCCCGCCCCTGCGAAATTACCTCTTTAAACCGTGGAGGTGCATCGATCCCATCGTCTACAACATGGGCTTGGTATCTCCGGCAATCTCTCTTTCATTATTGACCTCAAAAGCACATGTGTAGTATCATAGTTACATTTACTGACGCATAGCACTATGATTATTTAGCTGTTGTTGCAGATCCATTATGTTTCTCCTGAAGTTCAGTAGTTGCTTATCAAAGATGGAAAGGAGAAGATTCAATGTCATGCCACTCAGGTATCAATACTGTACCTATATTTTTTTTGACTCTTTGAGTGTTGTGTAGCTTTTAGCTATTATGTGAAATCAAAGGGAATTAACTCCAGCAAATTGATACAAAGATAATTTGTGAGGTTGTGTGTTTTATTTTCTGTTAGTTGTTACAGGCAATTGATTTTCGCACCTTGGCGCTGCTGGTCATAGTCTATGACAGGAACATTGGATTAGAAAAAGGTGCTATCTAGAACATGTCTCATCGTTGCCAGTTGGAATCACAAACCATGCTAATGTTGCCAATTTTGTCTTCATTCACAGATTTAGTCCTTTACTAGTTTCAATGGTTCTAGATCTAAGTTTCAGGGATTTACAAAGAGCAACATTCAGGTTCACATATACAGGTCATATAGATAGTCATCTGTTCCACTCCTTGGCCATGGAGTTCATTCTTGCATATGTATTGTGCTCTTAAAAGCAATATTTGATGATATGTCCGACATCACCTAATATTTTTGTGAACACTTGCTAGATTATATGGTACATTTGAGCTTATGCATTATCTTATTTTCTTCTGATTTTGTATATGACAACATAGTTATCGCAATGGTTCTGGGCTGGGAGTCATGAAGATCGCTGCCCCTAAATGCAGCCTCTAGAAAGGTTAGACACTTTCTATTCATTTCAGAAAGTATTTTCTGAAGCCTACTCTGAACTATAGTTTCCTGCAAAAAACTCTTCCAGGCATATCGAAACAAAGAACTGATTACCCATCCATCTTCTAAAATAGGTATCTAGAGGTTTGCCAACAACCATAGAATAGAAGTTAAAGGCTCTATTTAAACAAGTTTGACCAAACTTTTGCTATGGCTTAATGATCAAAACACTAGATGAGTCAAACAATGCTATACCTCCTCACCAACCCGCAACTATGGACACGAAGAAAAAACACAATAAGTAATAATTTTATAACTCTTTGTATAGATCGATCAGTTCAAGCCAATTGAACATGGATTCAAATAATGATTTTTGTTAGCAGATACTCTTTAGCTAAATGAAGTACTAAATATAGAGAAGCTGAAACCACCATCAGAGAGAGGTACCAAATTATAAAGATATTTCCTATCCACCATTGAATTTCTCTTGAATGCTATATGTACAGGCCACCATGGAAAAGAGGTATCTTTCAACAAGAGAACTCTTCATCTCAGTTTGTCGGATGACATAAACAACAATGTGACAATGAACAAGTAACACGGTTGTGAGTATAATCGAAACAAAAATATATAGGTACTATCAGTTCTCTTATTCAAATAAAATTAGCCAAAAGTATGTTTCTCTGCGCTAACCTGATTACACAAGTACAACTATACTAATAATGTTGATTTTTGAACAGCAGGGATGGCATGGTCAAGCACGCATGTGAGCAGCTGCAAACTACACGTCTACCTAAAATTAGTTATACTATGGCTTAAATCAAGAATAAGTGATCATTACATGTATCAAGTACAAGTGTTACCCAAATTAACTCTCATTAGTACTATTGATGATCCTATACATATATTTGCACAATACATGGTTAAGGAATAAAAATATTTGCTTGAATGATTGTTAATACTCCCTCCGTTCCCAAATATAAGTCATTCTAGAGATTCCAACAAGTGACTACATACGGAGCAAAATGGGTGAATCTACACTCTAAAATATGTCTACATACATCCGTATGTTATAGTCCATTTGAAATGTTTAAAAAGACTTATATTTAGAAACGGAGGGAGTATTTCTCAATGCATCAATTCTTCTCTACAAATTCCTGCAGCAACGCGCGGGGTATCATCTAGTTTATACAAAGAGTATATAACTATATGCGAGTGTATATGCATGCATGGATTGGATGGTTATGGACGTGCTTAGCATTCTTTTGAAGAGAAGCATGATTACGGTATAAGGAAAACAGATGCGCTTCATAGGAAATCTAGCTTATGTACAAAAAATGACTACTTGTATGGTTGTTTTTCCCGAGATATATACATATTTTTTTATTTTGGTTTATTCGGTAAACCATTCGGTTTTTGGGTATATACCATAAAAATCAGAATTAAAAACGGTATGAAAAGTTCATACCATACCGAAACCATAAAACATAAAAACCATAAAATTGGTTCGGTTTGGTTTACTTTCGGTATGATTTTTTGGTTCGGTTTTAAAATGCACAGGGTGACATATAGCTGCAGTTTTCTATGCGGTTAGTGGACATGCAGTTTCGCAAACCCGACAGATGTACAATATGATCGAAATTAACTAAATTTTGCTAAACGTAGAATATGATGAAAATTAACTAAACCGTAAAAGCATCAATCGAAACTTTACTATAGTTTATTTATAAATTAACCTATTAAATGGAACAAAACTATTCCCAAAATGATTGACAAGACGAGGCGAAACATTGCTCCGGAATTATCTGGAAGTTTCGCGGCATACTTGCGACCGAAGAAAGAAACACATCTCCAGAAACAAAAGGAAACTAGAGATTTCGAGCGCGAGAGAGAAGAAAAAACAGGAAAGGAATTGGGGGCAGCGAGTTGCGTGCGCCAGTCAGTATTCGGTTGGTGGTCCCCCAGTTCTAGGGAATGGGGGCGGGCATGAGCGGTGGCCGGCGGCGGGGCGCCGGCGTCGGCTGGGGCAGCGGCCCGTCCAGCGGGATGCTGCCGCTTCTGGCCCTGCAGGTGATTCTCGAGTACGGCCGCGCCGGCGCCAGCCGCCCGCCCGTGACGGCGGCGCTCATCGCCGCCAACGCGCTTGTGTACCTCCGCCCGGGCGCCCTCGACGCGTTCCTCCCGCCGCTCTCCCGCGTCGCCTTCAACCCGCACCTCATCATCCAGGTACGCACACTCTGGATTATGGCCGAGTCATGTTGCGCTGGTAGAAGAAATCGTATCGCACATGGAAAACCAACATTTGTTCTCTGTTCTAGACTAGGGCTACAGGATTGAGAAGTTTAGGAACGCGATGTGTTTCGAGTACTGATTATGCTGTGTCGAAGAGGATGCGGATCTATTGGCTGTGGTTTTCGGTAGTATTTTGCGTAGGGTTTGTAGTGTAAAGGGGGGATGGAGTGCCGGAGCTAAGAACAGAGGGTAGGCTAGTGTGTGGGTGGGGGACAGAAGAGCTGCAGTCGTAAGCATTGAAAGGACTAAATTGCATTTTAGACATAATTTACAAAATCGATGGTAAAAAGACCGTTCCAACTGAAACTAGTTAAAAGGAAAGAATCTCCTATGCAGCAACCTTAAGAACATGAATTTATAGAAAATAACACCCTTCCTAACACGATGGAGTTTGTGACCTCGATGTCTTCCCTGCAGCCGATTAGTGATGGCAACTTAACAGGGATTGGACCTCTAATGGACCCCTTTAAAATGCCTAGGGTTAATTCTGCTGTTCTCCAGTAGCCGAGTGTAACTGGAAGATGCTGACAAGATGGACGGGACGAAATCTGGCTCTGAATAACCAGCAAAGAACCCTGGGTGCATTTTATTCTGTGCCACCCTTAAGAGTATTTGAACCTTAACTGGTGTTTACAAATGCACTAAATACTAGTTGGGTGTCACCAGTTCCTAATCACCGATCAGGCTAGCTGAGACAGGATAATTTTGCATCAAGGCCGAGGGGAAAGGGTGTCACCTGGTGCACCGTCTTAACTATGATATCCTATGATATATCCAGATCAAATATTCCTAAAGTGCAACTGAGCTGATGTCTCACCTTGGTCCCTAAGTTATAAGTCTGCATTCTAGGCCTCCTGATCTGTAGTCTGCTCTGTTTGGCTCTGTTTTCTATTTCCGGGTTGTTTTGCTTTCTTTCTTCTATTATGTAGCGCAGTGTAGTTTTGTTTTTGTTCAGTTTGCTTGGTTGGTTTTGTTTTGGTACTTTTTTGGCCTGCTTGTGGTTTTGCTCTGCGAGTTCTTGTACCTTACCGCATACTTCTTCTAATAGTCATTAGCCCCTAAAATGTAGAAATGGTTGTGATCAGCATTTTAAATCTGTAGAAAAGTAATATTACCTTTTTATTTCAAGAAAATATTCACAGCCCTTGGACATTTAGTGCCACATACAACCATATTCCATGAGCTGGAGCAGACTTGTAACTTGGGTCAATATAATTATAGATTAGCATATGTATTATCTCTGATGTATGAGTGATTATGATCACAATATTAGTTAACTAAGAATTTTATATGATTTCGTCATCGGAGATATTCTTTACATGTCATTGGACATTTTTCACTATCATTTGATTGATGTAGTTAGCAATCATATGAGTCAAATTTGGTCCATGTGCCACATGGTCATATTTAGTGGCTGTGGGTTACAATCATAGTTCAAAAAAGCGCTAGGCGTTAATTGTGCGTTTTGCCACCGCCTTGCGCTTTACTGACCAAAGCGCATGCTTATGCGCAGTTATGCACAGATTAAGCGTAGTTACGCGCAATGCGTTTTGCCAATGCCTAGAGCCTAGGCGCGCTTAAGCGCTCGCTTAGGCGCGCCTTTTTTAACTATGGTTACAATGCGCCGCATCCTAGTGTTTTTTGGCGGGACAAAAGTTTCATGTCCCGCCCAAGCCCTTGCGTGCATGCCGCTGCCGCTGGTGAGCCGGCGGTGCACCCCCTTCTGGTGAGCCAAGGGGAATTTTGAGCAAGATGATGTGGAGTGAGCGACAGTGGAGGAGAGGAAAGGAAGGAGAAATGGTCAGCCCCACCGAAAAATGGGCCCAAGAAATATAAAGGCAGTGTTTTAGGTTTCTGAGTCTGCAAACTTGCTCTTGTGCCTTTAAAAACTTTTACAGTGCACTCTAAAATCATTTTGAAGGCCCTGCTAGAGTTGCTCTTATTGTGCCCTTTTCACCTCTATTTATCCAGTAAATGCAGGCTCTGCTGGTTTCACAATGATTTGTCGCCCTTTCAGTAGGGTATTCGTGGGCCTAGGTGACATGTATAAGTGAGTTTATGGCCTCATGGTGCTCCTTACACCACTATATCTAATAAAATGCAAGCTTTGCCGATTATGATTTTTGGCCTTTTCGTAAGGATTAGTGCTTTCAGAAATTTCTAGCAGAGTGCACATCATGTGCTCTAAAATGTTGTAGTGCAGAGTAATCAGTGTATTTTAGATTGATTTTTTTCAGTGTCTCTCATCTTGAGTTTAACAGTTGTGAACATGTTGCAGTACGGTGACCTGACGCGCTTCTTCCTGTCAGCTTTCTACCACCTGAGTGAAACCCACTTCTTCTACAACATGACGTCTCTCTTGTGGAAGGGCATACAGCTTGAAACATCAATGGGCAGTGTTGAGTTTGCTTCTATGGTCACTGCCTTGCTTGGCCTGTCCCAGGGCTTCACATTGCTCTTGTCCAAAGGTCTACTCCTTCTCGGCAATGAGACTGCGTATTATGATCAATATGCTGTTGGATTCTCCGGGGTGCTGTTTGGTATGAAGATTGTGCTGAATGCCTGGTCAGATGACTATGTCTTCCTGCATGGGATGGTCATTCCAGCAAAGTATGCGGCGTGGGCTGAACTGCTCCTCATTCAGGCCTTCATTCCCGGGACGTCCTTCATTGGCCATCTTAGCGGGATTCTTGCTGGTCTAGCCTATCTTTGGATAAAGCGATCATACTCTGGGCCGGACCCGCTTGCTCTTCTGATCTCGGGCATTGCAAATGTTGTGAGTTGGCCGGTGAAATTCGCTCAGAGGCTCCTGAGGCCGGGTCGTCGTCAGGGGGGCAGAGTTGGCCGCCGCGCAGCAAGAGAGAGCGGCAGAGGCATGTGGAGATGCTCGGCCTGCACTTATGACAACTCGCCTTCGGTAGACATCTGTGAGATGTGCAACAGCGTGCGCGAGGACCGTGTTTTTCCCAACAGACAACATCTACAGGATGGGGGAAGCAGTGACCTCTCGGTTGATGAGATCCGCCGTAGGAGGCTGCAAAGGTTTGACAGATGATGACATAATGTAGATCACCATTCCCAGTATAAATTCCAAAATAGTGCTAAAGACACTTCTTCCTTGAATATAAACTGTCATTTGCCCAGGATTCTATGTTCAATCCACTTGTTGCGAGGATTGCTTTGCATTTTTGAATTTTTCCTCAGCATTTTGTCCAACACATTTATTTTCTTTTAGTGGTGTTGTCAGCAAAAGGTGTAAAGGCCTCTCATCACAACATCACCAGGACGGTCTATAGAGTTCAAACACCGCACCATACACACTATGTACTCTCGCGCCTCCTGCTTCCTTCCAAAAGATGAATTCTGCAGTGGAATGCAGATGAATTACGTACATTTTCCAGGGTTGTAAACATTGCTATAAAAAGAAGGCTGTCTGGGTCTGCTGAAACCGTGAGTATGTTTTAACCGAAAAGGCCAAAAAAAATTAGACACAAGTTCAGATTTACTCTTTTCACCTGTTGGTACACAGATGCACATGTGACGACCCAAGTTGTCACCGAGCGTTTCATCACTACTCACTACAAGTGTCACGCGCTAGCCAACTGCGCCACCACGCCGTTGTGATTTTGGGGCGATATAACAACTTTTATTTGCCTCGTCCACCATGGTTACGTGAGATCTATACCGTAGAGCTGAGCTGCAGATGAAAGGAGAACACGGGATATATCTCTTTTGGTTTGTACAAGTCGCAGTCCTTCATAAAACTCCAAGAATTATCATTGGAACATCTCGTTTTACTGCCTTGGGGGCGCGGTGGATGTTTGTTGCATGCATGCGGTTCAAAAAAAGAACTATTTTGCATGCATGAGAGTAGCCTGATTTTGTTGGAGAAATTGGCTGATCAAGCACACCTCATACTACCTCCGTCTCGGTGAATAAGTCGTTCGCGTAGTTCTAGACTGAGGATTTAACTATCTAAATATGTATTATATGTGACAAAAATATATATATTTAGAAACTACATCCGTGTAGAAATCTAGTGATATACTTTTCATGACATATAACACTTGATTAATTCCTCAAATCGATGACCTAGAACTACGTGAATTACTTATTCACCTAGACGGAGGTACTACCTCCGTCCGGGTTTATTGCTCCCCATTGTATTTCGTGCTAAATTTTGACCATAGATTAAACTAACAAAATGTTCACGCATGTCACCAAACATTATATTTTTGAAAACTATGTTCAAATACGAATCTAATGAGATAATTTTTCTTGACATGCATTAACATTTTGTTAGTTAAATCTTTAGTCAAAATTTGGCACAAACTACATCCACTATAAACCAGGACGGAGGTAGTAGTATTTAGGATAACCGAACCCTAAGAAAACGCGAGCGGACACAGCCGCCTCCTTCCCTAAAATAATAGGGTTCCTCCGCCTTCCGCCGACGCCGCCGGCGGTCCGCCTCGTCTCCAGTGGCCTAAGGTGGTCTATGAATCTGGATGTAATCTTTTATTTATTTCTGATGTTTGGTGTACTGCCATGATCGAAGGTGAATAGATTGGATGTATTCCCAAAAAAAAGCACAGCTCATATTTGACCATGTTTGGTTGCCGCCCTGATTATACTTAGGAGGGAATGCGTTTGCATGTAGAGTCAGGCAGGCAAGATTCTCGTGACACCAAACACAGGTTCAACAGATCATAGGGTTTTTTCCCCAGAGGTAGAGGCTATGGTCAACTCCGCCTATGTCTTCTAGGCATAGCCGGTCCCAAGCCCCGGTAAAGGAGGAGGGTTGTGATAGGCTTGGCGAGCCAACGTAAAAACTAGCCAGTCTTTTGGGTATGAAACCCATTTGGGGGAGAGTACTATTAGGATGAGTGAGCTTCTGGGAAATCCTCGTGAAAGGGATTCATATCTAGCCTACCCCAACTAGTTTGGGATAAAAGGCTTCGTAAGTAAGTAAGTAGGTAAGGTAAAGGCTATGGTCAGGTGTTTGAGCTCGCACTACTAGGGAAAAGCCTATACACAGAATCTTAGCAGCAGCGCGGCTCAAAAAGGAGTGCTGCTGCTAATTAATAGTAGCGCGTGTGCGGGAAACTCGTTACTGATAAGTTTTTAGCAGTAGCGTGCTCGGTGTAAACCGCGCTGCAACAAATATCGACCGGCGGTGTCCACCTAACTCCATTTAGCAAGATGGCGGTGGCGCGAACAGCGCATCGCTACGGATGTAGTAGTAGCGCTTTTTCAAATCGCTGCTGCTAAATTTCAAATTGGCACACTTTTTGTCCTCATAGCGATGGCGCTGTCGCCAAAGCGCTGCTGCTAATTCCTTAGCTGCAGCTGCTTTTAGCTCCCCTGCCATGCCTAATCCGCACCAACCCACCAGCTTTTCCCCACCCGTCCCCTCCCCCCCCTCCTCTTTTCCTTTCCCTACCTCCCCCACATGCCCCCACTCTCACTCTTCTTCTTTCTCAATACTTTTCCCACATTACTCTCTCTCTCTTCTATCCACCTTTCTCTCTCTTCATTACTCCTACCTAACTACATCACCTCCATTAATGCATCTCCTTTCTCTTTTTCCTTTCTCCTCCACTAGTTGAAGTTGTCTTCTCCCAAATTAGGTAGCTAGGTAGATGTAGGATTTAGTTAAGTGACCTATTTGCCCCCTAACTAGATCTATCTTTGTCAAGAAGAGCTTTGTGCACTTTTGATCTCCCTACAACATCATCTCCACCGTGTGCTCGGTCTCGAGATAGAGGTGATGAAAATTTCATGCTTTTGCAAAAATGGAAATATGTTTATGTGTGTGTGTGCTATGTTTTGTGGAAATTGTGTGTGTGGCATGAGTTGACGCCAAATTGTGCTTTTGAGTTGCATATGTTTTGCCGAAATGTCGATTTATTTCCGTTTCAACGAATTCCGGGCAAACTCTAGATCCATATATGTCCTATTTTTTGGGAAGGTCATGCCGAATTTTTGTATGACTTTGATGCATGCATGCATTTTTATAATCAATTTGTTTATTATTACCGTGCAGAGTTGACGATGGTCAGTGGAATGATGGTGGACAGGTGGTTGCGGTCGGCGGTGCAGGACATGAAAGAAAATAGCCGGACAGAGGTTTTATGTCTGTGTCGAAAATGCAAAGGAATAGTTTGGCTCGACCCCCATGACGATGGTCGTGTCGAAGCGCACCTGCTCATGACTGGTTTCATGGATGGCTATACTCGGTGGATAATTGAAGATGAGGATGACGATGTTGAGGATGCCGATGGCGGTGCAATGATGACACGGGCAAGACGAAGAGATGATCGATAATGGCGGCGGGAAGAGGCCGGTCATGGCGGCGGAGAAGGGCCGGACATGACGGAGGAGAAGGGCGGACATGGCGGCGGAGAGAACGACATGGACTCCACGCAGCAGAGTTCGCTCGGTACTAAGTTCAATCGTCGGGGACCCTCATGTTCAAGCATTGCTTCAAGGAGACGATCTTGAGAGAGCTGCTTCTAGAGAGGAGGCTAAGCTGGAGCAACCGGTGGTAGACTCGAACACTCCATTGTATGATGGTTGCAACTCTGAGGTGACCCGCTTGAGTTTCACGCCCAACTCCTCAAGACGAAGGCTAAAAACAAATGGACCGACACTAGCCTCGATGAGCATCTCAAGTACCTAAAGGATGTTCTTCCCGGGTAATCTATGTCCTACTAGTGTTGATGAGGCCAAGAAGATCGTGTGCCCTCTTGATCTCGCCACACGTTAGATACCATGCATGCATCAACGATTGCATAATTTATCGGAAGGAGCACGGAAAAAATAAGCTGTCCGGTGTGCAATGCTTCTCGATACAAGAAGGCCGGGAAGAAATGTCCCCAGAAAGTTGTATGGTACTTACCGATCACTCCCCGTCTCCAGAGGTATTTTGTAGATCCCAAGGAAGCAAAGCTAATGTGCTGGCACACGGAGAGGAAGAAGCCCGACGATGGAGATGATCCGAAGCTGAGACACGTGAAGGATGGAAGCTAGTGGAGAGCGTTGAACAGCTTCTACCGGTATTTTGAATGTGATGCAAGGAACATCATGCTCGGCGCGTGTACCGATGGCATGAATCCGTTTGGCAACCGGAACACCAACCATAGCACATGGCCCGTGTTTGTATGGATGTACAACCTCCCCCTAGTTGTGCATGAAATCAAAGTACATTCACATGAGCATGCTTATTCAAGGGCCGAAACAACCAGGAAATAATATTAATTTGTATCTGGGGCTACTTCAAGAGGAGTTAGACACGTTATGGAAAACACCGCCAAGACATGGGACGCCAAAGAAAGGTGAGTATTTCAACATGAGAGCCACGCTGATCACGACAAAGGCAGACTATCTCGATTACGGATATGTGGCAGGTCGGTGTGCCATGGATATTGGGGATGCACGCGGTGCATGGATGATACAACGCCTCAAAGCCTAACGCCAAGGAAAGATGGCGGGTCTGGGAAAATCGTGTACATGGGGCATCGAAGATGGCTTTAACAGGACGACCCATGGAGAAACCGTTAGATCTATTCAATGGTCACGCTGAGCATCAAGGACCTCCACGTAAGCGGAACGGTGCCGAAATCGATGAGCTGTTGAAAAACTGGAAGGAGTGCCCCGCACCGGGAAAGACGATGAGAAAGGCGCCGGAGCCGCTGCTGAAGGTATGGAAGACGAGGTCTGTGTTCGGGACTTGAGTATCGGCACAAACTCGATACACCTCATTGCCTTGATCAAATGCATATCTATAAGAATGTCCTTGAGAGCTTGCTCGCAACACTGATGAACATGCCGGATAAGACCAAGGATGGGCCGAAGGCAAGAAAAGACTTGCAAGATTTGAAAATCAGGGAAGATCTGCACATGGCGCCCCGTAAAATGTCAGACGAGACAGAGACGGAGACAGAGGCACGGGAGAATAAGGGCAAGAAAATAAAGAAAGAGGATTATTGCCCCCCTTCTTGCTTCACCTTAAGTCAGGCTAAGATCAATCAATTCTTTAAGTGCCTTACCGGAGTCAAAGTTAGTTCCGGTTACTGTGGAAAGATAAGCACATATCTAGACACGGACAAGAAAAGGTTCTGCGGGATGAAGTCTCATGACTGTCATGTGATGATGACGCAGATACTACCTGTTGCCCTTAGAGGGATAATGGACAAGCACGTCCGTGACACGCTTATTGGTCTCTGCAACTTTTTTGACGTCATCTCTCGGAAGTAGATCAGTGTGAAGCAGCTCTGAAGGCTACAGGAAGAGATCGTTGTGATACTGAATGAGCTTGAGATGTACTTCCCGCCCGCGTTCTTTGACGTGATGGTGCATCTGTGTGTCCATATTGTGGATGACATAATAGACCTAGGGCCGTCATTCCTGCACAACATGATGCCGTTTGAGAGGATGAATGGGATCATCAAAGGATTCATTCGTAACATGTCCCGTCCGGATGGAAGCATCGTCCAAGGCTATTTGGCACAAGATTGCATCTCTTTCTGTGAGAATTTTCTATATGGTGCAGACCAGCCGCCTGGTGTTAGTGTTGGTTTGCCCATTAACAAGCACGATGGGAGGCTCGAAGGAGATGGTCACTGCAACGGTCGCAGGGAACTGCACGTGGCTACTCAGATCGACGCAGCGACTTTGACAGAGAAAACTTGGTAGTGCTACAACACCTAGACGAGGTAGATCCTTTCGTGGCACTGCATAAAGAAATTATCGCAAAGAAGTATCATGACCGGGGGGTATGCAGGACGAACGCCGAAGTTACTAGAGAGCACAACTCCACTTTCCTGCATTGGTTCAAAGAGCATATTATTGCTAATCCCCCGGAGGAGGGCTCTAAGGACGGATTGCTCATATACGCCTTAGCACATGGCCCCTTCCCAACCTCGTAACCTATCAGGCATATGATATCAACGGATACACGTTCTACACGGAGGCCAAAGATATGGACAGTGATGATCAGAACTCAGGGGTGACGATGGAATGCATGACCGGCAGCGACAACGGCGCAACTGAACGATTTTATGGAAGGGTCGAGGAGATCTGGGAGCTTGACTACTTTGGACTGCACAACACGACGATGTTTCGTGTCAGATGGGCAAACAAAGTCGAAAGAGAAAACCGGATTTTCACTACCATGAGTATACCCGACGCCAAGAGCGCTGCCGTGAACGCTATCGCAAAAAACGAGCCATGGGTACACGCTAAGCACGTGACACAATGCTTCTTCATAACCGACCCATGCAATCCCAGTCGTGTTGTCGTGAGGAGAGGCAAAAGGAACATCATTGGAATGGATGGAGTCGCCAACGAGGAAGACTATGATCAGTACGACAACCCAATGAGGGAAGATGACGATGATGATGAAGTATACGTCAAAAGAAGAATCAATACTATATTCCCTAAGAAAAATCGTACTCCATGGAAAAGGCAAAGTCACAATGAGGGGCTCAATTATTCTTTGACGAACAAGAAGGGAAAGAAGCTGACTCAAAAACGAAAACGTCAACGCTGAGGAACCGTTTGTTATCGGCCAAATGATGTAATATATATATATATATATATATATATATATATGTGTGTATTATGCATGGGTCCAATGATGTAATATATATGTTCCTATTTTGCATACATATTTAACCGCCAAATGATGCAATATATATCGCCTCCCTTCGCTCAACGCTCTCGGAAATAAAAGTGAGAGAAAATAAAGGAAAAGAAAAAGGAAAACTAGCAGTAGTAGTAGCAGCAGATTTCATATAAACCGCCATACTCTATCAAGGTAGTAGTAGCGCATTTCATATAAACCGCTATAGCTATCAAGGTAGTAGCAGCGCTTTTGTCCATACGCCATTGCTACGCCCACTTAACCCAAAATTCTCATTATCCTCGCTTCATCCCGCCTTTTCCCCAAATCCCCACTCTCTCTTCCCGTCGCTCGCCCCGACCCCGGCCTGGCACTGTCCCGACCTCGCGCGCCTCGACCCGCCCACGCCTGACCCGACCCGGCCCTCGCCTCGACCCGGCCGGGCTCGCCTCGACCTCCGCCTCGCCTCCCTCCTCTGCTTCCTCCCCTCCCAACCTCGGCGGTCGTCGGGCCTGCCTCCTCGCCCCTGCACCCTCTGTAAACCCCCCTCTCTATGCTAGGGTTCTTCGGTTTATTTACTTAGGTTTTAGTTAGGGCAGTCTGTTAATTAGGTTATCTATTTAGTTATGAATTTAGCTAGGTTTCAAAATTAGCTGAATTTATATGCAAATTTGAACTGGACATGTGATATGTGGATATGTCATGTTTTGGACATGTCATGTTTGGAAAATGATCCGAGTGGCCTATGTTACGCCGGAATGTTGATTCATTTCTGTTCCGGTGAATTTCAGGCGCTCGATATGTCCATTTTTTAGCAAAGGTCATGCCGAAATTTCCCGTCAATAGAGGCATGATTTGTGCTACATAGTTGGCATATCGAGTGCTGGCACATAGATTTCTTTTTATGTCATTTCTCATTTATCCATACTTTTAGAAATAAATGAGGACACTTAATCATAGGAAACATGTCGAACAACGAAGAAACTGGGCCTTCTGACCAAGATGCAGATGAGATGGATTATGAGGGTGAACAAGAGTACCTCGACTATTTGACTGCTAAGCAAGGTTTGCAGATCGGTCTTGATGATGGTACTGACACTGACATCGACATCGACGGCACCGGCACCGATGGCGGCGCCGAGACCGGTGGGGAAGGTACCGGCGGGGATGGTACCGTCCCCGATGCCGCTACCGAAAAGAGTAAGCATAAGAAGCAGAGGATACGAAAAACTAACAAACTAGGGATTGGACGACTTGTGATCACAAAGATGGCACTTGGCAAGTTTGAGCCGTTAGAGCCGGAAGAACCTCGCGAGTGCTATGGGAACCAAGTAGGATGCATCCTACGGGAATGCGCGAGCATCAACGTCGATGACTTAAGGAGTAAAGAACATTTGACGCAGTTGCTCCTAACGAAGTTGCACAAGAGATTCAAGTTCCCCGACCGGGATGATAACATAGAACAGCCGTGGGATGATCCAAAGATGAAAAAGATTAACAATCACGCCATGGGCATGTTCAGCAATGATTTGGCCTCCTGGAAAGGGAGGGTGAAAAGAGCTATTGAGGCTGATGAACCCCTGTCCAAGATTCTGGAGGAAAATCCGACACTTACGGAAGAGGAGTTCGAAAAGTTCAAGGACACTTGCGCTACCGAGGCAGCCAACGCTAAGGCTGCGAAATTCAAGAGCCTTCAACAAAGGAACACGGGGAAGCATCGCCTCGGAAGCCGTGGCTACCTCGGTAAAAGGCCCATATGGGATAAGGAGGACGCGAACGTGAAGCCGCGGGTCTCCTGCACCCTTCGCAAGTTCACCAACCCCTTGGAGTGTGACTTCATTAGGGCCCGCTACAAGTGGGACAAGGAGAAAAGGTTTTTACACGCACAATATCACGAGGAAATTGATTAGACTATCGGAGAAGCAACACCAGCTTGCAGCCAAAGCCCTACTTCTCGATGAGGCCCAAGTGGGACACCCTCTCAACCGGCCTTGAACGAACTTAAGGGACTCCCTTTGGGCCAGCGGCCGCAATATGGTCGTGTGCACGGCGCTGGAGACGGCGCCACATGGAAGGTGTTTTACAACGAGGGTCCGGAGGCCAAGAAGCAGAAAAAGAAGTTTAGTCAGCGGACATCGACGCCAAGGTGAAGCTTATGGTCGAGAAAAACAGTTGAGGACGCGAAAAAGCAGCCGAGGACAAATATGAGTTACTACAAGAGCAGTCAATGCAGCAGAATCGCGTCTTGTAAATGATTTCCCTACTAACTTGGTTCCAGATTATCATCAATCGGACAAAGGAAAATCTGCATAAGATGGTACATGATTTCCCGCCGCCCGTTTACGGGAGCAACTCCATGAACAACAACACCATCGCACCATCACTTGCTCACGCAACCGGGCCTCCTCTCGCAGCCGCTCCCGCTCATAGCAGCCCGTCTTCAGTCTCAGGCGCGCTAGGTGGGCCTTCGTCTTTGGCTGAGCTCGACGCCGTCACGGTAATTACATGTCGCACCAACATATATATATATATATATATATATTATTCCATTTTTGTTGCCTTTCGGTTGTTTTACGCCACAGACATATGTGTTTGCAGGCGAAAGAAACCCCTGCACCATACTCTACTTGATCAAAGGCCGAAGGTGGACGTGGGAAAGGGGATGATAATGGACCCGTCATAAGCCACGCTCCACAACCAGCCGATCTCACCGGGCACTTCGTGGTTAGCTTGACCAGGTGAAATTGGGGCATGAGGATTTGCCTCCTCCAAGATAAAGATGTGGGAGCGGACGACGTGACCCCGCCATGATTGAAGCTGCAAGGGTTGGGTGCTGCTATGGCCGAGGAATCTTATTCGTTCGAGCCGCCGACAAGACACCAATAACCACACATCAACAAGCATGTGCGGAGACCACCACCCCGCCACGCAATTACCAGCTCCTATAGTGCCGGGTGAGAGCGCGGACGACATGAGGAAGGGGTGCAATAGTATCGGCTGATGTAATTTCTCCCAGAGAACAGAGAATGGATGATGAGACGGAGGTCGACCCTATGGATTTCCTCAATACAAACGCAGATGACTGTGACATAGATATGATGAGTCAACCATATGACAAATCAAAGCTATCGACTTGCTAATGAGGATATGGATGATATGCCCGGCAGGGTCAGAGCAAGGATTGCAAAAGTCTCTCTTCATGAAATCCTCACAGACACGCTCAAGATGCGGCCTCAACACACGCCAACTAGCCGGGCGCGAGGGTCGTCAAGATTTAGCCCGGGAACACTGGGCAGGGGTTAAGGAAGGGTCTGGAAGGTGTGCCCAAGAAAAGGAGAGGAAGCGATCGGGAAGATAATCGCCTCCAAACAAGCGAGCACATAGCAGCCGATGATGCATTCTCAAGAGCGTGTACCCGTGAAAGGTGCGGTCATGTTCCATCTCACGGAGAGCCGATGCTACCGCCGAAACCGCTGGAGGCACTATCGGGATCTCGGAGATCGCACGACCATGTGCTTTCGATCGAGAAAAGCCTACTAGCTTCAAAGGATCGAGGATATCCGACATACGCGGCTCGTGTGCTCGAGGGAAGTGCTACGTCGACACACGACCCGCGGAGGTGTTCTTCCTGCGGGTTGACCATATCTTTGAGATGTTTCTAACAAGGCGGCTCGATTTACAATCGTCCGCCTTTTTGCGCTACATATGAGCTCCGTCCATGAAGAGTGAAGAAGTCTCGCAAATCAGTGTGGCGGATCCGCACTACATGTACGAAGTCTTTCTTGAGTCTCGGCGACTTTGAGCGTGAAACTGCTAGGGAGTACCTCCAAAACTTCATGGTATGAATAAGGACCGGGAAATTGTCCTCGTGCCTTATCATCCAAAGTAAGTCAGTTCCGGACAACCCTCTCGTACATTTCAATCATTCCTTCTCTCTCATATGGGGAATAATTTGAGGTGTCTTTTCCCCGCAGCAACGGGCGCGCCGTCCTTATCGTTCTTTACCCGCAAGTCTCCCACGCCGTGTATTTTGTGAAGGAAATATGCCCTAGAGGCAATAATAAAGTTATTATTTATTTCCTTATTTCATGATAAATGTTTATTATTCATGCTAGAATTGTATTAACCGGAAACATGATACATGTGTGAATACATAGACAAACTTAATGTCACTAGTATGCCTCTACTTGACTAGCTCATTAATCAAAGATGGTTATGTTTCCTAACCAAAGACATGAGTTTTCATTTGATTAACGGGATCACATCATTAGGAGAATGATGTGATTGACTTGACCCATTCCGTTAGCTTAGCACTTGATCGTTTAAGTATTCTGTTATTGCTTTCTTCATGACTTATACATGTTCCTATGACTATGAGACTATGCAACTCCCGTTTACCGGAGGAACACTTTGTGCGCTACCATACGTCACAACGTAACTGGGTGATTATAAAGGTGCTCTACAGGTGTCTCCGAAGGTACTTGTTGGGTTGGCGTATTTCGAGATTAGGATTTGTCACTCCGATTGTCGGAGAGGTATCTCTGGGCCCACTCGGTAATGCACATCACTATAAGCCTTGCAAGCTTTGTAACTAATGAGTTAGTTGCGGGATGATCTATTACGGAACGAGTAAAGAGACTTGCCGGTAACAAGATTGAACTAGGTATTGGATACCGACGATCGAATCTCGGGCAAGTAACATACCGATGACAAAGGGAACAACGTATGTTGTTATGCGGTTTGACCGATAAAGATCTTCGTAGAATATGTGGGAGCCAATATGAGCATCCAGGTTTCGCTATTGGTTATTGACAGGAGACGTGTCTTGGTCATGTCTACATTGTTCTCGAACCCATAGGGTCCGCACGCTTAAGGTTTCGATGACAGTTATATTATGAGTTTACATGTTTTGATGTACCGAAGGAGTTCGGAGTCCCGGATGAAATCGGGGACATGACGAGGAGTCTCAAAATGGTCGAGACGTAAAGATTCATATATTGGATGATATGGTTAGGCCAAGGGGTCAAGCTCACGAGGCTTTAGGTCGGTGCAAAAGGAGTTTTGCGCAGGCCAGGGGACCAAATGCCGGAGAAGGCCCATGGCGTCTGGGCCAGACACCAAGGATTGTGGCGTTTGGTTCTGGAGTCCGAGTGGGACTCTTGCCTTTCGGGCAAAACCGACTTTGAGGAGGCTTTTGCTCCAAGTTTCGACCCCGGGGCTCAACATATAAATAGAGGGGCAGGGCTAGCACCAAAGACACAACAATTGATCCCTTGGATCTCTTTGCCGTGTGCGGTACCCCCTCCACCATAGTCCACCTCGATAATATGGTAGCGGTGCTTAGGCGAAGCCCTGTGACGGTAGAACATCAAGATTGTCACCACGCCGTCATGCTGACGGAACTCTCCCTCGACACTCGCCTGGATCGGAGTTCGAGGGACGTCATCGAGCTGAACGTGTGCTAGAACTCGGAGGTGTCGTAGTTTCGATGCTTGATCGGTCGGGCCGTGAAGACGTACGACTACATCAACCGCGTTGTGCTAATGCTTCCGCTTACGGTCTACAAGGGTATGTAGACAACACTCTCCCCTCTCGTTGCTATACGTCACCTTGATCTTGCGTGTGCGTAGGAATTTTTTTGAAATTACTACGTTCTCCAACAGTGCCATCCGAGCCTGGTTTTATGCGTAGATGTCATATGCACGAGTAGAACACAAGTGAGTTGTGGGCGATACAAGTCATACTGCTTACCAAATGTCATACTTTGGTTCAGCGGTATTGTTGGATGAAGCGGCCCGACCGACATTACGCCAGACGCTTACGCGAGACTGGTTTTACCGCCATGCTTTGCACACGGTGACTAGCGGTGTCTGCTTTCTCCAACTTTAGTTGAACCGAGTGTGGCTACGCTCGGTCCTTGCGAAGGTTAAAACAACACTAACTTGACGAACTATCGCTGTGGTTTTGATGCGAGGTAAGAACGGTTCTTGCTTAGCCCGTAGCAGCCACGTAAAATTTGCAACAATAAAGTAGAGGACGCCTAACTTATTTTTGCAGGGCATGTTGTGATGTGATATGGTCAAGAAGTGATGCTATATTTTATTGTATGAGATGATCATGTTTTGTAATCGGTTATCGGCAATCGGCAGGAGCCATATGGTTGTCGCTTATTGTATGAAATGCAACGCCTCTGTAATTGCTTTACTTTATCACTAAGCGGTAGCGATAGTCGAGAAGCAATAGATGGCGAACGACAACGATGCTACGATGGAGATCAAGGTGTCGCGCCGGTGACGATGGTGATCACGACGGTGCTTCGAGATGGAGATCACAAGCACAAGATGATGATGGCCATATCATATCACTTATATTGATTGCATGTGATGTTTATCATTTATGCATCTTATCTTGCTTTGATTGACGGTAGCATTTTAAGATGATCTCTCACTAAAATTATCAAGAAGTGTTCTCCCGAGTATCCACCGCCAGAAAGTTCTTCGTCTTTGAGACACCACGTGATGATCGGGTGTGATAGGCTCTACGCTCAAATTCAACGGTGCAAAACAGTTGCACACGCGGAATACTCAAAGTTAAACTTGACGAGCCTAGAATATAACAGATATGGCCTCGAACACGGAGACCGAAGGTCGAGCGTGAATCATATAGTAGATATGATCAACATATTGATGTTCACTGTTGAAACTACTCCATCTCACGTGACGATCGGACATGGTGTAGTTGATATGGATCACGTAATCACTTAGAGGATTAGAGGGATGTCTATCTAAGTGGGAGTTCTTAAGTAATATGATTAATTGAACTTAAATTTATCATGAACTTAGTCCTGGTAGTATTTTGCAAATTATGTTGTAGATCAATAGCTTGCGTTGTTGCTTTCATATGTTTATTTTGATATGTTCCTAGAGAAAATTGTGTTGAAAGATGTTAGTAGCAATGATGCGGATTGGATCCGTGATCTGAGGTTTATCCTCATTGTCTGCATGTAAGAATTATGTCCTTAATGCACCGCTAGGTGACGGACCTATTGCAGGAGTAGATGCAGACGTTATGAACGTTTGGCTAGCTCAATATGATGACTACTTAATAGTTTAGTGCACCATGCTTAACAGCTTAGAATCGGGACTTCAAAGATGTTTTGAACGTCATGGACCATATGAGATGTTCCAGGAATTGAAGTTAACATTTCAAGCAAATACCCGAGTTGAGAGATATGAAGTCTCCAACAAGTTCTATAGCTAAAAGATGGAGGAGAATTGCTCAAATAGTGAGTATGTGCTCAGATTGTCTGGGTACTTCAATCGCTTGAATCAAGTGGGAGTTAATCTTCCAGATAAGATAGTGATTGACAGAATTCTCTAGTCACCATCACTAAGTTACTAGAACTTCGTGATGAACTATAGTACGCAAGGGATGACAAAAACGATTCCTGAGCTCTTCGTGATGTTGAAATTGACGAAGGTAGAAATCAAGAAAGAGCATCAAGTGTTGATGATTGACAAGACCGCTAGTTTCAAGAGAAGGGCGAAGGGAAAGAAAGAGAACTTCAAGTGGAAAGACAAGCAAGTTGTCACTCCTGCGAAGAAGCCCAAAGTTGGACCATAGCCTGAAACTAAGTGCTTACACTGCAAAGGAAATGGTCACTGGAAGCGGAAATTGTTGGGGAACGTAGTAATTTCAAAAAATTTCCTACGCACACGCAAGATCATGGTGATGCATAGCAACGAGAGGGGAGAGTGTTGTCTACGCACTCGTGAGACCGAAGCGAAGCGATCACAACGAGAGGAAGTAGTCGATGTTCTCCTCGCGATCCAACCGATCCCAGCGCCGTTACTCTGGCGCCCGAGTTCTTGACACACGACAGCTCGGTGACGCCCTCGGCTCCGATCCAGCAAAGCTCCGGGAGAGAGTTCCACAAGACGACGGCGTGGTGGCGATCTTGATGTTCTATCGACGCAGGCTTCGCCTAAGCACCGCCACGATATGACCGAGGTGGAATATGGTGGAGGGGCACCGACACGGCTAAGGAACGATCTCAAGGATCAACTTGTGTGTCTATGGGGTGCCCCTGCCCCGTATATAAAGGATCAAGGGAGGAGGAGGCCGGCCTAGGTTTGGGCGCGCCAGGGGAGTCCTACTCCCACCGGGAGTAGGATTCCCCCTTTCCTAGTCCAACTAGGGATCCTTCCATGTATTAGGAGTAGGAGACTAGGAAGGGGAAGAGAGAAGGGAAGGAAAGGGGGGCGCGCGGCCTGCCTAGGGCAGCCCCTCTCTCTTTCTCGTATGGCCCATAAGGCCCAATACTTCTCCCCGGCGAATTCCCGTAACTCTCCAGTACTCCGATAAATATCCGAATGACTCAGAACCTTTCCGAACTCCGAATATAGTCGTACAATATATCGATCTTTACGTCTCGACCATTTCGAGACTCCTCGTCATGTCCCCGATCTCATCCGGGACTCCGAACTCCTTCGGTACATCAAAACTCATAAACTCATAATATAACCGCCATCGAAACCTTAAGCGTGCGGACCCTACGGTTCGAGAACAATGTAGACATGACCGAGACACGCCTCCGTCAATAACCAATAGCGGACCTGGATGCCCATATTGGTTCCTACATATTCTACGAAGATCTTTATCGGTCGACCGATAACAACATACGTTGTTCCTTTGTCATCGGTATGTTACTTACCCGAGATTCGATCGTCGGTATCCAATACCTAGTTCAATCTCGCTACGGCAAGTCTCTTTACTCGTTCCGTAATACATCATCTCGCAACTAACTCATTAGTTACAATGCTTGCAAGGCGTAAGTGATGTGCATTACCGAGAGGGCCCAGAGATACCTCTCCGACATTCGGAGTGACAAATCCTAATATCGAAATACGCCAACCCAACATCTGCCTTTGGAGACACCTGTAGTACTCCTTTATAATCACCCGATTCGCTGTGACGCTTTGGTAGTACCCAAAGTGTTCCTCCGCAAACGGAGTTGCATAATCTCATAGTTATAGGAACATGTATAAGTCATGAAGGAAGCAATAGCAACATACTAAACGATCCTGTGCTAAGCTAACGGAATGGGTCATGTCAATCGATCATTCAACTAATGATGTGACCTTGTTAATCAAATAACAACTCCTTGTTCATGGTTAGGAAACATAACCATCTTTGATTAACAAGCTAGTCAAGTAGAGGCATACTAGTGACACTGCTTGTCTATATATTCACACATGTATTATGTTTCCGGTTAATACAATTCTAGCATGAATAATAAACATTTATCATGATATGAGGAAATATATAATAACTTTATTATTGCCTCTAGGGCATATTTCCTTCAGTCTCCCACTTGCACTCGAGTCAATAATCTAGATCACATCACCATGTGATTAACATCGATAGTTCACATCATCATGTGATTAACACCCATAGTTCACATCGCCATGTGACCAACACCCAAAGGGTTTACTAGATTCAGTAATCTAGTTCACATCGCTATGTGATTAACACCCAAAGAGTACTAAGGTGTGATCATGTTTTGCTTGTGAGAGAGTCTTAGTCAACGGGTCTTTCACATTCAGATCCGTTATGTATTTTGCAATTTTCTATGTCTACAATGCTCGCACAAGCTACTCTAGCTAATTGCTCCCACTTTCCATATGTATCTAGATCGAGACTTAGAGTCATCCGGATCGTTGTCAAAACTTGCATCGACGTAACCCTTTACGCACCTAACCTTTTGTCACTTCCATAATCGAGAAACATATCCTTATTCCACTAAGGATAATTTTGACCGCTGTCCAAAGGATCTACTCCTAGATCACTATTGTACTCCTTGCCAAACTCAAAGGCAGGTATACAATAGATCTGGTACACAAAGATGGCATACTTTATAGAACCTATGGCCAAGGCATAGGGAATGACTTTCATTCTCTTTCTATCTTCTACCGTGGTCGGGTTTTGAGTCTTACTCAATTTCACACCTTGTAACACAGGCAAGAACTCTTTCTTTGATCGCTCCATTTTGAACTACTTCAAAATCTTGTCAAGGTATGTACTCATTGAAAAACTTATCAAGCATCTTGATCTATCTTTATAGATCTTGATGCTAAATATGTAAGCAGCTTCACCGAGGTCTTTCTTTGAAAAACTTCTTTCAAACACTCCTTTATGCTTTGCGTATAATTCTACATTATTTCCGATCTACAATATGTCATTCACATATACTTATCGTAAATGTTGTAGTGCTCCCACTCACTTTCTAGTAAATACAGCTTCACCATAAGTCTCAGATAAAACTATATGCTTTGATCAACTCATCAAAGCGTATATTCCAACTCCGAGATGCTTGCACCAGTCCATAGATGGATCGCTAGAGCTTGCACACTTTGTTAGCTCCTTTGGATCGAAAAAACCTTCGTTGCATCATATACAACTCTTCCTCCGTAAAACCATTCAGGAATGCAGTTTTTACATCCATTTGCCAAATTTCATAATCATAAAATGCGGCAATTGCTAACATGATTCGGACAGACTTAAGCATCGCTACGGGTGAGAAGGTCTCATCGTAGTCAATCCCTTGAACTTGTCGAAACCCTTTGCATAAGTCGAGCTTTGTAGACAGAACATTACCGCCGTCGTCTTCTTCTTCTTGAAGATCCACTTGTTTTCTATTGCTTGCCGACCCTCGGCAAGTCAACCAAAGTCCACACTTTGTTTTCATACATGGATCCCATCTCGATTTCATGGCCTCAAGCCATTTTGCGAATCTGGGCTCATCATCGCTTCCTCATAGTTCGTAGGTTTGTCATGGTCAAGTAACACGACCTCCGTAACAGGATTACCGCATCACTCAGTGCGGATCTCACTGCTTTACCTACGAGGTTCGGTAGTAACTTGATCTGAAGTTTTATGATCATCATCATTAACTTCCTCACTAATTGGTGTAGGTGTCACAGAACCAATTTCGTGATGAACTACTTTCCAATAAGGGAGCTAGTACTGTTACCTCATCAAGTTCTACTTTCCTCCCACTCACTTCTTTCGAGAGAAACTCCTTCTCTAGAAAGGATCCATTCTTAGCAACGAATGTCTTGCCTTCGGATCTGTGATAGAAGGTGTACCCAACTGCCTCCTTTGGGTATCCTATGAAGACACATTCGATTTGGGTTTGAGCTTATCAGATGAAACTTTTTCACATAAGCATCGCAGCACCAAACTTTAAGAAACGACAACTTTGGTTTCTTGCTAAACCACAGTTCATATAGTGTCGTCTCAACGGATTTAGATGGTGCCCTATTTAATGTGAATGCAGTTGTCTCTAATGCATGATCCCAAAACAACATTGGTAAATCGGTAAGAAACATCATAGATTGTACTATATCCAATAAAGTACGGTTATGACGTTCGGACACACCATTATGATCTGGTGTTCCAGGTGGCATGAATTTGTGAAACTATTCCACATTGTTTTAATTGAAGACCAAACTCGTAACTTAAATATTTATCCCCACAATCAAATCGTAGAAACCTTATTTTCTTGTCACGATGATTTTTCACTTCACTCTGAAATTCTTTGAATCCTTTCAACTATTTCAGACTTATGTTTCATCAAGTAGATATACCCATATCTGCTCAAATCATCTGTGAAGGTCAGAAAATAACGATACCCGCCATGAGCCTTAACACTCATTGGATCGCATACATCAAGATGTATTATTTCCAATAAGTCGGTTGCTCGCTCCATCGTTCCGGAGAACGGAGTCTTAGTCATCTTGCCCATGAGGCATGGTTCGCAAGCATCAAGTGATTCATAATCAAGTGATTCCAAAATCCCATTAGCATGGAGTTTCTTCATGCGCTTTACACCAATATGACATAAACGGCAAGTACACAAATAAGTTGCACTATCATTATTAACTTTGCATCTTTTGGTTTCAATATTATGAATATGTGTATCACTACGATCGAGATCCAATGAACCATTTTCATTGGGTGTGTAACCATATAAGGTTTTATTCATGTAAATGTAACAACAGTTTATTCTCTTACTTAAATGAATAACCATATTGCAATAAACACGATCAAATCATATTCATGCTCAACGAAACACCAAATAACATTTATTTAGGTTCAACACTAATCCCGAAAGTATAGGGAGTGTGCGATGATGATCATATCAATCTTGAAACTACTTTCAACACACATCGTCACTTCACCCTTAACTAGTTTCATTTATTCGCAACTCCTGCTTCGAGTTACTACTCTTAGCAACCGAACCAGTACCAAATACCAAGGGTTGCTATAAACACTAGTAAAGTACACATCAATAACATGTATATCAAATATACCTTTGTTCACTTTGCCATCCTTCGCTTATCCACCAAATATTCAGGGCATTTCCGCTTCAAAGGACCATTTCCTTTGCAAAGTAAGCACTTAGTTTTAGGCTTTGGAGCTTCTTCGGGAGTGACAACTTGCTTGTCTTTCCACTTGAAGTTCCCTTTCTTTCCCTTTGCCCTTTCTTGAAACTAGTGGTCTTGTCAATCATCAACACTTGATGCTCTTTCTTGATTTCTACATTCGCCGATTTCAACATCACGAAGAACTCGGGAATCATTTTCATCATCCCTTGCATACTATAGTTCATCACGAAGTTCTACTAACTTGGTGATGGTGACTAGAGAATTCATCAATCACTATCTTATCTGGAAGATTAACTCCCACTTGATTCAAGCGATTGTAGTACCCGCATAATCATGCACATGCTCACTAGTTGAGCGATTCTCCTCCATCTTTTAGCTATAGAACTTGTTGAAGACTTCATATCTCTCAACTCGGTATTTGCTTGAAATATTAACTTCAACTCCTGAACATCTCATATGGTCCATGACGCTCAAAACGCCTTTGAAGTCCCGATTCTAAGCTGTTAAGCATGGTGCAATTAAACTATCAAGTAGTCATCATATTGAGCTAGCCAAACGCTCATAACGCTTGCATCCGCTCCTGCAATAGGTCCGCACCTAGCGTGCATTAAGGACATAATTCTTCGTGCAGCAATGAGGATAAACCTCCGATCACGGATCGAATCCGCATCATTGCTACTAACATTTTTCAACACAATTTTCTAGGAACATATCAAAAACAAATATATGAAAGCAACAACGCGAGCTATTGATCTACAACATAATTTGCAAAATACTACCAGACTAAGTTCATGATAAATTTAAGTTCAAATTAATCATATTACTTAAGAACTCCCACTTAGACAGACATCTCTAGTCATCTAAGTGATCACGCGATCCAAATCAACTAAACCATAACCGATCATCACGTGAGATGGAGTAGTTTTCAATGGTGAACATCTTATGTTGATCATATCTACTATATGATTCACGCCGACCTTTCGGTCTCCGTGTTCCGAGGCCATATCTGCATATGCTAGGCTCGTCAAGTATAACCTGAGTATTCTGCGTGTGCAAAACTGGCTTGCACCCGTTGTAGATGGACGAGAGCTTATCACACCCGATCATCACGTGGTGTCCGGGCACGACGAACTTTGGCAACGATGCATACTCGGGAGAACACTACTTGATAATTTTAGTGAGAGATCATCTTAAAATGCTACCGCAATCAAAGCAAGATAAGACGATAAAAGATAAACATCACATGCAATCAATATAAGTGATATGATATGGCCATCATCTTCTTGTGCTTGTGATCTCCATCTCCAAGCACCATCATGATCACCATCGCCACCGGCGCGACACCTTGATCTCCATCGTAGCATCGTTGTCGCTTCGCCATCTATTGCTTCTACGACTATCGCTACCGCTTAGTGATAAAGTAAAGCAATTACAGTATGCTTGCATTTCATACAATAAAGCGACAACCATATGGCTCCTGCCATTGCCGATAACTTAGGTTACAAAACATGATCATCTCATACAATAAAATATAGCATCACGTCTTGGCCATATCACATCACAACATGCCCTGCAAAAACAAGTTAGACGTCCTCTACTTTGTTGTTGCAAACTTTACGTGGCTGCTACGGGCTGAAGCAAGAACCAATCTCACCTACGCATCAAAACCACAATGATAGTTTGTCAAATAGACTCCGTTTTAACCTTCACAAGGACCGGGCGTAGCCACACTCGGTTCAACTAAAGTGAGAGAGACAGACACCCGCCAGTCACCTTTAAGCACGAGTGCTCGTAACGGTGAAACCAGTATCGCGTAAGCGTACGTGTAATGTCGGTCCGGGCCGCTTCATCTCACAATACCGCTGAACCAAAGTATGACATGCTGGTAGGTAGTATGACTTATATCGTCCACAACTCACTTGTGTTCTACTCGTTCATATAACATCAACGCATAAAAACTTGGCTCGGATGCCACTGTTGGGGAACGTAGTAATTTCAAAAAATTTCCTACGCACACGCAAGATCATGGTGATGCATAGCAACGAGAGGGGAGAGTGTTGTCTCACGCACTCGTGACCGAAGCGAAGCGATCACAGCGTAGAGGAAGTAGTCGACGCTCTCCTCGCGATCCAACCGATCCAGCGCCAAGCATTCGGCGCCTCGAGTTCTTGACACACGTACAGCTCGCTGACGCCCTCGGGCTCCGATCCAGCAAAGCTCCGGGAGAGAGTTCCACAAGACGACGGCGTGGTGGCGATCTTGATGTTCTACCGACGCAGGCTTCGCCTAAGCACCGCTACGATATGACCGAGGTGGAATATGGTGGAGGGGGCACCGCACACGGCTAAGGAACGATCTCAAGCATCAACTTGTGTGTCTATGGGGTGCCCCTGCCCCGTATATAAAGGAGCAAGGAGGAGGAGGCCGGCCTAGGTTTGGGCGCCGCAGGGGAGTCCTACTCCCACCGAGTAGGATTCCCTTCCTAGTCCAACTAGGGATCCTTCCATGTATTAGGAGTAGGAGACTAGGAAGGGAAGAGAGAAGGGAAGGAAGGAGGGTGCGCCCTCCCTTAGCCCAATTCGGACTAGGGCAGGGGCGCGCGGCCTGCCTAGGGCAGCCCTCTCTCTTTCCCGTATGGCCCATAAGGCCCAATACTTCTCCCGGCGAATTCCGTAACTCTCCGACATCTCGATAAATACCGAATGACTCGGAACCTTTCCGAACTCGAATATAGTCGTCCAATATATCGATCTTTACGCCTCGACCATTTCGAGACTCCTCGTCATGTCCCCGATCTCATCCGGGACTCAACTCCTTCGGTACATCAAAACTCATAAACTCATAATATAACCGCATCAAAACCTTAAGCGCATGCGGACCCTACGGTTCGAGAACAATGTAGACATGACCGAGACACGCCTCCGGTCAATAACCAATAGCGGGACCTAGATGCCCATATTGGTTCCTACATATTCTATGAAGATCTTTATCGGTCAGACCGCATAACAACATACGTTGTTCCCTTTGTCATCGGTATGTTACTTACCCGAGATTCGATCGTCGGTATCCAATACCTAGTTCAATCTCGTTACCGGCAAGTCTGTTTACTCGTTCCTTAATACATCATCTCGCAACTAACTCATTAGTTACAATGCTTGCAAGGCTTAAGTGATGTTGTAGGATCGTTGAAGGTAAGAGTGTCTAGAGGGGGGGTGATTAGACTACTCGACAAGATAAAAATTATGGCTTTTGACAAAGACAAGTTTTTGGCAAGTTCACAATGGAGATCAAGTCAAGCATCATGCATACAAGTCAAGTAGCATACTACACATGCAATTCTAGAGTATGGGCAGCGGAAAGTAAATTGCACAAGTAGTAAAGAGGAGTGGAGAAGATCAAACGCAGTTTGGAGACACGGAGATTTTTCTCGTGGTTCCGATAGGTGGTGCTATCGTCAATCCACGTTGATGGAGACTTCAACCCACGGAGGGTAACGGCTGCGAGAGTCCACGGAGGGCTCCACCCACGAAGGGTCCACGAAGAAGCAACCTTGTCTATGCCATCATGGCCTCGTCCCACGGAGGACTAGCCTTACTCGGGTAGATCTTCACGAAGTAGGCGATCTCCTTGCCCTTACAAACTTCTTGGTTCAACTCCACATCTTGACGGAGGCTCCCAAGCGACACCTAACCAATCTAGGAGGCACCACCCTGCAAAAGGTAATAGATGGTGTTGGTGATGATGAACTCCTTGCTCTTGTGCTTCAAATGATAATCTCCCCAACACTCAACTCTCCTCATTGATATGGCTGTGGTGGAAGAAAGGATTGAGTGGAAAGCAACTTGGGAAGGCTAGAAATCAAGTTTCATATGGTGGGAGTGGAGCAACTTGATCTCAACACAAGGGTAGGTAGTTTTCTTCTCAGAAATGTAAGGTAGGAGTGGTAGTTCTTTCTGATGGCTCTCTCCACGAATGAAGAGGAGGTGGAGGGATATTTATAGCCTCCACACAAAATCCAACCGTTACACACATTTGACCAATCTCGGTCAGACCGAAGTTGACAACTCGGTGAGACCGAAAGTTCAAATCTTGTGAACGTTGGGATTTTCAGTGGGACCGAAAATACAATCTCGGTGAGTCCGATTCTTCCAAAGACTAGGGTTTGCCATTCTCGGTGGGACCGACTTTATCATCTCGGTGACACCGATTTGAGTACAGAAGGTTACAGAAGGTTGGCAACACTAGTTTCGGTGAGACCGAGTTTGGAATCGGAAAATCCGAGATTTCTAGGGTTTGGCTATATGGCTGAGGTGGTTCATCTCGGTGTGACTGAGTTTATGGAATCGGTGGGACCAAGATTACTTATGAGTATATGTTGGAGTGAAAGATTGCTGATAGTTTGGGAGATAGATCACTAAGCACTTTGAGCAACCAGATCATTATCACAACCTCATCCCCTTTTAATAGTATTGGCTTTCCTATGGACTCAATGTGATCTTGGACCACTAAACCAAAAACGGAGTCTTGAGCTCTTGCCAATGTTTTCCTTAGCATCCTAGGGGTCCACCTTTCCAGTCCTTTTGCCATGCCAGAGTGATTGACTTTCCTGAAACATACTTGATAAAAGCATTAGTCCAACCACAAAGTATGTTGTCATTAATTACCAAAACCACCCAGGGAGCAAATGTGCTTTCAATCTCCCCCTTTTTGGTAATTGATGGCAACACACAAAAGAAGATATCAAAGCTTACTGAAAGAAGGACAGAAATATCATTAAAGCTTTGACAAGCATGTAGTACACAGGCTCCCCCTACAAGTGTGCAAGATTTTCATAGATTATGGTTTTGGACTACCACAAGCACACAAGAGAGAAGAACAAGCTGTGCTACATGCAGCCTGGCTATATGCATCAGAGCAGATGAGAATAAGTGAGTGATGATGCATATGTGCATGGTGATTTCTTGCAAACAAGTATTCACAAGCAAGTCACCATCATGCACATTCTGCAAGATGCATATACTTACCTTGAGGTTCCTTAGCATTGTACCTGAAGAAATAAGCTTGGTGAAAGCACATTTGCTCCCTAGGTGGTTTTGGTAATTAATGACAACATACTTTGTGGTTGGACTAATGCTTTTATCAAGTATGTTTCAGGAAAGTCAACCACTCGCATGGCAAAAGGACTAGAGAGGTGAACCCTCAAAATGCTAAGGAAAGGATTGGCAAAAGCTCAAGACTCCATTTTGGTTTAGTGATCCAAGATCACATTGAGTCCATAGGAAAGCCAATACTATTAAAAGGGGTGAGGTTATGATGATGATCTGGTTGCTCTAAGTGCTTAGTGATTTATCTCTCAAACTATCAGCAATCTTTCATTCCAACATAAACTCATAAGTAATCTCGGTCCCACCGATTGCAAACTCACCACACCGAGATGAACCACCTCACCATATAGCCAAACCCTAGAATCTCGGATTTTCCGATTCCAAACTCGGTCATTCGAAATTGGTGTTGCCAAGCTTCAGAACCTTCAGACTCAAATCGGTGTCACCGAGATGAGAAAGTCGGTCCCACCGAGATTGGCAAACCCTAGACTTTGGAAGAATCGGACAAACCGAGATTGTATTTTCGGTCCCACTGAAAATCCCAACGCTCACAAGATTTGAACTTTGGTCCGACCGAGTTGTCAACTTCGGTCCGACCGAGATTGGTCAAATGTGTGTAACGGTTGGATTTTGTGTGGAGGCTATAAATACCCTCCACCTCCTCTTCATTCGTGGAGAGAGCCATCGAAAGAACTACCACTCCTACCTTACATTTCGAGAAGAAAACTACCTACCCTTGTGTTGAGATCAAGTTGCTCCACTCCAACCATATGAAACTTGATTTCTAGCCTTCCCAAGTTGCTTTCCACTCAATCCTTCCTCCACCACAGCCAAATCAGTGAGGAGAGTTGAGTGTTGGGGAGATTATCATTTGAAGCACAAGAGCAAGGAGTTCATCATCACCAACCCCATCTATTACCTTTTGGAGGGTGGTGCCTCCTAGATTGGTTAGGTGTCGCTTGGGAGCCTCCGTCATGATGTGGAGTTGAACCAAGGAGTTTGTAAGGGCAAGGAGATCGCCTACTTCGTGAAGATCTACCCCGAGTAAGGCTAGTCCTCCGTGGGCGTAAGCCATGATGGCATAGACAAGGTTGCTTCTTCGTGGACCCTTCGTGGGTGGAGCCCTCCGTGGACTCACGCAGCCGTTACCCTCCGTGGGTTGAAGTCTCCATCAACGTGGATTGACGATAGCACCACCTATCGGAACCACGAGAAAAATCTCCGTGTCTCCAATTGCGTTTGCTCTTCACAATCTCTCCCTTACTATTCATGCAATTTACTTTCCGCTGCCCTATACTCTAGAATTGCATGTTTAGTATGTTGCTCGACTTGTATGCATGATGCTTGACTTGTCCTTCATTGTGAATTTGCTATGAACTTATGTTAATCAAAAGGCATAATCTTTTATCTTGTCGAGTTGTCTAATCACCCCCCCTCTAGACACTCTTGCCTTCAACGATCCTACAATTGGTATCAGAGCTTTGGTTTCCATTGCTTTGGTTTGCACACCATTGGAGGAAGATGGACGGTTCACGTTTGGGAGTGTTAGTCATAGAGTGCCTATTCTTGATGGAGTGTCCTATAACTCGTGGAGGACTGAAATGCTTGCTATCTTTAAGATATACAACTTGCGCAAATATGTTGAAACCCCATATGTACCACCATTCACCCCTTGCACCCTCATCGTAGATGAAGAGCTTGATTTGCTTCAGAACCTTAGAACTGTCAATCTTATCATTAGAGGTTTGCACGATAACTTGCTTGAGCTTGTCACGAACTTTGAGTGCGCCCATGCTATGTGGAAGTTCTTGGAAGAACTTTATCCGGACTACTCGTTGAGAGGTCTTGATGAAATTCTATACAAGACTGTTGAATTTGATATGTTGCGCCCAAAGATCCTAACTTTGATAAATGCTTCTTTGAGCTTCGTGATCTTATGAAAAGAAGGGTGATCCCGGTTTTATCAATGTTCAATAAGAAATGCTCTTGTTTTGCATTCCGATGACTATTATCACGTTGATAAAACTGATGCAAGTCATTGTCAAATTGACCTAGGTATTGATGATGAATTATCTATGGGTCAATATGATGATGAGCATGAGCATGATGACGATTCGGACACCGAGCTAGACAAGATCATGAAGAGTCTCACCTAATGGCAAATATGAGAGACTACATATCCGGTGGCAAAGAATGGTTTCTTGATAGTGGATGCACCGATCACATGACCGGAGATGAAGACATGTTTCGAGAGCTTGCAAAGAACGATGGTCCACGCAAGTATGTGACTTTTGGAGACAACTCCAAGGGTAAGGTACTTGGCCTTGGTAAGGTGGCCATATCTCATGATAGCTCCATTAAAAATGTCATGCTTGTTGAATCACTTGGATACAATTTACTTTCCGTGTCTAGATTAGCTGACTTTGGATTCAATGTGCTATTCACCAAAGTAGATTGCCAAGTTTTTCGTAGTGACAATCATAACACGGTCTTTACTGGCATTCGTAGAGGTGATCTATACATTGTCGATTTCACTAAGAAAGCTCAACCCAGAACTTGCTTTATCGCTAAATCTGCCAAAGGTTGGCTTTGGCATAGAAGGCTTGGACATGTTGGTATGCGAAATTTAGATAAGCTAATCAAAGGAGATCACATTCTTGGTGTTAAAGATGTTTTCTTTGACAAAGATAGACTCTGCGAAGGCATGTCAAGCAGGAAAACAAGTAGGAGGAAGTCATCCGTGAAGAATATCATGACCACAAGGAGACCGCTTGAGCTTCTTCATATGGATCTCTTCGGTCCCAATGCTTACAAAAGCCTTGGTGGTAACTCCTTTGGTCTAGTTATTGTTGATGACTTTTCCAGATTTACGTGGGTATTTCTACTTGATGACAAATCGCAGGTTCAGAAAATCTTCAAAACCTTTGCTAGAAAGGCCCGTAATCAATTTGAGGTGAAGATCAAGAAGGTTCGGAGGACAACGAACGGAGTTCAAGAACGCCCATGTGGACTCTTTTCTCGATGAGGAAGGGATTCTACATGAGTTCTCAGCTACGTACACACCTCAACAAAACGGGGTTGTTGAGAGGAAGAACCGAACGCTCATTGAGATGGCGAGGACAATGCTTGATGAATACAAGACACCAAAACACTTTTGGGGTGAAGCCGTTGAGACAGCTTGTCATGCCATCAACAGACTTTATCTTCACAAGCTTCTCGGCAAGACTTCATACGAGCTCCTTACGGGTAACAAACCCCAAGTGGGATATTTTCGTGTCTTTGGTTCAAAATGCTATATTCTTGATAAGCATCGTCGGTCTAAATTTGCTCCTAAAACTCATGAAGGCTTTTTCCTCGGTTATGGATCAAACTCTCACACCTACCGTGTCTACAATAATTTCACCCGAAAGGTTGAAGAGACGGTAGATGTGAAGTTTGATGAATCTAATGGCTCGCAAGTAGAGCAAATGCCTATTGATGTAGGAGACAAGGACCCATTAGAAGCCATTCAAGATTTATCCATTGGAAAGATTCGTCCCATGGAAGTGAAGGAGAGTACCTCATCTACATATGTGGAGCCCCCTACCTCACGGCAAGGTGAACCTCAAGGCAACATGGAGGCTTCCACAAGTGGAACTCACCAAGATGAGGAAGTGCGACAAGAAGATCCACCACTACCTCCTTCTCCACCACCTCAAGACAACACCAACAACACAGATGAAGAAGAAGATGAGGATGATGAGGAAGCTCAACCACGACCACGACAAAAGCTATCCCGAGTTCGAGAAAGGGTCAAGAAAGACCATCCCGTGGAACAAATGATGAATGACATCGACTCCGGGAGAATCACTCGCTCTAAAACTCGTTTAGCTAACTTTTGTGAGCATTACTCATTCATTTCAAGTCTTGAACCTATGAAGGTAGAAGAAGCGCTTGAAGACCCGGATGGGTGAACGCTATGCATGAAGAGCTGCACAACCGAGAGGAACAACGCTTGGTCTTTGGTAGAGAAGCCCAATGATGACCAAAATGTCATTGGAACCAAATGGGTGTTTGAACAAGCAAGATGAAGATGGACAAGTCATCCGCAACAAGGCTCGCCTCAGTAGCACAAGGTTACACACAAGTCGAAGGTATGGACTATGGTGAGACCTATGCCCCCGTTGCTAGACTTGAGTCCATTCGCATTCTTCTTGCTTATGCCAACCACCATAACATTACTCTCTATCAAATGGACATTAAAAGTGCTTTTCTAAACGGTGAAATTGAGGAGGAAGTATTTGTGAAACAACCTCCCGGATTTGTGAATCCTAAAAAGCCTAATCATGTTTACAAATTGCACAAAGCTCTTTATGGTCTTAAACAAGCCCCTAGAGCTTGGTACAAATGCTTGACTAGCTTTCTTCTTGAAAAAGGATTTGAAATTGGTAAAATAGACTCAACGCTATTCACAAAAAGGGTTTACGGAGAACTATTTGTGTGCCAAATATATGTCGATGATATTATCTTTGGATCAACTAACCCTGATTTTAGTGAGAAGTTTGGGAAGCTTATGTCAGAGAAGTATGAGATGTCCATGATGAGTGAACTCAAGTTCTTCCTTGGGTTGCAAATCAAGCAATCTAAAGAAGGTACTTTTGTCTCACAAACTAAGTACACTAAGGATCTCTTCAAGAAGTTCAACATGCAAGAGAGCAAAGGTATGAGAACCCCCATGCCTACTAATGGACATAATGACTTGACTAAAGATGGAGAACCTGTTGATCAAAAGGTATATCGATCCATGATTGGTTCTCTACTATATCTCTGTGCTTCTCGTCACCGATATAATGCTGAGTGTATGCATGTGTGCTCGATATCAAGCTGCTCCTAAAGAATGTCATCTTAAAGCTGTTAAAAGAATTGTGAGATATTTGATACACACACCTAACTTTGGCATTTGGTATCCTAAGAGGGCCTCTTCGATCTTGTTGGCTATTCCGACTCGGACTATGCCGAGACAAGATAGATAGAAAGTCAACTTCGGTACATGTCAATTTCTCGGTCGATCCCTTGTATCTTGGTCATCCAAGAAACAAAACTCAATATCATTATCATTGCGAAGCGAATATATTGCTGCTGGTTCGTGTTGTGCTCGGTTGCTATGGATGAAACAAATGCTTAAGGACTATGGGATACATGCGAGACATGTTCCTTTGCTTTGTGACAACGAGAGTGCAATTAAGATTGGACACAATCCGTGCAACACTCTCGCATCGAAACACATTGAAGTTCGTCACCATTTTATTCGTGATCATATTGCTAAGGGAGACATTGATCTTAAGCATGTTCGTACTGACAAACAGCTTGCAGATATCTTCACAAAACCACTTGATGAGAAAGTGTTTTGTCGCTTGAGGAGTGAGTTGAACATCATTGATGCTTCAAACTTGGAGTGAAAACTTCATTGATGCATGCAAGGCATGAGCCTAATTGACTAATCCTTGATATTTCTCTTATGATGATGATCATATGTCTTGGACACATTTGCCCCCTTGTATTGCATCTAACTCCTTGCAGGTACTTGGATGGTCTACATTCTACAAGATTATCACACTCACTCAAATCATGAGTAATCTTGTCATTGACCAAGTATCTAGCTCTTTGGGACGTTGAGTTCAAGGAACAAAATTCCACATATCCTTTTTGACACCATATACTTCTAGTACTTCACTCATGTCATATTGGATATTCTTGAGTATTTCCTTGCTTGCCTAACCCATGTAGGAAGATGAACTACACACTTGAAAATGGTGCTCCAACTTCACATCCTATGAGCATCAACATCAAGTTCACCTACATGAGAACAAGCAACAACAAGCCCAAGGTATGTCTTTCACATCTTGAAAAAGCTTTACTCAAAGTCATGAGTACAAGCAGCTTCAAAAGATGTGATCACATCAAATGCTTAATCGAAAAATGGTAACCCCATTTTTGAGCTTAAACGATGAGTATGACCTATGATCAAATGTTCTCATTTGACTCCTAAGTCAATATACTCAAACATAGGTGACTTTGTCGCCGACCTCTATCTAGATGAAGTACATATGTTTTGGAGTCCTTCTGTTTTTCTCTTATGCTCTCCCATTGAGTTTCCTTGCTTATTATTATTTAAAAAAAAAAAACTTCATCTAGCAATTTTTTTTTATTTTTATTTTTATTTCTGTTTCTTCTGTTCTTGTGTATATCCTTTAGCTCTGATAAATTCCCTGAAAATCATTTACAAATTCATTGCAAATCTTCTGAAACATTTCTTGCAAAGTGAGCTGAATTATTTCTACATTTCCTTGGAATTAAACTCGGCGTCACCGATTCAATCATTTCGGTCTGACCGAAAAAGGGATCTGCCCTAAGTCTCTGACTTTCGGACTCACCGATCCACATCAATTTGGTGTCACCGATTTACATTCACCAGGATATCATCTTCTACAGCTCATCTAAATGATCTACATTCTACATACTTAATTTGCTCAGTTGTGATTCTTAATGAACCCACTTCTTTCCTTCCATCTTTCCTGCCCTTCCTGGTTCACTGTCCTTTTCGGCACTTGATGTCAAAGGGGGAGAAGATTTAGGGGGAGGTGCTTAAGGGAAGATTGGAGGATAAGGGGAGAAAAGATATCTTAAAGGAAGAAAAACATCCTTACCTTAAGGGGGAGAGGATCACATCAAAGCTTTGCCATATATTTCACTGTGATAATACTGTTGGCATTATTCTCTTGATTTTGTTCTTCTTGCTCTCACCATTGGTATCTTCTGAATAGTACAATTGGTATCTTATACAATTGGTATCTTAAAAGATCACAATTGGTATTTTATGAAAAGCAAAATCTCTCAGAGCTCATTGAAAATCTTTTAGTCTTGGGAGACATGTTGGCTGATTCAAGCTAGTGCTCAACATGAGACACTCTTTATACATGTCATCCCTGACTTGGTACTCTTGATGTTCTTGCTGTTGGTTGAAGAACTACTCTTGTGTTATCTAACCGTGTTTTCCCAAGTTTATTTCTTCAGGTACATCACCAAGGAACTTCAAGGTAAGTATATGCATCTTGCAGGATGTGCATGATGGTGACTTGCTTGTGAATACTTGTTTGCAAGAAATCACCATGCACATATGCATCATCTCTCATTTACCCTCATCTCTCTCGATGCATATAGCCAAGCTGCATGCAGCACATCTTGCTTTTCTCTCATGTGTGCTTGTGGTAGTCCAAAACCAAAATCTAAAATCTTGCACACTTGTAGGGGGAGCTTGTGTACTACATGTTTGTCAAAGCTTTAATGTTAAACCTGTCTTTCCTTCAAGAAGCTTTGATATCTTTTTCTCAGTGTTGCCATCAATTACCAAAAGGGGAGATTGAAAGCACATTTGCTCCCTAGGTGGTTTTGGTAATTAATGACAACATACTTTGTGGTTGGACTAATGCTTTTATCAAGTATGTTTCAGGAAAGTCAACCACTCTGGCATGGCAAAAGGACTAGAGAGGTGAACCCCTCAAAATGCTAAGGAAAGGATTGGCAAAAGCTCAAGACTCCATTTTTGGTTTAGTGATCCAAGATCACATTGAGTCCATAGGAAAGCCAATACTATTAAAAGGGGGTGAGGTTATGATGATGATCTGGTTGCTCTAAGTGCTTAGTGATTTATCTCTCAAACTATCAGCAATCTTTCATTCCAACATAAACTCATAAGTAATCTCGGTCCCACCGATTGCAAACTCAGTCACACCGAGATGAACCACCTCAGCCATATAGCCAAACCCTAGAATCTCGGATTTTCCGATTCCAAACTCGGTCATTCCGAATTGGTGTTGCCAAGCTTCAGAATCTTCAGACTCAAATCGGTGTCACCGAGATGAGAAAGTCGGTCCCACCGAGATTGGCAAACCCTAGACTTTGGAAGAATCGGACAAACCGAGATTGTATTTTCGGTCCCACGAAAATCCCAACGCTCACAAGATTTGAACTTTCGGTCCGACCGAGTTGTCAACTTCGGTCCGACCGAGATTGGTCAAATGTGTGTAACGGTTGGATTTTGTGTGGAGGCTATAAATACCCTCCACCTCCTCTTCATTCGTGGAGAGAGCCATCGAAAGAACTACCACTCCTACCTTACATTTACGAGAAGAAAACTACCTACCCTTGTGTTGAGATCAAGTTGCTCCACTCCAACCATATGAAACTTGATTTCTAGCCTTCCCAAGTTGCTTTCCACTCAATCCTTCCTCCACCACAGCCAAATCAGTGAGGAGAGTTGAGTGTTGGGGAGATTATCATTTGAAGCACAAGAGCAAGGAGTTCATCATCACCAACCCCATCTATTACCTTTTGGAGGGTGGTGCCTCCTAGATTGGTTAGGTGTCGCTTGGGAGCCTCCGTCATGATGTGGAGTTGAACCAAGGAGTTTGTAAGGGCAAGGAGATCGCCTACTTCGTGAAGATCTACCCCAGTAAGGCTAGTCCTCCGTGGGCGTAAGCCATGATGGCATAGACAAGGTTGCTTCTTCGTGGACCCTTCGTGGGTGGAGCCCTCCGTGGACTCACAAGGCCGTTACCCTCCGTGGGTTGAAGTCTCCATCAACGTGGATTGACGATAGCACCACCTATCGGAACCATGAGAAAAATCTCCGTGTCTCCAATTGCGTTTGCTCTTCACAATCTCTCCCTTACTATTCATGCAATTTACTTTCCGCTGCCCTATACTCTAGAATTGCATGTTTAGTATGTTGCTCGACTTGTATGCATGATGCTTGACTTGTCCTTCATTGTGAATTTGCTATGAACTTATGTTAATCAAAAGGCATAATCTTTTATCTTGTCGAGTTGTCTAATCACCCCCCCTCTAGACACTCTTGCCTTCAACGATCCTACACTTGGGAAAACAAGGTTAGATAACACAAGAGTATTTCTTCATCCAACTGCAAGAACATCAAGAGTACCAAGCCAGGGATGACATGTATAAAGAGTGTCTCATGTTGAGCACTAGCTTGAATCAGCAAACATGTCTCCCAAGACTAAAAGATTTTCAATGAGCTCTGAGAGATTTTGCTTTTCATAAGATACCAATTGTGCTTTTCATAAGATACCAATTGTGAGAGCGAAGAAAGCAAAATCAAAAAGAATGATGCCAAAAGTATTATCACAGTGAAATACGGCAAAGCTTTGATGTGATCCTCTCCCCCTTAAGGTAAGATTGTTCTTCTTCTCCCTTTAAATCTTCTCTTCTCCCCTTATCTTCCAATCTCCCCCTAAGCTCCCCCTAAATCTTCTCCCCCTTTGACATCAAGTACCGAAAAGGACAGTAAACTAGGAAGGTCAGGAAAGATGGAAGGAAAGAAGTGGGATCCTTAAGAATCACAACTGAGCAAATTAAGTTTGCAAAATAAATCATTTTAGTTGAGCTGCAGAAGATGATATCCTGGTGAATGTAAATCGGTGACACCGAATTGATATGGATCGGTGAGTCCGAAAGTCAGAGACTTAGGGCAGATCCTTTTCGGTCAGACCGAAGTATTTGAATCGGTGACGCCGAGTTTAATTCCAAGGAAATATAGAAATAATTCAGCTCACTTTGCAAGGAATGTTTCAAAAGATTTGCAATGAATTTGTAAAGGATTTTCAGGGAATTGATCAGAGCCAAAAGGATATTCACAAGAACAGAAGAAATAGAAGTGAAAAAAGATTGCTAGATGAAGCCTTTTTTTTAAATAAGCAAGAAAACTCAATGAGAGCATAAGAGAAAAACAGGAAAACTCCAAAACATGTGCACTTCATCTAGACAGGGGTCGGCGACTAAGTCACCTATGTTTGAGTATATTGACTTAGGAGTCAAATGAGAACATTTGATCATAGGTCATACTCATCGTTTAAGCTCAAAATGGGGTTGCCATTTTTCGATTAAGCATTTGATGTGATCACATCTTATGAAGCTGCTTGTACTCATGACTTTGAGCAAAGCTCCTTCAAGATGTTAGAAACATACCTTGGGCTTGTTGTTGCTTGTACTCATGTAGGTGAACTTGATGTAGATGCTCATAGAATGTGATGTTGGAGCTCCATTTCCAATTGTATAGTTCATCTTCCTACATGGGTTAGGCAAGCAAGGAAATACGCAAGAATACCCAAGATGACAAGAGTGAAACACTAGATGTATAAGGTGTCAAGAAGGATATGTGGAATTTTGTTCCTTGATCTCAATATCCCAAAGGGCTAGATACTTGGTCAATGACAAGATTACTCATGATTTGAGTGTGTGGTAATCTTGTGGAATGTAAATCATCCAAGTACCTGCAAGGAGTTAGATGCAATACAAGGGGGCAAATGTGTCCAAGACATATGATCATCATCATAAGAGAAATATCAAGGATTAGTCAATTAGGCTCATGCCTTGCATGCATCAATGGAGTTTTCACTCCAAGTTTGAAGCATCAATGATGTTCAACTCACTCCTTAAGCGACAAAACACTTTCTCATCAAGTGGTTTTGTAAAGATATCTACAAGATGTTTGTCAGTACGAACATGCTTAAGATCGATGTCTCCCTTAGCAATGTGATCACGAATAAAATTGTGACGAACTTCAATGTGTTTCGTGCGAGAGTGTTGCACGGGATTGTGTCCAATCTTAATCGCACTCTCATTGTCACAAAGCAAAGGAACATGTCTCGCATGTATCCCATAATCCTTAAGCGTTTGTGTCATCCATAGCAACTGAGCACAACATGAACCAGCAACAATATATTCGCTTGGCAGAGATAATGATACCGAATTTTGTTTCTTGGATGACCAAGATACAAGGGATCGACCGAGGAATTGACACGCACCGAAGTTGACTTTCTATCAATCCTGTCTCCGCATAGTCCGAGTCGGAATAGCCAACAAGATCGAAAGAGGCCCTCTTAGGATACCAAATGCCAAAGTTAGGTGTGTGTATCAAATATCTCACAATTCTTTTAACAGCTTTAAGATGACATTCTTTAGGGGCTGCTTGATATCGAGCACACATGCATACACTCAACATTATGTCGGGACGAGAAGCACGTAGATATAGTAGAGAACCAATCATGGATCGATAAACCTTTTGATCAACAGGTTCTCCATCTTTAGTCAAGTCATTATGTCCACTTGTAGGCATGGGGGTTTTCATACCTTTGCTTTCTTGCATGTTGAACTTCTTGAAGAGATCCTTGGTGTACTTTGTTTGTGAGACAAAGGTACCCTCCTTAGATTGCTTGATTTGCAACCCAAGGAAGAATTTGAGTTCACTCATCATGGACATCTCATACTTCTCCGACATAAGCTTTCCAAACTTCTCACTAAAATGAGGGTTAGTTGAACCAAAGATAATATCATCAACATATATTTGGCACACAAATAGTTCACCATCAACCCTTTTCGTGAATAGCGTTGAGTCTATTTTTCCAATCTCAAATCCTTTTTCAAGAAGAAAGCTAGTCAAGATTTGTACCAAGCTCTAGGAGCTTGTTTAAGACCATAAAGAGCTTTGTGCAACTTGTAAACATGATTAGGCTTTTTAGGATTCACAAATCCGGGAGGTTGTTTCACAAATACTTCCTCCTCAATTTCACCATTTAGGAAAGCACTTTTAATGTCCATTTGATAGAGAGTAATATCATGGTGGTTGGCATAAGCAAGAAGAATGTGAATGGACTCAAGTCTAGCAACGGGGGCATAGGTCTCACCATAGTCCATACCTTCGACTTGTGTGTAACCTTGTGCTACGAGACGAGCCTTGTTGCGGATGACTTGTCCATCTTCATCTTGCTTGTTCCGAAACACCCATTTGGTTCCAATGACGTTTTGGTCATCATTGGGCTTTCTACCAATGTCCAAACGTTGTTCCTCTCGGTTGTGTAGCTCTTCGTGCATAGCGCTCACCCAATCCGGTCTTCAAGCGCTTCTTCTACCTTCATAGGTTCAAGACTAGAAATAAATGAGTAATGCTCACAAAAGTTAGCTAAACGAGTTTTAGAGCGAGTAATTCTCCCGGAGTCGATGTCATTCATCATTTGTTCCACGGGATGATTCTTCTTGACTCTTGCTCGAACTCGAGATAGCTTTTGTTGTGGTCACGGCTGAGCTTCCTCATCATCCTCATCTTCCTCTTCTTCTTCATTGTTGTTGGTGTTGTCTTGAGGTGGTGGAGAAGGAGGTTGTGGTGGATCTTCTTGTCGCACTTCCTCATCTTGGTGAGTTCCACTTGTGGAAGCCTCCGTGTTGCCTTGAGGTTCATCTTGCCGTGAGGTAGGGGGCTCCACATATGTAGATGAGGTACTCTCCTTCACTTCCATGGGACGGATCTTTCCAATGGATAAATCTTGAATGGCTTCCGATGGGTCCTTGTCTCCTACATCAATAGGCATTTGCTCTACTTATGAGCCATTAGATTCATCAAACTTCACATCTACCGCTCTTCAACCTTTCGGTGAAATTGTTGTAGACACGGTAGGTGTGGGAGTTTGATCCATAACCGAGGAAAAAGCCTTCATGAGTTTTAGGAGCAAATTTAGACCGACGATGCTTATCAAGGATATAACATTTTGAACCAAAGACACGAAAGTATCCCACTTGGGGTTTGTTACCGGTGAGGAGCTCATATGAAGTCTTGCCGAGGAGCTTGTGAAGATAGAGCCTGTTGATAGCGTGACAAGCTGTCTCGACGGCTTCACCCCAAAAGTGCTTTGGTGTCTTGTATTCATCAAGCATCGTTCTCGCCATCTCAATGAGCGTTCGGTTCTTCCTCTCAACAACTCCATTTTGTTGAGGTGTGTACGTAGCCGAGAACTCATGTAGAATCCCTTCCTCATCGAGAAAAGAGTCCACATGGGCGTTCTTGAACTCCGTTCCATTGTCACTCCGAACCTTCTTGATCTTCACCTCAAATTGATTTTGGGCCTTTCTGGCAAAGGTTTTGAAGATTCTCTGAACCTGTGACTTGTCATCAAGGAAAAATACCCACGTAAATCTGGAAAAATCATCAACAATAACTAGACCAAAGGAGTTACCACCAAGGCTTTTGTAAGCATTGGGACCGAAGAGATCCATATGAAGAAGCTCAAGCGGTCTCCTTGTGGTCATGATGTTCTTCACGGGATGACTTCCACCTACTTGTTTTCCTGCTTGACATGCACTACAGAGTCTATCTTTGTCAAAGAAAACATCTTTAACACCAAGAATGTGATCACCTTTGATTAGCTTATCTAGATTACGCATACCAACATGTCCAAGCCTTCTATGCCACAACCAACCTTTAGCCGATTTAGCAATGAAACAAGTTCTAGGTTGAGCTTTCTTAGTGAAATCAACGATATATAGGTCACCTCTACGGATACCGGTAAATACCATGTTATAATTGTCACGACGAAAAACTTGGCAATCTACTTCAGTGAATAGCACATTGAATCCAAAGTCAGCTAATCTAGACACGGAAAGTAAATTGTATCCAAGTGATTCAACAAGCATGACATTTTTAATGGAGCTATCATGAGATATGGCCACCTTACCAAGGCCAAGTACCTTACCCTTGGAGTTGTCTCCAAAAGTCACATACTTGTGTGGACCATCGTTCTTTGCAAGCTCTCGAAACATGTCTTCATCTCCGGTCATGTGATCGGTGCATCCACTATCAAGAATCCACTCTTTTCCACCGATATGTAGTCTCTCGATTTGCCATAAGATTGAGACTCTTCATGATCTTGTCCAGCTCGAGATCCGAATCGAGTGTCGTCATCATGCTCATGCTCATCATCATATTGACCCATAGATAATTCATCATCAATACCTAGGTCAATTTGACAATGACTTGCATCAGTTTTGTCAATGTGACAATAATCATCGGAATGCAATACAAGAGCATTTCTAATTCGAACATTGATAAGACCGGGATCACCCTTCTTTTTCATAAGATCACGAAGCTCAAAGAAGCATTTATCAAAGTTGGGATCATTGGGGCGAATCATATCAAACTCAATAGTCTTGTATAGAATTTCATCAAGACCTCTCAAAGAGTAGTCCGGATAAAGTTCTTCCAAGAACTTCCACATAGCATAGGCGCACTCAAAGTTTGTGACAAGCTCAAGTAAGTTATCGGGCAAGCCTCTAATGATGAGATTTACAGTTCTAAGGTTACGAAGCAAATCAAGCTCTTCATCCATAGTAGGGTGCAAGGGGTCAAATGGAGGTACATATGGGGTTTCAACATATTTGCGCAAGTTGTACATCTTAAAGATAGCAAGCATTTCAATCCTCCACGAGTTATAGGACACTCCATCAAGAATAGGCACTCTATGACTAACACTCCCAAACGTAGACACGTCCATCTTCCTCCAATGGTGTGCAAACCAAAGCAATGGAGACCAATGCTCTGATACCAATTGTAGGATCGTTGAAGGTAAGAGTGTCTAGAGGGGGGGTGATTAGACTACTCGACAAGATAAAAATTATGGCTTTTGACAAAGACAAGTTTTTGGCAAGTTCACAATGGAGATCAAGTCAAGCATCATGCATACAAGTCAAGTAGCATACTACACATGCAATTCTAGAGTATGGGCAGCGGAAAGTAAATTGCACAAGTAGTAAAGAGGAGTGGAGAAGATCAAACGCGGTTTGGAGACACGGAGATTTTTCTCGTGGTTCCGATAGGTGGTGCTATCGTCAATCCACGTTGATGGAGACTTCAACCCACGGAGGGTAACGGCTGCGAGAGTCCACGGAGGGCTCCACCCACGAAGGGTCCACGAAGAAGCAACCTTGTCTATGCCATCATGGCCTACGTCCACGGAGGACTAGCCTTACTCGGGGTAGATCTTCACGAAGTAGGCGATCTCCTTGCCCTTACAAACTTCTTGGTTCAACTCCACATCTTGACGGAGGCTCCCAAGCGACACCTAACCAATCTATGAGGCACCACCCTCCAAAAGGTAATAGATGGTGTTGGTGATGATGAACTCCTTGCTCTTGTGCTTCAAATGATAATCTCCCCAACACTCAACTCTCCTCACTGATATGGCCGTGGTGGAAGAAAGGATTGAGTGGAAAGCAACTTGGGAAGGCTAGAAATCAAGTTTCATATGGTGGGAGTGGAGCAACTTGATCTCAACACAAGGGTAGGTAGTTTTCTTCTCAGAAATGTAAGGTAGGAGTGGTAGTTCTTTCTGATGGCTCTCTCCACGAATGAAGAGGAGGTGGAGGGATATTTATAGCCTCCACACAAAATCCAACCGTTACACACATTTGACCAATCTCGGTCAGACCGAAGTTGACAACTCGGTGAGACCGAAAGTTCAAATCTTGTGAACGTTGGGATTTTCGGTGGGACCGAAAATACAATCTCGGTGAGTCCGATTCTTCCAAAGACTAGGGTTTGCCATTCTCGGTGGGACCGACTTTATCATCTCGGTGACACCGATTTGAGTACAGAAGGTTACAGAAGGTTGGCAACACTAGTTTCGGTGAGACCGAGTTTGGAATCGGAAAATCCGAGATTTCTAGGGTTTGGCTATATGGCTGAGGTGGTTCATCTCGGTGTGACTGAGTTTATGGAATCGGTGGGACCAAGATTACTTATGAGTATATGTTGGAGTGAAAGATTGCTGATAGTTTGGGAGATAGATCACTAAGCACTTTGAGCAACCAGATCATTATCACAACCTCATCCCCTTTTAATAGTATTGGCTTTCCTATGGACTCAATGTGATCTTGGACCACTAAACCAAAAATGGAGTCTTGAGCTCTTGCCAATGTTTTCCTTAGCATCCTAGGGGTCCACCTTTCCAGTCCTTTTGCCATGCCAACGTGATTGACTTTCCTGAAACATACTTGATAAAAGCATTAGTCCAACCACAAAGTATGTTGTCATTAATTACCAAAACCACCCAGGGAGCAAATGTGCTTTCAGATGTGCATTACCGAGAGGGCCCAGAGATACCTCTCCGACATTCGGAGTGACAAATCCTAATCTCGAAATACGCCAACCCAACATCTGCCTTTGGAGACACCTGTAGTACTCCTTTATAATCACCCGATTAAACGTTGTGACGTTTGGTAGTACCAAAGTGTTCCTCCGGCAAACGGGAGTTGCATAATCTCATAGTTATAGGAACATGTATAAGTCATGAAGGAAGCAATAGCAACATACTAAACGATCGTGTGCTAAGCTAACGGAATGGGTCATGTCAATCAGATCATTCAACTAATGATGTGACCTTGTTAATCAAATAACAACTCCTTGTTCATGGTTAGGAAACATAACCATCTTTGATTAACAAGCTAGTCAAATCGCTCAACTAGAGGCATACTAGTGACACTCTGTTTGTCTATATATTCACACATGTATTATGTTTCCGGTTAATACAATTCTAGCATGAATAATAAACATTTATCATGATATGAGGAAATATATAATAACTTTATTATTGCCTCTAGGGCATATTTCCTTCAGAAATGCCCTGAATATTTGGTGGATAAGAAGGATGGCAAAGTGAACAAGGGTATATTTGATATACAGGTTATTGATGTGTGCCTTACTAGTGTTTATAGTAGCCCCTGAGTATTTGATACTTGTTCGGTTGCTAAGATTAGTAACTCGAAACAGGAGTTACAGAATAAACAGAGACTAGTTGAAGGGGAAGTGACGATGAGTGTTGGAAATAGTTCCAAGATTGATATGATCATCATCGCACACTCCCTATACTTTCGGGATTAGTGTTAAACCTAAATAAATGTTATTTGGCATTTGCGTTGAGCATGAACATGATTTGATTGTGTTTATTGCGATACGGTTATTCATTTAAAGTTAGAGAATAATTGTTATTCTGTTTACATGAATAAGACCTTCGATGGTCATACACCCAATGAACATAGTTTGTTGGATCTCGATCGTAGGGATACACATATTCATAATATTGATGCCAAAAGATGCAAAGTTAATAATGATAGTGCAACTTATTTGTGGCACTGCCGTTTGGGTCATATCGGTGTAAAGTGCATGAACAAACTCCATAAAGATGGATTTTTGGAATCACTTGGTTATGAGTCATTTGATGCTTGCGAACCGTGCCTTTGGGCAAGATGACTAAAACTCCGTTCTCCAAAACAATGGAACAAGCTACTGACTTATTGGAAATAATACATACCAATGTATGCGATCCAATGAGTGTTGATGCTCGTGGCAAGTATCGTTATTTTCTGACCTTCACAAGATGATTTGAGCAGATATGGGTATATATCTACTTGATGAAACATAAGTCTGAAATAGTTGAAAGGTTCAAAGAATTTCAGAGTGAAGTGGAGAATCATCATAACAAGAAAATAAAAGTTTCTGTGATTTGATCGCGGAGACAAATATCTGAGTTACGAGTTTGGTCTTCAATTAAAACAATGTGGAATAGTTTCACAGCTCACGCCACCTGGAACACCATAACGTTATGGTGTGTCCGAACGTCGTAACCGCACTTTATGATGTCTCTTATTGATTTACCATTATCGTTTTGGGGTTATGCATTAAAGACAGCTGCATTCACGTTAAAGGGCACCATCTAAATCCGTTGAGACGACACCATATGAACTGTGGTTTAGCAAGAAACCCAAGTTGTCATTTCTTAAAGTTTGGGGCTGAGATGCTTATGTGAAAAAGTTTCATCCTGATAAGCTCAGACCCAAATCGGAGAAGTGCGTCTTCATAGAATACCCAAAGGAAATTGTTGGGTACACCTTCTATCACAGATCCGAAGGCAAGATATTCGTTGCTAAAAATGGATCCTTTCTAGAGAAGGAGTTTCTCTCGAAAGAAGTGAGTTGGAGGAAAGTAGAACTTGATGAGGTAACTGTACCTTCTCCCGAATTGGAAAATAGTTAATCACTGAAATCAGTTCCAATGATTCCTACACCAATTAGTGAGGAAGCTAATGATGATGATCATGAAACTTCAGATCAAGTTACTACAAAACCTCGCAGGTCTTCCAAATACAGTCTGCACCAGAGTGGTACGGTAATCGTGTTCTGGAAGTCATGTTACTAGACCATGATGAACCTACGAACTATGAGGAAGCGATGATGAGCCCAGATTCCGCGAAATGGCTCGAGGCCATGAAATCTGAGATGGGATCCATGTATGAGAACAAAGTGTGGACTTTGGTGGAGTTGCCCGATGATCGGCAAGCCATATTGTATAAATGGATCTTCAAGAGGACAGATGCTGATAGTAGTGTTACTATCTACAAAGCTAGATTTGTTGAAAAAAAGTTTTTGACAAAGTTCAAGATGATGACTACGATGAGTTTTTTCTCACTCGTATCGATGCTTAAGTCTATCCGAATCATGTTAGCAATTGCCACATTTTATGAAATCTGGCAAAAGGATGTCAAAATTGCATTCCGTAATGGATTTATTAAAGAAGAGTTGTATATGATGCAACCAGAAGGTTTTGTCAATCCTGAAGGTGCTAACAAAATGTGCAAGCTCCAGCGATCCATTTATGGACTGGTGCAAGCCTCTCGGAGTTGGAATATACGCTTTGATGAGTTGATCAAAGCATATGGTTTTATACAGACTTTTTGAGAAGCCTGTATTTACAAGAAAGTGAGTGGGAGCACTGTAGCATTTCTAATATTATATGTGGATGAAATATTGTTAATTGGAAATGATATAGAAAATTCTGGATAGCATGAAAGGATACTTGAATAAGAGTTTTTTCAAAGAAAGACCTCGGTGAAGCTGCTTACACATTGAGCATCAAGATCTATATAGATAGATCAAGACGCTTGATAAGTTTTTTCAATGAGTACATACCTTGATAAGATTTTGAAGTAGTTCAAAATGGAATAGTCAAAGAAGGAGTTCTTTCCTGTGTTGCAAGGTGTGGAGTTGAGTAAGACTCAAGACCCGACCATGGCAGAAAATAGAAAGAGAATGAAAAGTCATTTCCTATGCCTCAGTCATAGGTTCTATAAAGTATGCTATGCTATGAACCAGACCTATTGTATACTCTGCCCTGGTTTGGCAAGGGAGTACAATAGTGATCTAGGAGTAGATCACTGGACATTGGTCAAAATTATACTTAGTGGTATAAGGATATGTTTCTCGATTATGGAGGTGACAAAAGGTTCGTCGTAAAGGATTACGTCAATACAAGTTTTGGTACTGATCCAGATGACTCTCAGTCTCGATTTGGATACATATTGAAAGTGGGAGCAATCAGCTAGAGTAGCTCCGTGCAGAGCATTGTAGACATAGAATATTTGCAAAATACATACGGCTCTGAATGTGACAGACCCGTTGACTAAGCTTCTCTCACGAGCAAAACATGATCACACCTTACTAAACCATTTGGGTGTTGGTCACATGACGATGTGAACTATGGGTGTTAATCATATACAGATATGAATATTGGTGTTAAATCACATGGTGATGTGAACTAGATTATTGACTCTAGTGCAAGTGGGAGACTGAAGGAAATATGCCCTAGAGGCAATAATAAAGTTATTATTTATTTCCTTATTTCATGATAAATGTTTATTATTCATGCTAGAATTGTATTAACCGGAAACATGATACATGTGTGAATACATAGACAAACTTAATGTCACTAGTATGCCTCTACTTGACTAGCTCATTAATCAAAGATGGTTATGTTTCCTAACCATAGACATGAGTTGTCATTTGATTAACGGGATCACATCATTAGGAGAATGATGTGATTGACTTGACCCATTCCGTTAGCTTAGCACTTGATCGTTTAAGTATTCTGCTATTGCTTTCTTCATGACTTATACATGTTCCTATGACTATGAGATTATGCAACTCCGCTTACGGAGGAACACTTTGTGTGCTACCAAACGTCACAACGTAACTGGGTGATTATAAAGGTGCTCTACAGGTGTCTCCGAAGGTACTTGTTGGGTTGGCGTATTTCGAGATTAGGATTTGTCACTCCGATTGTCGGAGAGGTATCTCTGGGCCAACTCGATAATGCACATCACTATAAGCCTTGCAAGCATTGTAACTAATGAGTTAGTTGCGGGATGATCTATTACGGAACGAGTAAAGAGACTTGTCGGTAACGAGATTGAACTAGGTATTGGATACCGACGATCGAATCTCGGGCAAGTAACATACCGATGACAAAGGGAACAACGTATGTTGTTATGCGGTTCGACCGATAAAGATCTTCGTAGAATATGTGAGAGCCAATATGAGCATCTACGTTCCGCTATTGCTTATTGACTGGAGACGTGTCTTGGTCATGTCTACATTGTTCTCGAACCCGTAGGGTCCGCACGCTTAAGGTTTCGATGACAGTTATATTATGAGTTTACATGTTTTGATGTACCGAAGGAGTTCGGAGTCCCGGATGAAATCGGGGACATGACGAGGAGTCTCGAAATGGTCGAGACGTAAATATTCATATATTGGATGATATGGTTAGGCCAAGGGGTCAAGCCCACGAGGCTTTAGGTCGGTGCAAAAGGAGTTTTGCGGAGGCCAGGGGGCCAAACGCCGAGACCTCGGCGTCGGCACGGGGCGACGCCGAGGCCCATGGCGTCTGGGCCAGACGCCAAGGATTGTGGCGTTTGGTCCTGGAGTCCGAGTGGGACTCTTGCCTTTCGGGAAAAACCGACTTTGAGGAGGCTTTTGCTCCAAGTTTTGACCCCGGGGCTCAACATATAAATAGAGGCGGGGCTAGCACCAAAGACACAACAATTGATCCTTGGATCTCTTTGCCGTGTCGGGTGCCCCCTCCACCATAGTCCACCTCGATAATATCGTAGCGGTGCTTGGGCTAAGCCCTGTGACGGTAGAATATCAAGATCGTCACCACGCCGTCGTGCTGACGGAACTCTCCCTCGACACTCGCCTGGATCGGAGTTCAAGGGACGTCATCGAGCTGAACGTGTGCTAGAACTCGGAGGTGCCGTAGTTTCGGTGCTTGATCGGTCGGGCCGTGAAGACGTACGACTACATCAACCGCGTTGTGCTAACGCTTCCGCTTACGGTCTACAAGGGTATGTAGACAACACTCTCCCCTCTCGTTGCTATATGTCACCATGATCTTGCGTCTGCGTAGGAATTTTTTTGAAATTACTACGTTCCCCAACATTTTGACCCTTCCAGAGACTACGAGAAAAAAGACTACACCCACATAATGAATATTCTAGATGATGCTCTCCAAGGCTTCAGCTTTAGAGGTGGCCACGTGCAGATCAAGAAACAAAGGAACAAGAAGATGGGTTTCGCGCATAAAACTAACTTCTCATGCATCCATGTCCCAAAACCAAGCAAGAAGGATGGATTCTACATCGTCCATCTCATGATTCAGTTCAACACGGATCACCAAAGCTTCAGCACTAACAAAGAAATGATGATCATATCCACAAGTGGCTAGAATCTCATGGAGAAGCGGATTATAAACTTAGAGATGACTTCTTTCGCATCCAAAGCGACATTGCGACGATCATCATGAAAGAAGTCGTCGATGAGAAGGGGATGTTACACCACGGCCCTATATCGCGAGCTGACGTTCAAACTCGCATAGGCATGCAACGTCTAGACCTCACGCCGTTCAAGAAGCTAGGGTTCATCCTCGATGATATGGAAGGATGAAACTTCTAGTGATTTATGATGCCGATGATGATGATATGTGTTGGTTGAACTTGTATACTTTTTGTAGCGATGAAACTTTGTGATGTCCACGGTCCCTACCGAACTTGCGTAACGCTACTTTGTTAGTTTGCGTACGATGACATGCGTACCTCTAGTTAATTAATTTGCCTACTGTATGTTGCATCTAGTTGCTAACCCTTTCTTTTTCGGTGTTGCTCTAGTATATTTTGTTGCATATATATGATTGTACATCCTCTTCATGAACATGCATCTCTAACATGTACCTAGTTTCTTGATGGCGAGATGGAATTGCTATGTCGTGTACAAAAGAAAGGTTCCGGGGGTGTACAACGAGTGGCATGAGTGTCAGGCGCAGGTGAATGGGCTCACGGGCGCCAGCCATAAAGGCTTCAAAAGCAGACAAGAAGGAGAAGCTAGTTACTTGAGGTTCACGCTAGCACGAGAGAGGACTTGTAACCGCCACCTCATGTACTGCATAGTTCCGCTCTCACTCATAGTGATAGCTCTTCTTGCGTATACCTTTGTTTAGATGGATGACGTTGTTGTAGTTGCAAGTATTCGAGACTTGCATGTATCGTTATTTCGAGATGATGACAAGATACCACTGTGTTGGATGATGATTATGATGAGACTATTTGTATGTACATGACATGATTACATTTGTGGTCTCGCTGGCATTTGTATGTGTATCATGATGACATTTCTATGTGCTAAAGATTCTTCAATAAAGTCTGTTCAAATACAAAACAAATATGCAAAAAAAAACTACTTAAATTAGCAGTAGCGAGTGTATAAAAGTTAGCAAAGCGCGATAGCGATAGCGCCGCGTCGAAAGCGCCCTAGAGCTACTAGCAGTAGTGAGCTTCGCTAACAGCGCTGCTGCTACACTTGTGTAGCAAGATGGCCATGTGAGCACGCTACATCTTGCTATGTGTTAGTAGAATACTTTATTATTAATGCATATCCCGCCCGCCATGATACATCTAAAACCCGCGCTGCTGCTAGCCTTTTCTCTAGTAGTGTCGGTTCCAAAATAGTGCTAAAGATACTTTTTCCTTGAATATAAACTGTCATTTGCCCAAGATTCTATGTTCAATCCACTCGTTGCCAGGATTGCTTTGCATTTTCGAATTTTTACTCAGCATTTGAAGGCTTGAGTACTTTGATGTCCAACACATCTATTTTCTTTTAGTGGTGTTGTCAGCAAATGGTGTAAAGGCCTCTCATCACAACATCACCAGGACGGCTTATAGAGTTCAAACACCGACCATACACACTATCGTCTACTCTCGCGCCTTCTGCTTCCTTCCAAAGATGAATTCTGCAGCGGAATGCAGATGAATTACGTACATTTTCCAGGGCTGTAAACATTGCTATAAAAAAAGAAGGCTGTCTGGGTTGTAAACAGACGCACATTTAGTTTCAGGAGGGCGCAGCGGTGGCTGAAACCGTGAGTATGTTTTAACCGAAAAGGCCAAAAAAAAATTAGACACAAGTTCAGATTTGCTCTTTTCACCTGTTGGTACAGATGAACATGTGACGACCCAAGTTGTCACCGAGCGTTTCATCACTACAAGTGTTGATTTGTGGGGGTGAGAGAGGCTCGAACTCTCGACCTCAGGATTACTCACGTTTAGCTATGAGACCTACGCGCTAGCCAACTGCGCCACCACCCCTTTGTGATACTGGAGCGATGTAACAGTTTTTATTTGCCTCGTCCACCGTGGTTACCTGAGATCTATACCGTAGAGCTGAGCTGCAGATGAAAGGAGAACACGGGATATATCTCTTTTGGTTTGTACAAGTCGCAGTCCTTCCTAAAACTCCAAGAATTATCATTGGACCATCTCGTTTCTTGGTTAATCAAATGAACACCGGCGAGTTTTACTGCCTTGGGGGCGCGGTGGATGTTTGTTGCATGCAAAGAACTACTGTATTTTGCATGCATGACAGTAGCCTGATTTTGTTGGAGAAATTGGCTGATCAAGCACACCTCGTATTTAGGATAAACGAACCCTAAGAAAACGCGAGCGGACACAGCCGCCTCCTTCCCTAAAAAATTAGGGTTCCTCCGCCTTCCGCCGGCGCCGTCGCCGGTCCGCCTCGTCTCCAGTGGCCTTAGGTGGTCTATGAATCTGGATGTAATCTTTTATTTGTTTCTGATGTTTAGTGTACTGCCATAATTGAAGATGAATAGATTGGATGTATTCCCGCAAAAAAAAAAGCACACCTCATATTTGACCATGTTTGGTTGCCGCCCTGATTATACTCAGGAGGGGATGCGTTTGCATGTAGAGTCAGGCAGGCAAGATTCTCGTGACACCAAACACCGGTTTAGCAGATCACATGGTTTTTCCCCACAGGTAGAGGCTATGGTCAACTCCACCTATGTCTTCTAGGCATAGCCGGTCCCAAGCTCGAGTAAAGGAGAAGAGTTGTGATAGGTTTGACGAGCCAACGTAAAAACTAGCCAGTCCCATAGGTATGAAACTCATTTGAATGGGTGACCTCCTGGGAAGACCTCGTGAAAGGGTTTCATATCTAAGGGTTGTGATAGGTTTGGCGAGCCAACATAAAAACTAGCCAGTCTTTTGGGTATGAAACCTATTTGGACGAGAGTAGTACTAGGATGACCTCCTGAGAAGTCCTCGTGAAAGGGTTTCATATCTAGCCTACCCCAACTTGTTTGGGATAAAAGGCTTCGTAAGTAAGTAAGTAAGATAAAGGCTACGGTCAGGTGTTTGAGCTCAGATACTCAGGGTAGCAATCAAGCAGCCCCAAAGTCATTGCACGAGCCGTCCCGCCCGCGCTGAAGAGGGGTGCTCCTAATTGACGCCTTATGCCAGTTAGGATGGCGCTCACCCCCCTCATGTGCCGGCCCATTTCAACCTCTCGAACGCTGGCTTAGTTCATGCTCGCTTGCTATAAAAAGTTCTTGGTTCGTTACATTTTTATTTTCTGGTTCGGCCGATTCCTAATTGATTGGCCGCTGTTCACCAACCAGGGCCCACGTTGATTATTGACTACTCAAGAAAGTTTATAAAATTAGAAAAAATAACATGAGAAACAAGTTCACGGATTTTGGAAAAAAATACCATGTATTTGAAAAAAAGTTCATTGAGTTTGGAAAAAGTTCACAAATTTAAAAAAAGATCACCAATTTTGAAAAAAAGTTCCACGATTTTGCAAGAAAAATTCATTGATATTGAAAGAAACTTCATGAATTTGAAATAGAACAATTTTAACAAATGTTCGTGGATTTGAAAATAAAAATCATCGATCTTGAAAAAAAAGTTCATCGATTTTTGAAAAAAGCATGAATTTGAAAAATTATCGATTTTGAGTAAACAATTCACAAATTTGAAAATAAGTTCATCAATACTGAAAAAGTTAACGATTTTGAAAAAGTTCATTGATTTTTTTTAACATTTGCAATTTTTTTTGCGTATTTAGAAAAACAAAAGAAAACTGAAAAAACTATCCAAAAAAAGAGAAAAAGGAACAAAAAAGAAAAGACTGAAAAAGATGTAGGGAATCACATCAAATGAGGGTCGCTGGTTAGTTACTGTGGTCGTATCGTGAACCACAAAGTCACCAGTTTGAATCCCACCCAGCTCGCAGTTTTTTGTGATTTAAATCAGAGAAAAAAGATCGATGGGTCGGCCCAGCTCATAGAAAGAGGTGTGCGTCTATTTGCAAAATGACCTATAGTGGACGCCTGAAGGGGAGCTTCTGTTCGGCGCCTTAAGTGCCCGAACAGGTTGCTGGTGCTCACAGTCGTCTGCTCCTGGGTCGGCCCATGTAAGGCGAGCGATCGCTTCACCGGTCCACCCCTTGGTCGCTTCGAGCATAGTTGGACCGGTCAAACTATGACTTAAAAAAATAATAAAGAAAAAAGGTGAAATGCTGGGAAAATGTGAATTCAAATAGGCATACAGATTTAAAAAAAAGTCAACTAATTTGAGAAAAAGTTCACTGAATTTGAAAATAGTTCATCAAATTTGGGAAAAAGCTCATCGAACTTGAAAAAGGTTCATCGAATTTGAAAAAAAGTTTATCGAATTTGACAAAAGTTCATCAATTTGAAAAAAAAATCATGAATCTTGAAAAAAGTTCATCAATTTTAAAAAAAAAAGTCATCAAATTAAAAAAGTTCATCGATTTTGAAAAAAAAAAACTTCATGAAAATTAGAAAAAATCATCATATTTGGCAAAAAAAATCACCCTTTTAAAAAAACACTAAAAAGGAAAAAATAATTGATTTTGAAGAAAACACGAATTAAAAAACACATATTTAAAAGGAAACAGAGAACCTGAATAAAATTGCACCGGAAAATGACCAGTGAACCTAAAAAGCCAAATCCGGAGGACTTCCCGCGATTGAAGAGGGAATTAAAAATAAGGAAAGAAGTTATAACTAGTCGTTCTATGGCTTAATGATTGCGGTCGTTGGCGTAGAAGATGCAGATCGTGAGTTCAAGCTCTCACGGGCGCACCTTCTCTGAGCTTATAAACAAAAAAGGTGGATACATGGATCGGCCCAGTCATAGCAGAGGGGAAGCGTTGCAAGGCGCCGGTTTGCAGAAATAATAATAACCTGTGCCTACTGCGTCAAATAAGGATTGCCCACCTGAAGCGCCAAATGGGAAATGCCCTGAAGAGGACGATTAGGTTCACAAATGGGCCGTCTAGGGCTGTCCATTCTGCCACGGCCTTACTCCACAATACTAGCCAGCACCAACCAATCACCGGAACATGTCTACAACAAACTCTTGTGGAATGTGCGGCTCTCACGACTCCTGGAGACACTCGCTTCTGGACTGCACTATGTCTCGCTGCATATGGGCTTTGGTGGATGGTGAGCTCGCAGATCAGATGAGGGCTACTTCTGAAAGAGCAGCCAAACCATGGTTGTTTTCGATGATTCAGTCATTATCACATGCTGCATTCCTAAAGTCGGTTTGTGACAACGTGGGCAATCTGGACAGCTAGAAGGAAGGCTATACATGAAGGGGAGTTTCAGAGTCCGGCGGCAACGCATGCTTTCATTAACAGGTACTTGATGGATCTGGAAATCATCAAAGGCCAACAACCAGCAAGACAGGCGGGAGCCGTAGTCCAGCAAGGCTCCACAGCGAGAATGAGACCCAGGGCACCACCTACTGGCTTTGCGAAGATCCATGTTGATGCGGGTGTTTCAACCGCTCGCAGAAAAGGATCGGCTGCAGCGGTCTGCCGCGACGAGCATGGCACATATCTGGGCAGTTCCTCATTGGTGATTCCTGGTATCCAGGACCCTGCTATCCTTGAGGCAATCGCATGCCGCGAAGCATATGCCCTAGCAGAAGACTTAGCGCTCCACAATTTCATTATCGCATGTGACGCTAAGCAGGTAGTCGAGGACATCAACAAGAATGCTAATGGCACTTATGGTACGATCATTCAAGAAATCAGGAAGAGGGCGGAGAGTTTTAATAGCAATATCCTGTATGAAGGGCGCCGATCTAATAACGATGCGCATAGCTTAGCAAAATACTCTCTAAGGCTAGCTCAGGGGCGCCAAGTGTGGCTGTTACACCCCCACGATCCAGCATGTATCCCACAAACTGTGGTTTTTGATGAACAAAATTTTGTTCATCCCTCAAAAAAAAAAAACTAATTAACGAGCGCTCCTTCGGGAGCCTCGCAACGATCATCGCCACTTGGCGCGCTCTCAGCCATTCGCCACATGTCGCGCTCTGGGCGCTTCCTCCGGATTTTTTTTATTTTTTTGCATTCGTTTTTGGTTTTTAAACTTTTTTTTTTTACATTTTGGTTTTTCACCGGTCTTCCCTAGCTTTTCGACCAAAAAAATTTCAAAAAAAAAAATTGCGCAAAAAAAGGCATTTTTTCGAGAGAGTCACGGTTGTGCTTTCGCGAGAGGCACGGCCGTGCCTCTTGGAAACAAAAAAACGTGTTTTTTGTTTTTTTTTTCTTTCACGAGAGGCACGGTTTTGCTTCCGCGAGAGGCACGGTTGTGCTTTCGCGAGAGTCACGGTCGTGCCTCTTGGAAACGAAAAAACACATTTTCTGTTTTGTTTTTTCTTTCGCGAGAGGCGCAGTTTTGCTTCCGTGAGAGACACGGTTGTGCTTTCGCGAGAGTCACGGTCGTGCCTCCTCCGAAATGAAAAAAACACATTTTCTGTTTTTTTTTCTTTCGCGAGAGGCACGGTTGTGATTTCGTCAGAGGCACGGCGTGCCTCTTTCGAAAAGGGAAAAACCCATGCTTCCGGTTCGGTTTTTTCGTCCGTTTTTTTTGTGAAAAAAAAAGTTCGTCAAAACTTATCAACATGGGATCTAGTTTTGAAGATCTCGACGCGAGGAATCCAAGGGCAAAAGCGGTTCGAGATTTGGACATGCGGTTTAAGAGATAAAACATTTTGAATAAATGGATCTATGAAAAAAGGGAAAACTCAGGAGTTCTTCTGAGTGATACGCAGCGCCACTTGTCGCAACCTGGGGAAGTTGAAGTGATCTCCGTAAGGAGTACTCCTTAATTAGTGATTTCGCCAATTTCATTTTTTTTTGAGCAACTACATCCTTTATTAAAAGTTCAAAGACATGGGGATACAAATGATATCGGGCAAAATACTAAGCCAGACATGGCGCCCGAGGCTAAGAGAGGCAGCTGCCTTTGCTAAAGCATGTGCTTCTTCTTTATGCTTCCTATTCTCATGAAGAAACTTTACATCCTGGAAATGACTCCTGTCATGCTTGATATCTTGTAAGATAGAAAAGTATCGGCAAGGAACTTCGTCTTGTATGTTCATCATACCTCCAAGCAATTTGAGGCCACACATATGGATTGAACCTGCAAATCCGAGGCGAGAGAGAGGGCCTCGCAACATGCGTGTGCTTCGAGTATAGTCGGGTCGAGGCGGTCTTCATAGATGATGGCCGAGGCACCCAAGTAGTTTCCTCGTTTGTCCCTGCATATCACAGCTGCAGCTGTGCGGTCTCCGATCTTCGAAAAGCCTGCATCAACATTCATTTTAACATCATGGTGCTCAGGCGGGAGCCACGCATGCGAAGGCGAATCCCCCTGGCCAGTTCTAGTCACATGGAGGTCCCTGGAAATCACATGCGGGTCCCCTGAAGTTACATGTAGGTCCTTGGGACGTGGTTTCTTGTTCGGCATCATCTCGAGCTCCGCTAGAAACTTATCAACGAAAATATGGGTACTTAGTGGACTCTGGTACTGATCGTCATGGATGGCACGACATCTCGACCACCATTTCGCCAATTTCATAGGCCCATTCTATTACTCCTCCTGCTTAGGCCACATAAGGCTGGCCTAGCATTGCTTGATTGGCGAAGGAGCCAATGTTGTTCATCTCATACCTAAATTCCTTCAACAAAAATCTCATACCCTAAAAAAAAGAAAAATATTCTTATCTATCTCATCTACCCCTTAAAAAAGATCTATCTTCAGTTCCACCTCGGCGCTCTCCAGCTCCGCCTCGGTAACCTCCTTCTCCGGAGTCCCAGGAAATGAAGTTGTCCGCCTCGACGTCGTCGTCAAGCGGCTAATCGGTCGACGATGTTTTGCCTACCCAGCTTGGCTTTAATGGGAGGGGAGGAGCGGTGGCCTTCTTGGGACCCGAGCGGTGGCGACCTCCCGTGTTCTACTCTTCCGTGTTGTCGGTGGCGCCCCTGGACGTGCCGGCTTCGTGATCGTGGCGGCAGGGCATGGCTCGGCGGAGCCGGCGATGTCCTCCTCCTCATCGTCGGTCTTGCCCCACACCTCGCCCACAGCCTCGTCGAACTCCTTGTACGCGGCCTCCAGTTCCGCTTGACGCTAGCGGTACCGCCAGAGGGCGAGGTGGATCTCACGGGCGGAGCGGTACGACTTGAGCAGCGGCACATGCTGCGCCAAGTCCACGTCCAACACGATCTCCCTGTCGACGTTGAGCCGCTCCTCCACCTGCTAGTGCTCCTCCTGCACCATGTCCATGTAATGGGTACGAGCCTCACCGATGGTCAGGGTGCAATGCACCGGCGAGGGTGGCGCTGACTTGTCCTCGACCTAATTGCCGACAACAATGATGGCCATCTCCTTCTTATGCTCAGGCGACAATCCGTCCCAGAGAGTTTTGGCGTGCGAGGAGGCCATGGTGGAATGGACCGGAGTAGGATGAATGTGGCTATGGTCGGGTTTGCAGTTTACATAACGGGCGAAGCGATAATGGTGGGCAACAAAGGGACGGACGTGTTGCGCCGGAGTAGCCGCCTCGGGAACCGCGTGTCATTAATGCAAGCGATAGACGGACGGACGACTGTCGTGTTGTTTGAACGCGGAGCAGTCGCCTGCACCAAGAAGCAGTGTGGGCGGCGTTCTCTCGGCCGGCGCGCCGCTTCAATGCCGGTAGCAATGATAGTTCGCAGCCGCTCAGTCCGGGCATGAATGCGACACTCACACTCTGAAGCGGCGCTTACCGTTTCAGGTTGGAAGCGCGTGCGAGGAAGGGGTTTTGGGTGGGTCAAGGTGATGAGACGCGGGCGTGGCAGCGGTCTGGAAGCCCACAAACCACGTTTGTCCGGGAGAAAGTGTGTCCAGACTACCTCGCCAATTAATACAGACTCGCGTTGGATGACACAACACAGTCAACCAGCACGTCCAGACGTATGCAGGTGTTTTAAGGGTTGGCGTTGCAGATGCCCTAGCATCAAGCAAATAGCTACATAATTGGCTGAGTTTTTTTCGTAACCACGCGTTAGCCACGGCCGAGAAGATGTAGTTGCACAAGAATGAAGCTACCAAATTAGAAGAAAATAAAATGACTATACTCGGTGGTAGTGCTAGCTGCAACTAGGAGCATCTCCAGCCACGCCTCCAACAGGTCCCCTAGGCGATTTTTTAGCGCCGGCGCCTAAAAATCTACCCGGTCGCGCCCCCAGGAGCCTGTTTTCCGCCGGTTTGGGCCGAAACTGGCGCTGGTGGACCCAGGCCAAACCCGGCGTGCTAGGGTGCGCCCGGGGGCGTCGGGGCAATCATTTTTTACGCGAAAGAACGGCGGGCCACTGAGTCAGTGACCCCCGCGCATCGTAGTCCTCATCGCCTCGATTTCCCGCAGGGAATCAATGCCGAGGCTACCACCGATGAGCCTTCCATTGATTTCTCACGGGCGGCACAGGTGGCGCGGCGCGGCGATGCACCACCTCCCGACACGCGTACACACGGCGCCCACAGCCCCCCGGCCGCTATATAAAGTAGCGCCTCCTCTCGCCTGTGGCCGCAACCCGCCCATAGCCGCCGAGCTCTCTCTCTCCCCGTGCGCCGCCGCCGCCGTTCCTCCCCTCTCTCCCTGTGCCCAGCCGTGACGATGGGCGAGAGGTTCCCCAACGATGGGGTGGCGGCCAATGGCTTCGGTCGCCGCTCGTTGCACGAGTGGGAGGCCCACCTGCTGTTCGAGGCCAACGTCCCAACGCCTCCCGACATGCGCGCGCCGGGGCGGTGGAAGCTCAGCGACGGTGGCGTCCCCACTCCCTCGCTGCCCGACGTCACCACGCGTGCCGACTACTTCGCCGACGAGGTCGACCGTGTGCGGGCGTCGCTGACGAGGAGCAGCGAGCCCTCCCGCAGTACGCCGCCCGCATGGGCGGCTTGCTTCCAACGCCGGCAGGCGGAACGACTAGCCTCCACCAACGGGCCGGTGGTGCGGGCAACCAAGAACAGCATGGGCCGCCGGCTGTGGTGGGGCGCCCCCGGTCGCACTCTCCACGCCTTCCTCCAGCACCTCGAGGGAGGCAACGAGCCTCCATTAACGTACCTTGCCGCCCCGATCCCGCGTCGGAGCGGCGGTCAATGGATGCCGAGGAGGACGGCGTCCTGTTCTTCCTCCTCCCACTCCTCCGGGTCGCTGGCGCTATTCAGCGTCAAGGCGGAGCCCGCGGAGACGCCGCTCGGCCGGCCCACCCGCAACGCCGGCATCGTCATCAGCGAGGGCGGGCGCGTCTCCTCCTCGGCTCCTCCCCACTTCGTCAAGCCGAAAACGGAACCGGAGCTCGCCGCCGTGAAGACGGAGTCAGGGCTCGACGACGCGGCGGCCTTGAAGTGGGCACACGAAGACTGGGCACGGACGGAGCTGGAGCTCCAGCGCCTCGCCTTGGAGAATTTCGCCGCTCGACGCCGTGGCCGTGACGAAGGAGGCGTCGTCGTCCTCGACGACGACAACGACGATGACGCGTCGCCACCGGTCCGCCAGGGCGACCCCGGGTAGGGGTCCAGCAGGGGCGGCCGCGTGAAGGAGGAGAAGGACGACGGGGACAACGGCGGCGGCGACTTTGCCTCTCTCAGCGCGTTATTCGGTCGGTAGTCGTGTTTATTTTTCAAAGTATTTTATCTATGTAAAAAACTATTTCAGTTCGTCAAAGTAATGTACTATTTCGCCTAATATTTGTCCCTTTCGTCAAATTTTAGTAAAAAATGTTCAAAAAGTTCAAAACAGGCGCCAGGGGACGACCCTGGGAACGTAGGCGGGAAACCCGATCACCCAGGCCGTTTTTAGCACCGGTGGTTCGTCCCAGGCGACGATTTTTCAAGCCGCCTGAGAGCCAACGGCAGAACGGCTGGAGATGTTCTAACTAGGCTGGCCAATGGGCACAGTCCCCATCAGTGCTCGCTGTCACGGACGACAAATCTACGCATCAAATGTGTGCATACGGAGTACTAGTACTGTACACCCACGCAGCTCCGCCGCAGTACAGTATGCCTGCACCCTGCAGACAAGGAAATCATTGTGCAGCGGCCGGGGTCGATGCGGATCAACCACTCAGGCCCGTATTCATTGTACCAGCCCCACCGTAGTAACCTGGGGTCAAGGACAGGTCGCGCACTGGGAAAAGCAACGCGCAATGAAGCGGGGCGTACTACGTACCATTCTCATTCTGTCCCGCTCCATCGATGGACTCCCGGAATCTCGCGTAAAACTAACTGGAGTACGTGATCGTGCGTTTGAAAACGAAAAGAAGTGCGTGATCGTGCGTTAGGAAAGTGAGCTATGATGCATGGGCACTTTTGGATAGAGTATATATCTTTTTTTTCGGCAAACCAGACCTCTCTGTGATGATCGGCCGTTCTGCTCGGAAAGCTAGCCGCACGGGTCTCGAAATATGCTGAAATGGAATTGCTGTGGCTCGCCAAATCATGCCCGCCAACAAAGTTTACTCGCCAAAACATGCCCCGGACAGAATATAATAGTGATCCAAAAGTAATTATTTTATTCGCGGGGAGTGTTAGCACGAGTAGTAAACTATGGAGTGTTACTACTAATTCAGTTGCTCGGATCTAATCCTTGTTCGTGTACGTTCGAGTGTTTTTAAGTTGGATATTTTCTTCATCAGCGGTGATTGTTGTTCCGTTGCGTTGGTTCTATGAGGTCTTAGCACGATGATTATTCGACTACTACAACAAGTTTTCCTCGGCTCCGGCGAGAAAGGAACGATGACAGCGGCGTGTCTTCGGCTCGCTATAGTGCTTGTAGTCGTCGCTAGCCGTCTTCGGATCTGAATATTTTTTTAATTATTTCTAGTTCATTGTACTATCATTATAAAAGATGAATAGATTGAAAGTTTTTTTTTTTGCGAATCAACCTGTGGTTGAGTTGGTTAGGTGGACAGTGGTATCCCCAACCCACCAGGGTTCAAATCCTGGTGCTCGCATTATTCCTGGATTTATTTCAGATTTCGGCGATCTTTTTCGATGGGAGAGACGTTTCCGTCGACGACGAGCGCTTCTGGTGACTTCAGAAATCTCAAGATGATATCTTGCTTCGATCTTTCGGAGGTGCTCATAAGGGTAGGGTGTGCGTGTGTGCGTTCATAGGGATGAGTGTATGCGCGTGTATATGAGCGCTTATGTCTGTACTGATGCTCAAAAAAAAAAAGTTTTTTTTTGAAAAATAATAACCGTATCAACAAACGTCTCCGTGACGTTCTAAACTTTGGATTCTTTCGGACGTAAACTGAGCGCAGCTGCCCGTGTTCTTCCACCTACCAAAGCTTGGTTCCTCGCTTCCATCCGCTCGACCCAACACTTGCCAACCAGACCGGTCGGTCACGGTCAGGGTAGAAAGCTCACTCAACCACTTCCACAGGGGTAACGTTGTTCCGTGCCAGCCCGATCCAGCTCCGGTTCCCACTTCGCACCACCTATCACAACGGCTACTGCGACACGCGCGCGCGGAGCACCAAAGATAGACCGATGCACAGGGCATCTGGATGCATAGCATAGGACCACGCGCGCTCCATTCTCCCAGCACATTTCTCAACGGCACCACCGAGCCGAACGGAACCAACAGCTCAACACCACCTAGAAAGCCTAAAAAGGTCAAGGTAAAAATATACTATGACACCAAGAAGACGGCCGCACAGAGTGTAGCCAAAGCGACGCCGGCCGAAAACTTTCTGCTTCGCACTATAGGGCTTGCGTCAGAAGACTCCCAGGCGGATGACACAGCAGTTCAGGAGCTCAAGCATCTCTTCGACTCACCGCTCCGTGAGCAACACATTCGAGTGATTGCAGCATTTTTTGGCAAGGCCTTGCCAGGGATGACTATGGGATCAGGAGCGGCTTCAGCGATAGGCGCACAATGAGCGTGCCCTAGCGAGCTAGGGTGTGGGCGTGGGCCATTTCCATGGACACAAACCCCTCGGTGACTTGCTGGAATGTTCGAGGCTTGAACAATCCGGCTAAAAGAAGAGCGGTGAAGGAGTTTTTAGACTTGGTTAAGCCTATCATAGTATGTTTGCAAGGGACTAAACTTGCAGTTGTAGACGCTTTTCTGTTATTACAATGTTGTGGTCCGTCTTTGGACGGCTTTTCCTACTTGCCGTCGGAGGAGACGAGAGGTGGCATTATCTTAGCCTGGGACACCACGATTTTGCATATCGACCACGTACAGACGGATGCCAGCTCTATCATAGGATTGGCTCACCCAAAAGTTGGAGATGAATGGTGGATCACGGTGGTCTACGGACCACAAGGAGACGAGCTCAAAACTCAGTTCCTTGCAAACTTGGAAGCTAGGAGAACATTGTGCCCGGGGCCTTGGATGGTCCTTGGCGACTTCAACATGATCTTGCGTGCCTCGGAGAAGAGCATCATGAACCTCAATCGTACCATGATGAATAAATTCAGAGCTTTCGTTGATAATAACGGGTTGAAGGAGCTTTACATGCATGGATGCCGTTTTACTTGGACAAATGAGCGGGAGGTACCAACGTTTACCAAGATTGATCGCATCTTGGTCTCCGTTGATTGGGAGCTGGCTTGACATGACTACCTCCTCCAGGCGCTCCCCACAAACATCTCAGACCATGCGCCCTTGCATCTCTCGGTTGCTGCTCACCATTGGCCGAAGAAAAGATTCCGATTTGAGTCCTTTTGGCTCAAGATTGATGGCTTTGATCAGGCCGTTAGCGAGGCATGGACCTGTGACCCCGCGATAGTCGACCCCTTTAAAAGGTTGGACACTCTGTTCAGAAATGTCGGTGCTGCGCTGCAAGCTTGGGGGCAAAAGAAAGTCGGCAACATCAAGTTGCTCATGTCCGTTGCCTCGCTTGTGATTTTCCGGTTTGATCAAGCCATGGAAGCTAGAGGCTTGTCGGAGCTCGATATTTGGTTGAGGAGATCATTGAAGCTAGCCTTGTTGGGGCTAGCTTCCTTGGAGCGCACCATAGAAAGACAAAGGTCCAGGTTTAGATGGTTGCGGGAAGGAGACGCAAACACCAAATTCTTCTAGTCAGTGGCCAACGGAAGAAGGGCTAAAAACTTCATCCCCCAAATCAGAGTTGGGGACGAGACAATCACTGATCAAACTCGCATGGAGGAGGCTTTTGCCGATGCTTTTCAGAGCCTCTTGGGTACGGCACACACGAGGAACCACACCCTCGATCTTGATTACCTGGGATTTGAGCAGCTGGACCTACGAGACATGGAGGTTCTATTCACGGAGGAGGAAGTCTAGGGCGTTATCAAAGAGATGCAGCCAGATCGCGCCCCCGGACCGGATGGCTTCACCATCGCATTCTATCAAAAGGCCTGGCCCACCATTAAGAGAGATGTCATGGCTGCACTCCTCAAGCTTTGCGTGGGTGACGACCGTGGCTTCTCCAGACTGAACCGAGCCCTCATTGTTCTGATCCCAAAGAAGCCGAACGCGATTGAAATGGGCGACTACCGGCCTATTAGTCTGCCCCATAGCTTCTCCCAGATTTTTGCTAAGCTGCTTGCCAATAGAGCTCGGAGGAGAATGCATGAGTTTGTTGGAGTCAACCAGTCCGTGTTCATAAAAGATTGTACCCTGCATGATAACTACTTGCTGGTTAAACAAGTTGCGAGGAAAATCCATGCGAGAAAGAGCCCCGGAGTATTCCTCAAGTTGGACATCACACGTGCCTTTGACTCCTTGTCCTGGCCATTTTTGTTCAAGGTGCTGCGCGCTAAAGGTTTTGGAAGAGTCTGGTTGAAGTGGGTGGCCAGTTTGCTGCAAACAGCGAGCACCAAAATTGTGGTGAATGGGGTTCCTGGCAGGAGAATTTGGCATGCCAAAGGTTTAAGACAAGGAGATCCAGTCTCTCCCTTGTTGTTTGTCATAGCCATGTACACAGGCATCTCTGCTACACAGCGCCTGTCGGTATATGCAGACGACGTCGCGCTATTCGTCAAACCCTCAGATGCAGATCTGCAATTTGTAAGGCATGCGTTGGAAATCTTTGGAGAAGCTTCGGGCCTTCGAGTGAACTACACTAAGTCCACTGCCATCCTCATCTCGGAGAACAACGATGATAGCGCGAGAGTTGAAGGTATCCTTCAGTGCACCATGTCCGAGTTCCCCTGCAAGTACCTCGGGTTACAACTTGCGCTCAAGCAGCTCACTAGGGCGCAGTGGCAGCCACTACTTGATCAGGTGAGGCACTTCATCCCCGCCTGGCAGAGAGGCATGATGCAACGCTCGGGAAGGTTGATCTTGCTCAAGTCTCTGCTATTGGCGATGCCGGTACACCACTTACTGGTCATGTACGCCCCTTCCTGGGTGTTCGAGGATATAAATGGGTGGTTGCACTCTTTCTTTTGGGCGGGCGAGGATCGGGTCTCCGGAGGGCACTGCTTAGTTGCATGGAATAATATTGCAAGCCTACAACGTTCGGAGGATTGGGCATGAAGAACCTGAGCCTGCAAGCGATCGCGCTAAGAGTGCACTGGGAGTGGCTTAGACGGACTGATCCCCGCAGGCCTTGGCAGGGCTTGCATCTGCTGTTGGACAACGAGGCCAGACAAGTTTTTGATAGTCTAGTAAAGATTGCCGTCGGGAAAGGCGACAGAGTACTGTTCTGGAGAGATAGATGGATACACGGCTTCTCGGTCGGAGACATCGCCCCTCTCGTCCTGGAAGGCGTGGACACGAGGACAAGGAACTCTAGGACAGTGGCCCAGGCGATGCTGAGGGAGAGATGGACCAGCAACACCCATTCCCAATTCTCCTTCACGGGTTTGCTTCAGATGGTGCACCTGAGGCACGCGATTGCTACGGTTTAGAGAGACTTGCAAAGCGAGGACGAATTCAGTTGGCCACATGATCCTTCAGGAGCTTATACTGCGAGATCCATGTATGCGCAACTTTGCCAGGGCGAAATCCGCTTCCCCATGGCCGCGGCCATTTGGCGAAGTTGGGCCCCGCTTAAGTGCAAGATTTTTACCTGGCTCGCGGTGCAACACAGATTGTGGACCTCTGACAGGAGAGCTCGTCATGGTCTGCAAGATGGGCCTTCGACATGCTACATTTGCTTGCAAGAAGAAGATAATGTCGAGCACATGTTGGTGGAATGCCCATATGCGAGAGAAGTCTGGCACACATGTTTCGACACTTTGCAGGTTAATGTTGGCATTCTGGACGGGCAGGAGGCACTAGAGGAGTGGTGGCTTGGGACTAGGAGAGGATTCCACGAAAAAGTGAAGCGAGGTTTCGACTCGCTGGTCATTGGTGCGTTGTGGGCCATTTGGAAGAGAAACATGAATGTTTTCAACCGGCCAGAGCAGGTGGTGGGCCCGAGAGAGCCTGCGATGGTGATACTTGGGGACATTCAGGATTGGTTGAGCGCTGGGTTTGGTGTGGGTGGCCTAGACAGATTCGTGAGGAGTTAGCTTTTGTTTTTTACGGTGTGGGTGTGCCGGCGACTAATGTTCGCATTATTCATCGGTCTCTTGTAAATATTTTGCTCCCTTCTATAAAAATATGATACGCCATTGGCATACTCTCGAAAAAAATATACTATGAGCACCGTATTCAGACATGGGATCCTCTGCGCTTTTGCCAGACCACGCACGGCTATTATCTCCTCTTAGAAAAAAGAAATGAAGAGGGCTTGAAGTTAACGATGTGATGAAAAAAGTCATTGCGACCCGGAGTTTCTAATCTCGAGCTCAAATGCTCCTTGATGAACAGTAAATTTGAAAAAATAGAAAAATATTAAAAAAAATCTAAACTTTTTGGGGTAACTTTAAAGAATGTTTGGAGGGCATGCAAAAATTCATCATGAAATCACATCAGTACAAGGCGTGGTAAAAAAACGAAAATGATGCTTTGAAAGTGTTACTTTTGAACATATTTTGGAGCTCTGATTTTTTTTTGTCGCACTTGCTCCAATGTGATTTCATGATGTAGCATTCCACATCAAAAATTCTCTCTTGGAAAATGATGGCTCTCCTCCTCTCCCCTCTCCTCCTCCCACCTGCTCTCCGCCAACCATGGATCTAGATCCTAACTATCATCATGGATGGCCTCTTGCACTGGGATTTCAAGCCTGGCCTTGCGGTTGTAGAACAAGTACGTCGAAGATTTGGAGAACGGTTCACTTCTCTCCATCACGCAGCTCCAAGGAATTTTTCTTGGTGGTTTCCTTCTCCTTGGCTTCTTTTCTTCTCTTAGAGGAATCTGTGGGCGTGGCTTTACAATGTTGCATTGGGGGTCATCCTCAAGGGTTCAAGGTTTCCAAGCTTTGTGATCGATCTTTTCGGTTTTCGGTGGCTGGTAAAAAAGTTGGTCATTTCATCCATGGTCTCAAAGATCGCATACGACCGGATTTTGTTTGTCATTTTCATCTGTTCAATGGTTGTTTCAATGGTTATAAGCATTAATGATCATCAATGGCATGCGGATGAAAGACTTGAGCCTATTGCTAGCCGCTCCCCTATGGCCGTTCGGTATAACAAGTCCATCTTCGGAGATTTGAAATTAGGCAGTGATTCATCTAAGGAGTTGCGTAAATTTGTTCTAACCCCTATAGACTCCATGGATTTTCATGATCGGAACATCAATGAAGCTTCATGTTCATCCGCACCTCCTTCGAGGAGGATTGTTCAGACATCTGCTACGTCCATCACGGATCCCTTGCATGGACACAATCAATGCGTGTACCAACAAATGGAATCTTTATAGCCTTCAATTATGATTGGCAGTTTCCGGTTTTCAACCAATTTGGCATATCCCCAACTGCCGCAATGTTTCCTTACCTCTGCACTAAGGTATGCCCCCAAGCACCATTCCTGGCCGCCTTCATTGTCAGATTCTCATACTGCTGATTTGCGGCGTGCGGGATATTCTCATATGGAAGTTTTGGATCTTGTCCAACGTTGGGGTACTCTATGCTCTAAATGCTTACAGTGGGGCCATCATGTTACTAATTGTCAAGCCCGGATTATTTGCTTAAATTGCTCAGCTCCGGGACACAAATGCATTAACTGTCCTACCAGGAAAAGCCCTGCCACTTTATGCAACAATTTATTGACTGATGTCCGCAGTAATCCGGTCAAATCCACCTGTGATGGGCACCAAATCAATAGGCTTCCATCTCTGCCTTGCCCCCTCATTCGGCTGAACAGCCGCCCTGCTCCTACCGTCCGATGCAAGATCTGCGGTCACTACGGCCATCTGCCTCCCTCCTGTTGGCGGCGCCGCTGGGCCCAGCGGTGGTAGTGGCGACCAAAAACCCTCTCGTCCACCCTAGATGCCTCACATTCCACCTCCCAGCCCGTCCCGCTTCCCAATGGCGCCGAGCACTCTGCTCTAGCCTCCACGCCCGCCTCTCCATCCACCCCCACCACCCTCACTGCTTACCCCGCCGCTGCCACCACCCTCACCATGGCCAAACCCGGTGAACCCCATCCCCTTCCTGCCGGCAGGATGGTCTGTGGAGCTGGGTCCTGCTGATCGAAAGGTGCGGGCGGACGTGGCTGTCAACCCCATTCTCCCTCTCAACAACAGCTTTCTGGCCATTGCGGAAGTGAGCAGATTCGTGCCGCTGCATCTCCGGGAGGGTCTCCGTGACACCATTGATGGCCTCCTTCATGAATCCGGGTTGCACACCACTGAATCTTCAGATCATCCCCTCGGTATCGGTATGTTTGCATTCGCCAATTCCTTTGTCAGAGATACTGCAGTCAACACCATGTTTCAATTAGATGACGAGATTTGGTAGTCTCCTTTGTTAGACACAATGCTGCACTGAATATGCGCAACACCACTTATGGGCCTGAAGTTTGGTTGATGTATATTGGTTTTCCGGATGATTATCAAATAGACTTTTACCTTCAGCGCTCTGTAGATGACTATGGTAGGCTGGTCACTTGGAATAACCCGAACATTGACCGTCGGGTGGTTCTTATTAAGGTCAGGGTGATACATATGCGGCTTATTCCTAAAAGTATTGTGGTTCGTCAACTTGGGGGTGACAGAGCTTGTTGGACTGTCGTTGTGTTCATCTTAAGTGGTGCTGATTGGAATGCTCATGACCCTGAAGTGCCCACGGCGGATGAGGAGCCGCCACCGGCAAATGGCATCCCCCATCCCATGTTTGGGGATGGTCTGACAACAGAACAATTGTATCAACAGCAGCTGCAGAATTGGCTTATTCATAATGGGATTGGCAATGACAACGAGCCGCACCATGCAGCCCAGCATGATGATCCACACCATGCACAATGGGATGCTTGGCCTGCTCCCGCACAACATGCACCACAGATGCCAGCGGCTCTGGTCAATTTCCAATCTTGGTTGGCAGCTCAAGGCTTGAGTGTTCAGGATGGCATCTTACCTGAGGATAATGTGACTGATAGCCTCAACTCTGCTTTGGAATCCAGTTCTTCTGCTAGCTCACATGGATTTACTATTGTTCCTGCTCTCCCAGTGACTTTATTTGTGGCCCCTGCTCAGCCAGAAGTGATCTCTGTGGATGCTGTGGTTTCTGCTGTCAACCTGAATGTGAGCATTTCTATTCAAGGTAATGATCTGGCTACTGTACTTGCTAACGAGGTTATTCCTCACAATATCTTCACTGCTTATCTCTCAAGGTCCATCTTGAGTGTGATTGCTGCTTTTGGCCCTTGGAGAGCTGGTTATGGTCTGCCTCCTCTTGAACTGCAAATGACAGTCCCACAAATCATCTTACAAGTTGAGAATGAAGAGGCTGCTGTTCGTGTGCACTTTGCACCTCGTATTTTGAATGATACTCCTCGTCCATCTACTCTCCAGATTTCTGAAATACTGCCTGAAGATGCTGATCTCACTCTTACCAATGTGGCCGAGAACTCCCATGTTGGTTTCCTATGTGCCTGATGACATAAACGACATCTTACCTCCCTCTATTTCCATGGCAGAGGCTGGTAACTCCACCCCACTGGAGGGTATGCAGGTTCTGGTGCCTACTGGCAATTCAAATGATGGGCCTCAACCCATGGGTCGTTTTCTGGATGACTCCTCGGAGCTGGGCTTGGCCCAGGTGCTACCACTGGCCCCTGGCCCATCTCCTGCTCGCCCACGCCGCTCCAAGTATCAAGTTCCAATTGTCACCACTGAAGTTCGACGCAGCACACGCTCCACCTAATATGATGGCTTCAGAGTGCTCAAATTACTGATGTTCGTCCTCCGGTCTCCAAGGTTAAACCTCGCCACATTCCCTCGGCGGACTCGAGCTCTTCATCCCCTGCAGCAGACCAGCCACCGCCGCCCACCCCTCTTTGCATCATGCAGGATATTGGTGTCAATCATTGTGTTGTCCCCCCTCAAGAACTGACTGAAGCTGCGTTGCTGGCCTCTGAAGCCCCTGAAGCTCAAGCTGCTAGCTTTGGGGAAGAAGCTTCCTCCTCTGAGTAAATTGGGTGTTAGTACTATGCCACTTTTGCGTAATTGGAATGTTCTCTGCTGGAACATTCGGGGGATGAATTCAGACAAAAAACTGCTTGCTTTATCTAATGCCATCTCTGTTAGTGGCCGTGCCATCATTTGTCTGCAGGAAACTAAGAAACCTGCTGTAGACCTTGCTTTTATTAAAACTTGTTACCCTAAGAGGTTCAACAAATTTTCTTTTGTTCTGTCCATAGGTGCCTTAGGTGGTTTTCTTACCATCTGGAATAGCTCGGTTTTCTTTGGTGATGTGACTGTTTCTGAAGATTTTGTTTTGGGCCTTATAAAATATTTATGGCCCATGCACGGGTACTGCTCAAGATGATTTTACCACTTGGATGTATGATTTGGACATCCACACAGATGATGATTGCTTGATCTTAGGGGACTTCAACTACATCTGTGGCCCTGAGAACCGCAATAAGCCAGGTGGAGACCCTAATGACATGGCCACTTTTAATGACATCATCCGCAAACAAAATCTAGTTGAGCTTCCTATTAAGGGTCGTCTCTATACCCGGAGCAACATACAACACGACCCTTTGCTTGAACAACTAGACTGGTTCTTTACCTCGCTCCACTGGACACATGTTTACCCCAACACTTTAGTCGAACCACTTTGTAAACCAGTCTCGGATCATAATCCATGTGTAGTGACCATTGAAACAAAAATTCCACGTGCCAAGCTGTTCAGGTTTGAATCTTACTGGCTACTCCACCCAGGTTTCATGGACGTGGTTAAAAAGGTTTGGGAACGGCCCATCAACTCAACTAATGCTGCCACGGTCCTATGTCGGAAGTTCAAGTTTTTACGACAAGAGCTAAAGATGTGGAGTAAGAATATTTCTCGCTTATCGGTGGCCATTGAGAACACAAACAAGACTTTGAATGAGCTAGACAAGCTTGAGAACAAAAGACCTTCAACTATTCCTGAATCCAACTTTCGCAAAATCATCAAAAACCATCTACTCAGACTGTTGGACTATCAGAAGCAATATTGGAGAAAGCGTTGCACGATACATTGGGTTAAATTCGGTGATGAAAATACAAAAAATTTCCAAGCAATTGCAACAGAAAGATACAGGAGAAACAACATCGCTACCCTTCAAACCCCGGATGGCCTGGTTGCGGAGGATCACACGGGGAAAGAAGCCCTTCTTTTTCAAGCCTACACTGAAAGGCTTGGCACCTCCAACCCCACGCAAATGAGGTTTGATCTCCCTTCTCTTATCCAACCGACAGAAAATCTTGAGCACCTCACGCTACCTTTCACGCATGAGGAAATAGACTCGGTTATCAAAGAAATGCCGGCAGACAGAGCTCCTGGCCCGGACAGTTTCAGTGCCTTGTTCCTCAAGGCTTGTTGGCCAATAATCAAGGAAGATTTCTATACCCTTTGCTCGCAATTCCATGTCGGGGACTTTAATCTCCAAAGTATAAATGATGGGCTAATCACTCTCATCCCAAAGGTAGGATCACCATCCACGGTCGATGATTATCGCCCAATAACCTTACTTAATTGCTGCCTCAAACTCATTACAAAGCTCCTCGCTAATCGGTTGCAAAAAGCCATTCTGAGAATTATTCATCGCAACCAATATGGCTTCGTTCGTGGAAGGACAATCCAAGATTGCCTGGCTTGGACTTTTCAATACATTCATCAATGCCAGACATCCAAAAGGAAAATTGTTCTCTTAAAATTGGACTTCGCAAAAGTCTTCAACACGATTGAACATGATCCCATGATCAAAATTATGAAGCATATGGGGTTTAATGATAAATGGTTATCATGGATTCAGTCGATTTTTTCCTCTGGACAGTCTTCCATCTTGCTCAATGGTGTCCCAGGCCATCAATTTCATTGCCGTAGAGGTGTCCGCCAGGGGGACCCACTCTCACCTCTAATTTTCATTTTGGCGGCGGATCTTCTTCAATCTGCCATCAATGATGCCTACAGGAGAGGTTTAATTGAGCTACCCTTTCCCTCCAATGGGAACATGGACTACCCAATCGTCCAATATGCCGAGGACACGCTCCTTCTCATGCCTGCCTGCCCCTGACAAGCTACAATCATTAAGACCATATTGTATGATTATGCTTATTCCAGTGGGCTGAAAATTAACTTTCACAAGTCAACACTCATACCCATTAACTTGGACTTGGAAATGGCCACCAACATTGCCTCGATTTTTGGATGTTCGATCGGCTCTATTCCCTTCACATATCTTGGACTCCCATTGGGCACTTCCCGCCCCACACTTCAGGATTTTATGCCGCTAGTCAGCTCCATCGAAAGGAACTTGTCCTCTACACTCTCACTCATGTCATATGCAGGGAAGTTGACTTTAGTTAACACAACAGTCACCTCACTGCTCATTTACGCTATGTGCACGCTCAAGTTCCCTCCCAAGCTCACTGAAATGCTGGACAAAATTAGAAGAAGATGCCTATGGATCAAAAAGACCGACCAGGGGGACAAATGCAACTCTCTAGCCGCTTGGGACATGGTTTGTAAACCAAAGAACAAAGGAGGCCTCGGTGTGCTAAACCTCAGAATCCAGAATGAGGCCCTCCTCATGAAGTTTTTGCATAAGTTTTACAATAAGTTGGACATTCCTTGGGTACAACTTACCTGGGATGCTTATTATGATCACAAAATTCCGCATGCCATGGATCCCATTGGGTCGTTTTGGTGGAGAGATGTTCTCAAGTTAACTCCCGAATTCCGCGGGGCCTCTCGTGTAAATATTGTCTATGGAACCACAACTCTCTTTTGGAAAGATCTTTGGTCCGATCAATTACTCTCGGAGTCACACCCACGGGATTTCTCGTATGCATCCAATGAGGATGTCTCAATGAGAGATTTATTGGGGATCACGTCACTTGGAATGGCCTTTCATCTACCACTTTCCCCCCAGGCTCATGATGAGGTCAGAAACTTGCAACCGATCACATCCTTTCCACAACCAATGGCTGCCACGTCGGATGTTTGGCACTATATTTGGGGCAAAACTACTTTCAAATCCATGGATTACTACAATTTTTTCTTCAGGGAGATTCAATCTCACCAAGTCTTTCGATGGCTCTGGAAATCCAAATGCATAATAAAGCTGAAAGTTTTTGCTTGGTTTTTACTCAACGACAGACTCAACACCCAAAATATGCTCAAGAGGCGACACTATAACATAGGTGATGATCATAATTGTCTACTCTGTGGACTTAACATAGAAGAAATAGTTGAGCACATGATCTTCACCTGCAACTTCAGTAAACAATGCTGGCACACCCTGGACATAAATTGGGAACCTTTTTCTGGGCGTCTGCAAGCCATTGAAGATCAGAAAATTTCCCACCCTACACCTATGCTACTTGAGAAATTTATTGTGGCAGCATGGAGTATTTGGAATGAAAGAAACAACAAGCACTTCAGAGCTATAGACCCATCCTTCACCTCCTGGCTAGGAAGATTCAAGAAAGACTTTCAGCTCCTCCAACACAGGGTCAAAGAGGTCCATAAGCCTTTTGTACTCAACTTTGTAAACTCATTGCCCTAGGCCTCAACTCCTGTATAGTTGCCCTCCTGCTTGCCCCAAAGTGATCAAGCACTCATCCCCCCACCCCCCATGTAAATACTCACTGTTGTACAGTGTTCTATATCTTCATATAATTTCATAGTAGGAGCCTTTCCTACTGTTCACGGTCAAAAAAAGTGATTTCATGATGAAAAATTGCATGCACTTCAAACATATCTTAAAGTTTGCCAAAATAAATTCAGATTTGTTTGATTTTTTTTTCTATTTTGCTGTTCACGGCAAGAGCATTTGAGCTCGGGATTATAGGATACTTTCGCACTAACTCCTAATTCTTTAGTACAAGAAGGTTAAAAAAAATTATACGAGTGGCCTTGTGCGAGGCTGACCTGGGCTGGGAAGCACTTTGACAACAAGAATGTTGGGTTGGGCTGGGCTGAATACTAGTAAAAAAAGGCTTCTAATTTACGAAGGGGGTGGGGTGGATCCTATTTTGAAGCCCCACTGGTAGATTTGCCACCGCTCTTGTGCTTTGAGACAGAAAAAAGTATCTCCTTCTCGATGCAAGATGCATTGGTTCGCATGGTAAAAAATATGCATCCCAAACGACAGAAGCGGGATGGGATTTCGTGACGTTCATAGTTCTAACTTGACATTGCTAGCCAGCAATTTTGGAGACTCATAGAGCGTCATGATTCATTATGTGCAAGGGTACTCTGATCTAAATATTTTCCTTCCGGTGAGTTGCTCAACTGTGAACACAAGAAGGGGTCTTCATATGTTTGGAAGAGTATTTGTGCCGGACTACAAACTTTTTAAAAAGGAAGTATTTGGAGGGTTGACAATGGTCTGAAAGTGAATATTTGGGAAGACTACTAGATCCCTACCAATTAATCAAGGAAAATTATCACTTCTAAAGGGAACTGTGTTCTTACGAGAGTTCATGAACTTATCGACCCTGCAACAGGAGGTTTAAGAGGCTGAGGGAAAAAATGGCCCATAGATGCTGACCGCATTATGTAAATTCCCCTGCATCAGCATGACAAGAAGGATTGTGTTGCATGGTACTTCAAGAAATCTGGAGTATTCAACGTTCGCTCGGCTTATTACAGGCAACGGGAAGACTCATACGCAAATTTGAGCCTGAAGTCAAGCTTATCAAGTGGTTCAGTACCATATCCAATCTGGAAGAAACTATATATGACGACTGAAAGTACCAAGTAAGGTCAAGATTTTCATGTGAAGATCGCTACACAACATTTTTCATGTTACCACTACTAGGAAAACCCTATAAGCAACCACTTAATAGTGGCACGGATTATTTGGCCCGCACTACTGCTATTTAGTAGTAGCCCGAGTAAAAAAATGCGCTGCTGGTAGAGAATATTAGTGGCGCGGGCACAACAAGCCCATGCTACTACCAAGTGGTCCCCATCGTGTCCCCGGGACAGGCCATAGTAGTAGCACGGGGTATGAAACCCGCGCTGCCACTAGTTGATAGTAGCATCGTGAGTGTGCCACACCGCTCTACTACTATGGATAGACAGGGGCACCTGATGGGCACCACTTAGTAGTAACGCAGTGCCGAGGCCGCGCTACAACTAATGGGCTTAGTAGTAGCGCGGCCTCATACCTCGCGACACCTCTAAGCACGGCAGCCACCTTCGCCCCTCCCCCTTCTCCCTCTCCCTCCCCTTCCTCTATCTAGCTCTTTCCTCACACTTGCTCTCTTCTCTCCCCTCCTCCCTCCCTTTCCTTTGCCCCTCCACCATCTACATTAATGGATCCCCTTCCTCTCTTCCCCACTTGCTTTTTCTTCTCTCTCTCTTCTTCGCCCTTCCATCATCTCCATTAATGACTCCCTTCCTCTCTTCCTCACTTTATTTCTTCTCTCTCTCTCCCTTCTCCCCATATCTCTTGCCCCTCCATTCCATTCTCTCACTAGCTCTCTCTTCTTCTCCACTAGCTAGACTCATCTCCTCCAAGTAGATCTACTACTTAATCACCTACCTCTCCCACTCATTAAATGAACCAAGCTAGCCACCCCCATTAATGAAGGGGCATTAAATATCTTTGTCCACTTCGATCACAGGGCCTCATCACCGTGCTCTCTCGAGATAAATGAGTAAAAGATATTGTTGTGCAAGAATGGAACTTTTGTGTGTGAGATGACCAGATTGTGCGTGCCCATGATGAAATTGAGTAATTGTGCGTGACATGAGTTGCCTATGTATTTGTTGAATTATGCGTGACCATGATGAAATTGAGTACTTATGTGTGGCATCAGTTGCCTATGTTTTGCCGAAATGTCAATTTATTTCCGTTTCGGCGAACTTCGGGCAAACTCAATATGTTCTATTTTTAGGGAAGGTCATGTTGAATATTTTTGTATGACTTTGATGCATGGTTACAATTCTTTTGCTTATACCGCGCATGCGATGAAGGTCCGTGGAAGGATGGTGGATAGATACTTGCAATTCGCTGTGGTCGACATGTATCAAAATAGACGCAACGATATAAAATGTCTGTGGCAAAGATGCAAAGAAGGAGTCTGGATCGACCCCTTGCTAACCGTCATATCTCGACGATGACATGATGGCCGGTTTGTAAGTAGCATGCGGAAGACATAGATCATGCTCTGTTTGGGTGTGCCCGGGCAAAGGAAATATGGTCTAACCTGGGTCTACATGATATCATATCAAATGCAAGATTCATGTGGAGATCTGGCTTGGAGGTACTTGAGGTCCTCCTGTGTGACCCGATGAATCAGAAGAATTTTATGGATGTAATCGAGAAGCCGGACATGATGCAATTTCTTGCTGCTTCATATGGTGGCAGAGATGTCTCATGGACAAAGAGGAAGAGGTGCAATCTACCCAAAGATTGGCCCATGCTTTACTGGTTGTAGCACTGAATTTTGTCTGAGCTGTGGGCAAACCATCTACGAGCCCTTGACTGAATCGATGGATGAGGCTGTTGGGCGGGCAAATGGTTTTGAACATCGATGCTTCCTTTCTGTATATCATTCTGGATCTTGTGGTACTATAATTCAGGATCATGCAAGTGCATTTATCACTGCTTCAACAGTAAAACAGGAACATGTTGCAACGTGGTGGCGGCAGAAGCGACGACTCTAGTTGAAGGACTAAAGCTTGCCCTCTCTATTGGTCTTAACTCCAATGTCGTGCATATGGACAACCAAGCTATTGTGGATGCTATGAATCTTAACACATGCCATTCGATAGTTGTTGGCCCAATACTATATGTAGCTCATTCATTATCTCAACGGGGTTGTATTCATCCACCGTCTGTGTGGTAGGACTCAACCCCTAGTTTTATGTCTCGTTTTTTCGCGGACGATGTAAGCATTATTTGATATTAATAAAGCCAGCAGTAAGGCCTTCCCAAATAGAAAAAGAAAAATCAAACCATATATTTCTACTCGGATTGTGAGTGAAATATGGAAGGTGATAGATAGATTTCCTCCCATATTTTTCAATCTAAATTGCATTGGCATACAAGTGAAATTATAGATGATGACTTCCTCTGTTTTCCTTCCCTAACCCTAGGCGGCTAGGGCAAACTCTCCTCTCCAGGCTTCACCAATGATCTTGTGGATTCGTATCCCTTTGCTTGCCGCTCCAATGGCCGGTGGCGGGGTGGAGAATCCTGGTGCCTTCGTTTTGGTTAGTAGTTTAGGTTCGGGTACTTTAGTTCTCACAAGTGAGGCACTTGGGCGAATGGCGGCGCTTCTTCTTCAAGTTACTTTTCCGGGCTTCCATCCTCTTCGAGTTTGTCCATCTGGACGTAGTCGACAAAGCCCCAACGTAGATTCCTCCTATCTCCTTGGGGCGATGAGATTGGGATTTCTCATCATGTGGCGAGATTAGGCTTCAGGTGCTTTACATCTATACAATGGTTCAACAATGATGCTGCGGCTCTAGGGCGTTAGTCTTTAGGGGCAATGTGCACAAAGACTTCCCGGATGTCATCGATAATATCAAGCCGGTTTCGGTAGGGAGCGACAACAGTGGCACGTCGGCGGCTCGGTCTGGCGGTAGTAGTAATCGTTTGGTGGTCCTAGAATATCGATGTGATTTTTATTATGTTTAAGATACTTCGTACTTCCAGTTATGTTTTATAACATATTTGATCCTTCGCCAAAAAAGTAAACATTGTTTCGATAATGTCAATCATCATATTCAAAACAGACTTTGCTTTCTTCCTGTCTCGAACGAAGTAGGAAATTTATACTATAGGCACAGATAATAATAATAATAATAATAATAATAATAATAATAATAATAATAATAATAATAATAATACTAATCAACAACAACAACAATAACAATAAATATTTATGAGGTAGAATATACGATACTGGAGTACAAAACCACTAATAATCTAATATAGGTGTTAAAAACCACTCTCACAAATGAATCATGGCCCCGGTTTGCCCCATAACATTCTAGAACATTTTTTTTCCTTTTGCAAATTGAAACTTGTATTACTCAGACCCCCAACAGGATTACTGAAGGAAATATGCCCTAGAGGCAATAGAAAGGTTGTTATTTTATATTTACTTATATCATGATAAATGTTTATTATTCATGCTAGAATTGTATTAACTAGAAACTTGATACATGTGTGGATATATAGACAAAACACCGTGTCCCTAGTAAGCCTCTACTAGACTAACTCGTTAATCAAAGATGTTTAAGTTTCCTAAACATAGACATGTGTTGTCATTTGATTAACGAGATCACATCATTAGAAGAATGATGTGATGGACAAGACCCATCCGTTAGCATAGCATATTGATCGTTCAGTTTTATTTCTATTGTTTTCTTCATGTCAAATACATATTCCTTTGACTACGAGATTATGCAACACTCGGATGCCGGAGGAATGCCTTGTGTGCTATCAAACGTCACAACATAACTGGGTGATTATAAAGATGCTCTACAGGTATCTCCGAAGGTGCTTGTTGGGTTGGCATAGATCTAGATTAGGATTTGTCACTCTGAGTATCGAAGAGGGTATCTGTGGGCCCTCTCGGTAATGCACATCATAAGAAGCCTTGCAAGCAAAGTGACTAATGAGTTAGTTGCGGGATGATGTATTACAGAACAAGTAAAGATACTTGCCGGTAATGAGATTGAACTAGGTATATGGATATCGACAATCGAATCTCGGGCAAGTAACATACCGATGACAAAGGGAATAATGTATGTTGTCATAACGGTTCAACCTATAAAGATCTTCGTAGAATATGTAGGAGCCAATATGAGCATCTAGGTTCCGCTATTGGTTATTGACCGGAGAGGTGTCTCCATCATGTCTACATAGTTCTCGAACCCATAGGGTCCGCACGCTTAACGTTCGATGACGATTTAGTATTATATGAGTTATGTGATTTGGTGTCCGAATGTTGTTCGGAGTCCCGAATGATATCACGGACATGACGAGGAGTCTCGAAATGGTCGAGAGGTAAAGATTGATATATATGATGATAGTATTCGTGAAGGAAATATGCCCTAGAGGCAATAATAAAGTTATTATATATTTCCTCATATCATGATAAATGTTTATTATTCATGCTAGAATTGTATTAACCGGAAACATAATACATGTGTGAATATATAGACAAACAGAGTGTCACTAGTATGCCTCTACTTGACTAGCTTGTTAATCAAAGATGGTTATGTTTCCTAACCATGAACAAGGAGTTGTTATTTGATTAACAAGGTCACATCATTAGTTGAATGATCTGATTGACATGACCCATTCCGTTAGCTTAGCACACGATCGTTTAGTATGTTGCTATTGCTTCTTCATGACTTATACATGTTCCTATAACTATGAGATTATGCAACTCCCGTTTGCCGGAGGAACACTTTGGGTACTACCAAACGTCACAACGTAACTGGGTGATTATAAAGGAGTACTACAGGTGTCTCCAAAGGAAGATGTTGGGTTGGCGTATTTCGAGATTAGGATTTGTCACTCCGAATGTCGGAGAGGTATCTCTGGGCCCTCTCGGTAATGCACATCACTTAAGCCTTGCAAGCATTGTAACTAATGAGTTAGTTGCGAGATGATGTATTACGGAACGAGTAAAGAGACTTGCCGGTAATGAGATTGAACTAGGTATTGGATACCGACGATCGAATCTCGGGCAAGTAACATACCGATGACAAAGGAACAACGATGTTGTTATGCGGTCTCGACCGATAAAGATCTTCGTAGAATATGTAGGAACCAATATGGGCATCCAGGTCCGCTATTGGTTATTGACCGGAGACGTGTCTCGGTCATGTCTACATTATTCTCGAACCGTAGGGTCCGCACGCTTAAGGTTTCGATGATGCGGTTATATTATGAGTTTATGAGTTTTGATGTACGAAGGAGTTCGAGTCCCGGATGAGATCGGGGACATGACGAGGAGTCTCGAAATGGTCGAGGCGTAAAGATCGATATATTGGACGACTATATTCGAGTTCGGAAGGTTCCGAGTCATTCGGTATTTATCGAGTACTGGGAGAGTTACGGAATTCGCCGGGAGAAGTATTGGGCCTTATGGGCCATACGGGAAAGAGAGAGGGCTGCCCTAGGCAGGCCGCCCCCCCTGCCCTAGTCCGAATTGGGCTAGGGAGAGGGCCGCACCCTCCTTCCTTCCTTCTCTCTTCCCTTCCTAGTCTCCTACTCCTAATACATGGAAGGATCCTAGTTGGACTAGGAAGGGGAATCCTACTCGGTGGGAGTAGGACTCCCCTATGGCGCCTCCTCCCTAGGCCGGCCTCCTCCTCCCTCCTCCTTTATATACGGGGCAAGGGCACCCCATAGACACACAAGTTGATCCTTGAGATCGTTCCTTAGCCGTGTCGGTGCCCCCTCCACCATATTCCACCTCGGTCATATCGTGGCGGTGCTTAGGCGAAGCCCCGTGTCGATAGAACATCAAGATCGCCACCACGCCGTCGTCTTGTGAACTCTCTCCGGAGCTTTGCTGGATCGGAGCCCGAGGAGCGTCACCGAGCTGTCGTGTGTCAAGAACTTCGAGGCGCCGAAGTAACGGCGCTGGGATCGGTTGGATCGCGAGGAGAACGTCGACTACTTCCTCTACATTGTGATCGCTTCGCTTCGGTCTCACGAGGGCGTGAGACAACACTCTCCCTCTCGATGCTATGCATCACCATGATCTTGCGTGTGCGTAGGAAATTTTTGAAATTACTCGTTCCCCAACAAAGGGTATCCGAGCCTAGGTTTTTATGGTTTGATGTTTTGCACGAGTAGAACACAAGTGAGTTGTGGACGATACAAGTCATCTTGCCTACCAAAGATGTCATACTTTGGTTCAGCGGTATTGTTGGATGAAGCGGCCGGACCGACATTACGCGTGACGCTTACGCGAGACTGGTTCTACCGCCGTGCTTTGCACACGGTGGTGGGCGGTGTCGGTTTCTCAACTTTAGTTGAACCGAGTATAGCTACGCCCGGTCCTTGAGAAGGTTAAAACGAGTCTATTTGACAAACTATCATTGTGGTTTTGATGCGTAGGTGAGATTGATTCTTGCTTAAGCCCGTAGCAGCCACGTAAAATTTGCAACAAACAAAGTAGAGGACGTCTAACTTGTTTCTGCAGGACATGTTGTGATGTGATATGGTCAAGACATGATGCTATATTTTATTGTATGAGATGATCATGTTTTGTAACCAAGTTATCGGCAACCGGCAGGAGCCGTAAGGTTGTCGCTTTATTGTATGAAATGCAATCGCCCTGTAATGCTTTACTTTATCACTAAGCGGTAGCGATAGTCGTAGAAGCATAAGATTGGCGAGACGACAACGATGCTACGATGGAGATCAAGGTGTCGCGCCGGTGACGATGGTGATCATGATGGTGCTGCAGAGATGGAGATCACGAAGCACAAGATGATGATGACCATATCATATCACTTATATTGATTTGCATGTGATGTTTATCTTTTATGCATCTTATCTTGCTTTGATTGACGGTAGCATTATAAGATGATCTCTCACTAAATTATCAAGAAGTATTCTCCCTGAGTATGCACCGTTGCCAAAGTTCGTCGTGCCCAGACACCATGTGATGATCGGGTGTGATAAGCTCTATGTCCATCTACAACGGGTGCAAGCCAGTTTTGCACACGCGAATACTCAAAGTTAAACTTGACGAGCCTAGCATATGCGATATGGCCTCGAACACGGAGGCCGAAAGGTCGGCGTGAATCATATAGTAGATATGATCAACATAAGATGTTCACCATTGAAAACTACTCCATCTCACGTGATGATCGGTTATGGTTTAGTTGATTTGGATCACGTGATCACTTAGATGACTAGAGAGATGTCTGTCTAAGTGGGAGTTCTTAAGTAATATGATTAATTGAACTTAAATTTATCATGAACTTAGTCCCGTAGTATTTTGCAAATTATGTTGTAGATCAATAGCTCGCGTTGTTGCTTTCATATGTTTATTTTCATATGTTCCTAGAGAAATTGTGTTGAAAATGTTAGTAGCAATGATGCGGATTGGATCCGCGATCCGAGGTTTATCCTCAATGCCGCATGTAAGAATTATGTCCTTAATGCACCGCTAGGTAGCGGACCTATTGCAGGAGCGGATGCGACGTTATGAACGTTTGGCTAGCTCAATATGATGACTACTTGATAGTTTTGTGCACCATGCTTTATGGCTTAGAATCGGGACTTCAAAGATGTTTTGAACATCATGGACCATATGAGATGTTCCAGAAGTTGAAGTTAATATTTCAAGCAAATACCGAGTTGAGAGATATGAAGTCTCCAACAAGTTCTATAGCTAAAAGATGGAGGAGAATCGCTCAACTAGTGAGCATGTACTTAGATTGTCAGGTACTTCAATTGCTTGAATCAAGTGGGAGTTAATCTTCCGATAAGATAGTGATTGACGAATTCTCTAGTCACCATCACCAAGTTAGTAGAACTTCATGATGAACTATAGTATGCAAGGGATGATGAAAATGATTCCCGAGTTTTTCATGATGATGAAATCGTTGAAGGTAGAAATCAAGAAAGAACATCAAGCGTTGATGGTTAACAAGACCACTAGTTTCAAGAAAAGGGCAAAGGGATAGAAGGGAACTTCAAGAAGAACGGCAAGCAAGTTGTCGCTCAAGTGAAGAAGCCCAAGTCCGGACCTAAGCACGAGACTAAGTGCTTCTACTTGCAAAGGAACCGGTTCTTTGAAGCGTAACTACCCCTAGTATTTGGCGGATAAGAAGGATGGCAAAGTAAACAAAGGTATATTTGATATACATGTTATTGATGTGTACTTTACTAGTGTTTATAGCAACCCCTCGGTATTTGGTACTGGTTTAGTTGCTAAGAGTAGTAACTCAAACAGGAGTTGCGTATAAATGAAACTAGTTAAGGGTGAATTGACGATGTGTGTTGAAAGTAGTTTCAAGATTGATATGATCATCATCGCACACTCCCTATACTTTCGGGATTAGTGTTGAACCTAAATAAATGTTATTTGGTGTTTGCGTTGAGCATGAATATGATTTGATCGTGTTTATTGCAATACGGTTATTCATTTAAGTAAGAGAATAAACTGTTGTTCATTTACATGAATAAAACCTTATATGGTTACACATCCAATGAAAATGGTTCATTGGATCTCGATCGTAGTGATACACATATTCATAATATTGAAACCAAAAGATGCAAAGTTAATAATGATAGTGCAACTTATTTGTCGTGACCGCCGCTTATGTCATATTGGTGTAAAGCGCATGAAGAAACTCCATGCTTGATGGGATTTTGGAATCACTTGATTATGAATCACTTGATACTTGCGAACCATGCCTCATGGGCAAGATGACTAAGACTCCGTTCTCCTAACAATGGAACAAGCTCTTGACTTATTGGAAATAATACATACCGATGTATGCGATCCAATGAGTGTTGATGCTCGTGGCAAGTATCATTATTTTCTGACCTTCACAAGATGATTTGAACAGATATGGGTATATCTACTTGATGAAACATAAGTCTGAAATAGTTGAAAGGTTCAAAGAATTTCAGAGTGAAGTGGAAAAATCATCGTAACAAGAAAATAAAGTTTCTGCGATCCGATCGCGAGACGAATATTTGAGTTACGAGTTTGGTCTTCAATTAAAACAATGTGGAATAGTTTCACAGCTCACGCCACCTGGAACACCACAATGTTATGGTGTGTCCAAACATCGTAACCACACTTTATTGGATATAGTGCAATCTATGATGTTTCTTACTGATTTACCAATATTGTTTTGGGATCATGCATTAGAGGCAGCTGCATTCACGTTAAATTGGGCACCATCTAAATCCGTTGAGACGACACTATATGAATCGTGGTTTAGCAAGAAACCCAAGTTGTCGTTTCTTAAAGTTTGGAGTTGCGATGCTTATGTGAAAAAGTTTCATCCCGATAAGCTCGAACCCAAATCGGAGAAGTGCGTCTTCATAGAATACCCAAAGGAAATTGTTGGGTACACCTTCTATCACAGATCCGAAGGCAAGATATTCGTTGCTTAAGATGGATCCTTTCTAGAGAAGGAGTTTCTCTCGAAAGAAGTGAGTGGGAGGAAAGTAGAACTTGATGAGGTAATCAGATCTGCTTCCCTTATTGAAAGTAGTTCATCACGAAATCTGTTCTTGTGACTACTATACCAATTAGTGAGGAAGCTAATGATGATGATCATGTAACTTCAGATCAAGTAACTACCAAACCTCGTAGGTAAAACAGAGTGAGATCCGCACCAGAGTGGTACGGTAATCCTGTTCTGAAAGTCATGTTACTAGACCATGATGAACCTACGAACTATGAGGAAGCGATGATGAGCCCAGATTCCGCGAAATGGTTTGAGGCCATGAAATCTGAGATATGATCCATGTATGAGAACAAAGTATGGACTTTGATGGATTTGCCCGATGTTCGGCAAACCATAGGAAATAAATGGATCTTCAAGAGGAAGACGGACGTTGATAGTAGTGTTACTATCTACAAAGCTCGACTTGTTGCAAAAAGGTTTTCGACAAGTTCAAAGGGTTGACTACGATGAGACCTTCTCACCAGAGCGATGCTTAAGTCTGTCCGAATCATGTTAGCAATTGCCGCATTTTATGATTATGAAATTTGGCAAATGGATGTAAAACTGCATTCTGAATGGATTTACGGAGGAAGAGTTGTATATGATGCAACCGAAGGTTTTATCGATCCAAAGGAGCTAACAAAGTGTGCAAACTCCAATGATCCATCTATGGACTGGTGCAAGCATCTCGGAGTTGGAATATACGCTTTGATGAGTTGATCAAAGCATATAGTTTTGTCTGAGACTTATGGTGAAGCCTCAGATTTACTAGAAAGTGAGTGGGAGCACTACAAGATTTCGATAAGTATATGTGAATGACATATTGTAGATCGAAAATAATGTAGAATTATTCGCAAAGCATAAAGGAGTGTTTGAAAGAAGTTTTTCAAAGAAAGAGCTCGGTGAAGCTGCTTACATATTGAGCACCAAGATCTATAGAGATAGATCAAGATGCTTGATAAGTTTTTCAATGAGTACATACCTTGACAAGATTTTGAAGTAGTTCAAAATGGAATAGTCAAAGAAAGAGTTCTTGCACGTGTTACAAGGTGTGAAGTTGAGTAAGACTCAAAACTCGACCACGGCAGAAGATAGAAAGAGAATGAAAGTCATTCCCTATGCCTTGACCATAGGTTCTATAAAGTATGCTATGTCTTGTGTACCAGATCTATTGTATACCCTACAATCGAGTTAAGCAAGGAGTACAATGGTGATCTAGGAGTAGATCACAGGACACGGTCAAAAATTATCCTTAGTGGAATAAGGATATGTTTCTCGATTATGGAGGTGACAAAAGGTTAAATAAGTAAGGGTTACGTCGATGCAAGTTTTGACACCGATCCGATGACTCTAAGTCTCGATCTAGATACATATTGAAAGTGGGAGCAATTACCTAGAGTAGCCGTGCAAAGCATTGTAGACATAGAAAATTGCAAAATACATAACGGATCTGAATGTGAAAGACCCGTTGACTAAGACTCTCTCACAAGCAAAACATGATCACACCTTAGTACTCTTTGGGTGTTAATCACATAGCGATGTGAACTAGATTACTCAATCTAGTAAACCCTTTGGGTGTTGGTCACATGGCGATGTGAACTATGGGTGTTAATCACATAATGATGTGAACTATCGATGTTAATCACATGGTGATGTGATCTAGATTATTGACTCTAGTGCAAGTGGGAGATCAAGGAAATATGCCCTAGAGGCAATAATAAAGTTATTATATATTTCCTCATATCATGATAAATGTTTATTATTCATGCTAGAATTGTATTAACCGAAACATAATACATGTGTGAATATATAGACAAACAGAGTGTCACTAGTATGCCTCTACTTGACTAGCTTGTTAATCAAAGATGGTTATGTTTCCTAACCATGAACAAGGAGTTGTTATTTGATTAACAAGGTCACATCATTAGTTAAATGATCTGATTGACATGACCCATTCCGTTAGCTTAGCACACGATCGTTTAGTATGTTGCTATTGCTTCCTTCATGACTTATACATGTTCCTATAACTATGAGATTATGCAACTCCGCTTTGCGGAGGAACACTTTGGTACTACCAAACGTCACAACGAATCGGGTGATTATAAAGGAGTACTACAGGTGTCTCCAAAGGCGGATGTTGGGTTGGCGTTTTGAGATTAGGATTTGTCACTCCGAATGTCGGAGAGGTATCTCTGGGCCCTCTCGGTAATGCACATCACTTAAGCCTTGCAAGCATTGTAACTAATGAGTTAGTTGCGAGATGATGTATTACTGAACGAGTAAAGAGACTTACCGTAACGAGATTGAACTAGGTATTGGATACCGACGATCGAATCTCGGGCAAGTAACATACCGATGACAAAGGAACAACGTATGTTGTTATGCGGTCGACCGATAAAGATCTTCGTAGAATATGTAGGAACCAATATGGGCATCCAGGTCCCGCTATTGGTTATTGACCGAGACGTGTCTCGGTCATGTCTACATTGTTCTCGAACCGTAGGGTCCGCACGCTTAAGGTTTCGATGATGCTTATATTATGAGTTTATGAGTTTTGATGTACCGAAGGAGTTCGGAGTCCCGGATGAGATCGGGGACATGACGAGGAGTCTCGAAATGGTCGAGACGTAAAGATCGATATATTGTACGACTATATTCGGAGTTCGGAAAGGTTCCGAGTCATTCGGGTATTTATCGGAGTACCGGAGAGTTACGGGAATTCGCCGGGGAGAAGTATTGGGCCTTATGGGCCATACGGGAAAGAGAGAGGGGCTGCCCTAGGCAGGCCGCGCGCCCCCCTTGCCCTTGTCCGAATTGGGCTAGGGGGAGGGGCCGCACCCCCTCCTTCCTTCCCTTCTCTCTTCCCCTTCCTAGTCTCCTACTCCTAATACATGGAAGGATCCCTAGTTGGACTAGGAAAGGGGGAATCCTACTCCCGGTGGGAGTAGGACTCCCCTATGGCGCCTCCTCCCTAGGCCGGCCTCCTCCTCCCTCCCTCCTTTATATACGGGGCAAGGGCACCCCATAGACACACAAGTTGATCCTTGAGATCGCTTCCTTAGCTGTGTCGGTGCCCCTCCACCATATTCCACCTCGCTCATATCGTAGCGGTGCTTAGGCGAAGCCTGCGTTGGTAGAACATCAAGATCGTCCACCACGTCGTCTTGCCGATGAACTCTCTCCCGGAGCTTTGCTGGATCGGAGCCCGAGGAGCGCCACCGAGCTGTCGTGTGTCAAGAACTCGAGGCGCCGAGTAACGGCGCTGGATCGGTTGGATCGCGAGGAGAACGTCGACTACTTCCTCTACGCCAGATCGCTTCGCTTCGTTCTCGAGGGTACGAGACAACACTCTCCCCTCTCGTTGCTATGCATCACCATGATCTTGCGTGTGCGTAGGAAATTTTTTGAAATTACTACGTTCCCCAACAATTCGGACACCAAAAGTGTTTCGGAGGGTACCAGGTACATATCGGGTCACGGGAAGGGGTTCCGGGGACCCCCGGCAAAAGATATGGGCCTAATGGGCAAAGAGGAGAAACACAACAGCCAGCAGGGGCTGCTGCGTCCCCCATATGGGCCGAACCATAGGAGAAGGAAAGAGGGGAAGAGAGAAGGAAGGGGAGGAATTCGGCCTCCCCCTTCCTTCCCTCCTCCCTCCTCCTTGCTCCCCCTCCAGAACTGATGGAAAGGGGGGAGGCCGAATTGGGGAGGCGCCCAAGTAGGATTCCTCCTACTTGGGGTGCCCCTTGCTGCTCCCCTCCCTCTCCCACCTATATACACATGGGGAGGGGGTGCCCAGAACACACACCAACAATTGTTAGCCGTGTGCGGCGCCCCCTCCACAGTTTACGCCTCTGGTCATATTCTCGTAGTGCTTAGGCAAAGCCCTGCGCGGATCACTTCACCATCACCGTCACCACGCCTTCGTGCTGACGGAACTCTCCCTTGACACTTTGCTGGATCAAGAGTTCGAGGGACGTCATCAAGCTGAACGTGTGCAGAACTCGGAGGTGCCGTACGTTCGGTGCTTGATCGGTCGGAACGAGAAGAAGTTCGACTACATCAACCGCGTTGTCAAACATTTCCGCTTTCGGTCTACGAGGGTACGTAGACATACTCTCCCCCCCTCGTTGCTATGCATATCCTAGATAGATCTTGCGTGAGCGTAGGAATTTTTTTGAAATTGCATGCTACCTTTACAAACAATTATATTCGGAGGTAGCAATCTCCAAAGCACTAGGCCGAGCAGAACCTAACCAAGTCATAGTTCTACCTTCTACTCAAGCAAAAATAGCTAAAAAGTTGCTATTATTCTAGGATCTATGAACATGAGCAATACTCACAAAGACTCATCAAATACTTTATCTGCTTCACTAGGTAAGCATAAAACCGATCTGATGATGTAGCTGGACTGAAATAGTTTTACCATCCCCAAAGAATCCACCTCCACGACAATAATCATATCAATTATACTCAGGGTAGAAGAGAGGGCCTCCATGCATGTACATAGGGCCCGTTCGGAAGCTCTCCAGCTTCCGAAACGGGCCAGCTTCTCGCGGGAGCTGGGCCTGCTGGCTTCTCGCGGGAGCTGGGCGAGCTGGCTTCTTGCGTTCGGCAGGGCGAGCTGGCTTCTCGCGGGAGAAAATGGTTCAAGGGTTGGTCACGAGAGAAAACGGTTCGAGCGTCCACTTCGGGAGGGCAATCGAGTGTAATTTCCTACAACTCCTACTTCTCGTTTTTTCGAAGCTGGGCTGGGGCTGCTCCCAAAAATTGCACAGCCTGCTACTCGTTCTCCAGGAGCCAGATTCTCGGAGCGTTTCCGTTCGGCTGGCTTCTCGCGGGATTCTCGGGAAGTTGGAAGCCAGCAGACATCCGAACGGGCCCATAGTTTCGCCTCAAGCACATCCCTACATGAAAATATGACTTTGCACGCTGAGAGAACAATGGCCACTGTAATATATCTTAACACCATTCGAGATCCTGCTTGACCACCCATCACAAATGCACCATTAGAGTTCAATTTTATCGTTAGGGGAGGAAGCTTTCAAGAAGGCATAGGTGCATAGGCCGCTATCATGCTCCAAAGTAGGAGGGAGGAGATGCCGTATCAATGATTTTTTTCTTTTGAGGATTAGCAAAATGCTCATTTTTACAGCCTGCAAAGAGTCCAAATAGCTGCACAAGAAATCCTTTGAAACCTGCAAATGTGGTGGGACTTTGTCATGGATAATTTCGTCAGGTATGCCAACATTGCTAGAAAATCATAAGGAACATGCTTCTTTCCAGTTCGAACAAAGGATCTAGAAAATGTAGGGGCCACCCCTTTCCAGTATGACAAACATTATTAAGCGTTGGGAGCTGCCAAATCGAAGACATGGAATGCCATAAATCTCTTGCGAGAGGGCATTGACAAAAGGGATGATACTTATCTTCCACCCCAGTGCCACAAAGCGGGCAAACCACAATAACTTCCAGCCCATGTTTGTGCTTATTCTTCCATGTTTGAAGCGAATCTATGACCAGCTGCCATGCAAAGTTAGATAGAACACCACAAGGTCGCAACATCTCCAATGAGCCATTAATAATAGTAGTTGACCCCACTTCATCTCCTCGGTAAGCTTCACCTAGAGACAAATCATATGCGCTTTTCGCCCAATTATCAGCCCCACGGAAGAGTGCCGTCTTCTAGCCATGGTGAGGTTCTGATTTTCACGATCTCATCAACATCGCATGGTAGAAAAGATTACTGTAGCAGATCTAACATTCATGTATCATTTTCATTGACAAGATCAGAGAGAAAAGTGGACGCTACATCTCCCCTGTGCAAGTACATGTTTATATGAATGCGATCTGGGATCCAAATATCTCTCAACACCCGCACCACCCTTCCATTCTGTATTATCCAAATCAAGCTTTTCTTTAGCAAGTCTAGTCCAAGACTAATCGCCGTCCAAGAAGAGGAAGTATTGCCAGAAAACACTTTGTCCTCGAGGTTGCCATTAGGGTCGTAGCAGGCTTTCAAAATATGTGCACATAAGCTCTCTGGTTACACAAGCAATCTCCATGCTTGCCTTGCTAACGATGCCTGGTTAAACATGCGAAGATCCTGAAGCCAACTCCTCCCTTACATTTTGGCAGCAGCAAATGTTTCCAGGCTTTCCAATGAACTTTTCGTTTAGCCTTCATTGAGCCCTGGTAAAAAATTATCATCATTTTGGTGAGATCATCACAAACCGAAAACGTTAGCTTAAACACCCCCATGATATAAGTGGGCATTCGTTGAGCAACCGACTTCATAAGGACTTCCCTCCTTGGTTGTGCTAGGAACCAATCGCCCCACTAGAGTGGCCTTTGTAGCGTGAAGATTATGGAACCATCCCTTTGACACGAGACCTTCCGGGGTAGCCTCAGCAATCCATTTGATCCCCAAGCCATGTTTTCATGACGTGTCAACTGAAAGTAGGGGCGAACTTTCATGCCATGCTACACATACCTAGTGTTCATATTCTTTTATGATTTTTGTTTCTTCGTGCCTCTGGGACAACAAATAACCGTGTACATGCAACACACATCCAATTTGCCAGTAATATTGTTTTCAAGATTAACCACAATTAATGATGATTCCAAAATTAATCATGTCTAATGCAATTAATGTTATTTTCAAATTGTGAGTAATGCGATTAACATGTTTCCAAATTATTGATGATGCGATGAATAAATCATTAGAGTAGCTCGAGACATTGGATATAGGTGGTTGGCTGGCTCGGGTCATTTGAATTCACCAAACTCGTGTGTTATAAATAATAGAAAGATTTTGTAAGTAGTAGATAGATAGATAGATAGATAGCAGATGAATCGAGACCGTGGTACACAAATTAAGCTAAAATCTTAGATGTACAATATGCTACCTTGTCGTTTTGCTTTTCCTACGAGGGCACACCTTATCAACTACTGCTTCCATTCGACTTCTCATCTGACGCTTGTTGCATCACTACGTCGTTGCTGTCCCGGCTGTGTTATATCATTGGTAGATGGACCTGACACTCACTCAGTAACATCTCATTGTCAATCCCTCTGTAATCACTATGGCTTATGCCATATTCAAATCTGATTACCCAATAGGGCTGGGCCGCTAGGCAAAACATTAGTCTATTTGAGAGTCGCGGACACCATCATTTATACTTCCTTAGTCGGGAAATTCTAGATACATCTTTTTTCATCCATTTTGATGACAAATATTTCAGGACGGTGGAAGTACATGGATATGGTTTTTGGAGCCACGAAGATAGTGTGAGAAAGATTGTGGCATCAACTGGTTGTGTCTAACAATACCACAACAAACTCTTGAGAAATCTTGGATATCACAAAATGTACAGGAAAAACTAGCAAGAGCATACAAAGCGTGTGACATAATTCCTGCGTATCAAAAAAGGTTTTTATATTTTAATACGAAGGGAGTATTTAACATATACCCACCTACCCACCTAACCAAACATGCAAAGTCACGGTTACGACAAAGGGACAAACACACAACTAAATTTAGACGTGCCATTCTAACCATGAAATGAACGTGCGTAAACAAGCACACGGCTTTCTCTCTGAAAATACTACCTCCATACCAAAACATATATAAAAAATTTAGGCTAAACTAGCTACAAAAACGCATATATTTTAATACGGAGGGAGTATAACATTCTGCACAGAAGAAAGAAAAATCTCAGTCCCATGCCCATCCGACTGCTTCAAATAAAAACCCCGAAAAACGGAACCAACCTGGGATTGGATGGTTAGGAGGACAATGATATCCACAACCCATCAAGGATCAAGTCCTGGCGCTTGTATTTATCCTGAATTTATTTTAAAAAATCGACGATGCACATTCAGTGAAAGGAGACGCTTCCGTCGACTACGAGGCGTCTACGATGTCTTCGTAAAATCTCAACATGATATGCCAGCTTGAAGATGCTCATCATGATAGAGTTCATAGAGACGAGTGTATGCGCGTTTATACGAGTGCATGCGTTGTGGAGAAAAGGAAAACCAAAAGGATATGCATTTTGTGGCGCAACGGAAGATCCAATTCGCACGTTCACCTGGCTCGTGTCGCCTCCGTCCCAAAGAACCCAATCAATCCTCCGCATTCCGCAGCGCACCACCGCCCCCCCTAACCAAAACCAAAACCAAAACCAACCCGGCGGCCTTTTCCCCTCGCGAGCACCTCGCCCGCACACGCGGACCCATGCGTGGCCACACCACAACGAGCCGGAAGTAGCCCCCCCGGCCCGGCAATGTCGGCGCTCCTCCCGCCGCCCCACGGGCCGCGCGCCGCCGGGGACTCCAAGAAGACCGACGTCGCCGGGGGCAAGCTGCCCCCCTGCGCCGCCGGGGACCCCAAGAAGCCCGCCGGCGGCGGCGCCCGCTCCGCCGCCAAGCTCGCGCTCGCCTCCTTCCTCGGCGTCCTCTTCCTCTTCGCCGTCGACGCCTTCCTCTCCGGCGCTGGCGCCGACAGCCGGCTGCGCCACCAGTACCAGCATTACCTCGGCGCTGGCCCCGCCGAGAGCGCCCCGCCTTCTTGGCCCTCCGTTCCCGACCCCACCAGCTTCGCCGAGGACGTCCTCAGCGGCGGCCGCGCCGAGAGCGCCCCGCCCTCCTGGCTCTCCGTGCCCAACCCCACCAACTTCACCGGCGACCTCCTCGCCCGCTGGCTCACGCCCGGGGGCTCCCCGTGCCGCGACGCCCGCACGGTCAACATCTCCGTCCCGGCTCTTGACGGCGCCGCGGCTGCGGGGGGCGTCACCAGGCTGAGCGCCGCCGAGATTCACGAGTTCACGTTCTGGGCGCTCGACGGCACCGGCCTGCGGCGCTGCCTCGGCGGGGACTTCTTCGAGATTGATCTCTCCGGGGAGGCGTGGAAGTCGCGCCCCCCCGTGGTGGACAACGGCGACGGCTCCTACACTTTCCGCCTCCAGGTTGCGCCCCGCTTCGCCGCGGGGGAGTTCCACCTCACCATCGTCCTCCTCTTCCGCAGCTTCGAGGGCCTCAAGTTCTCCTCCGCGAGGTTCAAGTACCGCGTCGAGCTCCGCCGCATCCCTCTACTGTTCCGGCCGGGCAACGCCTCGCTCCCCGCACTGGAGACTTGCCGGGCCGCCGACTTCGCGCGCGACGTCTGGTCCGGCCGGTGGACGCGGCTCGCCAGGAACGACAAGTGCGAGGATGTGGACGACGCCGGCCGTTACCGGTGCCTGGGGCCGGAGCACCCGTGCGAGGCACCGTGGTGCGACGGGCCACTGGGCGCGCTGGAGAGCAACGGATGGGTCTACTCGGCGCACTGCTCCTTCAAGCTCTTCACCGCCGACGCGGCGTGGCGGTGCCTTGACGGCAAGTGGCTCTTCTTCTGGGGCGATTCCAACCATGTCGACACCATCCGCAACCTCCTGACCTTCGTTCTTGGCGTTGAGGACACATCCGCAGTGACACGCCGCTTTGACGCCGTGTTCACAAATCCCAGTGGCGAGCCGGGCACCCTGCGGATCACAAGCATCTTCAACGGCCACTGGAACATGAGCATGAACTATCTCGGCCTGCATTCCCTCCGGCACAAGGGGTTCCGGCAGCTTGTCCGGTCATACTTTGTGGGCGATGATCGTGTCCCCGATGTTGTCATCCTCAACTCTGGCCTCCATGATGGGTGCTACTGGAGCAGTGTCCGCGCTTACGTTCAGGCCACCGAGTATGCCGCGCAGTTCTGGGCCGGCGTCATGGCTAAAGTGAGGTTGCGTGGGCTTGTCGTGCCAAGAGTGTTCTACCGGACGACGGTCGCGACTGGCGGGTATGCTCGGGACCTGGCATTCAATCCAAACAAGATGGAGCTATTCAATGGCGTGCTCGTGGAGAAGATGAGGCAGCATGGCGTGCTCACAGGCGGGGTGATAGACAACTTTGACATGACGTTCCCATGGCACTACGACAACCGTTGCAACGACGGCGTGCACTACGGGCGCGCACCGGCAAAGTTGGTATGGCGGGACGGCAAGATCGGCCACCAGTACTTCGTGGACCTCATGCTGGGGCATGTGCTCCTCAATGCCATCTGCAATGGATGAAACTCTGCTGGTTCCATGCTCGGTAAGTTTGTGCAGCTCAATTTGTGTAAACTAGAGTAGGATAGCCACGGAACTGAGGTTGCTGAGGTTAAATTGTGGTATCAGTTTATGTGTACCGCAGATATCGCGGGCATAGCTGAACCGTTTTATATGGTGAGACTGTCTGATCATTTAGCTATGTCGCTGTTATGATCCTGCTCTAGCCGGCCAGGAAGGTCGAAGTTCGATCGATCGGAGCTAGCTATGGGCGAAAATCAGGTACATGTAAATATATATACCAATACCGTTTTGGGGGCGTAATGCATATGCAATTTCAGTGGGTCATGTTATGTCCAATGCAATGTTTGATTTCTTCAGTTCGTTGTTTGTGTGGTTTGTGAACGGCATGCGAATCCTGGGACACTGGATGGTTGAGTGCCTTCAGGTGTTTCCATATGTTTTCCGGGTTGATGTGTTTTGAGTGAAGCAACAGTGGGCTGCCTGATTTGAACTCTAGCCAGGGGGTGTCTTGATGAAGCCATTCAGAGCTAAGTTGTCTTGATCAGGATGATGCTTGTACTGGCATGAACCTAATGTCATTGTCTTGACCACTTCCTAATTTTGTTGTAGCACTACCTGTCTTAGTAATCTAATTATGCCGAGGTAGGTGCATGACAATTGGAGGAGCCTTATGCTTATATATACTCCCTTCGTCCCAAAATTCTTGTCTTAGATTTGTCTACATACGGATGTAAATTTTGGGACGGAGGGAGTATATAGGAAGTTTAGTACTATGTCAGATTGTTACCGTAGCCAGTAATCTTACTCTGCTCATTCTTGTTCAGTGTGGATTGTAAGGCTGGACTGCCCAAATGCAGAAATACCAACATGGTTCATGGTTGTGTGCCTTGAGGTGAACCATTTACAGTATGTGCCAACCATTCACAGTATGCCTATTGAGTGACCAGAAAAAATGAAGCCCACTTGGCTGATCTTTTTCATTCTCTTGCGGAGGTCAGAGTAGGAGTAGCAGACACCAGATCCGGTCTGTGCTGTTCGAGGAGAGGAGAGCATTGATCTGAAATTTGTGCGAAGTCAGAATATATTCGTTGTTACTTTGCTAGCCTTGTTGTGACGAATCTAATCCAATCAGCTAATCAAGTAACGTGCGAGTACGGATGGCACCGACTAGTAACACTGCAGGAGCCTAAGCAAAGCTGGACCAGACAGTTGTCTCGCCTCATTCAAAAAAGAAGAGAAGAAAAGAAGACGGTTGTGCCGCCTGATCTGATCCGTCGTGCCCATTAAGTTGGCCGTGGCAAGCGACAGGCAAACATGGGGGGTGAGGGCGACACCGAGCCTGCGAGAGTCATCGCCACCCACACGATCTGCTCCGTTCCCGTTTTTCTTCGCGATGAGTTGGGGGTGAGGCGGACCGTGGTCTGCGCGTTTTTCGCTTATCGTGATTGTGATTGCGGATCTTTACTTCCCTTCTCGGGTTGGTAGGTGGCCGTTGTTCGGTGACCGATTCTTTCACGTGGCGTTGCTCGCGGCGCAGCACCCGGCATAGGAGTGTCTCGTTTATACACTTTTTGATGAGTAAACGAAACCGGGAATAATCTGACAAGTAATGGAGTTCTTGGGCATCAGTGCTCTGGGCTCCGGTGCTCAAGTCCAAATGGTCAAAACACTAATGTAAATGCGGTTTAATGCAAGACCAGCAATGAAACTTTTGTGTAGTGCAACAGAAAGGCAAACCACCACTAGGACGATTGAAAACCTTTGCTGGCCATGAAAGGACAATACAGTTTTGAGGGTACTTGCCACTGGCTTTATCGGGTAGAACTCCATGGCAAAAAAGGAAAAAAAAAAAAGGGAGGACGATACAATACTGTAAACCATGTGTCTTTTCAAAGATATGTGTCCCACTGTCCAATAGGTATAGGAGGAATTCTGAGCGAAATGCAAAAAAGAAAAAAAAGCACATTCCCGGCTTCAATCCGATTATGCCACCACTTTCGGTTACGGTGACAAAAAACTACTGGTTTATGTGTTTCTTTTTTCGATAAACACTAATGACCGGTTTGAGCCAATTTAAACAGATTTCTGACATGTTGGGCCTGCAGATCAGGTCCACGCGGCACTAAAATCCAATGTGGGAACTCACCAAATAGCGAAGTATAGTTTTGATAATAGGTCTGATGATTTTTTCTGTAATAGTTTTTCACCGCGCGTGGCGAATGCTGTAAGGAATGATTGTATTCTACTATTTTAAGTTTTAATATATGGGAGGGTTTTCTAATAAAGAAAAGAGTCAACAAAGTTTGCGTTGATCATTAGGTCATATGTGAGGCCCATCACTCAGAGTTAACATTTCTTTCTTAGGGCATCTCCAATGCCGACCCGTAAGCCGCCCGCGACCGTCTCCATCCTTTTTGCAGGAAGAGCCCTTTGGCGACGAGCTTCACGATCGTCTCCTCTGCCCCCGTGGATAGCAGCCAATCATCTTGCCTCCAGCCAGGCGGAAGCGCAACGGAGGAAGACGCGCCTATCTTCATCATTTTCTTCTTTTGTTCCAATGCGCGAGTCATGTCTCTGGTCATGGTAACGACAGAGGAAGAGGTGTGCGATTTCGCATGGAGAAGATGAGCGCGGCGGCGGTTTCGGCACAGGAAATGGGAATTTGAGAAAGGATTCGAGATTTACCCCCTTTGTTTCTCTATTTATCACACATTAGCTACAACCAACGCGCAATCACAACCATCCATTTGCTAGATCGACAATACACATGCTCACATGGCAGCAATATTTACCATAAATGGCATAAGTGGGGCAGGGTAATTGATGCATCGTCACAAGGCAGGAGTTGCACCCCACTACGCCTCCTAAAGTGCAGATTAGTCGATACCCTCTCCTTTCCTGTTTAGAGGGCTTATCTCATTTTTTTTCTTTTTACCGATTTAAAGGTCTCATCTCATCTTCTTTTGAGATTTCGAGATGCATTAAATCTCTGCATGCAAGAATTAAAAAGGGACACACCAATGCATGTGATGTTCCTACTCATCTAGTGGTCAAGCATGCATGCACTGCGATTAATCCAAATTAATGCATCAGTTTAATTTGGGTAGTTTTGTAAAGTACGAGATACATTCCTCCACTCACCATATGCCTTGGTTGATGAGATTTCAGATTTGAGCCCTGTAAGAGCATGGTTAATAATATAGCCGGCTGCTGGATATAAGACAGTGCCATGTCATCTACGGCCCATCTTATAGCCAACATGTATAATAATAGATCAAAAGAGTGTACTACCTTTTTATTATGTGGCCCACGTTTCATTCTCACAAAGTGCCTAGGAGCACGTGCTAGAGATGGCTCTTCACGAAGAGCCCGCTTACCTTCTCTCTCCTCTTCTCTTTCCTCCAACTAAACAGAAATATACTAGTTTAATCCTTATAGCCCGCTGACTGAGCTCTATTGTACTTGCTCTAAACTGGAAATGATAGAGTAGAGATCAAGTGAATATAACAAACTTTTCCTAAAAAAGCTTGATCGTTACAATTTGGACCATGAAAGGTTGGCTCTTTTAGAATCCATCAGGATCTTTCTCTGGGCTAATCCATGGTTTCGAAATTCAACGATCACTCGGGATTCAATTTCCCTTAAACATCCTGACGGATCAAACAATTTGTGAGACTCGATTCCCAAGTTCTTGAGGGATTAGGGGCTAATGATGAGGTTATCTCCCACCAGGTAGGCCCACAATGACCTAAAACCCAACAAATGCCCATGGAGGCCCAAGCCTACATTCTTCAAGTACCGATGTACCGTACTGCATGATGAGGACATATCTTCACTCGGGACATGCTACCAGTGTGGAGAATTCCATCATTCATCTCGGATTGAGAAGGACATATCTTCACTTGGGCGTACTTCACGCATTAATTGGAGTGTTATTGTAAACTTGAAAATTGGCATTACATATAGTTATTATGACGTCCCTCCTGTAGTGGGCAAGCTTTAATAGAGTTACATTAACATGTATCGTAGCAATAACTAGGAGGTAGCAAACTCTATATAAGTGCCTCCACGGTACCTGGTTAGGGGTTCGGAACTTCTGTACACTCACACTCATACACAAGAACAATCTCTCTGGAGAACATGACTAGGGTTTTTACTTCCACCCAGGGCAGAGCTGGAGCTTAAGTCACCCTGATGCACCACGTTAACATCGTGTAAATTTTCAAGCAACATTGTACTAAATAGAAGCGTGTTTCATCACTTCTAGCATAGATTATAGGATGTACTAGAATACATTTTCATTGCTCATGAGAAAATAGCAATGAAAAATATTGGCATAATTTACCTATTTTTACATAATGTGCAAATACGTTAAATTTCATTAACAATGTTGACATCAAAATATCAAGTGAATATAACAAAATTACATATACATGATTATTTAAGTTAGAAATTTACCTTTTTAACATTTAGACTCTCTTACTTTTATAAGTTGATCAACATTATTACTCTTTGTAATAAAAACTACTGGTTTATGTGTTAATTTTTTCGATAAACACTAGTGACCGGTTTGAACCAATTTAAACAAATTTCTGACATGTTGGGCCTGCAGATCAGGTCCATGTGACACTAAAACCGAATGTGGGAACTCACCAAATAGCGAAGTGTAGTTCTGATAATAGGTCTGATGATTTTTTCTGTAATAGTTTTTCGCCTTGCGTGGCGAATGCTGTAAGGAATGATTGTACTCTACTATTTTAAGTTTAATATATGGGTGGTTTTCAAATAAAGAATAGAGTCAACAAAGTTTGCGTTGATCATTAGGTCATATGTGAGGCCCATCACTCAGAGTTAACATTTCTTTCTTAGGGCATCTCCAACGCCGACCCGTAAGCCGCCCGCGACCGTCTCCATCCTTTCTCCAGGAAGAGCCATTCGGCGACGAGCTTCACGATCGTCTCCTCTGCCCCCGTGGATAGCAACCAATCATCTTGCCTCCCGCCTGGTGGAAGCGCAACGGAGGAAGACGCGCCTATCTTCATCATTTTCTTCTTTTGGTCCAATGCGCGAGTCATGTCTTTGGTCATGGTAACGACAGAGGAAGAGATGTGCGATTTCACATGGAGAAGATGAGCGCGGCGGCGATTTCGGCACAGGAAATGGGAATTTGAGAAAGGATTCGAGATTTACCCCCTTTGTTTCTCTATTTATCACACATTAGCTACAACCAAAGCGCAATCACAACCATCCATTTGCTAGATCGACAATACACATGCTCACAGGGCAGCAATATTTACCATAAATGGCATAAGTAGGGCACGGTAATTGATGCATCGTCACAAGGCAGGAGTTGCACCCCACTACGCCTCCTAAAGTGCAGATTAGTCAATACTCTCTCCTTTCCTGTTTAGAGGGCTTATCTCATTTTTTTTTCTTTTTATCGATTTAAAGGGCTGATTTCGAGATGCATTAAATCTCTACATGCAAGAATTAAAGAGGGACTCACCAATGCATGTAATGTTCCTACTCATCTAGTGGTCAAACATGCATGCACTGCAATTAATCTAAATTAATGCATCAGTTTAATTTGGGTAGTTTTGTAAAGTACGAGATACATCCCTTCACTCACCGTATGCCTTGATTGATGAGATTTCAGATTTGAGCCCTGTAAACCGGAAAGGATAGAGTAGAGATCAAGTGAATATAACAAACTTTTCCTAAAAAAAGCTTGTTCGTCACAATTTGGACCATGAAAGGTTGGCTCTTTTAGAATCCATCAGGATCTTTCTCTGGGCAAATCCATGGTTTCGAAATTCAACGATCATTCGGGATTCAATTTCCCTTAAACATCCTGTCGGATCAAACAGCTTGCGAGACTCGATTCTCAAGTTCTTGAGGGATTAGGGGCTAATGATGAGGTTATCTCCCACCAGGTAGGCCCACAATGACCTAAAACCCAGCAAAAGCCCATGGAGGCCCAAGCCTACATTCTTCAAGTACCGATGCACCGTACTGCATGATGAGGACATATCTTCACTCGGGACATGCTACCAGTGTGGAGAATTCCATCATTCATCTCGGATTGAGAAGGACATATCTTCACTTGGGCGTACTTCACGCATTAATTGGAGTGTTATTGTAAACTTGAAGACTGGCATTACATATAGTTATTATGATGCCCCTCGTGTAGTGGGCAAGCTTTATTAGACTTACATTAACATGTATCGTAGCAATAACTAGGAGGTAACGAACTCTATATAAGTGCCTCCATGGTACCTGGTTAGGGGTTCGGAACTTCTGTACACTCACACTCATACACAAGAAAAAACTCTCTGGAGAACATGACTATGGTTTTTACTTCCACCCAGGGGCAGAGCTGGAGCTTAAGTCACCCTGATGCACCACGTTAACATCGTGTAAATTTTCAAGCAACATTGTACTAAATAGAAGCGTGTTTCATAACTTCTAGCATAGATTATAGGATGTACTAGAATACATTTTCATTGCTCATGAGAAAATAGCAATGAAAAATATTGGCATACTTTATCTATTTTTTGCAAATACGTTAAATTTCATTAACAATGTTGACATCAAAATATCAAGTGAATATAACAAAATTACATGTATATGATTATTTAAGTTAGAAATTTACCTTTTTAACATTTAGACTCTCTTACTTTTATAAATTGATCAACATTATTACTCTTTGTACAGGAATAATCTTTGTACAGGAATAAAATAACATTATTCCTTGAACTATCTCCATTAGCCAAGTACTTTGTCTTACCACGTGTTTGAGACTATGATGGTAATCCTTTTGCGAGGATTATACTTAATGCCCTCTTCAAAATTTGTATGGTACTTATATTTTGGTATGGAGGTATGGGACCGAGTGAAGAATACTAGGGCTAATTTGTCTGCCAGTCTGGTTGTTGGAGAGGGAAATGACTTTTAGACAGACTCACTTACTATTGACTTTTAGACAGACTCACTTACTATTCCTATTGTTATTCTTCAACAACTTATGTTAGGAGCAAAGGCTCCTGATGAAGATCCAATCCCTGGTAATGGTAATGCCCATCCTATGCCACTGCAGAATAACTACCGCCCCAACTAGCATAACCATTTGCTGGGACCTCTACTTCATCATGAACATGATGATGTGCACAATCTATCGGATTTGAATGAAGTTAAACCTCTGCTTAATATGCAATTGCCCCCTCCTATGAATGAAGGGGTAGAGATGGAGGAAGATGTCGAAGATGAAGGTGTTGATCTTCCTGGTTGGGTTCATTGGGCATTGCCACAACATAACCAGTTTATAGACCAAGAGTTGCACCTTGGGGGAATTCATGGATCTAAATGACTTGCTAGCTCCACTGAAGGAACTAGAGGATGCTCAAATACAGGACAATATTCAGAATGACGATGGTGTCGGCATATTACTATCTCTCTAGTTCCCTCTCAGAACAATGCCCCATCTGCCGAATCAACTAATAGGCCTTTGCAGATCCAGCCCATTTTCAATGCTCTCCCAGATTTAAACATGTCAGGTGGGCTTCCTCACAAGCCAATGAATGTTGCAGCTACGGAGCCTGTTTTCTAGCCCATACCCTTAGAGGATCACTTGCCTGTGGCTCATCAGGCGCAACATGATGTGACTATGGAACCTTACTATAATATGGCCGCTATCTTGCCTAATAATCAAATGTGCTTGAGGGGTTTGGATATGGACCCAATGCAATATGATGTGGATGCTATGTTGGCACTGGGGGTTGAAAATTATGCTTTTACATAGAGACATGACAAAAGTAAGAATGCCACTTTACCAGTTAATACAGTCTCAAATATTCTCTTTGAGAAAGAATCACAATCCACTGTTCCTCTGTGCCAAGATCCTACCCCACTGTGAGATCCAGTTAGTACTCCACAGACAGGTGAGCAAGCTCACTCTGATCTATTTGCTCCACCTGGTTTCCTTGAGCCTATATATTTACCTTTTGACCCAAATCCTTTTGTGGGTGATGCACTTATCCCAGAACAACATATGGATCCGGTGGTTAAGGAAAAGCAACTATCTCTCCCACTTATGAAATGTTGCTGGGAGATGAGGGATCTAGAATTTGGAAGTTAAAGTTTGCCTCACTATTAAAAGAAAGAGGTAATCCAGGTTCCAATCAAATGGGTCAACTTTTTTATCTATTACTTTCCTCTCCCATGATAAATTTGAGTGGGCTAAGAAATTTGTTAAATCACAAGTTTGGGATTTTATTATCCAAGGATATGAATCCAAAACATCCAAGCCATTTGCTATCCTTGGCAGTATTTTGACAGACTAGTCTCCCACTTGTAATTTACAACCATCTGCTTCTGCTCCAGTGGGTCAATAATATCTACCGATCACACCTTCTGGATCTGCTATTGGAGAAGGGGCTTCAGTATCTTCCACATCTTCCTTGCATGGGGGAATGAAAAGAAAGGATAAACTAGCTTTGGTTGAAACGAAGGTAAGAAGCAACAGCAGATTGCAATCCCTACATAAGGGTTTTAAGAAGCACACCTCCATGGATAGGAATTGTTTTACATGTAATGCTCTACCTCCTCCTATCCCTAGAAAAGTTATTAAAAATCTTACTTCCACCTTTTGTAAGGTAAATATTCCAGGAGGAAAAGGAGAGCAAGTGACAGGGGAAAATAAAAATCTCAAATCTTCATCGTCAGACAACACTTCAGACCTGTTACTAGGGAGCCCAAGACTAAAGGGGCAACAAGAACTAGTGGAAGACCCTAGCACTAGTGTGAAGGAAATATGCCCTAGAGACAATAATAAAGTTATTATTTATTTCCTTATTTCATGATAAATGTTTATTATTCATGCTAGAATTGTATTAACTGGAAACATAATACATGTGTGAATACATAGACAAACATAGTGTCACTAGTATGCCTCTACTTGACTAGCTCGTTAATCAAAGATGGTTAAGTTTCCTAACCATAAACATGAGTTATCATTTGATTAATGGGATCACATCATTAGGAGAATGATGTGATTGACTTGACCCATTCCGTTAGCTTAGCACTTGATCGTTTAGTATGTTGCTATTGCTTTCTTCATGATTTATACAAGTTCCTATAACTATGAGATTATGCAACTCCGCTTACGGAGGAACACTTTGTGTGCTACCAAACGTCACAACGAATCGGGTGATTATAAAGGAGCTCTACATTTGTGTCTCCAAAGGTACATGTTGAGTTGTCGTATTTCGAGATTAGGTTTTGTCACTCCGATTGTCGGAGAGGTATCTCTGGGCCCTCTCGGTAATGCACATCACTATAAGCCTTGCAAGCAATGTAGCTAATGAGTTAGTTACGAAATGATGCATTACATAACGAGTAAAGAGACTTGCCGGTAACGAGATTGAACTAGGTATTGAGATACCGATGATCGAATCTCGGGCAAGTAACATACTGATGACAAAGGGAACAACGTATGTTGTTATGCGGTTTGACCGATAAAGATCTTCGTAGAATATGTAGGAGCCAATTTGAGCATCCAGGTTCCACTATTGGTTATTGACCGGAAACAGTTCTAGGTCATGTCTACATAGTTCTCGAACCCGTAGGGTCCGCACGCTTAAGGTTTCGATGATAGCTATATTATGAGTTTATGAGTTTTGATGTACCGAAGTTTGTTCGGAGTCCCGAATGTGATTACGGACATGACGAGGAGTCTCGAAATGGTCGAGACATGAAGATTGATATATTGGAAGCCTATATTTGGATGTCAGAAGTGTTCCGGGTGAAATCGGGATTTTACCGGAGTACCGGGGAGTTACCGGAACCTCCCGGGGGCTTAATGGACCTACATGGGCCATAGTGGAGAAGAGTAGAGGAGGCATGGAAAGGCAAAAGGAAGTTCCCCTAGTCCGAATAGGACAAGGAGCGGGGGCCGGCACCCCCTTCCTTCCTCTCTCTCTCTCCTCCTTCGCCCCTTCTCCTAGTTCAGCAAGGAAAGGAGGGAGTCCTACTCCCGGTGAGAGTAGGACTCCCCTTGGTGCGCCCCTCCTTTGTCGGATACCCCCTCCCCCTTGGCTCCTTTATATACGGGGGCAGGGGGCACCTCTAGGAACAACAATTGATCTCTTGATCTCTTAGCCGGGTGCGGTGCCCCCCTCCACCATAGTCCTTGATAATATTGTAGCGGTGCTTAGGCGAAGCCCTGCGACGGTAGAAAATCAAGATCGTCACCATGCCGTCGTGCTGACGGAACTCTTCCCCGACATTCTGCTAGATCGGAGTCCGGGGATCGTCATCGAGCTGAAGTGTGCTAGAACTCGGAGGTGCCGTAGTTTTGGTGCTTGATCGGTCGGGCCGTGAAGACGTACGACTACATCAACCGCGTTGTTCTAACGCTTCCGCTTTCGGTCTACGAGGGTACGTGGACAACACTCTCCCCTCTCGTTGTTATGCATCACCATGATCTTGCTGTGCCTAGGATTTTTTTTGAAATTACTACGTTCCCCAACAGTGGCATCCGAGCCAGGTTTTATGCGTAGATGTTATATGCACGAGTAGAACACAAGTGAGTTGTGGGCGATATAAGTCATACCGCTTACCAAAGATGTCATACTTTGGTTCGGCGGTATTGTTGGATGAAGCGCCCGGACCGACATTACGCCAGACGCTTACGCGAGACTGGTTCTACCGACGTGCTTTGCACACGTGGGCTGGCGGTGTCGGTTTCTCCAACTTTAGTTGAACCGAGTGTGGCTACGCCCGGTCCTTGCGAAGGTTAAAACAACACTAACTTGATGAACTATCGTTGTGGTTTTGATGCGTAGGTAAGAACGGTTCTTGCTCAGCCCGTAGCAGCCACGTAAAATCTGCAACAACAAAGTAGAGGACGTCTAACTTGTTTTTGCAGGGCATGTTGTGATGTGATATGGTCAAGACGTGATGCTATATTTTATTGTATGAGATGATCATGTTTTGTAACCAAAGTTATCGGCAACTGGCAGGAGCCATATGGTTGTCGCTTTATTGTATGAAATGCAAACGCCGTGTAATTGCTTTACTTTATCGCTATGCAATAGCAATAGTTGCAAGAGCAATAGTTGGCGAGACGACCATGTGATGACACATTGATATAGATCAAGATGATGGAGATCATGGTGTCGTGCCGGTGACGATAGGGATCATGACAGTACTTTGGAGATGGAGATCAAAGGCGCAAGATGATCATGGCCATATCATGTCACATATTTTGATTGCATATGATGTTTATCTTTTATACATCTTATTTTGCTTAGTTTGACGGTAGCATTTTAAGATGATCTCTCACTAATTATCAAGAAGTATTCTCCCTGAGTATGCACCATTGTGAAATTTCTTCGTGCTGAGACACCACGTGATGATCGGGTGTGATAGGCTCTACGTTCAAATACAATGGGTGAAAAACAGTTGCACACGCGGAATACTCAGGTTAAACTTGACGAGCCTAGCATATACAGATATGGCCTCAGAACACGGAGACCGAAAGGTCGAATGTGAATCATATAGTAGATATGATCGACATAGTGATGTTCACCATTGAAAACTACTCCATCTCACGTGATGATCGGACATGGTTTAGTTGATTTGGATCACGTGATCACTTAGATGACTAGAGAGATGTCTGTCTAAGTGGGAGTTCTTTAGTAATATGATTAATTGAACTTAAATTTATCATGAACTTAGTCCTGATAGTATTTTGCAAATTATGTTGTAGATCAATAGCTCACGTTGTTGCTTCCCTATGTTTATTTTTGATATGTTCCTAGAGAAAACTGTGTTAAAAGATGTTAGTAGCAATGATGCAGATTGGATCCGTGATCTGAGGATTGTCCTCATTGCTGCACAAAAGAATTATGTCCTTGATGCACCGCTAGGTGACGGACCTATTGCAGGAGCAGATGCAGACGTTATGAACGTTTGGCTAGCTCAAAATGATGACTACTTGATAGTTTAGTGCACCATGCTTAACGGCTTAGAATCGGACTTCAAAGATGTTTTGAACGTCATGGGCCATATGAGATGTTCGAGGAGTTGAATTTAATATTTCCAGCAAACACTCGAGTTGAGAGATATGAAGTCTCCAACAAGTTCTATAGCTAAAAGATGGAGGAGAATCGCTCAACTAGTGAGCATGTGCTCAGATTGTCTGGGTACTTCAATTGCTTGAATCAAGTGGGAGTTAATCTTCCAGATAAGATAGTGATTGACAGAATTCTCTAGTCACCATCACTAAGTTACTAGAACTTCGTGATGAACTATAGTATGCAAGGGATGACGAAAACGATTTCCGAGCTCTTCGTGATGTTGAAATCAACGAAGGTAGAAATCAAGAAAGAGCATCAAATGTTGATGATTGACAAGACCACCAGTTTCAAGAAAAGGGCAAAGGGAAAGAAAGGGAAACTTCAAGTAGAATGGCAAACAAGTTGTCACTCTCGTGAAGAAGACCAAAGCTGGACCAAAGCCTGAAACTGAGTGCTTACACTGCAAAGGAAATGGTCACTGGAAGCGGAAATGCCCTAAATATTTTGTGGATAAGAAGGATGGCAAAGTGAACAAGGGTATATTTGATATACATGTTATTGATGTGTGCCTTACTAGTGTTTATAGTAGCCCCTGAGTATTTGATACTTGTTCGGTTGCTGAGATTAGTAACTCAAATGGGAGTTACGAATAAACAGAGACTAGTTGAAGGGTGAAGTGACGATGAGTGTTGGAAGTAGTTCCAAGATTGATATGATCATCATCGCACACTCCCTATACTTTCGGGATTAGTGTTAAACCTAAATAAATGTTATTTGGCGTTTGCGTTGAGCATGAATATGATTTGATCATGTTTATTGCAATACGATTATTCATTTAAAGTCAGAGAATAATTGTTGTTCTGTTTACATGAATAAAACCTTCAAATGGTCATACACCCAATGAAAATAGTTTGTTGGATCTCGATCGTAGTGATACACATATTCATAATATTGATGCCAAAAGATGCAAAGTTAATAATGATAGTGCAACTTATTTGTGGCATTGTCGTTTGGGTCATATCGGTGTAAAGCGCATGAAGAAACTCCATAAAGATGGATTTTCGGAATCACTTGGTTATGAATCATTTGATGCTTGCGAACCGTGCCTTTTGGGCAAGATGACTAAAACTCCATTCTCCAGAACAATGGAATGAGCTACTGACTTGTTGGAAATAATACATACTGATGTATGCAGACCAATGAGTATTAAGGCTCGTGACAGGTATCGTTATTTTCTGACCTCCACAGATGATTTGAGCAGATATGGGTATATCTACTTGATGAAACATAAGTCTGAAATAGTTGAAAGGTTCAAAGAATTTCAGAGTGAAGTGAAAAATCATCGTAACAAGAAAATAAAGTTTCCACGTTCTAATCGTGGAGATGAATATTTGAGTTATGAGTTTGGCCTTCAGTTAAAATAATGTGGAATAGTTTCACAAAACTCATGCCACCTGGAACACCACAGCGTAACGGTGTGTCCGAACGTCATAACCGCACTTTATTTGATATGGTGCAATCTATAATGTATCTTATCGATTTACCACTATCGTTTTGGGATTATGCATTAGAGACATCTGCATTCACTTTAAATAGGGCACCATCAAAATCCGTTGAGACAACACCGTATGAACTATGGTTTAGCAATAAACCTAAGCTGTCGTTTCTTAAAGTTTGGAGTTGCAATGCTTATGTGAAAAAGTTTCAACCTAACTAGCTCAAACCCAAATCGAAGAAGTGCATCTTCATAGAATACCCAAAGGAAACTGTTGGGTACACCTTCTGTCATAGATCCGAAGGCAAGATATTCGTTGCTAATATGGATCCTTTCTAGAGAAGGAGTTTCTCTCGAAAGAAGTGAGTGGGAGGAAAGTAGAACTTGATGAGGTAACTGTACCTGCTCCCTTATTGGAAAGTAGTTCATCACAGAAATCTGTTCTTGTGACTCCTACACCAATTAGTGAGGAAGCTAATGATGATGATCATGTAACTTCAGATCAAGTTGCTACCGAACCTCGTAGATCAACCAGAGTAAGATCCGCACCAGAGTGGTATGGTAATCTTGCTCTGGAGGTCATGTTACTTGACCATGACGAACCTACGAACTATGAGGAAGCGATGATGAGCCCAGATTCCACGAAATGCTTGAGGCCATGAAATCTGAGATGGGATCCATGTATGAAAACAAAGTGTGGACTTTGATTGACTTGCCCGATGATCGGCAAGCCATAGAAAATAAATGGATCTTCAAGAGGAAGACGAACGCTGATAGTAGTGTTACTATATACAAAGCTAGACTTGTCGAAAAAGTTTTTTGACAAAGTTCAAGATGTTGAATACAATGAGATTTTCTCACTCGTATCGATGCTTAAAAGTCTGTCCGAATCATGTTAGCAATTGCCGCATTTTATGAAATCTGGCAAATGGATGTCAAAACTACATTCCTTAATGGATTTCTTAAAGAAGAGTTGCATATGATGCAACCAGAAGGTTTTGTCAATCCTAAAGGTGCTAACAAAATATGCAAGCTCCAGCGATCCTTCTATGGACTGGTGCAAGCATCTCAGAGTTGGAATATACGCTTTGATAAGTTGATCAAAGCATATAGTTTTATACGGACTTGCGGTGAAGCCTGTATTTACAATAAAGTGAGTGGGAGCACTACAACATTTCGATAAATATATGTGAGTAACATATTGTTGATCAGTAATGATGTAGAATTTTTATGGAAAGCATAAAGGAGTATTTGAAAGGAGTTCTTTAAAAGAAAGACCTCAGTAAAGCTACTTACATATTGAGCATCAAAATCTATTGAGATAGATCAAGACGCTTGATAAGTTTTTCAATAAGTACATACCTTGTCAAGATTTTGAAGTAGTTCAAAATGGAATAGTCAAAGAAAGAGTTCTTGCCTGTGTTGCAAAGGTGTGAAATTGAGTAAGACTCAAATCCCGACCACGGCAGAAAATAGAAAAGAGAATGAAAGTCATTCCCTATGCCTCAGTCATAGGTTCTATAAAGATGCTATGCTATGTACCGCACCTATTGTATACCTTGTTCAGAATTTGGTAAGGAATACAATAGTGATCTAGGAGTAGATCATCGGACATTGGTCAAGAATATCCTTAGTGAGGACTAAGGAAATATTTCTCGATTATGGAGGTGATAAAAGAGCCCGTCAGAAAGAGTTACATCGGTGCAAGTTTTTACACCGATCCAGATGACTCTAAGTCTCAATCTGGATACATATTGAAAGTGGGAGCAATTAGCTAGAGTAGCTCCGTGCAGAGTATTGTAGACATAGAATATTAGAAAAATACATACGGCTCTGAATATGACAGACCCGTTGACTAAGCTTCTCTCACGAGCAAAACATGATCACACCTTAGTACTCTTTGGGTGTTAATCACGTAGCGATGTGAACTAGATTATTGACTCAAGTAAACCCTTTGGGTGTTGGTCACATGACGATGTGAACTATGAGTGTTAATCATATACAGATATGAATATTGGTGTTAAATCACATGGCGGTGTGAACTAGATTATTGACTCTAGTGCAAGTGGGAGACTGAAGGAAATATGCCCTAGAGACAATAAAAATTTATTATTTATTTCCTTATTTCATGATAAATGTTTATTATTCATGCTAGAATTGTATTAACCGGAAACATAATACATGTGTGAATACATAGACAAACATAGTGTCACTAGTATGCCTCTACTTGACTAGCTCGTTAATCAAAGATGGTTAAGTTTCCTAACCATAGACATGAGTTATCATTTGATTAACGGGATCACATCATTAGGATAATGATGTGATTGACTTGACTCATCCCGTTAGCTCAGCACTTGATCGTTTAGTATGTTGCTATTGCTTTCTTCATGACTTATACAAGTTCCTATAACTATGAGATTATGCAACTCCCATTTACCGGAGGAACACTTTGTGTGCTACCAAACATTACAACGTAATTGGGTGATTATAAAGGAGCTCTGCAGGTATCTCCAAAGGTGCATGTTGAGCTGGCATATTTCGAGATTAGGTTTTGTCACTCCGATTGTCGGAGAGGTATCTCTGGGCCCTCTCGGTAATTCACATCACTATAAGCCTTGCAAGCAATGTAGCTAATGAGCTAGTTATGAAATGATGCATTACGTAATGAGTAAAGAGACTTGCCGGTAACGAGATTGAACTAGGTATTGAGATACCGACGATCGAATCTCGGGCAAGTAACATACCGATGACAAAGGTAATAACGTATGTTGTTATGCGGTTTGACCGATAAAGATCTTCGTAGAATATGTAGGAGCCAATATGAGCATCCAGGTTCCGCTATTGGTTATTGACCGGAAACAGTTCTAGGTCATGTCTACATAGTTCTCAAACCCGTAGGGTCCGCACGCTTAGGGTTTCGATGATGATTATATTATGAGTTTATGAGTTTTGATGTACGAATGTTGTTCGAGTCCCGAATGTGATTATGGACATGACGAAGAGTCTCGAAATGGTTGAGACATGAAGATTGATATATTGGAAGCCTATATTTGATGTCGGAAGTGTTCCGAATGAAATTCGGATTTTTCCGAAATGTTGGGTACGAGAGTTATTTGAGAACCTCCACGAGGCTTAATGGGCCTACATGGGAAGTAGTGGAGAAGAGGAGAGGAGGCAGAACCTGGCGTCTAGGGGTAGACGCCTCCCCCTAGTCCGTCTAGGACAAGGAGAGGTAGGCACTCTCCCTTTCCTTCCGACTCTCTCCTCCTTTTACCCAAGTTCTCCTAGTCCAACAAGGAAAGGAGGGCAGTCCTACTCCAAAGACAGTAGGACTCACCACGTCCATTTTGCATTATGCTTTTATGTCAATATTTATTGCATTATGGGCTGTTATTTCACATTATGTCACAATACTTATGGCTATTCTCTTCATTTTACAAGGTTTACATGAAGAGGCGAGAATGCCATCGAGCTGAACGTGTGAATTCCGTGCGTTCGGTACTTGGAGGAGCAAATATTGAAGGACTATTCTCTACAACTCCAAAAGTCCCAAACTCCACGAAATGTCTTAAAATAAATAAAGAAAAATCATCATCGCCAAAGATGAAGGCGTGTGGGGCCCACACCTCGCTCCCGAGGAGGGGGGGCGCCCCCCCGGGCGCGCCCCTACCTCGTGGGCCCTCGATGGCTCTCCGACGCCCATCTTCTCCTATATGAAGTCTTTCGATGAGAAAAAATAGAAGGCAACCTTTCGGGACGAGACTCCGCCGCCACGAGGCGAACCTTGGCGGAACCAATCTAGGGCTCCGCAGAGCTGTTCTGCTGGGACACTTCCCTCGGGAGGGGAAATCATCACCATCGACATCACCAACGCTCCTCTCATCGGGAGAGGGCAATCTCCATCAACATCTTCACCAGCACCATCTCATCTCCAAACCCTAGTTCATCTCTTGTATCCAATTCTTGTCTCCAAGTCCGGATTGGTGCTAGTAGGTTGCTAGTAGTGTTGATTACTCCTTGTAGTTGATGCTAGTTGGTTTATTTGGTGGAAGATCATATGTTCAGATCCTTTATGCACATTATTACCCTCTAATTATGAACATGAATATGCTTTGTGAGTAGTTACGTTTGTTCCCGAGGACAAGGGAGAAGTCTTGCTATTAGTAGTCATGTGAATTTGGTATTCGCTCGATATTTTGATAAGATGTATGTTGTCTAACCTCTAGTGGTGTTATGTGAACGTCGACTACATAACACTTCACCATTATTTGGGCCTAGAGGAAGGCATTGGGAAGTAATAAGTAGATGATGGGTTGCTAGAGTGATGAGCTTAAACCCTAGTTTATGCGTTGCTTCACAAGGGCTGATTTGGATCCATATGTTTCATGCTATGGTTAGGTTTACCTTAATACTTTTGTTGTAGTTGTGGATGCTTGCAATAGAGGTTAATCATAAGTGGGATGCTTGTCCAAGTAAGGGCAGCACCCAAGCACCAGTCCACCCACATATCAAATTATCAAAGTACCGAACGCGAATCATATGAGCGTGATGAAAACTAGCTTGACGATATTCCCATGTGTCCTCGGGAGCGCTTTTCCTATTATAAGAGTTTGTCCAGGCTTGTCCTTTGCTACAAAAAGGATTGGGCCACCTTGCTGCACTTTATTTACTTTTGTTACTTGTTGCTCGTTACCATTTATCCTATCACAAAACTATCTGTTACCACTTATTTCAGTACTTGCAGAGAATACCTTGCTGAAAACCGCTTATCATTTCCTTCTGCTCCTCGTTGGGTTCGACACTCTTACTTATCAAAAGGACTACGATAGATCCCCTATACTTGTGGGTCATCAAGACTCTTTTCTGGCGCCGTTGCCGGGGAGTGAAGCGCCTTTGGTAGGTGGAATTTGGTAAGGAAAATTTTATTTAGTGTGCTGAAATTTTCTATCACTTGTTACTATGGAAAGTAATTGTTTGAGGGGCTTGTTCGGTGTATCTTCACCCCGTCTATTTGAGCCAAGAGTTGCTCTTCAACCTACTGAACCTACTGAACCTACTGAAAATGAAACTCCTTTTCAGATTCCTTCGGGTATGATGGAAAAACTGCTAGCTAACACTTTTGCAGGAGATGGAACAAAGCATCCTGATGAACATCTATGCTATGTGGATGATATTTGTGGACTATTTAAGCTTGCAGGTATACCCGATGATGTTGTTAAGAGGAAGGCTTTCCCTTTATCTTTGGAGGGAGACGCATTGACATGGTATAGGCTATGTGATGATACGAGATCATGGAACTATAAAAGATTGAAATTGGAATTTCATCAAAAGTATTACCCTATGCATCTTGTTCATCGTGATTGCATTTATATATATAATTTTTGGCCTCATGAAGGAGAAAGCATCGCCAAGCTTGGGGAGGCTTAAATCAATGTTATATTCATGCCCCAATCATGAGCTCTCAAAAGAAGTGATTATGCAAAGTTTTTATGCTCGGCTTTCTAGTAACAATCGCACCATGCTCGATAATTCTTGTGCTGGCTCTTTTATGATGAAGCCTATTCAATTTAGATGGAATTTATTGGATAGAATTAAACGCAACTCTGAATATTGGGACCTCGACGAAGGTAAGGAGTCAGGTATGACACCTAAGTTTGATTGTGTTAAATCTTTTATGGATACCGATATTTTCCGTAAGTTTAGCACTAAATATGGACTTGACTCTGAGATAGTAGCCTCTTTTTGTGAATCTTTTGCTACTTATGTTGATCTCCCCAAGGAGAAGTGGTTTAAATATCATCCTCCAATAGAAGTAAAAGTAGCTGCACCTATTAAAGTTGAAGAAAAGATTGTCACTTATAATGATCCTATTGTTCCCACTTCTTATGTTGAGAAACCACCTTTACCCATTAGAATGATCATGCTAAAGCTTCAACTGTTGTTCGTAAAAGCAATATTAGAACTTATACACCTCCTGAGCAAGTCAAAGTAGAACCCAATATTGCTATTGTTAAAGATCTCTTGTCTGATAATATTGATGGGCACGTTATTCAATTCTCTGGTGAAACTGCTAGAATTGCTAAACCCTGTGATAGAGATAAACATAGACCTGTGGTAGGCGTGCCTGTTATTTCTGTTAAAATAGGAGATCATTGTTATCATGGCTTATGTGATATGGGCGCTAGTGCTAGTGTTATACCCATTGACATATACAAAGAAATTATGCATGAGATTGCACCTGCTGAGTTAGAAGAAATTGATGTCACAATTAAACTTGCCAATAGAGATACTATTTCACCAGTGGGAATTGTTAGAGATGTTGAAGTCTTGTGTGGGAAAACGAAATATCCCGCTGATTTTCTTGTTCTTGGTTCTCCACAAGATAGCTTTTGTCCCATTATATTTGGTAGACCCTTCTTGAATATTGTTAATGCTATGAGAGACTGCAAAAAGAATGTTGTTACTGTTGGCTTGGATGATATGGTTCATGAGTTTAATTTCTCTAAATTTAGTAAACAACATCGTGAGGAAGAATTGCCTAGTAAGGATGAAATTATTGGTCTTGCTTCTATTGCCGTACCTCCTAGTGATCCTTTAGAACACTATTTGCTAGACCATGAAAATGATATGTTCATGAATGAAAGAAGGGAAATAGATGAAGTATTCTTTAAACAGGAACCTATTCTGCAACACAATTTGCTGTTGAAATCCTAGGGATCCTCCTCCACCCAAGGGTGATCCCGTGTTGAGCTTAAACCGTTGCCTGATAATCTTAAATATGCTTATCTTGATGAAAAGAAAATATATCCTGTCATTATTAGTGCTAACCTTTCAGAGCATGAAGAAGAAAGATTATTGAAAACTCTGAAGAAGCACCGTGCCGCTATTGGATATACTCTAGATGATCTTAAGGGCATCAGCCCCACTCTATGTCAACATAAAATAAATTTGGAAGTGGATGCCAAACCAGTTTGTGATCCTCAACGACGCTTGAATCCTAAAATGAAAGAAGTGGTAAGAAAAGAAATACTCAAGCTTCTGGAGGCAGGTATAATTTATCCCGTGTCGATAGTCGATGGGTAAGTCCTGTCCATTGTGTCCCTAAGAAGGGAGGTATTACTGTTGTCCCTAATGATAAAGATGAATTGATTCCGCAAAGAATTATCACAGGTTATACGATGGTAATTGATTTCTGCAAATTAAATAAGACTACTAAGAAAGATCATTACCCCTTACCTTTTATTGATCAAATGCTAGAAAGATTATGCAAACATACACATTATTGCTTTCTAGATGGTTATTTTGGTTTTTCTCAAATACCTGTGTTAGCTAAGGATCAATCAAAGACTACTTTTACATGCCCTTTTGGTACTTTTGCTTATAGACGTATGCCTTTTGGCTTATGTAATGCACCTCCTACCTTTCAAAGATGCATGATGGCTATATTCTCTGACTTTTGCGAGAAAATTTGTGAGGTTTTCATGGATGACTTTTCCGTCTATGGTTCCTCTTTGATGACTGCTTGAGCAATCTTGATCGAGTTTTGCAGAGATGTGAAGAAACTAATCTTGTCTTGAATTGGGAAAAGTGCCACTTTATGGTTAATGAAGGTATTGTCTTGGGGCACAAAGTTTCTGAAAGAGGTATTGAAGTTGATAAAGCCAAGGTTGATGCTATTGAAAAGATGCCATGTTCCAAGGACATCAAAGGTATAAGAAGTTTCCTTGGTCATGCCGGATTTTATAGCAGGTTCATTAAGGACTTCTCAAAAATCTCTCAGCCTCTCACTAATTTATTGCAAAAAGATGTACCATTTGTCTTTGATGATGATTGTGTAGAAGCATTTGAAATACTTAAAAAAGCATTAGTCTCGCACCTGTTGTTCAGCCACCGATTGAATTTACCCTTTGAAATTATGTGTGATGCTAGTGATTATGTTGTAGGTGCTGTTCTAGGGCAAAGAGTTGATAAGAAATTAAATGTTATCCATTATGCTAGTAAGACTCTAGACAATGCTCAAAGAAATTATGCTACTACCGAAAAGGAACTTTTAGCAGTTGTATTTGCTTGTGATAAATTCAGACCCTATATTGTTGATTCTAAAGTAACTATTCACACAGATCATGCTGCTATTAAATATCTTATGGAAAAGAAAGATGCAAAACCTAGGCTTATTAGATGGGTTCTCTTGCTCCAAGAATTTGATTTGTATATTGTTGATAGAAAAGGAGCTGAGAACCCCGTTGCAGACAACTTATCTAGGTTAGAGAATGTTCTTGATGGCCCACTACCTATTGATGATAGCTTTCCTGATGAACAATTAAATGTCAAAAGTACTTCTCGTAGCACTCCATGGTATGCTGATTATGCTAATTATATTGTTGCTAAATTTATACCACCTAGCTTCACATACCAACAAAAGAGAAAGTTTTTCTATGACTTGCAACATTACTTTTGGGATGACCCACATCTTTATAAATAAGGAGTAGATGGTGTTATTAGACGTTGTGTACCTGAGCATGAACAGGAACAGATCCTACGCAAGTGTCACTCCGAGGCTTATGGAGGACACCACGCTGGAGATAGAACTGCACATAAGGTATTGCAATCCGGTTTTTATTGGCCTACTCTGTTCAAAGATGCCCGTAAGTTTGTTTTGTCTTGCGACGAATGTCAAAGAATTGGTAACATTAGTAGACATCAAGAAATGCATATGAATTATTCACTTGTTATTGAACCATTTGATGTTTGGGGCTTTGATTATATGGGACCTTTTCCTGCCTCTAATGGATATACTCATATTTTAGTTGTTGTTGATTACGTTACTAAGTGGGTAGAAGCTATTCCAACTAGTAGTGCTGATCATAACACTTCTATTAAAATGCTTAAGGAAGTTATTTTTCCGAGGTTTGGAGTCCCTAGATATTTAATGACTGATGGTGGTTCACACTTTATTCATGGTGCTTTCCATAAGATGCTTGCTAAATACGACGTTAATCATAGAATTGCATCTCCATATCACCCGCAGTCTAGTGGTCAGGTAGAATTGAGCAATAGAGAGCTCAAATTAATTTTGCAAAAGACTGTCAATAGGTCTAGAAAGAATTGGTCCAAGAAACTTGATGATGCATTATGGGCCTATAGAACTGCATACAAAAATCCTATGGGTATGTCTCCGTATAAAATGGTTTATGGAAAAGAATGTCACGTACCTCTCTAACTAGAACATAAGGCATATTGGGCTATTAAAGAGCTCAACTATGATTTCAAACTTGCCGGTGAGAAGAGGTTATTTGATATTAGCTCACTTGATGAATGTAGAACCCAAGCTTATGAAAATGCCAAGTTGTTTAAAGAAAAAGTTAAAAGATGGCATGACAAAAGGATACAAAAACATGAGTTTAATGTAGGTGATTATGTATTGCTATACAACTCTCGCTTAAGATTTTTGCAGAAAACTTCTCTCCAAATGGGAAGGTCCTTACGTTATCGAGGAGGTCTATCATTCCAGTGCCATAAAAATCAACAACTTTGCAGGCACAAATCCAAAGGTGGTAAACGGTCAAAGGATCAAACACTATATCTCAGGTAATCCTATAAATGTTGAAACTAATATTATTGAAACCGTAACCCCGGAGGAGTACATAAGGGACACTTTCTAGAACGTTCCAGACCCCGAAAAGGAATAGGTATGTGGTACAGTAAGTAAACCGACTCCAAAACAATTTTTAAGGCAATATTTCTCCATTTTGGAATATTTAGAAAAATAGAAAAATAAGTAGCAGTCCGGGGAGGACACGAGGCCTCCACGAGGGTGGAGGGCGCGCCCTACCCCCTGGGCGCGCCCCCTACCTCATGAGCACCTCGTGTGCCCTCCGGACTCCGTTTCCTTGCATGATACGTATTTTGGTCGGTAAAAATTCATTATATATACTCCCGAAGGTTTTGACTCTCGTATCACGCAAATCTCCTCTGTTTTTGTTTCGAGCTGTTGCTGCTGCAGATTAGAGCAAGATGTCTTCCCAAGATTCGGAGGGAGAGAGCTACATGGCCGATTATATTGCAAATCCAAAAGTATATGGGGATGTGGAGCATTATGGCTGGACCACAGAGGAAGAAGAAGACTATGATCCAAAGAGGAGGGAGGAAACGAGTTCCGACGAAGAGGATTATCCCCTACCTCAACCTGGTGATATGCATGTGGAGTTCAAGAAGTCAAGCCTCCATAAGGTCCAATCTATCCCACCTTGTTTCTTGCAGGACAGCAAGGCAGCACTATGCAAAAAGATAATGAAACTTGAGCTCGAGAATGAGGATCCGAGGGAGGAAAATTTTAGCCTCAGACGCAAGCTAGAGAAGAAAAATGTAACGACTCCATCATCAACAACACCTCCACCACCAACAACAAGGAAGGAGACATAATCACATGGGTACGGGCACTCCCCTTGGCAACGGCCAAACTTTGGGGAGGTGCCCTGGTATCGTATCACCATCACAACTCCTATCTTTACCTTTTTCTTAGTTCGATCCTTTTAATAGTATCTTGATTTAGTAGAATAAAGTCATGGCATGATCTAGTTTTGAGTTTTGCTTTATGTTCCTTCTTTGTAATTGAGTCTGTGAGCTATATAATAAAGATTAGTGTTGAGTCAAGGGCTTGAGTATTTTGCCATGATCTTGGGTGATTAGAAGAAAAAGAATAAAAAGAATCAAAGAGTTCATATTGATCTTATTGAAAGTAATGACTTCACATAGAAAGAGTATGATGATTTAAAGTTGTTGGGAGCCGGCAAATATAGCTTTGGTCATCATTGCAATTAATAGGAAGTAATAAGGAAAGAGAGGTTTCACATATAGATATATTATCATTGACATCTTTTATGATTGGGAGCACTCATTAAAATATGACATGCTAAAGAGTTGAGGTTGGACAAGGAAGACAACATAATGAGTTATGTTTTCTTACATCTGAGATAAAGTATGTTGTCATGGATCCTCTACCGTGTTGAGCTTGCCTTTCCCCCTCATGCTAGCCAAATTCTCAGCATTAAGTAGAAATACTACTTGTGCTTCCAAATACCCTTAAACCAGTTTTGCCATGAGAGTCCACCATATCTACATATGGATTGAGTAATATCCTTCAAGTAAGTTGTCATCGGTGCAAGCAATAAAAATTGCTCTCTAAATATGCATGACTTATTAGTGCGGAGAAAATAAACTTTGTACGAACTTGTTGTGGATGCATAAAAGCGACAGACTGCATAATAAAGGTTCACATACAAGGGGCAATATAAAGTGACGTTCTTTTGCATTAAGATTTTGTGCATCAACCCTAAACGCGCATGACAACCTCTGCTTCCCTCTGTGAAGGGCCTATCTTTTATTATTATCCTCTACTTTATGTAAGAGTCACGGTGATCTTCACCTTTCCCTTTTTATTTTTTCCTTTGGCAAGCTCAGCATGTTGGAAAGAACATGATATATATATATCCAATTGGATGTGGGGGAACATGAATTATTATTGTTGATATTACCCTTGAGGTAAAAGGTTGTGGGGCAAAACTATAAGCCCCCTGTCTTTTCTTGTGTCCGATTAAAACTCCGTAACCACAAGTATTGCGTGAGTGTTAGCAATTATGTAGGACTAAGTGATAGTTGAGTATGTGGACTTGCTTTTAAGCTCTGACATAGACTCTTTCCGATGTTATGATAAATTGCAATTGCTTCAATGACTGAGGGTATAAATTGTTGGTGCTCAATAAGGTTTCTGATTCATACTTTGGCTTTGTGAAAAGATCATCACTTGAACATGAGTAATCATATGACAAAATCTATATATGTTGCTGTTATGAAATAATCATGATGCCTTCATGTCCGTATTTTATTTTTATCGACGCCTCTACCTCTAAACATGAGGACATATTTATTGTTATCGGCTTTTCGCTTGAGGACAAGCGAGGTCTAAGCTTGGGGGAGTTGATACGTCCATTTTGCATCATGCTTTTATGTCAATATTTATTGCATTATGGGCTGTTATTTCACATTATGTCACAATACTTATGGCTATTCTCTCTTATTTTACAAGGTTTACATGAAGAGGGAGAATGCCGGCAGCTGGAATTCTGGGCTGGAAAAGGAGCAAATATTGAAGGACTATTCTGCGCAACTCCAAAAGTCCTGAAACTCCACGGAATGTCTTAAAATAAATAAAGAAAAATCGTCGCCAAAGATGAAGGCCAGGGGGCCCACACCCTGCTCACGAGGGTGGGGGGCGCGCCCTCCCCCTGGGCACGCCCCCTACCTCATGGGCCCTCTGATGGCTCTCCGACGTTCATCTTCTCCTATATGAAGTCTTTCGATGAGAAAAAAAATAGAAGGCAACCTTTCAGGACGAGACTCCGCCGCCACGAGGCGGAACCTTGGTGGAACCAATCTAGGGCTCCGGCAAAGCTGTTCTGCCCGGGACACTTCCCTTCGGGAGGGGGAAATCATCACCATCGTCATCACCAACGCTCCTCTCATCGGGAGAGGGCAATCTCCATCAACATCTTCACCAGCACCATCTCATCTCCAAACCCTAGTTCATCTCTTTTATCCAATTCTTGTCTCCAAGTCCGGGATTGGTGCTAGTAGGTTGCTAGTAGTGTTGATTACTCCTTGTTGATGCTAGTTGGTTTATTTGGTGGAAGATCATATGTTTAGATCCTTTATGCACATTATTACCCCTCTGATTATGAACATGAATATGCTTTGTGAGTAGTTACGTTTGTTCCTGCGGACAAGGGAGAAGTCTTGCTATTAGTAGTCATGTGAATTTGGTACTCGTTTGATATTTTGATAAGATGTATGTTGTCTAACCTCTAGTGGTGTTATGTGAACGTTGACTACATAACACTTCACCATTATTTGGGCCTAGAGGAAGGCATTGGGAAGTAATAAGTAGATGATGGGTTGCTAGAGTGACAGAAGCTTAAACCCTAGTTTATGCGTTGCTTCATAAGGGGCTGATTTGGATCCATATGTTTCATGCTATGGTTAGGTTTACCTTAATACTTTTGTTGTAGTTGCGGATGCTTGCAATAGAGGTTAATCATAAGTGGGATGCTTGTCCAAGTAAGGGCAGTACCCAAGCACCGGTCCACCCACATATCAAATTATCAAAGTACCGAACGCGAATCACATGAGCGTGATGAAAACTAGCTTGACGATATTCCCATGTGTCCTCGGGAGCACTTTTCCTATTATAAGAGTTTGTCCAGGCTTGTCCTTTGCTACAAAAAGGATTGGGCCACCTTGCTGCACTTTATTTACTTTTGTTACTTGTTGCTCGTTACCATTTATCCTATCACAAAACTATCTCGTTACCACTTATTTCAAGATTTGCAGAGAATACCTTGCTGAAAACCGCTTATCATTTCCTTCTGCTCCTCGTTGGGTTCGACACTCTTACTTATCGAAAGGACTACGATAGATCCCCTATACTTGTGGGTCATCAGACTCCCCTTGGCGCACCCCTCCTTGGCCTACCACCCCCTCCCCCTTGGCTCCTTTATATACGGGGGCAGGGGGCACCTCTAGGAACAACAATTGATCTCTTGATCTCTTAGCTGTGTGCGGTGCCCCCCTCCACCATAGTCCTCGATAATATTGTAGCGGTGCTTAGGCAAAGCCCTGCGACGGTAGAACATCAAGATCGTCACCACGCCGTCGTGCTGACGGAACTCTTCCCCGACATTCTGCTGGATCGGAGTCCAGGGATCGTCATCGAGCTCAACGTGTGCTAGAACTCGGAGGTGCCGTAGTTTCGATGCTTGATCAGTCAGGCCGTGAAGACGTACGATTACATGAACCGCGTTGTTCTAACGCTTCCGCTTTTGGTCTATGAGGGTACGTGGACAACACTCTCCCCTCTTGTTGCTATGCATCACCATGATCTTGCGTGTGCGTAGGAATTTTTTTGAAATTACTACGTTCCCCAACATAGTGTAGTATCAGTATTTTGCTGTAATATGCTGGCTTGCATCTACCTCATGGAGTTATGTAATTTGGAGTGTTATATGCTATGGTTTACATTTTGCAAGTGGAACTGGTCTAGTTATCAACTATTTGTTTACTATGAATAGAGCTTGGAACATTATGAATGGGAACATTAGGGATATTAATGTTGGGGAACGTAGTAATTTCAAAAATTTTCCTACGCACACGCAAGATCATGGTGATGTATAGCAACGAGAGGGGAGAGTGTTGTCCACATACCCTTGTAGACCTGAAGCGGAAGCGATCACAACGTAGAGGAAGTAGTCGTACGTTCTCCTCGCGATCCGACCGATCCCGCGCCGCATTCTCGACGCCCCGAGTTCTTGACACACGTACAGCTCGATGATGTCCCTCAGACTCCGATCCAGCCGAGTGTCGAGGAGAGTTCCACAAGACGACGGCGCAGGACGATCTTGATGTTTCACCGCGCAGGCTTCGCTTAAGCTTCACGACGGTATAACCGAGGTGGAATATGGTGGAGGGGGCACCGACACGGCTAAGGAACGATCTCACGATCAACTTATGTGTTCCAAAGTGCCCCCGCCCCAGATATAAAGGAGCCAGGGGGGGGGGCGGCCTAAGGAGGTGCGCCTGGGAGTCCTACTCCTCTCGGAGTAGGATTCCCCCAATCCTAGTTGGACTAGGATTCCCGGAGGGGAAGAGAGAGGGGGCCCCCTTCTCCTAGTCCTAGTAGGACTAGGGAAGGGGGAGGCGCGCCCTCCTAGGGCTGCCCTTCTCCTTTCCACTAAGGCCCATCGAGGCCCATTTACCTCCCGGGGTTCCGTAACCTCCCTGTACTCCGAGAATTTCGCCGCCTTGAACCATTCCAACTCCAAACATAGGCTTCCAATATATCAATCTTTATGTCTCGACCATTCCGAGACTCCTCGTCATGTCCGTGATCACATCCGGGACTCGAACTCCTTCGGTACATCAAAATACATAAACTCATAGTAATCGCCATCGAAACCTTAAGCGTCACGGACCCTACGGTTCGAGAACAATGTAGACATGACCTAGAACTATTCACGGTCAATAACCAACAGCGGACCTGGATGCCCATATTGGTTCCTACATATTCTACGAAGATCTTTGTCGGTCGGACCGCATAACAACATACGTTGTTCCCTTTGTCATCGGTATGTTACTTGCCCGAGATTCGATCGTCGGTATCCAATACCTAGTTCAATCTCGCTACGCAAGTCTCTTTACTCGTTCCGTAATACATCATCTCACAACTAACTCATTAGTTGTAGTGCTTGCAAGGCTTCATGATGTGCATTACCGAGAGGGCCCAGAGATACCTCTCCGACTATCGGAGTGACAAAACCTAATCTCGAAATACGCCAACCCAACATCGCCTTTGGAGACACCTGTAGTACTCCTTTATAATCACCCGATTCGCCAGACGCTTTGGTAGCACCCAAAGTGTTCCTCCGTAAACGGAGTTGCATAATCTCATAGTTACGAGGAACATGTATAAGTCATGGATAAAAGCAGAGCAACATACTAAACGATCGTGTGCTAAGCTAAGGGAATGGGTCATGTCAATCGATCATTCTACTAATGATGTGACCTCGTTAATCAAATAACAACTTCTTTGTTCATGGTCGAAACATAACCATCTTTGATTAACAAGCTAGTCTAGTAGAGGCATACTAGTGACATCTTGTTTTGTCTATGCATTCACACATGTATCATGTTTCCGGTTAATACAATTCTAGCATGAATGATAAACATTTATCATGAAATAAGGAAATAAATAATAACTTTATTATTGCCTCTAGGGCATATTTCCTTCATCTCCCACTTGCACTAGAGTCAATAATCTAGATTACACAAGAATGATTCTAACACCCATGGAGTCTTGGTGTTATCATGTTTTGCTCGTGGAAGAGGCTTAGTCAACGGTCTCGCAACATTCAGATCCGTATGTATCTTGCAAATCTCTATGTCTCCACCGACTAAGTCCCGGATGGAATTGAAGCGCCTCTTGATGTGTTTGGTCCTCTTGTGAAATCTGGATTCCTTTGCTAAGGCTATTGCTCCAAGATTGTCACAAAAGATTTTCATTGGACCCGATGCACTAGGTATGACACCTAGATCGGATATGAACTCCTTCATCCGCACTCCTTCATTAGCTGCTTCGGCTGCTATGTATTCCGCTTCACATGTAGATCCCGCCACGACGCTTTGTTTAGAACTGCACCAACCGACAGCTCCTCCGCTTAGTGTAAATACGATCCGGTCTGCGATTTAGAATCGTCCGGATCGGTGTCAAAGCTTGCATCAACGTAACTGCCATTTATGAGCTCTTTGTCACCTCCATATACGAGAAACATATCCTTCGTCCTTTTCGTATTTCAGATGTTCTTGACCGCTGTCGATGATCCACTCTGGATTACTTTGGTACCTCCTGCTAGGCTTATAGCAAGGCACACATCAGTCCGGTACACAAGATTGCATACATGATAGAGCCTATGGCTGAAGCATAGGAACATCTTTCATTTTCTCTCTATCTTCTGCGGTGGTCGGGCATTGAGTCCGACTCAACTTCACACCTTGTAACACGTGCAAGAACCCTTTCTTTGCTTGATCCATTTTGAACTTCTTCAAAACTTTGTCAAGGTATGTGCTTTGTGAAAGTCCAATTAAGCGCCTTGATCTCTCTCTATAGATCTTGATGCCCAATATGTAAGCAGCTTCACCGAGGTCTTTCATTGAAAAACTCTTATTCAAGTATCCCTTTATGCTATCCAGAATTCTATATCATTTCCGATCAGTAATATGTCATCCACATATAAGATCGTAAATGCTACAGAGCTCCCACTCACTTTCTTGTAAATACAAGCTTCTCCAAAAGTCTCAGACAAACCCAAATGCTTTGATCACACTATCAAAACGCTTATTCCAACTCCGAGATGCTTGCACCAGTCCATATATGGATCGCTGGAGTTTGCACACTTTGTTAGCTCCCTTTGGATCGATAAAACCTTCGGTTGCATCATATACAACTCTTCTTCCGTAAATCCATTCAGAAGGCGGTCTTTACATCCATTTGCCAAATTTCATAATCATAAAATGCGGCAATTGCTAACATGATTCGGACGGACTTAAGCATCGCTTCGGGTGAGAAGGTCTCATCGTAGTCAACCCCTTGAACTTGTCGAAACCTTTTGCATAAGTCGAGCTTTATAGACGAGAACATTACCGTCGGCCGGTCTTCTTCTTGAAGATCCACTTGTTTTCTATTGCTTGCCTACCCTCGGGCAAGTCAACCAAAGTCCACACTTTGTTTTCATACATGGATCCCATCTCGATTTCATGGCCTCAAGCCATTTTATGGAATCTGGGCTCACCATCGCTTCTTCATAGTTCGTAGGTTCATCATGATCTAGTAGCATGACTTCCGAACAGGATTACCGTACCACTCAGTGCGGATCTTACTCGGTTGATCTACGAGGTTCTGCAGAAACTTGATCTCAAGTTTCATGATCAACATCATCAACTTCCTCACTACTTGGCGTAGGTGTCTCGTAAACTGGTTTCGTGACGAACTACTTTCAAGTAAGGGAGAAGGTACTATTACCTCATCAAGTTCCACTTTCCTCCCACTCACTTCTTTCGAGAGAAACTCCTTCTCTAGAAAGGATCCATTCTTAGCAACGAATGTCTTGCCTTCGGATCTGTGATAGAAGGTGTACCCAACTGTCTCCTTTGGGTATCCTATGAAGACACATTCGATTTGGGTTCGAGCTTATCAGTTGAAGCTTTTTCACATAAGCATCGCATCCCCAAACTTTAAGAAACGACAACTTTGGTTTCTTGCTAAACCACAGTTCATAAGGTGTCGCCTCAACGGATTTCGACGGTGTTCTATTCAGTGTGAATGCGGCCGTCTCTAGAGCATAACCCCAAAATGATAGCGGTAAATCAGAAGAGACATCATAGATCGCACCATATCTAGTAAAGTGCGACACGACGCTCGGACACACCATTACGCTGTGGTGTTCCGGTGGCGTAAGTTGCTAAACTATTCCGCATTGTTTCAAATGTAGACCAAACTCAGAACTCAAATATTCACCTCCACGATCGATCGTAGAAACTTAATTTTCTTGTTACGATGATTTTCAACTTCACTCTGAAATTCTTTGAACTTTTCAAACGTTTCAGACTTATGTTTCATTAAGTAGATATACCCATATCTGCTTAAGTCATCTGTGAAGGTGAGAAAATAACGATATCCGCCACGAGCCTCAATATTCATCGGACCACATACATCCAGTATGTATGATTTCCAACAAATCTGTTGCTCTCTCCATAGTACCGAGAACGGTGTTCTAGTCATCTTGCCCATGAGGCACGGTTCGCAAGTGCCAAGTGATTCATAATCAAGTGACTCCAAAAGTCCATCAAGATGGAGTTTCTTCATGCGCTTTACACCGATATGACCTAAACGGCAAGTACCACAAATAAGTTGCACTATCATTATCAACTCTGCATCTTTTGGTTTCAACATTATGAATATGTGTATCACTACTATCGAGATTCATCAAAATAGACCATTCCTCAAGGGTGCATGACCATAAAAGATATTACTCATATAAATAGAACAACCATTATTCTCTCGATTTAAATGAATAACCGCCTCGCATCAAACAAGATCCAGATATAATGTTCATGCTCAACGCAGCACCAAATAACAATTATTTAGGTCTAAAACTAATCCGAAGGTAGATGTAGAGGTAGCGTGCCGATCCGCGATCACATCGACTTTGGAACCATTTCCCACGCCAGCATCGTCACCTCGCCCTTTGCCGAGTTCGCAATCAGTAGTCCTGCTTTGAGTTGCAAATATTAGCAATGTAACCAAGATCAAATACCAGTGCTACTACGAGCTCTAGTAAGGTACACATCAATAACATGTATATCACATATACCTTTGTTCACCTTGCCATCCTTCTTATCCGCCAAATACTTGGGGCAGTTCCGCTTCAAAGGACTACCGCTTGCGGTAGAAGCACTCGGGCTTCAGGTTTAGGGCCGACTTGGGTTTCTTCTCCCGAGCAGCAACTTGCTTGCTGTTCTTCTTGAGATTCCTTCTTCTTCCCTTTGCCTTTCTTCTTGAAACTAGTGGTCTTATTGACCATCAACACTTGATGCTCCTTCTTGATTTCTACCTCCGCAGCCTTTAGCATTGCGAAGAGCTCGTATAGTCTTTACTAACCCTTGCATATTATAGTTCATCACGAAGCCTTTGTAGCTTGGTGGCGTGATTGAAGAATTCATCAATGACACAATCATCCGGAAGATTAACTCCCAATTGTGTCAAGTGATTGTAGTACCTGCACATTCCGAGTATATGCTCACTAATGTAACTATTCTCCTCCATCTTGCAGCTATAGAACTTATTGGAGACTTCATATCTCTCAATCCGGGCATTCTGTTGAATATCAACTTCAACTCCTGGAACATCTCATATGCTCCATGACGCTCAAAACGCCGTTGAAGTCCCGGTTCTAAGCCGTAAAGCATGGCACACCGAACTATAGAGTAGTCATCACTTTGCTCGCCAGACGCTCATAACATCTGCAGCTGCATTAGCAAGAGGTTCGGCACCTAGCGGTGCATCCAGACGTAGCTCTTCAGGCAGCAATGAGGATGATCCTCAAGTTACGGACCCAATCCGTAATTGCTACCATCATCTTTCAACTTTGCTTTCTCAAGGAACGCATTAAAATTCAACGGAACAACAAAGACGAGCCATCTATCTACAATCAAACATAAACATGCAAGATACTATCAGTACTAAGTTCATGATAAATTTAAGTTCAATTAATCATATTACTTAAGAACTCCCACTTAGAAAGACATCTCTAGTCATCCAAGTGATCACGTGATCCAAATCAACTAAACCATAACCGATCATCACGTGAAATGGAGTAGTTTTCAATGGTGAACATCTTATGTTGATCATATCTACTATATGATTCACGCCGACTTTTCGGTCTCCGTGTTCCGAGGCCATATCTCGCATATGCTAGGCTCGTCAAGTATAACCCGAGTATTCTCATGCAAAAACTGGCTTGCACCCGTTGTAGATGGACGAGAGCTTATCACACCCGATCATCACGTGGTGTCCGGGCACGATTTAACTTTGGCAACGGTGCATACCCGGGAGAACACTTCTTGATAATTTAGTGAGAGATCATCTTATAATGCTACCGTCAATCAAAGCAAGATAAGATGCATAAAAGGATAAACATCACATGCAAATCAATATAAGTGATATGATATGGTCATCATCATCTTGTGCTTCATGATCTCCATCTTGTTGCACCACCATGATCACCATCGCCACCGGCGCGACACCTTGATCTCCATCGCAGCATCGTTGTCGCCTCGCCAAACTTATGCTATTACGACTATCGCTACCGCTTAGTGATAAAGTAAAGCATTACAGTATGCATTGCATTGCATACAATAAAGCGACAACCATATGGCTCTCGCCAGATTGTCGATAACTTCGTTACAAAACATGATCATCTCATACAATAAAATATAGCATCACGTCTTGACCATATCACATCACAACATGCCCCGCAAAAACAAGTTAGACGCCCTCTACTTTGTTGTTGCAAATTTTACGTGGCTGCTACGGGCTTAAGCAAGAACCAGTCTCACCTCGCATCAAAACCACAACGATATTTCGTCAAATAGACTCCGCTTTAACCTTCTCAAGGACCGGCGAGCCACACTCAGTTCAACTAAAGTGAGAGAGACAGACACCCACCACCACCTTTAAGCAACGAGTGCTCGTGGCGGTGAAACCAGTCTCGCGTAAGCGCACGCGTAATGTCGGTCCGGGCCGCTTCATCTCACAATACCGCTGAACCAAAGTATGACATGCTGGTAGGTAGTATGACTTGTATCGCCCACAACTCACTTGTGTTCTACTCGTGCAAAACATCAAACCATAGAAAAACCTAGGCTCGGATGCCACCGTTGGGGAACGAGTAATTTCAAAATTTTCCCACGCACACGCAAGATCATGGTGATGTATAGCAACGAGAGGGGAGTGTTGTCCACATACCCTTGTAGACCCGGCGGAAGCGATCACAACGTAGAGGAAGTAGTCGACGTTCTCCTCGCGATCCGACCGATCCCGGCGCCGTTACTCGACGCCCCGAGTTCTTGACACACGTACAGCTCGATGACGCCCCTCGACTCGATCCAGCCGAGTGTCGAGGAGAGTTCCACAAGACGACGGCGTGGTGACGATCTTGATGTTTCACGGCGCGGGGCTTCGCCTAAGCTTGACGGTATAACCGAGGTGGAATATGGTGGAGGGGGCACCGCACACGGCTAAGGAACGATCTCACGATCAACTTATGTGTTCCAAAGTGCCCCCTGCCCCGTATATAAAGGAGCCAGGGGGAGGGGCGGCCATGCCTAAGGAGGTGCGCCTGGGAGTCCTACTCCTCCGGGAGTAGGATTCCCCAATCCTAGTTGGACTAGGATTCCGGAGGGGGAAAGAGAGAGGGGGCGCCCCTTCTCCTAGTCCTAGTAGGACTAGGGAAGGGGGGCGCGCCCCCCTAGGGCTGCCCTTCTCCTTTCCACTAAGGCCCATCGAGGCCCATTTACCTCCCGGGGTTCCGGTAACCTCCCTACTCTCAGAATTCCGCTTTTCGAACCATTCGAACTCCAAACATAGGCTTCCAATATATCAATCTTTATGTCTCGACCATTCCGAGACTCCTCGTCATGTCCGTGATCACATCCGGACTCAACTCCTTCGGTACATCAAAATACATAAACTCATAGTAACATCCATCGAAACCTTAAGCGTGCGGACCCTACGGTTCGAGAACAATGTAGACATGACCTAGAACTATTCACGGTCAATAACCAACAGCGGACCTGGATGCCCATATTGGTTCCTACATATTCTACGAAGATCTTTGTCGGTCGACCGCATAACAACATACGTTGTTCCCTTTGTCATCGGTATGTTACTTGCCCGAGATTCGATCGTCGGTATCCAATACCTAGTTCAATCTCGCTACCGCAAGTCTCTTTACTCGCTCAGAATACATCATCTCACAACTAACTCATTAGTTGTAATGCTTGCAAGGCTTCATGATGTGCATTACCGAGAGGGCCCAGAGATACCTCTCCGACTATCGGAGTGACAAAACCTAATCTCAAATACGCCAACCCAACATCTGCCTTTGGAGACACCTGTAGTACTCCTTTATAATCACCCAGCTTTCGCCAGTGACGCTTGGTAGCACCAAAGTGTTCCTCCGTAAACGGAGTTGCATAATCTCATAGTTACGTGAACATGTATAAGTCATGGATAAAAGCAGAGCAACATACTAAACGATCGTGTGCTAAGCTAAGGGAATGGGTCATGTCAATCAGATCATTCTACTAATGATGTGACCTCGTTAATCAAATAACAACTTCTTTGTTCATGGTCAGGAAACATAACCATCTTTGATTAACAAGCTAGTCTAGTAGAGGCATACTAGTGACATCTTGTTTTGTCTATGCATTCACACATGTATCATGTTTCCGGTTAATACAATTCTAGCATGAATGATAAACATTTATCATGAAATAAGGAAATAAATAATAACTTTATTATTGCCTCTAGGGCATATTTCCTTCAATTAATGATGAGAACAAGTGGATTGTTGTTGCCAATAAAAATTCAGAATCTAATTGTGCTATCCTTACTATTCAGGAAATCAAAAGGGAATAGTTTGATAGTTCATATATCAGAAACTTTTGCACCAAGAAACCAAATAAATTTGACTTCCTTCCTTCTTCCGGTGCTTTTGGTGGTCTCTTATCTGTCTGGGATGACCAAATATTCTTTGGTAAAACACTCTGGAAGAATGATTTCTCCCTCTCCATTGAGTCTGGGATCAGTGGGTGCTCACAAAAATCTATGGTCCTTGGCAGGAAGATAGCAAAATTACTTTCTTAAACTAGTTTCAGAATATTCAATTGGATAACTATATGAGATATCCAAGTAACAAAAAAAGGAGAGGGGGATTTTAAGGACATGATGTTGTTTAATTAGGCAATTGATAAACATGCTTTAATAGAGATCCCCTTAAAAGGCAGAAACTTCACCTGGACCAACATGCACGAGGCCCCACTCCTGGAGAAAATTGAATATTTTTTACTTCAGAAGCTTGGACCCTCTCATTTCCAAACACCATAGCCATTCCTTTGGCTAAATCCACTTCTGATCATGTGCCCTGTGTACTCAAATTTGGTACATCCATCCCTAAATCAAAGATTTTCAGATTTGAAAACTTCTGGTTGGAGCATCAGGATTTAAAAGAAATAGTCAAGACCATCTGGGAGCAACCCGTGGGAGAAGAGGATAGTGCTAAATAGATTGCAGTAAAGTTTAAAAGGCTTAGGAAGGGGCTCAAGAATTGGAGTACAAAACTCTCTGACCTCAAGAAAGTTATCTCAAACACCAATCCAACTATTTTGCTTCTTGACACAATTGAGGAATATAGACCTCTCATCTCAAAGCAAAAGGATAACAGAAGCACTCTAAAAAAGTGCCTAGACTATGTGCTCCATTGTCAGAATATTCATTTGAACAGAGGGACACCATTAGATCCATTAAGTTTGGGGAGGCTAACACCAAATTGTTTCAAGAAAAAGCCACCATCAAACATAGAAACAATCAAATTTCAATGCTAAGAGATGAGACAGGAGTTGAGGTACATAATCATCAAGCCAAGCAACAATCCTTTATAGAGCTTTTCATGCTAGATTGGGGCAAGCCACTTCCACTGCTAATCTGCTGTTGCTGCTGCACACTCTCCACCACCCTGCTGATAACCTCTAGGAACTTGAACTTTCATTCACACATGCAACAATTGATGAGGTAGTCAAGAATCTTCCATCAGACAAATCTCCTGGTCCTGATGGTTTCAACGTTGCATCCTTACAAGCCTGCTGGGATATTGTTGTTAGAAATATTCCCTAGAGGCAATAATATCTTATTATTATATTCTCGTGTTCATAACTAAGAGTTTATATTTCATGTTATAACTGCTATGATCCTGGAATATGCGATTCAGTGGAAAACTCATATGCACATGTGGAATGATAAACGATAAAGAATAGGTTCCTAGTATTGCCTCTTAAGACTGGCTCAAGTGTTGTTGCATGTTCTCTGGATAACGATAGTCCTAAAAACAACATTGAGAGTATGACCTTAGAAGAACGATCATATTGCATCGACCCAAACTTGTTTGCTATACTTTGAGATAATATTGTTTGAAATGAATTGTTATAACACGGAGTGTTAGCATGTGTTTTTAGTTCCTCATACAATGAGAGTATCATAGTCATTTCCTACCATATGGTGGACTTTGAGGTTGCTCAAACATAATCTGTAACTAGATGATCATAATGACAACTTACGGGTTCATCGCAAAATTTGACAAGGGACTAGATAACTGGAGAGTGGGATTTGCTCCTTCGACGATGGAGAGATATTCTTAGGGCCCTCTCGATGTGACGACATCCATCATCGTCTGGCCAGATGATACGTCTCCAATGTATCTATAATTTATGAAGTATTCATGCCATGTTTACAATAGTTTTATATGGTTTTGGTATGATTTGATTAGAACTAACCTGGACTGCATTGTTTTGAGCAGAACTACCCTGGTGTTGTTTTTGTGCAGAAATAAAAGTTCTCGGAATGTGCTGAAAATCAACAGAGAATTTTTCTGGAAAATATAAAAAATACTGGAACAAAGAGTTACTGGAGGGGAGTCCCGTGGCCCCACGAGGGTGGAGGGCGCCCCCCCTAGGGCGCGCCCCTGTGCCTCGTGGACTCTCTGTGGGGGCCCCTGACTTGTTCTCGATGCCAATCTCTCCTATAAATACCCAAACCTCCAGAACATAACCTAGATCGGAAGTTCCGCCGCCACAAGCCTCTGTAGCCACGAGAAATCAATCTAGGCCCTCTCTGGCACCCTACTTGAGGGGGCCATCATCACCGGAGGCCATGGAGGAGGATCCTGGAGGGGCCTTCATCGCCATTAAGGCCAAGATCCAGAGGGAGAACCTCTCTCCATCCAGGGGGAGGCCATGGAGGAGGAAGCACAAGGGGGAGAACCTCTCCTCCTCTCTCTAGGTGGCACCGGAGTGCCATCGGGAGGGGAATCATCGCCGTGGTGATCGTCTTCATCAACATCACCATCCTCATCTCTTTTACGCGGTCCACTCTCCCGCACCCCGCTGTAATCCCTACTTGAACATGGTGCTTTATGCCACATATTATGATCCAATGATGTGTTGCCTGATATGTCTCCAACGTATCTATAATTTTTTGATTGTTCCATGCTATTATATTACCCGTTTTGGATGTTTATGGGCTTTATTTTACACATTTATATCATTTTTGGGACTAACCTACTAGCCGGAGGCCCAGCCCGTAATGCTGTTTTTTTTCCTATTTCAGTATTTCGTTGAAAAGGAATATCAAACGGAGTCCAAATGGAATGAAACCTTCGGGAGCGTGATTTTTGGAACAAACGTGATCCAGAGGACTTGGAGTGCAAGTCAAGAAGCAGCCGAGGCGACCACGAGGGTGGAGGACGCGCCCAACCCTACAGGGCGCGCCCCCTATCTCGTGGGCCCCTAGGGCGGCCACTGGCCTACTTCTTCCTCCTATATATACCCACGTACCCCAAAAACATCCAGGGAGCGAACGAAAAACAATTTCCACCGCCGTAACCTTCTGTATCCGCGAGATCCCATCTTGGAGCCTTCGCTGGCGCTCCACCGGAGGGGGAATCGACCATGGAGGGCTTCTACATCAAGACCATAGCCCCTCCGATGAGTTGTGAGTAGTTTACCACAAACCTACGGGTCCATAGTTATTAGCTAGATGGCTTCTTCTCTCTTTTTGGATCTCAATACCATGTTCTCCTCGATCTTCTTGGAGATCTATTCGGTGTAACTCTTTTTGCGGTGTGTTTATCGATATCCGATGAATTGTGGGTTTATGATCAAGTTTATCTATGAGAAATATTTGAATCTCCTCTGAATTCTTTTATGTATGATTGAGTTATCTTTGCAAGTCTCTTCGAATTATCAGTTTGGTTTGGCCTACTAGATTGATCTTTCTTGCAATGGGAGAAGTTCTTAGCTTTGGGTTCAATCTTGCGGTGTCCTTACCCAGTGACAATAAGGGTAGCAATGCACGTATTGTATTGTTGCCATCGAGGATAAAAAGATGGGTTTTATATCATATTGCATGAGTTTATCCCTCTACATCATGTCATCTTTCTTAATGTGTTACTCTGTTCTTATGAACTTAATACTCTAGGTGCATGCTGGATAGCGGTCGATGTGTGGAGTAATAGTAGTAGATGTAAGCAGGAGTCGGTCTACTTGTCACGGACGTGATGCCTATATACATGATCATGCCTAGATAATATCATAATTATTCGCTTTTCTATCAATTACTCGACAGTAATTTGTTCAGCCACCGTAATACTTATGCTATCTTGAGAGAAGCCACTAGTGAAACCTATGGCCCCCGGGTCTATCTTTTATCATATAAGCTTTCAATCTACTTTTATTTGCATCTTTACATTTCCTATCTATATTATAAAACACCAAAAATATATTTATCTTGTCATACTATCTCTATCAGATCTGACTTTTGCAAGTGGCGGTGAAGGGATTGACAACCCCTTTATTGCGTTGGTTGCGAGTTTTTTGTTTGTTTGTGTAGGTGCGTGGGACTTTTGAGGAGCCTCCTACTGGATTGATACCTTGGTTCTCAAAAACTTAGGGAAATACTTACGCTACAATTGCTGCATCACCCTTTCCTCTTCATGGAAAACCAACGCAAGCTCAAGACGTAGCATTGCCATCCTATGATGTTTTGAGTAGATATCCTTTGTCTTTGGGTTGATTGATTATCTAGATTGGTATGAGTTGTATGTCTTATTTTGGTGCTGTCCTATTGTGCCCTCCGTGGTGCGCAAGCGTGAGGGATTCCCATTGTAGGGTGTTGCAATACGTTCATGATTCGCTTATAGTGGGTTGCTTGAGTGACAGAAGCATAAACCCGAGTAAGGGGGTTGTTGCGTATGGGATAAAGGGGACTTGATATGTTAATGCTATGGTTGGGTTTTACCTTAATGATCTTTAGTAGTTGTGGATGCTTGCTAGAGTTCCAATCATAAGCGCATATGATCCAAGAAGAGAAAGTATGTTAGCTTATGCCTCTCCCTCATATGAAATTGCAATAGTGATTATCGGTCTTGTTAACAATTGCCTAGGATAATTCTGCACACAGACCCATCATTATTCCACACTCGCTATCTATAATATTTAGTAATATATTCTAACTTTATGATAACAACACATACTTTTATAGTTTATCTCTCCGATACCATACAAAGTTATCCTCTTCATACCTACAACGTAGTTTTATTTCTCGTTTCAAGTTGGAAGCAAACGTTCGGTGTACATAGAGTCGTATCAGTGGCAGATAGGACTTGAGAGAATATTGATCTTATCTTTAGCTCATTGTGGGTTTGACACTCCATACTTATCTCTTCCACCTTTAGTAATTGCTACAATGATTCCCTGCACTTGGGGATTATCAAGCTCTTTTCTGGTGCCGTTGCCGGGGAGCAATAGCGTGGGGTTGATATTCTCGTGTGTGCTTGTTTGCTTTCTTCACTAAGTAGATTTTGTTTTCCCTTTTTGTTTCTGTTTAGTTGTGGGTGAAACATACATAAACAATTAAAAGAATGAAAATACAAAAAGATTCACTTGCCTCATATGCGTAAAAAGTTTTTCAAAAAGAGAAATTATTAGAAAGTTATTCATTGGAGAAGTGATGGTCGACCTTGAACACTTGTGTTCATGCTCATGGAAACAATGTAAAAAAATTCATGGAAGTTTCTCCAAAAATAATTATCATCCTGTATATATCCATTGTATTATAAAAATAATGTGCCAAGCTTTGGAGTGAGTTTGCAATAGTATCAATTACTTGATGGCGCTTTCATTGTCGCAGAAGAGTGGCACATTCTTCATGTTGATGCCATAATCCTTGAGAGTTTGCTTCATCCAGAGAAGCTGAGCACAACAAGATCCAGCAGCAATGTATTCAGATTCAGTAGTGGAGAGGGATACACAGTTTTGCTTCTTTGAAGACCAACAGACAAGAGATCGTCCAAGAAAGTGACATGTGCCTGATGTAGACTTGCGATCAACCTTGTCACCAGCATAATCAGCATCAGAGTATCCAACTAGATCAAACGATGAGCCCTTTGGATACCACAAGCCTAGTGTTGGGGTGTGAGCCAAATATTGAAGAATTCACTTCACCGCAAGGTGCTGTGATTCCTTTAGTGCCGCTTGGAATCGGGCACAGATGCAAACGCTAAGCATAATATTAGGCCTAGATGCACATAAGTATAGCAAATAAACAATCATGGAGCGGTATACCTTTTGATCGAACTCTTTACCATTATCGTCAGGGCCAAGATGACTTTTGGTTGGCATTAGCATCGTGTACCCTTTGCAATCTTGCATTCCAAACTTTTTCAGGAACTCTTCACATCCACTTGGTATAGAAGAATGTTGTGATGGTTAGCATAGGCCAGCAGTATGCGAATGGCTTCAAGCCTAGCCACAGGAGCAAAGGTTTCATCGAAGTCCATTCCTTCCACTTGTGAGTAACCTTGAGCGATGAGGCGAGCCTTGTTTCTGACAACTTGTCCAAGTTCATCTTGCTTGTTGCGATAGATCCATTTCGTGCCAATGATGTTGTGCTTGCGAGGATCAGGACGTTTGACAAGCTCCCAGACATTATTCAGCTCAAACTGTTGAAGCTCTTCTTGCATAGCTTGAATCCCTTCAGGTTCCATGAAGGCTTGTTTGATTTTCTTGGGTTCAGATATAGAGATAAAGGCAAAGTGACCGCAGAAGTTTGCTAGTTGTGTAGCTCTTGATCGAGTGAGAGGATCAGGAGCATTGATGTTATCAATAATCTTCTCAATATGGACTTCCTTGGCGACTCGAGGATGAGTTGGACGAAGATTTCGATCAGACTGACTATTGTCTTTATCTTCATCATTGGCTTCAGACTAAGCATTGTCTTCATGTTAATTAGGTGCAGAAATGATGATCTCATCCTCAGCCTGTTCCTCGGTGATTATGATTTCTCCAGTACCCATCAACCTGATAGCTTCACCTGGTGTAGATTCATCTAGCATATTTGGCAGGTTCTCTCTTTGCAAGCCATTAGTTTCATCGAACTGCACATCTATAGTTTCAACCACTTTGTAGTGAAAGAGATTGAAGACTCCGAAGGTGTGCGAGTCCTTTCCATAACCAAGCATAAAACCTTCATTTGCTTTCGGTGCGAATTTAGACGTGTGATGTGGATCCTTGATACAGCACCTAGCACCGAAGACTTTGAAGTAACTGACGTTTGGCTTCTTACCAGTCAGAAGTTCATAAGATGTTTTCTTGAAGAACTTATGGAGATATACTATGTTGATGATGTGGCATGCAGTATCAATAGCTTCGGGCCAAAATTTTCTTGAAGTCTTGTATCATCGAGCATCGTCCGTGCCATCTCAATGAGGGTTTTGTTCTTGCGCTCCATGATGCCATTTTGCTGAGGTGTGTAAGGAGCAAAGAACTCATGTGTGATGCCTAAGGTATCAAGATAAATGTCGAGGCCAACATTCTTGAACTCAGTGCCATTGTCACTTTGGATGTGCTTGATCTTGATGCCATAGTTCGTTATGGCCCAATTTGCGAAGCGTCTAAAGATATCCTGCACTTTAGTCTTATAGAGAATTATGTGTACCCAGGTGTATCTCAAGTAATCATCAACAATAACGAAGCCATAGAGATGTGCAGTGGTAGTAAGGGTAGAGTAGTGAGTAGGGCCAAATAATTCCATGTGAAGCAGCTCAAAGGGACGTGAGGTAGTCATGATTGTCTTCGAGGGATGCTTGGCTCTAGTCATCTTCCCAGCTTCATAGGCACCACATAGATGATCCTTCTTGAACTTGACACCCTCGATGTCAATGATGTGCTTCTTCTTCGTGAGAATGTACAGGTTCCTCATGCCCGCATGTCCTAGCCATCGATGCCATAGCCAGCATTCTGAAGCCTTTACTAGAATACATATGGCAAGCTATGATCCTGCTGAGAAATCTACCATATACAGATCACCTCTTCGATAGCCTTCGAAGACTAGAGATTTGTCAGACTCGATTAGCACAAGACAATGATATTTTCCAAATATCACAATCAAGTTCAGATCGCAGAGCATTGACACAGACATTAATTTGTATCCAAGGGATTCAACAAGCATGACTTTATCCATGTGCTGATCCTTTGAGATAGCAACTCTACCAAGACCCAATACCTTGCTTTTACCAATGTCAGTGGATGTGATGTGGCTTTTAGTAGATGAGCGTAGGGTTGAATCCATAAGAAGACTTCGATCACCAGTAATGTGGTTGGTGCAGCCGCTGTCCATGATCCATTCAGTGGCTTTCGGGGTTGTACCCTACAGTGCAGTTAGCGGGATAGGCTTCACCAAGAGTATTATAAAGCAGAAACATGTAGCAAACAGGCATATTATCAAAGTTTAGATTCTGGTTAGGCATGATATGATGCTCATCAAGGAACCCTGGGACAAAATACATGGTAAGACCATTGGGGCATTTTATCTTGCGCCCCGCAAGAAGTTTTAGGTCTCTAGCATTGGCGTCAGAAGTCTTTGATTTCTGGCTGGATACCTTTCCCTGCAAGAGAAGTTAATTCTTCTTAACCACCCACATCTTCACGGGTGGCTTAGAAGCAATGAGTCTAAGTGCAGCATCTGAGAACTTTGGCATGGGAGCCCTAGCAAATAGCTTCGCAGGAGGAGAATCGTACTTATATGAATATGCAGAAAAGTTCTTAGTTTTGTGAACATAGCGGTTAGAGGAAACACGCTCATATTCATGAGTCTCATAATGGTTCTCCTACAAAACATTGGCGTTAGGGTGATCATGAGTGGTCCTCTGTCTGTATGAAGTTTTTGGGCCATATGACGCCTTTGGTCAGGGGTTTGTCTTCTTCCCAGGTGATGTCATGACGACATTCACGGGAAGCTTCTCAAGACAACTTTTGGGCACCCAGATCTTCTTCTGGGGTGACCCATTCTTGCAGTTAGTACCAATGTACCTGGCAAACACTTCACCATTTGATTCTTAAATAGTTTATAATTGGCCTCAAAGGATTCATCAATGGCAATTGGGTTAGCACAAGTGAAGCCAGATAAAGTGGATGGGTCCACTGAAGGATCCTTAGCAGCAACCCAGGTGGTTTTGGGGTACTGCTCAGGCGTCCAGTATGACCCATCAACGTTCATTTTCCTCTCGAACCCAGAACCCTCTTTCCTAGGGATTCGGTTCAAAATCTGTTTCTTGAGTACATCGCACAAAGTCTGATGCCCTTTGAGGATTTTGTACATGCCAGTCTCAAGCAATGTATTCAACCTAGCATTCTCATCAGCAATAGTAGTGGCATCCTCAGTAGAGGGGTTAGTTACCACATCAGTAGTTGAAGATATTGCAACATGAGAAGTAGTGGAACATCCAGCAACAGAGACAACATTATCACGCTCAAGACACTTTAAGCATGGTGGAACAAATTCTACCTGAGCGGAACTGATCTGTTGGGCGAGTAGTGAATCGTTCTCTTTTTGAAGATCTTCATGTGACACTCTTAGTTTCTCAAGGTCTTACTTCCTTTGAAGATAATCGTAGGAAAGCTTCTCATGAGAGGATGAGAGAGTTTCATGACGACTTTCAAGTTCTTCATACTTAACGCGAAGACTTTTAATATCTTCGATTAAGGACTGAGTTCGATTCATTTCCGCATCCAACAGGTTATCGCTTTTGTCTAGCAGCTTTTGAACATGTTCCATAGCAGTTTGTTGCTCAGTCGCAATTTTAGCAAGTGTCTTATAACTAGGTTTGGATTCACATTCAGAGTCATCTTCACTAGAGGTTTGAAAATAGGCATCACGTGAGATTAACTTGGCACCACGTGCCGTGAAGTAGTAGGTTGGAGCAGATTCATCATCACCATCAGCTTTGGCTTCAATGTCGTGACCATTGTCTTCAGTGTTGAAGATGGACTTGGCAACAAAAGCTGACACGAGAGCCAGGCTTGCCATGCCTGAATCAGACTCCTCCTAGGACTCCACCTCCGCCTCCTCAGAGGTAGACTCCTCCTCTAAATCCATCTCCTTGCTAATAAATGCACGAGCCTTGCTTGATGAGGTCTTCTTGTGAGATGAAGACTTTGAAGAAGATTTTGACGATTTCTTCTTTTTCTTGTCATCAGAATCATATTCCTTGCTCTTCTTCTTCTTCGATTCCTTATCCCACTGAGGACACTTGGAGATGTAGTGGCCAGTCTTCTTGCATTTGTGGCAAGTTCTCTTCTTGTAGCCACGTGATGAAGCCTCATCGTTCTTTGAGCTAGATCTTGAAGACTTGCTGAACCGATTCTTCTTGGAGAACTTTTGGAACTTCCTCACAAGCACTGCAGGCTCTTTGCCAAGCTCTTCAGGATCACCAGAGCTACAGTCAGATTCTTGTTCAGATGAGGAAATAGCTTTTGCCTTCAGGGCACGGATTCAACCATAGTTAGGACCATAGATATCACGCTTCTCAGATAGCTGGAACTCATGTGTGCTGAGCCTCTCAAGTATGTCAGACGGACCGAGATCTTTGAAGTCAGGGCGTTCTTGTATCATCAGGGCTAAGGTGTCAAACAAGCTGTCAAGTGATCTCAGAAGCTTCTTCACGATCTCATGCTTGGTGATCTCAGTGGCGCCGAGAGCACGAAGCTCATTGGTGATATCACTCAAGCGATCAAACGTGAGCTGGACATTCTCATTGTGATTTCTCTTGAAGCGGTTGAAGAGATTGCGAAGAACATCAATTCTTGAGTCTCTCTGAGTTGAGACGCCTTCGTTGACCTTGGACAGCCATCCTGCACCAGCTTTGCGCTTTCGATGCACTCACACGGCCATACTGCCCTTTGGTCAGATGACCACAGATGATGTTCTTGGCGGTTGAGTCCAATTGCGCAAATCACTTGACATCAGCAGTCGTGAAACCTTCACCGACTTTGGGAACGCCAGTCTTGACGACATACCAGAGATCGACATCAATGGCTTCAAGATGCATGTGCATCTTGTTCTTCCAGTAGGGGTAGTCAGTGCCATCAAAGACGGGGCACGCAGCGGAGAGCTTGATTATACCTGCAGTCGACATAGCTAAAACTCCAGGTGGTTAAACCGAATCACACAGAACAAGGGAGTACCTTGCCCTGATACCAATTAAAAGTGCTAGTTATCGACTAGAGGGGGGGTGAATAGGCGATTTTTATGAATGTCTTCAAAACACAATGGCTTTGAAGACAAACAAGTAAACTAAACCTATATAGTAAGCAGCGGAATGAAAACTAAACCAGGCAAGCATTAGTCAAGCATACAATACAGTGAAAGCACGAAGACTAACTGCAACTAGGTAGACAAGATTAGAATGGAAGATAGTACGAAGCCAAATAGATAGAAGTCTTCACACAGTGAAGTCAAATGAATTAGGAAGCAGGCAATGACTTCATGAAGACAAACTGAAGAGTAATGAGAGTATGGGATAGAACCAGTTGCTTGGTGAAGACAAGGATTTGGTAAACCAATTCTAGTTGTCGTGAGAACTGTACGTCTGGTTAGGGAGGCTGAGATCGAACTCAGAAGACTGTGTCTTCAACTTATTACCCTTGAGCTAAGGACACCCAGTCCTCGCCCAATCACTCTGGTAAGTCTTCAAGGTAGACTTCCAAACCTTCACAAACTTCGTTTACCGGCAATCCATAATGACTCTTGGATGCTCAGAACGCGACGCCTAACTGGTTGGAGGATTCACAGTCCTCATGTGTAACAAGTCTTCAGATCACAGGACAGAAAGACTGCAGTGATGCCTAACACTCTTTGGCTCTGGGTGTTTTGGGCTTAGTCCTCGCAAGGATCTCTCTCTCAAATGCTTTGGAGGTGGGTTGCTCTCAAACAACTGCACTAACTCTGAGCAGCCACCCATTTATGGTGTAGGGGGTAGACTATTTATAGCCAAGTGGCAACCCGACCTGATATGTCCGAAATGACCCTGAGCACTAAGGAACCGACACGTGTCCAACGGTCAGATTTCAAACACACGCGGCAGCTTGGCTTGGGCTACAAGCAAAGCTGACTCGTCTAGCTCTGGATAAGGTTTGCTCTTATTGTCTTCGCTCGAAGACATAGGATTGGGTTGAGCATCACATCAGTCACTCTGACTTTGTTCACTTGGACGCCCACTTAACAGTACAATGGTTCCTATGACTCAATAAAAAAGGATGGAAACTACAAAACATCTATGTCTTCGGCTCTTCCCACTCCATAGACTTCAAGTGAATATCTTCACACGTCATAATCTTCATCGTGAATGTCTTCACGAACCACCATTGTCTTCAATGTCTTCACATATTTTTAGGGGTCATCTCTGGTAGGTAAACCGAATCAATGAGGGACTACTACCTGTGTTATCCTGCAATTCTTACAAACACATTAGTCCCTCAACCACGTTTGTTGTCAATACTCCAAAACCAACTAGGGGGCACTAGATGCACTTACAGGAGCGTCTTGTGCTATAGTAGATTTTTTGCTTTTTTCCCTTTAATTTGCCACAATCATTGTTTGTTGGACATACCTTTTGAGAGGAACACACATTTATTCATGATTTGTTAGAATACTCTACGTGCTTCACTTAAAACTTTTGAGCTAGGCAGAAGTGCTTCACTTTATCTTTTAGAGCACGGCGGTGGTTATATTTAATAGAAATAGTTCCACTCTCATAGTCCACTTAAATATTTTTGAGAGTATAAAAATAGTAATGGTAATTTGCACGGGTTATAAGACTAGTCCATGAATGATAGGTATTCAATGGGGATATAATAAAAACTTTCATATAGATCACTAAATATGATATGTTTGATTCCCTGCAATAGTTTTGCGATATTAAGATGGTAATGCAAGCAAAAGGGCTCGTGCGTTGAAACGCGAGAGAATAATATATCATAATCTCCAATGTCCATGATCACATATTGCTTTAGCACCGAGATACACTATCACCCTCAATTTTGTGAACACATGAACAATTTTTTAAACTCACGAACATATTTGAAATCATGAACATTTTCCAAATTCATGAACACTTTAACAACAAACATTTTCTAAAATCAAGAACATTTTTCGAATTCATGAACATTTTATACTATTCGCAAACATTTAAAAAATGATTATTGTTTTTAACAATTTTCTTGAATCGAAGAACATTTCTAGAATGGACGAACATTGTTATGGAAATTGATGGAACACTTTTTAAAACTCATGAACATTTTTAGATTTAACGAGCATTTTTTGAAATGCATGGTCATTTTTTGAATCGGTGAATATTTTATGAATGAATAAACTATTTTGTAAGTCATGAACAGTTTTTGAATTTTTAGGATATTTTTTCATTCATGAATATTTTATGAATTGGTGAAATTTTGTTCAACTTCATTTACATTTTTTAAGTTCCCAAACATTTGTTTTCAAAATTTCAAACATTTTTTAGAACGCAAATATTTTCTGAATCCACAAAGATTTTATGGATTATTAAACATTTTATTTCAAAAGTCTAATTATTTAAAGTAGAAAAAACTAAAGGGAAAAGAAAATAAAAATTAAAAATGAAATTTTAGAAACAGGCCGCCCAGACACGGGCCGGCCCAAACGGGCGTGCCAGGCTGCCGAGCGCAGTATAGGAGATCCCTACTGCATAGGTCGGCCCAGGCGAGGGATTCCCCTGTGTGAATTTTTTATCACTTAATAGCATTGGCAGGTAATATTTTACAATTTTGAGGGTAGTCTACGCCACGTACTGCAAGAAGCAATAGCCCCTTTAGTAAATGTGCCCGTCCGTTGCAACGGGAGAGCAACAGCAGATTCTGCCTATCTAAACACATAGTTCATCGATAATTCAATTTTTTGACGTGAATTCATTCAGGTGCCAGACATAAGGTAACTTTCTCTATAATACTCAGAAGTTCAAACGGGTATATAATTTGGTGCAGAGAAGCAAATAATAAAAAATGATGAATGAGAATATGCCCATTCCTCGCATCTCACACAAGCTTCGAGTTCAGCAGAATTAGACAGGCCATTGGTGCACTGCGAGCTCAAAGTTCAAATTGCACGCCTGAATTTAGTATATTACATAGACAAAATAATAATAATGGTGATCACCAACAAAGCACATCTCACAAGCACTGTGCCAATATCACTCAGCAAAACCACGAAGTAAACCAAGGAGAAGAGAAGTATGCTGCTAAGTTCAGTAAGGCAAGGACACCGATGCCGAGATGGCTTTAAACAAAACTCCGGTGTTGATTCTACTTCAGTAGGCATAAGTAGTTACTAACGGGCGAAGGCGCGGCGGCATGTCGCGCCCATGCAAGTGCTCTTGAATTGTACAATTCTTGTTGCTTCTTTTCTAAACCCAATTGTTGTTGTTGCTTAAAAACTGTAACAATAACAGAGTACACATGCCGGATGAGTGGATCAGTACATCCGGTCGAACATTATGGGGTACATTGCATTGGCTAGATGATAGAAATTTGCTAGTGAAAAAAGAAAATACTATGATGCAGTAGTTTCTTTACATGCTAAGCTATCATTAGAAAATGTGAAATAGAAGATTTACATGCTAAAACAATGAGATCATTTAGTAACACAGGTGGTTTGACTCTCCAGTTGTGATAGTACATTCCTTTTTTATTTATTCTGAAATCTTCAAATATCTACTCCCAAGTAAGGAGCCAACCATGGAGAACCTACTCTCATGCTTATAAGTGTTGGAGAACCTACTCTCATGCAATGACATCAAAAAGTCAGCTTTATGTTGCTTTCTCGTGGCATTTTCTAGAGCTCTAACGGTTAAACATGATTTTTTCCCACACAAACGATACCATAATCAGCAAATATGGGCTCACAACACGATCCATATATAATATTATGCCATACAAAAACAATGCATTCTGATTATCGTTTAAACGTTCTCTATGGCTCTATATTTGAGCAAAAAGATTTGAGCCAAAATATATTAAGACATGGTTTTGTTTATGACTTATTTAACGAAAACATCAAATTTACCTTAACCACAAGTACGAAATAAATAGGGGAGTTAGGTCCGATTATAGTGCCATGATAAAGGAAGCTTATGTCATCTCAAAATATTACTAGTCGTTTCTAACCACTGAGAGATAAAAGAAGGAAAACTAATAAATAAACTCACCAAACCTGAAACAACTCAATATCCAAGGCAATTTGACACCGAAAAGAGTTCTTTCTAGAAAAAATCAAATTTACTTGGCAGCCAAATTAAATAGCTGCCAAAGAACCAATCCTATGCTAATTCGATTTTCTTTCTTTCACCCACACATAGAGATTCCCCCCCTGAAACTTACTGATTTAGTTTCTAGCAATGGTGTTAATAGAAAATGAATCGAGGCTAGTACGGGAATATTGTCATTCCATCTAAGAAAATGGGGCACACAAAAAAATTGCCACAGCAATGCTCAGATGGACAAACAAGCAAGATTTGTCCTTTCCATGTTACATGATAATCAATACTCAATTCTTCCCAATGGATACACATGACAGAGACATCATATGGAAAAAGTTGGAAAGTGTCAAACATGCATTCATAGCTAACTATAGGACAATACTAGGAAGAACTTCTAAACCGAAGCATATGTTTGCTTGATATATCCAAGAAGATTCATTTTTGAAGTGAAAATGATTGTTGACAATATGTGAAAGGACGGATGGAGAAATTTAAAGGGAGCATCAAAACAATGTGTTGGTACACCCTTAAGATCTGGAATTGTCATTGCATCACCGATAACATGAAAAACAATTCATCTATACATTTGAAATCTGAGAAAATAAATTGTGTTATTTGTAGTATTACATAAGGTAAAACTTTGCATACCTAGTTCTTTGCATGGCGAAACATCAAGAATTAAAAATTGATAACTAAAGGTAATTATTGCCAAGGAGATAATGGGATTTTCGTCATATATAGTAAAGTTGATGTTTAAGAAAGAATTGGATAAACCGGACCAAGATAAACAAATATAATTTCTAAAAAGTATAAAGCCGACCTAAAGATAACTATTTTAAAAAAAGAGGTAGTTGTAAACCACGTGAAAAAAAATAAGTGAACTAAAAGCATGTAGCTTTGCTACTGGGCTGCTTGCAACTGCATACGATGTAAAAAAAGGTAAACTAAATAACCATCTAAATTTAAACAGACTTGCTTATTGGCTAATTAGCTCCATAGTAGATTAGTGTGCTTTGTAGTACAAAATATCACTGAAAGCTCAAAATCACGGCTACATGACCTGTCCACATGAATTATCTGAAGTGTGTGGCATGACTATCATCAGTTGATCCTTGACTTCAGGGATGACGATCTGGGGTTCAACGAAAAAAATTGTAGCAGGAGACTCCGAGATCTGGAGATGGACAGATAAAGGACGCCACAAAAATATTGATCAAGGAAGCAGCAAATGTGTCCTAGACGACTACTCCTTGCCATAGACCCGCAGACAACACATTGAAAAATAAGAATTAGGGATCTGGAGGAGTGTCGTGGAATTTTCACGTCAGATGTCCTAGTGAAAGGACTTAGTCGTGGAGCCATCGCAACTAGGAAGCTTAAAGGGGTTAATCGGGACAAAGGACAAGGGGTTTATACTGGTTTGGCCCCTTACGGTGAAGGTAAAAGCCTATGATCCAGTTTTGAGTGGGATTGCTTATGTCTCGATTACTAGGGAACAGAATCGCTTGACCTAGCTCTTGATCTGATGTTACTTGCCCTGAACCACCGCCGAGTCGTCCCTTTATATACAGAGGGACGCTGAGGGAGTCCTGGACTAGGGGGTGTCTGGACAGCCGGACTATCATTATCCGCCGGACTCCAAGACTACGAAGATAGAAGATTGAAGACTCCGGCTCGTGTCCGGAAGGTACTTTCCTTGGCGTGGAAGGCAAGGTTGGCGATACGGATATGTAGATCTCCTACCATTGTAACCGACTCTGTGTAACCCTAGCCCTCTCCGGTGTCTATATAAACCGGAGGGCTTTAGTCCGTAGGACAACATACATTACAACAATCATACCATAGGCTAGCTTCTAGGGTTTAGCCTCCTTGATCTCGTGGTAGATCTACTCTTGTACTACCCATATCATCAATATTAATCAAGCAGACGTAGGGTTTTACCTTCATCGAGAGGGCCCGAACACAGGTAAAAACATTGTGTCCTCGTCTCTTGTTACCATCCGCCTAGACCACAGCTTCGGGACCCCTACCGAGATCCGCCGGTTTTGGCAATCGACATTGGTGCTTTCATTGAGAGTTCCTCGTGTCGTCACCGATAGAGCGGATGCCTCCGCCCGCCTTCAAAGACGGTGTTTTTCGCCGGAGGGCCTTGGCCGCCGCCAAACTATCCGCTTGGTGGCTTTCTTATGACCGCCTGTCCGGCCGCCGCTTCGGCAATGACTTCTCAAGTCGTCGGAAGCAATCTTCGCGTCAGCCCTAAAGCTGCCGAACAGTTAGACCCAATTGAGCTCTCATTTGTTAACGAGCTCTTGGATCGCATCGCCGCCCTGGGAGTCGCTACGGACTACAATCAGATTGGGCTTAAAACCGATCTGAGAGAGATTAACTCTCCCCAGGCCACCCACCACGTCGCAGTGGTAGAGGAACAGCACGACAACTCTTTACCAGTGTTGAAGACAATTCATGTCCGAATTCCCGAACCCTCCATGCCGGATTCCTGCGGAGGGACGGACTTCGATCGAGCATTGAACTCAAAATCATGCATCGCCCCGGACTCGCTGGATTGCACCCAGCAAACCAAATTTCCGAATTCAGAAACTCCTTGGCCTTTGAGCCTCAAGATGGGCAGGGATCCGGACTTTATTCCACCCACCCGCCCAGACATATGCGATTTATCTCTAATACGGCAAGAACCTCATCGAGACAAGACATCACTCTGGTCTAGATTCCTCCTGGTTATGGACAGGATAAAGGACTGCCGAGAGGAAAACACAATCTCAATCTTCTGCAATAACTGCACGGACAAGGGAATCCTGAACGCCATTGATCGTCGCAAGATTACGCGCTTCACCGATCTGGCGTCCATAGTACGAAGGTACTGTGCGATGGAAAGTTTCCGGAAAACTGAAAATCAATTTTGGGATAATCCGGCCCCAAACCTAGTCCGCAGCAAAAGGGCGCCTTACACTCATGCCCCAGATGCAAAAACCAAAAAACAGAAACCCAATAAGGGAAACAGAACCGTACTGGAGGGATGGCTCAATGGACCCTGTAAACTTCATAGTACAGAGGGGGCCGTCCCAACACATAGCCTTCGAGCATGTTGGATATTACGGCAGGTGGACAAAAGTGGCGAAGAGCTCCTAGCTCCGGGAAGCCACTCCAACAATACCAGTACGGTATCAACAGTCTTCGAGACTTTCGCATCAAATAATATGCGAAAACGAACAATCCGCGAACTCGCCGAAGTCTACCAAGTAGCAACAACAAATCCTTGGAGTGACACAGCTATTACTTTCAATGCCAGCGACGAGCCCACATTCCGAACAACCAGAGCCCCAACAAGACCGGTACTTAGTCCCATAGTGGACGGCTTCGATCGACAAAAGTCCTCATGGATGGCGGCAATGACTAAACCTCATTTACGAGGAAACTCGAAAAATGGAAATCGATTGAGCCAGATTGAGCGAAGCAGCACAACCTTTAGAGGAATAATCCCTCACCGGAAGCACGCTGCTGCCGGAAAAATCACACTCGATGTGGTGTTCGGCCTCCGGACAATTACAGATCCGAAGAAGTCACGCCTGTGGCCCTGCTCAGCAGCGGATATCACGCTATATTAGGGCGAGAGGCATTCACAATTTTTCAAGCAATACCTCATTACGGGTACATGAAGCTCAAAATGCATGGGCCCAGTGGAATAATCACTCTCACTAGTGATCCGGACATAGCACTCGCTACCGAAAACAAAACAGCCGCACTAGCCCTCGAGGCACTATCCAAAGCCCTAGCGCAGAGGAACTCACCACACAAGGCGCTCTCACGGTGAACAGGACGATGTGATACTCGACAAAAGATCCAAGTCCACCTCCTTCAAACCAGCAGATGAGATAGTAAAATTCCAGGTCCATCCAACGGACCCAACAAAGACGGCCTCCATCGGGGCACAATTGAACCCCGAAGTAGACGCCAGATCGCGATTTCCTTCGGAAAATTGGGATATCTTCGCCGCATCCTTCGACATGCCCGAATCCCATGCAGTTGGCGATACAGCCTAAACATCCCAAAAGGATTTAAGCCACCAAACAGGCTCTTGGCGATTTTCCCAACCCAAAAGACAAGCAATGGGAGAAGAGCTAGCCAAACTATTGGAAGCCGGATTCAGAGAGATATCAAACATCCGGACTGGCTAGCAAATCTGGTGATGGTACCAAAGAAGGATAAATCCGGCGCCTCGGTATGGACTTTAAAGACCTCAACAAGGCCTGCCCAAAGGATCCTTTCCTCTCCCCATCGATCAAATTATCGATGCCACAAAGAGAGGCACGATTCATTGTGCTTCCCGGACGATACTCGCTATCATCAAATCAAGATGGCGGAAGCGAATCAAGCCGCAACGGCATTCATCACTCCATATGGACCATTCTCGCTTCAACATGATGCCCTTCGACTCAAAAATGCGGCGCAACATATCGGCGCATGATTCAAACACGTCCGCCACCCAGATCGGCAAAACAGTTGAGGCATACGAGACGACGAGTCGTCAAAACAAAACACGCCGAAACTTTAGTAGACGATTTGAGGCTCACATTCAAAACCTCGGGGCATATGACATCAAGTCGAACCCGAAAAATGCTTTTGGCGCATCACCGGAAAGTCTGCTGGGCTTCATTGTATCCGTAGAGGAATTGAAGCAACCGCGAAAATCCGAGCTCGACACGCTTGGATATTCCAAAAGACCTCAAGCAAATACAAAATTAACAGGATGCGTGGCAGCCTTAAGTCGCTTTATCTCCGCCTAGGAGAAAAGGTGTTGCCCTTTATCGCCTCCTCGGCGCATCAACACTTCGAGTGGACGGATGCTGCCAACGCCGGCACTCGAAGAAATAAAGGCCATACCGGCAACAAATCTGGTCTGGCGGCGCCCACTGGGCGAACTAATGTTGTTATACATCGCAGCAACACATCAAGTTGTAAGCGCGTCTCGTCGTTTAACGAGCGGCGTAAGGGCATAAATTCCCTCTTCAAAACCGAGGTATTATGTATCCACCGTGTTAACCCCTGCAAATCCGCTACCCGCACTATCGAAAGATAGCATATGCGGTGTTCATGGCGTAGCGGAAGCTTCGCACTACTTTCAAGAGTGTTCAATAACAAGGGCCTCTGAAGTACCACTCAATGACATTATAAATAACCGCGACGCACGGGCGGGATTGCAAATGGGCCATCGAGCTCTTGCCATTCGACATAACTTACAAACCTCGACGAGCCATAAAGTCACAAGTTTTGGCTGACTTCGTCGCCGAATGGATGAAGTCGAACTCCCTAAAGAGTACGGGCGATACTCCAATTGACTATGCATTTTGACGGCTCCAAAATGTTGGCGGATGAAATTCTGGCGTCAGATTACGTCCCCAACCGGAGACACAGTCCAGTATGTGCTACAAATAATGTACATGGACTCCAACAACGCAGCCGAATACGAGGCCCTGTTACATGGTCTCCGGATGGCGGTCTCCATGGGCATTCAACGCCTAGAGGTGTGCGGGGATTCAAACCTTGCAATATCCCAAATAAATGGAGACTTTGACGCCAAGGATCCGAAAATGGCAGCATATCGCAACGCTGTCCTGAAAATGTCAGCTCGGTTCGAGGGACTCGAATTTCATCACATAGCCCGAGATAATAACCAAGCGGCCGACGCCCGGCACGCATCGGTGCGGCGTGATGCTGTCCCTCCAAATATCTTCTGGAATGGCTCTTCAAGCCATCCGCATTATGGGAAGAGGAGTCCGTAGTGATAAACCGGAGAAAACCGCACCAACCGTGATTTGGCGATGACATAACACCCTCCGCCCACGCCATAATGGCGAGAATCGCCGCGTGGATGAACCTTTCTAGCCTACTTACTTAGGCGGAACTTCCGAAGACCAAAACGAGGCCCGCCGCATAGTCCGCGATCGAAGGCCTACAAGGTCCATGAGGGAGAACTTTACAAGAAAAGTACTACCGGAGTCCTTCAAAGGTGTATCTCCGAAGAAGAAGGGCGAAACCTCCTGGCTGAAATCCATGCCGGACTAGGCGGACACCATGCAGCAGCCCGGGCCCTTGTAGGAAAGGCATTCCGTACAGGATTTTATTGGCCGACGGCTCGGGCGGACGACAGACTTAGTCCAATGATCGTTGGCTGTCAGCTCTTTGCTAATCAGAGCCATATACCACCCACCGCCCTCAAAACCATACCCATTACATGGCCGTTCGCGGTCTGGGGGCTTGACATGGTTGAACCCCTTAAAGGGGGAACACACAAGAAAAAGTACCTATTGGTCATGGTGGATAAGTTCACCAAATGGATAGAGGCCAAACCGGTCAAAACGGCAGAGTCCGGACCCGTGATAGACTTTATATCAGGGGTGGTACATCGTTACGGAGTCCCCCACAACATCATCACCGACAACGGCACGAATTTCATGGCCGATGAGGTTAAGTCATGGTGCAAAAATATGGGCATCAAGCTCGACTATGCGTCAGTCTATCACCCTCAAACCAACGGTCAAGTGGAAAGAGCAAACGGTCTAATAATGAGCAGCATTAAACCCAGACTAGTGAGGTCACTCACTAAATCCGACACACAATGGGTCGAGGAGCTCGACCAGACTGGGGCTGCGGACAACGCCTAACCGTACTACGGATTCACACCATTTTTATGGTATACGGGCAGAGGCGGTTTTGCCTGTGACATTATTCATGACTCACCTCGAAAAGCGCATGTATGAGGAAAGAGAGGCCGAGCTTGATCGGCAGGACAGCTTGGACACATTGTAGGAAGAACGTGACGTCGCGAAGGCTCGTTCCGCATTCTATCGGCAGCAGGCCCGAAGATATCAAAGCAGAGAAGTACGGGCCAAGACTTACAACGTTGGCGAACTAGTTCTACGCCTGCCGGACAAGAAAAAGGACAAGCTCAAGCCCAGATGGGAGGGCCCCTTCATTATCGATCAAGTACTGACCGGCGGAGCATAGCGTCTGCGAAATGCGTCGGATAACCGACTCGAGCCGAACCCATGGAATGCAGCCCGCCTCCGACGATTCTATGCCTAGCGCCGGATTAAGAGTTCGTCCCCTTCCCCCGTCCAAAATTTTACACTTCGACTGTCTTTTGTTTCTCTTTTTATCCTTTTAAGCCCTTTCGGGCCTATTTTTGCATTCTTCGCATATGCATGACGTGCCATCCACACTCATTATTCCTGGGGGCTCCTTTTACAGAAGCTTAATTGCACGGGTTTCATACCCAACACATGTGTCAAGCTTCCACATGTACCTTTTACTCGCCATTATATGCATCAATATGACTTAAGTTTTGGCCAAGCTGGGTTGCCTGGCTCCTGTGCTTACCCCTACGTTCCCGATTGTTCGGCTAGGAGGTAAAGGAGCACCTCTGCGATTGTTATTGCCGGTCACCGGATGTGTACCTCGATCGGGTGAAGCCGAAGCTAGCATTCTTAAGGGAATATTCGGTCGGTGATTTAAAAGATGACTTTTTACCTATTTTATCTGTCGCCCCGGATGTTTTATCGCTTTCTTTGCAGTCCGAACATGCACTTTAGGGCATGCCTACCAAAAAAGGAACCCTTAACGGAACTATTCTCCCTGGAAGATGTTTCTTACTAACCATGTAATATAACATAACTAGTTGGGCACTTGTCTGATAAAGCACTAATGACCCCTACGCCTGGTCTCCATGCATACCCCGGGTTTTTCATAACCAAGAAGGTATTCGGACACACTCCGGACTCTAGGGTCCCAAGGTCAAAGCGAAAAGGTCGGCAAAGACAAACGATCTACAATCCGGCTAGAAGGCATTTCATATGTCACTTTAAAGGATAACATACATTGTCAAATTTATTGATTGTATTCCTCCTCAATCCCGTCTAACAGGCTGTCTAGTTTACAGTCCCGTTGGGAAAATTTAGCAGCCAACTCTACTTGGCTGTACACTAAACTCACAGGGATCTCCTTCCCATCGGGCCCCACCGGTCCAACTTCGGCCATATGGTTGGGGTCCGCCTTCTTGTACCGCGTCTTCACCATGGCCCAAGCCTCCCTGGCACCTTGACGGCAAGCCGAAATCTTCCACAAACGGAAGCGCTGCCGCACTCCCTGCAGCTTCTCCGCAAGCTCCCCGAGGCCCTCGGGCAGGGTGAGGGCTGGCCATAAAGCCTGAACGGCGCCACTCATTGCCTGCCAAACTCGTTCGAGTAGCTGCAACAGTTCGGGAAGTTGATCACCCATCGATATGGGCATCTCCTCTGCAGGACGACCCGTGAGTATACCTACAAGACACATCATGTCAAATTACTTCCTCGCCGAACTCTTCTTTTCAAAAGAGTTCGCCAAGCACTTACTATATATGCCGCGACGAAGTCGTTGATTCTCCTTGACGAGCGGACAGCTCGGCTCAGGCGCCTTTCAGCTCTTCTCCGAGCTTGGCGCTGGCATCTTGGAGCTTGTTCCTTTCTGTTGAACCCTATTCAGCACACTCGCTTGCCTTTAGTCTGGCGCAGAAAGGCTTGCTGTCTGGATCTTGTCCGCGGTACCTGCAATTTCATTATTAGACTCACGCCGCCGCACAGCTTATATTTATTAATAAAAATGTGTTACCAGGGGGTTTTTTCCGTCTCCTCCTGCGGCAGCAAGTGCGGCCTCAAGTTGGGCCTTGCAATCTTGCAGCTCCCGAGACAGCTGGGCGTTCTTCTTGTTAAGTGCCTGAAATTTACAATGATCCTTAAATGAGTTAGCATAACTAATTTAAGTCTCGGGGGCTACTGGTGTATACAACCATTAAAATTCCCTTACCCGTATGTCCTTAACATACTGCTCCGTGGCTCTGGTAAAACCATTTTGAGCAGCACGGAGATGCGTGTCCCCAGCGTTAAAGGCATCTAATGCCTCAGGGGAAAAGCATGCTTCTTGAAATACTGTCCGGCGGCGTCTATGATTCATAATGCTCTCCACCTCAGACTTGGTGGCGGACGGTCTGTCGGTATCCTCTGTTGGAGCAGGATCCGGTTCGCGTCTTGCGCTTGCCTCCCCCTCCAGTCCGGGCGCTGGAGCCTGGCCGGTGTGGGTTGGATCAGCAATTCCTGCGCTCGCAGTCCGGCGAGCGCTTTTTCTCCGCAGAGATCATGAGCACTCAGCGCTTCTAACGTTGTTCAAAATTCAATACAAGCTATACCTTTGCGGCGACGCTTCCGTCCGCAAGATCGCGCTCCTTTTCCGCTTGCTGGTCCGGATCGGCCTCGCTGGTCAGCCACCACGGGCTCGGCTTCTGCCAGAAGGCGCTTCTGCGCAAATACCATCGTTCGCGAGGGTCGAAATGGGCAGGGAAGAGATACTGGTGTCCGGACTTCGGTCGCAGTCACCTGTGAAGCCAAACTCAGTCCGGGGTAGTCCGCCGTAATGGCGACTAAGGCATTGTCTATGCTGAGCTGGTGATACACCCGCCGATCAGCTCCACTCGATGTCGATCCTCCTCGAGGTCGGACCCGTGGATCCTTCGGATCCTCGGGTTGTGGAGCAGACTCACCATGTCCCCCACAACCGACGTAGACCTGCTACCAAGACATAATGTAAGAAGCTTAAACTTGAAGGCACGGGTAGAGCCCTTCGAGGTGTTCACTTACCCATCCTCCGGGTTGATCATGGAAAAACCTCCAAAGGGTTCGGGCGAAGGAAGTCCTCCTTCTCCCCTTGTACAGCCGGACAGATCTTCACCAGATCCTCGGTTGAATCCGCCCTTCTGGGCCGTGCTTGGTAGCATCGCCTTCCCGCTGAAATCCCACATGGGGTGACCTTCAGATTGCAGTGGCTGCACCCTCGCTGATACACGCCGCCATGACTCCAATCATGGTCAAGCCGAATGAGCCATTAATCTTATCCGCCCATCAAGTAATGGACGCCTTGTCTTCCTCCAAACGGGGCTCATGGGCGCCACCGAGGCGTTTCTTCAAGGGAGCAGACTAAACTCCGGAGGCCGATCCGGATGGATCCAAGATGGGCGTCTCAATATAAAACCACCCGAGGGCCGCTTTGGGCGCTTCTTGGGAGTGCCGGATAGGTATCCGGTCCCGCAATGCGCCATATCTTGGCGCCGCTTACTTGATATATGGACCCTGGCGAGAACGGGTACAAGGCAAAACAGCCTCTTCCACAATGCAAAATGGGGCTCGATGCCGTGAATAGCTCACAAAGAGCTACGAGCCCGCGAGCATGCAGCACAGAGGCGGGCGTGAGGTGGTGGAGCTGGAGTCCAGAAACTTCGAGAGCCCGCGGAGGAACGGATGTATTGGAAATCCGAGCTCCCTTATCAGATAGGGGACAAAGCACACTCGCTCCCCCTTATTGGGGCTTGGAGTGTCCTCCGCCTGCCTCCCACCTTGATAAGTAACCAGTCCGGCTCGGACTGGAACCATGAAGGCCGGAGGAAGAAACCCCTCCGTTTGGAGCTTCACTAGCTCATTGTGCGAAATAGAGCACCTCCTCCAACTCCCCGGCGGTGGGCTGGGAGCGCGTGAAGAAGAGCCACGTTGACGATCCATGGTGGAATGGATTTCTAGGTCTGAGGTGCTTCGATGGAGTATACGCGGGAGGAAGATGGTGCGGTTTGGATCTGGATTCTTGCCTCTTTTATAGGCGGACGACTCGCACAATTAGGGGGCAAAATGCAAAAGACGCCCTGGCTTTTCGCATTCGTGCGACGCGTGGAAGAGGGCCATTATTTGGCGTCGAAGCCGAGGAACACAGTATTCAAGATGAAGCCGGACACTATTCGGCTGGTACATGGAATTTGAAGGGAGAACCCGCCTTGCAACGCCAAGACTATGAACGCTACTGGATGATCATCATTGAAGCCTCGGTTCGGGGCTACCGAGGAGTCCTGGACTAGGGGTGTCCGGACAGCCGGACTATCATTATCCGCCGGACTCCAAGACTACGAAGATAGAAGATTGAAGACTCGGCTCGTGTCCCAAGGTACTTTCCTTGGCGTGGAAGGCAAGGTTGGCGATACGGATATGTAGATCTCCTACCATTGTAACCGACTCTGTATAACCCTATCCCTCTCCGGTGTCTATATAAACCGGAGGGCTTTAGTCCGTAGGACAACATACATTACAACAATCATACCATAGGCTAGCTTCTAGGGTTTAGCCTCCTTGATCTCGTGGTAGATCTACTCTTGTACTACCCATATCATCAATATTAATCAAGCAGGATGTAGGGTTTTACCTCCATCGAGAGGGCCCGAACCTAGGTAAAAACATTGTGTCCCTCGTCTCTTGTTACCATCCGCCTAGACGCACAGTTCGGGACCCCCTACCCGAGATCCGCCGGTTTTGACACCGACAGACGCCCAGTGGCTCATAGAGTCCCGGCCGGCTCATAAACAGTGTCCGGCTCGGTCTCTTAATTATTCTTGCCTCACAATACAAGTCATGTACATATGGCGGTTTATCTCTACGGCCTTAAGTCGCCTCTGGGCTTTGGGCCCTTAACTAAGCCGCCATCTTCAAGCTTGGTCTTGGGCTTCAAGAATACTCATAGGTATAACCCGGCCCCTCCTGGGCGGGTCATACCTAATAGTTATATCCCCAACATTAGGCCCCAGATTGATTTGAACTGGTTCATGTCAATCTTCAACACTTAAGAAAAATCTTCTGCTCTTTGCTTATGAAATTTTTGTAACCTGCCATGATGTCATCCTTTGGATTCGTTGTAACCCGCCATGACGTCATCTGATTAATGCATGTTTTGCCCAACGTATCTCAACGGATCCTTATATTAATGATCATACCGAAAATCGAGGCGTCCGTGTAGCTGGATAACCATGTTTTCGGCCTCCTCATTTTTCGCACCCACTTATCAGTCTTTCCTTATAAATAGACACGACCAGGTCTTTCCTCATCCTCCTCCTTCCTCTTCTTCTTCCTCTCGTAACCCTACTACCGCTTGAGCTCCGCCGCCACTGCAGTGCACTTTGTCTTCCTCGACCCCGGCCGCTGCATCGACCTGAGTCTGTCCAGAGAACGGCGACGACCCTCCGCAACAGATCTGCAGTTGTGAGTCATCTCCTTCCCGCACCTCAGATCTGCATTAGGGTTCACAAGTCCTTTTGTGTTCTTTGTAGTTCTTCACGGGTTCTTCGTAGTTTCTCCACCGCAGCCTCTTTTGATCCAAAAGGAATATGAAACTCATGTGATAGCTGTTTCGCGTCCATTTTCAATACTAGCAGATCCTTTTTTCTTGTAAAAGGACGCATTAGAACTGATGAACTCTTTTGTACTTTGTTTTTAGGTCTAGAATATTTTCTTTTCTGAACAACCATTTGATCCAAAATAATAGCTGCAATCTGTGAACTTGTTTATGTAACACTTAAGCAAAAAACATGTATCTGTTAGATCTACCTAGCCATGGCGACTCTTATCACCGGCTTAAAAAGGTAATGCTCGATTGATAACCTTTGACCGCCCATGGCGGTTTAAACAACTTAACTGCTTATGGCGCTCATGGCGGCTTAAATAATTTGACATCATTAGCCTTATACCATTAGGCCCCTTTATAAGCCGCCATCTTGAATATGCACTATAATATTTTTCTCCGGCTTAAAGTTGAACCGGAAATCTTTTACTCTTTCTTAGGCTTTCATCACAATAGCACCGAAAGCACCCACTTCATGTAACTGGGTCAAATCCGTCGTCACAGACAGTACTCTTGATGACTTTGTTAAGACCGGCTATCTGCCGAAGAAGGAAGTGATGTCCTATCGTGCTCTTGACCCGATGGAGGAAATTCCCCAGCCCAAAGCGGGGGAGGTCATCGTTTTCACTGACCATATGAACCGGGGGTTTTCACCACCCGGCTCAAAATTCTTCAGGGACGTCCTGCACTTCTTTGACCTCCATCCTCAAGACATCGAACCCAATTCCGTGTCTAACATTTGCAATTTCCAAGTGTTCAGTGAAGTATATCTTGGAGAAGAACCCAACATACTACTCTTCAGAGAGTTATTTTACTTGAACCGCCAGAATGAGTGTGCCAACGGCCAAAGCTTGGAACTTGGTGGTGTCTCAATCCAACGTCGGAGAGATGTAATTTTTCCTTATGCCAACCCGCCGAGTCATCCCAAAGACTGGAATCAGACATGGTTCTATTGTCAAGATACTTCTCCGGCTGATGAAAATCCTCTGCCCGGCTTTCGTGCTCTGCGCCTGGAGTCCAAACATCCACTTCCTGACAAGATAACAGCCGCCGAATGCAAGATGCTCGCCCCCACCCTGGCTAAGATCAAGGCTCTTCTGGGGAACGTGCTAAATGGCATCGATTTAGTCCGGGTTTGGCTCGCCTGGCGGGTTATTCCATTGAGTCGCCGCCCCGGTCTGATGTGCACCTACACAGGCAAGAAAGATGATCCTCTGCGGCACAGCCCTGATGATTTGCCTGAAGATGTTATCAACGATATGACGAAGTCGCTCTTAAACGAGAGCCTAGCATATTGTGGTAAGGTGGGCTTAAGCCCCTTCTGTGAAACTAACCCGGCTCCAGCGGTAAGCCGCCGCCCTTCAGAATAAATTACCTTCATCTTTTGATGTTTCATCAGTACTCATACTTTTGCCGACTTTCACAGGCTAGTGATAAATTCTGGAAGGTTAAATATGATCATGAGGCTGCAAAGAAAGCCATGAAGGCCAAGAGAGCCGCCAGGAAAGAGGCTGTAGAGAAGAAGGGCAAGAAGGCCACCGCCTCTGACTTGCTTCGGCTAGAAGATTCTTCTGAGTCGGAGGTAGCCCTTTTCTCTCTTGGCTCGTTTTTTAACCATCTTATTGACACTGATTATCAACAGGAGGACACAGGAACAAGCCATGGAAAGGATGAAGAGGTAACTATCATTTCCTCCGACTCCGAGCCTTTGCCAAGACGAAAAATCCGCAGAGTAACCCGGAAAGTAAGATTTTCACATCCCTTAGCTTATCAAGATCCTCAATTTCTTTTGAAGCGACAGATTCATGAATCCGGAGGCAGACCCGGACCAGCAAGGATGTGGAGCTCTCCTCCGGCTTAACGACACACCAAGGAAGCGTCGGAATGAGGTCACCTCCGATTTAAATCTCTTTTATCCTTTGGCGGGTCTCACTCGTCAACCACTCAATTCTTCTGACTCGAATTATCAGGAAACTTCACCTTCCTCAGGCGACTCAATGCAGTCTATTTTGCCGGCTTTCAAGACCACTCCGGGGTAATGATAACCTCCTTATCCTGTGTTCATTTCAATTCATTGTATTTGCACTGACCTTTTGATCTTATGCAGCGGAAAAGCCAAGCCCAGCAAAAAGGTGAAGAAGAATAAGCCGGCCGAAGAGCCAATCTTCAAAGAGCCGGAACTTGGAACAGTCGTGCCTGAAACCTCAACTCATGAGCCGCCACCTGAGCCAGTTCATGACACGCCAACGCCAATTTCTGACCCGCCTGCCAAGCGAGCCGCCGATGGCTCTGAAAACCCGGAAGTCCCTAGCCCGGTCAGGATGGATGATCCTCAAGACCCTGATGTCGAGATCACCAAGACCGGCTATGTTGAGCCGGGGAGGCCAACCGTACTGGCCAAATGTTCTGCCAAGGAGGAGCTTCTGGAACGCCGCAGGGTCAATCTTGACGTTGCTGATTATACTCATATGAGTATTGGGGAGCTTTTTTCTGGCTATATGAGCCAAGTACACAGCAACCGTGATATTGAAATTGATATGATGAAGCAGATGCACCAGAAGTTTGAGGTACAACCCTTTCTCTGTACTAGTTTATCCTTACTATACCAGCCCCCAAGTCTATTGCTTATGATGAATATGCTGTAGACTTAGAAAACAAGCTAAATAACATTAGTGATATATTTGGATAACATGTAAGAAAAAATGGCATACTTCGTAGTCCCCAAGGGCCGGCTTAATCAGCATGGTTGAGCTGGTTCTTCATATGCTTGTATAGAATAAGATACTTGAGATACTTTAACAGCAATATGCATTAGCCCCCAAGTGCCAAGTACTCTTGCTTGCAAAGTGATTGGGACTTATTCTCATGAACCACCTACTTAAGTAAAATTCTTTGGTAGACATTAGCCCCCAAGTGCCAAGTGTTGTTGCTTGCAAAAGGCTTGGGACTTAATATTGTATGATAATGGTCATAACTTTGACCCGGTATTTGTACAAGCCACCACCAGTCAACTGGAAACAGAGGTATCTGACATGAAGAAACGCCTGAAGCACAAGAGACGGAAACCCAAAGAGCCAATTCCAAGTTTGAATTCAGTATATCTGAACAAGAGACACTGAAAAAAGACTTTGAAATGGAGAAAAAGGCCTGGGCTCATGAAAAGATTGCTTTGATCAATCCAGCTGAGAAAGCAGAGGCGGCTCTTGAAGAGGCGACCGGTGAATTATCCGGCTTAAAACGCCATGTCTCTCAGATGGTCTCAGCAATCTTTGGTAAGTCGCCCTGCAAGTGTCAAATATTTGAATCTTTCAAGTGATCATATAAGTTGTCATTAACTCACCTGATATTGGTATGCAGGCCCCAGGAGTTCAAATCTTAACCAAGATATGCCAATCAAACTGAAGGCGGTTTATACGCTGGTGGAACAACTCTACACCGGGTCTCAGTGTGCCTTAGCTAGGTGGCCCTGTCAAATGAAGTGCCCATACTCCTGGTGGATGTGCTAAGGAAACTCTCCGTGCTGCCCCAATGATTCACTGAGCTAAGGCGGTCGTCTGCAAGAGCCGGAGCCGTGGCTGCCTTAAGTCGGGCCAAAGCTTGGCTGCCGGAGTTAGACCCGGCCGACATCGCCATAGGTTATCCAAGCCTTAAGGAGGATGGCACTCCCTTTGAACAGGAAGACTTCGCCACTTGTGTGAAGGAGATACGCCTCGTGGCCACCCTGATAGCTGATGAAGCGGATCTCACCAAGTACCAGCCGGGCTATGATGCGGAGAACCGGAGAATTCCAACACCACATTACAAAGTGACCAGCCTGATCCCCCCACTCCGTAAGCATACCTTCGCCACTGAAGTTGACCCGGCCGGACTAATTGATGATGAAGCTGAATTTGAAGCTTTGAATGGCATTGACTAGTCATCATCAACCTTCCAGGAAAGGGAACAGGGCGAAGAAGAGGAGAGGGCCGACCCGGATGCTTCAGGTCAACACGAGAATTAATCCGCCAGGCGGCTCATACCTGTGATGTGCTTTGAAAAACAATATTAACCATTCGGACTCGGGGGGTCATGTAATAGAGTAGAAATAACTTTGCTTTGCCGTGCCATCGTGCATGTTTTGGTGCTCAATACTATTAAGCCACCATCTTATGTTCACCCGTGTTATACTTATCATCTGTTTTCCTTATGCTTGACCAAGTCTTTTAACTGTCCTGCACACAGAAATAGACCACAAGATCCCTTGGCGTCTTGCCGCAAGGCGGGTTATAATATCTTGATGTATAACCATTAAGATGGAAAAAGAATCACAGATAAGCCTGTTGTGACATATAATTTTGAAACACAACTATAATATCATACATGTGATCTTTTGATTTCTACTGCCGGTTTATATGACCTGAACAGTAAGAGTGATAACCCAATCTTTGTAAACCAGGACTTCCAAATATATGATGATTCTCATATGTTGGCGACTTATCATCCAAAATCAAGCCGGGTTAAATTTAATCCGTGCTTACACATAGATCTTTGAACAAAAAGTCTCAAGTCAAAAGAAAGGCTGCTTTCAAATAAAACTTAAACCAAATAGAATGCAAAAAATTCAAGGCTTCTGATTCGAATACGATCAATAAACCATTCCAAAGGGGTTAAGCTAAGATTCGAATACGATCATGTAGCCCCCAGCGGCTTTGGCGTTGCGCCGATCAATAGGGTACCGACAGCTATGTTCTCTTTGGTTCAAATATGACCTATGTTTGAATAGGAAGCCCCCATGACCTTGAGTGTTTTTTAATGACTCTGATTCGAATACGATCAAAGTCGGTTCCCAAAAGGGGTTGAGCTATGATTCGAATACGATCAAGAAGCCCCTAGCGAGCTTGGCAGTGTGCCGGTCAAGAGGGTACCGACAGTTCTGTTCTCTTTGGTTCGAATACGACCTATGTTTGAACAGGAAGCCCCTTGGTGATCATGAGAGTTTTTAACGACTCTGATTCAAATATGATCAAAGTCGGTTCCCAAAAGGGGTTGATCTATGCTTCGAATACGATCAAGAAGCCCCCTAGTGAGCTTGGCAGTGTGCCGATCAAGAGGGTACCGACAGCTATGTTCTCTTTGGTTCGAATATGACCTACGTTTGAACAGGAAACCCCCTAGTGATCATTTGAAATGACAATGTCGAAGACATATTACCTTTGAGGATGAAAAAGGACAGAGGTCCTGCTTTCTTATTTATCATAATATATACATCATCAAAATATGTACATCATGAGAGTCGATGGCTCAAGTGTAGTAAGGCCGAAGATGAGCGATATTCCACGGCCGGCGGGTCTCCTCCTCCGACTTACGTGAGTCTTTGTGCTCTCGAACATCGATAAGGTAGTATGACCCGTTGTTCAAGTTCTTGCTGACCAGAAAGAGCCCTTCCCAAGGTGGGGATAACTTGTGTGCATCAGTTTGATCCTGGATAAGCCGGAACACCAAATCACCTTCCTGAAAGGTTCTGGACTTAACCCGGCGGCTACGATAGCGGCGCAGGTCTTGTTGGTAAATCGCCGATCGAGCTGCTGCTAGGTCTCGCTTTTCATCTAACAGGTCAAGTGCATCCTGACGCGCTTGTTCATTGTTAGCCTCAACATAAGCCACCACGCGGGGCGAGTCATGACGGATGTCACTAGGGAGAACTGCCTCGGCTCCGTAAACAATGAAGAAAGGCGTATAACCTGTAGACCTGTTAGGGGTAGTATTGATGCTCCATATCACAGAGGGTAACTCCTCAACCCAACAACCCCGACGTCTGTTGCAAGGGACCAAAAGCCGGGGCTTGATGCCTTTCAAGATTTCCTGATTGGCTCTCTCAGCATGACCATTGGATTGGGGGTGAGCTACTGACGAAACATCAAGCCGAATATGCTCACGTTGACAAAATTCTTCCATGGCGCCTTTAGACAGATTAGTACCATTGTCAGTTATAATGTTGTGTGGAAAGCCGAAGCGAAATATCACCTTCTTCATGAACTGAACCGCCGTGGCTGCATCACACTTACTAACTGGCTCTGCCTCAGCCCACTTTGTAAACTTGTCAACCACCACCAAGAGGTGTTTTTTTATATTTGGACCTTTTGAAAGGCCCAACCATGTCAAGCCCCCAGACTGCAAACGGCCAAGTAATTGGAATCATCCTCAACTCTTGAGCCGGCACATGAGCACGTCTCGAGAACTTCTGACAACCATCACATTTACTGACCAGATCCTCCGCATCGGCATGAGCCGTCAGCCAATAAAATCCATGACGGAAAGCCTTGGCTACAAGAGACTTTGACCCGGCATGATGGCCACAGTCGCCTTCATGAATCTCACAAAGAATTTCTTGACCTTCCTCGGGAGAAACACAACGCTGAAACACCCCAGTGACACTGTGATGATGCAACTCGCCATCGGCAATTGTCATTGACTTAGACCGTCGGGTTATCTGCCTGGCCAAGGTTTCATCCTCAAGCAACTCGCCCCGGGTCATGTAGGCCAAGTATGGCACTGTCCAATCTGGGATGACGTGAAGAGCCGCCACCAATTGTGCTTTCGGGTCAGGAACAACCAAGTCTTCCTCTATAGGTAACTTGACAGAAGGGTTATGCAGAATATCTAAGAAAGTATTAGGCGGCACCGGCTTACGCTGAGAGCCTAGCCGGCTTAAGGCATCAGCCGCCTCGTTCTTTCTGCGGTCAATGTGCTCCACTTGGTAACCCTTGAAATGTCCAGTAATGGCATCAACTTCATGGCGATAAGCCGCCATGAGAGGATCCTTGGAATCCCACTTGCCTGACACTTGTTGAGCCACCAAATTTGAGTTGCCAAAACACCTTACTCGGCTTAAGCTCATCTCCTTAGCCATCCGAAGACCATGGAGTAAGGCCTCATACTCAGCAGTATTGTTAGTACAGGGAAACATCAACTGTAGCACATAACAAAATTTGTCACCTCGAGGGGAAGCTAAAACGACTCCAGCCCCTGAGCCCTCCAATTGCCTGGACCCATCAAAATGAATAGTCCAATACGTGTTGTCTAGATTCTCTTCGGGCATCTGCAGTTCTGTCCAATCGTTGATGAAGTCCACCAGTGCTTGAGATTTGATAGCAGTGCGTGGCACATACTTTAAACCATGAGGCCCAAGTTCAATGGCCCACTTGGCGACTCGTCCTGTGGCCTCTCTATTTTGGATGATATCTCCTAAAGGAGCAGAACTGACCACAGTGATGGGATGACCCAGAAAATATTGCTTAAGCTTACGGCTTGCCATAAACACCCCATAAACGAGCTTCTGCCAATGTGGATACATTTGCTTGGATTCGATAAGTACCTCACTGATGTAATAAACCGGCCATTCAACCGGATGCTCCTTGCCAACCTCCTTGCATTCCACCACAATGGCTACACTGCCGACACGTGTGTTAGCAGCCACATATAACAATAATGGCTCCTTATCAATGGGAGCAGCAAGGACTGGCGGCTCAGCTAGCTGTCTCTTCAAGTCTTCAAAGGCAGCATTAGTAGCATCGCTCCAGACGAAGTCGTCTGTCTTCTTCATCATTTGATATAGCGGTATGGCCTTCTCACCTAACCGGCTTATGAACCGGCTTAAAGCAGCAATACAACCCGCCAAACATTGAACATCATTGATACACGCCGGTTTAGCCAACGAAGTGATTTCCTTGATCTTCTTCGGGTTAGCCTCAATGCCCCTATTCGAGACCAAAAAACCCAAAAGCTTGCCTACAGGCACACCAAAAACACATTTGGCTGGGTTAAGCATCATCTTGTAGACCCGGAGATTACCAAAGGTCTCCTTCAGATCATCTATCAAGGTCTCCTTCTCTCTGGATTTCACCACAATGCCGTCCACATAAGCATGAACATTACGCCCAATCTGATTGTGAAGATAGTTCTGCACGCATCCTTGATAAGTCGCCTGGGCACTCTTAAGCCCAAAAGGCACATACACATAGTAGAAGGCTCCAAATGGAATTAGGCGGCAGCCCCTTCAACCAAGTGCGGGCAGTCCCATCCAACATCATGGTGAAGTACTTGGCCATTGCAGCGTCACTGACCTCCAGCAACTCCATAGCCATCTCATAGCTTTCAATCCACGCCCCAGGCTGTAAGTCGGCCGTATAATTAGGCACCTTTCGAGGCCCTTTGAAATCCTTGGGCAAATGCTCGTTACGCAGAGCTGGCACCAGACAAGGGACACCTCCGGTCCTAGTGGTCACACCTGCCTCAATAGAAGTCGTCAGATAAACCGAAAAAGGCTGATAAGCCGCCCACTGAGCCGCCTGCTCAGCCGCCCGCTCAACTTCTTGACGTATTCTGTCCTCATCAACCAAGTTAAGAGCTCCATCACGCATCGGGTCATACCCGCACTGCTGGTCACGGCGCCGGGTGTTGCTTGAAACGGTCGCTGAATCAATGTGCCTACTATAACTCGGGCTCCGGCTTGGGCGAGGGGTTCAATGAATTCTGTCTCGGCTGTATGAATACGCCTCCTGCTACGCTAAAGCCGTCTGAAGAAGCTCTCTGATCCTACGGGTCTCAACCGCCGTCGGAGAGTCGCCCTCCACTGGGAGAGTCGCCAATCTTGCCGCCAAAGCAATCATGTTCTCCAAAGGGTTAGAATAATGACCCAGTGGCGTTGGTACATACTGAGGCGGAGCAGTGTTCATCCGGGGAGGCTCCATCGTACGCGGCTGAACCGGCGCCCCAGCCCCGGGTGTTGCAACCCGGTTCACCTCCCGCGGGGTACTAGGCCCTGTCCCGGGTGTTCAGAAGAGGTTTCGAGGATCATAAACCGGAGGTAGACGAGACTGACTCTTCTAGTACCTTATCCTCATGACCTCGTTTGACGCGTTCTGATCCATCGTGAGTTGGAAAGCCTGTCACCGAATGTGCTGAGCCTGAGCGTCCAGAGCTGCCCGCTATGTAGTTATTCTGACATCTTCCGCTGCCAGGTCTTCCTTAGCCTACACTATATCCAACTTTAACTGTGCCACTTCCGCATCATGTTGAGCTTGATCCGCCGGGTTGACCGTGGCGGTTAACAGAGCTGTCATCTTATCCATGAGATCCATCAGCACCTGAGTCGGCGGACGCACAGGGCCTCCTGCCCCGGCTACCACTGCCCCGGAGGTTATCGCTGCCGCAGTTGTAGAATTTTGAATGGGTTGCGTTCTAGCCATGAAGATCCCAACTCTGCTCGGCGGCTCAAGGAGATCCGGAATACTACTTCCATCGGAACAGCCCCCAAGCCCATCGTCTTGCAATTGATACAACGAATCCGTCTCACCAGTGGACGACTCACCATCAGAGTAGATGACCGTCTCACCGGCCGACACAGATCTTTCAGAAAGTTCTCCTCCGTGGATGCATCCCACGAAAGCACGCTTCATGGCAGGCTGAGCTCGGGCGGGTCTCGCACGCTGAGTCGTCTCGACGAGGTCGGTGAAGATGTCCGGCTCAGGGCCCGGCTCTCCGATCTTGCCGATAAAGACGTGGATTCCATCGAAGGGGGGCCGGTACCCATACTCGATTGAGCAGGCGTTGGGGCCCCAGCCTGCGTTGTCGATGTAGAGCTTGCCGCGTCGACTCTTGGTCATCCGGCCCACAGCGTATCCCTTGAACCCTTCGAAGCTGCCCTTCAAGAACTCAAATCCACTGTGTGCTGGCCCCACGGTGGGCGCCAACTATCATGGATTTGTCACGTCAGATGTCCTAGTGGAAGGACTTAGTCGTGGAGCCATCGCAACTAGGAAGCTTAAAGGGGTTAATCGGGACAAAGGACATGGGGTTTATACTGGTTCGGCCCCTTGCGATGAAGGTAAAAGCCTACGATCCAGTTTTGAGTGGGATTGCTTATGTCTTGATTACTAGGGAGCCGAATCGCTTGACCTAGCTCTCGATCTGATGTTACTTGCCCTGAACCACCGCCGGGTCGTCCCTTTATATACAGAGGTCGACACTCAGCGGCTCACAGAGTCCCGACCGGCTCATAAACAGTGTTTGGCTCGGTCTCTTAACTATTCTTGCCTCACAATACAAGTCATTTACATATGGCGGTTTATCTCTATGGCCTTAAGTCGCCTCTGAGCTTTGGGCCCTTAACTGAGCCGCCATCTTCAAGCTTGGTCTTGGGCTTCAAGAATACTCATAGGTATAACCCGGCCCCTCCTGGGCGGGTCATACCTAATAGTTATATCCCTAACAAGGAGGAGTGCCAAGCAAGCACACAAACAATGCATGTCTAAGTTTAGCCACCAATAGTTGTTGGAATATATAAAGGTAGATACACTTCAAATGGGAAATTATAGAGAGAGAGAGAGAGAGAGAGAGAGAGAGAGAGAGAGAAAAAGAGAGAGAGAGAGAGAGAGAGAGACGGGGAGAGAGACGGGGAGAGGAGGGAGGGAGGGAGGGAGAGGGAGAGAGTTGAAGATGAAATGTGGATCATAGGGGTGAGTGTATGTGTGTGTACGTGGGCATCAACGCCGGCTACGAAGATGTCTGCGGTGACTTCCTCAATCTCAAGATGTTGTGCCGGTTCAGTATCTCGGAGGTGCTCGTAGAGATAGGATGTGCGTGCATGTGTTCATAGGGGTGAATGTACGTGTGTGTACATGGGCATCAACGTCGACTACCAACATGCTTGTGTTGACTTCGTAGTCTTGCCGGCTCGGTATCTCAAAGATGCTCAGAGCATCTCTAGCAAACCCCGTATAAGTGGTCGAACCCGCATAATTTTTGTGTTTTACAGTTTTGGCCGAGAAAAGTGTGCAGAACAGAAACCGTAAAAGTGGTCCAACCCGTAAAATTTTTAAGGGCTACCCAAAATGCACACCCGAAACCCTTATATTTGAAGGTTGGAAGGCCGAACCTAAGGGGCCCCGTATACCGGTCAAACCTCGTCGGAGCAAACACGCCGCCGCGGAGTTTGCCGAAATCCGCCTAAACTCGCCGAAATTCATCACCGCACACCGGAAAAGGCCGCTAGACGCCGCAATCGATCGCGCAGGTTAGAATTGGATGAGGTCGACATCGTCGTGGCCTCCCATGGCCTCAGCCTGGCCGCCGGAATCCTCCCGGCGCGGCAGGCAAAGGGGCACGGCTCGGCCCGCGTGGCTGACAATAGAGCAAGGCGCGAACGGAGAAGGCGGCGGGGCCTGGCCGGCGAGGCTGGGCGCGGCCGGCGTGGTGGCGGGATCGCCGACGGGCGACGGGCACGACCGTGAAGGGCGACGGGTGCGGCAGTGGGACGGGCGCGCTAATGGGTGACGGGCATGGTGGCGGATGCGATCGGGCGCGGCGACGGGTTGGGCGTGGCCGGTGGGGAAAAGGCAACGGCCGGACTTGAGGAAGGAGCTCTTTATCGGTTTTACGCTTTGTTTTGCAATATCTGTCGGCCAGTAGCTAAAATGAACCCTTAAATGCATTTTTTCCGACCAGATCCCGCTTTTACGCTTTGCGATTTTAAGGGTCTCGCTAGAGATGTTCTCATAGTATACCGCCATGGAAGCCCGACCCGCCCGCCCGACGCTGCCTCGAGCGGGCTCGGGCCTAGATTTTGAGCCCAAGGCGGGCGGGCCGGCCCAGCCCATCTTTTTTATGTTTTCACGTCGGTCGGGCGGGCCCGGAGCCCGACGGGCTTTACGTGTTCGGGGCGGGCTCGGCCCGTAAAGCAGTTTCGATGGCGGGCCGGGCCCGGGCCTGGGTTTTTTGCGTCGGGCTTGGCTAGGCTTGGCCCGAAGCCCGGCCCGGCCCGGCCCGAGGTATGGCCAGGTATATCTCATAGTGGTAGAGTATGCGTCTGTGCATTTATAGATGTGTGTGTATGTGCATGCATGTGGGATTCTGTGTTGTACTGCGTTAAAAAATCAGTAGCAAAACATCTATATCTACTAGAAGAACGCCCGTGCGTTGCAACGGGGCCACATTAACTTTAAGAGTTCAATATTGACCGATCAAAGGAAATAAATAGAACCTGTTAGTACATATAGCAAAATGCATGCGATGCAAATGCACCTATCAAACTTGTTTTACGTGATCTCGGTTTATGTAATCAATTAATTACGTGATCTCATTGTATGTTCTTTCTCTATTCCAAAATTCCACTCACGCGAGTAAGAAGTATTTCACCGTCTTTATGCAAGTAGTTCAAAGCATACATATGCTACTTGTTCGTAATTGCAACCTGAATAGAGTAAAAAAATCGGTTCGGTGCATGGATGGATTGATGGGAACACACTGCCTAATGAAAAATAAGAATCACATTGGCATGCATAGGTGATTTGAAATTTTAAAATATAGCATCTACATCTCACAAGATCATGAGGAACAATTCCAGAGAAAAATTGATCCAATATATTTCATTATCCACTTAGGCCATATTAGTATTACTTCCCGTGGTGCACATCATCTCGATGCATGGGTGTGCCTCGTCCTTACATTGCAAATGTTATTATTGCAGGAAGAGCACACATTCATAAGCTAACGGTTTCACAATGCGTTCTTGTTGATAGTAATTGAACCAAATGAAACGATGGACAAGCAGATTGATTAAGGAACTCTAGGTAATACTTCATGCCGTAAGCATTGGCTCAAAAAGTCAATTTGTAAGTAACAAAAAAGGCCTAGAAGAATAGTTCTACCTAAATAAAGTTTATCGCTGCACATGAGCAGATCCACACAAAGCGTAGAGGACGTGGAGCAGGCCGGTAACCTGGGAAGGAGCAGAGTAGAAGATTTACACCGCCGTCTCCACTGGATATGGTGTCTCCGCCGCATCTGTGGAGGCATCGCGGCTCCGCCTCGAATGGTTCTCGTGGCTATGGTGAAGAGGAGGGATGATGCATGGGCGAAGAGGCAGGCGGTGCTTGTGGCCAAAAAAGTGGGTCGTTCGAGCTGCGGGAGGGAGGAGGGGATCACCGGGAGGCGGCGAGATCGGTGGGCGGCGGCGGCGGCGTCCAGGTAGGGAAGTCGAGGTAGGACGCTGTGTTTTTTTAGGGGAATTGTTTGTGAAAATAACGTGCGACCACGACTTAGCGAGCGGATCCCCTTAAAAAAGACATAGCGAGCAGATTCCCTTAAAACTGGTAGGAATGGATACGATTGATGACGTTGATAAATAGTGGTGAATGTTGGCCTAATTTACTATCATCATGCATGGAAACGAATCATCAAGAAAAAGAATACTTCCTATTACTACACTCATAGGAAGCTTCCTAATATCTGCTACCAAACAGTTTCTGCCCAAACAAGGAAGGAAAGTTATGGACGTGATTCGGAAGGAAACAAACGTTAAGAAGATTAATTAATTTAGATTTGATCTTTAGAGATTGATTGTGATTTATTCTTTTACATAAAGACATTACTAAATAATTTGCGTCAATATGGAAAGTTCTGATCCGTTCAGTTTTTTTCGTTGTGTGAGAGGGTGAAGTAAAAATAAACCGATTGAGTGGGGGAGGCGACGAAAAAAATCTACGACGGTTAACCTACGAAAAAACCAGACGAAAGTGGTGGGACGAAAATTGACCGGCGGAGACTACCAACTGCTCCATTAGGAGTAGAGATACCAATATAAAAAGACCCAAAGAGGCAGATCCAACTGATCTCGGCCATCGAACTAAGTCAATCCAACGACCTAGACAGCTCCAATGGCGAGTGTTAAATGTGTTTAACATGCGATTAATATCATACCAAATATTGCACTAATCACGAGATTAACACACAAATAATAGCATACCTAATATAAATGTACAATTAATATATTGCCTAAATGTTAACGTGTGTTGCACGTGCGCATTTACTAGTAAAAGAAAAAAAAATCAATAATGAACTAAATGAAAAATCAGACACGTGAGGCTCACGCAACACACCTCAAGTGCACCATAGCATCCATTGGTGAACGGGGTCCACCACGTACCGGTTCGCTAGAGGCGATTGAGAGGCGATCGGTTGGCGATTTCCTCCCAACGCTAGGTCTAGGGTTTCGGCGGCGGGGGTGGTGAGGCTACGGTGGTGACGATGGTGGCGACGGCGCTCCTCTCGGCACAGACCGGTGTTGTCTTGCGCGCCACGGTGCGGAGCTATGGCGGAGAAGACGAAGGAATCACTTGCAGGGACACCGGCTGAAAAGGCAACCCAGGCGGCGGCTGCGACGCCGGGGAAGACTGTAAGTAGGGGATCCTCCAAATCTCCTGCTGAGTGCAAAACGCCGGATCCAACTGCGAGCCTTTCAGCGAGACTGGGAGGGATGGTGCTTTTGGACAAAGAAGCGGAAGGCTTCGTTTTCAAGGAATCAGATCAGATCTTGCCCAAGAACATGAAGTGGTCGGCTGTGGGGAAGGCGTTCTCACCACGTCCGTTCAATAAGACAGTGCTCGAAAAAATATGCAGAGGGCTTGGGGACTTCACCACGAAGCAAGATTCTGCGATATGGGCGATAACATATTCGCAGTCCACTTTGGCAGCGAAGGTGATTGGAGGCACACAATGTCGAACGGGCCTTGGCAGTTTGATTTTAATGTGTTGGTGTTAAAGGAGTATGAGAGCAACGTTAGACCCTCGGAGATGATATTTGATAAGGTTGATGTCTGCGTTAGAGTTACAGATCTGCCACCGGGGAAGAGAACGGAGAGCTTTGGCAAGGCCCTTGGCAACTGGCTAGGGGAAGTAATCAAGGTGGATGTGGACAAGGATGGTATGGCAAGGGGTAATCAACTACGGGTTAGGGCACGAATCTCCATCTTTGAACCATTGGTGCGGGGTTTTTTCCTCAAGGCCTCTCAGGAAGATAATAACATGACATGGTTCGACTTCCACTACGAGAAAATCCCACACTTCTGCTTTGAGTGCGGGAGGTTAGTCCATGAGGATGGAAGGTGCAACCCCCCTGTTGACAAATCGGCACAATGGGGAGGATGGCTCAAAGCATCGCCGGGGAGGAGCACTGGCTCCAAAACCGAGGCAAAAGGAGGAAAGCTCAATACTAGTAATAGCTTTGCTAGCTCGCAGTCGGAAGGAAATTCAAGGGACCTAGGCAGCTCGGCTAGGGTGAGAGATGTCCCGACCAAGCGCAACTTAAACACTGCTTTTGACAACCAAGAAAGCTCCCACACTGGTGGGCAACACAAGATTGAGAAGGGAGAAGTCATCAGCCCAAACACAGATCGGTTTAGAGGTGCTTGGCAGGAGGAGAGAGATCTCAGACACGAGATAGAACGTAAGAAGGAGAGAGATTTAAGAGAACAACTCAAGGAGCAGCAGAGGAGGCGGGATATAAAGAGAGAACAGCAGGAAAGGAGAAGGCATAGGGAAGAGAATGAGGCGAACAGATATGCTCATGAGGATTATGCTTATAAACCTCACTACCCTGCCCAAAGAAGAAGAGGATATTATGTCAGGAAAACCCGCACTAATCAAGTAGAGCATGGAAGAAACGGAAACAGCCCCAATGCTACACCCAACACGAGGAAGAGGGGGCCACGACAGGTGTGGGTAGCCAAGGAGGGCGGAGGAAGATTTGAGGAAACGGGTGTATTTGTGAGAGATACTCGACAGAAGACGGCTTCTGTTTTTGATCGTATGTCAACGGAGGATACATCGGCGGACCCTGCCAGAGGGCGGGGCCTCCATGAACAATGATTATATTAGCCTGGAACTGCCGAGGATTGGGGTTGGACTCGGCAGTGGGCGAGCTTCGGGACCTTGTAAGGTCATACAACCCAGAGGTGGTGTTTCTCTTGGAAACGAAGAAACGAGCGGGGGCGATGGAGAGATTAAAGTGGAGATTGGGTTTCAACCAAGGTGTGGCGGTGGACTGCAAGGGAAAGAGCGGTGGATTGGCTTATGGTGGAGAGACCATGTTGATGTTACGGTGCGTCCTTGGTGCCAATACTACATTGATGCAAAGATAGTGGCAAATGGGAGTTCCTTTCGATTCACTGGAATCTATGGGGAACCCTGCGTTCAAAAGAGAACGAAAACTTGGGAGGTGCTCCGGTATCTAAGGAAACAGGATGATCTTCCATGGCTATGCGCGGGAGATTTCAATGAAGCTTTGAGGCAAAGTGAGCAACAAGGAGGTAATCAGAGAAGTTTGAATCAGATGGCTATGTTTGAGGAATGCCTGGCCGACTGCGGCTTGGCTGACCTTGGCTTTTCGGGCTATCCATTCACGTGGGACAACAAGAGACAGATGGAGGAGAATATCCAAGTCCGTTTGGACCGGGCAACATGTAATGCTGATTTTGCCTAGATGTTTCCGTCGATAGAGGTGCAACACGTGATGACTGAAGAATCGGACCACCAAGTGCTAATTATCAAGGCTGCGACGGCACTGGTCGACTCGCGAGCTAAGGGACCGCGACCGTTCATCTATGAGGCTGCATGGGCGCGTCATGATGGTTACGAAGGGATGGTGGCTGCTGCATGGAATGCAGCCTGTGCAGCCAATCAGCAAGGAGGGGCGCTGAGCGATACATGCATGAGAGTGTAAGAAACGACGAGGGCCATGCATCTGTGGAGTAGAAGGGTTTTTGGGTCTATCAAAAAGCAGATTTGCCATCTGAAGGGCCAGCTAGTGGAAGCGAAAGAGCGAGCTGCACGGACGGGCTATCGACAGGAAGTCAAGGACATTGAAGACCAGCTTCATGAGCTCTGTGAGAGAGAAGAGGTGTACCATAAGCAACGGTCAAGGGTGGACTGGCTAACGAAGGAGATCAAAATACGAAATATTTCCAAAACCACGCGTCACATCGCAAACGGAAGAACACGGTTAAGGCGTTGAGAAGAGACAATGGGACGAAGTGCACGGATGACGACGGGATGCGAGCGATGGCGGCACAGTTTTACGAGCATCTCTTTTCCTCAGAAGGATCCCATGACAAAGAAAACATTTTACAGCACATACAACAACTTGTTTCAGATGAGATGAACGCCAAACTAACAGCTCCTATCACGGACGAGGAAATACGTACGGCGCTCTTCCAGATGGGACCAACCAAGGCACCGGGTCCGGATGGACTCCCAGCCATGTTTTACCAGCACCACTGGGAGCTGGTAAAGGACGACGTGTGCGCTGCGGTCAGAGAGTTCTTAGAGGGGAAAGCAGCTCCAAACAGTTTTAACAACACGATCCTGGTTATGATCCCGAAGGTAAACTCACCGGAGTTACTTTCTCGGTTTAGACCCATAAGCTTGTGCAACGTGTTGTACAAGATTGCGGCGAAGGCATTGGCCAACCGCCTGAAAGGGGTTCTGCCAGTCATGATCTCACAGGAGCAGAGCCCTTTTGTACCTGGCCGACTTATAATAGACACGTGTTGGTTGCGTATGAATGTGTGCATGCGATAAGGAAAAGAAAGAGAAAGAAGCCTGTGTGTGCGGTTAAGCTTGATATGATGAAGGCCTATGAAAGGGTTGAATGGGATTTTTTAGAGCAAATGCTTCTGAAGATGGGATTCTCTGGTCACTGAACGGAGATGATTATGCGCTGTGTTAAAACTCCTGTGTTTTCTGTCAAGCTCAATGGTGGTTTATCTCATAGCTTCAACCCATCCAGAGGATTGAGGCAGGGAGACCCCCTCTCCCCGTACCTTTTTCTCTTCTGCGTGGGGGGGTTTTCGGCGCTTCTGAAGAAGGCGCAAGAGGAGGCTCAGATCAAGGGAGTGTCGTTTGGTTCAAACGGGCCAAGTGTGACCCATTTATTATTTGCAGACGACAGTGTGGTCTTTGTACAAGGATCTAAGGAAAACTTTGAGGAACTTCGGACCATACTGCAGCAGTATGAACGTGCTTCAGGCCAAAAAGTAAATTTTCACAAGTCTGCGGTTTTCTTCGGGAGAGGAACGGACGATGCTACAAAAGTAGAACTCAAGCAAATCTTGGACATCAAGGAGGAGGCTTTGAGCGAGAGGTACTTGGGACTACCTATGGTGGTAGGGAGCTCGAAAGATGGAACGTTCAAATATGTAAAGGAGAGAGCAAGAGGGAAAGTCTCGGGATGGAAAGGCCAAGGACTCTCAAAGATGGCTAGGGAGGTGCTTGTGAAATCTGGCCTCCAATCTACACCTACTTTTACCATGAGCTGCTTCCAACTCACAAAGAAAATGTGCGGGAATCTGTCATCTATTGCGTCAAACTTCTGGTGGGGCGAAGCAAAGGGGCAAAAGAAGGTTAATTGGATTGCTTGGGATAAAATGTGCACGAGGAAACACGAAGGAGGGTTAGGGTTTCGCGATCCGGAGGCTTTTAATCAAGCCTTACTTGCAAAGCAAGCGTGGCGCCTGTTCCAGGTGCCAATCTCCTTGTGTGCTAGGGTGTTGAAGGCAAGATACTATCCTGATGGATCGATTCTAAATGCCACCTGCCCGAGTGGGGGTTCGTACACATTTCGTAGTATCCTACACGGGAGGAACTTGCTGCTGGATGGACTCATTTGGAGAATTGGAGATGGTTCAAACATCAAAATTCATCACGACAATTGGATTCCTAGAACTGGTAGCCTAAAGCCACTGGGCCAAAGCTATATTCCAGGAATAGTACGAGTCAGCGACCTACTAGAGGCGGATAGGGCAGCCTGGAATGTAAACAGGGTTCAGACCATGTTTAACGCAGATGAAGCTCATGAAATCTTGCAGATCCCGGTGGGCGGGGTCGAAATGGAAGATTACTAGGCATGGAACTTTACCAAGAACGGGGAGTTTTCGGTTCGCTCGGCATATCACCTTCATATGAGCCAAAAAAGAGCGAGAGCGGGTAGACCGGAAACCTCTTCATCGGTCGCCGACCATAAGTCCTGGTTGTGCTTGTGGGATTCGGTGGTGCCTGGGAAAGCCAAAACCCATATGTGGCGGGTCATAAGAAATGGAATTGCGGTCGGAGCTGAGCTGCACAGGAGGAAAATCAAACCCGGTGTGTTTTGCGTAGCCTATGGACAGGAGGAGACTATATACCACAGATTTTGGGGCTGCTACCACTCGGTAAAGTTCTGGAAGATAATGCATTCGGAATTGGGGGTGCCGGTGGCGATCCCACCGGAGACGTGTAGCCCTCAGAGTGCGTTGTCGAGATGGCTCATGACATGGTTTGCTGAAGCTACAGATGATGAACGAGCTGTCATGGTTCAGGGGTTTACGCCTTCTGGCTGGCAAGGAATAATACCCGTGATGGGCAGCGGCTGGAGGAAGCAGATGGAATAGCGAGACGTGTGTCTGACCTGATGGGGGAATGGCAGTCCATCCATGGGCGAAGGAGCAAACCTGGGCGGATAAGTGTAGGGGAACGTAGTAATTTCAAAAAAATTCCTACGCACACGCGAGATCATGGTGATGTATAGCAACGAGAGGGGGAGTGTATCTTCATACCCTTGAAGATCGCTAAGCGAAGCGCGATCAACGCTGTTGATGTAGTCGACGTCTTCACGATCCGACCGATCCAAGTACCGAACACACGGCACCTCCGAGTTCTCGCACACGCTCAGCTCGATGACGCCCTCGCCTTCTCGATCCAAAGAAGACAGCGGTAGTAGTAGATGAGTTCCGGCAGCACGACGGCGTGGTAGCGGTGTTGGTGAAGAACAATCTCCGCAGGCTTCGCCTAAGCACTACGGAAACTATGACGGAGGATAAACTAGAGGAACGGGATGCGGCACATGGCTTGGTGTTTCTTGATGTGTCTTTGGTGCTAGCCCTGCCCTCTATTTATATGTTGAGCCTTGGGGTCGAAATTTGGAGTAAAGCCTCCACAAAGTCGGTTTCACCCGAAAGGCAAGAGTCCTTCTCGGACTCGAGGCCAAACGCCAGGTTCGGCGTCTGGACCCGAGACGCCGAGGACCTCAAGCGTCGCCCTCTGACTCATAAAACTTCCTTTGCTTTCCAAAACCTTGTGGGCTTTCCTCTTTGGCCCAAATAACGTGTTCTCGCACCCAAACATTTCGAAACATCCGGAACCCCTTCCGTGAATTCGAACCCTTCCGAGATCAAACACTATTATTCCATATATCAAACTTTATCTCCGGACCATTCCGAGTTCCTCGTCATGTCCATGATCTCATCCGGACTCGAACAACATTTGGTTACCAACATGCATAACTCATATAATACTATATCATCAACGAAGCGTTAAGCGTCAAGGACCCTACGGGTTCGAGAACTATGTAGACATGACCGAGACATGTTTCCGGTCAATAACCAATAGCGGGACCTGGATGCCCATATTGGCTCCCACATATTCTACGAAGATCTTTATCGGTCAAACCGCATAACAACATACTTTGTTCCCTTTGTCATCGGTATGTTACTTGCCCGAGATTTGATCGTCGGTATCCAATACCTAGTTCAATCTCGTTACCGGCAAGTCTCTTTACTTGTTCCGTAATACATCATCTCATAACTAACTCATTAGTTACATGCTTGCAAGGCTTAAGTGATGAGTATTACCGAGAGGGCCCAGAGATACCTCTCCGACAATCGGAGTGACAAATCCTAATCTCGAATTATGCCAACCCAACATGTACCTTCGAAACACCAGAGAGCACCTTTATAATCACCCGATTCGTTGTGACGTTTGGTAGCACACAAAGTGTTCTTCCGGTAAACGGGAGTTGCACAATCTCATAGTTGTAGGAACTTTGTATAAGTCAGGAAGAAAGCAATAGCAGTATACTAAACGATCAAGTGCTAGGCTAACGGAATGGGTCAAGTCAATCACATCATTCTTCTAATGATGTGATCCCATTAATCAAATGACAACACATGTCTATGGTTAGGAAACATAACCATCTTTGATTAATGAGCTAGTCAAGTAGAGGCATACTAGTGACTATATGTTTTGTCTACGTATTCACACATGTATCATGTTTCCGATTAATACAATTCTAGCATGAATAATAAACATTTATCATGATATGAGGAAATAAATAATAACTTTATTATTGCCTCTAGGGCATATTTCCTTCAGTCTTCCACTTGCACTAGAGTCAATAATCTAGTTCACATCGCCATGTGATTTAACACCAATATTCACATCTGTATGTGATTAATACCCATAGTTCACATCATCATGTGATCAACACCCAAAGGGTTTGTTCACATCGCTATGTGATTAACACCCAAAGAGTACTAAGGTATGATCATGTTTTGCTTGTGAGAGAAGTTTAGTCAACGGATCTGTCATATTCAGAGCCGTATGTATTTTGCAAATATTCTATGTCCACAATGCTATGCACGGAGCTACTCTAGCTAATTTCTCCCACTTTCAATATGTATCCAGATTGAGACTTAGAGTCATCTGAATTGGTGTAAAAGCTTGCATTGTTGTAACTTTTTACGACGGGCTCTTCTATCACCTCCATAATCGAGAAACATTTCCTTAGTCCTTACTAAGGATATTCTTGACCGCTGTCCAGTGATCTACTCTTAGATCAAAATTGTATTTCCTTTGTCAAACTCAGAGCAAGGTATACAATAGGTCTGGTTCACAGCATAACATACCTTATAGAACCTATGACTGAGGCATAGGGAATGACTTTTCATTCTCTTTCTATTTTCTGCCATGGTCGGGTCTTGAGTCTTACTCAACTTCACACCTTTGCATCACAGGCAAGAACTCTTTCTTTGACTGTTCCATTTTGAACTATTTCAAAATCTTGCCAAGGTATGTACTCATTGAAAATCTTATCAAGCATCTTGATCTATCTCAATAGATCTTGATGCTCAATATGTAAGTAGCTTTTACAGAGGTCTTTTCTTTTTAAAGAACTCCTTTATGCTTTGCAGAAAAATTCTACATCATTTCTGATCAACAATATGTCACTCACATATACTAATCAGAAAGGCTGTAGTGCTCCCACTCACTTTATTGTAAATACAGGCTTCATCGTAAGTCCATATAAAACTATATGCTTTGATCAACTTATCAAAGCGTATATTCCAACTCTGAGATGCTTGCACCAGTCCATAGATGGATCATTGAAGCTTGCACATTTTGTTAGCACCTTTAGGATTGACAAAACCTTCGGTTGCATCATATACAACTCTTCTTTAATAAATCCATTAAGGAATGCAGTTTTGACATCCATTTGCCGATTTCATAAAATGTGGCAATTGCTAACATGATTCAGACAGACTTAAGCATTGATACGAGTGAGAAAATCTCATCGTATTCAACACCTTGAACTTGTTGAAAACCTTTTGCAACAAGTCGAGCTTGGTAGATAGTAAAACTACTATCAGTGTCCGTCTTCCTCTTGAAGATCCATTCATTTAACATGGCTTGCTGATCATCGAGCAAGTCAATCAAAGTCCATACTTTGTTCTCATACATGGATCATATCTCAGATTTTATGGCCTCAAGCCATTTCGCGGAATCTGGGCTCATCATCGCTTCCTCATAGTTCGTAGGTTCATCATGTTCTAGTAACATGACTTCCAGAACATGATTACTACACCATTCTGGTGCGGATCTTACTCTGGAAGACCTACGAGGTTCTGTAGTAACTTGATCTAAAGTTTCATGATCATCATCATTAGCTTCCTCACTAATTGGTGTAGCAATCACTAGAACTGATTTCTGTGATGAACTACTTTCCAGTTCGGGAGAAGGTATAATTACCTTATCAAGCTCTACTTTCCTCCCACTCACTTCTTTTGAGAGAAACTTCTTCTCTAGAAAGGATCCATCTTAGCAACGAATAACTTGCCTTCGGATTTGTGATAGAAGGTGTACCCAATAGTTACCTTTGGGTATTCTATGAAGACACACTTCTCCGATTTGGGTTCGAGCTTATCAGGTTGAAACTTTTTCACATAAGCATCGCAGCCCCAAACTTTAAGAAACGACAACTTTTGGTTTCTCACCAAACCACAGTTCATAAGGCATCGTCTCAACGGATTTTGATGGTGCCCTATTTAAAGTGAATGCAGCTGTCTCTAATGCATAACCCCAAAATTATAGTGGTAAATCGGTAAGAGACATCATAGATCGCACCATATCAAATAAAGTGCGGTTATGACGTTCGGACACACCATAACGTTTGTGGTGTTCCAGGTGGCGTGAGCTGTGAAACTATTCCACATTGTTTTAATTGAAGACCAAACTCGTAACTCAAATATTCATCTCCACGATCAGATCGCAGAAGCTTTATTTTCTTGTTATGATGATTTTCCACTTCACTCTTGAAATTCTTTGAACCTTTCAACTATTTCAGACTATGTTTCATTAAGTAGATATACCCATATCTGCTCAAATCATCTTGTGAAGGTCAGAAAATAACGATACTTGCCACGAGCATCAACACTCATTGGATCGCATACATCGGTATGTATTATTTCCAATAAGTCAGTAGCTTGTTCCATTGTTCCGGAGAACGGAATTTTAGTCATCTTGCCCAAAAGGCACGGTTCGCAAGCATCAAATGATTCATAACCAAGTGATTCAAAAAATCCATCTTTATAGAGTTTCTTCATGCGCTTTACACCGATATGACCCAAACGGCAGTGCCACAAATAAGTTGCACTATCATTATTAACTTTGCATCTTTTGGCATCAATATTATGTTGGGGAACGTAGTAATTTCAAAAAATTTCCTACGCACACGCAAGATCATGGTGATGCATCGCAATGAGAGGGGAGAGTGTTGTCTACGTACCCTCGTAGACCGAAGCGGAAGCGATCACAACGTAGAGGAAGTAGTCGTACGTTCTCCTCGCGATCCAACCGATCCCAGCGCCGTTACTCCGGCGCCTCCGAGTTCTTGACACACGACAGCTCGGTGGCGCTCCTCGGCTCCGATCCAGCAAAGCTCCGGGAGAGAGTTCATCAAGATGACGGCGTGGTGACGATCTTGATGTTTTACCGACGCAGGCTTCGCCTAAGCACCGCTACGATATGACCGAGGTGGAATATGGTGGAGGGGCACCGCACACGGCTAAGGAACGATCTCAAGGATCAACTTGTGTGTCTATGGGGTGCCCTTGCCCCGTATATAAAGGAGGGAGGGAGGAGGAGGCCGGCCTAGGAGGAGGCGCGCCATAGGGGAGTCCTACTCCCACCGGAGTAGGATTCCCCTTCCTAGTCCAACTAGGATCCTTCCATGTATTAGGAGTAGGAGACTAGGAAGGGAAGAGAGAAGGGAAGGAAGGAGGGGTGTGGCCTCCCCAGCCCATTCGGACTAGGGCAGGGGGGTAGCGGCCTGCCTAGGGCAGCCCTCTCTCTTTCCCGTATGGCCCATAAGGCCCAATACTTCTCCCGGCGAATTCCGTAACTCTCCCAGACTCGATAAATACCGAATGACTCGAACCTTTCCGAACTCCGAAGATAGTCGTCCAATATATCGATCTTTACGTCTCGACCATTTCGAGACTCCTCGTCATGTCCCCGATCTCATCCGGACTCCGAACTCCTTCGGTACATCAAAACTCATAAACTCATAATATAACCGCATCGCCGAAACCTTAAGCGTGCGGACCCTACGGTTCGAGAACAATGTAGACATGACCGAGACACGTCTCGGTCAATAACCAATAGCGGGACCTGGATGCCCATATTGGTTCCTACATATTCTACGAAGATCTTTATCGGTCGACCGCATAACAACATACGTTGTTGTCTTTGTCATCGGTATGTTACTTGCCCGAGATTCGATCGTCGGTATCCAATACCTAGTTCAATCTCATTACCGCAAGTCTCTTTACTCGTTCGTAATACATCATCTCGCAACTAACTCATTAGTTACAATGCTTGCAAGGCTTAAGTGATGTGCATTATCGAGAGGGCCCAGAGATACCTCTCCGACATTCGGAGTGACAAATCCTAATCTCGAAATCGCCAACCCAACATCTGCCTTTGGAGACACCTGTAGTACTCCTTTATAATCACCCGATTCGTTGTGACGTTTGGTAGTACCAAAGTGTTCCTCCGCAAACGGAGTTGCATAATCTCATAGTTTTAGGAACATGTATAAGTCATGAAGGAAGCAATAGCAACATACTAAACGATCGTGTGCTAAGCTAACGGAATGGGTCATGTCAATTAGATCATTCAACTAATGATGTGACCTTGTTAATCAAATAACAACTCCTTGTTCATGGTTAGGAAACATAACCATCTTTGATTAACAAGCTAGTCAAGTAGAGGCATACTAGTGACACTCTGTTTGTCTATATATTCACACATGTATTATGTTTCCGTTAATACAATTCTAGCATGAATAATAAACATTTATCATGATATGAGGAAATATATAATAACTTTATTATTGCCTCTAGGGCATATTTCCTTCAGTCTCCCACTTGCACTAGAGTCAATAATCTAGATCACATCACCATGTGATTAACATCGATAGTTCACATCATTATGTGATTAACACCCATAGTTCACATCGCCATGTGACCAACACCCAAAGGGTTTACTAGATTCAGTAATCTAGTTCACATCGCTATGTGATTAACACCCAAAGAGTACTAAGGTGTGATCATGTTTTGCTTGTGAGAGAGTCTTAGTCAACGGATCTTTCACATTCAGATCCGTTATGTATTTTGCAATTTTCTATGTCTACAATGCTTTGCACGAAGCTACTCTAGCTAATTGCTCCCACTTTCAATATGTATCTAGACCGAGACTTAGAGTCATCCAGATCGGTGTCAAAACTTGCATCGACATAACCCTTTACGATGAACCTTTTGTCACCTCCATAATCGAGAAACATATCCTTATTCCACTAAGGATAATTTTTTGACCGCTGTCCAGTGATCTACTCCTAGATCACCATTGTACTCCTTGCTTAACTCAAGGTAGGGTATACAATAGATCTGGTACACAGATAGCATACTTTATAGAACCTATGGTCAAGGCATAGGGAATGACTTTCATTCTCTTTCTATCTTCTGCCGTGGTCGAGTTTTGAGTCTTACTCAACTTCACACCTTGTAACACGGGCAAGAACTCTTTCTTTGACTGTTCCATTTTGAACTACTTCAAAATCTTGTCAAGGTATGTACTCATTGAAAAAACTTATCAAGCATCTTGATCTATCTCTATAGATCTTGATGCTCAATATGTAAGCAGCTTCACTGAGGTCTTTCTTTGAAAAACTTCTTTCAAACACTCCTTCTACAATATTTCCGATCTACAATATGTCATTCACATATACTTATCAGAAATGCTGTAGTGCTCCCACTCACTTTCTAGTAAATACAGGCTTCACCATAAGTCTGTACAAAACTATATGCTTTGATCAACTCATCAAAGCGTATATTCCAACTCCGAGATGCTTGCACCAGTCCATAGATGGATCGCTGGAGTTTGCACACTTTGTTAGCTCCCTTTGGATCGATAAAACCTTCGGTTGCATCATATACAACTCTTCCTCCGTAAATCCATTCAGAATGCAGTTTTACATCCATTTGCCAAATTTCATAATCATAAAATGCGGCAATTCTAACATGATTCAGACAGACTTAAGCATCGCTACGGGTGAGAAGGTCTCATCGTAGTCAACCCTTTGAACTTGTCGAAAACCTTTTTGCAACAAGTCGAGCTTTGTAGATAGTAACACTACTATCAACGTCCGTCTTCCTCTTGAAGATCCATTTATTTTCTATGGTTTGCCGAACATCGGGCAAATCCATCAAAGTCCATACTTTTTTCTCATACATGGATCATATCTCAGATTTCATGGCCTCAAACCATTTCGCGGAATCTGGGCTCATCATCGCTTCCTCATAGTTCGTAGGTTCATCATGGTCTAGTAACATGACTTTCAGAACAGGATTACCGTACCACTCTGGTGCGGATCTCACTCTGTTTTACCTACGAGGTTCGGTAGTAACTTGATCTGAAGTTACATGATCATCATCATTAGCTTCCTCACTAATTGGTATAGTAGTCACAAGAACAGATTTCTGTGATGAACTACTTTCCAATAAGGGAACAGGTACAGTTACCTCGTCAAGTTCTACTTTCCTCCCACTCACTTCTTTCAAGACAAACTCCTTCTCTAGAAAGGATCCATCTTAAGCAACGAATATCTTGCCTTCGGATCTGTGATAGAAGGTGTACCCAACAATTTCCTTTGGGTATTCTATGAAGACGCACTTCTCCGATTTGGGTTCGAGCTTATCAGGATGAAACTTTTTCACATAAGCATCGCAACTCCAAACTTTAAGAAACGACAACTTGGGTTTCTTGCTAAACCACAATTCATATAGTGTCGTCTCAACGGATTTAGATGGTGCCCAATTTAACGTGAATGCAGCTGCCTCTAATGCATGATCCCAAAACGATATTGGTAAATCAGTAAGAAACATCATAGATTGCACTATATCCAATAAAGTGCGGTTACGATGTTTGGACACACCATAACATTGTGGTGTTCCAGGTGGCGTGAGTTGTGAAACTATTCCACATTGTTTTAATTGAAGACCAAACTCGTAACTCAAATATTCGTCTCCGCGATCAGATCGCAGAAACTTTATTTTCTTGTTACGATGATTTTTCCACTTCACTCTGAAGTTCTTTGAACCTTTCAACTATTTCAGACTTATGTTTCATCAAGTAGATATACCCATATCTGTTCAAATCATCTTGTGAAGGTCAGAAAATAACGATACTTGCCATGAGAATCAACACTCATTGGATCGCATACATCGGTATGTATTATTTCCAATAAGTCAGTAGCTTGTTCCATTGTTCCGGAGAACGGAGTCTTAGTCATCTTGCCCATGAGGCATGGTTCGCAAGTATCAAGTGATTCATAATCAAGTGATTCCAAAATCCCATCAGCATGGAGTTTCTTCATGCGCTTTACACCAATATGACATAAACGGCAGTGCCACAAATAAGTTGCACTATCATTATTAACTTTGCATCTTTTGGTTTCAATATTATGAATATGTGTATCACTACGATCGAGATCCAATGAACCATTTTCATTGGATGTGTAACCATATAAGGTTTTATTCATGTAAATGTAAACAACAGTTTATTCTCTTACTTAAATGAATAACCGTATTGCAATAAACACGATCAAATCATATTCATGCTCAACGCAAACACCAAATAACATTTATTTAGGTTCAACACTAATCCCGAAAGTATAGGGAGTGTGCGATGATGATCATATCAATCTTGAAACTACTTTCAACACACATCGTCACTTCACCCTTAACTAGTTTCTGTTTATTCTGCAACTCCTGTTCCGAGTTACTACTCTTAGCAACTGAACCAGTACCAAATACCGAGGAGTTGCTATAAACACTAGTAAAGTACACATCAATAAAATGTATATCAAATATACCTTTGTTTACTTTGCCATCCTTCTTATCCGCCAAATACTTGGGGTAGTTCTGCTTCCAGTAACCAGTTCCTTTGCAGTAGAAGCACTTAGTCTCGTGCTTAGGTCCGACTTGGGCTTCTTCACTTGAGCAACAACTTGCTTGCCGTTCTTCTTGAAGTTCCCTTCTATCCCTTTGCCCTTTTCTTGAAACTAGTGGTCTTGTTAACCATCAACGCTTGATGTTCTTTCTTGATTTCTACCTTCATCGATTTCATCATCATGAAAAACTCGGAATCATTTTCATCATCCCTTGCATACTATAGTTCATCATGAAGTTCTACTAACTTGGTGATGGTGACTAGAGAATTCTCATCAATCACTATCTTATCCGGAAGATTAACTCCCACTTGATTCAAGCAATTGAAGTACCTGCACAATCTGAGTACATGCTCACTAGTTGAGCGATTCTCCTCCATCTTTTAGCTATAGAACTTGTTGGAGACTTCATATCTCTCAACTCGGTATTTGCTTGAAATATTAACTTTAACTTCTGGAACATCTCATATGGTCCATGATGTTCAAAACATCTTTGAAGTCCCGATTCTAAGCCATAAAGCATGGTGCACAAAACTATCAAGTAGTCATCATATTGAGCTAGCCAAACGTTCATAACGTCGCATCGCTCTCTGCAATAGGTCTGTCACCTAGCGGTGCATTAAGGACATAATTCTTACATGCAGATTGAGGATAAACCTCGGATCGCGGATCCAATCCGCATCATTGCTACTAACATTTTTCAACACAATTTTCTCTAGGAACATATGAAAATAAACATATGAAAGCAACAACGCGAGCTATTGATCTACAAGATAATTTGCAAAATACTACCAGGACTAAGTTCATGATAAATTTAAGTTCAATTAATCATATTACTTAAGAACTCCCACTTAGACAGACATCTCTCTAGTCATCTAAGTGATCACGTGATCCAAATCAACTAAACCATAACCGATCATCACGTGAGATGGAGTAGTTTTCAATGGTGAACATCTTATGTTGATCATATCTACTATATGATTCACGCTCGACCTTTCGGTCTCCGTGTTCCGAGGCCATATCTACATATGCTAGGCTCGTCAAGTTTAACCCGAGTATTCGCGTGTGCAAAACTGGCTTGCACCCGTTGTAGATGGACGTAGAGCTTATCACACCCGATCATCACGTGGTGTCTGGGCACGACGAACTTTGGCAACGGTGCATACTCAGGGAGAACACTTCTTGATAATTTAGTGAGAGATCATCTTATAATGCTACCGTCAATCAAAGCAAGATAAGATGCATAAAAGATAAACATCACATGCAAATCAATATAAGTGATATGATATGGTCATCATCATCTTGTGCTTCGTGATCTCCATCTCTGCAGCACCATCATGATCACCATCGTCACCGGCGCGACACCTTGATCTCCATCGTAGCATCGTTGTCGTCTCGCCAATCTTATGCTTCTAGACTACCGCTACCGCTTAGTGATAAAGTAAAGCATTACAGGGCGATTGCATTGCATACAATAAAGCGACAACCTTACGGCTCCTGCCGGTTGCCGATAACTTGGTTACAAAACATGATCATCTCATACAATAAAATATAGCATCATGTCTTGACCATATCACATCACAACATGCCCTGCAAAAACAAGTTAGACGTCCTCTACTTTGTTTGTTGCAAATTTTACGTGGCTGCTACGGGCTTAAGCAAGAATCAATCTCACCTACGCATCAAAACCACAACGATAGTTTGTCAAATAGACTCCGTTTTAACCTTCTCAAGGACCGGGCGTAGCCATACTCGGTTCAACTAAAGTTGGAGAAACCGACACCGCCAGCCACCTGTGCAAAAGCACGACGGTAGAACCAGTCTCGCGTAAGCGTCTGGCGTAATGTCGGTCCGGCCGCTTCATCCAACAATACCGCTGAACCAAAGTATGACATGTTTGGTAGGCGGTATGACTTGTATCGTCCACAACTCATTTGTGTTCTACTCGTGCAAAACATCAAACCATAAAACCTAGGCTCGGATGCCATTTGTTGGGGAACGTAGTAATTTCAAAAAATTCCTACGCACACGCAAGATCATGGTAATGCATAGCAACGAGAGGAGAGTGTGTTGTCTACGCCCTCGTGAGACCGAAGCGAAGCGATCACAACGTAGAGGAAGTAGTCGTCACGTTCTCCTCGCGATCCAACCAATCCCAGCGCCATTACTCCGGCGCCTCGAGTTCTTGACACACGTACAGCTCGGTGGCGCTCCTCGGGCTCCGATCCAGCAAAGCTCCGGGAGAGAGTTCTGTCGAGACGACGGCGTGGTGGCGATCTTGATGTTCTCTCGACGCAGGCTTCGCCTAAGCACCGCTCTGATATGACCGAGGTGGAATATGGTGGAGGGGGGCACCGCACACGGCTAAGGAACGATCTCAAGGATCAACTTGTGTGTCTATGGGGTGCCCCCTTGCCCCGTATATAAAGGAGGGAGGGAGGAGGAGGCCGGCCTAGGGAGGAGGCGCGCCATAGGGGAGTCCTACTCCCACCGGAGTAGGATTCCCCTTTCCTAGTCCAACTAAGGATCCTTCCATGTATTAGGAGTAGGAGACTAGGAAGGGAAGAGAGAAGGAAGGAAGGAGGGTGCGGCCCTCCCCTAGCCCAATTTGGACTAGGGCAAGGGCGCGCCTGCCTAGGGCAGCCCTCTCTCTTTCCCGTATGGCCCATAAGGCCCAATACTTCTCCCCGGCGAATTCCCGTAACTCTCCGGTACTCCGATAAATACCCGAATGACTCGGAACCTTTCCGAACTCCGAATATAGTCGTCCAATATATCGATCTTTACGTCTCGACCATTTCGAGACTCCTCGTCATGTCCCCGATCTCATCCGGGACTCGAACTCCTTCGGTACATCAAAACTCATAAACTCATAATATAACTATCATCGAAACCTTAAGCGTGCGGACCCTACGGTTCGAGAACAATGTAGACATGACCGAGACACGTCTCGGTCAATAACCAATAGCGGGACCTGGATGCCCATATTGGTTCCTACATATTCTACAAAGATCTTTATCGGTCGGACCGCATAACAACATCGTTGTTCCCTTTGTCATCGGTATGTTACTTGCCCGAGATTCGATCGTCGGTATCCAATACCTAGTTCAATCTCGTTCTCGGCAAGTCTCTTTACTCGTTCCGTAATACATCATCTCGCAACTAACTCATTAGTTACCATGCTTGCAAGGCTTAAGTGATGTGCATTACCGAGAGGGCCCAGAGATACCTCTCCGACATTCGGAGTGACAAATCCTAATCTCGAAATCGCCAACCCAACATCGCCTTTGGAGACACCTGTAGTACTCCTTTATAATCACCCGATTCGTTGTGACGTTTGGTAGTACCAAAGTGTTCCTCCGCAAACGGAGTTGCATAATCTCATAGTTATAGGAACATGTATAAGTCATGAAGGAAGCAATAGCAACATACTAAACGATCGTGTGCTAAGCTAACGGAATGGGTCATGTCAATCAGATCATTCAACTAATGATGTGACCTTGTTAATCAAATAACAACTCCTTGTTCATGGTTAGGAAACATAACCATCTTTGATTAACAAGCTAGTCAAGTAGAGGCATACTAGTGACACTCTGTTTGTCTATATATTCACACATGTATTATGTTTCCGGTTAATACAATTCTAGCATGAATAATAAACATTTATCATGATATGAGGAAATATATAATAACTTTATTATTGCCTCTAGGGCATATTTCCTTCATATTATGAATATGTGTATCACTACGATCGAGATCCAACAAACTATGTTCATTGGGTGTATGACTATCGAAGGTCTTATTCATGTAAATAGAATAACAATTATTCTCTAACTTTAAATGAATAACCGTATTGCAATAAACACGATCAAATCATGTTCGTGCTCAACGCAAGCGCCAAATAACATTTATTTAGGTTTAACACTAATCCCGAAAGTATAGGGAGTGTGCGATGATGATCATATCAATCTTGGAACTACTTCCAACACTCATCGTCACTTCCCCTTCAACTAGTCTTTGTTCATTCTGTAACTCCTATTTCGAGTTACTAATCTTAGCAACCGAACAAGTATCAAATACTCAGGGGCTACTATAAACACTAGTAAGGCACACATTAATAACCTGTATATCAAATATACCCTTGTTCACTTTGCCATCCTTCTTACCCACCAAATATTCAGGGCATTTCCGCTTCCAGTGACCATTTCCTTTGTAGTGTAAGCACTCAGTTTCATGCTTTGGTCCAGCTTTGGTCTTCCTCATGGGAGTGACAACTTGCTTGTCATTCTACTTGAAGTTCCCTTTCTTTCCCTTTGCCCTTTTCTTGAAACTAGTGATCTTGTTAACCATCAACACTTGATGCTCTTTCTTGATTTCTACCTTCGTCGATTTCAACATCACGAAGAGCTCGGGAATCGTTTTCGTCATCCCTTGCATACTATAGTTCATCACGAAGTTCTAGTAACTTAGTGATGGTGACTAGAGAATTCTCTCAATCACTATCTTATTTGGAAGATTAACTCCCACTTGATTCAAGCGATTAAAGTACCCAGACAATCTGAGCACATGCTCACTAGTTGAGCGATTCTCCTCCATCTTTTAGCTATAGAACTTGTTGGAGATTTCATATCTCTCAACTCGGGTATTTGCTTGAAATATTAACTTCAATTCCTGGAACATCTCATATGGTCCATGACGTTCGAAACGTCTTTGAAGTCCCGATTCTAAGCCATAAAGCATGGTGCACAAAACTATCAAGTAGTCATCATATTGAGCTAGCCAAACGTTCATAACGTCTGCATCTGCTCCTGCAATAGGTCTATCACCTAGCGGTGCATTAAGGACATCATTTTTTTGTGCAGCAATGAGGATAAACCTCAGATCACGGATCCAATCCGCATCATTGCTACTAACATTTTCAACACAATTTTCTCTAGGAACATATCAAAATAAACATATGAAAGCAACAACGCGAGCTATTGATCTACAACATAATTTGCAAAATACTACCAGGACTAAGTTCTTGATAAATTTAAGTTCAATTAATCATATTACTTAAGAACTCCCACTTAGACAGACATCTCTCTAGTCATCTAAGTGATCACGTGATCCAAATCAACTAAACCATGACCGATCATCACGTGAGATGGAGTAGTTTTCAATGATGAACATCACTATGTTGATCATATCTACTATATGATTCACGCTCGACCTTTCGGTCTCCGTGTTCCGAGGCCATATCTGCATATGCTAGGCTCGTCAAGTATAACCTGAGTATTCCGCGTGTGCAAAACTGGCTTGCACCCGTTGTAGATGGACGTAGAGCTTATCACACCCGATCATCATGTGGTGTCTCGACACGATTTAACTTTGTCAACGGTGCATACTCAGGGAGAACACTACTTGATAATTTTAGTGAGAGATCATCTTAAAATGCTACCGTCAATCAAAGCAAGATAAGATGCATAAAGGATAAACATCACATGCAATCAATATAAGTGATATGATATGGCCATCATCATCTTGTGCTTGTGATCTCCATCTCCGAAGCACCGTCGTGATCACCATCGTCACCGGCGCGACACCTTGATCTCCATCATAGCATCGTTGTCTTTACGCCATCTATTGCTTCTACGACTATCGCTACCGCTTAGAGATAAAGTAAAGCAATTACGTAGCGTTGCATTTCATACAATAAAGCGACAACCATATGGCTCCTGCCATTGCCGATAACTTCGGTTACAAAACATGATCATCTCATACAATAAAATATAGCATCATGTCTTGACCATATCACATCACAACATGCCCTGCAAAAACAAGTTAGACGTCCTCTACTTTGTTGTTGCAAATTATACGTGGCTGCTACGGGCTTAAGCAAGAACCAATCTCACCTACGCATCAAAACCACAACGATAGTTTGTCAAATGGACTCCGTTTTAACCTTCGCAAGGACCGGGCGTAGCCATACTCGGTTCAACTAAAGTGAGAGAGACAGACACCCGCCAGCCACCTTTAAGCACGAGTGCTCGTAGCAGTGAAACCAGTCTCGCGTAAGCGTCTGGCGTAATGTCGGTCCGGGCCGCTTCATCTCACAATACCGCTGAACCAAAGTATGACATGCTGGTAGGCAGTATGACTTATATCGTCCACAACTCACTTGTGTTCTACTCGTGCATATAACATCAACGCATAAAACCTAGGGTCGGATGCCACTGTAGGGGAACGTAGTAATTTCAAAAAAATTCCTACGCACACGCGAGATCATGGTGATGTATAGCAACGAGAGGGGGAGTGTATCTTCATACCCTTGAAGGTCGCGAAGCGGAAGCGTTTATCAACGCGGTTGATGTAGTCGTACGTCTTCACGATCCGACCGGTCCAAGTACCGAACGCACGGCACCTCCGAGTTCTGCACACGTTCAGCTCGATGACGTCCTCGCCTTCTCGATCCAAAGAAGACAGCGGTAGTAGTAGATGAGTTCCGCAAGACGACGGCGTGGTGATGGTGTTGGTGAAGAACAATCTCCGCAGGCTTCGCCTAAGCACTACGGAAACTATGACGGAGGATAAACTAGAGGAACGGTTTGCGGCACACGGCTTGGTGTTTCTTGATGTGTCTTTGGTGCTAGCCCTGCCTCTATTTATATGTTGAGCCTTGGGGTCGAAACTTGGAGTAAAAGCCTCCACAAAGTCGGTTTCACGAAAGGCAAGAGTCCTTCTCGGACTCGGGGCGAGACGCCAGGTTCCGGCGTCGGACCCGACGCTAGGGACCTGGCGTCGGCCCTAGACTCATAAAACTTCCTTTGCGCTTTCCAAAACCTTGTGGGCTTTCCCTTTGGCCCAAATAACATGTTCTCGTACCCAAACATTTCGAAACATCCGAACCCCTTCCGTGAATTCGGAACCCTTCCGGAGATCAAACACTATTATTCCATATATATCAAACTTTATCTCCGACCATTCCGAGTTCCTCGTCATGTCCATGATCTCATCCAGACTCGAACAACATTCGGTTACCAACATGCATAACTCATATAATACTATATCGTCAACGAAACGTTAAGCGTCACGGGACCCTACGGGTTCGAGAACTATGTAGACATGACCGAGACATGTTTCCGTCAATAACCAATAGCGGGACCTGGATGCCCATATTGGCTCCCACATATTCTACGAAGATCTTTATCGGTCAAACCGCATAACAACATACTTTGTTCCTTTGTCATCGGTATGTTACTTGCCGAGATTTGATCGTCGGTATCCAATACCTAGTTCAATCTCGTTACGGCAAGTCTCTTTACTCGTTCCGTAATACATCATCTCATAACTAACTCATTAGTTACATGCTTGCAAGGCTTAGGTGATGAGTATTACCGAGAGGGCCCAGAGATACCTCTCCGACAATCGGAGTGACAAATCCTAATCTCGAATTATGCCAACCCAACATGTACCTTCGGAAACACCAGAGAGCACCTTTATAATCACCCGATTCGTTGTGACGTTTGGTAGCACACAAAGTGTTCTTCCGTAAACGGAGTTGCACAATCTCATAGTTGTAGGAACTTTGTATAAGTCAGGAAGAAAGCAATAGCAGTATACTAAACGATCAAGTGCTAGGCTAACGGAATGGGTCAAGTCAATCACATCATTCTTCTAATGATGTGATCCCATTAATCAAATGACAACACATGTCTATGGTCAGGAAACATAACCATCTTTGATTAATGAGCTAGTCAAGTAGAGGCATACTAGTGACTATATGTTTTGTCTATATATTCACACATGTATCATGTTTCCGGTTAATACAATTCTAGCATGAATAATAAACATTTATCATGATATGAGGAAATAAATAATAACTTTATTATTGCCTCTAGGGCATATTTCCTTCAATAAGGACACAGGAAAAATGGAGAACACCGGAGGAGGGATGGATCAAGGCCAATGTTGACGGCGCAACCGCGAAAACGGGAGAAGGAGGAACGGGTGTAGTTCTCCGGAACCACGACGGCGCGTACATCACAAGTGCCAGCGACTTTCTACCGAGGTGCAAAGATCCTCTGCAAGCTGAACTTCAAGCGTGCCGCCGAGCTGCTCTCTTAGCGGATGCTCACAATATTCCACGTCTCTATCTTGAGTCCGACTGCAAAGAGGCTGTAGGTAAACTTGCAAGCAAAGCGAAGGATCTGTCCCACCTGGGGCCGATCGTGGAGGAGATCAAGAGGATGCTGGAGGCAAGAGAGGAATTTAAAATGGAAGATCGCATGGGTGCGGAGAGAAGCTAATCGGGCTGCTCATAATTTAGCTAGGGAAGCTGTTTCGAATAATCTTTGCATGGAGTGGCCACTTATGCCACCAGACTCTATTTTAAGTGTAATCTCAGACGAGATCCCCTCTGGGGAGATTTGAATAATTTAAAGGTTTGAACTTCAAAAAAAAAGTGCACCATAGTATCCGTAGCTTAGCCACTTTAATTATTTTATTATATTATAAGTACTGGCAGTCTCACAGATAGTTAAGTACTGGCAGTCTAGCAGACCATAACTGTTAGTGCGTGCATCTTTTAGCGTTGCCGCCATTACTGCTTGACGTATAAGGATGACACAAGCAGTTTTTGTTTTGTTTATGAAGCAGGTTTATGTCTTCTCTTTTATCAGCTTCTCAACTCTAGCTCGACTCCACCGTTGCATTATCTCTATGCTCTTATCATTATTTGTAGCCGTTCTTCCATCGATGATGGTTTCGCTCAACTACAATAAACCTCAGTTGCATTTCCATCGCTTTTAAAGATGTTTCGGTGTCTCACCTTATAATGCTAACTCCACTTCACTATATATAACTCACGTCCATTGGTGACGTTCGAGGATGAGTAGACCACGAGAGACAGCGGTGCCTTGTGTTCCATGTGGGCCGGTCTGTCTGCCGTGTTCTACTCTTCCTCGCCGAAGACCGCACCTTCACTTCATCAGTCTTATCGTCGATGCTCATGAAGACGGCAGATGGAGAAGGACATGGGCTTGGACGCCGGGCGCCGACGCTGTAGGATAGGTTAGGGGCGGGTCTTTTTTTTCTAAATGTTTGAAATGTGATGAAATCCGTCATGTTTGTATGCAATCCGGCCGTGTTTGCATGAATTTCATTCGGTTTGTTTAAAAAATAGTTTGAAATGTATAGCGTTGGATGTTGTCCCCCGCCATCCGTGTCCGCGGACTGGTTCCCCTTGTTCGATGTGGAAGAAAATTTGCCGATTGTAGATGCCCTAATGACCATAGATAACAAAGATATCTTTTTGTCAAAAAAAAATAGCAAAGATGTTTACAAGAGGCCCCTGCCTATAACAAGTGAAAGGTTAGGTCAGCAGTGCACCCACCAAAACTCACACGCTAATCTACTCCCACCTGTCTGGCTGTCCTCCAAAGATTAAACTCAGCCAGGATATTACAAACAGGCTACATTGCAACTTTCCCAGCATTATCGTCGATATCTTGTTCAGTGACGTTGTCTAGCCCAGAATCCACGAACTGCTCTAAAACATCAGTTGAGGACGACGCAATCACTACGACGACGATTCCACGAAACAAACACAACCAGTGTCGGACTCGGCATCAGATGCCTCCCGTCCGACGACCAACCCTCCGCCACCGGCCACCGCGCGGCCGTCCCGTCTCTTCCTGGCCCCCAACCAGCGCCGCCGCCGCCGAGCCTCCACCTCCACGGCGCGCTGCTTCCGGCCCCGCTGCAGCAGGACCTTGCCGCACGAGTCGCAGGAGACGAACTCGCCCTCCATCCTGACGCGGCGGAGGCCGCCGCAGTGGCCGCACGCCATGAGGGCGCCCGTGGCCGCCACGTACCGCCCGGACATCGTCATCTCTGCTCCGCACAGAGGCGCGCGCGTCGGGGGCGCCGCTGGTTTGGGGGTCGACCGGCCGGGTTCGTCAGCGCATCCTTGTGCTCGATTGCTCGGCTCCCGTTTCGTGGATTATGGTAGCGTATATGTAAGGCGAGGCCCGGAACCGAGTCGGATCGGAAACCCGACGCGCTTTAGTTGCAGGTATCTTGGCAGCCAAGTTCATTTTTTTCTTAGAAAGACCAGAGTGGAAGGAAGGATCGAGATATAGGAAGAGTAGAGCACACGTAACCTATGCAGCGTAGGAAGACAAACGTTGTTTTATCAGAGCATCTTCAACAGGCGCGGCAAAAGGCGCGCGCGTGCGGTAAAATCGCGATTTAATACGCCATTGTTCAGCGCTCAATGATGGCGGAAAATTACAGCAGCGAAGCGCTTCTTGCAGCGGAGAAAGCGCACGCGGCGCGCCAAAACTATCGCCGCTTCACAGCGCGCTTATAAATTGCAGCAGCACCGCGCACACCACGCAAGCCACGCAGACAACCACGCGCCTTTCCTCGCAAACTTCGCCGCTTCGCCGCTTCGCCGCTTCGCCGTTTCGCCAAGGCGCGCTCGCGCCACCACAGCCCACCATGCCGCGCGCGCGCCGGTGCCGGCTATCGCGGCGTCGCGCGCGCCCAACGGCTTGTTCTCCGCCGAGATACGGTCCGGCGACGTGCGGCTCGGCCTCGGTACGTTCCAGAGCGCGCACGAGGCGGCCCGCGCATACGACGCGGCGGCGTGGCGCTTGGGCGAGCCCGATCGCGAATGAACTTCCGGGGCGTCTTCACGCGGCGGCGCGCAGCGTCGCCCCTCCGCCGCGTCTCATCACCGACATGGACCGTGCCGACCACGCTTCGGCGGCGGCGCCGCCTCGCCGCCGCCGAGGACGAAGCGAAACCATGGCGGAGTGGCGCCGCCGCCACCCGGAGGACGTCGCCGCCGAGCACACCCTCTTCGGCGGAGAGGGGCGGCGGCGCGTCGCGAAGCGGGCTGACCGGCGTCGGCGCGAAGGCATTGGCGAACGCCGGTCGAAATTGTTTCAAAGAAAGGGGAGGTCGTTCTTCACGCGGGACGATGACCGTTGGGATGACATATGGCTCTCAACCTCGGACGACACCGACGAGGATGATGATGATGATGGTGGTGGTAGCGACTTGGAGTAGCTTTATCTATACCGTAGTAGTGCCTATCTATACCGTAGTAGTGCCTATCTATCTATGTCGTATGTCGAACTATCTATCTATGTATGTTGAACTATCTATCTATCTATATGCACCGTATTTTTATCTATGAAAAAAATGTTCGCATATTGTATTTTACCGCGCTCTTTGAGCTCTTGTGGCTGCTTTTTACAACGCTTGCTTGAGCAAACGCCGCTGCCCGCTAAACCAAGCGTTCGGCGCGCGCCAAATCGGTTTTTGCGCGCGGCGCTATAGCGCGGCTGTTGGAGATGCTCTCAGGAAAGGGGTGGTGGAAGCCTTGGCATACGCAAGGCCATGTCGGTCTGGACTTCACTTCCACTCGGACCGCTCGTATTTTCCAACAAGCATGAAAATCGCACGCAATATTTTCTCCAGTACAACGTCTCAACCCCACTTTTTCTTAACACAACGCAAATGCTTATACATACACGGCATACACTCGCCCATATGAACGCACACACGCACCTGTGAGCACCTCCGAGACACTAAGCCAACATATCATTTAAGATTTACTCTCTCCATTCCTAAATATTTGTCTTTCTAGAGATTTCAACAAGTGACTACATACGGAGCAAAATGAGTGAATCTACACTTTAAAATATGTCTACATGCATCCGTATGTTGTGTCCATTTGAAATGCCTAGAAAGACAAATATTTTGGAACGGAGGGAGTACAAAACAAACTCCAATAGTCAATTTGAAGTCAGGCACACCGTGCATTCCACCTTATAATATTCCACGTGCTAGACATTCAGAAAGTCTGCGGGACACATCTAATTTATCATTTGCACTAGTTCCAAGTCTACGATTCCCAAATGTCAGTAGTTGCTACTGTCCCAGTGACGAAACTCAACGCCGACATAGTGACATTCATGACAAGGTTCAGATTGCTACTGTTGAAATTTACAGCGAGCAAACTCGTATTTACTCTCACTGAATATAGCAACATCACAACATGCTTCCATGCGTCCCGTCGCTCTATTTATGCGGTACATCTACAATTACCTCCTATTTTCCAGCAGAGGTTCGACAAGGTTCACCTGTTTTGATGGGTTTGAATCACCTTCAGTGGCAGGCTTTTTCAAAATTCCAGCAGGCTGTCCAGCCTGCCCTTGCCGGCTCTGTGCTCCCTGCAATGAAAGCTAATTTAACATCTTTTGGCCTTCGCGGAAGATGGATCATCGGAATAGCAATTATAGAGAGAAGGAATAGGGTGAGACACCATCATGTAACTGTGAACTGTGATTCATGAGTTAATGTCAGTAGGAACCTTTCCTACTGTCTTTGAAGGTTCAAAAAATATATATATAGCAATTTTCATAGAAGCAAGACTAAAGGTTATATAATTTTTTATAAAGATAAGACTAAATTGCAGTTTATTTAGCAAAGAATGTGTTTTATGCGCAACAATATAAGTTCGAGTAAGACTGACTTCTACAGATTTTGGCAACTCCAACTTAACAGTTCATATATCACAAAAGCTTACGAAATAACTTTCACCAAACATTCAGTGTAACCAGGAAAAGAATGCCCAACGAGCATATGGGTAAAGAATTGAAGATTAACATTGCCAACAGAAATTTATATCAAATTTAACTTTGTATGCTATAATTTACTTTTGGAAGATGCAGCATTTTGTAGAGGTAGACTCCTAAAGAATCGCCACAACTCAGATGCTAGCTAGAAGCCTATAGAAAACTGAACTCGAAAGTGAAAACAACGAAAACACAAAGGATCCAATTTGGGCATTGAACTTCGCCTCAACTCTACCTTTGGTCCTAAACTTAACAACCGTCTGAAACAGACCTTAAAAGCCAAAACTGTCTGCTTTAGCCCCTTTGACCAATTCTGAGGCCGTTTAGAATGGGGATGGTGCATATTGTACAAAAAAAAAAAGATCAAAAACTGCACAAGAGGACCAAGATTATAGTCATCTCTTGTTTCATAAGTATTACCGTTTTAGTACTTCTGTTGTTAAAGTGCACATATAATCATATTTCAACCAGCTTCCTACACATAATAATATTTTACCATGTACTAGTATCTGGATTTGTTTAAAGGCACATGTACTCATATATAAATGAGAGTAGATGGAGAAGGGAGGAGAGGACTCCCATCAACACTTCCACATATGGTAAGTAAAGAATGGCACTTACGGAAGCCTTTTGAGCAGTTAATCTTCTAACTGATGGAGCCCTTGCAACTGATGACGCGGCAGCAGCAGCAGCTACCCGGATCCTGTAAGGAATATAATTCATTTTTGTGCATATAATATACTCAGCAGAAGTTGAAGAATGCAGCTTGTAGCAAGCAGTTCCTCTAAAGATGAGACAATACCTTTTATGAACATCAACATATTCGTCGGTTTCATCCACTATCTCTTCCTGCAAAATCAGAAAACTCAAAACGGTGAGAGATTAAAAAGATGTTTGAATCAAAAATACGCACTGCATAAATGCCTCCAATTGGGATGATTATCGTCTTAGGATAGATTTCAAATAACAAAGGCTACGATTTTTTTGCTAAATAGCGAATGAAGCAACCTCCAGAAATTTGATAAGATTCAATTCATCAGACCAAGCAATCTGCGTGTAAGTAGATGGTCAAGAGGCAGAGTATATGCATGACAGAACTGTCTACAGACATCATAATCCTCTAGAGGGTTTTTTCCCTTGACCCGGGGCAAATGAATTGGCCCGACTGACCATGGGAGTCTTAGTTTGGTCATGGCTGAGTGTTGGTCGTGCTTATTCTAGCTGAAATAGTGGGGTGTGTGGGCGCTGTTATACTCTATAATCATCTAGGGGTAGGAACTCATAATAATAGGGATGTGTGCATCATCGTGATGCAGAGGGCCGGGGTTTTCCCGCTTGTCGAAAAAAGACTTTACTCGTAATATCGAGTCAAGAAGATAAGGTAACAAATCTGTTTGGTTGTCTTTTCCTGATCCAAACCATACAAGAAATATCCATGCTCTATGCTTCCTTTCAGACACTCTTAAACTCTGTTTGCCAGTAGGTGGAACACTTTGTGTTGCCCAATCCCCATGGTTCAGTATAAATTATCTAGGACCAATACAAATGATTGTCAGTGTTTGGTTATACACAACGAATACAATAGTTCAGAAGGTACATAAACAGAAGCCGTGATAACTTGAAAGAGGTTCCCAAAATCATCAAATATTTTAGATGATTAAACTGAATCATGTAACTCATCTTGAAAATAGTATCCGTTTTCCTGAGGAAAAACGACAAGAGCTATACCATAGATTGGTTGTTGCAAGCCAAAATGAAAGTGCACTTCAAGTGTTGACTACAAAATCAATTAATTATAATAGACACGGTTCCTAGATCATCTCACAATTTACCAAAACTGTCACATGACACTATATCTCCCTGCTTTCCAGTACAGCATCTACAACAGAAAACGCAAGAGTAAAACAATGAAATGTTCGGGTGCATACGTTCAATATACTGGATTCAGATTGTGTTTTTTGTACTAATAAACCACATATTCGACCGTCCACGATACAGCAGAAAAACAAAACAATGATACATTCCAAAGAACAAATTAGCCAGCTTACAGCTTACCTGCAAGAGTTCTTCAAATACATCTTCAAGTGTGATGATACCAATGACCTCGCCTTCCTCTATGTCCTCTGATGACCGACCCACTCCACTCGATGGTTTGTCGTTTTGCTGCATAGAGTGGTGTTTGTTTCCATTAGTCTGCCTGCTATGTGGTGCTTCTATGTCGACAACCACACTTTCCGCCCTTTCTTCAGCATTGGATAGTAAGGGTGCAGTCAGCTGTGTTGCCCCAGCTGCTTCCATGTTTGGTTCAGTTGTGTCGGCTGGAGGATTCTTTGGTCTAGCCTTCACAACAGCAGCCATATGGCTACTCCCTTTCTGAAACTCGTTCAATATGTCATACAGAGGCATGTCTGCCGGAACCCTGAAAAGGTAAATATTGATCAATGATCTCTCAGATTATCTTAGAGGTATCGTACACCAAAGGAGATAGTGAAACTGCTGGAACAATTGTGCTTCAACTGCTAGACCAATTGTATCACACACAGAAACCCAAAAAATCTGAAGTATATAAGACAAAAGGTGTATACCTCGGAATCCTTCGAATGGAAACCGCACTAACTGGTGTCTCTGTTTCAGCACGAACTGTCAGAAGACTTTTCACCTAGTTAAATTCAAAATGGTTGAGTTAGTGAAGAACATACACGACAAATCACTCTAATACTTCATGGCATAATTGGCACTTACCAACAGGAGGCCAATAACATTTCTAGGGTTTCCTGAGTACACAGGCACACGACTGTGACCCCGGGCAAGAATTTTACCAATTGCTTCCCTGCAAATGCAAGTAAAGAAGATTGGCAATGTGCCTTACAGAAACTGCTGCAAGTAAAATAAGTATGTCTGAAAAAAATTCCATAACATAGTGTTCTGGACATATCATTATTTTTATTAATGATTAAACAAAATTTGTTATTCCTAAGTCAACTATCATTATGAAGGCGTAGAGTTGCACCATCATGAAGCCTAATTTACACGTGTTATGCAGAATACGAAAGATTGTGTCATCTAACTTCAGACCCACAGATAGATAGAGAATCAGGAGTTATAAGATGGACTTGAACCTTATGACTATAGGAGGGGAAGTACAGAATGACAACCAGATATTGTAAACTGCTTATTGCAACCTTTCAGGTGAAGCAAATGAGCACTAAGTGAATCTGGATCTAATGTGTGTCATACTAACTTTGTTCATTGGAATTGACGTGCACATCATGAACACATGGCAGCACCCGATCACCAAAACCAATTGGTAGTTGCCGTTATATGATCGATATCCATCATGTTTGACATACACTTCCGAATTAGAACATTGACCAGTGTATACATTTTTTTAAAGTCCCGTAGCAACGCACAGGCATTCAACTAGTATACACAATGGCAAAACTCGACAAAAAGGACAACAAAAACAAGAAAGTACAAGGAAAGCAAAGAATAACAAAATGGAATATAATAAAAATATAGCATGAACAATAACTGATAAAATGAGCAAAAGTTCTGGTGTAATAAGTGGGACTGTTATTTTTACCAATCCAATTTGGAGTCCACGTCTAGTGAGAAAGTTGATTCGATAGGTGTCATAGCTTCTTGAGCAGTCTGCACACACAGATATAATAAGATTTCTGCCGAATGAGTTAAAATAATTCACGCTTTCTCATTCTCAGTATAATCAAGCCGTTCTCTGTCAGCACTGTTCTGTTAAATCGAAATCATCGTTCACTTTGTTTCTTTCAGAGAGTTGCAATGAAAATGAGGCACCTAGTTCTGAATACAACACAGAGGATTGCTCAAAACTTGTGCAACAACAACAACAAAGCCTTTAGTCCCAAACAAGTTGGGGTAGGCTAGAGGTGAAACCCATAAGATCTCGCAACCAACTCATGGCTCTGGCACATGGATAGCAAGCTTCCACGCACCCCTGTCCATAGCTAGCTCTTTGGTGATACTCCAATCCTTCAGGTCTTTCTTAACAGACTCCTCCCATGTCAAATTCAAGGAGTCCGTTAAGAGAGACCTGAAGGATTGGAGTATCACCAAAGAGCTAGCTATGGACAGGGGTGAAAAAGATTAAAAATACTTCTCAAGAGTAAAATGATTTCTGAAGCTACAAGCCTATAAATAACTTATCCAAAATACGAAGAGAGCTATAAAGCATGAAATAGATCAAAGTCCTGTACAGGCAAGATCATTGGAGATACAATCACATCATCAAATGTTAAGAGACTAAAGACAAGAATCGTAGCTCAGTTTCTTTTATTCTCCCCCAAAAGCCAAAAAAGGCAGCCACTAGTCACATATAGAAAATAGTAAGTCAAGCATCATCTAACTTCGCACCAAGTTTATTTGAATTTTGGTTACCAACCTTAAGATTATGCTTACGCATTACATATAGAAACAGAAGATAAATTATAAACATGATGTGCACCTTTTCAGTCAAGTCCAAAGCTCCACTTATGATTGTAGTCTCATCGTGGGTAAGCTCCCCACCCTTACCAGCCTGCCAGGGTATAAGCATTTAAATGAGAGAATCTTAGATAGAAAATGTGAACTTCGTAAAAAGTTACATGTTAATATCATGTACCTCTTTGCTGTGTATAGAAACAAGAGCTTTCAGTTGAGCTCGCCTAAAGAGTGCAGATTCATTATGCCCAAGAGCGCAGTCTAGGAGCTGGGATAACATCAAAGTTTCAAATACTTCAATAACCCCTTTAAAAATCAGATCAACTACAATTCAAACTCATAAGAAAAAGAATAATACACAACAACACAAAATTCACATACTATTTTCCAGTCCAAAAATTTGCATACCTATTGTAGATTTGTAATCAAGTTAGTTTTTACTAAAAGCTAAGAAAATACAAATCTGCAAGAAATCAAACTTCCATGATTCCATCAACATGTCAAAACTGCATCAAAATTCTGGACTGACTTATAGTATAAGGCATTAAATGCTCACAGGAACTTTACACGATACATTCGGTAATCATGCATTGCTCATGTGAATAGAAGCTTCAATACAACTACAACAAAGGACATTGATTAACCTACTCTAAGCTGATATGATGTGTCAGACATAAATCCTCAATGGAATGTACCAAAGGGTCAATCCGTGAAGGCTTGTTGGAGTCTATAGCAATAATTGTGTGTTGTACCATAGCAGTGCCAGAACCCTCACACCTTTACAAATACTGCTTGATTACAATTGTAGTTGGACTCTAATCTGAACCCAACTGGACCCAATTACTGACTCACCGACATATTGCCTGCAAGCATTTTCATAAACTGTGCTATGCAAGACAGGCTTATCAGGAAAAAATGGCAACCAAAAAAAAAAAAATCCCCGCGCATAAGTGAGTTCCAATGTGGTCAGCTTAGACCTTATCAGAGGAGATATTTCATTGAAGATTTAATCTTAAATGTTAACGCACAGAAGATCATTGGTCAAAAGTCACTCATGAAGAACCAATATCAATTTTAGATTAAAAAAAATAATAAGACCAGTGAATCGATCCCAAGAACACATGAGGACTTCAGAATCTGGACAAATATCTAAAAAATCCGAAATGGAAGTACCCTTTTGAATCCATCAATGTACTTAATACAGAACCAAAACTAAGCCCTTAAATTCCAGTGCTTTTACTAGTTTCTGTAGCCAGATGCATGATGGGATTCCAACTATCAACCATATTTACAGTCACTAGTAGCTGTTCTTCTGTTCTTGATACATCTAGCAGCACTGCTTTCAACATATGACGGGGAATAATTAATAAAATTAATCGTTGTGGGGCTACTAAATATTTGTGAAGAAAAGCATACAAACATACAGAGCTACAAGGGCTAAAGCATAAAAAATAGAAATAACTTGCACATTAACTATCAGAATCTCCAATTAGGATAGTGCAATCCAAATACCAATTTGCCCATCAATTGTGCCACTAAATTGAGCATAAGCCTTGTAATAATCTAATTCATGGGATTTCAAAACCATAGATCCTATGCAACTAACTCATGGGCACCAAACTTGAAAAGGACATATAAATTTCTTTACCTTCCCAATAGGGTATGCAATAGGATAGCACATGATCATGAGGATACGTACAAGCCATACAAAGTTAGCACCCACCGCCAACCCATACCTAGTACAGATTGCTTGTGGTATAACCTGGTGCCAAAATAGGAAATCAATTAGACCATACCTGGCATTGTAGAGGAAATAATAACACGAAATAATAACAATGTTTGGAAAGCAGTACCTCTCCAAAAGCAAGAACAAATGTCACTGACAAGACAACAGCGACAACAGGATGAAAAATCCTGTCAAGGAATATAGGAAGAGCCTGCAAAGGCCACGAGCACAAATGAAAAAATTACTGGCTAAAACAAAGCAGTGTGCAAAAGGTACCAGAGAATGCATTCTCCATCTACCAATGGCTGTATGATTCTGAAATAAAGCGGATGGTGGGAGCAAGTAGTGCACATGCATGTCAACTATACTAGGAGAAAGAACTACGTAATAAGTTTTGCAAATGTGAAACAATGAATGCAGAAGATCCTTTGTGCATAGCTGGAAAAACAATATACCTAGGACAAGTATGCATATGACAACATGGTATGACTTATGAGTTATGAATCCACTTAGCAGTCAACACTCCAGTTATATTGTACTTACTGCGTGTTTTATCTCAGGGCATGCACTTCCAATTTGCAAAATCACGTAAAATGAAATATAGACAGTTGCATATCAATCCTATCGCAAATGAAAAATACGATAGCACTGACTTCGTGAATAATTCTACAGAGGATGCAATAAGCACGACAGTCAATCTCATCCAAACTTTCTTCAAGGCATTAACATAGAACTAAAGCCTCTTCTCCACAATTTTAATAGTACAACTAAAGTAAAATGGTGTGCGGATTCTGATGAGCACCCAAGTTGCAGATCGGAATGACTGGGTATCTGTAGCATAAATATTATTCAGCTCAACACCTCTGTCTTTAAACTCATTTAGATGCCATATCAAGTTTCTTTAGCATGTCTATTTCTTGCTCTTATGTGTTCAGATAGAAAAGTGATGTATTGAAGTTCTCTCTGTCGATTCGTTTGTCTGCACTAGACCATATCTTAACATGTTTACCAGTATATGATCATCAGAATCATAGTTAGAAACTTGGAAGAGAGGCAATATGCTTGCACGAATGTACTGATGACAGTGCAATATAGTGTGATAAATCATTAAAAATGCAACAAATTATGTACCTCCATGGCAACAGCATTACACAGTAGCAGGGTGACAAGAAGTTGGTGCTGCTTTTGAACAACTGGAAGGATAGTAGCTGCAGCAAACAAAACACACAAGTAATTAAAACACGAACAGTAACAAAACCTGATTATTAAATTACAGATTTTCAAAAGAAGAAAAGTGATAGTAGCATCAGTGTAGAGGCACACATTAAATGAAACCTGCTGAAAGAGGTGACAGTTAAGAGTAACACGCGATAGGCAGTATCGCCACTTTGGCGTTTCAAGTGAAAATTCCTACCACCTGAAGGTCTGAGGTTCCGTAATGTCTCGTGACAGATTATGTCAATTTACAGCATATCAGAAGGATAAACAAAAACACCAAAAGTTACAGCAGCCATAGTTGCATGACACCCCTATAAACAAATGTGGCAGATCAAAGAAGCACTAGATTACATCTTTATAGTATATCTACTGCATAATAATTCCAACTCTCAGTTGACTAAAGTATCCTCTGATCATTTCATATCAGCCCACGTAAGATGTGAGTCCTACAAAAAGCCAAATCCCATCCACACCCCCTTTTCCCATTTCCCCAATTCCTCACTACCTTTTTGTTTGTCCAACTTCCTTTCCACAACACTTTTCGAAACATGTCATCATTAGTAACGATTTTTTTTTAACTGCCAGAACCGAAAATTTTACTAGCAGATGATTTAGCACATGAGCAGACATGGTCGGAGCCCTTAAATCCTTACGATTCGTAAGATAAAAGGCAGTATAAACCACATATTTCAACCATTCAGTAACGATACCCACAATCCCCAAAATGTAACGTACAGCAATACCTCGTAAAATCATCACTCCTTAAACGGAAAACAGATCGAGCACAAGGAGGGGGGACGAGGAAAAGGTTAGGGGTTCGGATCGGACCAGCCTGCGCCTTCTCGGAGTCGGTGCCGCTGCGCTGGAGGATCTCTAGCTCGACGAGGCCGAGCGACATGAGCCCGAGGGTGAGCCCCGACATGATCCCGGCGAAGAGCACCAGGAAGCAGGAGATGCCGGCGTACGCCCACCACCCGACCGACCCGAATGGCGTGTCATTCCCCTTGAGGATCACCGCCGCCACGCTCACCCCCGCCGCGGCGGCGGCGCTCGACGCCGGCCGCGCCGTCGCCGCGACGGCCCGCACGGCCGCCGCCAGGCTCGCCCCCCTCGCCCTCCCGGCTCCGGCCACCGCCGCCATCGCGCTCGCGCTCCCGCCGCTCCGATGTGTCAGAGCCAAAGCCCCACAGCCCGACAAGCGCTGGCACCGTATAAGGATGTGGGCGAGAGGTAGGCGACAAGATCACCAGGAGCGGAGCGGAGCGGGGCGCGGGAGCCGTCCGATGCGCCGCGAGGCGTGGAGGTGGCCGTCGATCGGACGGCTGACGAAAGGAGCGCGGGGACACCTGTCCCGCCGCTCGGGTACCCGCTGCGGCCGGGCGGGGCACGTCTTTGGCGTTTTGGACCGTGGACCGGAAAATTGGCGGTGGCTGTGTACGTGTGCTGAGTCGCTGGTGGGACTAGATTCAGCATTTGTGCTCACGGTGCATAACGGCATGAGAAAGAGGGCTTCAAGATGGCCAAGTTTGATGTGATTGTGATGTTCCCGTCCATGTGCCGATTCAATTGGTGGAGTATTACACTACCACGGAGAAAACATTGAAAACGAGACTACTCTTCCGTCCCATAATATAAGAGTTTAAAACGTTCTTATATTATGGGGAGGGAGTAGACGATATATATTGTCCTCGTATATGCAGATGCTTGTCAATAGTTTCAGATGGAAAAGATGGAAGTGATCAAACTTGGTGACATCAATGTTGATGGTAAGATAAAAAATGTCGAATGGGTGATTGCATTAGTCTACAGCCGGGCGCCCTAAAGCGTTCTTATACGTCTGGGTGGCCCACCCGGTCATTGACAGGTCACGAATTTTCGATTCGGATGGACGCGTCAAACGGGTCTCAAACGTCCGGACTAACCGGCGCTCTTATATCCAGCCTAAATATGGGACGGATATACGGGTGCCCGGGCGCGTCTGCCACATCAAACCCGGACCACGCTGGCCCACCGGACCTCATATATTCCTCCTCATCTGTTCGCCGGACCAAACCCTAGCCATTCCACACTCCTCTCCTCTCCGCTCCCTCCGCCACCCGACGCGTCCGGGCTTGAGACAGACATGCCTAATTTTCAAAAATAAAAAGACGATAATGGCATCATTATTCATGAGGTCATGATAATGCAACTCATACATACTTACTTTTCTAGGGAAGTCCAAAGATAATCTAGTGACGAGTAGACATCAGTGTTTTCTTCTCCTCCTCCTTGTTGTTGAGAAAAGACACCCTGACTTGCTTGATGCTTCCATATCCATAAAGAAAAACATCATGCGGCGTCATAGCCCGGCCCAAACCAACCCGGGTAGACACTATGCCTTGGTTTTGCTAAAAAATACAAGTATATACTATGCCTTGGTTTCCACTAGAAAAAACAATGCATTCCCCAAAATCACTAAGGCTGGTCATAGTGGGGAGTAACTTATACTAGTATCATGCATATGATACTAGTCTAAGTTACTACCTCCATAGTGCAAAGTAACATAATAGTAGTGTCATACATGGTTTCATTTATTAGCTCATAGGCTCATTTTGCCTCGGGAAATGCTATGTTACAGTAACATATTGTGTTACCACAAACACCTCTTTCCTCATTAAATACATGCCACATAAGTAAAATTATCTTGGAATGTGTTAAGTTACTACCTAAGCTATCCCAATTATGGCTAGCCTAATTAGAGGGTTGTGCTTGCCAAAGATGCTCACATAACTTCAGCTTGTCGGTGCCCCCGGCGTGATTTTCACGTGCTCACTCCGTCCACGTCCATGTCCAGGCAGCTTGCCCCGTCCCCGTCGACCGCGCGGCCAAACTCCTACTCCTACTAGAAGAACACCCGTGTGTTGCAACGGGGCCACATTAAATTTAAGAGTTCAATATCAATTATGTTGATATTACATTTAATATTCTCATACATATCAAGTGACATTGGCGATCTTTTTACCATCAAATTCTCACACACACTCTCTCCCTCCCTCCTCCTCACTCTCTCTCCCCCTCTCCCTCTCTCTCTCTCTCTAACACACAAACATATCCATCTTATTGGGTACGGGACCATAATCCATCTATTTTACACGCACACGCGCTAGTGCATAACAATATGGATTATAAAACAGGTTCAAGGTAGTAACAAGGATTCTTCTCATGCATTAATAAACAAATGTTCTGCACTGAAGACAAGATAAACAATTCCCAAAGTGCATCAGAGCATCACAAAACATTACTGGCAAGATCAATGCACGATGTACCGGAACTGCTCAGATGAACCGGAACAGAGCCAACATATATCATCCTAGACAAACGCAATATAAACCATTTACCTTGGTACTTTAGGGACCGACAGGAGGATGCATGTAGAAGCGCTTATTGCATGCGAATCCACAGTCAGAGAGAGAAATTGGAACCCATTCCCATCACCAACTGATAAAGAAAGCATGTAAGAAAATTGATATCGGGCCAACTTGGATCTTCGGTGATTGTCGCGGTATGGAGAATTTAGGAGGGTGGGTGCGGGAGTGGCCTTGTGGATGATGGATGGAGGCGCGGAGGATGTGGTCGCCGGAAGGTCAGCGGAGAGGGTTGGGCACGTTAGGTGGAGCCGGTGGTGCGAGACAACCGGAGGCGGCCCAATCGTGGGCGGCGAACCGACGATAGCCTCGGCCCATCTCTCGACGCAATGAAATAGAGAGGCGGCACTGCCGGTGCTCGAGGCCGCCGCTTCGCACCATCTACATCGAGGAAAGAGAGGCGAGAAAGCGATAGGGTGACGCGGGGCTAGGGATTGCGGAGGAGGTGGGGTGTGCGATTTGAATGGATGGTTCGCCCACCGCTTTTCTTATGCGTGGCGGTGGAGGCGGCGTCCAGCCATGCAAAGCGAGGCATGGGTCGAGCCGGGCACACGGCGAGGCGCAGAGCGCGGCGGGGTGATTTTTTGCTCTTGAGATGCATGGTGTGGGATTGATCGTTCATGTTCTCTTTTCCTTTTAACGGAGATGGGTGCGATTTTTTCACGAGGGAGAGATGCGACCACGCATGATTCCATAATAAATTAATTAGGTCCATAACGGAAATTCTTTACAATGCGTTAAGATTTACGTGTTAGTTTTCTTAATAAAGAAATGCACTGATGTAGGGATCGATTGATTCGGGTAAGGAAAGATAGATTCGTGATCTTTTGTATGTTAGGAAATTAGTGGTTTGCAAGGAAAGAGTGGAGAGAAAAAGAACCAATGCGACCACGTATAGATTTCATAATAAATTAATTAGGTCCATAATGGGATTTGTTTACAATGCGTTACGATTTACGTGTTAGTTTTCTTAATAAAGAAATGCACTGATGTAGGGCGCGATTGGTTCGGGTAATGAAAGATAGATTCGTGATCTTTTGTATGTTAGGAAATTATTGGTTTGCAACGAAAGAGTGGAGAGGAAAAGAACCAGTGAAGGTGGGAGGAGGACAAAAATAAACCATACGAGGCTACCAACTGCTCCATTAAGAGTAGAGATTGTTTGTGAAAATAACGTGCGACGACGACTTAGCGAGCGGATCCCCTTAAAAAAGACATAGCGAGCAGATTCCCTTAAAACTGGTAAGAATGGATACAATTGATGACGTTGATAAATAGTGGTGAATGTTGGCCTAATTTACTATCATCATGCATGGAAACGAATCATCAAGAAAAAGAATACTTTCTATTACTACACTCATAGGAAGCTTTCTAATCTCTGCTACCAAACAGTTTCTGCCCAAACAAGAAAGGAAAATTATGGACGTGATTAGAAAGGAAACAAACGTTATGAAGATTAATTAATTTAGATTTGATCTTTAGAGATTGATTGTGATTTATTCTTTTACATGCAGACATTACTAAATAATTTGCGTCAGTATGGAAAGTTCTGATCCTTTTAGTTTTTTTCGTTGTGTGAGAGGGTGAAGTGAAAATAAACCGATGAAGTGGGGGAAGCGACGAAAAAAATCTACGACGGTTAACCTACGAAAAAACCCGGACGAAAGTGGTGGGACGAAAAAAAACCTAGAAGCAAGACTACCAACTGCTCCATTAGAAATAGAGATATGGCAGCATAACCACGCTGCTCACCCCTCCCCGTCGAGGGCAGGCTATTCGACACAAGCCCGTTGCTCGCTGCCGACAAATGCACTGCCATGCGCGCCGGCGTACCTTGACCGCTCGCCGCCAGCGTACCAGAGCAGTCTAGAAAATCCATCTAGTCTCTTCTACTATTAAACAAGCAAACCTATTCATCCTTAAACGCACACACAAACATGTACACAGGAAAGCGCAGATAAAATACCACCTCACGATCGGATCCACCTAATTAGATCTAACCGTCCACATAAAAACTAATCTTCACCTGTGTACGCTTAGCAATTTACGCGAGCGAACGAAACTCTGCCATCCGCGCATTCTATCCGCCCATCTGGTCTACGAAAAAAATCAACGCTCCCTCCCACGCACGACTCGCGGAAACCATGCTCAGGCGTATCTCGCCCGACCCCCGGCCACCGGCCCGCCGCTCGCCGCCAGGCCCTCTCTCGGACGCCCACCCCGCCAATAGCCGCCGCTGCTCCTCGCGCCCTCCCTCGGTGACGCCGCCCCTGACACGCTCGACCGCGGCCTCCCTCCGTGCCGCCCACAGCATCCCATGGCGGCGCCCCTCAGTGGCGCCCCCTTCACCGTGCCACGCACCGCGCCCCAGCGCGCCCTCCCTCGGCGAAGTCTGGACAGCAGCCTCACCCAGATCGCTCGATCTACTTAAGTATTTTCTTCCTTCGGATCCTCCATGAATAAGGTATACACGTTGTTTGATCTGAACTTGGTAGCGTATAAGCTTGCGAACGACCAATTTTGCTACCAGAAAAGTATTCTTTTTATCTTTGTGTGATTTGATAATACGAAAGTATATATATCTGTGAAAGATCGTGCTTCATGATGTATTTCAGCCACCGTCCGGTAGGATCACGCGGATTGGTTGTGTTGTGCGGCTGGATGCAAAATTATTTGTTGCTTTCTGTCTTGTCTGGCCGGCGAGTCCGCGTCTGTCGGCTGGAAAAGAGAAGACGGTGTGGAAGACATGGTGTGTCCCTTCCTGTGAGGGCGCTTCCAGTTCTGGGAGGTACGTCATGGTTTCTATACTCGCACGTGTACGTGCTGCTTGTTTGTCTGTTGGCAAAAATTAACTGGCATGGCTTGCACGGTGGTGATGCCGGGATCCAGGGTTCATCGAGCCAGACGTCCAAGTTATTTGCTTTTGCTTGGCATCAAACTTTTTTGTGAACTAGAGTTTAGAGTCTGCCCCACCTTGATTTTTTTTGTCCTCCACCACTAACGCAGTTAGTCTTCGTGGCTCAGTTCCATGTTCTTTGAAAGCTTTTTGACTTGCACTTATCAGTAAATAATCTATGCCTAATGAGTTGGATGCTGATGCAAAGGGGAAAACTTGCTTCTATCGGTGACAATCTTCAGTCTTCGCCTTCTTCCTTGTGCTTTCTTCGACGTATTAGTGGTTACACATTTTTCTCTTATCCTGTTTACATGTCCAGCAGGGTCGCCATAGCAAGATTGGATCACGACTGAAATCAAGAACATTGGGACGGAGCTAGAGGCAAAGATACCGAGCAGTGGTGGTCATCAGGCACCTCCTTGGCAGCTCAAACTTGGTACCACCCCCATAGTCAATAACATTGGGACATGTTTGCCTTTCTTTGCTATAATATTATTTTCTTGTGTTGTCTCGGTATCTAAACAACTTCTTTACGCATGTAATAAAGGTAACAGTTCAAGTATTGAAGGGACATACAAAATAAACTGCAGATTGCTTGTTTGATTTCAAGTGAGTGATTCATGGTCTTCGCACCAAGCCATTGTATTTGTAGGAGCGCATTATTCAAAATTAGATGATGATCCTAAGTTAGATATACACCAGCTTGGATATATAAAGATAGAAGAAATTAATAGCGTTAATTTTGATGATGCGGAAAGTAAAATAGAGGCGCCAATTATTAGCTTGGACACGTAGATCTTGTTTGTCTGGTCTTTGGCTTCGGAGATTGATTTGTTCGATACTAATGTCCAAATATATTCATTGTAGAAATAATGTGACCTGAGCGACTGGAGCGACCGGGCCGACCTGAGACCAGAGGCCGCACTAGACCAAGATTGCGAGCAACCGTATGTTCGTCAAGAACCAAAGGTAATAGACGAATGCTTCCACTCTTAAATCAACCTTTTTCAGTTCAGCTGATCTCATTGAATTACATATTACATTGAGATAAGTGCACCAATTTTCAGACCAAAGAAGCATGTTGTTGCAGTAGATAAAGGGGGAACTAAGCCTACTTAATCATTGTGAAACTTAATGTAGTGACAGAGTACTTCACCAAATAGATGGAAATTATAGGATGGACAAGGCCAACTGTATAGCTTGCTAATAATGAAGCATGAACTTTTGGCTCGCTCAACTTTTGAGAGAGTAAATATTGGATTTGCAATAAAAACCTGACTGGACTGAAAAATAGATATAGCTTACACATTGCATAGCTCGGTAATATGCAGAATAATGAACCATGGTACTGATTTGTGTATAAGTATGAAGATGTCTTATTTGGTTCCATTATTTAGCAAGTAGCATTTTATGAATATCCATTGTTTGGCATCTCCAGATTAACTATATATATGCATGGATCTGTTACACATTTCAACACATAGCAAGTAGCATGAGCATGAAGATCCATTATTTGGTTCACCCCCTTTTGCAATTCTGAGCTAACATACATGCCATGCTCCGAGTTCAAATTATAATTTATTATAAAATTAACCCCAACATTGATGCTCCTTCCTCTGATCAATGTTCCTGTAAATAATGGGAAATCGGTGCTTTTGCTCCTTCATTGATTTGTTTAGTGTCTGTTATAGGCTGTTAACATTTTTTACTTCCAAAATGCAGATGGGCATCTGTTCCCTTCTGTGTATCTTTATCTCAGCTTAACACATGGTACAAAAGTCACTATGGCTAATTTATGTCTCCTTCATATTTATAACCCAGTGGTACTATGGAATTGGCTCAGCTTTCATGGGACAATAGGGTTTCCACACCTTTATTTATTTATTTAACAAGTAGCACCAAACTGCCAAGTAAGCAACTAGATTACTAGATGTTCCATGATTACAAAATGCATGCCTGCTTCCTCAATTAAGGCCCAAATAGGTTCTATATCAGCAATGAACATATTGTGCTCTTCAGAAATGGTACATGTTGTTCTTCTATTTCACATTCAGGTAACTGTATGTGGGTAATGGCAAGCACGACCTATATTTATTTTAAACTTGAAGTAAGTTCCTATTTGTATCCCCCACCTATTTCACACTTTCTAATACAATAGCAGCTTTTATGCTCTCTGTTGATCTGTAAGCTATCTGAACAGAAAACATGTACTTTATGGGAAAGGCAGTTAACGGTTTGCTCAAATGGAAACATGTGGCTGATTTGCGTTTCATGTCCTTGTCTTCTCTTTGTGCTGGATGTACCAATGTTTTTTTTCTTCGTGTTCTGGAATGATATTCAAAACCATGAGCTTGACAAAATAAATGTATGTTTTTATTAAATTTATATCGGTTGAGATACATATTATGTGTGTAACATTATTATTTTAATAATTATTTGATGACATTCTAGATGCCCAGACGTGCGTTGCACGTGCAAACCTACTAGTCAAGCAAGATGTATTACTCCTTCCGTTCCAAAATAGATGACCCAATTTTATACTAAATTTAGTATAAAGTTGAGTCATCTATTTTGGAACGAAGGGAGTACTTCGCAAAAAAAAAAAGCAAGACGTACGGCGTAGAGTTGGCTGGTTGGCTGCCTTCGCATCGCTGTGTTAACCGCCAGTTGCCGTGATGCCTTCGTCGTCGGGAACGAACGCGCCGAACTCGGAATCGAGATTTGGCAAAGGGGGAGAAGTTACCTCGTTGCGTTGAGATTCGCGCTGCCACGCGTCGCGTAGTTGAGTGGGTCTACCGATTGGATCCTACGACCCGGTCGTATATAGGATTTTCTTGGGATTTTTTTTTTCGTTGAGGTGTTCTCTCTCTCTCTCTCAGACGAGCGCTCTCTCATGTCTATCTTGCTGGGCATCTGTTCATTGCTTAATTTCTATCTTGCTGGGCATCTGTTCATTGCTTAACTTTTTCCGTTGTGGCAGAAATTCGGCCGGGTGCTGCCGACTGGCAGTAGCTCAGTGCATTCGAGCGTTCATCAGGTGAGCTATCGTGGCCGAGTTTGATTTTGCAATGCTGTAGGTACAGCTCATGTAGTCCGTGCAAGTTGTAGGATGGTACAGATCTGGATTTGTCGTGGCTGGAGCCTAAGTACAAGTTTGATCCTAGCTTCAAAGGAACTGACTGTAGATATGCATGCGGGCACAACGAGATCTCTGTCCCTGGGCACAACAAAATCGAAGAGAATGAGCATGTCATCTGTAAGATGAAAGAAGACAAGAAGGTGATGGCAAAGAAGCATATAGAAGACCTGAAAGTTAGAAACAATAGGGATATTGTTGTGGTCTGTGTAGTTGGATGCATTGCCATTTTGTATGCAGCTTTGGCACTGATTATCAGTGGATTTGTGTGTGTGTTTTGCTATGTCAGCCATGTTCAAGAGATTTGTATGGGATTGAATTTGATGTAATCTGCCTGAATTAAATGATGTTACGGGATCATTGTGGGATCAGATTATGGGATTGCCATATTGGATTTCTGAAATGTAGCACTGAATTTCTGAATCACTTCTGTTGCTCCCATAGGAGCCTCCGAGGAACGTATGCTACTACCACGGTGTCGCTGTGAAGAACAAGTTAGAAGCTAGTGCCCGTTATACAAACATCCTACTTTCATATTAGTGTTACCTACTACTGTTGGTTTAGCCGTGATGATGATGACGATGTAATAATGCTCTTAACTAATGCTTTTGCCTTTGCTAGACTAGACCGAGGGAAATAAGGAGAGTAATTATGTGCCAAGCAGGCTGTTCCATGGAATGGGACATGTATGTGACCCCTTAATCAAATGACACGTATTTAACAACAAAAATCCGCATGTTACGAGATAGTCATGTATGCAGTTCACACATTCAGTTTAAAAACATGACATGCATATCTGACACACATCCAGGTAAACATCAAGATTGTCATTTAGGTAAAACCATCACGCACGTTCAGTTTAAAACATGACACGTATTCAGTACCCGATTGTCATGTCCACAAAAGAACTTAGTTCGACGCATAAGGCACGAAACAAATAGCGACATGCTCACTCTCGACTAGTAGTTTCAACCAAAGTAGCAAACCGACTAGGCCATGGACTCTCAATGCGAGTCCAAACTAGACACGCACAAGCTAATCAATCATCAAGATTACCTAACATAGATCCCAAGCGACAAGTAAACCACCGAAAAACATATGCATGCAGATAACAAGATCACAACAACGAGGAGATCCTCTCGCCTAGTCCGCTCGGCAACGAGCGCCGCGCCATCAATGCCGCGCTCGACACCAGCGACACTCGATCGGCCCATCATGGTGACGGCTGCAGAGCGGGGGCAGTGGCAGAGCTTGATGAAGATTCTTGAGGGGACGAAGGAGATAAATTATGCATGAACTCTTAAGAAACAATTGATTTTCAAACCTATAATTAGGGGTGGTTTTCCTAGAGAGTGTGTGTGTGTGTGGGGGGGGGGCATGAAGCCCGCCATCTGCGTGGGGAGCTGCACCTACACCATGGTGGTGACCTCCACCTCGTTGCCCGGGTAGCTCCGGCTGCTCCCTGGTGGAGGAGGGGTATCGACTGCTCGCTCAGAGAGCATGTGGACGAGACCAAACGCAGGGCTCCAACACGCCATGCTAAGATCTTCAAATGTTGAGTAGCCGGCGACGGATGTCCCCATCCTCAATGGTGGTCGCGGCATAGACGACGACAAGGCGACTGGAGGTGGCTGCGTCGTCGAGGGAAGGTGGTGTCACCGTCGAGGAGGAAGCTGCAGAAGGTGGTGGAACTGTCGAGGAGGAAGGTGCCAAAGGTGGTGGCGCTGCTTGGAAGAGCCGGTAGATGTAGAAGGCAATCATGCCCAGTACTGCCTCCATGGCGAGCGACCACCCAAAGATCGATAACACTTCACGTATTGATGGAGAACCCATCGGGTGCTGAGGATGAAGAGGAGTTCCGAGGGGAGGAGCGACGTGAGCTAGTGTATGCATAGTGGTATGGGACACACATTACCGGAATAGCTGGCTATACGGACGGCTTTTTCTATGCGGGCGGCTTTTTGTCGGGGCCGTCGGCATAGATGGACGCATGCTGACGGCCTGGGGTGGGGACAATGGCCCCCTTTTGGCCCCCATGAAGCTCCGACACTGCGCGGGGGGAGCTGCACTTGCACCATGGTGGTGCCCTCCTCCTCATCACCCGGGGAGCTCCAACGGCTCCCTGACGGAGGAGGGGTATCGACTGCTCGCTCCGAGAGCACGTGGACAAGGCCAAATGCAGGGCTCCAGCATGTGGTGCTAAGATCTTCAACTGTTGAGTAGCCGGCGACGGAGGTCCTCATCCTCAACGGTGGTCGCGCCATCAACGACGAGGCGACCGAAGGTGGCTACGCCGTGGAGGGAAGGTGGTGTCACCATCGAGGAGGAAGCAGCGGAAGGTGGAGGAACCGTTGAGGAGGAAGCTGCGGAAGGTGGTGGAACCGTCGAGGAGGAAGGTGCAGGTGGTGGTGCTGCTTGGAAGAGTCGGTAGATGTAGAAGGCAATCATACCCAGTACTGCCGCCACGACGAGCGGCCATCTTAAGATCGATAATGCTTCACGTATTGATGAAGAACCCATAGGGTGCAGAGGACGAAGAGGAGTTCTGAGGGGAGGAGTGAGGTGAGCTAGTGCATGCATCACGGTATGGGACACGCACTACCGGAATAACTGGCTATACGGACAGCTGTAGGATCGAAAGTATGTCTAGAGGGGGGTGATTAGACTACTTGACCAAATAAAAATCTAGCATTTTCTCAATTTTAGTTCTTGAAAGATTTTAGCAACTTAGCACAAGTCAAGCAATCAACTTACACATGCAATTCTAAGAGTATGGCAGCGGAATGTAAAACAATTGCATATGAAGGTAAAGGAAGGAGTTTGAGGTAGCAAACGCAATGTTGACACGGAGATTTTTTAGCTGTGGTTCTGATAGGTGGTGCTATCGTACATCCACGTTGATGGAGACTTCAACCCACGAAGGGTAACGGTTGCGCAAGTCCACGGAGGGCTCCACCCACGAAGGGTCCACGAAGAAGCAACCTTGTCTATCCCACCATGGTCGTCGCCCACGAAGGACTTGCCTCACTCGGGTAGATCTTCACGAAGTAGGCGATCTCCTTGCCCTTACAAACTCCTTGGTTCAACTCCACAATCTTGTCGGAGGCTCCCAAGTGACACCTAGCCAATCTAGGAGACACCACTCTCCAAGAAGTAACAAATGGTGTGTTGATGATGAACTCCTTGCTCTTGTGCTTCAAATGATGGTATCCCCAACACTCAACTCTCTCTCACAGGATTTGGATTTGGTGGAAAGAAGATTTGAGTGGAAAGCAACTTGGGGAAGGCTAGCGATCAAGATTTATGTGGTAGGAATGGAATATCTTGACCTCAACACAAGTGTAGGTGGTTCTCTCTCAGAAAATGTATGTTGGAAGTGTAGGCATGTTCTGATGGCTCTCTCCACAAATGAAGAGTGGGTGGAGGGGTATATATAGCCTCCACACAAAATCTAACCGTTACACACAACTTACCAAACTCGGTGGGACCGAATTGTGAAACTCGGTCGGACCAATTTAGTAAATAATGTGACCGTTAGGATTTTCGGTGGGACCGACATGTCAACTCAGTAGGACCGATATGGTTAGGGTTGGGGCATAACGTAATCTCGGTGAGATCAATTACATAAATTCGATGAGACCGATTTTGGTAATAGACACACAGAGGGTTAGTCACGCAAACTCGTGGGACCGATTCTCTCTTCTCGGTTGGACCGAAACGTTACGAAAGGGAAACAGTGAGTTTGCATTGCAATCTCGGTGGGATCGATCACTCATCTCGGTTTGACCAAAACGTTACGAAGGGAAACAAAGAGATTACAATCCCATCTCGGAGAGACCGAGATCTCTATCGGTGAGACCGAAAAGACTAGGGTTTATGGCTGTGGCTATGTCAACAGAACTCGGTGGCGCCGGATAGATGATTTCGGTGGGCCGATTTTGACTTTTGGTTTGGGACATATGTGGATGTGAAAAAGTAGTTTAGGGCTTTGGAGCATATCACTAAGCACACTAAGCAAGAAACTCATTAAGCAACACCTCATCCCTCCTTGATAGTGTTGACTTTTCCTATAGACTCAATGTGATCTTGGATCATTAAAATGGAAAATGTAGAGTCTTGTGCTTTGAGCTTGAGCCAATCCTTTTGTCCTTAGCATTTTGAGGGATCCACTTTTCTCATCCATGCCATGCCAATTAGTGAGCTTTCCTGAAATGTTTATCTTGAAATAACATTAGCTCAGTGAGCTATATGTTGTTAGGAATTACCAAAACCACCCAGGGATAGTTGCACTTTCAATCTCCCCCTTTTTGGTAATTGATGACAACATATAGATCAAAGCTTCAACAAATGATAATAAGATTGACAAACATTGTCGCTTTGAGAAGTATGTGATAAGTAAGAGCCCCCCCTAAATTTGTGCATTATTTTAAAATTTGCTTTGGACTGCAAATGCGCAATGTGTTAGGACCATGGGTCACTCTTCCATGTCACATACATCTTGGTGGAGCGCTCAGAATGATAATAATTGAACATATGCACTCATCACCAAGCAAAGTGAATGATCATATGAGGATATAAGATATAATATTATCCAACAAGCATCAAGGTAGCATAGCATATGATCAAACACATGATCATCCAAGTATCTCACAAAAGGCATAGTGTATCAAGCAAACACACAAATAAAGAAGTTCAATCACCAAAAACAAGAGAGATCAAAAGCAACACTCTCTCTCTCGAAGTCTATGATCTATACACCCCCCCCTTTGGCAACAAGTTACCAAAAAGTTCAAAAATGCATAGTGCTAAACGACTCGCAGGCTTGATCTTCGGGAGGTGGTGTTGAGAGAACTCCAAGGACGAAGGCTTCAGATGATGTAGCTGGAGCCGGTGGAGTGGCTGCTGGAGGTGGCACTGGAGCTGTAGCTGCTGGTGCTGATGCTGTAGCTCGAGTATCTATCACGAGCACTGCAGCAGATCTTTGTCCTCTGGGCACTCTAGCAAAAGCATCTGTAGTAGACTTGCCCTTCTTCTCCTCTACTTCCTCCTGAAGCTGCTCAACTGCAGTTTGGATCTCAGTTACCTTCAGATCAAGATCATAGAATTTGGTCTCTATAATCCTCTCCAAGCTCTCCTGGTTTTGAGTCAGGGTGGCCAAGCCTTTCTCAATCCTCAAGGTGGATTGGATCAGATATGCTAGCTAATCTTGCTTGCTTTTCAAGAATACTTGAGATGCCTCTTCAGCAGTTGGCATCTTTGCAGGTTTCTCTGCCCTTGCCTTCTCTCTCTTCTCATGTGCTTGCATAGATGATGGTTCATTCTCAGTCATGACTACTGTGTTGTCTTCAAATTCAGGATATAAGGGTAGATGCTCCTTATCCAATAGATATGTGACTATGTCCATCTTTGAGTTGATGAGCTCCTGAATGCGTGGAGCATACCCACACTTCTCTTCTGATCAGCTGTTGTTCTCTTGATTGTTTCCATAATCAGACTCATGACTTTAAATTTTTGAGGTATATCAAACAAGTGCAGAAAATTGATAGCATGTCCTCTGATCATCTTGTGATCACCTGACTTGGGTAGCAATGTGTGCCTTAGGATCCAATTTATGGTAGGCAGACCAGACAACAAGAAGTGGACATATCCAAACTTGTGATTCTCCAAAGCATCATCTGGGATCTCTCTGTACATGTGTGCCAGTGTTGTGGTCTTTCTTCTTCTCAGCATAAACATCCAAGTCATCCTCATTTTCTTCTGGGGCATTGATCAACTGAGCCCATTCTCCAACAGTGGATTGGTACCTTGTACCTTCAAACATCCAAACTGTCCTTCCATCTGGATAGAAGTGGGCAGTGGAGTAAAATTGCATGATGAGCTCATTATTCCACTTGGTGAGCTTCTGGGCAACAAACTCATCAACTCCACATGATTTGAAGCTGTCATATACTCCTGGATAGTGAGCTTCATTCTTCTTGATGTACTCCCAGTTGATCCATCTCATGTCACACACAATGGGCTTCTTTTCAAGCAAAATTGTTTCATAAAAATCTTGTTGCTCCCTCATGTGAAATCTGTAGTCAACTGTTGTCCTTCTCCTCACAGCATATGGATCTGACTGTCTCCATAATCTTAGTCCTGCATCCTTTCCGATTTTCATGTTTTCTGCAGCAGGATGTGCATCATTGTGGTCAGGGATCTTGGGCTTGAGCTTCCTTAGCACTTGGGCTTCATCATCTTCTTCTTCAACTTGAGGCACTGGGGCCTTGTTCTTCTCTGCAGCTGGAATGTTTCTGGTGCTTCTCTTTGGAGCAGACTTCTGAGCAGCAGCCTTGGGAGCAGTTTTGGGCTTAGATGGAGCAGCCCCTGATCTGATTGCATCTCCCATGATCTTCTGAGCTTTGGGTGCTGGTGCAGCATCCTCATGTTCTTCTTCTTCTTCTTCTTCTTCTTCAGAATCTCTCATCATGGAGGGCTTGCCAAGAACTTTGGCAGTAGTGGTTCTTGCCCTCTTCTTCTTCTTCTTCTTCTTACCATCACCTGCTGCTTCACCATCATCTCGTTCAATGGTGAACTTCATAGTTTCACCTATGGCAACTTTCTTTGACTTGGAAGCTTCAACAGTTGAGGCTCTGGCTTTTAACATTGGAACTCTTCTTGCTGGAGCCTTTCTTTTCATTCCAGGCTTTGTTGCAGTAGCCGTGCTATACTCCTTTTTCAGCACCTTCTTCCTTGAAGTGGCCTCATCCTCAACAGCCACATAATCTTCATCCTCTGAATCAGAAGTTTTCTTCTTCCTTGTCCTGGTAGCTGCCTTTGGCAAGTTGTTGGGAGTGCTCCTGCTACCCTCATAATAACTGCTAGAGGGACTAGTGCCCTCACTCATCTGAGCTTGCTCCTCTGACTTGTTCTGGCTATCACTTTGATCTGACATATTGCAAACTCACTGACACCAGACCCTGTGAATAGATGTAGATGAGGTAGAGTGGATGAGCATCACAAAGTGCAGTGGTTTTTGCAAAATAATTGAGTTAAAAACTTAGTTTTAGTTTTCCACAGAAGCCATTTCGGAGCTACCGATTTGTAAACTCGGTGATACCGAAGCAGCTTTTGGAACCTAAACTAGTGAACTCCGTCAGTCCGGGTTAGAGTTCAGTGGCACCGAGACTGCTAGGGTTTCACAGAGAATCGATCTCGGTCACACCGATTTGCAATTCTCGGTCAGACCGAAAATCACATGTGTAATGGCCTAAGCCAAATCGGTGAGACCGATTTCTACAACTCGGTCGGTCCGAGATGAGTTCGGCGGAAACCTAACCCTAAATTTTCAAATCAAATCTAATCTACGGAATCCTTTTGCTGGACAGGAAGATTTCATACGTGGCAAGAATCATGGCAAAGCAATGTGCTAGGAATTGGAGTTAAAGAATAGCACAAAGTTTCAAGTTCATAACTTAGTTCGGCGATGAACTTGCTACGGCGGCAACGGCGGGGCAGAATGCCGTTGATGGTGGCAGAGACTAGCGGTGAGAGGTCGCTGGCGGCGAAGAGGACGATCCGGAGACCCGAAGAGGCATAGCAGGCTATGCGCGGGCGAAGGGTTTCAGAATTTTTTGAAAATTTGACCCGTGAGTATATATAGCCTGACCCTGTCGGTGTGACCGAGTGGAACAACTCGGTGGCACTGAGATGCAAAACTGCAAGCAGTTACTGCGACTCGATGTGACCGAAAAGTTCTAATCCGTTGCACCGAGGTTGAAAACCTAGATCAACTTAGTGATCTCGGTATGACCGAAAAGGGTGAATCGGTCAGACCGAAATGCACAAAGAGGTTTTGAAGTTTAAGTCTATGAAGAATCGGGGACTCCGAGTGCTCCTCACACAGAGTGGTTCGAATCTGACTTGATCAAACTTTGTGATGTAGCATGAATAGAGTTTGAGACAAGAAAAGCATAGATAGCTAGAGCAGGTTCTTAGGCATTCTTGTCCATCCACTTGGCAAAAGAAAAGAGACCAAACAATCAAAACAAACATGTGGATGTCCTCGAATGAGTAAAATATGCAACCAACATGCTCACACAATAAAATGGCAAATGAAATATGTGGCAAAGCATGCACAACCAATTCTAGCATCTATCAAACAATTGGCGATGACTAGGTCATCTATATATGAGTATATTGACTTAGGATTCAAATGAGAACATTTGATCATAGGTCATACTCATCGTTTAAGCACAAGTGGGGTTACCACTTTTACATAAAGCATTGTTGTGTTCACACCATTAGAGTTGCTTTATCTCAATTCTCATAGTAAAGCTCCCCCTAGATGTGAGATCCCCCCTAAGAGGGATGAACTAACCTTGGGTTTTGTCGATGATAACTTCATGTAGGTGTTGAATATGTGGATGCTCAATGTTGATGTAGATCATTTGGAGCAATCCATTGGAGTGAATTGCACTTTCAATACCTACACGGGTTAGTCCCACAAGGAACAAACAAGGATATCCATAGACATAGAGTGATGCACACACAAGATGATGTCCATGAAAGCATTAAGTTACCTTGTCCCTTGTCTTACCAACAAGAGGGTTTGTGACTCCTTGAACTAGTGCAAGATGTGGAAGTTGTTTGCACTTGTCCTTGCCAAAATGATATGAGTGAAGTATGTTGGCGGAGTCACCCTCAAGAACTCTCTAGTTCTTCTTCTTTGGGATCCACATCATCTTGATGGGAATCCTTGGAGTTGTAGTTGTACTTGATGAAGTAGAACTTGATGTAGTCTTGGGAACCCACTTGACCAAGGCCTTAGGAGCTTCTTCGAATGCATCAATCTCCTCTTGCAGCTTGTCCTTGCCTTTTTGCTTGTGGTCTTGTGGTGGAAAATCATATTGAGCTTGTGTTCCTTTGAAAGAAGTAGGATCATACTTCTCTTGTTGAGGAACAAACTTTGTCTTGGGGTATTGATCTTCTTCCCACTCAACTCCATTGGCATTGAACTTTCGTTCAAAACCAACACCTTGATTCTTCCGGTGCCTTCCTTGCTTGCGTACAATTTCCTCGAATTGCTTACTTCCGGCAAGGCTCTTGTGAACACCTTTCTCTATAATTCCCTTCAATAAGCTATTTTCTTGCTCAAGTGTAACTTGGCTAAGAGAATCATTAGTGGAATCAAGAGAACTACTAGAAGCAACAACATTGGATTTAGCATGATTATTTGTACTACTAGAAGAAGAATGTTTCTTGTTCTTGTTACTAGACTTGACTTGTGGCATGTAAGTGGATAAGAGTAAACGCTTGGCAATGTAATAAGAACTTTTCTTGCAAAGATCATCATTGATTGCGTTTAAAAACTCATGCTCTTGCTCAAGGTTGAGCTTTTCAAAGCGTAACTTCTCATGAGTCTTTAAAAGTTCTTGATGATCTTCCAAGATAGTTTCATGAGCTAACTTAAGAGTGTTTAGTTCTTTAGTTAGTCGCTCAATCTTCTCCTTATCATTGTCATTCGTTTTATCTTGATTAGCATGATATTTGACATTTCATCATAGTATTCATTAATAGAGTTGTCAACAAGTAAATCATCATCACTTAACAAGTCATCTTCATCACTATTGAAATCAACATACTCGGGGTGTGATACCTTTGGGCCTTTAGCCATGAAGCATCTTCCAATTCCTTCATTTGGTGAGTCAAATATGTCGTAGGAGTTGGTTGACACAAGTGATAGACTGGCAACACCTTCATCTTGAGTATATTCGGAGTCAGAGTGATAGCTTCTCTCGGAGTGATTGTCGGAGTCGGAGCCAGATACCCATTCACCAACATGACAATGCCTTTGTTTTGTGTAGCTCCTTGATGACTTGTCCTTCCTTTCCGAATCCTTGCTTCTCCGGGATGTTCTTCGTTCATAATGATCATCTCTACTCCTTATTTCTCTTGATGGTGATTCTTCTCTTCTACTCCTTCTTTTTGGAGAATCTTCTCTTCTTTTGTAGGGAGTCGTACACTCATTGGAATAGTGTTCGGGTCTTCCACAATTGTAGCAATTTATTGTAGGACCTTGACTTGGAACTTCTTTCCTTGCTTCTACTCTTGTAGAACTTGTTGAAGTTCTTCACCATTAGGCTCAATTCTTCATTGAAGGTTTATTTCTCACTTGATGATGTGGGAGCTTCACATGAGGCTTTGTAAGCACCACTTGACTTGTTGTGGAGCTCCTCCTTATCCTTGAGTGACATCTCATGAGCAAGAATTCTTCCAATGACTTCTGTTGGCTTGAGATCTTTGTAATTGGGCATCATTTGGATCAATGTGCACACGGTATCATATTTTCCATCCAAGGCTCTTAGGATCTTCTTGATGATGAATTTGTCAGTCATCTCTTCACTTCCTAAGCCGGCAATCTCATTTGCGATGAGAGCAAGCCCAGAGTACATTTCAGCGACACCTTCACCATCCTTCATTTTGAACTTGTCAAGTTGACTTTGAAGCACATCCAATTTGGATTCCTTGACGGAGTCGGTACCTTTGCGCATGTCAATCAAAGTGTCCCAAATTTCCTTTGCATTCTCAAGACGGCTGATTTTGTTGAATTCTTCGGGGCACAATCCATTGAAGAGGATATCACAAGCTTGATCATTGTATTGCAGCATCTCCAACTCTTCCGCGGTAGCTTCACGGTTCGGTTCTCTCCCATCAAAGAATTCACCTTGCAAGCCAATACACACAATAGGCCAAACGGCGGGGTTATGTCCAAGAATATGCATTTTCATCTTATGTTTCCAACTAGCAAAATTAGTACCATCAAAGTAAGGACCTCTACGGTGGTAATTTCCATTGCTAGACGCCATACTCTCCTAGGTTATGAAACCAAGGCTATGACCACCAAAAGCTATGGAAATCAAAGCAAATGGAGACAAAAGCTCTGATACCACTTGTAGGACCGAAAGTATGTCTAGAGGGGGGGGGGGTGATTAGACTACTTGACCAAATAAAAATCTAGCCTTTTCCCAATTATAGTTCTTGGCAGATTTTAGCAACTTAGCACAAGTCAAGCAATCAACTTACACATGAAATTCTAAGAGTATAGTAGCGGAATGTAAAACAATTGCATATGAAGGTAATGGGAGGAGTTTGAGGGAGCAAACGCAATGTTGACACGGAGATTTTTTAGCCATTGTTCCGATAGGTGGTGCTATCGTACATCCACGTTGATGGAGACTTCAACCCACGAAGGGTAACGGTTGCGCGAGTCCACGGAGGGCTCCACCCACGAAGTGTCCACGAAGAAGCAACCTTGTCTATCCCACCATGGCCATCGCCCACGAAGTATATTGCATCACTCGGGTAGATCTTCACGAAGTAGGCGATCTCCTTGCCCTTACAAACTCCTTGGTTCAACTCCACAATCTTGTTGGAGGCTCCCAAGTGACACCTAGCCAATCTAGGAGACACCACTCTCCAAGAAGTAACAAATGGTGTGTTGATGATGAACTCCTTGGTCTTGTGCTTCACTCTCACAGGATTTGGATTTGGTGGAAAGAAACTTGGGGAAGGCTAGAGATCAAGATTTATGTGGTAGGAATGGAATATCTTGACCTCAACACAAGTGTAGGTGGTTCTCTCTCAGAAAATGTATGTTGGAAGTGTAGGCATGTTCTGATGGCTCTCTCCACAAATGAAGAGTGGGTGGAGGGGTATATATAGCCTCCACACAAAATCTAACCGTTACACACAACTTACCAAACTCGGTGGGACCGAATTGTGAAACTCGGTCGGGCCGATTTAGTAAATAATGTGACCGTTAGGATTTTCGGTGGGACCGACATGTCAACTCAGTAGGACCGATATGGTTAGGGTTGGGGCATAACGTAATCTCGGTGAGACCGATTACACAAATTCGGTGAGACCGATTTTGGTAATAGACACACAGAGGGTTAGTCAGGCAAACTCGGCGGGACCGATTTGTTCATCTTAGTTAGACCGAAATGTTACGAAAGGGAAACAGTGAGTTTGCATTGCAATCTCGGTGGGATCGATCGCTCATCTCGGTTTGATCGAAACGTTACGAAGGGAAACAAAGAGATTATAATCCCATCTCGGAGAGACCGAGATCACTATCGGTGAGACCGAAAAGACTAGGGTTTATGGCTGTGGCTATGTCAACAGAACTCGGTGGCGCCGGATAGATGATTTTGGTGGGGCCGAGTTTGACTTTTGGTTTGGGACATATGTGGATGTGAGAAAGTAGTGGAGGGCTTTGGAGCATATCACTAAGCACACTGAGCAAGAAACTCATTAAGCAACACCTAATCCCTCCTTGATAGTATTGGCTTTTCCTATAGACTCAATGTGATCTTGGATCACTAAAATGGAAAATGTAGAGTCTCGTGCTTTGAGCTTGAGCCAATCCTTTTGTCCTTAGCATTTTGAGGGATCCACTTTTCTCATCCATGACATGCCAATCATTGAGCTTTCCTAAAATGTTTATCTTGAAATAACATTAGCTCAATGAGCTATATGTTGTTAGGAATTACCAAAACCACCCAGGGATAGTTGCACTTTCAACAGCTATTTCTATGTCGGCGGCTTTTTGTTGGGGCTGCCAGCTTAGATGGATGTATGCTGACGGCATGGGATAAATAGTAGGCACAGAAAAGCCGTCGGCACACCTCCATCTATGCCGACGGCGGCCGTAGGCATAGAAAAGCCGTCGACATACCTCAGTCTTTGCCGACGATTGCCATAGGCATAGAAAGGGCGTCGACATATAGGCGGCCCTCGCGACCCAGCCTCCGACGGCCGGCTGATGCCATCAAATCTATGTCGACGGTCGTGATGGTGGCCGTCAGCATAGATTATATCTTCTTTACCATTTTCTTTTTAGTTAAAATTTGACTAATTTAAATGTGAGTTATCTAAACTTAAACATACACAAATTATATATCGATTTGGGGTAGAATTTCCCATAGATTATGAATATCTAGTTTTTTTATTTTTGAGTATGTTAGAAATGTGATCTCATGGACTTTTGCATACAAGTCCTTATACTTTGTTAAAATCACAAGTAATTGATACTTGCATCGATTTTGACAAATTTATATGATTTTTTATTAGAACTTTGAAAGAATTCTATTGCTATACTATGTTTTCAAATTAGAACAAACTAAAATCATGTTTGCTTCAGATTTACAGAAAACACCCTTTTGTTTTGACCTTTTTGTATATTTTTCATTCCTTGGCCAAACGAGACAAATTTTGTATCTACGTCCATCGGATTGTTCCGAGGATAGTGGTGGCAAGTGTAAACACCCAGCACGCGGCTCCGGAGTGTGCCCCCCTTCACGGACAGCTCTACCATCGGCAGTTGGAGGGGGGAACGACCACATAGGGTCGAGAAGGAGGGAATCTAGTGGTGGGTTAGGCACATACTTTTTTCTAAAATGTTCCAATGGATGACCTATCACAACCAGGTGGAAAAGTCCATTGGTAAAAGGTCATTGGTGAAAGTCAAAGGCATAGATCTCTGGGTCAACGAGGCTAGGGTTAGGCCGGTCGAGGGCCTTCGAGAGGTAGCAATGCCATGGAAACATTGCACTGGGTCATCATACATGTCTTAAAGTGGGGTGGGATGTTTAATGAGGCAATACGTAGCTCCGAAGTGTGCCCCCCCCATGAACGCCGATAACACCGAAGTAGTATTCGGCGGTTTTGGTGTTGTATGAATATGCCTGAACAGTCAGAGCGTGATCAATTCATGAAATTTTTACACAGTACAAACACATGTTATATAAGATGTGTGGTATTTTTCATAATTTCAGAGATGCATAATTATTTGAAGAAATCCCTCGCTATAGATTGTTCTTTGCATGTCTAAAAGTCGGGTGGGGGGGGGGGGTCTTTGATAGTTAGCAATCCTAGCAAATCTTACGTTGGGTCCTCTTACATGTATGAAAGTGTGGTGGAAGGTGTGAACACCGAGCACACAGCTCTGGAGTGTGACCCTCTTCACGGACGACACTACCACCAACACTTGGAGATGGGAAAACGGCCAAGTCGGGTTGACCCGGAGGGAATCTTGTGGTGGGTTGGACTCAGACTTTGTTCTAAAATGTTCCTCTGGGCTGACCTATCACAACCAGATAAAAAAGTCCATTGGTAAAAGGTCGTTCGGTGAAACTCAAAGGCCTAGATCTCCGAGTCAACGGGACTAGGGTTAGGCCGGTCGGGGGCCTTCGGGGGTAGCAATGGCACCAAAACATTGCACTGAGTCCTCATACATGTCTTAAAGTGTGGTGGGATGTTTAAATGGGCAATACACTGATGGATTCATGTACCTAGGGTAGGGTCATAGACCTGACCTAAGTGTCCTACCCAAGGGCACCCTTAGAAGAGATCACCTTCCAGTCGACCAACGAGGAACCCACTCGACTGACTAGAAGGACTCGACCATGAAGACTCACTCGACCACCAGAAGGTCAGAAGGCACTCTGCACTGCAACGGCCTGTAATAGTAACGCCCCAGACTTAATGTACTTTAACCCCTTCATTACGTGGGCTGGCAGGGGTCCTGGCGCACTCTATATAAGCCACCCCCATTCACAGGCAGAAGGGTTCGCACCCCTGTAACGCATACATACATAATCCACTCGACCGCCTCAGGGCTCCGAGACGTAGGGCTTTTACTTCCTCCGAGAAGGGCCTGAACTCGTACATCGCTTGTGTTTACAACCTCTCCATAGCTAGGACCTTGCCTCTCCATACCTACCCCCACTCTACTGTCAGACTTAGAACCACGATAGTTGGCGCCCACCATGGGGCTCGAACCCACGACCACAAGGTTAAGAGCTCCGAGACGTGAGAAGCCCAGCCATGACTGGATACTGCAATGCAGTGAGGAAGCTGGAAAAGAAGTTCGAGGGGTTAGAGCTCCATCACATCCCCCGACTGAAAAATCAAGCAGCAGATGATCTGGCAAAGATATGTTCCAAAAGAGAAGCCATTCCGAGTGGTGTGTTCTTGGAGCATATACACACTCCGTCAGTCAAAGAAGATCCTTTCACAGAGGAAGCTCCACAGCCCAAGAGTGCCACAGATCCGACTGAGGTTGAGGTCCCAGCAGTGGTCGACTTGGTCATGGAGGTTTTAGTGGTCACTCCCGACTGGACAATTCCCTATATCGCGTATATCCTGAGAAAAGAGCTCCCGAAGGATGAGGAAGAGGCTCGACAGATCGTCCGTCGATCCAAAGCCTTTACCATTATCAAAGGACAGCAGTATAGAAAGCCCACCGAGTTGGTCAAAAATGCATAACGCCAGAAGAAGGTCGAATCATTCTCAATGATATCCACTCGGGGACCTGTGGTCATCATGCGTCCTCTCGGACCATTGTAGCCAAAGCATATCGAGCCGGATTTTACTGGCCGAGGGCGAATGAGATGGCGAAGGAAATAGTGGACAAGTGCGAAGGATGTCAGTTCTACTCCAATATGTCACATAAGCCGTCGACTCGAAGACCATTCCACTCGTCGGCCGTTCGCGGATGGGGGTTGGACATGGTCGGTCCCTTGAGAACAGGTCGAAGTGGTTTCACGCATGTCTTGGTAGCGATCGACAAGTTCACCAAGTGGATTGAGGCTAAACCAATCAAGAATCTTGGCGCCGATCTGCTGTTACCTTCATCGTGGAGCCGACGTTCAGATATGGAGTCCCGCACAGCATCATTACGATAATGGGTCGAACTTTGACTCGGAAGAATTCAGGATTTACGCAACTCTCAAGGCACACGAGTCGACTACGCTTGATCGCCCATCCGCAATCGAATGGACAAGCGGAACGAGCCTATGGCTTAATCCTCAAGGGTTTGAAGCCCGACCGATGCGTGATCTCAAGCATGCGGCCGAGCATGGGTCGATTTAACTCCCTTGATGCTTTGGGGGTTGAGGACCACACCAATCGGTCGACCGGAAGAACTCCATTCTTCTTGGTCTATGGAGCTGAAGCAGTCTTACCGAGTGATCTTCTTCACAATGCTCCTCGAGTTGAACTCTACAACGAAGCAGAAGCTGATCAAGCGCGTCAGGACGCAGTCGACCTTCTAGAGGAAGAAAGAGAGATGGCTTTGATCCGATCGACCATCTACCAACAGGACTTGCGTCGCTTTCACGCCAGAAATGTGAGAGGTCGAGCCTTCCAGGAAGGAGATCTAGTTCTCTGAGTGGATCAGCAGAAACAACAAAAGCTCGCTCCTTCTTGGGAAGGACCCTTCATCGTCACCAAGGTTCTCCACAATGGGGCATACCGTCTTTACAACGTCGAACACAATATCGAAGAGCCCCGAGCTTGGAATGCGGATCTGCTCCGCCCATTTTACACTTAAAGTTTTTCACTCGGATGAGTTGTAATAAAGTACTTCTGTAGTTCATGGATTTCGAAATAATAGTGCCATAATTCCTTCATAATTTTTGACACTTTTATTTTTGTCGATAAAATTTTCCCCAATGGGTGGCTTAGCCGCGAATCCGTTTCGCCTAAGTTTGTACAAATCCTACCGAGTGGTAAGCCGGACTTCCACTGGGGCTTAGCCGAATCCATTTCGCCTAAGTTATAAAAATCCTCCGAGTGGTAAGCGGACTTCCACTCGGAGGCTTAGCCGCAGCCAGTGCTCGCCTAAGTTATTAAAATCCTACCGAGTGGTAAGCCGACTTCCACTCGGAGGCTTAGCTGCAGATCCGAGTGCTCGCCTAAGTTATTAAAATCCCACCGAGTGGTAAGCCGACTTCCACTCGGGGGCTTAGCTGCAGTCCAAGTACTCGCCTAAGTTATAAAAAAAATCCACCGAGTGGTAAGCGGACTTCCACTCGGAGGCTTAGCTGCAGTCCAAGTACTCGCCTAAGTACAACGTACGCTTGCAAGGAGGACGAGGTGCAGGTCGACTGCGACCCTCTCCTCTGAGCTACGCCATAAGTACAATGTGTGCTCGTAAGGAGGACGAGGTGCAGGTCGACTGCGACCCTCTCCTCTGAGCTACGCCATAAGTACAATGTGTGCTCGCAAGGAGGACGAGGTGCAGGTCGACTGCGACCCTCTCCTCTGAGCTTCGCCACAAATACAATGTAAAAATCCTACCGAGTGAAGAGCAAACCTCTCACTCGGGGGCTTAGCTGCAGCCCAGCGCTCGCCTAAGTTATAAAAATCCTACCGAGTGAAGAGCAAACCTCTCACTCGGGGGCTTAGCTGCAGCCCAGCCCAGCGCCTAAGTTATAAAAATCACCGAGTGAAGAGCAAACCTCTCACTCGGGGGCTTAGCTGCAGCTCAGCGCTCGCCTAAGTTATAAAAATCCTACCGAGTGAAGAGCAAACCTCTCACTCGGGGGCTTAGCTGCAGCTCAGCGCTCGCCTAAGTTATAAAAATCCTACCGAGTGAAGAGCAAACCTCTCACTCGGGGGCTTAGCTGCAGCCCAGCGCTCGCCTAAGTTATAAAATCCTCTGAGAGTGAAGAGCAAACCTCTCACTCGGAGGCTTAGCTGCGGCACAATGCTCGCCTAAGGAATAAGTCGACTGCAGAGAGCACCTCGCCGTGAACCTGCAAAGGACATTTCACGCCAAAAGCAATCATATTCAAACATCAAATCCAAGTTCAGATCGATACCTAAAGGAACCGAAAGTGCTCAGGCGCTAGGCCTGTTAAGGTTTATCGGTTACAACTCCACTCGGCATACCGAGGCAAATTTAAAGTGTCGGACTTAAAAGAAGTTTTTAACCCCTCCTGTGGAGGGCTGGAAGGAGCAACAAACTCATCAAGGTCGATTTCGTCTGCAATCCGAGTGGCAGCAGCGATGAAGGTTTCCATGAAGGACCTGAAGTCGTGTTTCTTGGTGTTGTCCACCCGGAGAGCCGCCAGCTTGTCTTCTCGCGCGTCTTTGCAGTGGACTCGGGCCAAACACAGAGCAACATCTACGCCGCAACGAGCCGAGGACTTCTTCCACTCCTGCACTCGGTCAGGGACTGCGTTCAGTCGAGCCATCAACGACTCGAGGTAATTCTGGAGTGTCACCCCGGGCCAGAGCGTCGAGTCGATGCGGGAAGTGGTGATCTTCAGCCTTGCAAGATAGTCCACGATAGCTGCAACACGGGACTCCAGTCGGAAGATATTCATGGCAACTTCATCATTCACTGGAGAATTGACGGGGTCCAGGTTTGGCTCCAACTGGCTAGTCTCTTCTTCAAAGTTTCGACAGAATTCTGCAAGGACAAACGCCGAGTCAAGATATTGGTCGAATGGAAGCATCACAGTTGAAAATGTTGGTCGAGTATAAAAGGTTACCTTCGAGCATAAGGAACAATTTCTTGGCAAGACCACCCAGGAAGGCTTCCAGGTCATTCTTCTTCCCAGTCAACTGATTGATCTTGTCGGTCAGAGTAGTCTTGTCGATCTTGACCGGTCGACTTCCTTGTTGGCAATCCCAAGAGCAGCTTTCAGATTGGTATTTTCCTGTTCAAGCTTGGCGATGAAGCTAACTTCTCGTCGACAAGCTTGGTCTTCTCAACTAGCTCAAGGTCTTTTCTCTTACGGGCCTCCTTCACCTTGCACGCAAGTTACAAAGAAAGTCAGATTTTGAAACAAGCGAAGGGAAAAAGGAGTCGCCGAGGTCTCACCAAACATACCTTTGGTCTCCTCCTTCGCCTTCGCCGATTCTCCTGCACCAGCTTCAGATCCAGCTCAAGCTGAATGTGCTTCTGCTCCAGCTCGGTATAGCGAGCCGCAAGGTCACAGAGATTTCTACGAAGAACCAATCGATGTAATGTCAAAGATAATTCACTCCGAGTGGATAAGAGAAAATCATACGTTTCTAAGACTACACCGAATGCAAGCATTCGACCGTAGTCTCGGGGACTACACCGTGGGTGCACTCAGCGTGCCCCACTAGTTCTATTAAAGACGAGTCGACGATCGACCCCAAAAAAAAGAGTACTCATCGATCGTAATCGATCGCCAAAGAATGACCACGATCTCGGGGACTACACCGATGGGTGCACTCAGCGTGCCCCACCGGTTTAAAATCCATTCGATCCAATCGAATGACGAAAAGCTTTTACTTATAAAGCCTAAGGCCGATCGCCGGTGATCGACCTTAGCCTTGGGGACTACACCCGGTAGGTGCACTCAGCGTGCCCCGCTAACACGGAGTTTTTATCAACACACCCACCGGGTGATTGCTATGGATTCCGAAAAGAAAAGTTTTGATAGCATATCCTAACAGAGCAGCGGTGGTCGTGACCAAGCGTTGCTTTGAAGGGCGGAGTGGCGTCATAAGTCGCATGGCTTGCATCCCGGATGGTCTTCACCGCTCCATCATGATCCTGCTTGGCGTATCGCTTCCTTAGCAGCTACCGCTTGGTCCTCTCGGGGCGTGGTGCGTCGTGAAAAGAGAAGGTGGTGCGGCACTTTCGACGAAGCGGGATGAGCACTCGTCAGCGGCACTGCGAAGGACACGGTGTGTCAAGTGGTGTTCTCCTCCCCGCAACCCGAGTCTCGGGCGCCACACATCTGGGCCACCCTACCGCAGACGCTTTCCTGCTCATACGTAGCCGGTGGTTCCTCATCCTCATCATCATCAGGAAGAGTGATAACAACATTGGATGGAGCTACAGAAAAGAATCAGAATCAGAGATCACGAATCAGTCGATTAAGAAATGGAATTAAGAGTATAGTACCAGGGTTTGAGGTTGCTGCGTCCTCCATCTCATGGTCCTCAGCCTTGCCTGAGGTCTCAGAAGTAGCAGCACTACAACCCCGAAGAATCAGTCGGTTAACTCAAGTATCAACCAGAGATAAAGCTTACACGAAACAAGAAGACTCAAACAGCATGTTTACCCTGATATGGTGGGGATGGACACCTTCATCTTGGGCAGGAGCTTGGTTGGTTTAGACGGAGCCACCTTCGACTGCTTCGGCTCCTTTTCAGTCGGCGCTGGAGAAGTGGTTCGAGGGCGTTTGGTCGACTGCGCAACAGTCGCGACCCCCTTGCCACGTTCAGTCTCAGGGTCATGGATAAGCTTTGACCGCCTTTCCGAGCGCGGTGGTGCAACCTCCTCCTCCTCCTCTTCTTCGTCCTCATCATCGTCATCGTCATCGTCGTCATCTTCGGCAGCATCTGAGTCCCACTCATCCTGGCTTTCGCCCCCGCTGGCTTCTCCCTCCTCAGTCGGAGCCTGAGCTCCATTGGGCATCGAGTACAGCTCTGTGAGGGCCTGAAAGACGTCAAGACAGAGATCAATCGACCAAGTTGCGTAACATCTGGCAAATCGACAAATATACAATGGAAGGCGAGCAAATATACCTTATGCAGAACGCCGTGATGGTCGAGTGGAGGAATCCTCCACGGATCCACGGGATTATCCTTGTTCCCGATGACCGCGCCATCCACCTTTCCACCATGGCGTCGTCGACCGCTTCCGGTGGACCGAGTCTTGTCTTCAGTTCCGCAGTACAACCACATGCAATGGCTCCGGGCGAAGAGGCCGGATCGTCGCCGAAGGAAAACCTCCAAAAGGTCCATACCGATCACGCCGTCCCGAACCAACCGCACCACGCGATCCATCAGCATCTTCCGTCGCCTCTCTCCTCTGGAATCACCTTCAGAGAGGAGGGCTTGTTCACTCGGTCCATGGTGAATTGAGGGAGTCCACTCGACTGCCCTGGCGTCAGCTCATTCTGGCAATAGAACCAGGTCGACTGCCAGCCCCTGACCGACTCGGGAAACGTCATGGCTGGGAAGGTGCTCTTGTTCCTCACTTGAATCCCCAGGCCCCCACACATTTGGACAACTTGGGTTTTCTCATGGCCTGGACTCGCCTTCTTCACGGTCTGAGAGCGACACGTGAAGATGTGCTTGAACAAGCCCCAGTGCGGTCGGTAGCCCAGGAAGTTCTCACACATGGATACAAACGTAGCAAGATACGCGATGGAGTTCGGGGTAAAGTGGTGGAGTTGGGCTCCAAAGAAGTTCAAAAAACCACAAAAGAAAATGCTTGGTGGCAGAGAAAATCCGCGATCGACATGAGTGGCCAGGAGCACGCACTCACCCTCTTCCGGCTGGGGCTGCCACTCTTTCCCTGGAAGCCTTGCGGCGCCGTGGGGGATCAGCCCATCGTCGGCCATGTCGAGGAGATCCTTCTCCCTGATGGTCGACTGGATCCAATCTCCCTGGACCCAGCCCTTTGGCAGGCGGGATCTCGACGACGACCCGCTGCGACTGGTGGATCTCCCCTTCATCTTCTCCGCCGCCGACGCCTTCTTTGCGCGCTCCAGCGCCGCCGTGTTCTCCTCGACCATGGCTGCCGGCGAGATGCGCGAAGAAGAGCTTTCCTGAGGCGAAAGCGGGCGCGTTGGGCAGAGACGAGGAGAGCAGAGAAGAAAGAATGGAGCACTGTTCAGAAACCCTCACTGGTCGCATTTATAGCATCCCTTCCAAGTGGATGATAGGTGGACCCGGTCAGCCTAATCATATCCCGAAACAGTTGCATTGACGTGATACGTGGCGGAAAAAGCGGTGCGGAGATCGAGGCGTCTATGTCCTGTCCCGTCCGAAGCATGCGTTTCGTTTCGCCAAGCGCTTCCCCAAATTTCAGTATCTGTGGAATCCGCGAACGGCAGATCGGTCTGTCAGACGCGAGATTTCCTGCGATCCGTCGCTCGGGAACCGGCAAAGTCCAAAAGATCACTCGACGAAAGACAAGAATGGATCGAGTCGACTGAAGAAAGGCCGCTTGTTATCAACAAGAAGATCTTGACCCAGAACAACGCATAGCCAGTATGCAAAAGTCAATCGGAAACAGCATCAACTCCTTCCTCACTCAAGCCTCAATCCATTCGGGGGCTAATGATGGATTCATGTACCTAGGGTAGGGTCATAGACCTGACCTAAGTGTCCTACCCAAGGGCACCCTTAGAAGAGATCACCTTCCACTCGACCAACGAGGAACCCACTCGACTGACTAGAAGGACTCGACCATGAAGACTCACTCGACCACCAGAAGGTCAGAAGGCACTCTGCACTGCAACGGCCTGTAATTGAATAGACTTTATGGTAGTTAAGACACTTTATGTGGGGCATTACGATGCGCCCAGCACTTAATGTACTTTAACCCCTTCATTACGTGGGGTGGCGGGGTCTGGCGACTCTATATAAGCCACCCCCTCCACAGCAAAAGGGTTCGCACCCTGAACGCATACATACATAATCCACTCGACCGCCTCGGGGCTCCGAGACGTGGGGCTTTACTTCCTCAGAAGGGCTGAACTCGTACATCGCTTGTGTTTACAACCTCTCCATAGCTAGGACCTTGCCTCTCCATACCTAACCCCCACTCTACTGTCAGACTTAGAACCACGACAGTTGGCGCCAACCGTGAGGCAGGTGTTTTAGCGATTTTGTGGAGAAGTTGCGGTACTTCCGAGTACTTTCATCATGATGACTGCTGGAGTTTTGGTCGAGGGGCGCGAGATCCGTCTCGGCGCTCTCACCTTTGTCGCCGACGACTCCGCGTGGCTCCAGGAGGCTCCACTCGACGTTGATGCGCTCCCCGTCCGCGGTGCGACGCATTTTCGCGCATGTGTCCGCGGCGTTCTGCTGCGGCAACCGTCAACCCTGTATCGGTTGACTCCTTTATCGGCCACCCGCCCGGTCTCCCACCAGCGCAAGCGCTCTGGTCGGTCGAGGCTCCAGCGGTGGGTGAAGCACGCGGTGGCTCGCCAGACAGCCACCGCCTAGGTCGCGGCAATTGAGCCCGACGAGTCTCTCTACGGCCTGTTCGATTTGTCGACTGGCTCCGTAGAGACTACATCCGAGTGTGATAGCAGTGATCCGTCGGCAGAAATCCTGATGGTCAACGGACCCCGCAGTCCTCCTGGCTTCGCCCTCAAGGGCGGGGCAGGCGGCGGAGGTGACCCCGCACGAGACCATGAAGAGTACCAGCCCGAGACTTTCGACTCTTTGCAGAGGGAGGAGCTTCGCCGCAGGAACATGGATGCCCTGCATACTCCCATCGCGGGAGAAACCCCTGAGGCTCGTGCCTTGGAGGAGGCACGTTTGGCCAATCTGGCTGAACACGCTCGTCTGGAGAACCTCCAGCGAGCACTCGACGAGCGCGCGCGGCAACGAGTTCCCGACGCCAATCAACGTCAACTCTTTCCGCCGACTCAGGTATATCGAACCCCAATCCAGAATTTAGCAAACAACCCGTATAGCGAGTCCATCTAGCCTTCTCGGTCGGAGTGGGAGAGGCTTGATGCGAATCGAGATTTACTCCGAGCAGCAGGAGATCGAAACTCAGCCGTGTCACGATCGCGCAGCGAATTCACAATCGATCCGTCGCTGCGAATACGGTTCGGTCGACTCCTGATCCCAGATTGCCTCCTTGGCGGGAAGAGCGCGACACCGGCGAGATCAGTTTGGAGACCGACACGACCGAGATGACAGGCGTCGAGTGCCGCTTCCCTTCGAGGATGGGTCTTACGCTCCTCGGCGAGGATGATGACGTTAGTTCGTTCAGGCGAAGAGCTCCAATGACCCGAGGAACCGTGCTTCACGCGATCCATTATCGTGCAAGGCTTGGTCGACCGAACAGAGCCCATCGGCGGACTCGAGAGAGATGCACCCACGAGCCGCCGAGTGCATGTTTACTCGTCCAGAGTGTTTTAGCGAGGGCTATCGAGCCGTAGTGATTCCCCCAATTTCAGGTTGGCAACAGGAGTCAAAATTCACTAGGGAGTCCAAGCACAAACTTGGCTTGAAGATTACCGAGTGGCTGTTCAGATTGGTGGTGGGAATGACGAGGTGGCCATGAAGCATTGCCCCTCATGTTGGAAGGTTACGCGAGCATGGTTGAATTAGTTACCTCCTAGCAGATTTACACTTGGGAAGATTTGTCCCAGTGTTCGCCGTAACTTTTGAAGAAACTTTCAAGCGACCAGCTGGTTTGTGAGCTGCAAGTCCGTGTGCGTAAGACCAATGAGACTCTCCGAGAGTACATTCAGAGGTGGATCACTCGCACCATCTTGTGGAAAATGTGTCCGATCATCAGGCGGTTTATGCCTTCAAAGATGGCGTCAAGAATGAAGAATTGAGTCTGAAGTTTGGTCGAACCGGGACATGACCCCGAGTCGAATGATGGAGATTGCTACCAAATGCATGTGGCGAGGAAGAGGACCGACTCGGCGGCAAGTACAAGCCAAGTCGATCGGAGAAGGGAAATTCGATCGGAAACGAAGCGAAAGCCGAGCCAAGCAGCTCTGGAGAGGCCACGCCGTGACTCGTGGAAAGTTCAAGGGAAGCCAAAAGGATCCTGGAATCCTAAGAAAGTAAAGGATAAAGAAGGAAACGACGTGATGGATATGCCATGTCACATCCACACGAAGAAAGATGAAGAGGGCAACATCATTTACCCAAAGCACACCACTCGCCAGTGTCGACTCCTGATCCAGCAGTTTCAGGGAAAACAGTCTAAGGACAAGGAGAAGGAGTCGGACAAGGTGAAGACAAAGAGGACGGTGAGGAAGGATATCCGCATGTCAACTCCACTCGATGATCTTCGCAGATGTGGAAAGCAAGAGTCGATGAAAGTCATTAACCGTGAGGTGAACATGGTTGCCCAAAGAAACCAAGTTATCTCGAGATGGTCCCAAACACCCATCACATTCGACCAATCTGATCACCCGACTCATATTGCCACCCACAGGAGGCAAGCTTTGGTGGTCGATCCGGTTGTCGAAGGCACTCAACCGACGAAAGTCTTGATGGGCGGTGGTAGTGGACTGAACTTGTTGTATCTGAACCTGCTGAAAGGAATGGGCATCCCGATGTCGGACCGAGCACCAAAACATGAGTTTCCACGAGTCATACCAGGGAAGAAAGCTGAGTCACTCGGCCAAATAGCTCGGGCGTGGTTTTGGTGATTCAAAGCATTTTCGCAAGGAAAAGTTGACCTTTGAGGTTGTGGATTTTCAGAGTCGTACCACGCCATTTTGGGAGGCCAGCCTCACGCACGGTTCATGGCTCGACCATGTTACGTGTACCTCAAACTGAAAATGCCAGTCCCAAAGGAGTGATCACCATCACCGGCGATCGGAAAAAGGCAGAAGAGTGCTTTCAGAAGGGCTCGAAGATTGCCGATTCCCAGGTGACAGCGGTCGAGTTCGAAGAGTACAAGCAAAATGCAGATCCGAGTGGTTTGTTGAGATCCAAGAAACCCGCCACAGAATCTGCATTCCAGTCGTCTGGTGAGACGAAGCCTGTTCACATTCACCCGACCAACCCCAATGCAGCTCTGACCCACATCTCCACAACACTCGACCCGAAATAGGAAGAAGCGCTCATCCAGTTCCTCCGTGAGAATGGGACATTTTGCATGGAAGCCACCGACATGCCGAGTGTTCCTAGGGATGGCTGAGCATCGCCTCGAGTCGACAAGTCAGCAAAACCAGTCAAAGAGCATCTTGGTCCGCCGTCAAAAGAGAAAGGCTATTGGTGAGAAGTGGCTCATTTGTTGGCGGCAGGATTTATCAAGAGATATACCACTCGAGTGGCTCGCTAATGTCGTCATGGTTCCCAAGAAGGACAAGTCACTCTGCATGTGCATTGACTTCAAGCACATCAATCGGCCTGCCGAAAGATCATTTTCCTCTCCCTCGCATAGATCAAATTGTTGACTCGACCGCGGGATGTGAAGATTGTCTTTTCTAGACGCATATTCGGGTATCATCAAATCCGTCTGTATGGACCCGACGAAATAAAAACAGCTTTCATCACTCCATTCGGGTGCTTCTGCTATATCACCATGCCATTCGGCCTCAAGAATGCCGGAGCCACATTTATGCGAATGATTTAGAAGTGTCATCTCACACAAATCAGTCGGAATGTGGAAGCGTATATGGATGATATCATCGTCAAGTCGCGAAAGGGTTCCGACCTGCTTGCTGACCTCGCCGAAACATTTGCCAACCTCAGAAGGTATGATATCAAGCTCAATCCGTCAAAGTGCACATTCGGGGTTCTGGTGGAAAGTTACTCGGTTTTCGCGTTTCGGCGAGGATCGATGCTAATCCGAGAAGATCGGCACTATTCTCCGAATGAAACGCATACGTGCGAGTGCACGATGTCGAGCTTCTTGGATGCTTGGCGCATTAAGTTGATTCATCTCACGACTCGGTGAAAAGGCACCCTCTTTACCGATGATGAAGAAGCGGACAAGTTGAGTGGACTCGAAGCGATGCGGCGTTTGCCGAGCTAAAAGCTCGCTCTCCACCCAGCCGGTGCTTGCTGCTCCAATCAGCAAAGAGCCTCTGTTGCTTTATATCGCAGCCACAGGACAAGTCGTCGATCTGATTAACTTACGGTCGGCGGGAAGAGGAAGGAAAAGCCTTCAAAGTTCAGCGCCGGTGTATTATTTGTCTCAAGTCTTGACTCCATCAGCGAGATACCCTCACTATCGAAGCTTGTGTATGGGATATACATGACCACAAAGAAGGTTGCTCATTATTTCTCGATCATTCTATCACGATCGTCGTGACGCCCACTATCGAGATTACGCACAATAGAGATGCAACTGGTCGAGTGGCGAAATGGGCGATTGAACTTCTTCCCTTGATATCAAGTTTGAGGCAAAAAAGCCATTAAGTCCTAGGCAATAGCAGATTTCCTCGCCGAGTGGATTGAACAACAGCAGCCGATCGAAGTTCACTCGAGCATTGGCCCATGTTCTTTGATGGCTCTAAGATCTTGAATGGTTCGGTCTTTGGGGTTGTTCTGGTTTCCCCGGAGGAGATAAGCTTAGGTATGTGCTCCAGATTCACTTTGATTCCTCCAACAATGAGGCGAGTATGAGGCCCTTTTATATGGATTGCGCATGGCCATCTCACTCGGCGTCCGTCGCTTTGATGGTTTATGGCGATTCAGATTTAGTGGTCAACCAGTGATGAAGGAGTGTGGCGTGAAAGCCCAGCCATGACTGGATCTTGCAATGCAGATGAGGAAGCTGGAAAAGAAGTTCGAGGGTTAGAGCTCCATCACATCCCCGATGAAAAATCAAGCAGCAGATGATCCGCAAAGATAGGTTCCAAAGAGAAGCCATTCCGAGTGGTGTGTTCTTGGAGCATATACACACTCCGTCGATCAAAGAAGATCCTTTCACGAGGAAGCTCCACAACCCAAGAGTGCCACAGATCCGGTGAGGTTGAGGTCCCAGCGATGGTCGACTTGGTCATGGAGGTTTTAGTGGTCACTCCCGATCGGACAATTCCTATATCGCGTATATCACGAGAAAAGAGCTCCGGAGGATGAGGAAGAGGCTCGACGGATCGTCCGTCGATCCAAAGCCTTTACCGTTATCAAAGGACAATTTGTATAGAAAGCCGATCGAGTTGGTCAAAATGCATAACGCCAGAAGAAGGTCGAATCATTCTCAATGATATCCACTCGGGGACCTGTGGTCATCATGCATCCTCTCGAACCATTGTAGCCAAAGCATACCGAGCCGGATTTTACTGGCCGAGGGCGAATGAGATGGCGAAGGAAATAGTGGACAAGTGCGAAGGATGTCAGTTCTACTCCAATATGTCACATAAGCCAGCGTCAGCTCTGAAGACCATTCCACTCGTCTGGCCGTTCGCAGTATGGGGGTTGGACATGGTCGGTCCCTTGAGAACAGGTCGAAGTGGTTTCACGCATGTACTGGTAGCAGTCGACAAGTTCACCAAGTGGATTGAGGCTAAACCAATCAAGAATCTTGGCGCGATCTGCTGTTACCTTCATCGAGGAGCCGACGTTCAGATATGGAGTCCCGCACAAGATCATTACGGATAATGGGTCGAACTTTGACTCGGAAGAATTCAGGATTTCGCAACTCTCAAGGCACACGAGTCGACTACGCTTGATCGCCCATCCGCAATGAATGGACAAGCGGAGCGAGCCAATGGCTTAATCCTCAAGGGTTTGAAGCCCGGTGATGGTTGATCTCAAGCATGCGGCGGAGCATGGGTCGACGAACTCCTTGATTGCTTTGGGGTTGAGGACCACACCAATCGGTCGACGGAAGAACTCCATTCTTCTTGGTCTATGGAGCTGAAGCGATCTTACCGAAAGTGATCTTCTTCACAATGCTCCTCGAGTTGAACTCTACAACGGGCGAAGCTAAGCAAGCGCGTCGGGGCCAATCGACCTTCTAGAGGAAGAAAGAGATATGGCTTTGATCCGATCGACCATCTACCAACAGGACTTGCATCGCTTTCACGCCAGAAATGTGAGAGGTCGAGCCTTCCAGGAAGGAGATCTAGTTCTCCGAGTGGATCGTGAAAACAACATAAGCTCGCTCCTTCTTGGGAAGGACCCTTCATCGTCACCAAGGTTCTCCACAGCAGGGCATACCGTCTTTACAACGTCGAACACAATATCGAAGAGCCCCGAGCTTGGAATGCGGATCTGCTCCGCCCATTTTACACTTAAAGTTTTTCACTCGGATGAGTTGTAATAAAGTATACAGTAGTTCATGGATTTGAAATAATAGTGCCATAATTCCTTCATAGTTTTTGTCACTTTTTATTTTGTCGATAAAATTTTCCCCGATGGGTGGCTTAGCAGCGAATCCGTTTCGCCTAAGTTTGTACAAATCCTACCGAGTGGTAAGCGGACTTCCACTCGAGGGCTTAATCGCGAATCCGTTTACGCCTAAGTTATAAAAATCCTACCGAGTGGTAAGCGGACTTCCACTCGGAGGCTTAGCTGCAGCCCAGTGCTCGCCTAAGTTATTAAAATCCTACCGAGTGGTAAGCCAGACTTCCACTCGGAGGCTTAGCTGCAGTCCAGTGCTCGCCTAAGTTATTAAAATCCTACCGAGTGGTAAGCCAGACTTCCACTCGGGGGCTTAGCTGCAGTCCAAGTACTCGCCTAAGTTATAAAAAATCCTACCGAGTGGTAAGCCAGACTTCCACTCGGAGGCTTAGCTGCAGTCCAAGTACTCGCCTAAGTACAACGTACGCTTGCAAGGAGGACGAGGTGCAGGTCGACTGCGACCCTCTCCTCTGAGCTACGCCATAAGTACAATGTGTGCTCGTAAGGAGGACGAGGTGCAGGTCGACTGCGACCCTCTCCTCTGAGCTACGCCATAAGTACAATGTGTGCTCGCAAGGAGGACAAGGTGCAGGTCGACTGCGACCCTCTCCTCTGAGCTTCGCCACAAATACAACGTAAAAATCCTACCGAGTGAAGAGCAAACCTCTCACTCGGGGGCTTAGCTGCAGCCCAGCGCTCGCCTAAGTTATAAAAATCCTACCGAGTGAAGAGCAAACCTCTCACTCGGGGACTTAGCTGCAGCCCAGCGCTCGCCTAAGTTATAAAAATCCTACCGAGTGAAGAGCAAACCTCTCACTCGGGGGCTTAGCTGCAGCTCAGCGCTCGCCTAAGTTATAAAAATCCTACCGAGTGAAGAGCAAACCTCTCACTCAGGGGCTTAGCTGCAGCTCGGCGCTCGCCTAAGTTATAAAAATCCTACAGAGTGAAGAGCAAACCCCTCACTCGGGGCTTAGCTGCAGCCAGTGCTCGCCTAAGTTATAAAAATCCTACAGTGAAGAGCAAACCTCTCACTCGGAGGCTTAGCTATGACACAATGCTCGCCTAAGGAATAAGTCATTGCGAGAGAGCACCTGCGCCGTGAACCTGCAAAAGGACATTTCGCGCCAAAAGCAATCATATTCAAACATCAAATCCAAGTTCAGATCGATACCTAAAGGAACCGAAAGTGCTCAGGCGCTAGGCCTGTTAAGGTTTATCGGTTACAACTCCACTCAGCATACCGAGGCAAATTTAAAGTGTCGGATTTAAAAGAAGTTTTTTACCCCTCCTGTGGAGGGCTGGAAGGAGCAACGAACTCATCAAGGTCGATTCCGTCTGCAATTCGAGTGGCAGCAGCGATGAAGGTTTCCATGAAGGACCTGAAGTCGTGTTTCTTGGTGTTAGCCACCGGAGAGCCGCCACTTGTCTTCTCGCGCGTCTTTGCGGTGGACTCGGGCGGACCGAGCAACATCTGCGCCGCAACGAGCCGAGGACTTCTTCCACTCCTGCACTCGGTCGGGGATCGCGTTCGGTCGAGCCATCGGCGACTCGAGGTCGATTCAGAGTGTCGCCACAGGCGAGCATCGAGTCGATGCGGAAGTGGCGATCTTCAGCCTTGCAAGATAGTCCACGACAGGCTGCAACACGGGACTCGATCGGAAGATATTCATAGCAACTTCATCATTCCTTTGGAGAATTGATGGGGTCGAGTTTGGCTCAAGCGGCTAGTCTCTTCTTCAAAGTTTCGACGAAATTCAGCAAGGACAAGCGCCGAGTCAAGACATTGGTCGAATGGAAGCATCATAGTTGAAAATGTTGGTCGAGTATAAAAGGTTACCTTGAGCATAAGGAACAATTTCTTGGCAAGACCACCGGAAGGCTTCGGTCATTCTTCTTCCCATCACTGATTGATCTTGTCGGTCGAGTAGTCTTGTCGATCTTGATCGGTCGACTTCCTTGTTGGCAATCCCAAGAGCAGCTTTCAGATTGGTATTTTCTGTTCAAGCTTGGCGGTGAAGCTAACTTCTCGTCGACAAGCTTGGTCTTCTCAACTAGCTCAAGGTCTTTTCTCTTACGGGCCTCCTTTACCTTGCACGCAAGTTACAAAGAAAGTCAGATTTTGAAACAAACGAAGGGAAAAAGGAGTCGTCGAGGTCTCACCAAACATACCTTTGGTCTCCTCCTTCGCCTTCGTCAGATTCTCCTGCACCAGCTTCAGATCCAGCTCGAGCTGAATGTGCTTCTGCTCCAGCTCGGTATAGCGAGCATAAGGTCACAAGATTTCTCTGAAGAACCAATCGACGAGAATGTCAAAGATAATTCACTTCCGAGTGGATAAGAGAAAATCATACGTTTCTAAGACTACGGCGAATGCAAGCATTCGGCCGTAGTCTCGAGGACTACACCGATGGGTGCACTCGGCGTGCCCCCACTAGTTCTATTAAAAGCGAGTTGACGATCGACCCAAAAAAAAAGAGTACTCATCGATCGTAATCGATCGCCAGGTGATCGACCACAATCTCGGGACTACACCGGTGGGTGCACTCAGCGTGCCCCCACGGTTTAAAATCCATTCGATCCAAATCGATGACGAAAAGCCTTTACTTATAAAGCCTAAGGCGATTGCTAGCGATCGACCTTAGCCTTGGGGACTACACCCGGTAGGGTGCACTCAGCGTGCCCGCTAACACGGAGTTTTTATCAACACACCCACCGGTGATTGCTATGGATTCGAGAAAGAAAAGTTTTGATAGCATATCCTAACGAGCAGGCGGTGGTCGATGACACGAGCGTTGCTTTGAAGGGCGGAGCTGGCGTCATAAGCTGCATGGCTTGCATCCCGGATGGTCTTCACCTGCTCCATCATGATCCCTGCTTGGCGTATCGCTTCCTTAGCAGCACTGGCTTGGTCCTCTGGGACGTGGTGCGTCGTGAAAAGAGAAGGTGGTACGGCACTCGACGAAGCAGGATGAGCACTCGTCAATGGCACCGCGAAGGACACGGTGTGTCGAGTGGTGTTCTCCTCCCCCGCAACCAGAGTCTCGGGCACCGTCACATCCTGGGCCACCCTGCCGGCAGACGCTTTCCTGCTCCTTCTGTGCTTCAGTGGTTCCTCATCCTCATCATCATCAGGAAGAGCGATAACAACATTGGATGGAGCTACAGAAAAGAATCAGAATCAGAGATCACGAATCAGTCGACTAAGAAACGGAATTAAGAGTATAGTACCAGGGTTTGAGGTTGCTGCGTCCTCCATCTCATGGTCCTCAGCCTTGCCTGAGGTCTCAGAAGTAGCAGCACTACAACCCCGAAGAATCAGTCGGTTAACTCAGGTATCAACAAGAGATAAAGCTTACACGAAACAAGAAGACTCAAGCAGCATGTTTACCCTGATATGGTGGGGATGGACACCTTCATCTTCGGCAGGAGCTTGGTTGGTTTAGACGGAGCCACCTTCGACTGCTTCGGCGCCTTTTCAGTCGGCGCCGGAGAAGTGGTTTGAGGGCGTTTGGTCGACTGCGCAACAATCGCGACCCCCTTGCCACGTTCAGTCGCAGGGTCATGGACAAGCTCTGACCGCCTTTCCGAGCGCGGTGGTGCAACCTCCTCCTCCTCCTCTTCTTCGTCCTCATCATCGTCATCGTCATCGTCGTCATCTTGGCAACATCCGAGTCCCTCATCACGGCTTCGCCCCGCTTCTTCTCCTCCTCGGTGAACTGAGCTCCATTGGGCATCGAGTACAGCTCTGTGAGGGCACGAAAGGCGTCAAGACAGAGAACAATCGACCAAGTTGCGTAACATCTGTAAACAAATCGACAAATATACAATGGAAGGCGAGCAAATATACCTTATGCGAACGCCTTGTGATGGTCGAGTGGAGAATCCTCCAGATCCACGGGATTATCCTTGTTCCCGATGACCGCGCCATCCATCTTTCCACCGTGGCGTCGTCGATTGCTTGGGTGGACCCGAGTCTTGTATTCAGTTCCATGATACAACCACATGCAATGGCTCGGGCTCAAGAGGCTGGATCGTCGCCGAAGAAAACCTCCAAAAGGTCCATACCGATCCACGCCCCGAACCAACTGCACCACGCGATCCATCAGCATCTTCACATCAGCTCTCTCCTCTGGAATCACCTTCAGAGAGGAGGGCTTGTTCACTCGGTCCATGGTGAATTGAGGGAGTCCACTCGACTGCCCCGACGTCGGCTCATTCTGGCAATAGAACGAGGTCGACTGCCAGCCCCTGACCGACTCGGGAAACGTCATGGCTGGGAAGGTGCTCTTGTTCCTCACTTGAATCCCCAGGCCCCCACACATTTGGACAACTTGGGTTTTCTCATCGCCTAGACTCGCCTTCTTCACGGTCTGAGAGCGACACATGAAGATGTGCTTGAACAAGCCCTAGTGCGGTCGGTAGCCCAGGAAGTTCTCACACATGGATACAAACGCAGCAAGATACGCGATGGAGTTCGGGGTAAAGTGGTGGAGTTGGGCTCCAAAGAAGTTCAAAAAACCACGAAAGAAAACGCTCGGTGGCAGAGAAAATCCGCGATCGACATGAGTGGCGAGAGCGCACGACCGACCCTCTTCCGGTGGGGCTGCCACTCTTTCCTCGAAGCCTTGCGGCGCCGTGGGGATCAGCCGTCGTCGGCCATGTCGAAAGATCCTTCTCACGATGGTCGACTGGATCCAATCTCCCTGGACCCAGCCCTTCGGCAGGCGGGATCTCGACGACGACCCGCTGCGACTGGTGGATCTCCCCTTCGTCTTCTCCGCCACCGACGCCTTCTTTGCGCGCTCCAGCGCCGCCGTCTTCTCCTTGACCATGGCTGCCGGCGAGATGCGCGAAGAAGAGCTTTGCTGAGGCGAAAGTGGGCGCGTTGGGCGGAGATGAGGAGAGCAGAGAAGAAAGAATGGAGCACTATTCAGAAACCCTCACTGGTCGCATTTATAGCATCCCTTCCGAGTGGATGACAGGTGGACCCGGTCAGCCTAATCATATCCCGAAACAGTTGCATTGACGTGATACGTGGCGGAAAAAGCGGCGCGGAGATCGAGGCTATATGTCCTGTCCCGTCCTAGCGCCGCGGTTCGTTCCGCTTCGCGCGCTTCCCCAAATTTCGTATCCCGTGGAATCCGCGAACGGCAGATCGGTCTGTCAGACGCGAGATTTCCTGCGATCCGTCGCTCGGGAACCGGCAAAGTCCAAAAGATCACTCGACGAAAGACAAGAATGGATCGAGTCGACTGAAGAAAGGCCGCTTGTTATCAACAAGAAGATCTTGATCCAGAACAACGCATAGCCAGTATGCAAAAGTCAATCGGAAACAACATCAACTCTTTCCTCACTCAAGCCTCAATCCATTCGGGGGCTAATGATGGATTCATGTACCTAGGGTAGGGTCATAGACCTGACCTAAGTGTCCTACCCAAGGGCACCCTTAGAAGAGATCACCTTCCAGTCGACCAATGAGGAACCCACTCGACTGACTAGAAGGACTCGACCATGAAGACTCACTCGACCACCAGAAGGTCAGAAGGCACTCTGCACTTCAACGGCCTGTAATTGAATAGACTTTATGGTAGTTAAGACACTTTATGTGGGGCGTTACCAGTAACGCCCCAGACTTAATGTACTTTAACTCCTTCATTACGTGGGCTGGCAGGGGTCCTGGCGCACTCTATATAAGCCACCCCCCTCCACAGGCAGAAGGGTTCACACCCCTGTAACGCATACATACATAATCCACTCGACCGCCTCAGGGCTCCGAGACGTAGGGCTTCTACTTCCTCCGAGAAGGGCCTGAACTCGTACAATGCTTGTGTTTACAACCTCTCCATAGCTAGGACCTTGCCTCTCCATACCTACCCCCACTCTACTGTCAGACTTAGAACCACGACATACACAACTCCAGGATGTGGGCCCCCTTACGGACAGGGATAACACTGAAGTAACATTCGGCGGTTTTGGTGTTGTATGAATATTTCTAAATAGTCAAAGCGTTGCACAAGTGCCCGTTATGGCGTTGTGTTGTGGCGCTTATGGCTGTTTTGGATGTGTTCGATGACCCGTTGTTTTAGTCAATGATGCGTTATCGACGATAGTTACCCTATGTTTGATTCCTGATAATTATGTAATACTCATATTTTTGCTCTAGTTTAATTTGGTAGCAAGATGTTTACCAAACAAGTTATGTAGCAAGATGCCCGCCTAACAAAATGTTCAACTTACAAGTTTGTCTTACTATGTATAATCTAGAAGCATGTACCGGTGAAGTTCTATAAGCAATTTTTTAATAAGTTGTTGAAGTTGCAAAGATTGGATTTTTGTACCAACTCAGTTCGTTATAACAAAACCTGTCCACCAAACAAGTTTCTATAGAAGGGGATAGGAGACTTAGAGATGTGAGGGGAATTGAGGGGGTTGGGTGGAAGAAATTCACCAAACCCCTGAAATCCCCACCTCTCTAATCCTCCCCAATCCAATACTAAGTGACAGTCAAAGAATCTCCCCCGCTCCCCCTCTGCTCCCCCACTCCCGCCGAGCACCACTCCGGTGCCGGCGTCCACCGCCTTCCCGCCGCCGGTCGCTCCGACCCCGGCGGCCACCCTCGGGTCGGTTGCCCGCGCCATCGCCTCCCCCTCCCCCGTTCGCGCCATGGCGTCCAGCCCCAGATCCGTCAACTCGTCCTTCAGGCCCAGCGGCGAGCGCCCCATCGTCTCGGGTCTCGGCCTCTCTACCGGCTCGGAGGAGTCAGAGGGGCCGGAGCTGGCGGTGGAGTCCCGTCTTGACTCGGCGTGGCGGAGGAGGCAGGAACCAGCCATGCACCCTCAAGAAGGAGCTTTGGCGGTAGCGCAGGAGCTCTGGGCAGCAGCAGGCTCGTTCGCAGGCTAGGCTGCAGCCACGCCGGGAGGTTTCGCCGGAGATGGACGGCCTCTGCTTCAAGTGTTTCGAGGAAGGGCATCACAAGGCGGACTGCACGAACCAGGTGGTTTGTCTCAGGTGTGGGGCGCCGGGGCATGAGGCCAAGGACTGCAAGCGCCCCCACAGCCCCTCGCCGGAAGAAGATCTGCGCCGGGCGGCTACGGCCAAGGTGGCTAGGCGTGGCGAGGCTGAGCATCTCACTCGTGCGAGGCCGGGCGCAAGCGGGTCGCCGGTGCCGCCGACTCCTCCCGCGCCCCTAGTGGCGGTGCGGCAGTCGGGCGCGTGCACGGCTTGGCCTCTCCTCCCTTCGCTGAGGATGGAGCCCGGGGGACATGAGGAGTTCCTCCCGTCCGAGCTCTGCATCGTCCGTCGCTCTCGTGTCATGGAAGATCTAGAGCGGCGCCTCCAGTTCGCGATGGTGGCCTACATCGGAGGGGCGAGGCGTGGTATCTCGCCGGAGTTTGTGGCAGAGGCGCTGCACTCCGTGTTGGGAATTTCGCCGGAGTGGTTCTCGGTGCACGAGTTCAGGCCGGAGGATTTCCTTGTGGTCTTTGCAAGGCAAGAGCATCGCAACAGTGTCGGAGCCCGGCCTTCTATCGAGCACAGGGGTGAGCGTCTGTTCTTCAGGCAATGGAACCGGCAAGCTCAAGCGGTCCACTCCGTCATGAGGTTCAAGGTCTCGCTGGTCCTCGAAGGAATTCCGCCGCATGCGTGGGAGTGCGAGGTCACAGAGGACATTCTCGGTTCCTCCTGCCTCGTGGACACGGTTGCGGCCGAGACGAGCGCGCGCTGGGATCTTTCTGTTTTCAAGCTCACGGCTTGGATGGCGGATCCGGAGAGCATTCCGACGCTTCGCTGGTTGGCCGTGCCGGAGCCGGGCCTGGTCGCGCCTCTTATCAACCCGGAGCTACTTTAGTACAAGATCCTCATTCATGTCGATGCGGTGACTGAGTTCGATGGACCGGACGAGCCTTGGTTCCTCACGGCGTCCTCCGAGAGCGGACAGAGCGGTATCCCAGATGAAGGCGAGGGCTCCATGGGAGGCCGGGTGTAACACCCCGGATGTATCTTTCCATATTTGTAACTCCAACTCTTGCCATTTTCGGATATGTGCTATGATATTCCCTCCGTGGTTGGGTTTTGTTTTCGTTTTGCATTTTGTTCATGTCATGCATCTCATATCATGTCATCATGTGCATCTCATTTGCATACGTGTTAGTCTCATGTTTAGAGCATATTCCCGTTGTCCGTTTGCAATCAAACACTCCTATGTTCCCGGCGTCCCTCTTGTTCTTTTTCCGTGTGCGGGTGTTGAACATTCTCGGAATGGACCGAGCCTTGCCAAGTGGCCTGGTATAGCACCGGTAGACCACTGTCAAGTTTGGGTCATTTGGAGTTCGTTTGGTACTCAACGGTTAACAGCGCTCTCATGAAAGGCCTCTTTTAAGTTGCAGCCCAACAACCCTCCAAAACAGCCCAATAACCCATCTAACTCCCTCCATGCCCTCGGTCGTTCGATCACGATCGTGTGGTAGCTTCACTACACCCCATTTGGACTCTCCTAGCTCCCTCTATGCCTATAAATAGACCCTCCCGAAAATCCCTGCAAACCCTAGTATTTTCCCTCGCGCCCGCGGACACGTCCGGACCAGGCCGACCGCGTCCGCCGCCGCCGCCCGCGCTCGCGAGCGCCACGTAGCCTCCGCCGCGCCGCGCCGCCAGTCCGCCAGCCAAGCGAAACCCTCCCGCCACGCCGGGCACGCCTTGCCAGCCGCCGCCCGCCGATCCGCCGCCGGCCGCCGTCGCCGATCCCATGCCGGCCCTGCCGCCCGCCCAGCTCGCCCGCCCGGCGCCGCAGCTCCGCCCGCTTCTGCCAGCGCCCGCCGCCACACACCCGCCGCCGCTACTTGCTGCCGCCGCCCAGCTTTGCCGCCGCAGCTTCTTCTGCCGCGCTTGCCGCCCTTATTCTTCGCGCCGCGCCATTCTTCCATGCCTCGCCTTCGCCGCCGCCGCCCGCCGCCGCCCCCCCGCCGCCCGCCCCAACGCCGCCGAGCCCCGCCGGCCTCTCCTCCAGCCCCGCCGGCCTCTCCTCCCGCCACGCCGGCCGATCCGACCCCGATCCGGATCCAGATCCAAAAGCTGCTAGGTTGACTTTTACCCTCGTTTTTTTCACTAAGTCCCAAATCTGTGATAATTTCGGGCATTTGTCATAGCACCACATCTCCGCAACCGTGGCTCCGTTTTGGGCGTATAATATGTCAAAATGTTCGTCTCGAAGAGTACATCATTTCATTCCATTGCATCATTTGCATTTGAGCTCATCTTGGTGCCCGAAATGCTGTTGGAAGATAGCTTCAGATCGTTAGTTTCAGAATCTTATCAGTTCGAGCTCTTTTGTCATTTTTGCCATGAATTATGTGTGCACCCTATGAATTTGAGTCCTACATGTGAGTTAAACATTGCCATGCCATCTTTCCAGGGGTATTTTCCATGTATTTTTGTGAGCTATGTGTTGACTAGAACAAGCATGCAAAGTAGGGATGATGTTATTCCTGATTTCAGGGACTTAGTGATTTCACTAAGTCTTGTCCTGCTGATAATTTTATGCCATATGTTTAGGTTGTTTCAGAGATCTATGCCCTTTTGAGCATGATCAGTAAGGGTGTTTTGAGCATATGGATGTTCTCTATCCATCCATGCCTTTGTTGGCATTTATGGAGTAGTCTAGCATGTCATTTTCGTGCTCTACTTTTGCTTGAAATTGTTTCCTGGCAGACTGTTTGCATTAGATTCAATTTTCACGAGGTCGGTGTAGTTGATCCGTGTATGCTATGATGTTGTTCTTGCCATGTATAGCTCCTATGCCATGTCTTCTTGATGGGTGTATGCTTAGTTTATCATGAGGTGCTCTGTAGTGAGTGCATCGAGCTCACGAACATGCCATGTTGAATCTGTTTTTGCCATGTCCTGAGATTTCACTAAGTCTGAAATCTGTATTAAAACTTGCAATGTTTACATGGGTGCCATCATTTCTTAGAGTCCTTTTTGGCTTATGGTCAGTAAGGGACTATTGAAATATGCTTTGAGTAGAATCATGTCATGCCTTGCTTTGCTATTATAAGTTCCTGTAGCATGTTGTTTGCTTGCTCTAAACATGCCTTCCTGATGTTAATTCCTGCCATGTTAGTATTTTCACTAAGTCTGTGAACCTGATATTTTGAGCACTTTCTCCATGCTTGTTTGAACATGTTATGATGTGATTTAGCCGTAGCTCAGTGTTCCTCTATTGTTAAGCATCTCCTGTAGTTCGTTGCCATATGCTTTGTTTTTATGTTGGGGTGCTGTAGCATAGTTTTGTGTTGCGTGCTAAGTAGCATCGGGCTGTTAAGCATAGATTTGCGTCATTCTTGTTTTGCTTGTCATTTGCAAACCGTGCATCCGATTCCGGTGATCTTTATATCGATTTCAACGAAATCATCTCATCTTTCAGCGGCATACTTGGTTTGCCAAGTTGATGCCAGTTCATCATTTTCCTTCCGGAGCATACATATGCATAGCATGTCACTTCTCGCATAGCATGTCATGTATTGCATCATATTGCTTGTGCATATGTTCCTTGTTTGATTGTGGTTCCGTTGCTTGTGTTCTTGCTTTGGGTAGAGCCGGAGGCGAGTGCGTGAGCGAGGAGCCTGTTGAGAACGCCTCTCGAGGATCAAGCCTTGACAACTCGAGAACCTTACAGCAAGATGACCATACCTTGATATCACTTCTATCTTTGCTTGCTAGATGCTCGCTCTTTTGCTATGCCTATGCTGCGATACCTACCACTTGCTATATCATGCCACCCATATTGCCATGTCAACCTCTAACCATCCATGTCCTAGCAAACCGTTGATTGGCTATGTTACCGCTTTGCTCGGCCCTCTTATAGCGTTGTTAGTTGCGGTGAAGATGAAGTTTGTTCCTTGTTGGAACACGGATATTTTGGGATATCACAATATCTATTGTTTTAATTAATGCATCTATATACTTGGTAAAGGGTGGAAGGCTCGGCCTTATGCCGGTGTTTTGTTCCACTCTTGCCACCTAGTTTCCGTCATCTGGTGTTATGTTCCTTGATTTTGCGTTCCTTACGCGGTCGGGTGATTTATGGGACCCCTAGACGATTCGCTTTGAATAAAACTCCTCCAGCAAGGCCCAACCTTGGTTTTACCATTTGCCACCTACACCCTTTTTCCCTTGGGTTTCGCGAGCAGGGTCATCTTTATTTTAGCCCCGGGCGGTGCTCCTTGAGTGTTGGTCCAACTCTGTCAACCGCCGGTGTACCGGGCAACTCTGGGATGGCCTATCGGAAGTTTGGACAATCCGGTGTGCCACGAGAACGAGATATGTGCAGCTCCTATCGGGATTTGTCGGCTGGCGGGAGGTCTTGCTGGTTTAGTTTTACCATTGTCGAAATGTCTTGATGTCTGGGATACCGAGTCGATCGGTGTGTCTTGGGTGAAGGTTTATTCCTTCGATGACCGTGAGAGCTTGTGATGGGCTAAGTTGGGACACCCTGCGGGTATTATCTTTCAAAGCCGTGCCCGCGATTTATGAGGCAGATGGGAATTTGTTAATGTCGGTTGTAGAAAACCGAAGTTGACTTTAATTAAAATACATCAACCGTGTATGTAACGTGATGGTCTCTTCTCGTGAGTCCGGAAGTGAACACGATGTTGGAGTTATGCTTGGCGTAAGTAGTCGGGATCACTTCTTGATCGCTAATAGCTTCACGACCGCGCCTTGCTTCTCTTCTCGCTCTCTTTTGCGATGTAGCCACCATATATGCTAGTAAACTTGCAGCAGCTCCTCCTTTTGACACCAGCCTTCCCTTAAGCTTAAATAGTCTTGATCTCGCGGGTGTGAGATTCTTTGAGTCCCATGGCTCACAGATTCTACCAAAACAGATCACGGTACCGGTGATGCCAATAGCAGATGGCATGAATGAGCTGAAGTGGGAATACGATGAGGCACTTGGTCGTTACTATGTTTCTTTTCCGGACGATTAGTAGTGGAGCCCAGTTGGGGCGATCGGGGATCTGTGTCGCATGTGGGGTTGTTCTTCTTTTATTTTTGGTTCCGTAGTCGGACCTTGATTGTACCTGGATGATGTACTGCTTTATTCATGTAATTGTGTGAAGTGGCGACTGTAAGCCAACTATGTATCTTTCCCCTTATGCATTACATGGATTGTGCGAAGATTACCTCACTTGCGACATTGCTTTCAATGCGGTTATGTCTCTAAGTCGTGCTTCGACACGTGGGAGCTATAGCCGCATCGAGGCGTTACAAGTTGGTAATCGAGCCATCCCGACCTTAGGAGCCCCAACTTTGATCGTTTTTAGTGGCGAGTTGTGTCTAGAAAAATGTTTTGAGTCATTTAGGATTATATATATCGGAGAGTTAGGAATTCTTTTACTCCCAGTCCTTGACCTTACGGTGAGGTATCTGACGTAGAGTTTTGACTCTTCTCTTCTCAAATTTCACTAAAATTTTTTTTAGGATCACGCGGGTATCTTGGGATCGTTCGATATTCTTATGATGACAACATTGTCTTGGTTGCCTCGACATTTAGGGGTTGTGGCGGTGTCCGGGAGTTGAGCTCCGAGGTGTTGTCGTCATAATTTTATCGTTGCGATTCTGGAATACCGAGTTTATGCGCCGACATCGAAAATCTCTTTTATGCGGTCAGTTGGTGAGATAACCCGCTAACCCAAAGATCTTGTGGTGAGTGCACGGGAGTATTGCCATGACTAGTATAACGGATGCTTTTGAAGGTTGAGGTACCACGATTTCGAAGGTTTCTTGGTTATGTGTTGAAGGATGGATCAATTGGATGTAGGGATTGTTAGCTTGGGTGAGATATATATATTGCTCCCTGTATCCCCAACACTGATTGCATAACCGGAAAGTTTGGGAGTTTATAGGTGGGATTCAAGTAGCTCTAGCATTTCTTCCGCAGATATTTGGTTTGTGATTGGGTAATCCTTACCACTTATTTGTTCCATTCATACCTTGTTTTTATTTTCATTCATCAATATCTCTTATCAAGTGGCTTCTCACCTTAATGGGCGTGATGTTTACTTTGGAATTCATTCGTTCATCCTGTTGAATGTTTATTGTGAAGACTATATGTTGCAATTTCTATCCGTTGATTCAACTTGTCCATCTGTCTATCAAGATGCTAACGGATGTCACCCTCTTGAGATGGCTCCTGCAGCGTCGAATCCGGAGCGCTTGATGGGAGTCGGCGAACCCTCCACCTCCACCTCCGCCTCCGGAGGCATGGCAAACTTTGATGGCAACCACTAGCATGGCGCTTCGATTGTTGATCCAGTGATGCAAGAAGCGTAACCAAGGCCAAGGCAACCAAGAGAATCAAGGTCAAGGGCAGTTCTATCATCAGCCACGGTTTCCTACACTCAACCAGTTCCTTGCCAACCAGCCAAAGTCTTTCAGCTTACGTGCGAGGCCACGAGGCGCCGACGATTGGCTCGTGGATATCAACAAGCATTTGAATGCAGCAATGTCGGACACGAGGACTACGTCAAGTTCGCGTCTTTTCAGCTCAAGGATCGAGCGGTGATTGGTTCCACAATACAAGGATTCTAGAGGTGGTCGGTGATTACTTGGACTGATTTACATCGGGACTTTAAAGCTCACCACATTCCTTCGGTGTTGTTGAGAGCAAGCGTGAGGAGTTTCGCAATCTCAAGCAAGGAAGCATGTCGATGTCTGAATACAACATCTGATTTGAAACTTGCTCGTTTTGCTAAACAAGGCGTTCTGATGAGAAAAGTATGATCTATCGATTCGGAGGTGGCCTTGAGAGGATCTGCAGTTATCTCTTGTTCTTTATGAGCCTACTCGGTTTGATCAATTCTATAATATGGCACTCAAGCTAGAAGGTGCTCGGCTCAAGTGTGAGGCTTCAAAGAAGAGAATCGGGGATGCGATTCAGTCTTCTTCCTCCTCTCAAGTGGCGACAAAGCAGCAAAAGTTCTACCTTCCTCCTCCTCCGTTCCGTCGGCCTTATCGTGAGAAAGAACTCGGTGGTCGTGGATCTTCCCACCCACCCAACCCAAGCTACGAGAACAAGTCTCGCCTCAAGCTCCAAGGTCAAATGCTCCTTATCACCGTCCGCTCTCGGAGGTGACTGCAACAAGTGCCAGCAGAAAGGTCACTATGCGAACAAATGCCATAACCAAAGCGCCTTCCTCCTCCTCCCTGTGAGGTCTTCAAGCAATCACGGTGGTCAAGCATAATCCCAAGTATGCAAAGGTGAATATGATGAATGCAGCTCAAGCGGAGGATTCTTGAGATGTGATCATGGGTAATCTTCACATTAATGATATTCTGCAAAAGTCTTATTTGACCTTTGGTGCATCACTTAGTTTCATCTCAAACCATTTGCATCTAAGCATGAGTTGCCTTTCCAAGATTTGCCTAGACCATTAGCAGTTGTCTCTCGGGTAAATTCATGAGCATAAGCTCCATGGTTCGGATGTTTCTATCAAGATGGGTGACTATAGATTTGGCTAAACCAATTGTCCTTGGTGACTCGATATTGATCTTATTCTTGGGATGGTGGCTTTCTCGGCACAAGGCTCGACTTGATTGTCTTTCGGGAAATTCAATTGACACACCCTTACGAGGATGTTATCATCTATGCGCTCGTGATGAAACCATTGGTTGTTTTCTCTCAATGAGAAGGGTGAATTGGATGCTATCTCTCAAATTCCATCGTTTGTGAGTACCAAGATGTCTTTCGGAAGAGCTTCCGGTATGCCTCCTCATCGGCCGGTCGAATTCGTTATTGATCTTGAGCACGCATCGAACCCGTTTGCAAGCGTCCTTACAAGCTTGGACCCAAGGAGCTGAAAGAATTGAAGAAGCAGCTCGATGAACAAGAGCGTCTGGTTTGATCGGACCGAGTTCATCTCCATGGGGATGTGGAGTTCTTTTGTCCAGAAGAAGGATGGCACGGACCGACTTTGTGTTGATTACCGTCCATTGAATAAGAAGACAATCAAGAACAAGTATCCACTTCCCAACATCAATGAGCTATTCGAGCAACTCAAAGGTGCTAAAGTATTCTCCAAGCTTGACCTCCGTATGGGTTATCATCAGATTCGCATTCGTGAACAAGATATTCCCAAGGCGACATTCGAACAAGCTATGGTTCTTATGAATATCTTGTCATGTCTTTCGGCCTTGTCAATGCTCCTCCAACTTTCTCTCGCATGATGAACTTTATCTTCAACCCTACACAAATGAATTCGTCTTGGTGTATCTCGATGATATTTTGGTCTTCTCCAAGAACAAGCGAGGATCATGCCAAACATTTGCGATTGGTGCTCGACAAGCTCGAGAGAACATCAATTCTATCTGAAGTTTTCCAAATGTGAGTTACGGCTTGATGAAGTTCTTTATCTTGGTCATATCATCTCAGCCAAGGGCATCGCTGTTAATCCAGAAGGTGTCTTCAATTGTGAATTGGGAACCTCCTCGAATGTCAAGCAGCTCCATGATTTTCTCGGTCTTGCAAGCTATTGTCGAAGATTCGTTGAGAACTTCTCCAAGATTGCAAAGCCTCTTTCCAACCTCCTCGAAGCATGTCAAGTATGTCGGGCCTTTGAGTGTGATGTCGCTTTCAACACCCTCAAAGAGAAGCTAGTTCAGCTCTGTCTTGACTCCTCTGATGAATCCAAGCCATTGAAGTTTTCTGTGATGCTTCCTTGCAAGGTCTCGGTCTTGTGTTAATGCAAGAGAAGAAGGTTGTGGCTTATACCTCTCGCCGATTGAAGCCCAACGAAAAGAACTACCCCACTCACGATCTTGAGTTGGCGGCGATTGTCCATGCATTGATAACATGGAGACATCTCTTGTTGGGAAGGAAAGTGGACATATTCACCGATCACAAGAGTCTCAAGTATATCTTCACTCAACCAAACCTCAACCTCGAGGCAAACTCGATGGGTGAAATGATTCAAGAGTACAATCCAAGTATTGAATATACTCTGGCAAGGCGAATGTGATTGCAGATGCCTTGAGCGAAAAGGCTTATTACAACAGCTTAATTCTCAAGCCCTTCCAACGGATCTTTGTGAAGCTTTCCATAGCTGAATCTTCAAGTTGTTCCTCAAGGATTTCTTGCCAACCTCATAGTCTCTCCTACTTTGGAAGATCAAATTCGTGAGGCTCAACTTCGGATACCATGGTGAAGAAGGTGAAGCGTGGTATTGAAAAGGGCATTTCAAATACAAGTGCTATCGCTTGGATGACAAAGACACTCTTTTCTTGAGGATCGTATTGTGGTTCCTAAAGGCGATCTGAGAAAAGTCATCATGAATGAGGCACACAATTCCCTCCTATCCATTCATCACGGAAATACGAAGATGTACCATGACCTCAAGCGATCGTATTGGTGGACTCGAATGAAGCGAGAAATTGCTCAATTCGTGAATGAATGTGATGTCTGCGAGAAGAGTGAAAGCGAGAACACCAAAGACCAGCTGGTCTCCTCCAACCTCTTGCTATTCCGAATGGAAGTTTGATCATATCGAGATGGACTTCGTGTGGGTTTCCTAAGTCCAAGCGTGGAAATGATGCTATCTTCGTTGTCATTGACAAGCTTACTAAAGTGGCTCATTTTCTTCTGTCAAAGAATCTATCACAGCAGCTCGGTTGGCGAGCTATACACCTCGAATTGTCTCCTTGCACGGTATTCCGCAATTGATCTCTTGAGACCGTGGAAGCATCTTCACTTCTAAGTTAAGGGATTCTTTTGAGAAGGCCATGGGCACCGACATTCGTTTCAAAGACACTTTTCATCCTCAAACAAGTGGCCAAGTCGGCGAGTCAATCAAATCCTTGAAGATATGCTCGGGGCTTGTGTCATCTCTTTGGCATGAAGTGGGAAGAGTGTCTCCCATATGCCGAGTTCTCTTACAACAACAGCTTCCAAGCAAGTTGGGCAAGGCCCCATTCGAAATTCTATATGGCGAAAGTGCGTACTCCTCTCAATTGGTCCGAGACAGGTGAGCGCCAACTTCTTGGCAGCGACTTGATCACGAAGCGAAGAAATGTGCAAAGTCATTCGTGAGAATCTTAAAGCCGCATAATCGCGCGGAAAGAACTATTATGATGACAAGCACCGTGATGTGGCTTTTGAAATCGGAGACCATGTCTACCTCGCGTCTCTCAATGAAAGGCACTCGTCCGCCCGGTATCAAAGGAAGCTTGCCCCTAGATCGTGGGTCCTTTCAAGATCATTGGCAAAAGAGGCGATCTCGCCTATCAACGAGCTTCCATCCAACTTTGCAAGCGTGCGATGTGTTTCACGTGTCACAGCTCATAAGTGCTTCAAGATTCTGGCGCACTATCAACTTTGAAGAAATTGACCTCCAAGAAGATCTTTCTTATCATGAGCACCCGTTGCTATTCTTGAAGAAACCGGCGCAAGACTCGCAACAAGTCAATCAAATTCACGAAAGTGAAGTGGTCACACCATTCCGACCGAGAAGCCACACAGGGCGCGAGGATCACCTCCGTTCGAATATCCGGAGTTCTTTCAGTCCTAGATCTCGGGGCGAGATCCTCTTGTAGTGGTGGAGTGTTGTAACACCCGGATGTATCTTTCCATATTTGTAACTCCAACTCTTGCCATTTTCGGATATGTGCTATGATATTCCCTCCGTGGTTGGGTTTTGTTTTCGTTTTGCATTTTGTTCATGTCATGCATCTCATATCATGTCATCATGTGCATCTCATTTGCATACGTGTTAGTCTCATGATTCCGAGCATATTCCCGTTGTCCGTTTTGCAATCAACACTCCTATGTTCCCGGCGTCCCCTCTTGTTCTTTTTCCGTGTGCGGTGTTGAACATTCTCGGAATGGACCGAGCCTTGCCAAGTGGCCTGGTATAGCACCGTAGACCACTGTCAAGTTTGGGTCATTTGGAGTTCGTTTGGTACTCAACGGTTAACAGCGCTCTCATGAAAGGCCTCTTTTAAGTTGCAGCCCAACAACCCTCCAAAACAGCCCAATAACCCATCTAACTCCCTCCATGCCCTCGGTCGTTCGATCACGATCGTGTGGTAAAACTACACCCATTTGGACTCTCCTAGCTCCTCTATGCCTATAAATAGACCCTCCCCGAAAATCCGGGCAAACCCTAGTATTTTTCCCTCACGCCCGGACACGTCCGGACCAGGCCGAGCAGCGTCCGCCCGCCGCCAGCGCTCGCGACCACATTGGCCTCCGCCGCGCCCGCGCCGCCGATCCGCCGGGCCCAGCGAAGCCCTCCGCCCGCGCACGACGCCCGCGCCGCCGCCGCCGCCCATGCCGCCGCCCGCCCGCCGCCGCCGCCCCTGCCCGCCGCCGCCCTCTCTCCGCCGCCGCCTTCCGCCGCCCGCCCTTGCACGCCGCCGCGCGCCACCCGCCGCGCCTTGCCGCCCGCCCGCCTTGCTTCCGCGCCGCCGCCTTCTGCTTGCCGCCCGCCGCCATTCTTCTTGCGCATGCCCGCCAAGCCTCTCCGCCGCCAGCGCCGCCGCCGCCCGCCCGCCCGCCCGGCCCAGCGCCGCCGAGCCCGCCCGGCCTCTCCTCCAGCCCGCCGCCTCTCCTCCCGCCACGCCGGCCCGATCCGACCCGATCCGGATCGGATCCAAAAGCTACTAGGTTGACTTTTACCTCGTTTTTTCACTAAGTCCCAAATCTGTGATAATTTCGGGCATTTTCATAGCATCACATCTCCGCAACCGTGGCTCCGTTTTGGGCGTATAATATGTCAAAATGTTCGTCTCGAAGAGTACATCATTTCATTCCATTGCATCATTTGCATTTGAGCTCATCTTGGTGCCCGAAATGCTGTTGGAAGATAGCTTCAGATCGTTAGTTTCAGAATCTTATCAGTTCGAGCTCTTTTGTCATTTTTGCCATGAATTATGTGTGCACCCTATGAATTTGAGTCCTACATGTGAGTTGAACATTGCCATGCCATCTTTCAGGGTATTTTCCATGTATTTTTGTGAGCTATGTGTTGACTAGAACAAGCATGCAAAGTAGGGATGATGTTATTCCTGATTTCAGGGACTTAGTGATTTCACCAAGTCTTGTCCTGCTGATAATTTTATGCCATATGTTTAGGTTGTTTCAGAGAGATCTATGCCCTTTTTGAGCATGATCAGTAAGGGTGTTTTGAGCATATGGATGTTCTCTATCCATCCATGCCTTTGTTGGCATTTATGGAGTAGTCTAGCATGTCATTTTCGTGCTCTACTTTTGCTTGAAATTGTTTCCTGGCAGACTGTTTGCATTAGATTCAATTTTCACGAGGTCGGTGTAGTTGATCCGTGTATGCTATGATGTTGTTCTTGCCATGTATAGCTCCTATGCCATGTCTTCTTGATGGGGGTATGCTTAGTTTATCATGAGGTGCTCTGTAGTGAGTGCATCGAGCTCACGAACATGCCATGTTGAATCTGTTTTTGCCATGTCCTGAGATTTCACTAAGTCTGAAATCTGTATTAAAACTTGCAATGTTTACATGGGTGCCATCATTTCTTAGAGTCCTTTTTGGCTTATAGTCAGTACGGGACTATTGAAATATGCTTTGAGTAGAATCATGTCATGCCTTGCTTTGCTATTTTAAGTTCCTGTAGCATGTGGTTTACTTGCTCTAAACATGCCATCCTGATGTTAATTCCTGCCATGTTAGTATTTTCACTAAGTCTGTGAACCTGATATTTTGAGCACTTTCTCCATGCTTGTTTGAACATGTTAGGATGTGAATTAGCCGTAGCTCAGTGTTCCTCTATTGTTAAGCATCTCCTGTAGTTCGTTGCCATATGCTTTGTTTTTATGTTGGGGTGCTGTAGCATAGTTTTGTGTTGCGTGCTAAGTAGCATCGGGCTGTTAAACGCAGATTTGCGTCATTCTTGTTTTGCTTGTCATTTGCAAACCGTGCATCCGATTCGGTGATCTTTATATCGATTTCAACGAAATCATCTCATCTTTCAGCGGCATACTTGGTTTGCCAAGTTGATGCCAGTTCATCATTTTCCTTCCGGAGCATACATATGCATAGCATGTCACTTCTCGCATAGCATGTCATGTATTGCATCATATTGCTTGTGCATATGTTCCTTGTTTGATTGTGGTTCCGTTGCTTGTGTTCTTGCTTTGGGTAGAGCCGGAGGCGAGTGCGTGAGCGAGGAGCCTGTTGAGAACGCCTCGAGGATCAAGCCTTCGACAACTCGAGAACCTTACGAGCAAGATGACCATACCTTGATATCACTTCTATCTTTGCTTGCTAGATGCTCGCTCTTTTGCTATGCCTATGCTGCGATACCTACCACTTGCTATATCATGCCACCCATATTGCCATGTCAACCTCTAACCATCCATGTCCTAGCAAACCGTTGATTGGCTATGTTACTGCTTTGCTCAGCCCCTCTTATAGCGTTGTTAGTTGCGGTGAAGATGAAGTTTGTTCCTTGTTGGAACACGGATATTTTGGGATATCACAATATCTATTGTTTTAATTAATGCATCTATATACTTGGTAAAGGGTGGAAGGCTCGGCCTTATGCCGGTGTTTTGTTCCACTTGCCACCTAGTTTCCGTCATCTGGTGTTATGTTCCTTGATTTTGCGTTCCTTACGCGGTCGGGTGATTTATGGGACCCCCTAGATAGTTCGCTTTGAATAAAACTCCTCCAGCAAGGCCCAACCTTGGTTTTACCATTTGCCACCTACACCCTTTTCCCTTGGGTTTCGCGAGCAGGGTCATCTTTATTTAGCCCCGGGCGGTGCTCGTTGAGTGTTGGTCCAACTGTCAACCGCCGATGGCCACGGGGGCAACTTCGGGATGGCCTATCGGAAGTTTGGACAATCCGGTGTGCCACGAGCGAGATATGTGCAGCTCCTATCGGGATTTGTCGGCACGGTGAGGTCTTGCTGGTTTAGTTTTACCATTGTCGAAATGTCTTGATGTACGGGATACCGAGTCGATCGGTGTGTCTTGGGTGAAGGTTTATTCCTTCGATGACCGTGAGAGCTTGTGATGGGCTAAGTTGGGACACCCTGCGGTATTATCTTTGAAAGCCGTGCCCATGGTTATGAGGCGGATGGGAATTTGTTAATGTCGGTTGTAGTAAACCCGAAGTTGACTTTAATTAAAATACATCAACCGTGTATGTAACGTGATGGTCTCTTCTCGGAGTCCGGAAGTGAACACGATGTTGGAGTTATGCTTGGCGTAAGTAGTCGGGATCACTTCTTGATCGCTAATAGCTTCACGACCGCGCCTTGCTTCTCTTCTCGCTCTCTTTTGCGATGTAGCCACCATATATGCTAGTAAACTTGCAGCAGCTCCTCCTTTTGACACCAGCCTTCCCTTAAGCTTAAATAGTCTTGATCTCGGCGGGTGTGAGATTCTTTGAGTCCCCATGGCTCACAGATTCTACCAAAAGCAGATCACGGTACCGGTGATGCAGTAGCAGATGGCATGAACCGAGCTGAAGTGGGAATATGATGAGGCACTTGGTCGTTACTATGTTTCTTTTCCTGACGATTAGTAGTGGAGCCAGTTAGGCGATCGAGGATCTGTGTCGCATGTGGGGTTGTTCTTCTTTTATTTTGGTTCCGTAGTCGGACCTTGATTGTACTGGATGATGTAATGCTTTATTCATGTAATTGTGTGAAGTGGCGATTGTAAGCCAACTATGTATCTTTCCTTATGTATTACATGGATTGTGCGAAGATTACCTCACTTGCGACATTGCTTTCAATGCGGTTATGTCTCTAAGTCGTGCTTCGACACGTGGGAGCTATAGCCGCATCGAGGGCGTTACACCGGGGTGGAGGTGTTAGCAGTCACACATCGCGGCCGCGCTGGTGCTTCGGGGTCAGAGATCTTCGTGGGCGCCGTGCTCACGGTGGGCCGGTGGACGTGGCCCTGGAGGCGCCGACGACCTCGCCGGAGGCGAGTCCGGCGATTGGGTCGGGTTGGAGAATTCCCCCGATGAGCCCCCTGACCGTGTTGTCAGCAGGTGGGGTCTCCCTTCCCATCCAGAGCAGGCTGACGAGAAGAACCTCCACTTTTGACCGCCTTTTGCCTGTGCAAGGCCCCACAGAAGCATCTTTCAGAGCCCGTGGCCCCACAGAAGCACCAACCAGAGTACGTGGCCAATTTTCAAATGGCAAAGGCGGGGATACTACTGATGTTGATAGAGTTCGTGGCCAATGTTCAAACGGCCTAGGCGCGGAGACAGTTACGAGTTTGGTGCCTTTCCGCTCGGGATCTGGGCAGCAAAGGCTGGAGACGGGGCCCGCCACTCGGGTTCTGCGCGCACCGGATTGTGTGGCGGTGCACGCTGGGCCGGTGTTGGTCGTGCCTGCCGGCGAGCGAACCTCCACGCGTGGCAATCATTCATTGGCCTTGGTTACTGCGCCTCCCCAATCATCTCTGGAGCCGGGCGAGTTCGTTGTGGGCGCATCCTCCCCTGGCCCCACCTCTGCGCGGATGCTCGAACCTTCCCAGCCTGTCGCGGAGGAGCAGGCGACCGTTCCGGTGGGTGGCGAGCCAGCCACTGCCCCCTTCTGCCTTTCGGGAGAGGGAAACACGGTCATTGGCCCACGTCTTTGCTATGGAGGGCTGCTCGCCCGCCAATGGCGCTCGAGACACAAATGCGGATGTCGTGTGGGGCCCGTTGGACGCTAGCGAATCATTGAAGGATGGGACCCATCACGAAGGAAATCATGCAGCCATGCAGCCATGCACGCACGTAGGAGCGGCGGTCTCTTGCGATCACGTCCCACTGGCGTTGCATGAGGGTGCGCTCCCAGTAGATTCCTCGCCGCTGCTTGGCGCCGGGATCTTGAGCACAGAGGATGGGGACTGTAGGGGCGCGGAGGAAAGGGCAATCACTGTGCCTGCCCAAGGTGGGCTATCGGCACAGGACGCTGTTGATCTTTCGAAGCTCAAATCTTTCTGCTCCAGCATCGTCAAAAAGCTTGCGCCCCCGCTCCTCAAAGAAGTCCAGGCCTCCAGCCTCAGGCCCGAGGCTGAGCCATTCACACCGAAGAGAACTACGCGTGCAGCCAAGAGGACGGCGGCGCAAAGTGTGGCTAAAGCGACGCCGGCTGAAAACGTTTTGCTTCGCACTCTCGGGCTTGTGCCAGAAGAATTCCAGGCGGACGACGCAGCAGTACAGGAGCTCAAGCATCTCTTCGATTCACCACTACGCGAGCAACACATTCGAGTGATCGCAGCTCTTTTTGGCAAGACACTGCCAGCGATGGCCATGGGTTCAGGAGCGGCATCCGAGATAGGCGCACAATGAGCGTGCCCTTGCGAGTGTGGGGTGTGGACGTGATCTTTTCCATGATCGCAAACCCCTCGGTGACATGCTGGAACGTTCGAGGTTTGAACAATCCGGCGAAGAGAAGAGCGGTGAAGGAGTTTTTAGATTCAGTTAAGCCTAGCATAGTTTGTTTGCAAGAGACCAAACTCGCCGTTGTAGATGCTTTCCTGTTATTGCAATGTTGTGGTCCGTCGCTGGACGGCTTTTCCTACTTACCGGCGGAAGAGACGAGAGGTGGTATTATCCTAGCTTGGGACACCACGGTTCTGCATATCGATCACATCCAGAGGGACGCCAACTCCATTACAGGCCTGGTTCACCCCAAGGTCGGTGAGGATTGGTGGATCACGGTGGTCTATGGCCCACAAGGTGACGAGCGAAAAACATAGTTTCTTGCGGATTTGGAAGCTAGGAGATCTTTGTGCCCGGGGCCTTGGATGGTACTTGGCGACTTCAACATGATCTTGCGCGCCTCGGAGAAGAGCAACTTGAATCTCAATCGCACCATGATGAACAAATTCCGTGCTTTCGTCGATAATAACGAGTTGAAGGAGCTTTACATGCATGGGCGTTGTTTCACTTGGACGAACGAGAGGGAGGTGCCCACACTTACCAAGATTGATCGCGTCTTGGTCTCCGTGGACTGGGAGCTGGCTCGTCATGACTACCTCCTCCAGGCACTCTCCACTAACATCTCTGACCACGCGCCCTTACACCTATCGGTTGTTGCTCACCATTGGCCGAAAAAAAGATTCCAGTTCAAGTCCTTTTGGCTCAAGATTGATGGTTTCGATCAGGCCGCCCGCGAGGCATGGACCTGTGACCCCGCGATCATCGACCCGTTCAAAAGGCTGGACTCCTTGTTCAGAAATGCCGGTGTAGCGTTGCAAGCTTGGGGGCAAAAGAAAGTTGGTAACATCAAGCTGCTCATGTCCGTTGCCTCACTTGTGATTTTCCGGTTTGACCAAGCCATGGAAGCTAGAGGCTTGTCGGAGCTTGAGATTTGGCTGAGGAGATCGTTGAAGCTAGCCTTGCTGGGGCTAGCCTCCCTGGAGCGCACCATTGAAAGACAAAGATCCAGGTTTAGATGGTTGCGGGAAGGAGACGCGAACACCAGATTCTTCCAGTCGGTGGCCAACGGAAGAAGGGCTAAAAACTTCATCCCGCACATCAGAGTTGGAGTAGAGACCATCAATGATCAGTCGCGCATGGAGGAGGCTTTTGCCGATGCTTTTCAGAGCCTCTTGGGTACGACACACACAAGGAATCACACTCTTGATCTTGATTACCTGGGAGTTGAGCAACTGGACCTACGTGACATGGAGGTTCTCTTTACTGAGGAGGAAGTATGGGGCGTTATCAAAGAGATGCACCCGGACCGAGCCCCTGGGCCGGATGGCTTCACCATCGCGTTCTATCAAAGGGCTTGGCCCATCATCAAGAGAGATGTCTTGGCTGCACTTCTCAAACTCTGCGTGGGTGACGACCGTGGTTTCGCCAGACTAAACCGCGCCCACATCGTTCTGATCCCTAAGAAGCCCGATGCGATTGTAGTGGGCGACTACAGGCCTATTAGTCTGCCCCATAGTTTCTCCAAGATCTTTGCTAAGTTGCTTGCTAACAGAGCGCGAGGAAGAATGCACGAGCTTGTCAGAGTCAACCAGTCCGCGTTCATCAAAGATCGCACCCTGCACGATAATTACCTGCTGGTAAAGCAAGTCGCGAGAAAAATTCATGCGAGGAAGAGCCCCGGAGTGTTCCTAAAGTTGGACATCAGTCGCGCCTTTGACTCCTTGTCCTGGGTATTCTTGTTCGAGGTGCTACGCGCTAAAGGTTTTGGAAGAGTTTGGTTGAAGTGGGTGGCCAGTTTGCTGCAAACAGCGAGCACCAAAATTATAGTGAATGGGGTCCCTGGAAGGAGAATTTGGCACGCCAAAGGTTTAAGACAAGGAGATCCTGTTTCTTCATTGTTGTTCGTCATTGCCATGGATATCCTGTCCGTGATCGTCGCCCAAGCTTCGCAAGAGGGAGCTCTCAGCGCCTACACGGGCATCTCTGCTACGCAGCGCTTATCGGTTTACGCAGACGATGTTGCGCTCTTCGTTAAACCCTCAGAAATAGATCTGCAATTCGTTAGGCATGCGCTGGAAATCTTTGGAGAAGCATCGGGCCTTCGTGTGAACTACACCAAGTCTACTGCCATCCTCATCTCGGAGAGCAATGATGACAGAGCGAGAGTTGAAGGTATCCTCCAGTGCACCATGTCCGAGTTCCCCTGCAAGTACCTTGGGTTACAACTAGCGCTCAAGCAGCTCACCAGGGCTCAATGGCAGCCTCTTCTGGATCAGGTGAGGCACGTTGTCCCCGCATGGCAGAGAGGCATGATGCAGCGCTCGGGAAGATTGATCTTGGTCAAGTCTGTGCTCTCGGCGAGGCCGGTTCACCACTTGCTGGTCATGGACGCCCCGGTCTGGGTGCTTGAGGATATAAATGGGTGGCTGCGATCTTTCTTTTGGAAGGGCAAGGATCGGGTCTCCGGAGGGCATTGCTTAGTCGCTTGGAACAACATTTGCAAGCCAATTGCCTTCGGAGGCTTGGGCGTGAAGAACCTGAACTTGCAGGCGATTGCGCTCGAGTCTTGTTGGGAGTGGCTTAAGCGGGTCGATCCCCGAGCCTTGGCAAGGCGCATATGTTGAGTGGGCAGCGAGGCGGACAAGTGTTTGATAGTCTTGTCCAGATCGCAGTTGGGAAAGGAGACAGAGTTCTGTTCTGGAGAGATAGATGGATTCATGGCTTCTCGGTCAAGACGCCGCCCTCTCGTCTGGAGGCGTGGACACAGGACCGAGAACTCTAGGGCGTGGCTCGAGCGTCTTTGGGGAGAGATGGACTAGCGACACCCATTCCCAATTCTCCTTCACTGGGTTGCTGCAGATGGTGCACCTGAGACACACGATTGCTACGGTTCAAAGAGACTTCCACAGCGAGGACGAATTCAGATGGCCTCATGAGCCTTCAGGAGTTTATACCGCGAGATCCACGTATGCGCAACTCTGCCAGGGTGGAATCCGCTTCCCCATGGCTCCGACCATCTGGCGCAGTTGGGCCCCGCTCAAGTACAAGATTTTTACCTGGCTCGCGGTGCAACACAGATTGTGGACCTCCGATAGGAGAGCTCGCCATGGCCTGCAAGATGAGCCTTCGGCTTGTTACATCCGCTTGCAAGATGAAGATAACGTCGAGCACATGTTGGTGCAATGCCCATACGCAAGAGAAGTTTGGCACACATGTTTCAACACTTTGCAGGTTCATGTCGGTATCCCGGACGGTCAGGAGACTCTAGAGGAGTGGTGGCTCAAGACAAGGAGAGATTTTCATGGCAAAGTGAAGCGAGGCTTCGACTCGCTGGTCATTGGAGTGCTGTGGGCCATCTGGAAGCAAAGAAACGCGCACGTCTTTAACCGGCCTGAGCAGGTGGTGGGCCCGAGAGAGCTCGCAATGGCGATTCTCGGCGACATTCGGGATTGGTCGACCGCTAGGTTTGGTGTGGGTGGCCTAGATAGATTTGTGAGGAGTTAGCTTTTGGCTTTTTCGGTGTGGGTGTGCTGGCGACTTTTGTTCGCATTGGCCGTCGGTCTCTTGTACATACCTTGCTTCCTTCTATAAAAATATGGTACGCCATTGGCGTACTCTCGAAAAAAAAAAGATACAGCCTAAAGAAGACCCATAGAGAGAATCCCGAGTGCCGACGAACACCGCTGGCATCTGAAGTGCCGAGGAACAGCAGGTGAACTGGAAGGGAACATTATCTGGCGACATCCTGATGGAGACCTGATTGCCGTACATCTGTGTGTGTATGCTTCCAACCACAGCCACAGGCACGGCGCATGGGACATTTGGACGTTGTCCCCAGTACTGGTTGTCCCTACTCCCTAGCCATGGAAGCTCCAAAAGGCTTCGGCCCCAGTCGTGCCCCGACGCTCCAAAGCTTTCGTTCTCCAGATCCCATCTCAGGCACATGAACCAGTGGCCTGCGCGGGAGCACGGATCCACTTCATCGTTAGAAACAAAAAAGAAAAAGAGAAAACACGGGGCCGAACGTCCTTAGGGCACCAACACCACCAAGCGGCACGTACGGAGGCGCGAACAGCAGCGCCACGTTTACGGACGGTGATTGCTCTCGTTCCCTGCTCCGGCTCACGGCCTCATCTGTTTTTCCACTGGACAGTTGACGCGGTATAAACGGAGTAGTAGTAGCACATGCGTACAGTGTGATTTCTTCTAGAGAGAGTTGTGCCCTATATTGTGGGATCTGGCTTTGATTCAGGTGGCTGGCTGTTCGTGCTCGCTCGTGCGGATTCCTCACGCCGGTGTCTTAACTTTCTTATTAACTACTCCCTCTGTTCCTAAATATAAGTCTTTTTAAACATTTCAGATGAACTACAACATACGGATATATGTAGACATATTTTAGAGTGTAGATTCACTCATTCTGCTTCAGATGTAGTCGACATTGAAAAGCTACAGAAAACATATTTAGAAAGCGAAGAGTAGACTATAATTATGGCGTTCTTTGCGCCTGTTCATCTTGAGAACCTACTCTCATGACAATCAAAATAACGGATTACTGAATAAAGAGACTCATATTAAACACAAAATTGATCTAGTTTTTTAGTGGTAAGACATATCAACAATTACTTATGACATTTAGTTGACAACAGCAAAGACAATACAGCCAGACTAAATTGCTTGATTTGCATCAATAAAGTTTGCACAGAGTATACCAAGAATGCGAAAGTAAGCCCAATTTTGAACTTGCCATACATAACAACAAAAGAGTAGTTTATGTACCTCTTCAAAAGGTGCACTCACCTTTATTACGTGATCCATCAACCTCTCGGTCCTAGTGTAGTGCACTGAACCAACTATTCCATTGTACAACTTTTGCTAGCATATACCTATAATACCACAGCTTACATGTCTAAAGATAAGGTATCCTGAGAAACCCCATCAAAATTGTATCTGAGTTTGCGACGGCACCTAGTTGATTAGCTAGATTAACCTGAAACTGCAAATAACTACAGATGCAAAGAGAGAGAAAAAAATCTTCAAGATATAAAACCTTTTAAAAAAGCATTAGAAGCATGGATCTTTGAGAAAAGAACTCAATTAGGGCTTATCATATTAATAGAAATGCAATTTCCTTTCCCCTCTGTAGGTCCTCCTTATTGCCAGGTTTACATCTGAAGACATATTTCATATTCATATCAAATATTCATAGGGAAACCAAAAATCGCTAGCACCTATTGTCTACAGAACATAATGCTCTAGCCTAGCAACACACATGACTGCAAGAGAAGTACCTCTGTAACTTCTACCTATCTAATTTTATCACCAACTCTTCGTTCTCTAATGTTGATGTTGAAACTCTTAAATCGCATGCATCGGGCGCTCTGGTAGTTGTTCTCGTACTGTGCCAAAAGCTTCAGTTCTACAACCACTACATAATAGTAGAATTTAATGAAATACCATATCAGGTTCGAAGGTACCTTCCACCAACACAGCCTTATTGATTATGTGTTGCTAGTCCTGCGGTTACGATTCCACTACCTCCTTACTTATACCAAGCTTTTCTAATGACCATGCTGCAAAATTTCTTTCTGATGTTAGTACAAATTTATCTTAACTCAATCACGAGCATAATGGCCTCTTCTCCCTAACCAACATCGTTGCTTCCTCTCCTTCATCACCAGGTCATGTCAAACCTTGTTGCATAACATTCGCATCCATCCACAATAAATATAGAATAACCTGCTACACACATCAATACTGAACATCGAGGGCAGCATATAGAAAACATATATTGCAGAAGCACAAAAAAACACCCATGTATATCAGGGAGGAATAATCCAATTGATAAATAGAGGAAGATAATAAACTGAAAGACCACCCATCATAAGGGGTAATTTTGTAATAGTGGGCATCAAAGTTCTGAGGGCGTTCATGTCAATACCACAGATCGGTAAGCCATTCTCTCAAATGGACGTCATGTCACACCCCGTGGCCATCACCGGCAGAGAAATTTGTACCAAGTGAGCACATGCTCAGTTCCTGGAACAAAAATATCAAGCAACTTGTCTGGGTTACACATGTGCAGATGAATTGCTGATGACGGGGGGTGAGGGAGTCCTGGACTAGGGGGTGTCCGGACAGCCGGACTATCATCGTCCGCCGGACTCCAAGACTATGAAGATACAAGATTGAAGACTTCGTCCCATGTCGGATGGGACTTTCCTTGGCGTGGAAGGCAAGCTTGGCGTCTGGATATGTAGATCTCCTACCATTGTAACCGACTCTGTGTAACCCTAGCCCTCTCATTGTCTATATAAGCCGGAGGGTTTTAGTCCGTGAGGACACAACAACCATTACAACAATCATACCATAGGCTAGCTTCTAGGGTTTAGCCTCCTTGATCTCGTGGTAGATCCACTCTTGTACTACCCATATCATCAATATCAATCAAGCGGAGTAGGGTTTTACCTCCATCGAGAGGGCCGAACACAGGTAAAAACTGTCGTGTCCCTTGTCTCCTGTTACCATCCGCCTAGGCGCACAGTTCGGGACCCCCTACCGAGATTCGCGGTTTTGACACCGACATTGGTGCTTTCATTGAGAGTTCCTCCGTAAATCCACCGATAGGCTTGATGGGTTCTTCAATCGACAACAGCGCGCCCGTCGGTGAGACTTTTCTCCCGGACAGATCTTCGATTCGGCGGCCGCCTCATGCGGGCAATTCACTTGGCCATCCGAGCGGATCGAAGCTACGCCCAGCCGTCGAGTCGATTTGGAAGCCTAAACTTCACGGCGGATATCGCGGAGATGATCTTCGATGGACCGAGCCGCGGCCGTGCGTGCCGCCTTGTCGCGATGGGCATGATCTAACTCTGCCACGGACGGTTGCCTTGGAGGTCGCTGCGAATCTGCTCCGACCCATAGTCCGGAGCCGATTGCGCAGATCGAGGACGGGTGGCTGGACACCGCCTCAGGAGCTGCGACTTCCACGGCGATGGAGCCGAACGCTGGCCTTGTCCCTTATAAAGCCCGTGACTCCGAGGTGCCGGACTCCGAACCTCCTGCGCCCCTGCCAATCGAATCCGATTGGGCGTCGATCATGGAGTTCACCGCCGCGGACATCTTTCAGCACTCACCCTTTGGCGACATCCTAAATTCGCTAAAGCATCTCTCGCTATCCGGAGAGCCCTGGCCGGATTACGGCCAGGATGGTTGGGACGCGGACGATGAAGAAATTCAAGACCCACCCACCACCCACTTTGTAGCCACTGTCGACGATCTAACCGACATGCTAGACTATGACTTCGACGACATCGACGGTATGGACGACGATGCTGGAGACGATCAAGAACCAGCGCCCACAGGGCATTGGAAGACCACCTCGTCATACGACATATACATGGTGGACACCCCAAAGGATGGGGATGGAGAAGAAGCAGCGGAGGCAGATTCCTTAAAGAAACAGCCCAAGCGCCGGCGTCGTGGCGCGCTCTAAATCCATACACAAAGAAGAATGGAGATTCCGCACGAGGAGATAATAACACCCCGAAAGTGCGAAGACAATCCTCTGCAAGATTCAGCGCAGGAGGATGCGTACAAGCCCTCACGAGAGCGGCGGGGCGAAGAGGTCGAGGATGATAATTACATACCTCCCTCCGGAGACGAGGCAAGCCTCGACGACGATTTAATCGTGCTGAGGATCCCGTCGAACAAGAGCGTTTCAAGCGCAGGCTAATGGCCACGGCAAATAGCCTAAAGAAAAAGCAGCATCAACTTCAAGCTGATCAAGACCTGCTGGCCGACCGATGGACCGAGGTCCTCGCGGCCGAAGAGTACGAACTCGGACGCCCCTCCAAGAGCTACCCAAAATGCAAGTTGCTCCCCCGATTAGAGGAGGAAGCATACATACCTTCATCACCAACGACTGTCTGGTGACCGACCACCCCGTGGTCGCGACAGAGAGGCATCCAGGCCCTCCATCAAGACCGTACCCCGGCATCGTTCAAAAAGTACGAAGCCACGGGGGAACGCGCCGGACTTGCGGGATATATTAGAGGATAAGGCAAGACAATCCAGATCTATCTATGGATCACGTGGGCGCCCCACGACCCACGACGAATATCGTCGCGCCGGATACAAATACTCCGGCCGGGCGGAACACAGCAGACAACGCTCCCTTGAGCTACGTCGTGATATTGCTCAATACAGAGGCGCCGCACACCCACTATGCTTCACAGACGAAGTAATGGATCATCAAATCCCTGAAGGGTTTAAACCCGTAAACATTGAATCCTACGATGGCACGACAGACCCCGCGGTTTGGATCGAAGATTAGCTCCTTCACATCCATATGGCCCGCGGCGACGATCTCCACGCCATCAAGTATCTCCCACTCAAGCTTAAAGGACCAGCCCGTCATTGGCTTAACAGCTTGCCCGCAGAGTCAATTGGGTGTTGGGAGGACCTGGAAGCCGCATTCCTTGACAACTTCCAGGGCACATATGTGCGACCACCAGACACCGATGACCTAAGCCACATAATTCAGCAGCCAGACGAATCGGCCAGACAATTCTGGACACGGTTCTTAACGAACAAAAATCAAATCGTCGACTGTCCGGACGCAGAGGCCCTCGCAGCCTTCAAACATAACATCCGCGACGAATGGCTAGCCCGGCACCTAGGACAGGAAAAGCCGAAATCCATGGCAGCCCTCACATCATTAATGACCCGCTTACATGCGGGAGAGGATAGTGGCTAGCTCAAGAACAACCTCGGTAAAATGATAGCAGTCCGGATACTAAGGACCACAACGGCAGGTCGCGTCGAAGCAAAACAAGCGTCGCGTAACGGCGACATAACGATGAGGATCTGACGGTCAACGCCGGATTCCGAGGCTCTAAACCGGTCGTGAAAGAAGCCATTCAAAAGAACCACTCGGGTCCGTCCCAATTTGGACCGAATACTCGACCGCTCATGCGGATACATGGCACCTCCGAAAAGCCAGCTAACCACACCAACAGAGATTGTTGGGTATTTAAGCGAGCAGCAAGTTAATTGCGAAAACAACGACAAGGGCTGCACAAATGACGACGAGGAAGAGACCCGACCGCCCGAGCGATGAGGATGAAGGGTTTCCCCCACAAGTGCGGACGGTAAACATGATATACACAACCCATATACCCAAGAGGGAGCGGAAGCGTGCACTAAGGGACGTATATGTGATGGAGCCAGTCGCTCCTAAGCTCAATCCATGGTCCTCTTGCCCGATCACTTTCGATCGAAGAGACCATCCGACCAGTATCCACCATGGCGGATTCGCCGCATTGGTTTTAGACCCAATCGTTGATGGATTTCACCTCACGAGAGTCCTGATGGACGGCGGCAGTAGCCTAAACCTGCTTTATCGGAGATACGGTCGCAAGATGGGCATAGACCCCTCAAGGATTAAACCTACAAAGACGACCTTCAAAGGCGTCATACCAGTGTTGAGGCCAATTATGCGAGCTCGGTCACACTAGAAGTGGTCTTGGATCCCGGATAATTTCGGGCGAGGAGTTAATCTTCGACATAGTCCCGTTCATAGCGGCTATCACGCTCTGCTTTCGGACGAACGCGTTCGCAAAAGTTCAACGCGGTGCCGCATTACGCATACCTTAAGCTCAAGATGCGGGCCCTCGTGGAGTCATCACGGTCAGCGGAAATACGGGCGCTCCTCGAGCGGAGGAACATCTGATGGCTCTCATGGCGAAATACAGAGCAGCCTTCTAAGGCAATTTTCGAGTCCGGCCGTTAAGCGGCGGACACGCCAAACGCCGAGCAACATCAACCAAGACCACTGGCATGTTCCGAGCACGCATAGCAATGTGGCTAACCCCAGCCCTCGCATGATTGCAAGACCAACCCTCCGCGTACATCATTACGCTCTGGAAATACCATGGGCCTAGGGGGAGGGGCACGACCACAACAGACCCAGAGTGCGGCTCGACCCCACCAGGGGCTCACAAGTGTGTCGCTCTTTTTTATTTTTTATTTTCCTTCACTGTATACACAGGACTCCGTTCACCAGAGGCCCTGTCCGACGGTGAACCCGCCGAACTCACGATGCAACAACCAGGGAGGGAAAAAGGCTGCGACGAACACTCAGGTGGTCTCCATTACAAGCATTAAATTTGATTATATACACCAGTCCGCAGCCCACCCCTGGAGGGAGACATGTTTAATTAGTCCAATCCCTTGCTTACCGCACTATTTGTATCATTCCGCACTCATAGCAGAATTCCTTGAATAAATAATGCAGCACTTTTTGCCTGTAATTGCATTACTTTACGTATATGTTCACTAATGACATCTTGCACCAGATATTTTGGTGCGGCCGAATACACCGTGGGCTTATGTTCCCGCATTATGGTGTGATAAGTCCTAACACTTTCACAAGTGCGGCACCCGAACTTATAGCATTATATGAATCGGCTGCGAATCATGTCTTGGGTCAATAGTTGGGTTTGCGGCTCCCCACGTTTTGGTACCTTACGTTCCGTTACATCGGCTAAGGTGGCCTTTGGGCGAACCATGCGATTGCGCCCGGTTGAGCTGGGCGGCGCCTCGATGGAGAAAGCTAAACCGATTGTCATGATAAGGCGAGAGATCTGTCGCTGTTCGAGAGGTCTTTTCGAGTCCTAAAGACTTATGCCGCTTCAAGCGAAGAACCGGATAATGTCCGGCCAAAGGCGTGGATAGCACCCGAACTCGGTCTTCCGAATACTAGGGGCTTCGCGAATTTTAAAATTATAGAATTCTATGGCTAAGTGAGAGTGTTCAAGCATTATAAGTCCGGTTGCCTTGTTCGTTGTGTTGGCGCCTCCTAGATGGACCCAAAATGGGAACTAGAGTGCTCAAGTTTATCCCGAACACCCCAAAGACTGTGGCTTGGGGCTGAAGCCGACGACTTGCCATCTCTCGATTTTATAAGCGGCCGCCTGAAGGTAATATTTTAAATCAAACAAGCGTTGCTTAGCGCATATGAACAAAGTTTTCAGCGCACGGGATAATACATAGCGAGTCTACTCAATAATTACATCTCGGGGCACTCATCCGCAATCTTGCGGGCACCCTTCAGACAGTCTTATAGTACATCTCGGGCGACGATACTCCTTGCTACCGGGCGGCGCGTCTGCTGATAAGCCTCTCGCATCCAGCCTGCCCTAATGCACCTTTGCGCGGGCAAGGGCCCGACGAGCACCTTCAATCTGGTGAACGCTTGATGACCTCCACCTAGGGGCACGCATCCACCAGCCGCCGCACGAGGCCGAAGTAGCTCCCACGCATGGCCCCTCCAGGCCACATCCGGACAATGAGGCCCTTCATGGCCTACTCGGCTACCTTGTGGAGCTCGACCAACTGCTTCAGCTGGTCGCTAGGGGCACTGGATGGCGGTCTCAACAGATTGAGACCAAAAGACCTTCTCCGTTGAGCTTCCCTCCTCGGCTCGGTAGAATGCGGCGGCATCGGACACACTGCGAGGCAGATCTACAAACACCCCTGGAGAGCTCCGAATTCGGGTAAGTGTCAAGTAGTTTACATTAACATGCTTGCTTTGCATGAAAAATGCCTTACCCGCCGCTATTTTCTTCACCGCCTCAATCTCCTGAAGGGCCTTATGGGCCTCGGCCTTGGCGGCTTTGGCACTTTCGAGAGCCGAGGCAAGCTCAAACTCTCGAGTCTTTGAGTCACGCTCCAAACCCTCATGCTTTTCCATGAGAGCCTGGAGCTCTTGCCGCACTTCCGCCCACCGCGCCTCCTGCTTCTCTCGCTCCTCTCATTCCGTGGCCGCATTGCGTTCGGCCACGGACACGGCCTCCTTTAGGGCCGCCACCTTGTTCGTGGCCCCTGCAGTACCCACGTTATCCTTGTTATTTTTATTGCAACCGAAATCCTTTTCTGTAAGGTAAATATTCAAAGTGGTGTTACTCACCTTCTTTGTCCTCGAGCTGCTTCTTGGCACGGCCGAGCTCTTGCTCGGACCGCTCGAGATCTTGCTTCAATGCACCAACCTCCGCAGTCAGGGCGGCAGAGGTCAGCAGCGCAACCTGCAAACCCATATTGACATAATTTTTAACAACCCTGCGTATATCTTCATAGATCCTCAGTCCGGCTTTTCTTTCCAAACACCGAACCGAGCATCAGGGGCTACTGTCTATGCGGTATTACATTACATATTTTTGACTTCTTACCTCAAAGCCTGTTAGAAGGCTGCTGCAGGCTTCGGTCAGCCCGCTCTTGGCGAGCTGAACCTTCTGAATCAACGCACTCATGATAGTGTGGTGTTCTTCCTCGATGGAAGCGCCTTTGAGCGCCTCCAACAAGTTGTCCGGCGCCTCCGGTTGGACGGGGGCCGCCGGCGTCACGGTCTTGCCCTTCTTGCAAAGGGGCCGCCTGCCGTACTCGGAACCACTGCAGTTCGGTGGAGTCCGCGCAAAAGTCCGGAGGCTGCCTTGCGGCGCCTCGAGCCTCCTCTGATGGGTCCTTCACGATCCCACCTCGGCGTCCTCGGCGCGCGAGGGGTGGAGGCGATCGGGATGGAATCCACATCCGATGGAGCTAACGACCCGCCGACGGCGGGGAGATCATCGTCGGCGGACTGCAGCAAGTATGCGGCATTAGAAGGACACTATGTGACACAAAAGAAATTACAGATCATTCAGAATCAGGATACTTACGATCTTGCCGGAGGGCCCTCGAGGGCCACTCTTCTTCGCCAACGTTGGCGTTGGCGGAGCTGTCCGGGGGAATAGTTCTTCCCCTCTTGGACCCCTCGGCCTCCCCTGTCGGGTAAGCCTTCCTCTCCCTCTCTCCTTCCTTTGGGAGAGAGTCTTCTTCCTCCTCCTCGCCTTCGGGGGAGGAGTCCGCCTCGGAGTCGTCGGACACCTGAAAACGGGAACTCTTTCGAGTACCCGTGGCCTCCTTCTTGGCCTTCTTCTCCGGCACCACATGCGGTGCCAGAACCAGCAGCCCCGCTAGACGGGCGTCCACTGGGTTTTCTGGCATGGGAGCCGGGCAGATGATCTGCTTGGCCTCCTTCATCCAGTCCTGTCAAAGGAAAAGGAAGATTGAAACCCGCATAGGGTCAAACCATTGAAAACAAGTGTCCCGTAAAGGGGTAGAATCACTTACCTCATCAGCTGGTCGCTGCGAGCAAAATCCACGATCTTCAGTAGCGGATGCGGGAGCTTCGATGCCCTTGAACAACACTCTCCAGGCGCCTTCGTACGTCGTGTCGAAGATCCCGCTCAATGCCTGGTGCTGTGCCGGATTGAACTCCCACAATTTAAATGCCCGTTGTTGGCAGGGGAGAATCCGGCGGATGAGTATGACTTGGACCACATTGACAAGCCTGAGCTTCTTGTTCACCACTTCGGATCTGAGCTTGGAGTCTGTCGGCTCCTCCGAACTACCCCATAGCAAGCCCTTCTCTTTCCGGAGGTGAGCTGCGAAGGATACCAGATCTGAACTTCGGGGCCGCCGCCACGTAGGGTCGCGCGGCTCGGTGATGTAGAACCACCCGATTGCCACCCCTTGACGGACTCCACAAAGGCCCTTGAACGGAGGGCGTTTGACATCTTGCCCAACATAGCGCCTCCGACTCCGCTTGAGTGCCCTTCACTACCTTCGGCTTGACATTGAAGGTCTTGAGCCTGGCCGAAGTGGGGCTGGATGCGAGGAAGGCCTCGCACACCCACGATAAACGCCGAGATGTTGAGGATGAAGTTTGGCGCCAGATCATGGAAATCTAGGCCGTAGTAGAACATGAGCCCCGGACAAAAGGGTGAAGTGGAAAGCCCGATCCGCAGAGGAAGTGGGGAAGGAAAACGACCCTCTCATGGGGCACTGGGGTGGGGATGAGCTGCCTTGTCGGGCGGCCGGTCTGTGATGTCGCTGGAGAGGTATCCGGCGCCAAGCAGCTTTTCGATGTGCTCCTCCTTAGCGGTGGAGGCAGCCATTTGCCTCCGCTCCGGACATGGTCGGAGAAGGTGGAGGCGAGACGCGACGGACTTGGGCGCTGGAGCTCGAGAGTCTTGCGGAGATGGATAAGCAAAGGAGGAAGAAGGCGTGGGTGAAAAGGTGGATCCTTATCCCTTATATATAGGCGACGAAGACTATCGTCCCCACCGCCTAGTAAAACTCGCTTATCTCCCAAGCGCCACCATCAATGGCGCGTTGGGTTACCCACGTTAAATATTGATGAGAATCCCGGAATAAGGGAACACGATCTCTGCTCGACAAGGCGTGCCAAGAAACCGCCGCTAAACGCTACCGAGGTGGTATAATAAAAAAATGATTCAAGTAAAGGCTTGGTAGTGGTGTGACGTCACGCTACAAGATACGTCGGCAGATCGAACCTGTGTACATGACATTCTCTCTATGGTGGAATGTGGAAATTATTTTGCAGAGCTGGACACTATCCTGGTGTTCACAATCTTCTATGGATTATTTGGAGGAGGAACCCGCCTTGTAATGCCGAACATTATGCGCGCCGGACTTATCGTCATTGAAGCCGAGTTCGAGGGCTCTTGAGGAGTCTGGACTAGGGGTGTCCGGACAGCGGACTATCATCGTCCACGGACTCCAAGACTATGAAGATACAAGATTGAAGACTTCGTCCCCGTGTCCGGATGGGACTTTCCTTGGCGTGGAAGGCAAGCTTGGCGTCTGAGATATGTAGATCTCCTACCATTGTAACCGACTGTAAACCCTAGCCCTCTCCGGTGTCTATATAAACCGGAGGGTTTTAGTCCGTGAGGACACAACAACCATTACAACAATCATACCATAGGCTAGCTTCTAGGGTTTAGCCTCCTTGATCTCGTGGTAGATCCACTCTTGTACTACCCATATCATCAATATCAATCAAGCGAGAGTAGGTTTTACCTCCATCGAGAGGGCGAACACAGGTAAAAACATCGTGTCCCTTGTCTCCTGTTACCATCCGCCTAGACGCACAGTTCGGGACCCCCTACCCGAGATCCGCCGGTTTTGACACCGACAGGGGGCACATGTCAACTACTCCCTCTGTATATTTCTTTACACATGGAGTACAAATCAAACCAGAGCAAGGACCGGCCATCGGATGGACATAGCTATGCATATACATCATTTTACGACAGGTTCGTCGTCTTCCTCATAAGGATCTTCCTACACAGGATTTAAAATTGAACTCACCTTTCCATCAATAAAAATGGAAGTAAAAATTGCAGTTGGGTGGCTCCTTTCCTCGTTCCCGATCTTCCGAGGTGCTCCATTTTGCAGCTGGAAGGTCACCAAGAAAGACGTTGTTCTTTCCATCGAGCCTCCGCTGGAGGACGGCAGGGAGTTGCCGCGGCGCCGATCTGGGTTGTCGGAAAGGTGGAGGAGGACGTGAAGAAGGAAAACGAAGGGAGATGAAAGGAGAAGCAACCAATCTCCAACATCACAATAGGCAAAGCGAGGCAAAAGGGCAGAAACGATCAAACCAGGAGCTCCATCACCATGGTCTGCCGCCGCCGGCCGCGCTGGGAAGTGATGCTTCAGGGAGAGAGAACGTGGTACTCTGAGAGGTCGGTTCGCTAAAAAGTCGTCCTCTCGTGGCTATGCGGCCCACAACCTCTCGGCCCGGTTAACGAAAAAGTCTCTAGGTAGGTTTGCGGAGCAGCAACCCGTTTACGTGTATTTGGTTATCATAGAGTTGCATTGTGACGAGGGAAATAAGCAACTGCGGGAAGTTAAGAGGATCTGGGTCATCCAGCAGTGCGATCGACGGCCGAGAACGTCAAATCGCTGTGGTGGCTCCTAGCTAGCCCCGTTATACCGTTTCTCAATAAGTCAACTAAAATCTGCATACGGCGGCTTAGAGCATCTACAACTGGACCCCATACCCGCTCCAAACACTACATGTTAAAGGAATAGAGAGGGATTGGTGAAATCGATGTTTATTGCTTGAACATCGTGGGTATATATATATGAGTACAAGACAAGAACAAATCCTAGTCTATCCTATATTTTCTAATAATCTTAATACTCAACATCCCCCCGCAGTCACAATGGTAGCAACGCAGACGATGAGACTGGAGAAAAATCCGAAGGTAAACCGACGGACATCCCTCCACAGTCGTAGCGGTCGATGCATCGCGGAAGTTGTGGCTGGAGTGGAAACTGACGAGGTTGCTCAAGCAAAGCGGTAGCCCTTTGTGCCATTTTCGAGGTAGCCGAGAGCATTGGGTACTGGAGCCGTGGTCGATGTCGAGTCGGGGGTAGCCGGTGTCGAGGAAATCGTCGTGGAGCTGCGGGTGCAAGGAGGCGCCGAGTTAGTCATGGATGCAGTGGTGTCGAAGTAGTGGTGCGGCGGGAAGAAAACGTTGTTGACGAGACGTCGTGCCGGGTTTGCCAAGCCCGGGGATACGTCGTAGACGAAGGCACACGTCGTTGTTGCTAGCACCGGGCATGCGTAGACAGACGAAGACGAAGTTGACGAAGCGTCGCACCAGGCTTGCCAGGCCCAAGGAAACGTTGTGGACGAAGGCACGGATCGGTGTTGTGAGCACCAGGCATGCGTATACGAGGGACCTGCACGAGTTATACACCATGTCAACGAGTCTGAGGGGCCACCAGAGAAGGAAACTCAACGACGGTTGTGGCGCCAACCGCCGTGGGGCCGATGTCACCAACGGTTGTCGGAGTAGACGAAGTGGTCGGGGAAGATGACGGCGACGCTGGCGACGAGTTGGTGCTGGACAAAGACAAAGGGGGTGGACGGGCGGCAGCGACGACTACGGGTGGCGGCGGCGGCTAGGTTGGGAGCGCGAGGGAGGTTCTCGAAGTAGGCGAGAAATCCGACAGTGTGAAGAAGACCGGCGCGGATGGTGGCGTTCCTGCGCCAAGGGAGGTGACGCGATGCATACCACGGGAAGTCGACGCACGGGTACGGCGGAGTGGACCGCCGCGCTATGGCCCGAGGCGTCGGCGAAAGGGCAGCGAGCAAGCCGGGCGGCGGCGGGACCGGCCGCATGGCCTTCTGACCGAGGGGCGGCACAAGGGCGGTGCAACCGCGGGGACGGCCTCTGGGCGGCATGATGGACCGCGTGTCGCAGCACTATGGCCCGAAGGGGCGACACAATGGTGACACGCGAGTCGGTGCAGCAAACCATGAGCGGCGACGCTGCGCCCCGACGGGGTGACGCAGCCACAGCCTGTTGCTCGATCGGTGGAGGGGTGTGTTGAACTCGGGACGATCTTCACAGGACATGTAGATGCGTGCGCAAGCGACTATCTAGGTCGTTCACATGGCACAGATGGAACGGAGTTGCAACCATGTGATCAATCTGGCCGCTCGTGAGGCCGAGGTCGCTGGTCAGTGATGAGGTGGCCGAGCCACCGAGGCCACGCGCGAGGGACGCGTGAACAGCTGGCGCGTGCACGCGGCCCCCGCCCGAGAGGGGCGCAAGCTGCACATCACAACACAGTCGATCCACACATCATGTGTGACGCGACACTAGGGCAGACGGACAGATGCAACTGAGCAGGATGGAGGTGAGGTGATGCAGGATCTTGATCAGATGAGGGCGACAACGGTCGGCGTAGAGCAATGGGCGGGCAGACGCGCGTATAACATTCGGGAGGGGCCGCCGCATCGCACGAGGCCGCTGGGTCGGGGAGGAGGCCGAGTGGTCGCGTCGGTGTCGGACTAGAGGTGCACGGGTGTCGACGGCAGCGGCAGGCGATGCAAACCGATTTTAGATCAGAAAACCAAAAAGAAACACCGATCAAGACGATCGGCAAGAGAGAAAAAACCTATATCAAGAGATCGGAGAAAAAGACTCTCTAGGGCAGCCGACCAACACGACCGGCGGACGAACCCTAGGTACGGGCGACGCGGCCTCCGGCGGCGGTCATGGAGGCCGGCCGTCCCGAGGGCAGGGGCGGGGTGGAAGCGGTGGGCGGCGGCTAGGGTTTGGATCGGTTAAGCTGATACCATGGTAAAGGAATAGAGATGGATTGGTGGAATCGATGTTTATTGCTTGAGCATCTTGGGCATATATATAGGAGTACAATGACCAACTTGAAGTATAAGACAAGACAAAAATAAATCCTAGTCTATCCTATATTTCCTAATAATCATAATACTCAACACCACGGACGGGCTGTCTGATCGGTGTCCGGGCGCATAAACGCCGCCCAACTGGACGCCTCATAGCCGGTCCAAAAGTCAGGAATGACTGGCACTCCCCATATCTAGCCCAAAACTGAGACGGATATGGGGACTCCCGGACGCGTCCGCACACACCTGCCACGTCAGTCAGACCGGGAGGGCCCGTGGCAATTCACTCCTATTCGTCCCCCCCACCTTTCCTTGCCACCGAAGGTCAGTGCCACCGGACGACGCCACCTGACTTTAAAAAAGTTATGGTCATCGATGTACCTTTTTAGGTTTGGACGAACATGTCGAAAATGACTTCTTTGTTATAAAGAGTGAAGATTCATAGTGACCGCCCACAACCTTCAGAAAAAGGTTATGTTGATGACCGAAGCTTACCGCTATGGGAGGAGTCGGCTATTTAAGCCTATCATGTTGCTCCTCGGACGGCGAGGTGGGACTAAACACCCAATCAATCACGTGCGCCACATAGGATTTGTCAAGCCGGACCCACCCAAATCGTACAAAATTACAACCAGTTTAGTCCCACCTCGTCGGGCAAGGCACGCGCCGATCGGCTTAAATAGCCGCTTCGACGTACGGCGGTAAGTTTCTCATTTTTTGCATTAGGTCCATCAATTCTCGTTGTGTGAATAAAGCAGCTTGACACTAGATCGCATTTCATCAACCGATGATTGTTCGTCGAGTGTCAAGTTCATCTCGTTCATATACATTGATAGCCCTACTACAATGAAATAGATTTTTATATTAATCAATGCCCGCGAAAACTGATTTTTATTTTGCCATGCACTAGCTTTGTATCGTTGAATTTGTGTTGTATGATCGTCATGCATGGATTTGGGTATCAAGATTTGAGGATTATGATGTGGAGAGGGCCGAATAGGGACCTGCCCGGCGCTGTCCGCGGGCGTATAAGGGCATGGATTAGGTATTCTTGGTTGTAGCTCTTAATGAAAGAAATCACTTTGATGGAACATCGGGAGTTTATTCTGATGATGATAGTAATAAGATCACAAAATATGGTTTCACATTTTCTAGCTAATTATGTAATTATGCTCGAAAGGTGATGAATACACTACCTGTTGGTTGCAACGAGCTCCTCCCTTTATTTATGAACTTGTGTTAGCGGATTGTAAACCTATTACGGTAGAACAAAAGTCAATATTTTCCCTGCAAAAAAGGTTTATAATTCCAATTGTCCTTCCATGCTTCATAGTCACTGTAGTCACTAGTGATGCACACCGTATGATACATAGAATGAAGTGATTTACTATTCTTGAAATACAGAGTATTGCTTGTCTTTGTTTTGATACAAAATATATACGACTGTATGCATCAACCGATCAAGAGGATAACGATTATCTTCCTTTCAAAATAAAATAACATAGACGCGCCCACACACTCACACGTTGCATATTGAATATCGAAGTTTTGAAGTTTTAGGATTGGCGAAGTCATACATGTTCTTGCTATCGAGGAGAATCTGACCATGAAATCCACTTAAATGATATGCACAAAGCATTTAATCTTCCTTTTGATCTTTGTTGGACTAGACTTATGTTCATCCATGTAGCCAGCCGATCATTTGTTGGTTCTCATGAATAGTTGTTTGAAATCTCTGGAAAAAATGTTTATGTTGCTCCCAATATCAGTAGCGCTTGGTCTCAAGCTCCAGGTGAAAAACCTATGTCAAACTTAATGGGTTGTATGGGCCGGCAATGACAATGTGTTCGCATTGTTTCTTTGTTGAAGATATTGCATGATTACTCAAACTTGAAAAGATTTTCCTGATTTCTTCAACTGTGTTGTTTGTCTCAGCTCTTTCAGGTTTACTCACATTCCTAGGGTCCAAAGGGCCTGTTTGGATGCTACCCATGGCAGCCCTACCAAAATTGGTCGTGCCAATGTTTTGGCGAAGAATTACGCCGCCACGCCTCCACGCCACGGATCTGCAAAAACTGAACCGGCGACCAAAATATTGGCTGGGATCCAAAATATTGGCTGTGAACCAAATGCACGCCGCCCCCCTCGGTCAACGCCAAATTATTGGCATGGCACGTTGGGGTTACCATCCAAACAGCCCCAAAATCTTTTAGCCCATTCTCTTGCTAAAAGGGCGTTCTCGTGCAGATCTTTTACTTTTTTGTAAACCCAGGATTTTATTTATATAAGACATGTCACAGCTAAAACACTAACATCGTCCTTAACTAATTTACATAGAGTAACCTTTGTTGGACAAGAGGCTGAAGAGTGAGCTGCAGTACAACAAGTGTAAATGTAAATGCTTCCAGGAGTTGAATGGACAGCAACTCACAGCTAAAACACTAACATCGTCCTTAACTAAATTACATAGAGCATTCTTTGTTGGACAAGAGGCTGAAGAGTGAGTTGCACTACAACAAGTGTAAATGTAAATGCTTCCAGGAGTTGAATGGATATCACCTTGAGCTTCTCCATGGGCATTTCTTTTGATTTCTCTTTTGATTTTTAACACCCTACTATCAACCCCTTCAGTGTTCAGTATAAAGCTCTCTAAACTTGGTTTGACACTCCAATGTCCTGGCTTCTCTATCGGTTTTCTTGCCACCGTCGCCATAGCAAGTGTAGATCTTCTACTAGCCGCTCTTATATCTACAGCAAAGCTTCTTGATGCCAGGTCGGCTTAGGTCTTGTACAATGCTAGTTGCTTAGAAAAATAAACTAGCTATAGGACAGACGCGTAATTAAGCGTCTACCTTGTACATATAAGTACCGGTGCTTAAAAAATGGCTGGTTTATTTCTTTAAGCACCTTCCCTAAGCATCTTGGATTGTACAAGACCTTACGAAGCCATTGACTTTTCTATGGGAAAGATCCTCTCTATACACTGTGTTGGGATGCTGAATTAATAGAATAGTATATTCCTTTTTAGGGCTTCAGTTTGCCAAAGAAAAAACCTTCTTGTGTGTCTGTACCGATGCTAAAAAAAAAACTTTGGGACCAAGAACAGATTCACGTCCATACCATTAATACGTGTCAGTTGATCGCCTGGTCAGTGATCAAATGCTCAATTTTATTCACTACCCTGCACGATCTCACGACTCACGAGCACCACCGATGACCAATCTGAAGTACGACAGCATTGCGAAAAAATTAATCCAAAAGAGATCCAGAAAACACTACTCAACACGAGTTAAGCCGGCCCGGCCCTCAGCAGTCAGCAGCACTCATCAGCGAGCCAGCGACCTTTCCCCCGTCGCAGAGCAAGATGCCGCCGCTGGCTCTCCTCCTCCTCCTCCCGCTCCTCCACCTCCTCGGCCCGGCTCTCGCCGAGTCCCCCGACCGCTACGCCGTCCGCTACGCGCCGCCGGCCACGGGCGCCAACGGCAATGCGGCGGCCCAGGAGTACGTCGACCCCACCTACCCGCTCCCGGGCCCACCCCCCGCCGCGCCGACCTGCACCGTGCCGGTGCTCTCCTACTCCTTCGCCAACACCTACGGCGCGCCCCCGGCCAAGGCCGCCTACGCGCCCCCGCCCGGGTGCCCCGCGCCCTGGTCCCAGGTCGTGCTCTCCTTCTCCGCCGCCTGCGCCGGCGACCAGTACGACCGCGTCGCCGCCGTCTGGCTCGACGGCTCCGAGCTCCTCCGCACCACCACCGCCGAGCCCACCCCCGAGGGCGTCAGCTGGACCGTGCGCAAGGAGGTCACCCGCTACTCCGCCCTCCTCCGCTCCCCGCCCGACGGCGTCCTCTCGGTCATGCTCGAGAACCTCGTCAACGACGAGTACACCGGCGTCTACAACGTCACTGTCTCCCTCGAGTTTCACGGGACTCCGGCTTACCTCTCCGGGGTAAATTCCCCATCCTCCGATGCCGGTGTCGCCGACCCCAGCCCCGCGAGGCCGACGCTGCCGGAGTCGTACTTCCAGCCGGCGGACCTGATCCTGCCGATCTCGGAGGCCACCCGCGACAACGGCTACTGGTTCCGCATCCAGAACTCGTCCGACTCGCGGTCCAAGCTCGTGACCATTCCGTCGAGCACCTACCGTGCGGTCCTGGAGGTGTTCGTGTCCCCTCACTCCAACGACGAGTTCTGGTACTCCAACCCGCCGGACCTCTACATCCAGGAGAACAACCTCACCACGCAGAGGGGCAACGCCGCGTACCGCGAGGTCGTCGTCAGCGTCGACCACCACTTCGCCGGCTCCTTCGTGCCGTTCCCCGTCATCTACACGGGCGGCATCAACCCGCTCTACTGGCAGCCCGTGTCCGCGCTCGGCGCGTTCGACCTGCCCACCTACGACATCGAGCTCACCCCGTTCCTGGGCCTCCTCGTCGACGGCAAGGCGCACGAGTTCGGCATCAGCGTGGTGGACGGCATCGCCGAGTGGCTCGTGGACGCCAACCTGCACCTCTGGCTGGACCCCAGCGCGTCGGACGTGCAAGCGTCGCTCGGCCGGTACCGGACGCCGCGCCTGTCCATCTCCCGCCGGTACACGACGCAGCTGCTGAACGGCAGCTTCAGCATCCGTGCCAAGCGGAAGTCCTTCTTCAGCGGCTGGGTCAAGTCGTCGCTCGGCAACTTGACGACCGAGGTGGAGACGGAGCTGGAGGCACGCAGCCTGGTCGAGTTCACCAGCGACGGCAGGAACAAGACCGTCCAGATGAAGGCGGAGCAGGAGACGGAGGTGCTGGTCCGGTCGGAGGCGAGGAAGGTGATCGGCAAGCTCAAGACCGAGTCCGAGTACCCTCTGTCGTTCTACATGGACACCGAGGACGGCGAGGACGGCAAGTCCGTCGTCAAGGGGAGCCTGTCCCACGCACTCAAGCTCGAGACAGAGGTGAAGTCCGACGGGTTCGAGAACGAGGCGAAGCTCGTGGACGAGCAGACCGCGGAGGGCTGGATGGTCGTCAAGGACCACGACGTGATCAACGGGTCGGCGGCGACGAGCCAGATGTACCGTTACAGCGACGACCGGTGGCGCTACCAGCGGATGATCGACGCGGTGGACGGGCTGGTGCTGGGCGACAACGTGAGCGAGAGCTACCGCGTGCAGGACGCGGCGAAGGCGAAGGCTTGCCTCCCCGGAAGGAGCTGCGATGGGACGGCGTCGGCGGCCGAGCGCTGGGTCGACATTGCTGCAATGTAAGCATGATGATGCAGGATTTTTCTTGGAATCCCAGATCCGTGGGAAGTTTCAGGCAGGTTCAAAGAGTTTTTGTTAGTTGGATGTGCACCACATTATGTCCGGTGCATTCTTTGTTGTTCTTGTATACTGTAGTTTATGTGAAGTGATGATGTGGTACACGTTCGTGTCAACGCTTAGCGGCCGCAATTTAGGGATCTCTGATCTTTTGCTGTGTGTAGCGATTTGTGTGAGTACCTCTTTGTATTTTTTTATATAAAACGTGGAGACGCTATTATGATGCTTATATTATTAATAAAGCTGGGGGTAGTACTATGTCTTGTTGGTCAGTAAGTTGGTGAGTGTGGTACTCTCAGCTAAATGTGACCTGTCTAAAGAGCCTTCTTGATGCAAGCAAATGCTACTGCATCACAGGGAGGGGAATATCACCAAGAGGGGGCTGGACTATTACCTCCGTTCCTAAATGTAAGTCTTTTTAGAAATTTCACTACAAACTACATACGGATGTATATAGACATATTTAAAGTGTAGGTTCACTCATTTTGCTCCGTATGTAGACCATAGTGGAAGCTCTAAAAAGACTTACATTTAGGAACGGAGGGAGTACTTTGCATGAAATACCTATTCTGAATCAGGTTTGGCGCCAAAAAACCATTGCTCCGAGAGTGAAAACATTTGCCCGGGGGCTGCTTCTACGCGCTCTTCCTCCATTTTCTCCATGCTACAAAGGCTTTACCTAATGTAGGAGTTGATGTTCCTCAGGACGAACAAAGTATCCAATGAGCACACTTTACCCTCATCTAATAAATATGATCATCCCTCTAATCAATTTCAGATTGCAGGTTCTAACGCTTTTGTTGTTGGTGCAACATTTAGTCTATCCATGGGAGGGAATATAGCAACAATTGGTGTGTTATTAATAAACCCTATCTTTGATCATTCTATCCTTATCCAGGCAATTTCTTCAGACACAAAATCTATTTTGTAGGATGAAGCTTCAAGCCTTCTTTTGGCGGCCTTAGTAGCTAAAGAACTTGGATGAAGAGATCTCAACTTCCTCAAAACACTCGTGATTGCAGCTGAAGCCAAGAACATTCTTTCTGATCCCGAGCATTGGAGCATCAAACCCAGTCTAGCAGATTTCTTTCTTGCCTCTTCAGCCTTGTTGAGCTTTAAAGTTATCCATATCCGTAGAACTCTTAATCTAATTGCCCATTCTCTTGCTAAACGAACATTCAAAAATAGAGCGGTTGTCAGTTGTGTTTATCTCTGCAGTGAAGAATCAAGATGTAACTCTAAAAAGGCTTCTGAAGCCGTCAACCTCCCTAAGGGGAGGCTGTTATCTGTATATTGTTTGGGGTTGTTAACAAAATGTGCTAGCCCTCCCTAGAGGATCCAATTTGACAAAAAGCTAAATGTAGCCAAGTCCAATGATCAATCTATGTTTCGTTACTTCCTGGACTTGCAAATTCTGTTGACTGATGGAGTACTATAAAACAACCAAAAGAGGTAACATGAAAGCGATTATAGGACGAGAAGGGAAGTGTCATGCCGCAAGGGGGTATGCTACTCACCTTTAACCGTGTCGTCAAGGCTTTTGATGCAAAAGGTTATCCGAGGATACTTGAGAATGTTGACTGTATGCATCATAGGTGGAATAATTGCCCTGCAACATGGAACATCCAATTCACTAGGCATTCCCATGATTCAACTATTTGTTGGAAGCAATTTCTTTAAAGGATTTATGGATTTGGCATTGTTACTTTGTCTTGTCCAGCTCTCGCAATGACATCAATGTCTTACAGATATCTCATCTTTTTGTTAGGCTAGCAGGTGATGATGCTCCGAGATGCAACTTCAAGGTGTAGGTCCATGAGTATGGCCAACGCTATTATCTAGCAGATGTCATCTATCCATCTGGGTCAAGCATTTGTGAAGACAAATTCTAACCCTCAAGATAAGAAAATAAACAAAATGCAAAGTATCAAAATAAGTAGCAAAGAAGGACATTGAGAGTGCATTTGGAATGCCGCAATCTCGATTTGCAATTGTCTGGGTCCTGCCCGTTTCTGGGACAATGATGCTTTCACAAATATCATGATTTATTGTGTGATCCCATGCAACATGACCACTCATAATGAGATGGATACGGTGAGGCTGGTCGTAATGGTAGTATCATGCATGCCAACTAGATAATTTTAGTGAGGTGTCATAGAATTAAATGAAGAAAGAGAGCGTTAAGTATCATACCATGATACTGTATCATAATAAATGTTATGCTAATATGTGTCATGCATGACAATAAATAAAATATTACATGATATTAATATATGATACTATGCATTAGAGAGGTAGTATCATACACTAGTATCATATGCATGATACTAGTATATGATACTCCCCATTACAACCAGCCCGATGGACTACAAGTGTGCATATATTTAATTAAAAAAGAGAAGTATGTCTTCGTTGACTTAACTGTCAAGACTTGTGGGAATACATGCCACATTCCTGCATTTATTAAGGCGTATGGGAATGTTGGACACTGGACCTCCCATGGTCAGATGGGTGAAGATCATGACTATCAGTTTTTGTCAGTGCTAGAATCTAACCCTCGCGTTGCCCCCGTCCTCGGCGACTCGGGGGCTCTCCAATCCTAGGCGCCGCCACCCTCTCCTCCTCCCCTCCTCGCGCCGCCGCCAGGTGACGTCGCCGGGTGAAACCCGCGCGGCAGGGCAGCGGGGGAGACTCTAATGACCCACAAGTGTAGGGGATCTATCGTAGTCCTTTTGATATGTAAGAGTGTCGAACCCAACGAGGAGCAGAAGGAGATGACAAGCGGTTTTCACTAAGGTATTCTATGCAAGCACTGAAATTGTAGGTAATAGATAGTTTAGTGAAAAGGTAATTTATAACGGGTAACAAGCAATGAAAGTAAATAATGTGCAGCAAGGTGGCCCAATCCTTTTTGTAGCAAAGGACAAGCCTGGACAAGTTCTTATATGGAGAAAAGCGCTCCCGAGGACACATGGGAATTATCGTCAAGCTAGTTTTCATCACGCTCATATGATTCGTGTTCGCTACTTCAATAATTTGATATGTGGGTGGACCGGTGCTTGGGTACTGCCCTTTATTGGACAAGCATCCCAATTATGATTAACCCCTATTGCAAGCATCCGCAACTACAAAAGAAGTATTAAGGTAAACCTAACCATAGCATGAAACATATGGATCCAAATCAGCCCCTTACAAAGCAACACATAAACTAGGGTTTAAGCTTCTGTCACTCTAGCAACCCATCATCTACTTATTACTTCCCAATGCCTTCCTCTAGGCCCAAACAATGGTGAAGTGTCATGTAGTCGACGTTCACATAACACCACTAGAGGAGAGAGAACATACATCTCATCAAAATATCGAACGAATACCAAATTCACATGACTACTTATAGCAAGACTTCTCCCATGTCCTCAGGAACAAACGTAACTACTCACAAATCATATTCATGTTCATAATTAGAGGGGTATTAATATGCATTAAGGATCTGAACATATGATCTTCCACTGAATAAACCAAGTAGCATCAACTACAAGGAGTAATCAACACTACTAGTGACCCACAGGTACCAATCTGAGGTTTTGAGACAAAGATTGGATACAAGAGATGAACTAGGGTTTGAGAGGAGATGGTGCTGGTGAAGATGTTAATGGAGATTGACCCCTTCCCGATGAGAGGATCGATGGTAATGACGATGGTGATGATTTCCCCCTCGAGAGGAAGTTTCCCAGCGAACAGCTCATGAGAGCCCTAGATTAGTTCCGCCAAGGTTCCGCCTTGTGGCGGTGTTTAAATCAGCTTGCTTATGATTTTTTTAGGGTAAAAGACTTCATATAGCATAAGATGGTCACTGGAGGGCTGCCAGGGGGCCCACGAGGCAGGGGCGCGCCCAGGGGGTAGGGCGTGCCCCCCACCCTCGTGGGCAGGGTGTGGGCCCCCTCTGGTACTTTCTTCACCCAATATTTTTTATTAATTTCAAAAATAACTTCCGTGAAGTTTCAGGACTTTTGGAGCTGTGCAGAATAGGTCTCTAATATTTGCTCCTTTTCTAGCCCAGAATCCCAGCTGCCGGCATTCTCCCTCTTCATGTAAACCTTGTAAAAATAAGAGAGAATAGGCATAAGTATTGTAACATAACATGAAATAACATCCCATAATGCAATAAATATCGAAATAAAAGCATGATGCAAAATGGACGTATCAACTCCCTCTCCCGGCTCCTCTTTCTTCGTGGGCGGCGATGTCCTGTGGTGCTTGGGGTCGGGCGCGAGACGGCAGGCCTCGGCGAGCGGTGGTGAGGCGCGGGGCGCTCGGTGGCAGGCCTCAGCAAGCGGTGGCGGGATCTGGGCTTGTGGAGGCGCTTCGGCGTGTGTAGGTGGCGGTGACCCATGTGCGCGGTCGGCGGCTCCCTTTCTGACCCGGACGACGCGGGGGGTGGCGGCGGCCCAGCGTGGCCGGCGATCTAGACGCGGTGGTGCCGGCGGCTCGCTGGTCTGCCGATGCTCCAGGGGCATCATTGTCTCCGACTCGATCTGCTCCGGTTCGTGCTAGCTCAGGTACAGGCAGACTGTCTTCATCTCCCGGTGCTGGCTGCATGGATCCGGCGGCGACGACTGGATCCTTTTGGTCTAGTCTTTGATAGAGAAGGCGGATGTCTGTGCACAAGAAGGGGATGGAGTTCTTCGAATAGATCTGGGTGAAAACCTACTCTTGGCTAGATGCCAAAGCCGACGGTGGCGGCGCTCTACGGTGTGGTTCCCTTCTTGAAGGCATCACCACGGAGAAGTTCTAGACTACTATCTACTACCTCCGGGTGATAGATCAGAAGACGACGGTGCAATTGCGTCATTTCCCCCTTGGGGTGTCTTTCTTGGAGGTGTACGCGGGCTCGAGGGACAATTAGACGAAATCTTTGGTGGAGCGGTGCTTCATCATACATATTGATGGTGACAGATCTCGATGGCATGGTGCCCTAGAGATCAGGCATCTGATGTGCGATGATGGACTAGCGCAGGAGGGTGACGCTGTCTGGCGTCGTGGTGGCATCGACGACAACTAGACTGGGCAAGGTTGATGCAGCAGTACAACTTTGAAGGTGGATTGATGGTAGGTGGCGGCGTCCTCTAAGTGTGCGCTGGACCGGTGGGTGCCCCATACCCGGCAGACGTCCTGGTTGGGGCCTCAGGTCTTAGATGTTAGGTTTGGCTGCAAGGTCTGTTTGGTATTAGGCCCAGACTAATAACATCCCTTCATCAATTGGATAGGAGTAGCGACAGATGTTGTCTAGACGGTGGCTTTAGTCTTACTGTTGTATTACTTTGTAAGGTCTTGTGTGAATAATTTATAAAGTGGTTGCATGCATCATCTAGATGCAGAGGCCGGAGGTCTTCCTCCTTTTTCTAAAAATTAAAAAAAGATGGGTGAAGATCATATTGATCATTAGTATGAACTACATGGGCAATAGTATGCTTAGTATTTAGTTAATTCATGATCATTTGTCTGCTTGGACTATTTGTTCTATTTGATTATTTATTGCATTCAGATTTTTTGTTGCATTTGAATTAATTTTTTGTTTAAATAAGCTAAAGCAACTTTGTCTTATGTTGGAATGTTTCAATTACGTTGATGCTAAATTGGACTTAGAATAGAGTTTATATCGGAGATAGAAAAGAAGGGGAAATAACAAGGTAGTCCTTCTTATGACTTTGTGTTTGCATTGAGCTTTCCCACCATCAAAAGAACCACGGAACACGCTCCAATAACATTTTGGAGGCAACACATATGATGTTCTTACTAGAATTGCTTTAACATATCTTGTCATGATCAATTCTTATGTACAACTATGTAACTCTCAACTAATTGACAACTAGGGTTGTTGTCTTTGTTAATTCAGCAAGTGTTCCTTTCCCTAAGCGGTGGCTAGGGTTATGCCTCCCCCCTAAGCAAAACCTTTGAGCCAATGGATTCGCCTCCCTTTGCCCGCCACTCCATCGGCCAGTGGTGTGGACGAGAATTCCGATGGCTCTGCTTCGGCTAGTAGTTTAGGTTAGGGTTTTTAGTCCTCACATGAGCGGTCAGTTGGATGATGCAGCATCTTCTTTGAGTTGGTCTTCGGGGCTCCGATCCTCCTCGAGTTCATCCATCTAGACGGATTCGACAGAGCGCCGACGTAGATTCTTGTTGTCGCCTTAGGGCGGTGAGGCCAAGGTTTCTCGTCGTGCATGTGCGAGGAAGAGATCTGGTGTGAGGCACTTCTGATCGATTCAAGGGTACAACAACGAGACTGCAACTCCAGTGAGTTGGTCCTCAGGGGCACGTGCACGAAGACTTCCTGACACTTTCTAAGAAGGTCAAGCCTACTCTGATAGGGGATCAGCTAAAAGGGCGTGTCGGCGGCTCGTTTAGTAGCGATAATGGTCTAGGGACCTCAATGCAATTTTTTTATGTTTGGGGTGCTTTTCGCAGATGCGAATGCTTTTTTGAAGAAAAAAACTCTCAAGTAATTTTTTTGGGGAAAAAACTCTCAACTAAGTGATGACTAACTCCAAACAGTTAAGGATTAATTTAATCCTAATAATCAATGCTTAAGTCGGTTGTAGTTACCAACATGTAATCCTAACTGCCTTGTAAAGTGGGTATAAATGCCCGATCTTCAATCAATGAGAAACACTGTTCATCCATCATTCGCTCTTTTTTTCTACTTTTACACTTTATCACGCACTTTTGCTCGCCGCTGAGAAATGACCACAGGAGAAGAGAAGAATGCATGTCGCTGCCGAATTGATTAGCCATATTACCGTCCACGACACAAATTGATGGACATGCGTGTGTAAAAGAGGAAAACTGGATCAGGACATGCGTTTGTAAAAGAGGAAAACTAGATCAGGACATTCTTCACTTTGTATTTATCTTCTTGCAATCAATCAAAGAACTAATAACTACTCCCTCTGTAAACTAATATAAGAGTGTTTAGATCACTAAAGTAGTGATCTAAACACTCTTATTAGTTTACGGAGGGAGTAGTTCTGTTTTGTAAATCGCTCCGGCATATGCTCGTGGTGAGATGTATTGATAACTACTGAAATAGAAGGGGGAAGAAATTCTCAATCAAGAAGAAAGGAAGAATCAGCATCTAGAATAAAACTAGAAGATGAGGAACAAACGTCAACAAAACATCCATAGAAAAAGAAGGAAAGAAGCCCCAACGAGAGTACCTCGACGTTTGGTGACGACGGCGTCCTCCACCAGTCCACCTCTTGGTGCATGACCATGGTGTGGCGCGCGGCCCTCTGATACGTCTCCTTCGTATCTATAATTTTTGATTGTTCCATGCCAATATTCTACAACTTTCATATACTTTTGGCAACTTTTTATACTATTTTTTGGGACTAACATATTGATCCAGAGCCAGTGCAGTTCACTGCATTGCATGTTTTATGTTTATGAAACCCCATATCAAGCGGAGTCAAAACGGGATAAAAGCGGACGGAGAATTATTTTGGAATATTTTTGATTTTTGGGAGGAAGAATCAGCGCGATCGATGCCGAGGTGGCCACGAGATAGGGGCCCACGCCCATAAAGTGGGCGCGGCCCCCCCTCATGAGCCACTCGTAAGGAGGTTGATGCCATTCTTTGGCCGCAAGAAAGCTAATTTTGGAAAGCGATATGGGCAAAGGTTTCAATCCAATCGAGATTCTGAATCTCGGATATAAAGGAAGCAGTGCGAGGCAGAATTCGAGCATAAAAGCAGAGATAGATCCAATCTCGGAGGGCTCTCGCCCCTCCCAAGCCATAGGAGCCATGGACGGAGGAAAACCCTTCTCCCATCTAGGGAGGAGGTCAAGGAAGAAGAAGAAGAAGGGGCTCTCTCCCCATGCTTCGATGGCGCGGAGGCGCTGCCGGGGGCCATCATCATCACTACGATCTTCACCAACACCACCGCCATCTTCACCAACATCTCCATCACCTTCCCCCATCTATATTCAGCGGTACACTCTCCCGCAACCCGCTGTACCCTCTACTTGAACATGGTGCTTTATGCTTCATATTATTATCCAATGATGTGTTGCCATCCTATGATGTCTGAGTAGATTTTGTTGTCCTATTGGTGGTTGATGAATTGCTATGATTGATTTAATTTGCTTGTGGTTATGTTGCTATCCTATTGTGCCCTCCATGTCGCGCAAGCATGAAGGATTCCCGCTGTAGGGTGTTGCAATACGTTCATGATTCTTTTATGGTGGGTTGCTTGAGTGACAGAAGCATAAACCCGAGTAAGCGGATTGTTGCGTATGGGATAAAGGGGACTTGATGCTTTAATGCTATGGTTGGGTTTTACCTTAGTGAATCTTTAGTAGTTGCGGACGCTTGCTAGAGTTCCAATCATAAGTGCATATGATCCAAGAAGAGAAAATATGTTAGCTTATGCCTCTCCCACATAAAACTTGCTATCGGTCTAGTAACGTAGTCAATTGCTTAGGGACACTTTCACAACTCCCACCACCACTTTTCCACACTCGCTTTATTTACTCTATTGCATCTTTATCTAAACAGCCCCTAGTTTTTATTTACGCATTCTTTATTATCTTGCAAACCTATCCAACAACACCTACAAAGTACTTCTAGTTTCATACTTGTTCTAGGTAAAGCGAACGTCAAGCGTGCGTCGAGTCGTATCAGTGGCCGATAGGACTTGAGAGAGTATTTGTTCTACCTTTAGCTCCTTGTTGGGTTTGACACTCTTACTTATCGAAAGAGGCTACAACTATCCCGTATACTTGCGGGTCATCAAGACCTTTTTAAAGGCGCCGTTCTTGCGGGATCATAGCGTGGGGTGAATATTCTCGTGTGTGCTTGTTTGCTTTATCACTAAGTAATTTTTATTTGCTGTTATAAGTTGTTATCTATCTTTAGTTATGGATATGGAACACGAAATACCAAAAAAATTAGGTGTACTTGCTACTCATGGAGATGGGGTAACTCCTAAAACCCTCAATTCTCATTATGTGAAAGATATTATGTACTACTTTGATAATCCTAAGAAAACCCCATTCAACTTTATAATGGGAGACACGTTGGATCAACGAGAATACTTTAGGGATTCTCGCTTTACACAAAAAGGGAAACTATTATGGGATCAAATTTTATATGTTGTGTTGGTATGCTCGGGGTCTATGCTTGAGATATGATATTACTTATTGCTCTAGGATGAAGGCTCCACACCTTCCCTTTTCATGAAAATTTAATGATAATGAAACCTTAGCTTCTTATGCTAATGATATATATGATTACTATGATGTTGAACAAATAGAAGAATTTGTTGCTTTTAAGGCTGCTTATGAAATTGAATCTTTGTTTGAAAAGTATGAAGCTTTTGATGATGATGGTGTTTATAGGCCTGAAAATCTTGCTATACTTAGATATTGCTATGAAAATTATGAATACAATTACAATATTAATGCATTTATTGAGAAATTCTCTGATGTCTAGGAAGAGACTAATATTTTGCAGGAAGCTATGGAAGAAGAAATTGATGAAACTGTGAGCTCATTGGATGAAAAGGATGATGAGGAGAGCGAAGAACAAAATAAGAAAGAGCGGATTGATCACCTGTGCCCACCTTCTAATGAGAGTAACTCTTCAACTCATACATTGTTTAATTCCCCTTCGTGCTTACCGAAAGATGATTGCTATGATCCTGTTGATTCTCTTGAAATATCCCTTTTTGATGATGCTTGCTATGCTTGTGGCCAAGATGCCAATATGAATTATGCTTATGGAGATGAACTTGCTATAGTTCCTTATGTTAAAAATGAAATTGTTGCTATTGCACCCACACATGATAGTCCTATTATCTTTTTGAATTCTCCCGACTACACTATATCGGAGAAGTTTGCGCTTAGTAAGGATTGTATTGATGGGTTGCCTTTTACCATTGCACATGATGATTTTGATAGATACAATATGCATGTGCTTGCTGCTCCTACTTGCAATTATTATGAGAGAGGAACTATATCTCCACCTCTCTATGTTTCCAACATGATAGAATTGCAAGAAACTTCTTATACTATGCATTGGCCTTTACTTGGTGTGCATGAATTGTTCTTTTATGACATGCCGATGCATAGGAAGAGAGTTAGACTTCGTTGTTGCTTGATATATGTTACTTTGTGCTCACTACTAAATTACAAATCGTTGTTAATTAAAATTGGCTTTGATATACCTTGGGATCCGGGTGGATTCATTACTTGAGCACTAAATGCCTAGCTTAATGGATTTAAAGAAAGCGCTGCCAGGGAGACAACCCAGAAGTTTTAGAGAGTCATTTATTTCTGTTGAGTACTTTCATATAGTTAAAAACAAAAAAAATAAAGAGGGGTGAGGGAGTCCTGGATTAGGGGGTATCCGGACAGTCGGACTATACACTTTGTCCGGACTATTGGAGCGTGAAGATACAAGGCTCAAGACTCCATCCGTGTCCGGATGGGACTCTCCCTTGCGTGGAAGACAAGCTTGGCGATCCGGATAATAGATTTCCTTCTTTGTAACCGACTCTATGTAAACCCTATCCCCCTCCGGTATCTATATAAAACCGGAGGGTTTAGTCCTTAGAGGCACAATCACAATCATCATAGGCTAGCTTCTAGGGTTTAGCCTCTACGATCTCGTGGTGGATCAACTCTTGTAACACTCATATCATCAATATCAATCAAGCAGGAGGTAGGGTTTTACCTCCATCAAGAGGGCCCGAACCTGGGTAAAACATCGTGTCCCTTGCCTCCTGTTACCATTAGCCTTAGATGCACAGATCGGGACCCCCTACCCGAGATCCGCCGGTTTTGACACCGACATTGGTGCTTTCATTGAGAGTTCCTCTGTGTCGTTGCTGCGAGGCTTGATGGCTCCTTCAATCATCAACAACACGGTCCGGGTGAGACTTTTCTCCCCGGACAGATCTTCATGTTTGGCGGCTTCACACTGCGGGCCAATTCGCTTGGCCATCTGGAGCAGATCGATAGCTACGCCCCTGGCCACTAGGTAAGGTTCGGAAACTTGAACTACACGACCGATATCCGCGGAGACTTGATCTTCAATGGATTCGGGCCTGCGCCAGGAGCGCCGAACAGTCACGATGAGCATGGCTTAGACTTGCTGTCAGACAATACTCGGGATATCACGCCCGCAGGAGCCCCAGACCTAAATCCAGGGCACATTGCGTCGTCCGAGGACGGGTGGATGGACCTCGCCCCGGAAGCCGCACACTCATCGGCAGAAGAGCCGAACACAAACTTCATCCCCAAGGAAGCCCGTGTCTCTGGACCCCTGGACTTGTGTCCGGTTGTAGGTCCCAGACTGCACGCCCCCGAGCCCGCTGATTCTGGCTGGGCTCCGGTAACGAAATTTTCCGCTACGAATATCTTCCAGCACTCGCCCTTTGGCGACATGCTGAACTCACTAAAGTCTCTCTCTTTGTCAGGAGACTCTTGGCCGAACTATGTCCGGCTCAAGGGGGAAGAAGGCGACGAGGAAATTCGTTGCCCACCCACCACCCACTTCATAGCCACTGTCGAAGAAATAATAGACATGCTTGACTTCGACTCTGATGACACCGACGGTATGGACGTCGGCGCAGGAGACAATTCAGAACCACCACCCGCGGGGCGCTGGACTGCCACCTCATCATATGATATATACATGGTGGACACGCCTAAGGAGGACGATGGTGATAAAACGGAGGATAAAACCCCCAGACAAAAGCCAAAACGACGGCGCAGATGCCGCTCTAAGTCAAGCCTCAGTAAAAACAGCGATAACAGCGCTCGAAGGATCGACATCCCAGACAACTCCAAAGGCAACACCGACCATATGGACCCAGCGATGGAGCAGGGTGAGTCAGGTCACGCCGAACACAGTCCAGAGTAGACGCCCGATCACAGCGATCCCGAGGGCCGAACCCATCAACCTGCCCCGGGAGAGGAGCAAATCCCGGACGATGATGCATTCATCATCCCGAAAACACATTTGGAACGAGATAACCTCCACAGAAAACTCATGGCCACTGCGAGAAGTCTAAAGAAGTAGAAGCAAAGGCTTAAGGCCGCCCAGGAAATGCTCAATCGCAGATGGAATACAGTGCTATACACTGAAGAAAAATACGGCGATGATCGCCGCACAAAGAGCTATCCAAAAGCGCAAGCTGCTGCCAGAATTCGACAATTAGGCCATTCCACCAAAGAACAATATGACCAGTCGGCCAGACAAACCACTCCGTAACCGCAACAAAATAGCCACTGACGCCGCACACGATTTATGCGAGCTACTGAACAAAAAGGCCGGCGCAACCAGGTCCATTTATGGATCTAGAGGACACGCCCCGACGAAGGATTATGGTCGCCAAAACGATCATACTGATCAAATACCAGTTCGGAATCAACACCAAACACAACAACAGTCGACAGCATGCCACCACATGTCCAGATACAGAGGAGCCGCTAACCCTCTGTGCTTCACCGAAGAGGTACTGGACCACGGATTTCCACAGGGTTTCAAACCCGTGAACATAGAGGCATATGACGGAACGACAGACCGAAGTGCGGATTGAGATTTTATCCTGCATATCCACATGGCTCGTGGGGACGACCTCCACGCCATCAAATACCTCCCCCTTAAGTTGAAGGGACCAACTCGACACTGGTTAAAAAGCCTCCCCGAAAATTCAATTGGAAGTTGGGAGGAACTCGAGGATGCTTTCAGGGCCAATTTTCAAGGGACCTATGTCCGACCTTCGGACACGGACGATTTAAGTCACATAATTCAACAGCCCGGAGAGTTCGTCCGCAAGCTTTGGAACAGATTCCTCACTAAGAAGAATCAAATTGTCGATTGCCCGGATGCCGAAGCCCTGGCGGCCTTCAAGCACAGCATCCGGGACGAGTGGCTTGCCAGACACCTCGGCCAAGAAATGCCGAGGACAATGGCAGCCTTAACAAGCCTTATGACCCGCTTTTGCGCAGGTGAAGGCAGCTGGTTGGCCCATAGAGGCACCAGGCGACCCAAGTACATCCGAAATAAGGGATGGCAACGGGAAGCCACGGCGCAATAAAAAACGTCGAAACAAGGAAGAAAGTACGGACAACACAATGGTCAACGCCGGATTAAGGGGCTCTCGACCCGGTCAACAAAAGAAGCCATTTAAAGGCAGCAAAGAAGGACCGTCCGGCCTAAACATAGTCCTGGACAGACTGTGCCAAATTCATGGCACCCCTGAAAAACCTGCGAACCATACTCATAGAGAATGCTGGGTCTTTAAGCAGGCCGGCAAATTAAATGCCAAACACAAGGGAAGGGAAACACCAAGTGAAGACGAGGATGAGCCTCGCGAGCCGAACACAGGGGGACAGAAAAAATTTCCACCAGAGGTAAAAACAGTAAACATGATCCACGCGACTCACATACCCACAAGAAGGCGCGAACGCGCGCTCAGAGACGCATACGCTATAGAGCCCGTCGCCCCCAAACTTAACCACTGGTCGGCCTGCCCGATCACCTTCGATCATAGGGACCACCCGACTAGTATGCGGCACGGAGGATCAGCTGCCCTGGTGCTCGACCCCATAATCGACGGATACCATCTCACTCCCGTCCTCATGGACGACAGCAGTAGTCTTAACCTCATATACCAGGACACTGTCCGCAGGATGAGGATAGACCCATCCAGAATCAACCAAAGTAACACCACCTTTGAAGGGGTGATACCAGGCGTCGAAGCCCACTGCAGGGGCTCCCTCGTACTGGAGGTAACATTCAGTTCCCCAGGCAACTCAAGAAGCGAAGAACTACTCTTCACCATTGCCCCCCTCCAAAGCGGCTATCATGCATTGCTTGGGAGAACGGCCTTCGCCCGCTTCAACGCAGTACCGCACTACGCCTACCTTAAACTCAAGATGCCCGGTCCACATGGTGTCATCACCGTTAATGGAAACACAGCGTTCCTTACGCGTGGAAGAATACGCGACGGCTCCAGCAGTCGAACTCTAAGCGGCCTCTAATACCTGAAAACATGACTGGTCGTTAAGACCACGGACACGGTTAGACGAGTCCGGCAGCCCAGATAAACCTGAGCTGAGGAGCCATACATGTAATCCCATAGAGGACACCAGGGGCTATAGATATTTAATAAAGCCCCACTGTTGGCTTGCCCTTATTAACAAGCCAATGTCTTACAATTTTACTATCCATCGTACGCTTACGTCATACTCTTCTACATGAGTTTTTCTTTTTACAGACAGCATTTGTGCGATACCCTCCCAGGACACGGCACAATGGAGAAAAAGGCGCAGACGTGCAGCAGGGCCCCGCTCAAAGGTTTCTCTTTAGATTAAGCCCCTCTATAAACCTTCGTTATTGTCTCTTGTTGTTTACACATCCCATGGGTACTACACCCACAGAGGACACTGCGTTATTGGCATTTCGCCATGATAGACTAATGCACGTACCTGGAAATACAGGGTTCATAATGAAGGGCGTTACTCAGCCCAGTATATGTTACAAAGTCCGAATACCTTCGGGAGTGTTCGGCGTCCCGAGTTTGGCCTTATATGCATCAACTCTGAATCATGTCTTTGGTCAAATGTTGGGTTTGCCCGGCTCCTGGGTTTACCGCCTTATGTTCCGTTCTTATCGGCTAGGGCGGCCAAAGTAGAACTACTGCGATTGTGCCTTGGTTATTCCGGATGAGCACCTTAGTAGAGAAAGCCGAAAACTGACTGTCATGATACAGCGAGAGACTGTTCAACCATTCGAAGACTTATTGGAATCTTTAGGATTCCTCCGCATTAACGAAGGACCGTTTCCCGGTCAAGTACACACGCGTCCGTATTCGGATGGACGTGAAGGTACCAGGGGCTACATAGTAGCCCCACCATCAAACTCCTATGGCTAAGTGAAAGTGTTAAAGCTATATAGTCCGGTTGCCTAGTTCGACGTGTGATCACCTCCTTAATGGACCAAGACGTTGGATCAAGTGTGATTATGCATATTTTCGCGAACACCCCCGCATTGTATGCGTGGGGGCTGAAGCCAACGACTGCTAACTTTCAGATTACATTTATACATAAAACAGCCGCACAGGAGGCACAATAACACTTTCAGGAAAAAAGTATAAAAATAGCCTTCATCATTAAAATAGCATTGTTTTTATAATGGAACGATTTGTCACTCAAACATGACAATCTTCGAGCACTGAGCCTCTATTAAGCGAGCACCTTTTGTTACCTGCTCCAAGTAGTGCTCGGCCGGATCCTGGCCTCCCGCCGGATTCTGGGTCGCAATGATGGTGGCCTCCATATCTGTCCAATATGCTTTAACGCGGGCAAGCGCCATCCGTGCACCCTCTATACACGCCGACCTCCTCATGGCATCGATCTGCGATACGGTACCAAGGAATTGTTGCACTAAACCAAAATAACTGTCCAGCTTAGGCCCCTTCGGCCAAAGATGGTCTATTACAGATCGCATTGCAAGACCGGACAGCCTATGAAGCTCGGCCACTGCAGCCATCCTCTCACTCAACGTCAATGGGCGCGTGGGAGCATTGAATTGCAACTAGAATAGCTTCTCCACTTCTTTATCATTTTGATCCTCAAAAACTTGGCCGCATCAGCTGTACTCCTCGCCAAATCCGCATACGCGTCTGCAGGGCTCCAGCGTCAATCCAGGGGAGCATACTTCGGATCTAAAAACTTCATCCGCAATAAGTAGGGGTTTCCAGCCGCGATTTCTCCAGCCTGGCGAAGCTCCTCCCGCGCATCCCTGATTTCAGACCGCGTCTCCTTGGCTGCATCAAGTGCCTTCTTCAGGTAAGCCGAGTTAACCTGTGTCTCCTTCTCAAGGAGCTCATACCGGTTGGCGGCATTTTCAGCTCCATAGCCATCTCGGCTATTTTGTCTTCGCTTCGGCGATGAGCAGCCTGTTCGGCTGTCAACTCTTCGGCCGCCTTTAGGGCAGCCGCATTGCTAGCCCGAGCTTGTTCCTTGGACAGGGCAAGTTACGCCCTCAGGGCTTCCACGGCAGCAGCATCATCTACAGTCCAAGCATATCACATCAATATTATACTCCTTTCAATTTTTCCTATAAATAATAAGGGAAGCATAGCACATACATTGTGACTCGTTAAGCCGCTCTTTCACAAGCATGATGTCGGCATCAATAACTCCAATCTACCTCCTCACTTCGGAAACTTCAATGGACTGGTCCGCTGCAGGATCCTTAGACATCTGCGCATAAATATAGCACAATCATTACTTAAAAATGTGATCCTCCGTTTGCTGCCTTGGGCTGGGAACCAGAGTCTCAGGGGCTACTATCCATATGGAGCACACCTAGCGCGCGTCACAGTCAAAAATTATGCATTTTCATTACATACCTCAAAGCCTCTGAGAAGGCTCATAAAAGCTTCATTCAACCCGCTAGTGGCGGATGAAATCTTCTGAAGCACCATGCTCATTAATGAACGGTGCTCCTCCGGGAGAGCAGCTCGCTCCAGAAGGCCCGTCAGTGTGTCCGTCCGGACACAGAACTGTACCAGACCCTCCTTATCGCCCCCCGTGGGAGACGAACGCTCCGGGCTCAGGGCGCCGAAGTATTAGCTTCTGGCTTCGGCAAATCTGGACTCCTCCATGACGACACCTCGGGGTCGCCCACCTCATGAGGCGGAGAGGTTGGTGGGGTCTCACTCTCCATCATCTCTGGAAGGAGATCCCCCAGCGACGAACTCTATCGAGAAGAGCTGCTAGCAGGACTGCAAAGAATGGATCTGGGTTATTGTTCTTGGAAAAGGAAGCAGTACCTTCATATTTAAGATTAACTTATAGCTCGGCTGAGGGCTGGCCCGTTGGCGAGCATGACGCGGTGAGGACGCCCTTCGGGGTAGGACCCCCTGGTGAAGCTTTCTTCCCTTGTCTGGGCACCTCCGTCTCCAAGTCTTTGGACGCGGCCCTCTTCTTCCCGCAAGGGGAGGAGGCCTTAGATTCCCCTCCCCGACTATCCACCTTTGGGGAGGTAGCAATTCCCCCGGTTTGGATGTGCAATGTGTGAAGTTCTGCTTCTCTGTTCTTCCCTTCGTCTTTCCCCGAGGGCACTTTCCTTAGCACACGACCAAGCATCTTGGCTATGGTGGGGCTAGGTGAGCCTTCGGGAAGTGGCGCCGGACACCTGATTCTCTCCGCCTTGCTAAGCCACTCCTGGCCAGGGAGGATTTTCAGAATAATGTTATGATAAAAATAAACAAAGTGTTCGGTTTCTGGGTTGCTTACTTGGGTATCTGGGCGGTTGCAGCTCAGGCCCACATCCTCGATGGTGTCCGGACACTTTACTTGTGGTTCGAAGAATAACTTACACATTCCTTCGAGCGTGACGCCGAAGAAGTGTTGAATAGTCCACGGACCTTCCGGATTGAACTCCCACATCCGGAGAGGCCGACGTTTACACGGCAAGATCCGTCAGATTAGCATTACCTGAATTATGCTTACGAGGCTGATGTCCCTCTCGAGAATCTCCCATATGCAGCTTTGCAATGTGGGTACCTCATTAGCAGGCCCCCAATCCCGACCTATGTTGGCCCATGACGCCAGATCAGGCGGAGGGCCAGAATGGAAGTCAGGGACAGCCACCCACTTTGTGCCTCTGGGAGTCGTGACGTAAAACCACCTCCGCTGCAACAGATCGGACACCTCCGGGAAGGAACCCTCTACCCATGGAGCATCGGTATTCCTGCTTATTACAGCACCTCCACACTCCGCGTGTTGCCCCTCGATCATCTTCGGCTTCACATTGAAAGTCTTGAGCCATAAGCCGAAGTGCAGGGTGACGTGGAGAAAAGCTTTGCACACAATGATGAACGACGAGATATGAAGGATGGCGTCTGGAGCCAGATCATGAAAATCTAGCCTGTAGTGGAACATAAGCCCCTCACGAAGGGATCAAGAGTAAGGCATAAGCCGCAGAGGAAGTGAGAAACAAATACGATGCTCTCATTGGGCTCGGGAGTAGGGATGATCTGCCCCGGAGCAGGGAGCCTGTGCTAAATGTCGGCGGTCAGGTATCCGACCTCCCTAAGCTTCGTGATATCCTCCTCTGAGACAGAGGAAGCCACACATCGGCCTTGAAGGTTGGGTTCGGACATGATTGAAGATCCGGAGGGCTTAAGCTTGGGCTTTGGGTGTTGTAACTCGAGATGTGAAATGATGCAAGAAAGAGGGATAGGCCTCGGCCCCTCTATAAAGGGGGGGGGGGTGAATATCAAGCATCCTCAGCGTAACCGCTCGGGACTTACCTAAAAACATGGAGTCATACCAACAGTCGTCGTGGGGTTGCGCATGCCCATATCAATGGAAGATCCCGCGATAAGGGGGACACGATCTTTGCCTTGGCAGGGCGTGCCAATAAAACCGCCTCGTGACGTGTATCGAGGCAGGCTAAAAAAAGGTTCGTGTTGGACCAGACTAAGGCGTAAGAGCACACCGTGCAAAAATTACCAGCAGATCAGATTTATGAAGTATTATGCTTTCTATGGAGGTGTGTGGAAATTATCTCGCAAAGTTGGACACAATCCGGACATGATTTGAAGTGTTCAATAAATTACTTTGGAGTATTCGGAGATGGAACCCGCCTTGCAATGCCGAAGACAATCTACGCGCCGGACTCATCATCATTGAAGCCTGGTTTAGGGGCTACTGAGGGAGTCCTGGATTAGGGGGTATCCGGATAGCCGGACTATACACTTTGTCCAGAATATTGGAGCATGAAGATACAGGGCTCAAGACTCCATCCCGTGTCCGGATGGGACTCTCCCTTGCGTGGAAGACAAGCTTGGCGATCCGAATAATAGATTTCCTTCTTTGTAACCGACTCCATGTAAACCCTAGCCCCCTCCGGTATCTATATAAACCGGAGGGTTTAGTCCTTAGAGGCAGAATCACAATCATCATAGGCTAGCTTCTAGGGTTTAGCCTCTACGATCTCGTGGTAGGTCAACTCTCGTAACACTCATATCATCAATATTAATCAAGCAGGAAGTAGGGTTTTACCTCCATCAAGAGGGCCCGAACCTGGGTAAAACATCATGTCCCTTGCCTCCTGTTACCATTAGCCTTAGACGCACAAATCGGGACCCCCTACCCGAGATCCGCCGGTTTTGACACCGACAAGGGGAACCTAAAACTTTTCAAAAAAGGAAAGTGAAAGTGAGAAAGACAAGCACTGTTGAAGTGGGAGAGCTCCTTGAACTTTGTTCATGCTCACGAAAACTTGTGAATCTTGATTACAGAAACTTTTCGTCAAAAATAATTATCCCCTTGTATAATTCCATTGTATTATAAAAATAATGTGCCAAGGTTTGCCTTTAGGATGTTTACAATGCTTGTTGGTTTGTACGGTGCAGGACAGAAACTTTGGCTGTAGTGAGCGATTTTACATTTTTAACTGGAATGTCAATTGGTTCTGATTATTTTTGCACTGTCTTTCTGTACAACTTTTTTATTTTTCCTAATTTTTGTAGAATTGTTGGGGTACCAGAAGTATGGTGGATGTTCAGATTGCTACAGACTGTTCTGTTTTTGACAGATTCTATTTTTGATGCATAGTTTGCTTGTTTTGATGAATCTATCAATTTATATTAGTGGATTAAGACATGGAAAAGTTATATTACAGTAGACACAATGCAAAAAGAAAATATTAATTGGTTTTCAACAGTACTTAGAGTGGTGATTTGCTTTATTATACTAACGGATCATACCGAGTTTTCTGTTGAAGTTTTGTGTGGATGAAGTGTCTAAACGAGGAGGTCTCGATATGAGGAAAAGGAAGAGAGGCAAGAGCTCAAGCTTGGGGATGCCCGAGGCACCCCAAGTAAATATTCAAGGAGACTCAAGCATCTAAGCTTGGGGATGCCCCGGAAGGCATCCCCTCTTTCTTCAACAAGTATCGGTATGTTTTCGAATTCGTTTCGTTCATGCGATATGTGCAAGTCTTGGAGTGTCTTTTGCATTTAGTTTTCACTTTTCTTTTATTCACCATGCTGGTATGGGATAGTCCTGGGTTCATTTATAGAATTCTCTTTGCACTTTACATATATCTTTTGAGTATGGCTTTATAGAATGCTTCATGTGCTTCACTTATATCATTTGAAGTTTGGATTGCCTGTTCCTCTTTACATAGAAAACTGCCATTTGTAGAATGCTCTTTTGATTCACATATATTTGTTAGAGCGTGGGAATTTCTTTTGTAGAAAGAATTAAACTATCTTGCTTCACTTATATCTATTTAGAGAGATGTCAGGAATTGGTCATTCACATGGTTAGTCATAAAATCCTACATAAACTTGTAGATCGCTGAATATGATATGTTTGATTCCTTGCAATAGTTTTGCGATATAAAGGTGGTGATATTAGAGTCGTGCTAGTTGAGTAATTGTGAAATTGAGAAATACTTGTGTTGAGGTTTGCAAGTCCCGTAGCATGCACGTTTGGTGAACCGTTATGTAACGAAGTTGGAGCATGAGGTGTTCTTTGATTGTCTTCCTTATGAGTGGCAGTCGGGGACGAGCGATCGTCTTTTCCTACCAACCTATCCCTCTAGGGGCATGCGTACTAGTACTTTGCTTTGAGGGCTAAGTAGGCTTTTGCACTAAGTATATGAGTTCTTTATGACTAATGTGAGTCCATGGATATACGCACACTCACCTTTCCGCAATTTGCTAGCCTCTACGGCACCGTGCATTAACCTTTCTCACCTCGAGAGTTGGTGCAAACTTCGCCGGTGCATCCAAACCCCATGATATGATACGCTCTATCACACATAAGCCTCCTTATATCTTCCTCAAAACAGCCACCATACCTACCTATTATGGCATTCCCATAGCCATTCCAAGATATATTGCCATGCAACTTCCATCATCATCATATACATGACTTGAGCATTGATTGTCATATTGCTTTGCATGATCGTAAGATAGCTAGCATGATGTTTTCATGGCTTGTACGTTTTTTGATGTCATTGCTATGCTAGATCATTGCACATCCTGATACACCGCCGGAAGCATTCATATAGAGTCATATCTTTGTTCGAGATATCGAGTTGTAATATTGAGTTGTAAGTAAATAAAAGTGTGATGATCATCATTATTAGAGCATTGCCCAGTAGGAAAGGATGATGGGGACTATGATACCCCCACAAGTCGGGATGAGACTCCGGACTTTATGAAAAATAAAAGAGGCCAAAGAAGCCCAAATAAAAAAGAAGGCCAAAGAAGCCCACCAAAAAGAAAGAAAAACAATAAAAAAAGAAAAAAAATGAGAGAAAAAGAGAGAAGGGGCAATGTTACTATCCTTTTACCACACTTGTGCTTCAGAGTAGCACCATGTTCTTCATATAGAGAGTCACTTGAGTTATCACTTTCATATACTAGTGGGAATTTTCATTACAGAACTTGGCTTGTATATTCCGATGATGGGCTTCCTAAAATGCCCGAGGTCTTCATGAGCAAGCAAGTTGGATGCACACCCACTTAGTTTCTAGTTTGAGCTTTCATACACTTATAGCTCTTAGTGCATCCGTTGCATGGCAATCCCTACTCCTCGCATTTACATCAATTGATGGGCATCTCCATAGCCCGTTGATTAGCCGTGTCCATGTGAGACTTTCTCCCTTTTTATCTTCTCCACATAAACCTCCACCATCATATTGTATTCCACCTATAGTGCTATGTCCATGGCTTGCGCTCATGTATTGCGTAATAGTTGAAAAAGCTGAAGCGTGTTAAAAAGTACGAACCAATTGCTTGGCTCATCATCGGGGTTGTGCATGATTTGAATGCTTTATGTGATGAAGATGGATCATAGCCAGACTATATGATTTTGTAGGGATGAGCTTTCTTTGGCTATGTTATTTCGATAAGACATAATTGCTTGGTTGGTATGCTTGAAGTATTATTGTTTTTATGTCAAATGATAGACTATTGCCTTGAATCATTCATGTCTTAATATTCATGCCATGATTAGACATATGATCAAGATTATGCTAGGTAGCATTCCACATCAAAAATTATCTTTTTTATCATTTACCTACTCGAGGACGAGCATGAATCAAGCTTGGGGATTCTGATACGTCTCCATCGCATCTATAATTTTTCATTGTTCCATGCCAATATTCTACAACTTTCATATACACTACAAAAAAACACATCTGTGACATTTTGGGCCGAACGAATTTTTTTTCTGTCATACATATGACACTTCTATGACGATAATTGCGACAAAACCCGGTATCATCATAGATGTGGTGGGCTCCTACTTCTATGACAAAAAATCATGACAGAAAATGGGCTTTTCGTCCTGGGCGGGCAGGAGACGCAGCTACATGACATTCTTTTGGCCGTCCATGACGGAAAAAACCGTGATAGAAGCGAGGGGGAGGAAAATTTCGGGGAGTTGCCGGTTACGGTGGGAGGTTGGGGGACCGAGCGATGCGTGTTTCTCTCGTACACGTACGCGTGTGTGTGCGAGGCGTTGGCTCTAACTGAACCCGAGCGAGGCGTTGGACTCTAACCGAACCTGAGCGATTGCACTGTAGGCTATCGTTCTCGAACCCGGCGATCGATCGATGTCATTAATCGAACCCGATCGAGCAATTCGCCGCTCTGCTGCTAATCAAGCGATCGATTAGATGAGCGATGGCGTTGCGAGGGGGGGTTGGATGAGCGGTGTGCGGTGGCGTTGCCTCTGGATGAATAGGACCCGTGGTGTGGAGGGTGGATGAGCGATGAGCGGTGGAGGGGTGCCGTGGAGGGATGGTTGAGCGAGAGCTTTGTGGAGTAGCGCGCGGTGGAGGCTGGATGAACAGGAGCCCGTGGAAGCTAGAGGAGGTCGACGGTAGCCCGTGGAGGCTGGATGAACAGGAGCCCGTGGAGGCTGGAGGAGGTGGACGGTAGCCCGTGGAGGCTGGAGGAGGTCGACGGTGGAGATGAACAGTATCCCGTGGAGTCCCGTTTTGCGGTACGCCACACCCCTCCCGATGAACAGGACCCCCGTTTCGACTGTAGCGCTCCAACACAAGTCCGTTTCGTCCGTTTTGCGGTACGCCACACCCCTCCCGATCAACAGGACCCTCGTTTCGACCGTAGGAGGTCCGTTTTGTCCATTTTGCGGTACGCCACACCCCTCCCAATCAACAGGACCCCTGTTTCGACCATAGGAGATCCGTTTCCTCTGTTTTGCGGTACGCCACACCCCTCCCGATCAACATGACCCTGTTCCGAATGTAGGAGGTCCGTTTCCTCCGTTGTGCGGTACGCCCGGCCTCGTTTCCATCGCCTGTTCCGTCCAAGCCCTCCCGATGAACACGACCACGCATTCCGTTCCAACCCAGCCGGTTGGCTCCCACGCGTTTCGTTGCCTCCCAATGAACACGACGCATTCCTCTGCCTCCCCATGAACACGACGCATTCCGTTGCCTCCCCATGAACACGACGACGATGTTGTTTCTCTGTTCCGACCCAGCCATGTACACGAGCCCTGGCCGTACGTATGCACGAGTAGGCGTTCAAGACCCCGCCCGTATGTACACATACGTGGCCATATTTTCTTTCTTGCACCCTGCCCGCTGTACGTACGTGCACATGCTACGTGCGCGCCTCTACTACGATACGTGCACACCTCTACATCGACCAGTATGTACGTACACGTTCGCGACCAGGATGACAACGCTACGTATGCTTCGACTAGGTGGGTCCCGGTATCGAGCACTTCCTTGCTGCAAAGATGTAGTGGTGGGTCCCAGCGATCGAAGCGAATCGTTTTTTTGCCCGGACGCACTTCCTTGCGTGCGAAGATGCGGTGGTGGGTCCCAGCGATCGGAAATGTTTTTTAGAAATCGGTGGCCCGTCCGGTGGGTCCCCTGTCGGTGGAGGAATAATTATTTTGCACGTAATAAGGAGGCACTTCCTTCTTTGGGCCATGGACCCGGTTGTCGGCCTCTCCACGTCTGATCCACGTCCGATGGAAGCCGTTCCTTGACCATGTTGACCACGCCACCGAGAGCACCAAGTCACGGTGGACGGCGGCGAGGCCTAGGAAGGGGCGACGGGAGCCGGGAAGGCGTGGCGGTGGATGCCTCTGGCGTGAGGAGTACGAGGTTCACTGGTTCACTGCGGTGTGAGGCTGCGTCGCCGCCAGAATAACGAGGGTGTGGGTGAGTAGAGGATGGCCTGGCCAGCGGTAGGAGTCGTGAGGCGGTGAGGCCTCCGCCATCGCAGCCGACCCACGGGAGGCGAGAGCACGAGGCACGACCGGCGCTGGTTTGGGCAATGGAGCAAGAAGACCAGAGGTTGAAGAAGCACTACGTCTGTTGGATGGACATCATCTGATCCTTTGGAGCTAGAATCGTGCATATTGGTGAGTTGACAAAGCCCTCCGTCCCCGTAAACTTAGTAGGCCCACAAGTCAGCCTGCCACTATACTGGGTCCCAGCTAACAGGGGGAGTATTCATTTTTTTGTGCGTAATAAGGAGGCACTTCCTTGCGTGCGAAGATATAGCTGGTGGGTCTGAGCTGTCAGCGGTGGTAACGTTTTTTTCGCGAAATACAGAGGCCCTTTCGGTGGGTCCCCGATGTTAGGTGGAGGAATCATTTTTTTGCGTGTAATAAGGAGGCATTTCCTTGCATGCGGCCGTGGACCCAGCTGTTAGCCTCTCCACGTACAGTCCACTTTAGATGCATGTCGGTTGTTGACCACGTTGACCAGGCCGCGCCGAGAGCACCAGGACGGTGGACGACGGTGAGGCCTAGGAAGGGAACGACATGGAGGCAGGGAAGACTTCGGCGATTGTTTCCCGCGCGGAGAATCTGTTGTCTGTGGTTTTCTTGGTTCGTCTACCATCGCCGGAGAATAACAGAAGGTGTGGGTGAGTAGAGGGATGGCTAGGCCAGTGATGGGAGTATGGTGGGGCGGTGAGGGCTGCGCGGCAGCATAGCCGGCCGTGGGGAGGAGGGAGCAGGCAGTTGTCTGCGTTCTGGGAATGGGGGTACCCAGACTTGCCTGCCTGCGGCCTGCGACGTGGCTCAAGGCGTGGCCCAGTACGGCCCATCTACATCGACACATGCTTAAGACCCTCGCGAGGGGCCAAGCCTCGCGGGGCGGACGATAGGAGGCTTCCTCAGGCACGACCTTGTCGGTGGCTCACGAGGCCGGCGAGAGATCAAGGCGGGGTACCTCACGAGGTGCCCGTGATGCAAGCCATGACTGACCAAGGCGGTGGGCGCCAGGGCGGCCCGGCCTGCCTGAGCCCTTGTTTCCCCTTTGGTGCAAAGGGGCAAGAGCGAGCAAGGGTATCAAGCAAAAGCAACCATTTGATGCAACAAGACCAAGACCAGCAGGGGCGGCGAATGGAGGTCATCGTGGAGCCCAAGCCAGCGTCATCGTCCGGGTCTTTTGGCAGGCGAGGACCAACTTTAGTCAGGATAAGTGTACTAGATGTTCCCCTTTAAAATGGCCAATTGGCGCCCTTCCCGCTCAATATTTGGGAAGAGGCCCAGGGCCTTCACCTATAAATAGGACTAGCCACCCACAGGGCTGATGGGGATCAGATCAGATCGACACCAAAGAGAGAGAGAGAGAGAGCTGAACTCCCCAAGCAGTTCATCGCACCGACCAAGAACAGACACTCGCGAGGCTGTTCTTCCCTTGTACTGTTCCTCATCAGCCCCAGAGGCAATCCACAAACCACAAACTGGAGTAGAGTATTACACCACAACGGTGGCCTGAACCAGTATAAATCTTGTGTCCCTTGTGTTGTTCTTCGAGTAGTTTAGATCCTAGCAAGGAGGTGAAACATGGGTAGGCTGAAGGTGTGATTTCCGCGTGCACCCCAGTGTTCGAACCTCAAGGGTTTGCCGGAACCCGAAATCCGACATTTCGCGCGCCAGGTAGGGGTGTGCCGGAATTTGCCTTTTGTCGCCTCGTGTTTTCGCCGCCCATCCCGTCCATGTCAGACGCGCGTCGCGCCCGCGCCGAGCGCCGGGCCGCTCTCGCCGCTCGCGTCACCCAGACGGACCCCGTGGGCGGGCATCCCCGTTGTTCCCCGCCGCCTGCCGTCAACGCCGCCACCGGCCCGACGGGGAACGAACAGCAGGCGTCGTCCCTACATCCATTGGTGCGGCGAGAAGGCCGCACCGCCACCCCGTCGCTGACTCCGGCCGGCTCCTCGTCCCATGCCCGTCGTGCTCCTACGGACGCGCACGCCGCGCTGCTCCTGGCGCGGGAGCTCCTGCACTACCGACTCGTCGATGACCTCTACGACGAATGGCTCGCCCGCATCACTGAGCTCGTCAGCGCCGCTGGGGGCTCCCCTGCACCGTCCCTCTCGTTGCACCGCGCACCGCCCTGCGCGGGCTACGAAGCTCCGGGGGCGCCTCAGCCGCCTCCGCCTCAAGAAGGCGCCTTGGCTCCAAGGCACATGGCCCCTGGGCGGAACCTGCTCCGTCCGGCACCAGCACAGCAAGAGAAGAGCTGCCAAGAGATCCCTCGTCCTCAGGAAGCCGCCCGTGTGCTCCCCGCACCGGTCCGGCACGGGCACGCACCTGCTCCGGCGCATCAAGACCCTGCGCTGCACCTGGCAGCAGCGCACAGGGACCCGCAAGATCAAGCTCTCCGTCACCAAAGGGCTCCCGGGGCCACTGCAGGCTGCCGTGCCTTCTCCGCCGAGCTGCGCAGCATGGCATGGCCGGGCAAGTTCAAGCCAGACCTGCCCCCGCGCTATGATGGCACGGCTGACCTTGCTGAGTTCCTCCAGCTCTACGATCTGGGCATCGAAGCCGCCAATGGAGACGAGAAGGTCATGGCAAACTGGTTCCCCATGGCGCTCAGGGCGGCGCCCACTTTGCTCTGAACACGGTTCTCGACACGATATCCTCCCGGGGCGAGATCGCACCCAATTCATCGCCAACTTCCAAGGCACTTCGCGACCGGCCCCGACCATGGCGACTTCGCGCGCATCAGCGGCAGCCGGGAGACCTGCGAAGTTCATCCGGCGCTTCAACAACGCTCCGCCTTAAGATCCCCAAGGTGTGTGAGGAGGCCATCATCTCAGCCTTCTCCGACGGCGTGCGTGGCGTCAAGATGAAGGAGGAGCTCGCGATCCATGAAGACTTGTGCACCTCCCTGGAGCTGTTCAATCTGGCGACCAAGTGCGCAAGGGCTGAGGAGGCGCGCCTGTCCCTCCTCGAGCTGCCAGCTGCTGACCCAGAAGAGAAGAAGCCCAAGACCAAGGAAGTGAAGCGCAAAGGGCTGCCGTGCTTGCAGCAGAGCGGACACCAGGCGGGCGGTGATCAGCCTAAGTCATCCAAGGGCAGCGATGCTGCGTGTACCATGACCTCCACACCCACAACACCAACGAATGCCAAGAGCTCGGAGTCTGTGCGAGGCGTGCGTGCGGCCGGCGCTCAGAGCTGCGGCGGCAGGGCTATGGCACAGGGAGGAGGAAGAGGTGGAGGATGATGGAAGACCGTGGCCACGCCAAGGGTGGCGTGGTGACCTCGCGAGGACGGCTGGCGGGATCAGCCTCGTGAGGGAGGTTGGAGGACCCACCTCGCGAGGGGCTGGAGAGATCAGCCTCGCGAGATCGCCTGAGGCGTCGGGCCTCCCTCCTCTGCCACCACAGCCAAGGAGGAACGAAGTCCATCACCAGGACGAGGGGGCTGGAGGCTTCCAGGAGCCGCGCGCAATCGCTTGCATCTTGGGCGGCACACAAGCCCCGGCCTCTCAGCGCATCTTCAAGCGGTTGCCCTTGAAGTGAATGGAGTCCTCCCCAAGCTTGAGGCCACACGCCCTCTCGGTGGTCATCGCGCTATCACGTTCAGCTCAGCGAGATCAGCTCAAGTCTTGCGCCATAGCGAGTCCTCCGATGCTTTGTTCCCCAATCATCGACAACGTGCAAGTCACCAGGACCCTCATCGATGGCGGAGCAGGGCTCAATGTCCTATCCGTCGAAACATTCAACAATCTCCAAGTGCCATACAATCAGCTGCAGCCAACCAAGCCCTTCTCAGGAGTCACCGATGGTTCCACGGTTCCGATAGGGCAGGTCCGCCTTCCTGTTACCTTCGAGAACCGCAGCAACTACCGCACGGAGCTCATTGACTTTGACGTCACTCACATCCGCCTGCCGTACAACGCCATCCTCGGGTACCCAGCCCTGGCCAAGTTCGTTCCCTGACCCATCACGGCTCCAATGTCCTCAAGATGCCAGGAAGCGACGGAGTCATCACTGTGCCTTGCGAAGAGAGAGATATTGTGTGTTCCCTGGAACGTGCCTTCCAAGCCGCATCAATTGAAGACCCAGATCACAGGAACGGGAGGCCTCCCGAGGCTGCTCCTAAGAAGAAGAAGACATCACCTGGCCCGACCCCTTGGGAGGCAGGCCCCTCAGGGTCGGCGCCCGTTCAGGGGGCACCTCCTTCAGTCGCATAGGAAGGCGCGCCCGGTGCCCTCCTCGAGCAGGGCTCGGGGGCTCTCTTCTGGAGGGCCATCGACTTTGCTAAGATTACGAGGGAGGTGCTCGGGCACCACTTGGAGGTGTGCTTCAACGCACGTTTCCCTTAGGAGGAAGCAAGGCAAGGAGGGCCGAACCCTCAGGAATTCATCAGCAAGATCATTCAGGAGTTGCAGGAGTCAAGAGTCATGAGTGGCAGCTGCCGCTTGCCCGCCGTAGATCCCCATCCAGGCGAGGATGGTGGGCTGCGCGTCTGCATTGACATACCAGGACTCAACCGAGCCGCCTCTCAGGAGCGCCTCTGGCCCTCACGCGTGGGGCGTTGCGAAGGCCCACCTCACAGCTATGTTCTCATGCCTTACGGCCTACCGAACACGGCTGCGGTGCATCAGCGCCTCATGAGGAGCATCTTGGAGGCTCAGGCAGTCACACACTTTGCAGTCCTGGCGGAGATGGAGATGGTTCGCGAGGAGCCGCCAGTGCCTCCGGAGCCTCCCGAGGCCCCTGGGCCTGGGGGCTTGTGAAGATCGTCCCCCGCAGCGCACGCCATCCGCTACTTCAACATCCCTCCGTCTTCAGCATCATCAGGTGACATCCTTGAAGTTTCATTTTCAGCTGGGAACGCCCCCCCCAGGGCTGCATCATTCCCAAGCCGCGTGGGTCCGTCTCTGTGGCATGTATCCCCTTTAGTTCATGTTTTCAGCTTACCTTATCGGGGGCGCCCCTCGGGCTGCATCATCCCCAAAGTCGCTCGGGCCCGACCCAGCGGTGATCGTTTCTTTCTGCGTCTGACAAAATGGATTTGCTTCTTCATGGCTAACGTGCTTGACCTAATCACCCGCTCGATTGACACCAACTGATGGAGCTGCTCCCTCATGGCACGACGCTTGCGCATGGGTCTGTCCCTGCAACGTCGACAAACCTGGATGGCTGAGCTCTGGCCGCGGCAACCCCGCAGGGCGCCACCTCACCAAGCCTTCAGTGCCTCGTCACCCTCCTAGAGCAACCAACAGCTGGCCGGTAGTTGTAACAGCAAACCCTCGTTTCTCTCGTGATGAACTCGCAGGATCGTTTTAAGGAGCAGCGTCCGACGAGGTCTCCGCGGCGTCTCCGTTGCTCTCGTCCGTGCAAACCGCTTGCACGTTAAAGGAGGGGGGGGGTACCTGAGCATCGTGACTCATGGGCTCTTACTGGCTCTCCAGCCCTCACCCTCTGGCCTTGTCCACGGCATCGCGACCTGGCATACCAGCGACGGCTGAGCCCCGCTCAAGGGCCGGGACCTGAGGACGTAGAGCACCAAGGGGAGCAAAGACGAGAGGGAAGAGGCACGTGGGGGACCTCGTCAGGCAACTCCTCAGCTGCCAACGCGCGGGCCTGGTGCCGCGACAAGGAGTGGTTCCTGACCCCAAGATAAGTCATCCTCCAGAATCATTAGCTGCCACAGTGCTGACCTCGCACCTAATGCCATCCCGTTTATGGCGACGTCGCTCTCCTTTCTCACTAAGTGATGGCTACTTGAGCACTAAAGGGGACCTCCTGAGCATCGCGACTCAGGGGCTCTTACTGGACCCTGGGCCGCTCACCTCCTGGCCTTGACTACAGCATCGTGACCTGGCATACTAGCGACGGCTAAAGCCTGTCTTGGGATCGGGACCTGTCAGCACAGAGCGTCAAGTCCTCACGAAGTTCGAAAGGAGGGACTAAGCTAAGACGGGACGAGCACCCCTCACCACTTCATGATGAGGATCATATTAACAAATGGAACTACATGCATCTTACAAACACCCGCGGGGTGTGTTCTTCAATTCCTCGCAGGGGACAAAGGGAGCAGATCCTAAAGAGTGCTAACTACACGCGCCTCCGCAAGAGATGCCATCATCAACAAGTGGGCGTCGACCACGGCGCCAGCCCCATCTGGTCGATGGCGGCGGTGGCCCAACGAGCCGCCCTCGCTCCGGGCGCATAAGCTCGGGGCTCGTAGCTGTCGTCGGTCGTCTCCGGAGTCGCGAGGAGCTCGGCGGAGTCGCTGGATCCTCCGACACCCCCGCTGCCTCAGGAGCTGCTGGGGAATCGGTTGGCGAGCCTAGTCCTCGCCCGGCGAGGCCCACCGCCTTTCTCGAGGCAGCACTCAGGCCGGCGTCCCTCGCGTCAAAGACCTTGAAGAACATCGAGGCGCCATCATACTCGAGGTGGATTGTGAGGCGCCACCCGTCCTGCCGACCAGGCGATCTCGCCCGACCACGGGTCGGTAGACTACGCCGGGCGGCGACCTCAACCTCCGCTTCGGTCGCAGGGGCACTATAGCCAGCATGCTGCAGCCAAAGCTCGATAGGCCCCCTCGGCGGGATCTTGAAGGCGAAGGAAGGAGGGAGGCGAATCCAAGACCGAGGAGGCGTGGCGGCGTGAAGCACGAGCTCGCGAGCAGAGCCCATGGCATGGACCCCAGGAGGAACGAGGCGCACCTCCGTGATCCGTCGGCGGCGACGGCGCCTCTGGCGATGCTGCTCGGCGCCAGCACCTTCAGGACCTTCATTCCGGGTGTACAAGGGCAGTGGGAATCCCGGCGGCAGCCGCTTGAACCATGGCCTCGACACCTCCTGCCAAGCACCTCCTTCCCCGTGGCAAGAGACGAGCCGTTTCTCAGGGGGACTTCCCCTTCTCTTCGGCAGAAAACTGGCGGATCGGTGCCATTGGCGAAGGGAAGAGCAAGGACGAAGAGGAAGACAAAGAGTAGCGGGAAGAGATGGATTGGAAGGGCTCGCGCTGTTCCGTACATATAGCTGAGGGAGGCCAACCATCAGCCTCCACGATCACGAGTAATCATGACCCGTTTGCATGCGAGGACTTGTCAAATCGTGCGATTCGCGGGCGTCGTGGGGGCCAGGGCGCCCACATCAATCAACCGCCATGCGGCGCCAAAACCCGCGAGCTATTAGAACCCGCAGCGCTTCACACTAGCCTCTTAGCTTCTTTGCTAAGCCAAGTCCAAGCGCCTTGGGCCCCGGGGCTCTTGTCGGCTTTACGGGAGCAGGGTACCTGACTTGCTCGCTGCGGCTGCGGCGTGGCTCAAGGAGTGGCCCAGTACGGCCCATCTACATCGACACATGCTGAAGACCCTCGCGAGGGGCCAAGCCTCGCGGGGCGGACGACAGGAGGCTTCCTCAGGCATGGCCTCGTTAGGCTGGCTTATGAGGAGGCGAAGATATCAAGGCGGGGTACCTCACGAGGTGCCCGTGACGCAAGCCATGACGACCAAGGTCAGGCGGGCGCCAGGCGGGCGCCGGCCTGCACAAAGTCCTTGTTTCCCCTTTGGTGCAAAGGGGGCAAGCGCAGGCAAGGGTATCAAGCAAAGGCAACCATTTCGGAACAACAAGACCAAGACCAGCAAGACGGCAGAACAGAGGTCATCGTGGAGCCCAAGCCAGTGTCATCGTCAGGGTCTTTTCACAGGCGAGGAACAACTTTAGTCAGGATAAGTGTACTAGATGTTCCCCTTCAAAATGGCCAATTGTTGGTGCCCTTCCCGCTTAATATTTGGGAAGAGGCCCGGGGCCTTCGCCTATAAATAGGACTAGCCACCCATAGGGCTGATGGGGATCAGATCAGATCGACACCAAAGAGAGAAAGAGAGAGAGGCGGCTGAACTCCCCAAGCAGTTCATCGCACCAACCAAGAACAGACCCTCGCAATGCTGTTCTTCCCTTGTACTGTTCCTCATCAGCCCCAGAGGCAATCCACACACCACAAACTGGAGTAGGGTATTACACCTCAACGGTGTCCTGAACTAGTATAAATCTTGTGTCCCTTGTGTTGTTCTTGAGTAGTTTAGATCCTAGCGGGCGGTGAAACATGGGTAGGCTGAAGGTGTGATTTCCTTGCGAACCCGGTGTTGAACCTCAAGGGTTTGCGGAACCCGAAATCCGACAAAGAGTTCATGGCGCTTGTTTGTCTTGGCCGGAGCAAGAAGAGCGAGATTGAAGAAGCACGACGGCCGTTGGATGGACATCGTACGGGTCACTGGAGCTAGAATCGTTCATATTGAATAAGTTGACAAAGCCCTCTGTCCGCGTCAACTTAGTATGCCCACGAGTTAGCCTCCCACCATGGTGGGTCCCAGCTAGCAGGGGGAGTATTCATTTTTCTGTGCGTAATAAGGAGGCACCACGGTGGGTCGAGTGACGATGGGGAACATTTTTTTGTGAAATACGGTGGTCCGTCCGGTGGGTCCCAGCAGTCAGGGGCAAACATTTTTTCACGAAATACGGTGGCCCATCCGGTGGGTCCCAGCAGTCAGGGGGGAAACATTTTTTCCATGAAATCTGGTGGCCCATCCGTGGGTCCCTCTGTCAGTGGAGGAATAATTATTTTGCGCGTAATAAGGAGGCACTTCCTTGCGGCTGCCGTGGACCCACTGTCGGCCTCTCCACGTCTGATACTCTTCGATGGAAGTCGGTCGTTGACCACATTGACCACGCCGCGCCGAGAGCACCACGGCGGTGGACGACGGCGAGGCCTAGGAACGGGACGACACAGAGCCGGGGAAGACGCGACAGTGGATGCCCACGCGGAGAGTAGTAGGAGGGTTCACTGGTTCGGCTGCGGTGTGAGGCTGCCATCGCTGCAGAATAACAGGGGGAGTGGGTGAGTGGAGGGATCGCCAGGCCAGCGGTGGGAGTAGTATGGGGACGGTGAGGCCTCTGCGGCAGCACAGGCGGCCATGGGAGGCAGGAGCATGCGGCACGACCGGCGCTGCTTTGGGCGGCTGGGGCAAGAAGACCAGAGGTTGAAGAAGCACTACGGTCGTTGGATGGACATTGTTGACCACGCCGTGCCGAGAGCACCAGGGAGGTGGACGACGGCGAGGCCTACGAAGGAAACGACACGGAGCCGGGGAAGACACGGCAGTGGCTGCCCACGCGGTGGAGAGTAAGAGGGTTCACTGGTTCGGCTATCGTCGCTGGAAAATAACAGGAGGTGTGGGTGAGTAGAGGGATAGACAGGCCAGGGATGCGAGTATGATGGGGCCGTGAGGCCTGCCCAGCAGCACTGCCGGCCACAGGAGGCGGGAGCAGGCGGTTCCGACGGCGTTGGTTTGGGCGGCTGGGGCAGGAAGATCAGAGACTGAAGAAGCACGATTGCCATTAGATTGACATCTAACGGTCTGACGCTGGTAGAGTCGATTGTTGACTAAGTTTCTTTTTTGAGAAACCTTGTGTACGCATGAACTTAGTAGGCCCACAAGTTAGCCTCCAAATCTATGGTAGACAACATAAAGCCCATTTGCTATTTTTTATAATTTCCAGCCCATTTGCTAATTCTTAAGTAATTTATTACATCCCATTTTCTGCCCAGGACCATGGTCAAAAAGTTCAACCTTATTTTGCATATTTCGGTGGAGTCCGAACTGTTGTAATCCTGAAATGATAAACATTTCTATAAGAATTTACTGATTTGCCAAAAAAATCGTTTTGTTTTTGTAAGCAAATAAGACGTGGGACAATTGAGTTGGTTTAAGGGAAAACCAATGGTAAAAAATCTGCGTTGGGTGGGAAAAAACAACAAAAATAAGGATGTAAATATGAAAAGGGAATTTCATGTGTTTTCAATATAATGATACGTGTATATGAACTAGTAAAACTATAGGTAGAGATTAGAAAACGGATGTAGGACATGCGTTTCAAGAGGAAAACAGAACTGGGCTGTGTGTTTGATTCAGTAAAAAAAACTGCCCGCGGATGTTGTAAGACAAAATATAACTAACGCTGGCGGGCCAGAGGCCAATAGATACCTGCTGGATCTTTGTGCCCCGTTGTTGTCATGGGCTGGACCTGTTAAAAACAAAACCAACCCTGGGTAGTCTGCAGCCTAGTTGAAACTTGCTCGACCTAAAAAAACAATATACATGCTCAATAAACGAGAGAATTCTGCAAGTACAGACTGATAACTGGGATGCAGCACGGATATTGTTTTTTATCGTGATAATAAGTGCATGCACTTGTTTCAAAAAAATTGGAGAACTAGGAATTCGAAAGGCGGGTGATTATGCTACCCATCAAATAAAAATCAGGTGTCTGAAAAGTCGTTTCGAAACAAATGATTCAGCTTTATATCCACGCCGACCCTCGGCATGATGGTTGGAAGCAAATGCAAGTTCATACCAAAAGATCGTTAACAACAATACCAACTTGCGGACAACAAGGTAGTACAACTACCAATACCAAACTAACTTATAATCTTTTTACTCCTGGCCCTAGTGTTCATTTGGTAGAAAATCTTGCAGAGGACCAGTTCCCGCTCCTTCTCATGCTCCAGGTCCCCGAGGTGGTACTGGTGCATCACCCAGTTGGTCCTCTGCTGGTTGAAGTTCTTGTTGGTGTGCAGCACCAGAACCTTTTTTGCTGCCCGTCTGTCGACCGTTGACCATCACTGGCAAGGTATTGTCGGTCTTGTGCCACATTGCGTGCATGCCGCACTCTGACTGTATCTTGCGACGCATCCACGTGCCCCTTTTAAACACCCTGGAATTGCGCTGGAAGAAATGCTTCCTTAGTCCACTCAGTGTGATACCTGCAGTATTGTGGAATACAGGTTTTAGTGTACCTAGTTGGCATTTTCATAACATCTTTGGCATGTTGCAGTCACTTGTTTCACTTTTTATTAACTGTCAAATTGTAATTGCTTCACCAGGTCAGCGTCTAAAAAGAAAAACAGAGCTATAAACAAAGGAATATGTTTGTGCAAGTAGACGGCTGATCGGTGTCTTACCTGGAAGTTTCTCAGGTTGGGTGTAGCATATGCCGTGCTCGCTATCGATGGTTGGTATGAACAAATCGATGAGAGACTGAAATCTCGCGCTGTCAGCACTCACTTTGGCCTCAAGGTGCTCGATTAGCTCCTGATTCGTGGGATCGAACTTGACGCCAGTCGGCAGCACCGGCCAATCCTTCTTCGACTTGCATCGGTAATTCTAGTTATATGGTACTCAATGTATGATCAATCGACTGTTTTAAGTGAATGATGAAAGATTTTGACAGATAAGTGGTACTCCAAATCTGAAGTCCAGAATACCCGAACACGCCGCCGGGATTCTTGTGTCACCTCACACGTAGCGTGTTGTCACGTCAATTCAATGTGTGGACATGATGAATAATTTGACCGACATATACTAGTATTGCTACTGTACTACTACTTACTAGTCGTATTTAGTGTCACAATTTATACATAGGTTTAACTAACAAGTACGCACTTGAAGCCTAACTGATACACACACACACACACACACACACACAGCATCTCCATCATCATTATCAGTACGTCCTACGCAGGTGAGTTAGGATGCACTTGATCCCAGGAAGGTATCTATCCTTCAAACCAGAGGAGTGCTTCAAACTAACAACAGTACATAATATCCAACAAAAGAGGGTCGTGCTATAGCAGCAGAATACATGGCTCAATCTAGATATCAGCACAAATCAAGTTGTGCATATTTGTTGTTTGCATGAAACACATCGCTGCATGCCGGGTTCGCAAAAGCCATCCATCGCATGGAAGCTTGATGCCTTTCACACACTGAAGATTATCTGGCAACAAGCTGTGTCGACGAATCTCTGGATATGGTGATTCATGAAACCCATGGTATGATGTGTAAACACAGCCCCCCCTTGCAAATGGAAGTTGCATAACACAGTAATCATCGCTGGTGATATGATTGATGATTGGTTGGATGATCGGATAATTGAGCCCGAGGAACAAGGAGTGGCTGCCGAGGCTGTAAACCCCTCGAGCTTGAATCGCTTTGCCCAACGGAGCTGGGATCTTTCTCGAACATGAAGCAGCCATAGCCATCAATGTCACGAGCATACGCATTGTCTTGCATGTGGTTTGATGTAATGGTTTGGTCAATTTAGTGCGTGCGAATGAGCATCAAATGATCGCCGTCGGTGAGCGGCGATAAACCACCACCCATCGGCTGGTATGATTCCAGGTCCTGGAATCATGAAGGCTAACGCATTTGCGTCTGCTGCAACAATTCAAATTGGAGACCAAAAGGACAAAAATAAACAATCATGTTCAGAGTATGTGTGGAATTAAGATTATTATAACAATGACACATATCATAGACAGAGAATTGCAATGCCGTGGTCATAATCATACCCCAAGTTAAAAAAAAGCCAATGGCTTTCATATTCTAGCAATATGTCATGGTTCAAACATCATGTAACAATGAGAGGAAAACTGCTATGACAACGCCTACTCATATTCTACCATAGCACTTACTACTACTGTTCTCATATCAACTCTAAGCAATAACATGCGTTGTTATAAAAATCTTGTAAAAGAGAGTAACATATAGCAATCATGATGTTATGCTCATAATATGTATTCTAACAATCATTAGATGCCAATTGTTCTCATATCAACTCTAACAATAACATGTGTGGTCATAAAAATCTAGGAAATGAGAGGAACACATAACAATGATGTGGTTATAGACAGCTATGCATTCTAAATTTGTAACAAATGAACAGGTAGTCGTATTCATAAGGTAAAGATGAGATGAGATAGAACAATTACATGACGATAGATTCCACCAGTATAGGCAGCCAATCTGTGCGTCGACCGCGTAAACGATGCCATCGTGCACTATAACATCAGACAGAAATGTTGCCTCAACAAGATTGATGATGAGCCATAACCATGTATGGCGACCAGATTCCAGATAGACTAATGCCATGTTGAACAAGGCAATGAGCTTGTAATCCATGTAGTCTTCTGATGGTGTGGGCACTTCGCAGATTACAACTTTCTGCAAACAGAGGTCGAGCCAAAAGCTTGATGTGTCTCGTGCGTAGTAGGCAGGAGTGTCCGGCGGGCCGCGATGCTTGATGTCAGCGGTATCCAACGATGGAAGGGTGATCTCTCGCTGGGTGTAGATATCCACGAGACACCACGGACTACCGATGTGGTGGATGAGGACGATCCAGTAGGCCTTCATGCCCGCCCAGTAGTGGTCGCGCATGAAGGACAGGGGGACAGGTAGTGGTAGCATGTCGAGGGGCACCACGACAACCTCCGTAGGATCGTCAAGTCAGTGTCTGGGCCACCTGCGAGGATCGGGCATCAGCAAGCAGGGTGTCTTGAAAAGAGCCGGCGGTTGCGAGCAGTAGGCGGTACAAAGACACCAAGCATGCGACCAGACGGACGGTGCTGAGTAGGTCCATACGACTACAGATCTGCTCCAAGAGAACATAGGGGAGGGAATTCCAATCGCGGCTTTGCGTGTTAGTCGGTTCTGCCATTGCGGTTTTCGGTGCCTGCGAGCCAGCGGGGAGGTGGATTCGGGCGGGCGAGCGAAGAAGCTTCTCTTCGTGTGGCCGAGTAGTGAGCGGGGGAATATGGTACCCGCGAGCTACCAAGGAAGATGGCGCGGCGGCGGCGGCGGGCGGGGTAAATGGTGTCGGCCGACGATGGGGAAGAGAGGAGGAAGAAGAGTGGAAGACGGGGAAGAAAGTGCATTAAATCTCAATTCTACTAGTACTACTACCAGGATATACCGTCCTTGGTGTAAATAGTTACACCGATGACATGTGGGTCTACCACAAGAGGGCCCATATGTCAATTAATGGAGGACAGAGGTGCGTAGGCGTATTTGCGGAAGCGTGCTCTACTGGCAAACATGATGGAAGTACTGGGTAAGGCTGATTTAGTAACAACAACACGCTGGTTCAGCTTATTAATTCGTGTCCCATCTCTTTGCGGCGTGTATTGTCACTTCACTGCGAAGACTAGTTGAATAGTTCTCTCTGACCAAGATGGGAAATAATGGATGCGAGGACTTCCTTTCTACAGTATCACTATGCCTCTACGCTCACTTCACTCATTTTGCTCCGTACCTAGTCACTTGTTGAAATCTGTAGAAAGACAAATACTCCGTATTTGGGAACAGAGGGAGGCTTTTACTCTGTACTATTTGGAAACAGAGGGAGTATCACCATATGGAGGGAACAAAGGAAGCTTGAAATATGAACATGTCAATGGGAGGGAGTAAGCCCCATGCATGCATGCAACATGCAACACTCACACGTACACATGGACGCACGCAACACTCACACACCCATGCGGCACACAGCACACGACGCAACACACACGCTCACGCTCAAGTGCTCAACCTACTCCCTACGTCCGTGAAAGACTGTACATTTAGAGATTTACACATTGATCAGGGCATAATTAACGCCAAAAGTAGCAGACTTATGTGTGCATGCGACCATTGAGATAAGAATATTAAATGAAGGCCATTGCATGCTGTAATTAAGGATAGACATGTAGCCTATACCTACAGCACAAGTTGGTGCATTAGTCAATCAATATCGATTTAGATTAAATGCTAAATGCATTGGAAGTGTAGATGTACATCATGTACTACACTCTTTGTTTTGTAGCCGATGTACACTCTTTGTTGGAAGACCGAGGGAGGACACGTGCATGCACTCACATACACAGCCAGGGCATTTCGCGTGCAAGGGTTGGACTCATGTCGCGCCTGCGTAAAGTTTTGTTTAACTGATTTCTTTGCTCTGCCAACTAACAGGTGGGACCCAGAAACCAGGCGACAATTTAACCAGTCAACAAAGTGCCACGTCGACTATGTGGCCGGTCAGTAGGGTGCAATATGGTGCTCTACGATGAGTTAGGTATCGTATAATCGCCGCAAAACTATATATAGTGACCGTAAAGAGCGTATTGTTACATAAGTTGACCGCTAGTGTATTTTCTCGTTTCAAATTAAGCCATATTAATCGGAAAGGACGCCGTATGGACTACTACTAGTACTAGTACTGCTTTGATGTGTCCCGTCAACTCGCCGAACGAGGAGAAGCTTGCTTACTACGCCTCTCCCTTGCCCACGCTGCTGTGGTCCATGAGGATGAGGAGAGGGTTTTGACTACTGCGCCCTCTCCTCTCCCTCTCCCTCTCCCTCGCCCTCGCGGTGGGCGTCAGCAGATTCAATCGAGTGTCGATTGCGAAGCATATTGTACTGTAGTATCATCATTGTTGGACCTTCCAAAGAGGCGAAGAGCCAAGTGCAAGGTTCACACGGGTACAAACTGTTGAACCTCCCAAAGAGGTAAAGAGCCAAGTGCAAGGTTTTATAGGAGTTGTCGTCCTAGTAGGAGTGTACTACAACTATAGCGAACGATGCTACTGTATGATGCCGCCATGTCATGTATATCCAAAGCTGTGCCACCTTTTCTTCTCAAAGAGCGTGTTGGAGCCCGTGCAACAACCACACAAGTTGCACGTACACATAACACACTTACTAGTAATAAATTCTAAAGGAAAAATGCCAGTATGCCACACAAGTTCATCTCCAATTCATGTGATAAATTTGTGCACGACTAGTCTACATATATTCACAGCGCTACCGTTCACAATTACCGTACTCCACTTACACGTTATAGATGGGCTACATGCATGTCCTCCTCCAGGTTCCAGTCCCAGGTGTTCTTCATGGATGGCACGATGCATAGCGGTGGGCAACGGGAATCATTGTCGCATATTTCTAGTCCGGTTCCACACGATGGAGACTCATCCAAGCTGAAGCGGCATAAATCGAGGATAGCGTGTCCCAAAGATGTCGTTCATCCGTCGGTGCGCAATGAAGACACAACCATGCTTCATGAACGGCAGGCCTTCCGTGTCATGCACGGAAGGTGGCATCCGCTTCACAATGGGGTAGCTGTCCCCGATGAAAAGCGAGTACTCTCCAAGAGTGTTCCTCGGCACCCATGTAGCATCACGGGGGTCGAACTCGGCGCCGTTCATCTGGTACACGCGGCATCCCAGATCTGGAAACATGGTGACGTACATAGTCAAGGTCCATGCATAATAATGTTGTGCTCAAATATGGCGGTCAGTAATACTATGCAGCAAATAGTACTACTTCGGTATAGAGGAAGTAAAATAACCGGCTTATTATAAATAGCCACTCTTGGCTACATGGATGAGATAGTAAGACATGGAAAAACAAAAATGGTGGCAGCTAGTGGGTTCAAGTCTTCAAGGGCCTAGCTTGCTATACGCGTCCTTCAAGGTAAAAAGTGAAGGAAATATTCCCTAGAGGCAATAATAAAGTTATTATTTATTTCCTTATTTCATGATAAATGTTTATTATTCATGCTAGAATTGTATTAACCGGAAACATGATACATGTGTGAATACATAGACAAACTTAATGTCACTAGTATGCCTCTACTTGACTAGCTCATGAATCGAAGATGGTTATGTTTCCTAACCATAGACATGTGTTGTCATTTTATTAATGGGATCACATCATTAGGAGAATGATGTAATTGACTTGACCCATCCCGTTAGCTTAGCACTTGATCGTTTAGTATGTTGCTATTGCTTTCTTCATGACTTATACAAGTTCCTACAACTATGAGATTATGCAACTCCCGTTTACCGGAGGAACACTTTGTGTGCTATCAAACGTCACAACGTAACTAGGTGATTATAAAGGAGCTCTACAGGTGTCTCCAAAGGTACATGTTGAGTTGGCGTATTTCGAGATTAGGATTTGTCACTCCGATTGTCGGAGAGGTATCTCTGGGCCCTCTCGGTAATGCACATCACTATAAGCCTTGCAAGCAATGTGGCTAATGAGTTAGTTGCAGGATGATGCATTACATAATGAGTAAAGAGACTTGCCGGTAACGAGATTGAACTAGGTATTGAGATACCGACGATCGAATCTCGGGCAAGTAACATACCGATGACAAAGGGAACAACATATGTTGTTATGCGGTTTGACCGATAAAGATCTTCATAGAATATGTAGGAACCAATATGAGCATCCATGTTCCACTATTGGTTATTGATCGGAAACAGTTCTAGGTCATGTCTACATAGTTCTCGAACCCGTAGGGTCCGCACGCTTAAGGTTTCGTTGACAGTTTTATTATGAGTTTATGAGTTTTGATGTACCGAAGGTTGTTCGGAGTCCCGGATGTGATCAAGGACATGACGAGGAGTCTCGAAATGGTCGAGACATAAAGATCGATATATTGGACGACTATATTCGGACACCGGAAGTGTTCCGGGTAGTTTCGGGAAAACGAGTCTTGGGAGGGTTACCGGAACCCCCCGGGGGAGTATTGGGCCTTAGTGGGCTTTAGGGAAGAGAGAGGGCAGCAGCCCAAGAGGTGGTGCGCCCACTCCCATGAGGGATCCGAATTGGACTAGGGGAGGGGGGCGCACCCCCCTTTCCTTCTCCTCCTTCCCTGTCCTTCCTTCCCCCTTCCCTCTTCCTAGTTGGACTAGGAAAGGGGAGTCCTACTCCAACGAGGAGGAGGACTCCCCCCTCCTTGGCGCGCCCCAAAGGGCTGGCCGGCCTCCCCCCTTGCTCCTTCATATACGGGGGCAGGGGGCATCTCTAGACACGACAACAATTGATCTCCAAGATCTCTTAGCCGTGTGTGGTGCCCCCTCCACCGTAGTCCTCGGTAATATTGTAGCGGTGCTTAGGCGAAGCCCTATGACGGTAGAACATCAAGATCGTCACCACGCTGTCGTGCTAACGGAACTCTTCCCCGACACCCTGCTGGATCGGAGTGCGGGGATCGTCATCGAGCTGAACATGTGCTAGAACTCGGAGGTGCCGTAGTTTCTGTGCTTGATCGGTCGGGCCGTGAAGACGTACGACGACCGCGTTGTTCTAACGCTTCCGCTTTCGGTCTACGAGGGTACGTGGACAACACTCTCCCCTCTCGTTGCTATGCATCACCATGATCTTGCGTGTGCGTAGGAATTTTTTTGAAATTACTTCGTTCCCCAACAGTGGCATCCGAGCCAGGTTTTATACGTAGATGTCATATGCACGAGTAGAACACAAGTGAGTTGTGGGCGATACAAGTCATATTGCTTACCAGCATGTCATACTTTGGTTCAGCGGTATTGTGAGATGAAGCGGCCCGGACCGACATTATGCGTACGCTTACGCGAGACTAGTTGTGACGCCCCGGATCCGATGCGCCAGGTGTCCGCCAGTTATTCGCCGTCGTTGCCATGTCATGCGCTTGCGTGTTGCACTTTGCCATGTCATCATTTGCATTTTATCATGTCATCATGTGCATTTCATTTTGCATACATGTTCGTTTCAAGCTTCCGAGCCTTTTCCCCGTTGTCCGTTTTGCAATCCGGCACTCCTATGTCCTCCGGCGTCCCCCTCTTCTCTCTTTTCATGTGTGGGTATTAAACTTTCTCGGAATGGCCCGAGGTTTGCCAAGCGGCCTTGTATACCACCGGTAGACCGCCTGTCAAGTTTCGTGCCATTTGGAGGTCGTTTGGTACTCCAACGGTTAACTGGGTAACCGTAAAGGCCTCTTTTGTTGCAGCCCAACACCCCTTCCAAAGTAGCCCAAAACCCACCAAACTCCCCTCCTTGCTCTCGGTCGTTCGATCACGATCGCGTGGCCGAAAACCGCACCTCATTTGGACTCTCCTAGCTCCCTCTATGCCTATTTATACACCCCTCATTCCAAATCCCGGATGATTTCCCCCGAAACCCTAGATCTCCTCCTCTGCTGCGCCGGACCGTCGCCCGCCGCCGACGCGTCCGCCGCCACGCCGCCCGGCCAATCCGCCGCCGCCACGTCGGCCGCCGCCGCCCACCCCACTCCGCGCCGCCACGTGGCCTCCGCCGCCGCCGCGCGCCCGGCCATGAGTTTATCCGGAACCTGAGCCGATCCGCGCCGCCGCCGCCCGTAGCGTCGCCGCCGTTCCCCGCTGCCTGCCGCCGCCGCCGCTTCGCCCTCGCCGCCGCGGCAGCGCCCTGCTACTGGCTTCGGCTCCGCTCGCGCCGCCTTTCCACTTACGGCCGCCGCGCGCCGTCGCATCCAGCCGCAGCGCCCGGCCGTCAAGCCGCCGCTGCCTGCGCCCAGCAGCAGCCTTCTGCCCGCCGCGCTCCTCGGCCGCCGTCCCGCGCCCGCCCGGCGTCCGCCTCCGCCGGCGCCGTCCGTGCCAGCCGTGCGCCTCCTCTCGCCTGGTCTGCGCCGCCCGCTCGGTCCCCCCGCCGTCGGTCTGCTCGGTCGAATCCGGTGGCAGGCGGCCAGATCCGGCCTCCCCCGACCTCGCCGGCGTCTTCTCCGGCCATCTCTCCTCCAACCCCGGCGAACCTCGTTTTCCGTGCAAATCCGCATGTTGCCCCCGTTTCTTCTAAGTCCCAGATTTCTTGCATTTTCATTGCATCACATCTCTGCACCCGTAGCTCCGTTTCGTGCGCATAATATGTAAAATTGTTCGCCTCGACGAGTACATCATTTCATTCCATTGCATCATTTGCATTTGAGCTCATCTTGATGCCCGAAATGCTGTTGGAAGAGTGCTTCAGGATGTTAATCTCTTTGGCTGTTTATAACTTGCTTTTTTGTCATTTTTGCCATGATCTATGTGTGCATCCTATGAGTATGAGCTCTATATGAATGTTGGACTAGGCCATGCCATCTTTCCAGGGGTGTTGACCTTGTATTTTTGTGAGTTGTGTGCTGAGTGTATCAAGCTTGCAAAGTAGGGTAGTTGCTGTTGCTGTTTTCCTGGCAGATTCTGTTATATTTTGATGCCATGTTAACAAGCTTCCACTAATCAATCTATGCATAATCTTGAGATGCTCTATAAACATGTTTTGATAAACATGTATTGCTCTATCCATTAATACCCTTGGTTGCAATTATAGCCTGCTGGAACATGTTCATTTCTTGCTCCAAAGTTGCTTGAAAATGTTTCCTGACAGATTGTTTGCATGAGAGTCAATTTTCACGGGGTCGTTGTAGTTGATCCGTGTATGCTATGACCTTGATCTTGCCATGCTTAGCTTCATAAACATGCCTTCTTACTGTTGGTTGCCTTGCCATGCCATGTATTGCTCTGTGGTGAGTGGTTCAAGCTCACGAACATGCCTACTTATCGTTGTTTCTGCCATGTTTAAATCTGTAATAAAACTTGCCATGTTTACATGGGTGCCATCATATTTTCCGTGCCTTTTTGGCTTATGGTCAGTAAGGGACTATTGATATATTCTTTGAGTAGAATCATGCCATGCCTTTGTTTGCCATGATATGTTCCTGTAACATGTTGCTGGATAGCTCTAAACATTGCAACCTGATGTTATTTCTGCTAAAGTCTGAAATTGTTATTACTTGCAATATCTCCATATCCTTTTGAGCATGTTCTAGTGATTTCTGGAGATAGCTCAGTGTTCATGTTTTGTTATGCTTTACGTGTACTTCATGCCCATGCCTTTTGTTAGTATGTTGGGATGCTGTAGCATATTGTTTTGATGCTTGCATGATGCCTAGTTGCTGTTTTGGACAGATTGTTGCTATGACTTGTATAGTGTGTGTGTGTTGCACCGTTGCTCCGTTTTGAGTGTGCTCTATATGAAACTTGCTTGTTTTTGCATGTAGCTTCATATTATCATGTTGCATCCTTGTTTTGGTGTGTTTGCTTGATGTTTGGGTGCATTTTGCATCAATGCCATGTTTGACTTGTTTTGCTCATATCTTCTAGGCCGTAGCTCCAAATCTAATGAACTTTATATGTTACTTGACTAGAATTTCGTGTAGATCATCTTGGTGATCTTTAACTTGCTGTTTAACAACTTCAACATAAGGTTTATTCAGTTCTGGACCTATTTGGAAAATTGCATATGAGGACTTACCGGAATTGTTATATGTTGTTCCCGGCCTCATTTAAACTTGCCTTGATGTGTTGTTCTTGTTTGCATCTTCTCTTGCCATGAATAGCTTCATGTAGCTTGGTCATGCATCATGTCTTGTTCATGTGTGGTGTGTTTACCTTTGTTGTGTGCTTCTTCTCGATAGTTCCCGTTTCGTTGCGATCGTGAGGATTCGTTCGTCTACGATTGGTTCGGCTTCATCCGTTCGTCTTCTTCATGGACTCGTTCTTCTTCCTTGCGGGATTTCAGGCAAGATGACCGCTACCCTGGATCTCACTACTATCATTGCTATGCTAGTTGCCTCGTTCTTTCGCTATGCTGCGCTACCTATTACCTGTTTGCCCAGCCATCCCATATTGCCATGAACCTCTAATCCTTTGACACCTTTCCTATGCAAACCACTGTTTGGCTATGTTACCGCTTTTGCTCAGCCCCTCTTATAGCGTTGCTAGTTGCAGGTGAAGTTGAAGATTTCTCCATGGTGGACAGGATTTTGGTTGGGATATCACAATATCTCTTATATTATTAATGCATCTATATACTTGGTAAAGGGTGGAAGGCTCGGCATTATGCCTGGTGTTTTGTTCCACTCTCGCCGCCCTAGTTTCCGTCATACCGGTGTTATGTTCCCGGATTTTGCGTCCCTTACGCGGTCGGGTGATTTATGGGACCCCCCTGACAGTTCGCTTTGAATAAAACTTGTCCAGCAAGGCCCAACATTGCCTTTTACCATTTGCCTCACCACCACCTACTTTTTCCCTTGGGAGTCGCGCTCTCGAGGGTCATCTTATTTTTATCCCCCCCGGGCCAGTGCTCGCTGTGAGTGTTGGTCCAAACCGTCAGCCGCCGGTGGCCACCAGGGGCAACTCTGGGCTGGCCTACCGGAAGTTTGGACAATCCGGTGTGCCCTGAGAACGAGATATGTGCAGCTCCTATCAGGATTTGTCGGCACATTTGGGCGGCTTTGCTGGTCTTGTTTTACCATTGTCGAAATTTCTTGATGTACCGGGATACCGAGTCTGATCGGAGTGTCTCGGGTGAAGGTCTATTCCTCCGATGATCGCGAGAGCTTGTCATGGGCTAAGTTGGGACACCCCTGCAGGGTTTAAACTTTCGAGAGCCATGCCCGCGGTTATGTGGCAGATGGGAATTTGTTAATGTCCGGTTGTAGACAACTTGACACTTGATCCGAATTAAAACGCATCAACCGAGTGTGTAGCCGTGATGGTCTCTTCTCGGGAGTCCGGAAGTGAACACGGTTTCGGGTTATGTTTGGCGTAAGTAGGTGTTCGGGATCACCTCTTGATCATTGCTAGCTTCACGACCGTTCCACTTGTTTCTCTTCTCGCTCTCATTTGCGTATGTTAGCCACCATACTTGCTTAGTCGCTGCTGCAACCTCACCACTTTACCCCTTCCTTTCCCATTAAGCTTTGCTAGTCTTGATACCCATGGTAATGGGATTCTTTGAGTCCTCGTGGCTCACGGATACTTCCAAAACCAGTTTGCAGGTGCCTATGTTACCGAGCAGATGACGCGACCAAGCTCAAGGAGGAGCTCGATGAAGATCTTGCCCTTTGTGTTGTTTCGTTCTAGTTGTTCAGTAGTGGAGCCCAGTTGGGGTCGATCGGGGACCTTTTGTCGCATTTGGGGTTCTTCTTTTATTTTGGTTCCGTAGTCGGACCTTGATTGTATCTGGATGATGTAATGCCTTATTCATGTAATTGTGTGAAGTGGCGATTGTAAGCCAACTATGTATCTCTTTCCCTTATGTATTACATGGGTTGTGTGAAGATTACCTCACTTGCGACATTGCTTTCAATGCGGTTATGCCTCTAAGTCGTGCTTCGACACGTGGGAGATATAGCCGCATCGAGGGCGTTACAAGTTGGTAATCAGAGCCTTCCCCGACCTTAGGAGCCCCATTGCTTGATCGTTTTTAGCGGCCGAGTTGTGTCTAGAAAATGTTTTGAGTCATTTAGGAATTATATATCGGAGAGTTAGGAATTCTTTTTACTCCCCAGTCCCTTCGACCTTCTGGTGAGGTATCCTGACGTTGAGTTTTGACTCTTATCTTCCCAAATTTCACTAAAATTTCTTTTAGGATCACGCGGGTATCTTGGAATCGTTCCGATATTCTTATGACGAGAACATTGTTCTTGGTGCCTCCTGACATTTAGGGGTTGTGGCAGTGTCCCGGGGAGTTGAGCTCCGAGGTGTTGTCGTCATAATTTTATCGTTGCAGTTCGGAATACCGAGTTTAATCGCCGACATCGAAAATCTCTTTTATGCAGTTGTTGGTGAGATAACCCGCTAACCCGATCGAGGTGAGTACGGAGTATTGCCATGACTCATATAACGGATGCTTTTGAAGGTTGAGGTAGACGATTTCGAAGGTTTCTTGGTTATGTGTTGACGGATGGATACAGTGGGATGTAGGGATTGTTAGTTTGGGTGAGATATATTGCTCCCTGTATCCCCAACACCAGATTGCATAACCGAGAAAGTTTCGGGAGTTTCATAGGTGGGATTTCAAGTAGCTCTTAGGATATCTTTCGGCGGATGTATGATATGAAATTGGGGTTCGACGTCTAGTGGTCCGCCTATTCACGGTTGGTTTTACTGATGGTCTCGTTGTGTCTTAAAGAGTCCTTGGCTATGCCGACTGGGGCGCTTCGTATGTCATGTGCCTTTGCCTTGTACATGATGGTGCTGTCTGATTGAGCCGTGTCGCCCCACCACGAAAACTTGGACGAAATCTCTATCATATGTTTGTTCCGGCTTATTCTGCAAGCCAGTCCTTTGTTTTGTTTTATTTGTGGTATTCGAGTTGCTTCGATGTCAAATGTTGAATCCATACCTTTCCTAAACGGTGTTCTCATATTGCTATGTGAATACCAATCCTTCTCGACAATCGAGATTGTCATGTCAATCCTTTTCAACCGGCGTGTTTCTCTTCAAATGGATCCGATCATTTCAACATTTGTGAGATCAATTCTAAGTTTTCTCAACGGTATCTGTTTCATCCGTCCCAAGTTGTCTTTGTTTTCCTGCCCTCCCACCCTTTTTCTTCAAGGACTAAGATTTCTTTACCAAGTATCCTTTTACTTTTGTGAAGTCTCTTCACTCTTTTCAATCAATGTTCTTATCCGGTGATTTCCCATGAAGATGCTCAACAGCTTCAAGTTCATCATCCTTCGTTTTTTTAATTATCCAGTGGACCCATATCAAGTTTTCGATATTCATCATATCCCTTTCCTTGTTTCAAATGTTTTTTAAAACCGGTGCACCTCTTAATCTTTCACTTCTCGCTATTTGTTATTCCGGAGTGCTCAAGATATCTCGAAGATTCGTGTTTCCACTCTGCATTCGTTCAAGCTCTTTCGAGATTGTTATCTCATTCAAGTCATTTAATTCAACCGGTGCAACATCTCTTTTAAATCATTTCCAACGGTGTTTTCTTTTGAGTGGGCCCTAACCCACAGGTCTTTTCCCAGGATCTTACCTGACTCTTCTAATTATTCCGGAGCTATCCTAAAGTCTTCTCCAAGTTTGACGTAAGAATGAATTTTCATCAGTCAAATGCTTTTCTCCAAGATCTTTCAAATTCTTTTCATAGTTGGCTCAACCTCTTCGTTTTTGATTCTTCCGGTGTGCCTCAATAATTCTTGGTGGTGTTTCTCGTTGTCATTCTCATCATTTGAAGACCGAAGAAGAGTTTCTCTTTAATCTTGCTCTATTCTCTTCAAGATTCATGGTGCTAGCTTGTTGCCATCCTCTCATAATTGTTTTCGATTGTGAGAATCTTTTTCACCCGTCCGGAGCATCTCATGAGTTGTTTCCGTTTCTTTCCTCCGAAGGCCATCATGTCATAATTCTTTATTCTCAGCGTAGCTATCGTTCTCCAAATCTTACCGGTGCATCGTTCAATATCCTCTAATCAGTTCATGATCTCTTCGTTCTCATGTATCTAAATCCCTTCAAGTATCTTCATTCGTTTTCCAATTCTTTCCGGTGAATTGTGCCTTTCTACTTCGATCATTTTCAATTCTTACGGTGGTTCTTTCAAGATCTCTCTTCCTTGTTCATCATATCAATTCATTTGTTGTTCCAATCCTACCGGTGGTTCGTTGAAGACCTTCTCAAGTTTTTATATATCTCTTTTAATCCTTTCTACGGGAATAAGTAGTATGCCAAATCCGTTGATTGTCATCAATTTAATTGGTGAAGGATGAGCATAACATAATTCTTATTCTTGTTCATCCAAGTGATTAATTCTTTATTCCGGAGGTCCTTAAAATTCTCGGTTTCATTTGTTTCATCTTCTCTTTTTTTCCCGGAGTTCCAAGCTCTAATTATCACGGAGATCCATTTAAATCATTGCAAGGCTTCACCTTGTGTTTTCAACTTCTCTTTCTTTCTATCATCCTTTTGTTTACCGGAGTTCTTCATGGAGGTTCTAAATGGTGGTTCGTCAAGGATTCTTTCCATTCTTCAATTGTTCTTCAAGATTTCTCTTGAAGTATGATCTGCCAAGCTATACTCTAAAATAAACATGGTGCTCAACACATGTTTTTCTGAGGAGTTCAAGTATTCTTCATCTTGCATTCAAAGTGCAATTCCTTCTATCTTACCTTTTGAGATGGTGTTATATCACTCTTGACAATTTCCTTCATGTTTCATGATTCATTTGTTGTCAAAAGTGAGGTATTTTAAATCCATCAATCTCTTCCTTGGAGTCATCTTGTGTCATGGTTCACCTAAAGCTTTCCCTAAGGATTGTTGCTATTTATGGTGCTTATAAATGACCCAAGTTCTTCATTTGCCCTCCCGGTGAATTAAGTTTCTCGTCTCCTTGTTGATATCAATCCAATCATTTGTTTCCGTTGGTGGCAGATGTTGACATTTTCTCCTACATTCTGTTATTCCTATGATCTATCTTCTATTCTTTCTTCCGGAGGCATTGTGATGTTGCTCTTTTCACTAATCACCTCGTTTTGTGGGAATCATGTTCTTTTCATGCTTATCCATTTAACCGGAGTGTTGTATCATCTCTTCAATATCTTTTCATCTCATCAAGTTTTTGTTCTCTTTTCTACCGGAGAGCTGTCCAAATTCAGCCATTCTTGTTCCTTGGCTATCTCATTATACCAATGTGGTCATATTCTTTTCGTTCGTGAAGCTCTTATTTCCATGTCTTTCAACCTTCAAGGTTCTCATAATGTTTCTTGTTCCTCTTTGATAATGGAGTGTTTTCCACTTCGTTCATCTTCATTGTATTTCTTTTCTCTCAATTTGTTCAACCTCTCAAGGTTCGTGGTTTCACTCGTTCGTCAAAGAAGCAACTTAGTTTTACCTCTTATCTTCCTCTTCCGTTTTCCCTCCGGTGCCATCCTAGATCTCGGGATGAGATCCTCTCGTAGTGGTGGAGTGTTGTGACGCCCCGGATCCAATGCGCCAGGTGTCCGCCAGTTATTCGCCGTCGTTGCCATGTCATGCGCTTGCGTGTTGCACTTTGCCATGTCATCATTTGCATTTTATTATGTCATCATGTGCATTTCATTTTGCATACATGTTCGTTACATGCTTCCGAGCCTTTTCCCCGTTGTCCGTTTTGCAATCCGGCACTCCTATGTCCTCCGGCGTCCCCCTCTTCTCTCTTTTCATGTGCGGGTATTAAACTTTCTCGGAATGGCCCGAGGTTTGCCAAGCGGCCTTGGTATACCACCGGTGAACCGCTGTCAAGTTCGTGCCATTTGGAGGTCGTTTGGTACTCAACGGTTAACCGGTAACCAGAAAGGCCTCTTTGTTGCAGCCCAACACCCTTCCAAAGTAGCCCAAAACCCACCAAACTCCCTCCTTGCTCTCGGTCGTTCGATCACGATCGCGTGGCGAAAACCGCACCTCATTTGGACTCTCCTAGCTCCTCTATGCCTATTTATACACCCTCATTCCAAATCCGGATGATTTCCCGAAACCCTAGATCTCTCCTCTGCCGGACCGTTCACGCCGCCGGACGCGTCCGCCGCCACGTCGCCCGGCCAATCCGCCGCCGCCACGTCGGCAGCCGCGCGCGCCCCACTCCCGCCGCCACGTGGCCTCCGCCGCCGCCCGCTGCCGCCGCCGCGAGCCATCCGGCCGCCAGGGCCGATCCGCGCCCGCCGCCCGCCCGTAGCGTCGCCACCGTTCCCCGCCGCCCGCGCCGCCGCCGCCCGCCGCCGCTTCGCCCTAGCGCGCCCGCCGCTTGCTGCGCCTGGCCCAGCCTCGCCGCCTCCACCGCCACCCAGCCGCGCCGTCGCATCCATGCCGCGCCGGCCGTCCGCCCCGCCTCCGCCGCCAAGCCAAGCCTTCTTGCCGCCGCCTCGCTCCCGCTCAAGTCCGCCCCGCGCGGCGTCACGCCTCCCCGCGCCAGCGCCGTCGTGCCAGTGGCCGGCCAAGGCCTCGCCTCACCTCCATGGTCTTGCCTGTCGGTCCCCGCCGCCGTCCGGTCCTACTCCGGTCAGATCCGGTGGCCGGGCGGCCAGATCCGGCCTCCCCCGACCTCGCCGGCGTCTTCTCCGGCCATCTCTCCTCCAACCCCGGCGAACCTCGTTTTCCGCAGGTTGCCCCCGCAGGTTGCCCCCGTTTCTTCTAAGTCCCAGATTTCTTGCATTTTCATGCCATTTTCATTGCATCACATCTCTGCACCCGTAGCTCCGTTTCATGCGTATAATATGTCAAATTGTTCGCCTCGACGAGTACATCATTTCATTCCATTGCATCATTTGCATTTGAGCTCATCTTGATGCCCGAAATGCTGTTGGAAGAGTGCTTCAGGATGTTAATCTGCTGAAACTGTTATAACTTGCTGTTTTGTCATTTTTGCCATGATTTATGTGTGCCTCCTATGAGTATGAGCTCTATATGAATGTTGGACTAGGACATGCCTTCTTTCCAGGGGTGTTGACCTTGTATTTTTGTGAGTTGTGTGCTGAGTGTATCAAGCTTGCAAAGTAGGGTAGTTGCTGTTGCTGTTTTCCTGGCAGATTCTGTTATATTTTGATGCCATGTTAACATGCTTCCAGTAATCAATCTATGCATAATCTGGAGATGCTCTATAAACATGTTTTGATAAACATGTATTGCTCTATCCATTCATGCCCTTGGTTGAAATTATAGCCTGCTGGAACATGTTCATTTCTTGCTCCAAAGTTGCTTGAAAATGTTTCCTGACAGATTGTTTGCATGAGAGTCAATTTTCACGGGGTCGTTGTAGTTGATCCGTGTATGCTATGACCTTGATCTTGCCATGCTTAGCTTCATAAACATGCCTTCTTACTGTTGGTTGCCTTGCCATGCCATGTATTGCTCTGTGGTGAGTGGTTCAAGCTCACGAACATGCCTACTTATCGTTGTTTCTGCCATGTTTAAATCTGTAATAAAACTTGCCATGTTTACATGGGTGCCATCATATTTTCCGTGCCTTTTTGGCTTATGGTCAGTAAGGGACTATTGATATATGCTTTGAGTAGAATCATGCCATGCCTTTGTTTGCCATGATATGTTCCTGTAACATGTTGCTGGATAGCTCTAAACATTGCAACCTGATGTTATTTCTGCTAAAGTCTGAAATTGTTATTACTTGCAATATCTCCATATCCTTTTGAGCATGTTCTAGTGATTTCTGGAGATAGCTCAGTGTTCATGTTTTGTTATGCTTTACGTGTACTTCATGCCCATGCCTTTTGTTAGTATGTTGGGATGCTGTAGCATATTGTTTTGATGCTTGCAAGATGCCTAGTTGCTGTTTTGGACAGATTGTTGCTATGACTTGTATAGTGTGTGTGTGTTGCACCGTTGCTCCGTTTTGAGTGTGCTCTATATGAAACTTGCTTGTTTTTGCATGTAGCTTCATATTATCATGTTGCATCCTTGTTTTGGTGTGTTTGCTTGATGTTTGGGTGCATTTTGCATCAATGCCATGTTTGACTTGTTTTGCTCATATCTTCTAGGCCGTAGCTCCAAATCTAATGAACTTTATATGTTACTTGACTAGAATTTCGTGTAGATCATCTTGGTGATCTTTAACTTGCTGTTTAACAACTTCAACATAAGGTTTATTCAGTTCTGCACCTATTTCGAAAATTGCATATGAGGACTTACCGGAATTGTTATATGTTGTTCCCGGCCTCATTTAAACTTGCCTTGATGTGTTGTTCTTGTTTGCATCTTCTCTTGCCATGAATAGCTTCATGTAGCTTGGTCATGCATCATGCTTGTTGTGCATCATGTCTTGTTCATGTGTGGTGTGTTTACCTTTGTTGTGTGCTTCTTCTCGATAGTTCCCGTTTCGTTGCGATCGTGAGGATTCGTTCGTCTACGATTGGTTCGGCTTCATCCGTTCGTCTTCTTCATGGACTCGTTCTTCTTCCTTGCGGGATTTCAGGCAAGATGACCGCTACCATGGATCTCACTACTATCATTGCTATGCTAGTTGCCTCGTTCTTTCGCTATGCTGCGCTACCTATTACCTGTTTGCCCAGCCATCCCATATTGCCATGAACCTCTAATCCTTTGACACCTTTCCTATGCAAACCACTGTTTGGCTATGTTACCGCTTTTGCTCAGCCCCTCTTATAGCGTTGCTAGTTGCAGGTGAAGTTGAAGATTTCTCCATGGTGGACAGGATTTTGGTTGGGATATCACAATATCTCTTATATTATTAATGCATCTATATACTTGGTAAAGAGTGGAAGGCTCGGCATTATGCCTGGTGTTTTGTTCCACTCTCGCCACCCTAGTTTCCTTCATACCGGTGTTATGTTCCCGGATTTTGCGTCCCTTACGCGGTCGGGTGATTTATGGGACCCCCCTGACAGTTCGCTTTGAATAAAACTTGTCCAGCAAGGCCCAACATTGCCTTTTACCATTTGCCTCACCACCACCTGCTTTTTCCCTTGGGAGTCGCGCTCTCGAGGGTCATCTTATTTTTACCCCCCCGGGCCAGTGCTCGTTGTGAGTGTTAGTCCAAACCGTCAGCCGCCGGTGGCCACCAGGGGCAACTCTGGGCTGGCCTACCGGAAGTTTGGACAATCCGGTGTGCCACGAGAACGAGATATGTGCAGCTCCTATCGGGTTTGTCGGCACATTCGGGCGGCTTTGCTGGTCTTGTTTTACCATTGTCGAAATGTCTTGATGTACCGGATACCGAGTCGATCGGAGTGTCTCGGGTGAAGGTCTATTCGCCGATGATCGCGAGAGCTTGTCATGGGCTAAGTTGGGACACCCTGCAGGTTTAAACTTTCTAGAGCCGTGCCCGCGGTTATGTGGCAGATGGGAATTTGTTAATGTCGGTTGTAGACAACTTGACACTTGATCCGAATTAAAACGCATCAACCGAGTGTGTAGCCGTGATGGTCTCTTCTCGTGGCATCGGAAGTGAACACGGTTTCGGGTTATGTTTGGCGTAAGTAGGTGTTCGGATCACCTCTTGATCATTGCTAGCTTCTCGACCGTTCCGCTTGTTTCTCTTCTCGCTCTCATTTGCGTATGTTAGCCACCATACTTGCTTAGTCGCTGCTGCAACCTCACCACTTTACCCCTTCCTTTACCATTAAGCTTTGCTAGTCTTGATACCCATGGTAATGGGATTGTTGAGTCCTCGTGGCTCACGGATACTTCAAAACCAGTTTGCGGTGCCTATGTTACCGAAAGCGGACGCGACCAAGCTCAAGGAGGAGCTCGATGAAGATCTTGCCCTTTGTGTTGTTTCGTTCTAGTTGTTCAGTAGTGGAGCCCAGTTGGGGTCGACCAGGGACCTTTTGTCGCATTTGGGGTTCTTCTTTTATTTTGGTTCCGTAGTCGGACCTTGATTGTATCTGGATGATGTAATGCCTTATTCATGTAATTGTGTGAAGTGGCGATTGTAAGCCAACTATGTATCTCTTTCCCTTATGTATTACATGGGTTGTGTGAAGATTACCTCACTTGCGACATTGCTTTCAATGCGGTTATGCCTCTAAGTCGTGCTTCGACACGTGGGAGATATAGCCGCATCGAGGGCGTTACACTGGTATCACCGTTACGAGCACTCGTTGCTTAAAGGTGACTGGCGGGTGTCTGTCTCTCTCACTTTAGTTGAACCGAGTGTGGCTATGCCCGGTCCTTGCGAAGGTTAAAACAACACTAACTTGATGAACTATCGTTGTGGTTTTGATGCGTAGGTAAGAACGTTTCTTGCTCAGCCCGTAGCAGCCACGTAAAATTTGCAACAACAAAGTAGAGGACGTCTAACTTGTTTTTGCAGGGCATGTAGTGATGTGATATGGTCAAGACGTGATGCTATATTTTATTGTATGAGATGATCATGTTTTGTAACCGAAGTTATCGGCAACTGGCAGGAGCCATATGGTTGTCGCTTTATTGTATGAAATGCAAACGCCCTGTAATTGCTTTACTTTATCACTAAGCGGTAGCGATAGTCGTAGAAGCAATAGATGGCGTAATGACAACGATGCTATGATGGAGATCAAGGTGTCGCGCCGGTGAAGATGGTGATCAAGACGGTGCTTCGGATATGGAGATCACACGCACAAGATGATGATGGCCATATCATATCACTTATATTGATTGCATGTGATGTTTATCCTTTATGCATCTTATCTTGCTTTGATTGTCGGTAGCATTTTAAGATGATCTCTCACTAATTATCAAGAAGTGTTCTCCCTGAGTATGCACCGTTGTGAAAGTTCTTCGTGCTGAGACACCATGTGATGATCGGGTGTGATAGGCTCTACGTTCAAATACAACGGGTGCAAAACAGTTGCACACGCGGAATATTCAGGTTAAACTTGACGAACCTAGCATATACAGATATGGCCTCGGAACACGGAGACCGAAAGGTCGAGCGTGAATCATATAGTAGATATGATCAACATAGTGATGTTCACCATTGAAAACTACTCCATCTCACGTGATGATCGGACATGGTTTAGTTGATTTGGATCACGTGATCACTTAGATGACTAGAGAGATGTCTGTCTAAGTGGGAGTTCTTAAGTAATATGATAAATTGAACTTAAATTTATCATGAACTTAGTCCTGGTAGTATTTTGCAAATTGTGTTGTAGATCAATAGCTCGCGTTGTTGCTTTCATATGTTTATTTTGATATGTTCCTAGAGAAAATTGTGTTGAAAGATGTTAGTAGCAATGATGCGGATTGGATCCATGATCTGAGGTTTATCTTCATTGCTGCATAGAAGAATTATGTCCTTAATGCACCGCTAGGTGATAGACCTATTGCAGGAGCAGATGTAGACGTTATGAACGTTTGGCTAGCTCAATATGATGACTACTTGATAGTTTAGTGCACCATGCTTAACAGCTTAGAATCGGGACTTCAAAGACATTTTGAACGTCATGGACCATATGAGATGTTCCAGGAATTGAAGTTAATATTTCAAGCAAATACCCGAGTTGAGAGATATGAAGTCTCCAACAAGTTCTATAGCTAAAAGATGGAGGAGAATTGCTCAACTAGTGAGCATGTGCTCGATTGTCAGGTACTTCAATCGCTTGAATCAAGTGGGAGTTAATCTTCTAGATAAGATAGTGATTGACAGAATTCTCTAGTCACCATCACTAAGTTACTAGAACTTCGTGATGAACTATAGTATGCAAGGGATGACGAAAACGATTCCTGAGCTCTTCGTGATGTTGAAATCGACGAAGGTAGAAATCAAGAAAGAGCATCAAGTGTTGATCATTGACAAGACCAGTAGCTTCAAGAAAAGGGCAAAGGGAAAGAATGGGAAACTTCAAGTAGAATGGCAAACAAGTTGTCACTCCCGTGAAGAAGACCAAAGCTGGACCAAAGCCTGAAACTGAGTGCTTACACTGCAAAGGAAATAGTCACTGGAAGCGGAAATGCCCTAAATATTTGGTGGATAAGAAGGATGGCAAAGTGAACAAGGGTATATTTGATATACATGTTATTGATGTGCGCCTTACTAGTGTTTATAGTAGCCCCTGAGTATTTGATACTTGTTCGGTTGCTAAGATTAGTAACTCAAACAGAGTTCTGTAATAAACAGAGACTAGTTGATGGGGATGTGACGATGAGTGTTCGAAGTAGTTCCAAGATTGATATGATCATCATCGCACACTCCCTATACTTTTGGGATTAGTGTTAAACCTAAATAAATGTTATTTGGCATTTGCATTGAGCATGAATATGATTTGATCATGTTTATTGCAATATGGTTATTCATTTAAAGTCAGAGAATAATTGTTGTTCTGTTTACATGAATAAAACCTTCAAATGGTCATACACCCAATGAAAATAGTTTGTTGGATCTTGATTGTAGTGATACACATATTCATAATATTGATGCCAAAAGATGTAAAGTTAATAATGATAGTGCAACTTATTTGTGGCACTGCCGTTTGGGTCATATCGGTGTAAAGCGCATGAAGAAACTTCATAAAGATGGATCTTCGGAATCACTTGGTTATGAATCATTTGATGCTTGCGAACCGTGCCTTTTGGGCAAGATGACTAAAACTCCATTCCTTAGAACAATGGGACGAGCTACTGACTTATTGGAAATAATGCATACCGATGTATGTGATCCGATGACTGTTAAGGCTCGCGGCGTGTATCGTTATTTTCTGACCTTCACAGATGATTTGAGCAGATATGGGTATATCTACTTGATGAAACATAAGTCTGAAACATTTGAAAAGTTCAAAGAATTTTAGAGTGAAGTGGAAAATCATCGTAACAAGAAAAATAAAGTTTCTACGATCTGATCGTGGAGACGAATATTTGAGTTACGAGTTTGGTCTTCATTTGAAACAATGTGAAATAGTTTCGCAACTCACGCCACCTGGAACACCACAATGTAATGGTGTGTCCGAACATCGTAATCGTACTTTACTAGATATGGTGCGATCAATGATGTCTCTTATCAGTTAACCACTATCGTTTTGGGGTTATGCATTAGAGACAGCTGCATTCACGTTTAATAGGGCACCATCTAAATCCATTGAGACGACACCGTATGAACTATGGTTTATCAGTAAACCTAAGCTGTCGTTTCTGAAAGTATGGAGTTGCGATGCTTATATGAAAAAGGTTTTCAACCTGATAAGCTCGAACCCAAATCGGAGAAGTGCGTCTTCATAGAATACCCAATGGAAACTGTTGGGTACACCTTCTATCACAGATCTGAAGGCAAAACATTCATTGCTAAGAATGGATCCTTTCTAGAGAAGGAGTTTCTCTCGAAAGAAGTGAGTGGGAGGAAAGTAGAGCTTGATAAGGTAATTTGTACCTTCTCTCGAATTGGAAAGTAGTTCATCACAGAAATCAGTTCCAGTTATTCCTACACCAATTAGTGAGGAAGCTAATGATGATGATCATGAAACTTCATATCAAGTTACTACAAAACCTCGTAGGTCTTCCAAAGTACAGTCCGCACTGAGTGGTACGGTAATCTGATTCGGAAGTCATGTTACTGCACCATGATGAACCTACAAACTATGAGGAAGCGATGATGAGCCCAGATTCCGCAAAATGGCTTGAGGCCATGAAATCTGAGATGGGATCCATGTATGAGAACAAAGTGTGGACTTTGGTGGACTTGCCCGATGATCGGCAAGCCATATAAAATAAATGGATCTTCAAGAGGAAGACAGACGATGATGGTAGTGTTACTATCTACAAAGCTCGACTAGTCACAAAAGTGTTTCGACAAGTTCAAGGTGTTGACTACAATGAGATTTTCTCAACCGTAGCGATGCTTAAGTCTGTCCGAATCATGTTAGCAATTGCCACATTTTATGAAATCTGGCAAATGGATGTCAAAACTGCATTCCTTAATGGTTTTCTTAAAGAAGAGTTGTATACGATGCAACCAGAAGGTTTTGTCAATCCTAAAGGTGCTAACAAAGTGTGCAAGCTCCAGCGATCCATCTATGGACTGGTGCAAGCATCTCAGAGTTGGAATATACACTTTGATAAGTTGATCAAAGCATATAGTTTTATACAGACTTGCGGTGAAGCCTGTATTTATAATAAAGTGAGTGGGAGCACTACCGCCTTTCTGATAAATATATGTGAGTAACATATTGTTGATCAGAAATGATGCAGAATTTTTCTGGAAAGCATAAAGGAGTATTTGAAAGGAGTTCCTTAAAAGAAATACCTCAGTAAAGCTACTTACATATTGAGCATCAAAATCTATTGAGATAGATCAAGACGCTTGATAAGTTTTTCAATAAGTACATACCTTGTCAAGATTTTGAAGTAGTACAAAATGGAACAGTCAAAGAAAGAGTTCTTGCCTGTGTTGCAAAGGTGTGAAATTGACTAAGACTCAAATCCCGACCACGGCAGAAAATAGAAAAGAGAATGAAAGTCATTCCCTATGCCTCAGTCATAGGTTCTATAAAGTATGCTATGCTATGTACCAGACCTATTGTATACCTTGTTCTGAATTTGGTAAGGGAATACAATAGTGATATAGGAGTAGATCACTGGACATTGGTCAAGAATATCCGTAGTAAGGATTAAGGAAATATTTCTCGATTATGGAGGTAATAAAAGAGTCTGTCGTAAAGAGTTACATCGGTGCAAGCTTTTACACCGATCTAGGCGACTCTAAGACTCAATCTGGATACATATTGAAAGTGGAAGCAATTAGCTAGAGTAGCTCCGTACGGAGCATTGTAGACATAGAATATTTGCAAAATACATACGACTCTGAATGTGACAGACCCGTTGACTAAGCTTCTCTCACGAGCAAAACATGATCATACCTTAGTACTCTTTGGTTGTTAATCACATAACGATGTGAACTAGATTATTGACTCTAGTAAACCTTTGGGTGTTGATCACATGACGATGTGAACTATGGGTGTTAATCATATGCAGATATGAATATTGATGTTAAATCACATAACGATGTGAACTAGATTATTGACTCTAGTGTAAGTGGAAGACTGAAGGAAATATGCTCTAGAGGCAATAATAAAGTTATTATTTATTTCCTTATTTCATGATAAATGTTTATTATTCATGCTAGAATTGTATTAACCAGAAACATGATACATGTGTGAATACATAGACAAACTTAATGTCACTAGTATGCCTCTACTTGACTAGCTCATTAATCAAAGATGGTTATGTTTCCTAACCATAGACATGTGTTGTCATTTGATTAACGGGATCACATCATTAGGAGAATGATGTGATTGACTTGACCCATTCCGTTAGCTTAGCACTTGATCGTTTGGTATGTTGCTATTGCTTTCTTCATGACTTATACAAGTTCCTACAACTATGAGATTATGCAACTCATATTTACCGGAGGAACACTTTGTGTGCTACCAAACGTCAAAATGTAATTGGGTGATTATTAAGGAGCTCTCCAGGTGTCTCCGAAGTTACATGTTGAGTTGGCGTATTTCGAGATTAGGATTTGTCACTCCGATTGTCGGAGAGGTATCTCTGGGCCCTCTCGGTAATGCACATCACTATAAGCCTTGCAAGCAATGTGGCTAATGAGTTAGTTGCGGGATGATGCATTACGTAACGAGTAAATAAACTTGCCAGTAACGAGATTGAACTAGGTATTGAGATACCGACGATCGAATCTCCGGCAAGTAACATACCGATGACAAAGGGAACAATGTATGTTGTTATGCGGTTTGACCGATAAATATCTTCATAGAATATGTAGGAGCCAATATGAGCATCCAGGTTCCGCTATTGGTTATTGACCGGAAACAGTTCTAGGTCATGTCTACATAGTTCTCGAACCCGTAGGGTCCGCACGCTTAAGGTTTCGTTAACAGTTTTATTATGAGTTTATGAGTTTTGATGTACCAAAGGTTGTTCGGAGTCCCGGATGTGATCACGGACATGACGAGGAGTCTCGAAATGGTCGAGATGTAAAGATCGATATATTGGACGACTATATTCGGACACCGGAAGTGTTCCGGGTAGTTTCAAAGAAAACCGGAGTGCTGGAGGGGTTACCGGAACCCCCTAGGGGAGTATTGGGCGTTAGTGGGCTTTAGGGAAGAGAGAGGGCAGCAGCCCAAGAGGTGGTGCGCCCCCTCCCATGAGGGATCCGAGTTGGACTAGGGGAGGGGGCGCACTGAGGGAGTCCTGGATTAGGGGGTATCCGGACAGCCGGACTGTGTACAACGTCCGAACTATTGAAGCGTGAAGATACAAGACTCAAGACTTCGGCCCATGTCCGGATGGGACTTTCCTTGGCATGGAAGGCAAGGTTGGCGATCCAGATATTATATTTCCTTCCTTGTAACCGACTCCATGTAGACCCTAGCCCTCTCCGATGTCTATATAAACCAGAGAGGTTGGTCCTTAGAAGGCCGATCACAATTACAATCATACCATCATAGGCTAGCTCCTAGGGTTTAGCCTCTACGATCTCGTGGTAGATCTACTCTTGTATTACCCATATCATCAATATTAATCAAGCAGGAAGTAGGGTTTTACCTCCATCGGGATGGCCCGAACCTGGGTAAACATCTGTGTCCCTTACTTCTTGTTACCATCAGCCTTGACGCATAGATTGGGACCCCCTACCCGAGATCCGCCGGTTTTGACACCGACATTGGTGCTTTCATTGAGAGTTCCTCTGTGTCGTCGCTGTCAGGCTCGATGGCCCCTTCAATCGTCACTAACGATGGTGTCTGGGGTGAAACTTTCCTCCCCGGATAGATCTTCGTGTTCGGAGGCTTCACGCTGCGGGCCAATTCGCTTGGTCGCCTGGAGCAGATCGATAGCTATGCCCCCGGCCATCAAATCAGGTTCGGAAATCTTAACTACACGGCGGATATCCGCGGAGATTTGATCTTTGACGGATTCGGGCCAGTGCCAAAAGCGCCGAACAGTCACGATGAGCACGGCTTAGACCTGCTGTCAGACGTTGCTCGGGATATCACCCCGGCAGAGGCCTCGGATCTAAATCCAGGACAGGTTGCTTCACCCAAGGACGGAGGGCTGGACCCCGCCCTGCAGGCCGTACCCTCATCGACGATGAAGCCGAACACAGGTCTCACCTCAGAGAGAGCTCAGTGACTCCGACCCCGTTCATATCCGGATGAGTTCGATCCATACGCCCCGAGCCCACCGATCCTGGTTGGGCTCCAGTGATGGAGTTCACCGCGGCGGACATCTTTCAGAACTCGCCCTTTGGTGACATGCTGGATTTATTGAAGTCTCTCTCCTTGTCAGGAGACTCCGGGCCGAACTATGTCCAGCTTGAGTAGGAAGCAGACAAACACGGAATTCGTTGCCCACCCACCACCCACTTCATTGCCACGATCGATGATTTAACCGACGTGCTTGACTTCAACTCCGAAGACATCGACGGTATGACGACGATGCAGGAGAATTACAGGAGCCACAGCTCACCGGGCGGTGGACGACCACCTCCTCATATGATATATATATGGTGGACACTCCGAAGGAAACTATTGGCGATGAGGCAATGGAGGACAACCCCTCGGGAAGAAAATCAAAGAATGGGCGTCGTCGGTGCCGCTCCAAGCCCCGCCATAGAAACACCGGCCCCAGAGACGAAAATAATCCGGATGGCGCCAAAGAAGAATATGACCCTGACCAGCCCGCCTTCGAGCAGGCCGAACAGGAAGATGAGCAGGTTAGCCCAGAAGAACAGGCGATAGATGCATACCAGGAGGAGGACAACTACATGCCCACCTCCGAAGACGAGATCAGCCTCGGCGACGACGAATTCGGCGTGCCTGAGGATCCCGTGGAACAGGAACGCTTCAAGCGTAGGCTTATAGCCACTGCGAGGAGCCTGAAGAAGAAGAAGCAGCAACTCCATGCTGATCAAGACCTGCTGACAGATAGATGGACTGAAGTCCTGGCAGCCGAGGAATATGGACTCGAATGCCAAACTGCTGACCGGCCACCCCGTGGCCGGGATAAAATGGGATACCAGCCCGGATACTAGACCGCACCCCACGCCGATATACTACGGCTCAGGGCAACAGGCACGACCTGCAAGATATTCTGGAAAATAAAGCAGGACAACCAAGATCGATCTACGGATCGAGGGGGCGCGCCCCAGCGCGCGCCGATGACCGTCGCGCCGGATACACCATCAACAAATCCGGCTGGGCCGAACATAGCAACCCAGACCAATCCGACCTGCGTAGCCACATAGCCCGGCACAGAGGCACCACACACCCCCTCTGCTTCACTAACGAAGTGATGGATCATGAATTCCTAGAAGGATTCAAACCTATAAACATCGAATCGTACGATGGCACAATAGACCCCGCAGTATGGATCGAAGATTTCCTTCTCCACATTCACATGGCCCGTGGAGATGATCTACACGCCATCAAGTATCTCGCCCTTAAGCTCAAAGCACCAGCCCGACACTGGTTAAACAGCCTGCCAGCAAATTCCATTGGCAGTTGGGAAAACCTGGAAGACGCATTCCTTAACAACTTCCAGGGCACATATGTGTGACCACCGGACGCTGATGACCTGAGCCACATTACTCTACAGCCCGGAGAGTCAGCCTGGAAATTCTGGACTCGGTTCCTCACTAAGAAGAACCAAATAGTCGACTGTTTGGACGCCGAAGCCCTGGCGGCTTTTAAGCATAATATCTGTGACGAGTGGCTAGCTCGACACCTCGGCCAGGAAAAACCCAAGTCTGTGGCTGCTCTCACAACCCTAATGACCCATTTTTGTGCGGGTGAGGATAGCTGGTTGGCTCACAGCGACACCACGCCACATTCCGGTACTTTGGACGGCCGCAATGCTAACGGCAAGCCATGGCGCAACAGACATAAGAGACGAAACAACGGCGACAGCACTGAAGACACGGCAGTCAATGCCGGATTCAGCGGACCTAAGTCTGGACAACGGAAAAAGCCGTTCAAAAGAAATAATTAGGGACCGTCCAGTCTGGACCGCATACTAGAGCGCTCGTGCCAAATTCATGGCACACCGGACAAACCAGCCAACCACACCAATAGAGACTGCTGGGTGTTCAAACAGGCCGGCAAGATAAACGCCGAAAACAAGGACAAGGGGCTGCAAAGCGACGATGACGATGAGCCCCGGCATCCAAATACGGGGGGACAAAAGAAATTTCCCGCCCAACTGAAAACGGTCAACATGATCTACGCCACCCACATCCCCAAGTGGGAACGGAAGCGGGCACTACGGGACGTCTATGCGATGGAGCCAGTCGCCCCCAAGTTAAATCCATGGTTAGCTTGTCCGATCACCATTGACCGTAGGGATCACCCTACCAGCATCCGTCACGGCGGCTAAGCCGCATTGGTCTTAGACCGAATCATCGACGGATTCCACCTCACGCGTGTCCTTATGGATGGCGGCAGCAGCCTGAACCTGCTTTATGAGGACACAGTGCGCAAGATGGGCATTGATCCTTCAAGGCAGCGTTCGCGCCATGCGTACACAATTACGCACTCAAGATACCTTGGGCATAGGCGGAGGTGCATCAACGACTCAGTCAATAATGCGGGTAACCGTCAAATACCTTCATACTCTTTCCCTTTTACCTTTCAGGACACCGCGCTAGTTCAGCATCCTCAGAAGAGCCGAATTGCCGGACTCATAGGGAGAGACATCCAAGGAGGCAACAGAAGTGCAGAACAGAAGAAAACCTAGGTGGAATCTATTTACGATCATTATACCTACTTTATCTACCTATACACAGCCTACCCCTAGATACGACATGTCAAGTAGTCCTATTTATCTCCGCTTAACACATCTGTTGTAAACTTGCACTTAAACGTATTTTTCGTCAATGGGAGACTATATATAGCGTCAGCTTATTATTCTTATCGGAGCATTTTTTTCTCCTATAAATGTTTATTTGGTTTTGCATCCATACACCTTGGTACGGTCAGTTTGCCAGGGGCTTCTCATGGCGCCCCGTAATATGGCAACTAAAAGTCCGAACACTTTCAATACTGCGGCACCCCGAACTTATAGCACTATATGCGTCAGCTCCGAATCATGTCTTGGGTCTATAGTTGGGATAGCCCGGCTCCCTTTTTTTGGTGCCTTACGTTTCATTATATCGGCTAAGGTAGCGCAGGGAGAACTATTGCGATTGTGTCCCGGTTCTTCCGGACGAGCACCTCAGTAGAGAAAGCTGAAAACTGACCGGCATGATGTGGCGAGAGCTGGTCGCTGTTCAAGAGGTACTAAAATCCTTAAAGATTTTCTGCTTTAGGCGATAAATCGGCTTTGTCTGATCTAGGCGTATATAGCGCCCCAATTAGGCCTTCCGGATTCTAGGGGCTTCACCGAAATTTAAAATGGTAGACTTCTATGGCTAAGTGAAAGTTATAAAGCCGCATAGTCCGATTGCCTCGTTCGCTGCGCCGGACACCACCTTAAGGGACCAAACAATTGGATAAAGAGCGTCCGGGTTTTCCACGAACACCCCAGCGCTAGTCACGTGGGGGTGGAAGGCGACAACCGCCTACTTTCGAGATTTTATAAACAGCCGCATGAAGGTAATATTTTAAATAACAAAAGCGCTACATAGCACAAGTAACCGTCCTTGAAATACAAACGCGATGTAGTGAATTCATTCAAATATGGTGTCCTTGGTACATTAAATCGACCACGAGGCGAGCACCCTTCATAACGCCATCATAGTACAGCTCGGGATGGCGTCGCCTTGCCCTCCGGCGGCCCGTCCTTGACCAGCATCTCCGCATCCATCTTGCCCCAATGCACTTTGACGCGGGCAAGGGCCCGGCGGGCACCCTCGATGCACACGGATCGCTTGATCACCTCAAGCCGCGGGTAGGCATTCACCATCCGCTTGATTAGGCCGAAGTAACTACTGGGCATGAGCTCACCAGGCCACATCCGGACTATGAAACCCTTCATAGCCAGTTCGGCCGCCCTGTGGAGTTCGACCAACTGCTTCAATTGGTTACTCAGAGGCATCGGGTGTTCGGCTCCAGCATATTGGGACCAGAACAGCTTCTCCGTTGAGTACCCCTCCTAGGCACGGTAGAACTCCGCAGCGTCTGATACGCTGCATGGCAGATCTGCGAATGCCCCTGGAGAGCCCCGAATTTGAGTAAGTAAAAGAAACGCCTCCTTCACATGTTTGCTTTGCATAAAGAACTTCTTACCTGTTGCTATCTTCTTGGCCTCCTGGATCTCCTGCTGTGCTTTCTCGGCTTTGGCCTTGGCGTCTTTTAAACTCATAAGGGCCTTCGCAAGCTCGGCCTCTTTCGCCTTCAGATCACGCTCCACAGACTCACATTTCTTGCCGAGGTCCTGGAGCTCTTGCTGTACCTCATCCACCCTAGCACTTTGCTTCTCGTGCTCCTTACACTCCAAGGCCGCCCTGTCTTTGGCCTCGGACAGCGCCTTCTTCAGGGACACCACTTCAGCGGTGCCCCCTGTTACACGGTCACGACACTTAGGTGTTAGACCCACCAATTTGCCTATCCTTAAATGCATAAGAGCGGGAATTACTTACCCTTGTTCTCTTCGAGCTACCTCTTCGTGAGGTCGAGCTCTCCCTGTGCCTGCTCTAGGTCCCGCTTCAGATCGGCAACCTCGGCGATGCAGGCGTGGCGGCACAGAAGCAAAGACAACCTGCTTATTCACAATAATAATTATGATTAGACTCCTGCAGATTATAATTGACCCTCTGCTCGGCTTTTTTTTCCGAATGCCAAACAAAGTATCAGGGGCTACTACCTATCAGGTGGTAATTTTGCACATATTTATTACTTACCGCGAAGCCTGTTAGGAGGCTGGTGCAAGCTTTGGTTAGTCCGCTCTTGGCGGACGAAACCTTCTGAATCACCGTACTCATAAGAGTACGGTGCCCCTCATCCAAGGAAGCGCCGCAAAGCGCTTCCAGCGGACTGTCCGGCGCCTCATGTGCAACGGAAGTCCGCGACACAGACGGCTCGGCCTCCCTAGCGAGGGGTCGCCTGCCTGAGTCCGGAACCATCGAAGGTTCCGGAATTGTGTTCGCACTGAGAGCTTGGCTGGCCATGGCTCTCATCGACACGATCCGCGGGGATCTTGAACCCTGCGTGTCCGACGTCTGGGACCCCACCTCGGGGCGTCTCTAGAGTCACCTCCCCCCGCTCTGGGAGCCCTCGGGACAACACCTCCGTGTCATCTGCGTGTTGAGGAGTAGTGGCTGTCGGAAGCGAATTGATCTCCGAATCACTCAAGGACCCGGAGGAAGACACTTCGGGAAGATCATTGGCCGGACTGCACATATGTTCGGCATTACAAAATGCAAAAACTATGAAGTGAAATCATGATAGGTTGCGGACACTTACGATCGCACTGGGGCTTCCCCCTAGGCAGCCACCCCTCCTCAGTATGAGCGGCCGTGGCGGAATAGTCCGGAAGGGGCACCTTCCCCTCCTTGGATGCCCTAGCCCCCCCTCCGGGGCGGCTTTTCTTTTCTTCCCCTCCCCAGTGCGGGGAGGTGGAATTTCTTCTTGATTCCCCCCGCCTCCGCAGGAAGAATCTGACTCGTCGTCATCCGATGTCAGGGGCATGACGGCTTTGCACCGGGGGCCTTTTTCGGCCCCCTGGCCCGCCTCACTGGACCCCTCATCCTTTCCGGATGGGGGGGGGGTCTTCTTCTTCCTCCTCCCCTTCGTGGGAGGAGTCCGCCTCGTCATCTTCGGACGAGGCTTCCGGCACAACCTTATGCCGGAGACCCTTTCGGATCCCCGGGGCCTTCTTCTCAGCCTTCTTCTCCGGCACCTTGTACGACTCCCCACTTGCCCATTGGGAATCGCTTGTTTCCCAAGCGCCCTGATTTATGGCGTGGTGAGATTACCCATACCCATATTGATGAGAATCCCGTAATAAGGGGACACGATGTCTGCTTTGACAAGACGTGTCACAGAAACCGCCTCGTAATATGTGTTGTGGCTGGTTGTGGGGAAACGGTTCGAATGATGGATCCGATCATAATAACATGTCACGTCATCAGAAAAAGTTGTCAGCAGATTACATTTGTGAAATATTGTTCTTTCTATGGTGGTATACGAAGATCATCTTGCAGGTCCGAACACGATTTTAGTGTTCGTTAATTACTTTGGAGTATTCGGAGGAGGAACCCGCCTTGCAATGCCGAAGACAATACTGCACACCGGACTCATCGTCATTGAAGCCTGGTTTAGGGGCTACTGAGGGAGTCCTGGATTAGGGGGTATCCGGACAGCCGGACTATGTACAATGTCCGGACTATTGAAGCGTGAAGATACAAGACTCAAGACTTCGGCTCATGTCCGGATGGGACTTTTCTTGGCGTGGAAGGCAAGCTTGGCGATCCGGATATTATATTTCCTTCCTTGTAACCGACTCCATGTAGACCCTAGCCCTCTCCGATGTCTATATAAACCGGAGAGGTTGGTCCTTAGAAGGCCGATCACAATTACAATCATACCATCATAGGCTAGCTCCTAGGGTTTAGCCTCTACGATCTCGTGGTAGATCTACTCTTGTATTACCCATATCATCAATATTAATCAAGCAAGAAGTAGGGTTTTACCTCCATCGAGAGGGCCCGAACACAGGTAAACTTCTGTGTCCCTTACTTCTTGTTACCATCAGCCTTGATGCACAGATCGGGACCCCCTACCCGAGATCCGCCGGTTTTGACACCGACACGCACCCCCCTTTCCTTCTCCTCCTTCCCTCTCCTTCCTTCCCCCTTCCCTCTTCCTAGTTGGACTAGGAAAGGGAGTCCTACTCCTACTAGGAGGAGGACTCCCCCCTCCTTGGCGCGCCCCAAAGGGCTGGCCGGCCTCCCCCCTTGCTCCTTTATATATGGGGGCAGGGGGGCACCTCTAGACACGACAACAATTGATCTCCAAGATCTCTTAGCCGTGTGCGGTGCCCCCCTCCAACATAGTCCTCGATAATATTGTAACGGTGCTTAGGTGAAGCCCTGCGACGGTAGAACATCAAGATCGTCAACACGCCGTCGTGCTGACGGTACTCTTCCCCGACACCCTGCTGGATCGGAGTCCGGGGATCGTCATCGAGCTGAACATGTGCTAGAACTCGAAGGTGCCGTAGTTTCGGTGCTTGATCGGTCGGGCCGTGAAGACGTACGACTACATCAACCGCGTTGTTCTAACGCTTCCGCTTTCGGTCTACGAGGGTACGTGGACAACACTCTCCCCTCTCGTTGCTATGCATCACCATGATCTTGCGTGGGCGTAGGAAATTTTTTGAAATTACTTCGTTCCCCAACAAAAGGTACTCCTACTAGTACTACTGAGTATACTACTAGTATAACAATGAAAGAGAAGGCAAGAGGGTTAAAAATGGAATACCTGGGTAGATGGTGATGGTCCGATCATGGTAGATTGTGTGACCATGTTGCACATCACTGGTACCATGGGTAACGACTGCCAAGATAGTTGATCCCAATATGCCAAAGTCAGCTACAAGGTTCCAGGTTAGACCGAATCATGGATGCAAATGCACATCCAGGATCGGCGATCTTATTTTGATCGGGGGATGACTGGTCCCTGCAAAATAATGGAGTACCGTTAGGGATGCAAATGATGGTTTGTGCATTCCGTTTGTAATCTCCCGTATCGTAGGATGGCAACCAGATGAAATAAGTCCCCTGGCTTGTCACTGCGAAGATGCATCCTAGATGGCACACGGCGTCTTCGAACGTGTAGGGGTACAAATCTGCCGCCGCCAACATGCACCAGCCTCTGTCGTTACTGCGTCTTGCATTGATGGCAATCCTTATGTCGAACACCGCGATGAGATAGTAATCGTCATAGCCGCGTCGCTTTGTTTGCGGGTCCGTAGTTGCTATCTTCTTCAATCTCATGTAGGCATCATCGTACGTATTCAAGCCCAGCCAGTCCGGAAGGCCGATCCCAATGGTGGAGAAGAGGTCTACCGGAATGGCCGCACTGCTGTGTATGTTGTGCAAAATGATGGTGGTATCCGGCCAGAGGTATGCAAGCATCGTTGGCACCGACCTAGACCTATATATAAGACGGTGGGCAGCGGAGAAATTACGGGATGGAAATGGAATAACTAAGTACTACATGATCAAACTCCATTACTGACCTGCTCATCGGACAAAATCCGACTACCTCTCAACGTCGGCAACTCTAGCGGAGTCAACGTGCAACCATGGCCAGGGAGCGGTAGACTGTTCGAAGGATTGTCCCATAGAAGAACCTTCTCCTTGAGGACGCATGGAAGACCAACAAGCATGGCCTTTTCCCAAGCCTGTTTAAGCAGCGTCTTGAAAAAGTTGGTGTAGGAAGCACCGAGTCTTGCGGCGGTGAGGACGTCGGAGCGGCGTGCGATTTCTCCTAGAGGATCGTCGTCCAAGGTCTCCTAGCCCCAACGAGGAGGAGAACCGCCTGGCAAATCCATGGGATCAGCGATGAACTTCCTTCTCTTCGGGGGGAGGGGAACTGGCGAGGAGGAGATAAGAGCGTAGTAACAGCATGGCCTCGTCCCTTCCAACTGTAGATCGTTCCTCAGCGAAGGGGTGAGGCTATTATTTACTACTAGTACTAGCATTATGGAACGTTATGGGATTGCATTATGCTGTAAATAAAAGTACTAGTAAGAAATTTTTGGCACTAGGTAGTAGTTTTTGGCGTGGATTAAGAAATTTTGGGTATGTTTTTGCCATTTTTTGTACACGCCAACTAGTGTCAAAAAACGTCTTACATTATGTGACGGAGGAGTACGTACTCATACTGTAGTAGTACTAGTACTACTTTTCTCAACTAGTAGTGCGATGTACTGTACTTCTAGTCTAGTCTAGTATAGTGCACCAGTTTTGAACTCTTGAATCTCAGGGCCAAGGAGCTACAGTTGGAAGTGGAGGGTACTACTGTTCTCTAGAACCATCGACGTACTATCAATGCAGGGGAAGTACACCTGTGTAGTGGCCTAGTGGGTACTCTCGGTGCTATATTCAGCCGCTCCTCTCACGTAGGAGTAGCTGGCCTACTCAGCCGCTCCTCTCACGCACACACTAGCAGCCTGTTTATCGTGACGATTCTTCTTGAGGCGAGAACATTTGAGTTATTTGATACAGCGAGACTAGGCTTTTCGCTTCCATTTGTGGAGGTGTAATGGATCTCGTCGAACTTTGTTAGTAGCTCCTTCTTTATGAATCAGATGAAGCAAAGCTTTTGCCTCCGTTTAAAAAAACACATCAAGAGGAATTTCTTTTATAGTAGAGCCGATAATGGAGTGAAGTCCATGCGTGCAATGCCACAAGCTACAGAGTAGTAGTAGAGCACTTTACGTACAGAGCCATATTGCACAGTTCCCAATGCCCCGCCACGCTTTTCCGGCTCCTCGGGCTTAATTGGGAGCGCTAGTTTAAATATGCTACTAGCTGATGAGGAAGTTGCAAGCGAGGTGCGGCTAGGGCGAGCACGCGAGCCACGGGATGTTGGGAAGGAAAACCCATTCACGTGGCTAGGCTGTCCAGTGCACCCAGATTGTGGGGCCGCACGTCCATTCGACTTCAAAACTCAAACTACCCGTGTAAAATATTGGCTCGCAGTGAAGTGTAGTAGTACTATTTTTTAAAAAAGGTTGCCGTGCGTTCGGCCGGGATCGAACCCACAAAACGAGGTATACACTCCTGCGACCACTAGTAGTACTCGATTGGAGTACGATACAACCTAGAATCGCCTTTTGTCGCTAGTAGTACGTACATTGTTCCTTACAATAAACCCCTAATAATGCAAGAAACAACCAAAATGCCAAGAAACTACTACCACTTGCATACGTGGCAGACTTAAGATAAGACTACCTTATCAACCATTGTACATGCTCTTACCAACAAAAATCCTCGAGTGACCTCCTACCTCCGGCCCGTCCACCTAGTCATCCTCGGCCATGGGACACAGCTACAGCCGCCGGCAGAAGGCGAGGTCAAAACCGCCGGCGGTGCGGACCCCATCTTGCGGCAGCCCGGATGCCAGCTCCGTCCAGCGCTCACGGCCGCTAGCTAGCCAAGATAACCCCGTCCAGCTGCTTGTCTGCAAGGTTTGCTAGCTAGATTGCCATGCCAGTAGCAGCAGCTTGCTTTCATGGCATCACGCGCCGAGCCAGCCATCTGGCTCGAGCGAAGGCCAGCGCGGCGACTTGCTCGCTCGTGAGTCACGCTCGGGCCAGCCTGCCAACCCGTGCGGAGGCCAGCGCGGCGTCCGGCCCGTCCGGCGGAGCGGCGGCTAACTCATTCATCACCAGCACCACCAACGAACACGCATCAGTACTGTTTGAAGTAATGTTCAGGAAAAATAATGATTTGAGGGGGAATAACAGGATAGAAGGTCAGATGTGGGTCCCTCGTGTCAATGGTCAAACAATATGTGTTGGTTTAAGCTGCCTCGTCAGCACGGATGTGTGGGCCAACCCAGTCATAAATCGGTTTAAATGAACCTAATCGGTAGGAGTACTAGGTAGTAGTTTTTGGCATGGATTAAGAAATTTGGGTATGTTTTTGCTATTTTTTGTACAATAGATTCTTCCTAGGGCTGGTTGAAAGTGGTAGTTTTTTGTTAAATACTCTACATATTGTAAGTAGGAGTGAAAGTTAAGCTTTGGAAGCCAATAAGCAAGGCTAGTTACATAGTGCATATGTGTACATGATTGAAAGTAAATATCAACCATGAGTGACTAATATCTTGATGGAAAACTCGAAACTATGGAATACTAGGAAAAAATGCATGGTTGGAAATACTAGCAATGTTCATGTCCGTTGCAACGAATCATAATTAGAATACTTATTCACAAACTTGGTACAAAACACTCTAATTTTGATATACATATGTCACTAGAGATATATTATGTTTCAATTAGAATATATTCCTTGGGCTGTTTTGGTGAGGTCAGGGAGGGATGTGGTTGGTTTTAAGATACTAATTATAGGTTTTTCTGCAAATTGGTAGACAAGTGGGATGTTGGTGAGAAAAGGCAACAACTTACCTCACAATCGTTAGATGTAGATCTAATGGTCAGAAACGACGGATGGCAGACACACCAGCATCACCAACTTAGTCTTGTGTAGGAGTACTAGCAAGATCCGTACATTGCATGGAACATCAAGATACATTTTTTTATAAAACACTTGTTGTGATTGACCCTTGCGGGAGTAATCCCATGTGTAAAAACTAATGATATCTCGAGAAATATGAGATAAGGTGAAGAGGAGTGGGGTGTGGTGGTGGTTGGTGGTCGGACTGAGCGGAGGCATGGGAATTGACGACGCCGGCAGCGGCCACCAGGCCAGTTTGTTCCAGAGGCTTCCTTTCTTAATTGCTCAACAATGAGGTTTGTTTGAGATAGGGATGAACGAGGGAAGGCCTTGTCTGCAAATGTGGAGAGGGGTGCGGGTATCTCTGAGTTTAATTTCCATCTGTCAGATATAGATCGAACGGTCTATATTGCAAGATGCTACACGCACCATCATCACCAACTCGGTTTTTTATAAGAGAAGAAATATAAGTATGGATATACGAACGTATTATCGATACTTGCTTTCGTAAACTAGCATCTACATTCTATTCAACGCCTCGGCATGTGGGGCCTTAGCACAATGACTTCTCGACTGTGTAAAACAAAGATTTTCCCGTCGCCGGCAAGGAGGGGGTGACGGCGGCGTGCTTTTTGGCTTGCTCTAGTCCTAGTAGTCATACTAGGTGGTTTAAGCACGTGTAGATTTATTATTTTTCACGTCTCATGTTCGCCGTACTGCCACGACTGTTGATGAATAGACGGTAAGTTATTCACGGGGAAACCCTTGTTGAGCGTGTTTGCAAGAGAGGGAGAGACAGTGTGCGTGTGTGATATGTTAGAGACTGAGGCAATGATAACAGATTCTTTGTGTCTATGTGTGTGGAGGATAGAGAGAGAAATGTACATGGGGCTTTGTGTTGTGTAACGTGAAGACACATATACATAATTAGAGAGTGAGTGTGTGAGATACACATGCGGACATGGGGAGAGATGAGGATCCAGATAAATGGGTGTTTGTGCATGTTTGTGTGTGTTTGTGCACGCGTTTGTGTGTGAGAGGGAGAGAGTGTACATGGAGTAGAGAGACCACTGATGATGTAAACCTAGTATAATGGAAGGGGGAATGGTGTGACATGTGTAGTAGCGGGATAGCACGGGTGCGGGCTGGGGGAGTAGACTATTTGGAAGAGACATCGAGTGTGTGTGTGTGGGAGAGGGGTGTGAGAGCGAGGGAAAGCAAGAGCTAGCGATGGAGAAAGAGAGAGGAAGAGAGGGGGCGAGAGGGATCGTTTGTGTCCATAAATGGTGTATAGATAGGGAGACAATGTTGATGTTGTCCGAAATTGGCCTATGAACGGAGACGCAGGGGAAGCGAGTCATCGTGTGTGTGATAGGGACTTCATGAGAGATCTAGAATAGATGGTGTAGAGAACAATGTGCAAAATTGAGAACGATTATACATTAGGGAGCTATGCAAAGAGTCACGACATATATGTATGCAGGAAGGAGCTGGGGCAGGTCCGCATTTGGGAGAGATAGAAAGAGGAGAGTGGTGCACAAGGAGACAAAGTGTGCTTGTTTGCAGTGGGGGTGGTGTGTGAGGTGAGTGCGCGAGAACCACATAACTAGGGAGATAGACGTTTGGGGGCAACGTTTTGTGTGTATGGGAAATATACACTCTACATAGTGTGTGTGCTTGGGTAAGAGAGATAGCGGGAGACCTAGAGAGTGAGGGAAGAGATGTGTGCATGCCCGAGAGACAAAGTGATAGAGACCTATGTTGGGGTCCGGACTTTACAAGAGAGAGGGGTGTTAATGTGCTCGTGTGTTGGTGTTTGGGGGAGAGAACGACTTCTCTATGTGTGTGTGTGTGTGTGGTGGTGGTGGGGGGGGTTGACTTGGATAAAGAGTGAGGTGTCTATATTTGAGGGACTTTAGCATAATTGAGATATTGTGCACTCATGGTTGATCCATTTGTTTCACAGTTTGTACTATGAGATAACGATACTTTTAAACATGCGTGATATACCTTGATGTACTAGAATTACAAACCTAAGATTGGAATTTTGGAATTCGACTCCATCATTGGCTTTTGTAATTCATTTAAACGGAGGTACATTTTTTAAGCCGGGATTTCGTGATTTCAAATTCATATATCAAACCTAGAGATATACACATACGGGCATGTTCAAACTTTATAATCATCCACTTTATTCATACACATACACATTTTTGCTTTTGTCATCATATTTAGGATAAACACATTTGGAATTTCATTTGAATTGGACCGTATGATGGTATTTGCTTGTAATAGCTCAATGATCCATATTTGAATTGAATGGACAATCTAAGTTTCGAGTTGGAGACATTGATATTCAACACTTGCACATTTTTTTGCGTGCAAAACAAATAAATTGTCGGTCATGATATCATAGTCGGCCGTACGAGAGCAGAATACTTATAATTTTAGGCGCCAAAAGCTTTCAAACTTCCCGCTCACATCGAAATATCACGCGCCTGAAATTTTAGCCCTGCGATATTCCTGTTTTACCCCTGCCACATGAACGGAAAAGGGCTGCTTTGGTAACTCCATTGTTTTCCCCTCTTTGCCCCCAACATTCTTCCCAGAGCCCCTCCCCTTCCCCTCCCCGACCCCCCAACCATGGCAAGCCGCCGAATCTAGTCCTCCGCCGCAGCGGTGGACCTCACACCCCGCCGGATCTACCTTCCGCACCTTGGAACCCCCAACTGCCAACTCACCACTTCACCGGAGCCGCTTCAGCGACTGGCTTGTCCACCGCTCCAGATCTCCTTGACCGCCATCATGGTCCACCTCACCGGATCTGCTTAGCCGGCACCCTCGTCCACCACAGCGTAGGCCCTTCACTGACTCCCTCGTCCGCCCCTTCGCTGGCCCTTCATACAAGCCCTCGTCCACCGCAACAGATCGGCCTCACCGAAAGCACTATATAACGCGCCCGCCGAAGCCTTCATCCACTGCACCGGACCCACTCCACGTACGCCATATTCATCTCCACCGGCCCTGCTTTACCGACGCCGCAGCCTCATCAGGTTATTTTGATTTGTACTCCTTCGGTTTTTCTCTTTATCGTGCAACTGTTCACTTACCACAGATGAGCTTTCTTGTATGTCAACAGGCGCCGCAATCAGTAGCAATCGAGCCGCTTCAATTTATTTACAACCGCCCAAACTCAATCGCAACACAAGCACCATCGATGATCCTTAGCTATCAAGTATGACAACAACACCGATACGCCATCGAGAATCAGGTACTATTATCCAACGGCCGGCGCCTACGTTCACTTTCCTAGCATAAGCACCGCACCTTTGAACTTCTTTAGGGCATCATTCAGTTTTTCATGAGACGCGTTATTCTGCTTGCACCTGTAGGGCCATACTTCTGGCAGTGAACATGTTACATGTGTTAAATTACATACCAGTGCACATATAGTTAATATGCTTTAGTTTTGTTCTGATGCCACCTGTTGGTTCCATCAGACTGCTTAATGTTCTCTATGCTTAATTACACATCAGCAAACTAGCATGGGGTTCCGCTGCTTTTTGTTCGTTTTACCCTACATTGTCTGATGCTAGCTATTACATCACTGCTCCGAGCCTCTGTTCATTACTTGTTTGTGTGTTCTTGATCTTCCCAAGTTGCATGACTAATTTGATGCTTCTATTAATTATGGAGCTGCCAACCCCATCAAGCAAAATATTTGTTCTTTTGGGGCTGGTACCTCGAACAAGCATAAAAATAGAGGGAAGCAGATATATTGTCGTGTATGCACACATCCTTCTTTCATTAGTTTAGATGAACCATTGATGATCAATTCAGACCAATGCATGCGATTAAAATTAATTTTAACTAAATAGATGGTGCAGAATAAACTACAACAACTAGATTTGCAACGACGGGATGCTGACGATATCTTCAAAGAACATTGCAACAACAGCTAGGCTTCACAGCAATATATGGTAAGCCAGTGTGGTTTAGAACATGTTAAATGTAATGCGAGTGGGCTGGTTTCTTGGCTTGTGCCCTCAACGTGTAATCCTACCGAATTACAAATAGTTCGGTTATGCGCTTTCTTTGTATTGCTTGATTCAATGCTTGTTTGTTGTTACGTTATACCGAGTTGGCCAATATGTCGAGATTGCTGTTGTACTATCGTAAAGAAATGCATGCCTATTTCATTTGAGTCCTTAACTTTTCCTCTCAACTTCATCACAAGACTGTCTTCGTAGTTTGTATGAGGCCACACTGGTAAGTGCTTTCTCAGATTATTTCAACTGCTTAGATGCCTTGGCAACTTAAATATAGCGATTGTACACTCCCTTTCAACTTTCATCTTACCATTTTAATTTCTTTTCGGCTGATGCTGCTTCGAACCATTTAAATATAGTTTGCCATGCTCGGCAATAATTCGTCCGTCGTTTACCATGTAAGCTTACTGTCTGGATCATACGATAACTATCTCTTACTTATGTCCAGTGAAACCTTTCAGGATGCCGTTCACACTAGGACACAATGTACAACCCCAGAATCTATTTGTGGAAGCAGTGCGCCATCCATGTCACCAGATGGTAGCAGTTCAGAGGCAACACTGCCGGAGAGCTGTCTGAGCACAGATATTATAGTGCTTGAGGCTCTACTAGAGGCAGAAAGAGATGGTGTGGCTGCCATGAATGAGGTAATCTTTATCTTGAGGCTGGAAATTACGGAATTAGCGGCACGCATTATGCAAGCAACCCAAGAATTGGAGGAAGTAAGAATGTTGCATTTGAAGACAGAGGAGGTCCTGCTGTTTCTGCTATCTGAAGCCCAAGGTAATACCGGTTGTTCTTTAGATACCAGTTGAAATTGTCATTAGATTATTGTACTTGCATGTTGTGTCATGTCTCTGAATGGATTATGTTGCAAGACCCCCTATTTTGTCCGGAATTCCATGTTGTCCATGTGTTGTAATGATCCGAATTTTTTAGCCGAGGTAATCCTCAGTACTTGTATGATTGACATAAGGTGAAATGTTTTTCGTGTGAGCATATTGTATTGGATGAAATAACTGTTTGAATCAGAGTGTATCCAACCTACTGAATTCGAAGATCACGACATTTCTAAATCATGATCATATATAAGGTGGAATAAATCTTTGTTGTGGTTTTGAAGAAATAAATAACAAAACATATAATTATTTGTGGATATTCGTAATCGAATACAAATTGGATTTGAATTTCGTTTGCCAGGTCCCAGGGCAAACGTGAATGCTAATTCTCCCAAGTTTTGAACGAAGCGGCTAAACACCCACTATAATTTGTGGGCTGCCCGAAGCAAGTGTTTGCGAGATGGAAATTACTGTCTACCCCTGACACTTGACATCCTTATCGACCGGATTTACACTGCTGTCGATAGGGGTAAACTAGTAACTTCAATCAGACGTGACACGACGGCCTCTAAGCCCATTCAGACACGGTGGACGCCAAACGTGGGCGGCAAAACACATTTGATTCAAGCTCGTCCAAAAGACATGTGTCTCTTCCTCCATTTCCCCATTCATACACGGTGGGCGGCAAAACAAACTCTCCTCGTCCGAAAGCGATGTAGGCTAATATTTTAAATAGGGGCAGATGTGTAACTTCCATCAGACGTGACACATCCGCCCTACCTGTTAGCCCCGTTCATACACCATGGGCGCCAACTGTGGGTGGCAAAACACCCTCTCCTCGCCCGAAATAGTTACCGGCAAATATTTGGGAGATGCGAGATTACCGTCCTATCCCCAACCGACGCGATGTCCGAAATTTTAAATGGGGGATAAGTTCGTAACTTTCCCCCATTTCAGAGAAGTACGTCCCAAAGTTTGAGATCTCCCCTCCCCTCCATTTCCCCATTCATACACCGTCGGCGGCACGAAAACCTCCACACTACGGCCAGCCTCCTCCGTCCGCCACCCCATCCTCCACCTTGCCGGAGCCGCTACCCCTACCCCGTCATCCACTGCAAGAGATGGACGTCTCTCATCCACGGTGCTGGACCAGGATCCTTTCATCGCCTCCTCTCTCTTCATCGGCGCCGTCGTCCACCTTGCCGTTGCCGCTCCTACGACCGCTTCGTCCACGGCAACAGGATATATCCCCCGACCCGGCCGTCTGCCGTCTAAAGTCTTCTTCCCGGCCGCCGACATCCATCACATCCGCAGCACCCTCAACGTATCAGCATAGGCCTACGCAGCATCACAAGAGAGGTGGTACTCTTCCATATGTGCTTAAGTTATTGATCTTACCTAGAAAATAGATCGTAATTTGTTTACTGTACTTTTCTTGTTTGTACCAAATCGTAGTGGCTAGTTGAAAGCAAACATTGGTTGCGAAGTAGCTTTGTCCGGTTTGCACTTTCAGATCCGCCATGGCACGGGCACTATACTAGTAAAGCTTATGGTTTCCCCCCTTTATATTCACTACCATCATCGTAGGCACTTCGTGTCGTGCTAGCACTGCTCCTCAAGACCTCAACCCAAAGCTTACGTGTTGAAATACGAATCTGATATGATGCTCATATCACTAAAACAGAGAACATTTAATTGGTCACCTAATGTTCCTATATTCATTTCGAAAAGCATGTGCGCCACCCACTGGTCCAGCTAGTTCCACTTTCCTGATTTTTCTCTTGATGCTTAGGGTTTTCCCCTTTTATCTACTCTACTATGATCTCCGTAGGTGCTTTCTGTCGTACTAGCATTACTCCACCCTTCAAGCTAAACAACACAACACTAAGAATTCGAAAGCTTAGTTGTTCAAATATGATTGTGATATGATACTGATATTAGTTAACCGACACATTTAATTGGTTAGCTAAAGGTCCCACTTGAGTTTCCAAATGCATGTCGCGACATATAGAGAGACAACATAATTGCATTTCTTTGTCACTTGTTGACCGTACTTTCTTGTCCATACCAAATCTTAGTTGTTATTTTAAAGCAAATATCGGTTGCTAACTACCCTTTGCGCGGTTTGCAGCTTCAGATCTACCATCCCACTGCCACGGTCAACACTGTACTCATCATGCTTATGTTTTCCCCATTTTATGATGACCACAATCAGCCTACGTGGTTCGTGTCGTAATAGCACTGCTCCACCCATCGAGCTAAACAAGCTTAGTTGTACAAATTCTTATCTGATATTATTGCTGATATTAGTAAAACTGAGAGATGTTTAATAGGTTAGCTAAATGTTCCTACTTTAGTTTCGAAATGCATGTGAGCCACATATGGAGAGACCGGAAAGAATAGTATTTCTCTGTGCGCTCTGGTTCATCATGGGTGGCCAACCGACATTGTATTGAAACACTTGTAATATCTTCAATCTGCTTGCTCTTCTGCTCTTCTTTAAGATGATACTCTTCTCTTGCGGTCGACTCGTCGAGTCGAGTTGTTGTCCTTAGTATATTTTGAATCACGGTCAGTCGACTTGTTCTTGTTTACTATATGTTGAAGCTATCATCTGCGAAGTGTCATCACTTCGAGCTCTCATATTTTGAGTAGTAGGCCACATTATATTAATGCACACAACAAATTACAGCATGCATGGCATCTTTTAAAAGAATTGCGAGATAGCACAAAGGGTTTACTGAGGAGGCGATATTGGATTAGAATCACTACGCATTACAAAGAAAATCTCACTTGTTTTTATGTTTTCATGCATGTCAGATATTGAACATTATCAAAATGAATATGAGAATGGGCGCACGAGAGGAATATTGCGGAACGATCCACTGGCTAACAAACTTGGCATGGTGGAGGATGGCCTATCTTATTCACCCATCAAGGTGCTTGCTCTAACTTTGCAAAGTTGTATTGGTTGCACATATTTTGCATCCGACCTCTTGCATTACTTCTACTTTGTTACACCATCTGCTTAGTTTAAGCATCATATATGAGTATATGCCATAACTATCCATTTTCTGTACCTATTCCATGTGTCGTCACACTATGTTTTCCAGTCAAATATTGTTCTTTCGTAATAGATATCCGAAAGGAAGAGGGTGAGTGCAGATCCTCAAGGAGTACAAACTAGGTATTTGGAAAAGGTAGTGGTACCTGTTAAATCAGATAGATCAGCAGCCACAGAAAACACAGGCCTAAGCTGCACCACACTTTACCCCTACTCCAAAGGCCAAACCCTATTAGAACTGTTGGGAGCCCAGTGTCAGTCTTCGTCTATGATATCAATTCAAAGTTTGAACTCCTAAATTTCTGCCTGTGCCTTACCTTCTCTCTTGTATGAAAACTAATTTCAGATGAATCTCCTTGCTCAAAGGATCATACGATCTCAAAACAATAATGGGCTCTGCATTGCTCTTGTCAGTACCTCTCTCCCTTTTGCCTTGTAATGCTGTACTTAATTAATTGCTATTTGATTATGTATCATTAGTCTGCACCTGAGCTTCATTATCCTCTGTTTCTTCCAATATTATTTGATCTATATTTACTCTTTGCAAAATGTAGAATAATGGCAACGCTTATAAAAAATTTCTTTGGGGAATTTATTGAATTATCCTTCCATCAACATGGAGAAGGGCTTTGTCCAGCCCATGTTAACATGTAATGTATGTTCATCCTTCTCAAGCCTTCAAACTTTGTTCTAGTATAGATTTGGATAGGCATCATTTCCTCCACTGGTATTTGCTTTGCTGTTTACATCTGATTGGATGTTTGCAACAACTACCAGTTTCAAATTGTAGTTGTAAAAACATGTTCCTTATGCAGAACAGATCCATTTATTTGCTTATATAATTGTGAAACCTGTTACATGTCTCCTTGTTTCTCTTTCAGAGTCGTATCACTTACGCCAGGCAGAACTTTAGGGAAGATAGTGAGCCAAACCATCTTGAGGACAGCGAGATGACCCCAAGGTCCTGTCTTGATGAAGACAGTGAGTTGAAGCTACTCACCAGCAGGTGTGAGACAACCTCTGTGCAGTCGCTGCCTCAATCAGTTCGACTTCTTCAGTCTCAACTTAAAGCGGAAAGGCTTGCTTTAGCTCAGCTCCGACTTGAAGTCAAAGATGCAATGAAGATGTCAGAGGACTGCCGTGCGCACCATCATGCCTTAAATCTAGTGTTGATGCATCTATCGTTGACACAACTGAGGTCTACTCAACTTCTTCAGCTATTTGGGGGGCCCGGCTTGGCCAGGCCTAGTGCCTTCTGAAGTGCTCTCAGTTTTGTATATTCTTTTGTCGGCGCGTTTATTTGCACTGGTGGCGAACTTTGATGCCCAGTGGATGTAATATGTGATAGCCGTGATAGCCTAGCGTAAGTTGCTTGCTTATTTATTTCCTTGTTGTCTTGTTTATTTGTTTGCTTGTAGTCATTGCAGTTCTTTTTCCGCGGTTTGCTAGTGGCTGCAATAACCTATTTTTTAAAACTAGGCTACAATAACCATGGGCTAATATTATCAGAGTGACCTTTGGGCCTCTTACGGGCCGTAGAAACAATGGGCCTTCTACGGGCCGTAGAAACAATGGGCCTTCTACGGGCCGTATCATCAATGGGCCTTATACGGGCAGTATGATAACGTGGGCCAATAATAGGCCGCATTATGGTCGTAAACGGGCTAGAGTTGGAATCGTCCGTTCAAGGGCCGACCATAACGGGCCATCGTTAATAGGCCGTATTTCATGACGCTATGAAAATGGCCCAACGTGTTAACAGACCACAAACGGGCCGACTGTAACCACGGGCTGAATTTGGCCCACAAGCAGAAAATGACAGTAACGGACCGTAAGTAAACGAATGCTGGAAATGAGCCCAAGAATAAATGGGCTCTGAGAAGGCCGAAAGAAAACATGGGCTGGAAACGGCCCAACGGAATAACGGGCCCTTAATGGGTATAAAGTGATACACTGTTCATTATGGGCCAGTTTCACCATGGGCCGTTAATGGGTGTAAAGTGATACACTATTGATTATGGGCCAGTTTCACCATGGGCCGTTAATAGGCCAAGAGTTACATAGGGCCTCATATGGGACGAAAGACGTCATGGGCCATACATGGGCCAGAAGTGAAAACAGGCTGGAATCATATTGGGTGGCCCAGATGACGCTAATGGCCTAATTCGGATAGGGCGTCACGGGCCTTGGGTTAGCGGGCTATAAATGGGCTATATGCGAACAGGCTGTTAACTGGCTTTACATGGGCTGGCCTGCCACCTTTTGACCAAGTCAAAGGGCGGGCCTTTTCACAGGAATGGGCCTCTGTTGGGCTGTGCTACGTGTCGACGTATCATAGGCGCCTTTTGTCCAATGAGTGGATGACATATGTCCCAACTGTGAGCCGACACATGTTTCCTCCAGCCAATGATGATTTTACACGTGGAAAATCCCCATTGGTCGAGGCTGTTAACGTTTATCGGATCCAAAACCCGAGCCGATAGCTTAACGGCGTTCCGTTATGCTGGATGCCACGTGTCGGTCACCCTTGACGAAAGCACTTCTATGACGCGCGATTTATCATCATGGAAGTGGACACTTCCGTGATGATAATTTTGGTAATGTCATGGAACACTTCTCGACAAAGACAGTATGACTATCTTGACTCTGTCATAAATTTGTCATGGATGTACATGCATGACAAAAAACGCGACCTACTGTGACAAACATGTATCATCACGGAAATGTATTTTTTGTAGCGATACTTTTGGTAACTTTTTATAATATTTTTTGGGACTAACATCTTGATCCAGTGCCCAGTGCTAGTTCCTGTCTGTTGCATGTTTTATGTTTCGCAGAAACCCCATATCAAACGGAGTCCAAACAGGATAAAAACGGAGTCCAAACGGACGGAGTCCGGGGGCCATCATCATCACCGCGATCTTCACCAACACCACCGCCATCTTCACCAACATCTCCATCACCTTCCCCCATCTATATTCAGCGGTCCACTCTCCCGCAACCCGATGTACCCTCTACTTGAACATGGTGCTTTATGCTTCATATTATTATCCAATGATGTGTTTCCATCCTATGATGTCTGAGTAGATTTCCGTCGTCCAATTGGTGGTTGATGAATTGCTATGATTGATTTAATTTGCTTGTGGTTATGTTGTTGTCCTATTGTGCCCTCCGTGTCACGCAAGTGTGAGTGATTCCCGCTGTAGGGTGTTGCAATACATTCATGATTCTTTTATGGTGGGTTGCTTGAGTGACAGAAGCATAAACCCGAGTAAGGGGATTGTTGTGTATGGGATAAAGGGGACTTGATGCTTTAATGCTATGGTTGGGTTTCACCTTAATGAATCTTTAGTAGTTGCGGATGCTTGCTAGAGTTCCAATCATAAGTGCATATGATCCAAGAAGAGAAAATATGTTAGCTTATGCCTCTCCCACACAAAACTTGTTATCGGTCTAGTAACGTAGTCAATTGCTTAGGGACACTTTCACAACTCCTACCACCACTTTTCCACACTCGCTTTATTTACTTTATTGCATCTTTATCTAAACAGCCCCTAGTTTTTATTTACGCGTTCTTTATTATCATGCAAACCTATCCAACAACACCTACAAAGTACTTCTAGTTTCATACTTGTTCTAGGTAAAGTGAACGTCAAGCGTGCGTAGAGTCGTATCAGTGGCCGATAGGACTTGAGAGAGTATTTATTCTACCTTTAGCTCCTCGTTGGGTTCTACACTCTTACTTATCGAGAGAGGCTACAACTATCCCATATACTTGCGGGTCATCACCCTTCCTTGGACACGGGCTTCGGCCCCAACGCGGAGGCGTATCCAACCCAGGGACGGTGGCCCCCATCACGGAGCATGCGGTGGCCCTCGGCCCCGTCGCTTCTTCCCCGGGCGCGGCGGCCTTCGGCCTGACGCTTCTTCTCCGAATGCGGGGCATGACGACGGGGCTCTGCAAGCCCTAGAGAGGGGCGGCCTCCCGCACCAGCCCGAAGCGGCCTCGACCAGGCGTTGCTCAGGCTGGCGACAACGCCCTCCGGCGCGTAACGCATGGCGCGCAAACCATCGCGTCCAACATCAAGAACAAATCATCCAGCGTCCAGTGCAGCACTGCCCTCCAGCACAACATGACCTGGATGCAACGCCCAGAAATGGCAATTGGAGGAAGTGGTGGTCAACGCCAACTCACGACGCGGCGGCCGGCGGAAACGGCGGCGGCCAATGTCTGTCCCACGGCATGGAGACGCTCCCCAGGCGCAGGACGATGACCTTCGATTGGTGACGCAGCTTGATGTGTACTACACAACCTTCTTCTTGTAGACGTTGTTGGGCCTGCAAGTGCATAGGTTTGTAGGACAGTAGCAAATTTCCTGCAAGTGGATGACCTAAGGTTTATCAATCCGTGGGAGACATAGGATGAAGATGGTCTCTCTCAAACAACCATGCAACCAAATAACAAAGAGTCTCTTGTGTCCCCAACACACCCAATACAATGGTAAATTGTATAGGTGCACTAGTTCGGCAAAGAGATGGTGATACAAGTGCAATATGGATGGTAGATAAAGGTATTTGTAATCTGAAATAATAAAAACAGCAAGGTAACTAATGATAAAAGTGAGCGTAAACGGTATTGCAATGATAGGAAACAAGGCCTAAGGTTCATACTTTCACTAGTCCAAGTTCTCTCAACAATAATAACATAGATTGATCATATAACAATCCCTCAACATGCAACAAAGAGTCACAAAAAAGCCACTAATAGCGGAGAACAAACGAAGATATTATGGTAGGGTACGAAACCACCTCAAAGTTATTCTTTCGGATCAATCTATTCAAGAGTTCATACTAGAATAACACCTTAAGACACAAATCAACCAAAACCCTAATGTCACCTAGATACTCCATTCTCACCTCAAGTATCCGTGGGCATGATTATACGATATGCATCACACAATCTCAGGTTCATCTATTCAACCAACACAAAGTACTTCAAAGAGTGCCCCAAAGTTTCTACCGGAGAGTCAAGACGAAACATGTGCCAACCCTTATGCATAGGTTCATGGACGGAACCCGCAAGTTGATCACCAAAACATACATCAAGTGGCATGTGATATCCCATTGTCACCACAGATAAAGACGGCAAGACATACATCAAGTGTTCTCAAATCCTGACTCAATCCGACAAGATAACTTCAAAGGGAAAACTCAATCCATTACAAGAGAGTAGAGGGGGAGAAACATCATAAGATCCAACTATAATGGCAAAGCTCGCAATACATCAAGATCGTGCCATAGAGAGAACACGAGAGAGAGAGAGAGATCAATCACATAGCTATTGGTACATACCCTCAGCCCCGAGGGTGAACTACTCCCTCCTCGTCATGGAGAGCGCCGAGATGATGAAGATGGCCACCGGTGAGGGATCCCCATCCGGCAAGGTGCCGGAACGGACTCCCAAGAGGTTTTGGTGGCTACAGAGGCTTGCGGCGGCGGAACTCCTGATCTATCTTCTCCTCGATGTTTTTAGGGTACGTAGGCTTAAATAGGCGAAAGAAGTCGGTCGGGGGAGCCTCGACGGGCCCACAAGAGTGGAGGGCCCGCCCAGGGGGGTGGGCGCGCCCCCCCTATCTTGTGGCTTCCTTGATGCTTCTCCGGCTTGCAATCCAAGTTTCCTGGGTTATGTTTGTTCCAAAAATCACGCTGCCGAAGGTTTCATTCCGTTTGGACTCCGTTTGATATTCCTTTTCTTCGAAATACTGAAACAGGCAATAAAACAGCAATATGGGCTGGGCCTCTGGTTAATAGGTTAGTCCCAAAAGTAATATAAAAGTGTATAATAAAGCCCGTAATCATTCAAAACAGATAATAAAATAGCATGGATGCTTCATAAATTATAGATACGTTGGAGACGTATCAGCATCCCCAAGCTTAATTCCCGCTCATCCTCAATTAGGTAAATGATAAAAGAAAGAATTTATGAAGTGTGAATGCTAGAAGGTGCACAAGTTTGATCAATGATAATTTCAATCACGATTTCTAGCATGATTGTAAGTCATAACAGTAGTTCATCTCATAAAACTTCTCACGAACAAGTAACAAGCAATTCATATGTTAAAGCATAGACCATAAACTTTCTTGAAAACTAGCAAACTTCATACTCAGTCATCAAACAATTACAATTCATCTTATTTTCAGGAATAGCAAACTCCACATACTCAACTATCATATAGTCTTCTACAATTGCTAACACTCAGGCAATACTAATGGTTATGGAGTTTCAATCGGACACTGAGAAAGGTAGGGGCTTATAGTGTTGCCTCCCAACGTATTCACCTTTGGGTGATGTCAACAATAATAGTTCATGCTAACTTACATCCAATTGGATTATATATCAGGATCTTTCCAACATGAGGTGCTTGCCAAAGGATAAAATCAAAAAGGGAAAGGTGAAGATCACCTTGACTCTTGCATAAAGTAAAAGACATAAAGTAAAAGATAGGCCCTTCGCAGAGGGAAGCAGAGGTTGTCATGCGCTTTTAGGGTTGGATGCAAAAAATCTTAATGCAAAAAAACGTCACTTTATATTGCCACTTGTATATGGACCTTTATTATGCAGTCCGTCGCTTTTATTGCTTCCATAACAAGATCGTATAAAGCTTATTTTCTTCACACTAATAAATCATACATATTTAGAGAGCAATTTTTATTGCTTGCACCGATGACAACTTACTTGAAGGATCTTACTCAATCCATAGGTAGGTATGGTGGACTCTCATGGCAAAACTGGGTTTAAGGATATTTGGAAGCACAAGTAGTATCTCTACTTGGTGCAAGGAATTTGGCTAGCATGAGGGGGAAAGGCAAGCTCAACATGTTTCAATCATCCATGACAATATACTTTAACTGAGATGTGAGAAAACATAACCCATTACGTTGTCTTCCTTGTCCAACATCAACTCTTTAGCATGTCATACTTAATGAGTGCTCACAATTATAAAAGATGTCCAAGATAGTATATTTATATGTGAAATCTCTCTTCCTTCAATATTCTTTCATGAATTGTTCAAATGACCAATACAATGCTTTCTAACCTTCAATAAATTTACAACCTCTACTTCTTAGATGTGAAGTCATTACTTCCCATGGGACAAGCAAATGAGACATATATAATTTCATATTTATGACAATCAACTCATTCAACCATTTACTCATAGGATATAAGTGAAGCACACGAGTAAATGAAAAACTACTCCAAAAAGATATAAGTGAAGATCAATGAGTAGCTAAATAATTATGTAACTATGTGAAGACTCTCTCTCATTTAAGAATTTCAGATCTTGGTATTTCATTCAAACAACAAGCAAAGCAAAATAAAATGACATTGCAAGGATAGCAAAACTCATGTGAAGAAGCAAAAACTTAGGCTCAACCGATACTAACCGATAGTTGTTGAAGAAGAAAGGTGGGATGCCTACCGGGGCATCCCCAAGCTTATATGTTTGAGAGTTCTTGAAATATTATCTTGGGGTGCCTTGGGCATCCCCAATCTTGAGCTTTTGTGTCTCCTTAATTCTTCTCATATCATGGTTTCTCTTTTTATCAAAAGCTTCATCCACACCAAACTCAACAAGAACTCGTGAGATAGGTTAGTATAAACCAATGCAAAACCTTATCATTTTCTACTGTAACAAATCACTAAGATTATTATTCAACATTGCATAATAAATTTCTCTGCATATTTAATACTCCTATCCTCAAATAGAATCATTAAACAAGCAAACATATGCAAACAATGCAAACATAACAGCAATCTGCCAAAACAGTACAGTCTGTAAAGAATGCAAGAGTATCCATACTTCCCTAACTCCAAAAATTATGAGAAAAATACTAAGATGTAGAAGATTTATCAGAGCTCAATATTCAAAAAGTTTCAACATTATATCATTCTCTGAATTTTCTAGGGAATTTTTGCAACAGCGGTAAACTTTCTGTTTTCAAACAGCAACATGTATACTAGCAAAATAAGCATGGTAAAGGCTATCCTTGACATTTTTATTAAAATAAAAGATGCAAAACATTATTATAAATAACATCAAGCAAATACTAACAATAGAAAATGACGATCCAAGCAAAACACATATCATGTGGTGAATAAAAATATAGCTCCAAGTAAAGTTACCGATGAACGAAGACGAAAGAGGGGATGCCTTCCGGGGCATCCCCAAGCTTAGGCTCTTGGTTGTACTTGAATATTACCTTGTGGTGCCTTGGGAATCCCCAAGATTAGGCTCTTTCCACTCCTTATTCCATAGTCCATGGAATCTTTACCCAAAACTTGAAAATTCCACAACACAAAACTCAACAGAAAACTCGTAAGCTCCGTTAGTATAAGAAAAATAAAACCACCACTTAGGTACTGTAATGAACTCATTCTAAATTCATATTGGTGTAATATATACTGTACTCCAACTTATCTATGGTTCATACCCTCCGATACTACTCATAGATTCATCAAAATAAGCAAACAACACATAGAAAACAGAATCTGTCAAAAACAGAACAGTCTGTAGTAATCTGCATCAAACGTCTACTTATGGAACTCCAAACATCCTACGAAATTAGGAAGTCCTCACCATTTTGTGTACCAATCCATAGCAAAAATAATCGGATCAGAATAATGTTTCCATGAATTAACAAAACTAATTTACTGGGTGAAAAAGTTTCTGATTCTCAGCAGGATCAACACAACTATCATCGTAAGCTATCCTAAAGGTCTTACTTGGCACTTTATTGAAAAAAAAGCTATAAAACATGATTACTAAAGTAGCGTAATCATGTGGACACACAAAAAAAGTAAGGGTAAATATTGGGTTATCTCCCAACAAGCGCTTTTCTTTAATGCCTTTCTAGCTAGGCATGATGATGACAATGATGCTCAGATAAAAGATAAGAATTGAAACATAACGGGAGCATCATGAAGCATATGACTAGCACATTTAAGCCTAACCCACTTCCTATGCATAGGGATTTTGTAAGAAAACAACTTATGGGAACAATAATCAACTAGCATAGGAAGGTAAAACAAGCATAGCTTCAAGATTTTAAGCACATAGAGAGGAAACTTGATATTATTGCAATTCCTACAAGCGTATGCTCCTCCCTCATAATAATTTTCAGTAGCATCATGAATGAATTCAACAATATAACCAGCACCTAAAGCATTCTTTTCATGATCTACAAGCATAGAAAATTTACTACTCTCCACATAAGCAAATTTCTTCTCATGAATAATAGTGGGAGCAAACTCAACAAAATAATTATCATGTGAGGCATAATCCAATTGAAAACTAAAATCATGATGACAAGTTTCATGGTTATCATTATTCTTAAGAGCATACAAGTCATCACAATAATCATCATAGATAGCAACTTTGTTCTCATAATCAATTGGAACCTCTTCCGAAATAGTGGAATCATCACTAAATAAAGTTGACACTCTTCCAAATCCACTTTCATCAATGTAATCATCATAAATAGGAGGCATACATTCATCATAATAAATATTCTCATCAAAACTTGGGGGACTAAACATATCATATTCACCAAACATAGCTTCCCCAAGCTTGTGGCCTTGCATATCATTATCATCATGGATATTCAAAGAATTCATACTAATAACATTGCAATCATGCTCATCAAACAAAGATTTAGTGCCACACATTTTATAGACTTCGTATTCTAGCACTTGAGCACAATTTTCCTTTCCATCATTCTCACGAAAGATATTAAAAAGACGAAGCGTATGAGACAAACTCAAATCCATTTTTTGTAGTTTTCTTTTATAAACTAAACTAGTGATAAAACAAGAAACAAAAAGATTCGATTGCAAGATCTAAAGATATACCTTCAAGCACTCACCTCCCCGGCAATGGCGCCAGAAAAGAGCTTAGTTGACGGAGTGTGAGTGGCGCTTACCTAGCCTCCGCGGCAACGGCGCCAGAAAAGAGCTTGATGTCTACTACACAACCTTCTTCTTGTAGACGTTGTTGGGCCTGCAAGTGCACAGGTTTGTAGGACAGTAGCAAATTTCCATCAAGTGGATGGCCTAAGGTTTATCAATCCATGGGAGGCGTAGGATGAAGATGGTCTCTCTCAAACAACCCTGCAACCAAATAACAAAGAGTCTCTTGTGTCCCCAACACACCCAATACAATGGTAAATTGTATAGGTGCACTAGTTCGGCGAAGAGATGGTGATACAAGTGCAATATGGATGGTAGATAAAGGTATTTGTAATCTGAAATAATAAAAACAGCAAGGTAAGTAATGATAAAAGTGAGCGTAAACGGTATTGCAATGATAGGAAACAAGGCCTAAGGTTCATACTTTCACTAGTGCAAGTTCTATCAACAATAATAACATAGATATATCATATAACAATCCCTCAACATGCAACAAAGAGTCACTCCAAAGCCACTAATAGCGGAGAACAAACGAAGAGATTATGGTAGGGTACGAAACCACCTGAAAGTTATTCTTTCGGATCAATCTATTCAAGAGTTCGTACTAGAATAACACCTTAAGACACAAATCAACCAAAACCCTAATGTCACCTAGATACTCCATTGTCACCTCAAGTATCCGTGGGCATGATTATACGATATGCATCACACAATCTCAGATTAATCTATTTAACCAACACAAAGTACTTCAAAGAGTGCCCCAAAGTTTCTACCTGAGAGTCAAGACGAAAACATGTGCCAACCCTTATGCATAGTTTCATGGGCGGAACCCGCAAGTTGATCACCAAAACATACATCAAGTGGCACATGATATCCCATTGTCACCACAGATAAACACGGCAAGACATACATCAAGTGTTCTCAAATCCTTAAAGACTCAATCCGACAAGATAACTTAAAAAGGAAAACACAATCCATTACAAGAGAGTAGGGGGGAGAAACATCATAAGATCCAACTATAATAGCAAAGCTCATGATACATCAAGATCATGCCATAGAGAGAACATGAGAGAGAGAGATCAAACACATAGCTACTGGTACATACCCTCAGCCCCGAGGGTGAATTACTCCCTCCTTGTTATGGAGAGCGCCGGGATGATGAAGATGGCCACCGGTGAGGGATCCCCCTCCGTCAGGGTCCCGGAACAGACTCCCGAGAGGTTTTTGCTGGCTACAGAGGCTTGCGGCGGCGGAACTCCCAATCTATCTTCTCCTCGATGTTTTTAGGGTACGTAGGCTTATATAGGCGAAAGAAGTTGGTCGGGGGAGCCTCGAGGGGCCCACAAGAGTGGAGGGCGCGCCCAGGCGGTGGGCGCGCCCCCTATCTTGTGGCTTCCTTGATGCTTCTCCGGCTTGCACTCCAAGTTTCCTGGGTTACGTTTGTTCCAAAAATCATGCTGCCGAAGGTTTCATTCCGTTTGGACTCCGTTTGATATTCATTTTCTTCGAAATATTGAAACAGGCAATAAAACAGCATATGGGCTGGGCCTCCGGTTAATAGGTTAGTCCCAAAAGTAATACAAAAGTGTATAATAAAGCCCGTAATCATTCAAAACAAATAATAAAATAGCATGAATGCTTCATAAATTATAGATATGTTGGAGACGTATCACAGCCTCGCCTTCTAATTCCTCACGACGGCGATGTCGTGACTGTGTACAACGAAAGCTAAGTCAATCCATGGATTAAGATCCTCTGCTGTAGCGCACCATATGCAGTACGGTCACTGTCATGTGGACTCGGGCCCATGTGTCATCCACACTATAGCATGGTACAGTGCTGCAGAGGATCTCAAAACAGAATGGCTAGAGAACCTTATCTCTTCGGATATTTAACAATTTTGCACTTCTACTTTCTTCTATTGCCAAATAAGGCCATCAGCCTTAGTACTACTTGCATAGAAGCCCTCAGGCTAATTGTGTTCGTGTGACTCAGACCCTCTGGTCTTGTCATATTGTGCATCATATTTTAAAACATGAATTCTACATGTATTATGAGCATATTAGTACTATTCAAGTGTTCATACCTTGCAATTTCATCAAATTCGGAACATTATATATTAGAGAGGACATTGTGCCATATTATACATGTTTGCCTCAACATTCATTGTAAACATTAGTTTTAGAACAACATTTTTCTGTATTTTGCAATTGGAATTAATTTTTCTTGCAAATCTTGATGGAATCCAAAATAAGGATTGTGAAGTGTCATACTTAATATGACTACATCATATTTTATTTGTGAATCATAAGGTATTGATGGCATCTACTACATAATTAGCAGATTATCTATCACTACTGTGAGGTCTATGTCTTGTCATTTTGATAAGATGACTACTTTCAAGTGCTCTTCCAAATATTAATGTGACTATTACAAATTTTATTTGTGAATACAAGGTATTGGTGGTATCTACTGCACCATTTGCAGATTATCCACCACTGCTGTGAGGTCTACATCTTGTCATTTTAACAAGATGACTACCTTTGAGATGCTCTTCTAGATATTAATATTATATGTGACTTCCTCAAGATATCATAAGGTAATACTCGCATCTAGTGCAAATTTTGCATACTATCGGCTATTACTGCAAGTCTACATCATGTCACTTTGACAGATGATTACCTTCAAAATGATTTCATACATTTTGCATAACATAAGGTATTAGATTTTTGAACATCTACTGGCAAAAGTCAGACTATGTGTTCTATTATTGCGAGATCTACACCATAGTGGTGATTATCTTCAAAGTGTTATCCTATAAATTGAGGTCTACAGATATGGTTATAAAGCATCAGCTATATATTACAAAATACGCTCCTCTAAAGCAATTCTTGTTGTTCACTAAAATGATTTACAATCATATTAAATTCATACATTCTCATTACATGTTGAATGGTATTATATACCAATATCGATTATTTAAGCCTAATTTTGCTTGGATAAATCATAGAGAATTACGCAAATATATGCATACCTTGGTAATTACCTTCTATTATATTGGTTAAATACATGGCAGATAAGCCTATCATTATTTCTAATTCTAGTGTCGTCCATTCATCAAGATGAATACAGTAATTTTATTGCAACAATTGAGTGTCTCAACACTATTGCAAGGTCCACATCACACTGTCCACATTTTTAGAGATAGAGGTGTCGATAAAATAAAATACAGACATGAGGGCATCATGATCATTCTTATAACAACAACAACATATATATATATATATATATATATATATGTCATATGATTTCTTATGCCAAAGTAACAATCTATTCACAGTGTCAAGTATGAATCAGAAACTTCATTGAGAACCAACAAACTATGATCTTGGTCATTGAAGCAATTGCAATTTATCATAACATCGGAAAGAGTCAATATAAGAGCTTTTTAGCAAGTCCATATACTCAACTATCATATAGTCTTTCACAATTGTTAACACTCACGCAATACTTATGGGTATGGAGTTTTAATCGGACACAGAGAAAGATAGGGGCTTATAGTGTTGCCTCCCAACCTTTTACCTCAAGGGTAATGTCAACAATAATAGTTCATGCTAACTTACATCCAATTGGATATATATATATATATACATATATATATATACATATATATATATATATCAGGATCTTTCCAACACAAGGTGCTTGCCAAAGGATAAAATATAAAAAGGGAAGGTGAAGATCACCATGACTCTTGCATAATCTATAAGATAAGAATAGAAGATAGGCCCTTCGCAGAGGGAAGCAGAGGTTGTCATGTGCTTTTATGGTTGGATGCATGAAATCTTAATGCAAAAGAACGTCACTTTATATTGCCGCTTGTGATACAGACCTTTATTATGCAGTCCGTCGCTTTTATTGCTTCCATATCACAAGATCGTATAAAGCTTATTTTCTCCACAATAATAAGTCATACATAGAAAGCAATTTTTGTTGCTTGCAACATGACAACTTACTTGAAGGATCTTAATCAATCCATAGGTGGATATGGTGGACTCTCATGGCAAAACTGGGTTTAAGGATATTTGGAAGAACAAGTAGTATCTCTACTTGGTGCAAGGAATTTGGCTAGCATGAGAGGGAAAGGCAAGCTCAACATGTTGGATGATCCATGACAATATACTTTATTTCGAATATAAGAAAACATACCCCATTACGTTGTCTTCCTTGTCCAATGTCAACTCTTTAGCATGTCATATTTTAATGAGTGCTCACAATCATAAAAGATGTCCAAGATAGTATATTTATATGTCAAAACCTCTGTTTCTTTATTACTTCCTATTAATTGCAATGATGACCAAAACTATGTTTGCCAACTCTCAACAACTTTTATTCATCATACTCTTAATATGTGAAGTCATTACTCTCTATAAGATCAATATGATCTCTATATTTCTTTCTATTCTTTCTATTTATTCCCTCAAGATCATATCAAGATAGCAAAGCCCTTGACTCAACACTAATCTTTATTATATATAGCTCACGGACTCGATTACATAGAAGGATCATAAAGAAAAACTCAAAACTAAATCATACCAAAATTTTATTCTACTAGATCAAGATAATACTAAAAGGATCGAACTAAGTAAAACGGTAAAGATAGGAGTGTGATGGTGATACGATACCGGGGCACCTCCCCCAAGCTTGGCAGTTGCCAAGGGGAGTGCCCATACCCATGTGCTTATGTCAACTTCTTTGGAGGCGGTGATGATGGAGTTGTTGATGATGTAGGCTTGTCGTCCGTCCTCCAAGGCATAGGCTCACCATCATAGAAATATGATCGAGTCTCCAGGATCCTCAAATCTGCAGCCAAACTCATCCTCTTGAATCTATATTCATACTCACAGTTTTGGTTTTGCAGGTCATATATTTGGGCTTGGAGGTGCTCGATTTTCTCATGAAGCTTGAAGATGGTCTCCCTAATGCTCTTGGCGTCCAGCTTGTGGTTGTTGGTGAACTCTGCGATCATCATCTGGTTGGCTTTGAGTCCGCGTTCCACCATCCCTTGGCACTTGAAAACTTGTTGCTCCATTGCTTCAAGTCTTGTCTCCACGCTTCCGGTCCTCCTTGGTCCCTCAACATCGCAGATGTGCAGAACCCCCTCACGCATCTCAATGGTTTGAGGGTGCCGCAGCACCTCTGCGTGGTAGGGCTTGATGACCTTCTCGAAGAACTTGTCCTTGGGGGCGCTTGAAGACGTCATGGTGATCTAGATCTGTCAGAAAAACAGCTCGAAACAAAGATAGAGGATATTTGCGTGGTACGGTGGTCAAAACCTTCGGGAGATTATATAATTAATTTTTACCAACCAAAAGAAGTATCGTGCAAGAAAACGGAGTCCGGAGAGCACACGAGGTGCCCACGAGGCAGGGGGCGCGCCCAGGGGGATAGGGCGCGCCATCGACCCTCGTGGATGGCTCGTGTCCTTCCCGGACTACTTCTTATTTTTCCTATTTTCTTAAATATTCCAAAACGGAGAAAAATTGCTATTAGAACTATTTTGGAGTCGGTTTACTTACCGTACCACATACCTATTCCTTTTCGGAGTCTGAAACGTTCTGGAAAGTGTCCCTTATGTATTCCTCTGGGGTCACGGTTCCAATAACATTAGTTTTAACATTTATGTGATTACCTGAGATATAATGTTTGATTCTTTGGCTGTTCACCACCTCCGAAGTTGTTGATTTTTATGGCACCGGAACAATAGACCTCCTCGATAACGTAAGGACCTTCCCATTTAGAGAGAAGTTTTCCTGCAAAAAATCTTAAACGAGAGTTGAAAAGTGATGACCCACAAGTGTAGGGGATCAATCGTAGTCCTTTAGATAAGTAAGAGTGTCGAACCCAACGAGGAGCAGAAGGAAATGATAAGCGGTTTTCGGTAAGGTTTTCTCTGCAAGCACTAAAATTGTAGGTGATAGATAGTTTTGTGATAAGATAAATAGTGACGAGTAACAAGTAAATAAAGTAAATAAAGTGCAGCAAGGTGGCCCAATCCTTTATGTAGCAAAGGATAAGCCTGGACAATTTCTAATAATGAGAAAGGAGCTCCGGAGGACACATGGGAATTATCGTCAAGCTAGTTTTCATCACGTTCATATGATTCGCATTCGGTACTTTGATAATTTGATATGTGGGTGGACCGGTGCTTGGGTACTGCCCTTACTTGGACAAGCATCCCACTTATGATTAACCCCTATTGCAAGCGTCCGCAACTACAAAAGAAGTATTAAGGTAAACCTAACCACAACATTAAACATATGGATCCATATCAGCCCCTAACGAAGCAACGCATAAACTAGGGTTTAAGCTTCTATCACTCTAGCAACCCATCATCTACTTATTACTTCCCCATGCCTTCCTCTAGGCCCAAATAATGGTGAAGTGTCATGTAGTCGACGTTCACATAACATCACTAGAGGAAAAGACAACATACATCTCATCAAAATATCAAACAAATACCAAATTCACATGACTACTAATAGCAAGACTTCACCCATGTCCTCGGGAACAAACATAACTACTCACAAAGCATATTCATGTTCATAATCAGAGGAGTAATAATATGCATAAAGCATCTGAACATATGATCTTCCACCAAGTAAACCAATTAGCATCAACTACAAGGAGTAATCAACACTACTAGCAACCCACAGGTACCGATTTGTGGTTTTGATACAAGATTGGATACAAAAGATGAACTTGGGTTTTGAGAGGAGATGGTGCTGGTGAAGATGTTGATGGAGATTGACCCCCTCCCGATGAGAGGATCGTTGGTGATGATTTCTCCCTCCCGGAGGGAAGTGTCCCCGACAGAACAGCTCCGCCGGAGCCCTAGATTGATTCCGCCAAGGTTCCGCCTCGTGGCGGCGGAGTTTCGTCCCGTAATCTTGCCCATGCTTTTTTCCAGGGTAAAATCTCTAATATAGCAGAAGATGGACACCGCAGGCCCACCAGGGGGCCCAGGAGATAGGGGGCGCGCCCAGTAGGGGGGCGCCCTCCACTCTCCTAGACAGGGTGTGGGCCCCCTGGTGTATTTCTTTTTCTCAATAATTCTTATAAATTCCAGTTTTAGGATTTTTGGAGCAGTGCAAAATAGGTTTCCAATGTTTGCTCCTTTAATTTCCAGCCAGAATTCCAGCTACCGGCATTCTCCCTCTTCATGCTAAACCTTGTAAAATAAGAGAGAATAGCCATAAGTATTGAGATATAATGTGTAATAACAGACCATAATGCAATAAATATTGATATAAAAGCATGATGCAAAATGGATGTATCAACTCCCCCAAGCTTAGACCTCGCTTGTCCTCAAGTGGAAGCCGATATCGAAAAATATGTCCACATGTTTAGAGATAGAGGTGTTGATAAAAATAAAATACGGACATGAGGGCATCATGATCATTCTTATAACAGCAACCTAAATAGATTTTATCATATGATTTCTTATGCTCAAGTAACAATCAATTCACAATGTCAAGCATGGTTCAAAAACTTCATTGGGAACTAACAAACTATAATCTCAGTCATTGAAGCAATTGCAATTTATCATAACATCAGAAAGAGTCAACAATAGAGCTTTTCAGCAAGCTCACATACTCAACTATCTTGTAATCTTCTACAATTGCTAACACTCACGCGGTACTTGTGGTTATGGAGTTTCAGCCGGACACTTAGAAAGATAGGGGCTTATTGTGTTGCCTCCCAACGTATTTGTTGGAAATATGCCCTAGAGGCAATAATAAAAGTATTATTATATTTCAATATTCATGATAATTGTCTTTTGTTCATGCTATAACTGTATTATCCGGAAATCGTAATACACGTGTGAGCACAAAGACCACAATATGTCCCTAGTGAGCCTCTAGTTGACTAGCTCGTTGTGATCAATAGATAGTCATGTTTTCCTGAGTATGGACATTGGATGTCGTTGATAACGGGATCACATCATTAGGAGAATGATGTGATGGACAAGACCCAATCATAAGCATAGCATGAAAGATCGTATAGTTCGTTTGCTGGAAGCTTTGCCAATGTCAAGTATCTCTTCCTTCGACCATGAGATCGTGTAACTCCCGGTTACCGTAGGAGTGCCTTGGGTGTATCAAACGTCACAACGTGAATCGGGTGACTATAAAGGTGCATTACAGGTATCTCCGAAAGTATCTGTTGGGTTGACATGGATCGAGATCGATTTGTCACTCCGTATGACGGAGAGGTATCTCTGGGCCCACTCGGTAATGCATCATCATAATGAGCTCAAAGGTGACCAAGGTGTTGGCCACGGATCATGCATTACTGATGCGAGTAAAGTGACTTGCCGATAACGAGGCGAACAAGGTATTGGGATACCGACGATCGAGTCTCGGGCAAGTAACGCATCGATTGACAAAGGGAATTGCATACGGGGTTTGATCGAATCCTCGACATCGTGGTTCAACCGATGAAATCATCGAGGAGCATGTGGGAGCCAACATGGGTATCCGCACCCGCTGTTGGTTATTGCCCGAGAGTCGTCTCGGTCATGTCTGCGTGTCTCCGAGCCCGTAGGGTCTACACACTTAAGGTTCGGTGGCGCTAGGGTTAGAAGGAAGACTAGTATGTGAATACGAATGTTGTTCGAGTCCGGATGAGACCCCTGACGTCACGAGGAGTTCGGAAGGGTCCGGAGGTAAAGAATAATATATAGGAAGTGGTGTTTCGCCATCGGGAAAGTTTGGGGTCTCCGTAAAATCACCGGACCACCGGAGGGGTCCCGGGGTCCACCGGTGGGGCCACCTATCTGTAGGGCCCCATGGGCCAAAGGGGAAGGAACCAGCCCACGAGGGGCTGGTGCGCCCCAGGCCCACCCCGCGCCTAGGGTTGAAACCCTAGGGGTGGGGCGCCCACCGGCTTGGGGGCACTCCACCCCTTGGCCGCCGCCCCGAGATTGGATCTCGGGGCAGCCACCCAGGGGCCTATATAAGGGGGGAGGAAGGGGCTGCTGTACCAATTCTAAGGCGCAGCCCTCCCTCCCAACACTTCTCCTCCTCCGTAAGACCTCGTGAAGCCTGTCGAGATCGCTTCTCCACCATCACCACGCCGTCGTCTTTGCGGTGGAGCTGTCTTCCTCAACCTCTCCTTCCCCTTGCTGGATCAAGAAGGAGGAGACGTCGCTCGTCCCGTACGTGTGTTGAACGCGGAGGTGCTGTCCGTTCAGCACTTGGACATCGGTGATCTGAATCACGTTCGAGTACGACTCCATCATCACCTTGCAAGCTTCCGCACGCGATCTACAAGTGGTATGTAGATGCAAACTCTCTCCTGTTACTCGTTGCTTAGATGAACTCATAGATGGATCTTGGTGAAGCCGTAGGAAAAATTTTAATTTTCTGCAACGTTCCCCAACAGTGGCATCATGAGCTAGGTCTATGCGTAGTTCTCTAATGCACGAGTAGAACACAATTTGTTGTGGGCGTTGATCTTGTCATCTTACTTGCCTCTACTAGTCTTTTCTTGCTCAGCGGTATTGTGGGATGAAGCGGCCCGACCAACCTTACACGTGCGCTTACGTGAGACCGGTTCCACCGGTCGACATGCACTAGTTGCATAAGGTGGCTGGCGGGTCTCCGCTCTCCCACTTTAGTTGGAGCGGATTCGATGAACGAGGCCCTTATGAAGGGTAAATAGAAGTTGACAAAATCACGTTGTGGTGATTCGTAGGTAAGAAAACGTTCTTGCTAGAACCCAATCGCAGCCACGTAAAAGATGCAACAACAATTAGAGGACGTCTAACTTGTTTTTGCAGCGATTGATCATGTGATGTGATATGGCCAGAAGTTGTGATGAATGATGAATTGTGATGTATGAGATCATGTTCTTGTAATAGGATTCACGACTTGCATGTCGATGAGTATGACAACCGGCAGGAGCCATAGGAGTTGTCTTTATTTTTGTATGACCTGCGTGTCATTGAAGAACGCCATGTAAACTACTTTACTTCATTACTAAACGCGTTAGTCATAGAAGTAGAAGTAGTCGTTAGCGTGACAACTTCATGAAGACACGATGATGGAGATCATGATGATGGAGATCATGGTGTCAAGCCGGTGACAAGATGATCATGGAGCCCAAGATGGAGATCAATGGAGCTTGATGATATTGGCCATATCATGTCACAACTATATAATTGCATGTGATGTTTATTATGTTTATGCATCTTGTTTACTTAGGACGACGGTAGTAAATAAGATGATCCTTACAAAATTTCAAGAAGTGTTCCCCCTAACGTGCACCGTTGCTACAGTTAAATCGTTTCTAAGCACCACGTGATGATCGGGTGTGATGGATCCTTACGTTCACATACAACGGGTGTAAGACAGTTTTACACAAATAAAACACTTAGGGTTAACTTGACGAGCCTAGCATGTGCGGACATGGCCTCGGAACACGGAGACCGAAAGGTCGAACACGAGTCGTATGGAAGATACGATCAACATGAAGATGTTCACCGACGATGACTAGTCCGTCTCACGTGATGATCGGACACGGGCTAGTCGACTCGGATCGTGTAACACTTAGATGACTAGAGGATGTCTAATCTAAGTGGGAGTTCATAATTTTGATTAGAACTTTATTATCATGAACTTAGTCTAAAACCTTTGCAAATATGTCTTGTAGATCAATGGCCAACGCTAATGTCAACATGAACTTCAACGCGTTCCTAGAGAAACCAAGCTGAAAGATGATGGCAGCAACTATACGGATCGGGTCCGAACACGAGATCATCCTCATAGCTGCCAAGAAACAAGTATGTCCTAGAAGCACCGTTAGGTGACCCACTGTTCTCCCAAAGATCAAAGGCGATTTGAACGTCTGGCGGACTCGCTCGATGATTACTCCCTCGTTCGGTGCGGCATGCTCTACAGCTTAGAACCGGGCTCCAAAAGCGTTTTGAGCATCACGGAGCATATGAGATGTTCAAGAGCTGAAACTAGTTTTCCAAGCTCATGCCCGGTCAAGAGATATGATGTCTCGACAAGTTCTACAGTTGTAAGATGGAGGAAAACAGTTACAAGGTGAGCACATCCTCGAAGATGTGCAGGTTGCACAACCGTATGACCCAGCTAAACATTAACCTCCCGGATGAGGCGGTCATTGGCAGAATCCTCCGATCGCTTCCACCAAGCTACAAGAGCTTTGTGATGAACTACAACATGCAAGGGATGGTGAAGACCATTCTGAAGTGTACTCAATCTCAAGTCAGCAGAGGCTGAAATCAAGAAAGAACATCAAGTGTTGATGGTCAATAAAACCACTAAGTTCAAGAAGGGCAAGGGAAGAAGAACTTCAAGAAGGACGGCAAGGATGTTGCCGCGCCCGGTAAGCTTGTTGCCGGGAAGAAGTCAAAGAATGGACCCAAGCATGAGACTGAGTGCTTTTATTGCAAGGGGAAGGGTCACTAGAAGCGGAACTGCCCCAAATACTTAGCGGATAAGAAGGCCGGCAACACCAAAGGTATATTTGATATACATGTAATTGATGTGTACCTTACCAAGACTCGTAGTAACTCCCAGGTATTTGATACCGTGTCGTTGCTCATATTTGTAACTCACAGCAGGAGCTGCGGAATAAACGGAGACTGGCGAAGGGCGAGGTGACGATCTTGCGTCGGGAATGGTTCCAGAGTCGATGTGATCGCCGTCGACACGCTGCCTCTACATTTACCTCTGGGATTAGTTTTGAACCTTAATAATTGTTATTTAGTGCCAAGTTTGAGCATGAACATTGTATCCGGATCTCGTTTGATACGAGATGGCTACTCATTTAAGTCTGAGAATAATGGTTGTTCGATTTATATGAGAGATATGTTTTATGGTCATGCTCCGATGGTCAATGGTTTATTCTTAATGAATCTCGGCGTAATATTACACATGTTCATAGTGTGGATGCCAAAAGATGTAAAGTTGATAACGATAGTCCCACATACTTGTGGCATCGCCGCCTTGGTCACATTGGTGTCAAGCGCATGAAGAAGCTCCATGCTGATGGACTTTTAGAGTCTCTTGATTATGAATCGTTTGACACATGCGAACCATGCCTCTTAGGCAAAATGACCAAGACTCCGTTCTCCGGAACAATGGGCGAGCAACCAACTTGTTGGAAATCATACATACCGATGTAAAAGCGGTCCAATGAGCGTTGAGGCTCATGGAGGATATCGTTATGTTCTCACTCTCACGATGACTTGAGTAGATATGGGTATGTCTACTTAATGAAACACAAGTCTGAGACCTTTGAAAAGTTCAAGGAATTTCAGAATGAGGTGGAGAATCAACGTGACCGAAAGATAAAGTTCCTACGATCGATCGTGGAGGAGAATACTTAAGTCACGAATTTGGCACACACTTAAAGAAATGTGGAATCGTTTCACAACTCACGCCGCCTGGAACACCTCAGCGAAACGGTGTGTCCGAACGTCGTAATCGCACTCTATTGGATATGGTGCGGTCTATGATGTCTCTTACCGATTTACCATTGTCATTTTGGGGATACGCTCTAGAGACAGCTACATTCACTTTAAATAGGGCACCGTCTAAATCCGTTGAGACGACACCGTATGAATTATGGTTTGGGAAGAAACCTAAGCTGTCGTTTCTAAAAGTTTGGGGATGCGATGCTTATGTCAAGAAACTTCAACCAGAAAAGCTCGAACCCAAGTCGGAAAATGCGTATTCATAGGATACCCTAAGGAAACTGTCGGGTATACCTTCTACTTAAGATCTGAAGGCAAGGTCTTTGTTGCCAAGAACGGATGCTTTCTGGAGAAAGAGTTTCTCTCGAAAGAAGTAAGTGGGAGGAAAGTAGAACTCGATGAAGTACTACCTCTCGAGCGGGAAGGTGGTGCAGCGCAGAGAGACCGTTCTGTGATGCCCACACCAACCAAGAGGAAAACAATGATGATGATCAAGGTACTTCCGATCAAGTTGCTCTTGAACTTGAAGGTCCACGAGGACATGTTCCGCACTGAGTGGTACGGCAACCTGTCATGGAAATCATGTTGTTAGACAACAATGAACCTTCGAACTATGAAGAAGCGATGGCGGCCCAGATTCCAACAAATGGCTTGGAGCCATGAAATCCGAGATAGAATCCATGTATGAAAACAAAGTATGGACTTTGACAGACTTGCCCAATGATCGGTGGCGATAGAAAACAAATGGATTTTTAAGAAGAAGACGGACGCGGATGGTAATGTTACCGTCTATAAAGCTCGACTTGTCGCTAAGGGTTATCGGCAAGTTCAAGGAATTGACTACGACGAGACATTCTCTCCGTGGCGAAGCTTAAGTCCGTCCGAATCATGTTAGCAATTGCCGCATACCATGATTATGAGATATGGCAGATGGACGTCAAAACGGCATTCCTTAACGGACATCTTAAGGAAGAGCTGTATATGATGCAGCCGGAAGGTTTTGTCGACCCTCAGAACGCTAACAAAGTATGCAAGCTCCAGCGATCCATTATGGACTGGTGCAAGCATCTCGGAGTTGGAACATTCGCTTTGATGAGATGATCAAAGCGTTTGGGTTATGCGACTTATGGAGAAGCTGCGTTTACAAGAAAGTGAGTGGGAGCTCAGTAGCATTTCTCCTATTATATGTAGATGACATACTCTTGATGGGAAATGATACAAAACTTCGACAGCATTAAGGCCTACTTGAACAAGTGTTTTTCAATGAAGGACCTTGGAGAAGCTGCTTATATATTAGGCATCAAGATCTATAGGGATAGATCGAGGCGCCTCATAGGTCTTTCACAAAGCACATACCTTGATAAGATTTTGAAGAGGTTCAAAATGGATCAGTCCAAGAAAGGGTTCTTGCCTATGTTACAAGGTGTGAGATTGAGCTCAGCTCGATCACCGACCACGACAAAAGATAAAGAAGAGATGAGTGTCATCCCTATGCATCAGCCATAGGATCTATTATGTATGCCATGTTGTGTACGGACCGATGTAAACCTTGCCGTAAGTTTGGTTGCAAGATACCAAAGTAATCCCGCAAGGAACACCGGACAGCGGTCAAGAATATCTGAAGTACCGAAAAGGACAAAGGACATGTTTCTCGTTTATGGAGGAGACGAAGAGCTCGTCAGAAGGGTTACGTCGACGCTAGCTTCGACTCAGATCTGATGACTCTAAGTCACAAACCGGATCGTGTATATGTTGAATGGTGGAGCGATGAAGTGGTGCACCGCAAGCAGAGCGTCGTGGCGGGATCTACGTGTGAAGCGGAGTACATGGCAGCCTCGGAGGCAGCGCATGAAGCGATTTGGGTGAAGGAGTTCATCACCGACCTAGGAGTCATACCCAATGCGTCGGGGCGATCAAACTCTTCTGTGACAACACCGGAGCTATTGCCCTTGCCAAGGAGCCTGGTTTCACAAGAAGACCGAGCACATCAAGCGTCGTTTCAACTCCATCCGTGAAAATGTTCAAGATGGAGACATAGAGATTTGCAAAGTGCACACGGATCTGAATGTCGCAGATCCGTTGACTAAACCTCTCTCGCGTGCAAAACATGATCAACACCGTAACTCTATGGGTGTTCGATTCATCACAATGTAACTAGATTAGTGACTCTAGTGCAAGTGGGAGACTGTTGGAAATATGCCCTAGAGGCAATAATAAAAGTATTATTATATTTCAATATTCATGATAGATAATTGTCTTTTGTTCATGCTATAACTGTATTATCCGGAAATCGTAATACACGTGTGAGCACAAAGACCACAATATGTCCCTAGTGAGCCTCTAGTTGACTAGCTCGTTGTGATCAATAGATAGTCATGTTTTCCTGAGTATGGACATTGGATGTCGTTGATAACGGGATCACATCATTAGGAGAATGATGTGATGGACAAGACCCAATCATAAGCATAGCATGAAAGATCGTATAGTTCGTTTGCTTGGAAGCTTTGCCAATGTCAAGTATCTCTTCCTTCGACCATGAGATCGTGTAACTCCCGCCACCGTAGGAGTGCCTTGGGTGTATCAAACGTCACAACGTAAGCTCGGGTGACTATAAAGGTGCATTACAGGTATCTCCGAAAGTATCTGTTGGGTTGACATGGATCGAGATGGATTTGTCACTCCGTATGACGGAGAGGTATCTCTGGGCCCACTCGGTAATGCATCATCATAATGAGCTCAAAGGTGACCAAGGTGTTGGCCACGGATCATGCATTACTGATGCGAGTAAAGTGACTTGCGATAACGAGACCGAACAAGGTATTGGGATACCGACGATCGAGTCTCGGGCAAGTAACGCACCGATTGACAAAGGAATTGCATACGGGTTTGATCGAATCCTCGACATCGTGGTTCAACCGATGAAATCATCGAGGAGCATGTGGGAGCCAACATGGGTATCCGACCCGCTGTTGGTTATTGCCCGAGAGTCGTCTCGGTCATGTCTGCGTGTCTCCGAGCCCGTAGGGTCTACACACTAAGGTTCGGTGGCGCTAGGGTTAGAAGGAAGACTAGTATGTGAATACCAAATGTTGTTCGAGTCCGGATGAGATCCGGACGTCACGAGGAGTTCGGAAGGGTCCGGAGGTAAAGAATAATATATAGGAAGTGGTGTTTCGCCATCGGGAAAGTTTGAGGTCTCCGTAAAATCTGGGACCACCGGAGGGGTCCTGGGGTCCACCGGTGGGGCCACCTATCCCGGAGGGCCCCATGGGCCAAAGGGGAAGGAACCAGCCCACGGGGGCTGGTGCGCCCCTAGGCCCACCCCCGCGCCTAGGGTTGAAACCCTAGGGGTGGGGCGCCCACCGGCTTGGGGGCACTCCACCCCTTGGCCGCCGCCCGGAGATTGGATCTCCAGGCCGCCACCCCAGGGGCCTATATAAAGGGGGAGGAAGGGGCTGCTGTACCAATTCCTAAGGAGCAGCCCTCCTCCCCAACACTTCTCCTCCTCCGTCGAGCTCGTGAAGCCACAGCCGAGATCTTGCTTCTCCACCATCACCACGCCGTCGTCTGCCGGTGGAGCTGTCTTCCTCAACCTCTCCTTCCCCTTGCTGGATCAAGAAGGAGGAGACGTCGCTCGTCCCGTACGTTTGTTGAACGCGAGGTGCTGTCCGTTCAGCACTTGGACATCGGTGATCTGAATCACGTTCGAGTACGACTCCATCATCACCTTGCAAGCTTCCGCACGCGATCTACAAGTGGTATGTAGATGCAAACTCTCTCCCGTTACTCGTTGCTTAGATGAACTCATAGATGGATCTTGGTGAAGCCGTAGGAAAAATTTTAATTTTCTGCAACGTTCCCCAACAGTATTCACCTTTAGGTGATGTCAACAATAATGGCCCATGCTAACTTACATCCAATTGGATATATATATCATGATCTTTCAAACACGAGGAGCTTGCCAAAGGATAAAATGAAAAAGGGAAAGGTGTGGATCACCTTGACTCAAGCATAAAGTAAAAACATAAAGTAAAAGATAGGCCCTTCGCAGAGGGAAGCAGAGGTTGTCATGTGCGTTTAGGGTTGATGCACAACATCTTAATGCAAAAGAACGTCACTTTATATTGCCCCTTGTATGTGGACCTTTATTATGCAGTCCGTCGCTTTTATTACTTCCACAACAAGATCGTACAAAGCTTATTTTCTCTGCACTAATAAGTCATACATATTTAGATAGCAATTTTTATTGCTTGCAACATGACAACTTACTTGAAGGATCTTACTCAATCCATAGGTAGGTATGGTGGACTCTCATGGCAAAACTGGGTTTAAGGATATTTGGAAGCACAAGTAGTATCTCTACTTGGTGCAAGGAATTTGGCTAGCATGATGGGGAAAGGCAAGCTCAACATGTTTGGAAGGTCAATGACAATATACTTTAACTGAGATGTGCGAAAACATAAACCATTACGTTGTCTTCCTTGTCCAACGTCAACTCTTTTAGCATGTCATACCTAATGAGTGCTCCCAATTGTAAAAGGTGTCCAAGATAATATATTTGTATGTGAACCCCTCTTTCCTTATCACTTCCTATTAATTGCAACGATGACGAAGTCTATGGTTTTCAACTCTCAACAACTTTTATGCCTCATACTTTCTATATGTGAAGTCATCACTATCCATAAGATCAATATGAACTCTTTTCTTTTTCTTCTTACTTTCTCAAGATCATGGTAACATAGCAAAGCCCTTGACACAACACTAATCTTTATTATAGATAGCTCACGGACTCGATTACAAAAAGAGACCACAATGCAAAACTCAAAACTACTTGATATCAAAACTTCAAACTACTAGATCAAGATAATACTAAAAGGATCGAACTTCAATAAACGGTAAAGATAGGAGTGTGATGGTGATACGATACCGGGGCACCTCCCCCAAGCTTGGCAGTTGCCAAGGGGAGTGCCCATACCCATGTGATTCTGTCCTCGGAGGTGATGGAGGTGGTGATGATGACGGTGGATAATCGCACATTGAGTGTAAAAGCTCCTCCAACTTGCGGATAATGCCCTTGAGTCCGGCAATATGATCCTTCAACAGGATATTCTCCTGCGTTAAATACTTGTTTTGTATGCGAGCTAACCATCTTGAAAGCTTCAATCTCTGTTGGAGTGAAAAGGTTAGGTAAAGGTTGAGGGATGTCTTCTTCTTTCACCGCCGGAGCTTGAGACTCCATGGCCTTCTTGATCCCTTCATCCTTGTTGATCTCTTCTATTTCTTCTCTTTTCATCTCTATCTTCAATAGCCAAGCATCCTTGTCTTCGTTGTTGGAGGAGGGCGATGTCATGGGGCTCTTAATCTGCAACAGAGACAGCTCGAAACGAAAACAAAGGATATTTGCGTGATACGATGGTCAAAACCTTCGAAAGTATATATAATGAATTTTTACTGACCAAAATACATAACGTGCAAGAAAACGGAGTCCGGGAGGCACACGAGGTGTCCACGAGACAAGGGGCGCGCCCAGTAAGGGGGGGGGCGCCCTCCACTCTCGTGGAGGCCTCGTGTCCCTTTCGGACTACTTCTTTCTTCCAAAAATTCTTAAATATTCCAAAACTGATAAAAATTGCCATTGGGGTTGTTTTGGAGTCAGTTTACTTACCGTACCACATACCTATTCCTTTTTGGAGTCTGGAATGTTCTGGAAAGTGTCCCTTATGTATTCCTCCGGGGTTACGGTTTCAATAATATTAGTTTCAACATTGATAGGATTACCTGAAATATAATGTTTAATTCTTTGACCGTTTACCACCCTCGGACTTGTGCCTTCAAAGTTGTTGATTTTTATGGCACCAGAACAATAGACCTCCTCGACGACGTAAGGACCTTCCCATTTTGAGAGAAGTTTTCCTGCAAAAACCTTAAATGAGAGTTGAATAATAATACATAGTCTCCTACGATGAACTCACGCTTTTGTATCCTCTTATCATGCCAGCGTTTGACTTTTTCTTTGAATAGCTTGGCATTCTCATATGCTTGGGTTCTCCATTCATCAAGTGAGCTAATATCAAACAACCTCTTCTCACCGGCAAGTTTGAAGTCATAGTTGAGCTCTTTAATAGCCCAATATGCTTTATGTCCAAGTTCAAGAGGTAAATGACACGCTTTTCCATAAACCATCTTATAAGGAGAAATACCCATAGGATTTTCGTATGCAATTCTATAGGCCCATAATGCATCATCAAGTTTTTGGGACCAATTCTTTCTAGATCTATTCATAGTCTTTTGCAAAATTAATTTGAGCTCTCTATTGCTCAACTCTACTTGACCACTAGACTGCGGATGATAAGGAGATGCGATTCTATGATTGACATCATACTTAGCAAGCATCTTACGGAAAGCACCATGAATAAAATGTGAACCACCATCAGCCGTAAGATATCTAGGGACTCCAAACCTTAGAAAAATAACTTCTTTAAGCATTTTAATAGAAGTGTTATGATCAGCACTACTAGTTGGAATAGCTTCTACCCACTTAGTAACGTAATCAACAGCAACTAAAATATGTGTACAACCATTAGAGGCAGGAAAAGGTCCCATATAATCAAAGCCCTAAACATCAAACGGTTCAATAACAAGAGAATAATTCATAGGCATTTCTTGACGTCTACTAATGTTACCTACTCTTTGGCATTCATCACAAGATAAGACAAACTTACGAGCATCTTTGAAGAGAGTAGGCCAATAAAAACCAGATTGTAGTACCTTGTGTGCAGTTCTATCTCCAGCGTGGTGTCCTCCATAGGATTCAGAGTGACCTTGCGTAGGATCTGTTCCTGTTCATGCTCAGGCACACAATGTCTAATAACACCATCTACTCCTTCTTTATAAAGGTGTGGGTAATACTAGAAGTAATGTCTTAAATCATAAAAGTACTTTTTCTTTTGCTGGTATGTGAAACTAGGAGGTATAAATTTAGCAACAATGTAATTAGCATAATCAGCATACCAAGGAGAAGTACGAGAAGCATTAATGATCGCTAATTGTTCATCAGGAAAGCTATCATCAATAGGCGGTGGGTCATCAAGAACATTCTCTAACCTAGACAAGTTATCTACAACGGGGTTCTCGGCTCCCTTTCTATCAATAATATGTAAATCAAATTCTTGGAGCAGGAGAACCCATCTAATGAGTCTAGGCTTAGCATCTTTCTTTTCCATAAGATATTTAATAGTAGCATGATCAGTGTGAATAGTAACTTTGGAATCAACAATATAAGGTCTAAACTTATCACATCCAAACACAACTGCTAAGAATTCTTTTTCAGTAGTAGCATAATTTCTCTGGGCAGTATCAAGAGTCTTACTAGCATACTTGATAACATTCAATTTCTTATCGACTCTTTGCCCTAGAACAGCACCTACAACATAATTACTAGCATCGCACATAATTTCAAAAGGTAAATTCCAATCGGGTGGCTGAACAGTAGGTGCAGTGATCAAAACTTTCTTAAGTATTTCAAATGTTTCTACACAATCATCATCAAAGACAAAAGGAATATATTTTTGCAATAAATTAGTCAGAGGCCTAGAGATTTTAGAAAAGTCCTTAATGAACCTCCTATAAAAACCGGCATGACCAAGGAAACTTCTTATATCTTTTATGTCCTTGGGACATGGCATCTTTTCAATAGCATCAACTTTGGCTTTTTCAACTTCAATACCTCTTTTGGAGATCTTATGCCCCAAGACAATGCCTTCATTAACCATAAAGTGACACTTTTCCCAATTCAGGACAAGACTAGTGTCTTCGCATCTCTAAAAAACTCGATCAAGGTTGCTCAAACAATCATCAAAAGAGGATCCATAAACGGAAAAGTCATCCATGAATACCTCACAAATCCTTTCACAAAAATCAGAGAATATAGCCATCATGCATCTTTGAAAGTTAGCAGGTGCATTACATAAACCAAAAGGCATACGCCTATAAGCAAAAGTACCAAAAGGGCAAGTAAAAGTAGTTTTAGATTGATCCTTCACTGACACATGTATTTGAGAGAAACCAGAATAACCATCTAGAAAGCAGAAATGCGTGTGTTTGGATAGTCTTTCTAGCATTTGATCAGTGAAAGGTAAAGGTTAATGATCTTTCTTAGTAGCTTTATTTAACTTACGAAAATCAATTACCATCCTATAACCTGTAATAATTCTTTGTGGGATCAATTCATATTTATCATTAGGAACAACAGTAATACCTCCCTTTTTAGGAACACAATGGACATGACTTACCTATTCACTATCAGCAACGGGATAAATAATACCTGCCTCAAGGAGCTTTAGTATCTCCTTTCTTACCACTTCTTTCATCTTGGGATTTAGTCGTCTTTGAGGATCTCTAACTGGTTTGGCATCTTTTTCCACTATAATTTTGTGTTGGCATAATGTGGGACTAATGCCCTTGAGATCATCCAGAGTATATCCAATAGCTGCTCGGTGCTTCTTCAGAGTTTTCAATAATCTTTCTTCTTCTTTCTCTGAAAGGTTAGCACTAATAATAACAGGATATATTTCCTTTTCATCAAGATAAGCATACTTAAGATTATCAGGTAATGGTTTGAGTTCAAACACGGGATCACCCTTGGGTGGAGGGGGATCCCCAAGAATTTCAACTGGAAGGTTATGTTTCAGCATAGGTTCCTGTTTAAGGAACATTTCATCTATTTCCTTTCTTTCCTTCATAAACATATCATTCTCATGGTCTAGCAAATATTGTTCTAACGGATCAGTAGGAGGCACAGCAATGGAAGCAAGACCAATAATTTCATCCTTACTAAGTGGTTCCCTATCACGAGGTTGTCTACGAAACTTAGCAAAATTAAACTCATGAGACATACCATCTATGCCAACAGTGGTAGTATCTTTTTCACAATCAATCTTAGCACTAGCTGTATTCAAGAAGGGTCTACGAAAATAATGGGACAAAAATCATCTTGTGGGGAACCAAGAACAAGAAAATCAGCAGGGTATTTAACCTTCCCACATAAGACTTCAACATCTCTAACAATCCCAAAGGGTTTAACGGTATCCCTATTAGCAAGCTTAATAGTAACATCAATGTCTTCTAATTCAGTGGGTGCAGTGTCATGCATAATTTCTTGATATAAGGTCTAAGGTATTGCATTAGCACTGGCACCCATATCACATAAGCCATGATAACAATGATCTCCTATTTTAACAGAAATAATAGGCATGCCTACGACAGGTCTACGTGTCTTAGTATCTGGTCTAGCAATATTAGCAGTCTCACCACAGAAATAAATAACATGCCCATCTAAATCATCATCCAAGAGATCTTTAACCATAGCAACACTAGGTTCAACATTGATTTGATCAGGAGGTGTATAAGTCCTAGTATTACTGTCGGTGTCAAAACCGGCGGATCTCGGGTAGGGGGTCCCGAACTGTGCGTCTAGGCGGATGGTAACAGGAGACAAGGGACACGATGTTTTTACCCAGGTTCGGGCCGTCTCGATGGAGGTAAAACCCTACTCCTGCTTGATTGATATTGATGATATGGGTAGTACAAGAGTGGATCTACCACGAGATCAAGGAGGCTAAACCCTAGAAGCTAGCCTATGGTATGATTGTTGTAATGGTTGTGTTGTCCTACGGACTAAAACCCTCCGGTTTATATAGACACCAGAGAGGGCTAGGGTTACACAGAGTCGGTTACAATGGTAGGAGATCTACATATCCGTATCGCCAAGCTTGCCTTCCACGCCAAGGAAAGTCCCATCCGGACACGGGACGGAGTCTTCAATCTTGTATCTTCATAGTCTTGGAGTCCGGCTGACGATGATAGTCCGGCTGTCCGGACACCCTTAGTCCAGACTCCTCGGTAGCCCCGAACCAGCTTCAATGACGATAAGTCCAAAGCAGATATAGTCTTGGCGTTGCAAGGCGGGTTCTCCTTTAAGTTCCATGTACCTGCCGAACAGTGTTCGGCTCTTTTGTAAACGTTGCGCTCCTTGGCTTCCACGCCCAATAATGGCCTTATTCCACGCGTCGCACGAATGTGAAAAGCCAGGGTATATTTTATGTTTTACCCCCTAGCTGCGCAAATAATTTGCCTATAAGAGAGGCAAGAATCCAGATCCAAATCACACCATCTTCCTTCCGTGAGTACTCATCGGAGCGCCTCTGACCAAAAATCCATTCCATCATGGACCGTCGACGCGGTCCTCCTCTCGCGCTCCCAGCCCTCTGCCAGGAGATTGGAGGAGATGTTCTGTCCCTCACAACAAGCTAGTGATGCTCCAAGCGGAGGGATATCTTCCTCCGGCCTTTATGGTTCCGGTTCGAGCCGGGCTGGCCACCTACAAAGGTGGGAAGCAAGCGGAGGCTACCCCAAGTCCCAACAAAGGAGAGCGGGTATGCTTCGTCCCCTATCTGATAAGGGGGCTCGGATTTCCTGTACATCCGTTCCTCCGCGGGCTTCTGGAGTTCTACGGACTCCAGCTCCATCACCTCACGCCCGCCTCGATTCTGCATATCGCGGGCTTCGTAGCTCCTTGCGAGCTATTTCTGGGCATCGAGCCCCATTTTGTGCTGTGGAAGAGGTTATTTTGCCTCGTACCCCGCTATCACGAGGGGTCCATATATCAAGTGGGCGGTGCCGAAATATGGCGCATCGCCGGCACCGGATATCCATCCGGAACCCCTAAGAAGGCGTCCGAAGACTGGCCTTCCGAATGGTTTTATGTAGAAGATGCTCCGTTGCCAGACCCTGTTCGGATCGGCCTCCCAGAGTTCAGCAATGCTCCTCTAAAGAAGCGCCTGAGTTGGCGCCCACGGAGCCCCCAGCTGGAGGAAGACAAGAGCGTCCATTATTTGATGGGCTGGATAAGGTTACTGGCCCATTCCGAACTGACCATGATTGGAGTCATGGCCACGTGCATCATGCGGGGGTGCAGCCGCTGCAATACAGGGGCCACCCATGTGGGATTTCAATGGAGAGAATGATGCCACTCGTCATGGCCGCCAAGGGCCGGGATCGGCCGAAGACCTGGTGAAGATTCTGTCCGGCCTGTACAAGGGGGAGAAGGAGGACTTCCTCCAGACAAGCCCATTGAATGGGTTCTCCATGAACAACCCTCGAAGTTGGGTAAGAGAATGTTCATTTATCTGACCCACGCTTTCAAAGTTAAGTACCTTACTTTATGGTTTTGACGCAGGATCTGCGCCGGACTGTGGAGAGCATTCATAGCCCGGCTCCACAGCCCGAGGATCCAGATAGATCCCTTGATCCATCCTCCGAAAAGGATCCGGACATAAAGGTGGAGCTAATCGACGGGGTGTTCCATCAACTCAGCATGGACAATGCTCTAGTCGCCATTATGGCTGACTACCCCGGCCTATCTCCGGCTCCCCAGGTGATTGTGACCGAAGTCCTGACACCATTATTCCGTTCTTGCGCATTTCTGACCACCGTGTACCATGGTGTCTCGCAGGGGGAGCCTTCAGGGCAGGAGGCCGAGGCCACGGCAGCTGGCCAACAAGGGTCGATCCGCCCAAAGAAAGCGGAAGAGGAGTGCGGCGTGGATCGAGACGTCGCCAAGAACGGTATAGCTCGCGATTGTTATTTAGGACAAAGTTCCTAGGAAGTTTTGAATGCTCATGACCTTTGCAGAGAAAGAGTGCCCGCGGATGTGGGCGAGGAGTTGCCAACCCAGCTTCGCCACCAAGCTCCAACGCTGGGTGCGGAGGGGGAGGCGAGCGCAAGGCGCGAGCCGGATACACCTCAACGGAGGATGCTTGACAGATCGTCCGCCACCAGTCTGAGGTGGAGAGCGCCATGAACCATAGGCGCCGCGGACAGTTTTTGTGCGTGCTTCTCCCCGAGGCGTTGAATGCCTTTAACGCTGGGGACACGCACCTCCGTGCTGCTCAAGATGGTTTGACCAGAGCCACGGAGCAATATGTAAAGGACATACGAGTAAGAGATTTTAATAGTTGTATATGCCAGTAGCCCCCGAGACTTAAAGTAGTTGGAATAACTGATTTAAGGATCATTTGATATGCAGGATCTTACAAAGAAGAATACCCGATTGTCGCAGGAGCTACAAGAGTGCAAGGCCCAACTTGAGGCCGCACTAGCTGCCGCAGGAGGAAGCACAGAGACCCCGCCTGGTAACACATTATTTCAAAAAGATAATCGGTGTGCGGCGTGCGTGTAAGTCTGACAATGACATTGCAGGTGGTGCCGGACAGGATCCGGACAGGCAAGAACTATTGCGCCAGCTGAAGGCCAGCGAGAGGGTGCTGACGAGGGTGCAGCAGGAAAGGAACAAGCTCCAGGATGCCCACGCCCAGCTTGGAGAAGAGCTGAAAGGTGTTCGGACCGAGCTGTCTGGCTCCGTGAAGGAGAATCAGCGGCTTCGTCGTGGCATCTCTAGTAAGTGCTTGAGCGAACTCCTTTGAAAAGAAGAGTTCGGCGAGGAAGTCAATTGACAAAAATATGTCTGTAGGTGTGCTCACAGGTCACCCTGTGGAGGAGATGCCCGTATCAACGGAGATCAACTTCCCGAGCTGGTGCAACTGCTCGAACGAGTTTGGCAGGCAATGAGCAGCGTCGTCCAGGCCTTATGGCCGTCCCTCTCCCTACCCGAGGGCCTTGGAGAGCTTGCGGAGAAGCTTCAGGGAGCGCGGCAGCGCTTCCGCTTATGGAAGATCTCGGCCTGCCGCCAAGGTGCCAGGGAGACCTGGGCCATGGTGAAGACGCGGTACAAGAAGGCGGATCCCAACTACATGGCCGAGGTCGGACCTGTGGGGCCCGATGGGAAGGAGATCCCTGTGAGTTTAGTGTACGGCCAAGTAGAGTTGGCATAAATATTCCTAACGGATCAGAATTAGACAGCCTGTTAGACGGGATTGAGGAGGAATACAGTTAGTCGATTTGACAATGTATTTTAAAATGACATGTAAAATGCCTTCTAGCCGGATTGTAGATCGTTTGTCTTTGCCAACCTTTTCGCTTCAACCTCGGGACCCTAGAGTCCGGAGTGTGTCCGAATACCTTCTCGGTTAAGAAACAACCGGGGCATGCATGGAGACAAGGCATAGGGGTCATTAGTGCTATCAGACAAGTGCCCAACTAGTTATGTTATATTACATGGTTAGTAAGAAACATCTTCCAGGGAGAATAGTTCCGTTAAGGGTTCCTTTCCCTGGGAGGCATGCCCTAAAGTGCATGTCCGGACTACGAAAAGAGCAGGAAAACAACTGGGGGCAGATAAATAAATAGGTAAAAAAATCATCTTTCAAGTCACCGACCGAATATTCCCTTAAGAACGCTAGCTTTTGGCTTCACCCAGTCTGAGGTACACATCCAGCTGACCCGGCAGTAACAATTGCAGAGGTGCTCCCTTTACCTCCTAGCCAAACAATCGAGAATGTAGGGGTAAGCACAGGAGCCAGGCAACCAGCTTGGCCAAAACTTAAGTCATATCGATGCATATGATGGTGAATAAAAGGTACACGTGGAAGTTTGACACATGTGCTGGGCATGAAGCCCTTATAATTAAGCTTCTGGTAAAGAAGCCCCCAGGTATAATGAGTGCGGATAGCACATCAAGTGTGTGCGAACAATGTGCAAGTGGGCCTTTAAGGGCTTTTATGGAAAGGGGTGAGAGAAAAAAGAGAAACAAAAGACAGCTGAAGTATAAAAATTTGGGCGGGGGAAGGGGACGAACTCTTAGTCCGGCGCTAGGCATAGAATCTTCGGAGGTGGGCTGCGTTCCATGGGTTCGGCTCGAGTCGGTTGTCCGACGCATTTCGCAGACAGTACGCTCCACCGGTCAGGACTTGATCGATAATGAAGGGGCCTTCCCATTTGGGTTTGAGCTTGTCCTTTTTCTTGTCCGGCAGGCGTAGAACTAGTTCGCCAACATTGTAAGTCTTAGCCCGTATTTCTGCTTTGATATCTTGAGCCATCGCGATAGAATGCGGAGCGAGCCTTGGCGGCGTCGCGTTCTTCCTCAATGCATCCAGCTGTCCCGCCGATCCAGCTCGGCTTCTCTTTCTTTGTACATGCGCACTCGAGGTGAGTCATGAATGATGTCGCAGGCAAACTGCCTCTGCAACAGTATACCATAAAAATGGTGTGAATCTGGTAGTATGGTTGGGCGTTGTCCGCAGCCCCCAGAGTACGGAGTCGAGCTCCTCTACCCAAAGTGTCGATTTCGTGAGGACCGCACTAGTCTGGGTTTGATGCTGCTCATTATTAGACCATTTGCTTGTTCCACTTGACCGTTGGTTTGAGGATGATAGACTGATGCGTAATTGAGCTTAATGCCCATATTTTTGCACCATAATTTAACCTCGTCAGCCATGAAGTTCGTGCCATTATCGGTAATGATGCTATGGGGGACACCATAACAGTGTACTACCCCGGATATGAAGTCTATCACTGGTCCGGACTCTGCCGTTTTAACTGGCTTGGCCTCTATCCTTTTGGTGAATTTGTCCACCATGACCAATAGGTACCTTTGCTTGTGGGTTCCCCTTTAAGGGGTCCAACCATGTCAAGCCCCTGCACATGACGGCTAGGTAATGGGTATAGTTTTGAGGGCGGTGGGTGGCATGTGGCTCGATTAGCAAAGAGCGACAACCGACGCATCTTTGGACTAAGTCCCGAGCATCTGCCGGGCCGTCGGCCAATAAAATCTGTATGGAATGCCTTGCCTACAAGGGCCCGAGCTGCGGCGTGGTGTCCGCCTAGTCCGCATGAATTTCAGCCGAAGGTTTCGCCCTTCCTCTTGGAGATACACCGTTGAAGGACTCGGTTGTGCTTTTCTTATAGAGTTCTCCTCGTGGACCTTGTAGGCTTTAGATCGCCGGACTATGCAGCGGGCCTCATTTTGGTCTTCGGGGAGCTCCTGCCTAAGTAAGTAGGCTAGGAACGGCTCTGTCCACGGGGCGATTACTGCCATTATTTCGTGGGCTGAAGGTGTTGTTTCATCGGCTGAGTCGCCGATTATATCAGATTGTTCTGTGTTGGGTGGTGCTGTTGGAAATATGCCCTAGAGGCAATAATAAAAGTATTATTCTATTTCCTTGTTCATGATAATTGTCTTTTGTCATGCTATAACTGTATTATCCGGAAATCGTAATACACGTGTGAATACATAGACCACAATATGTCTCTAGTGAGCCTCTAGTTGACTAGCTCGTTGTGATCAAAAGATAGTCATGGTTTCCTGGCTATTGACATTGGATGTCGTTGATAACGGGATCACATCATTAGGAGAATGATGTGATGGACAAGACCCAATCCTAAGCATAGCACAAAGATCGTGTAGTTCGTTTGCTAGAGCTTTTCCAATGTCAAGTATCTCTTCCTTAGACCATGAGATCGAGTAACTCCGGATACCGTCTGAGTGCTTTGGGTGTATCAAACGTCACAACGTAACTGGGTGACTATAAAGGTGCACTACAGGTATCTCCGAAAGTGTCTGTTGGGTTGACACGGATCGAGACTAGGATTTGTCACTCTGTGTAAACGGAGAGGTATCTCTGGGCCCACTCGGTAGGCAATCATCATAATGTGCACAATGTGACCAAGGGGTTGATCACGGGAAGATGTGTTGCGGAACGAGTAAAGAGACTTGCCGGTAACGAGATTGAACAAGGTATCGGTATACCGACGATCGAATCTCGAGCAAGTATAATACCGCTAGACAAAGGGAATTGTATACGGGATCGACTGAGTCCTTGACATCGTGGTTCATCCGATGAGATCATCGTGGAACATGTGGGAGCCAACATGGGTATCCAGATCCCGCTGTTGTTTATTGACCGGAGAACGTCTCGGTCATGTCTACATGTCTCCGGACCGTAGGGTCTACACACTTAAGGTTCGATGACGCTTAGGGTTATAAAGGAAGCTTGTATGTGGTTACGAATGTTGTTCGAGTCCCGATGAGATCCTGGGCGTCACGAGGAGTTCCGGAATGGTCCGGAGGTAAAGATTTATATATGGGAAGTCCTGTTTTGGTCACCGAAAAGTTTGGGTTTTATCGGTAGCGTCACGGACCACCGGGAGGGTCCCGGGGGTCCACCAAGTGGGGCCACCCACCCCAGAGGGCTGCATGGGCCAAGTGTGGGAGGGAACCAGCCCCAGGTGGGCTGGTGCGCCCCCCCACCAAGGCCCAAGGCGCCTAGGGTTTGGGGAGGGGGCGCCCCACCTTGCTTGGGGGGCAAGTTTCCCCCTCTCCACCCCTTGGCCGCCCCCCTAGATGGGATCTAGGGCTTGCCGCCACCCCCTAGGGTGGAAACCTAGGTGGGGGCGCAGCCCCCTCTCCCCCTATATATAGTGGAGGCATAGGAGCAGCCCAACACATGAGTTTCTTCTCCTGTTGGCGCAGCCATACCTCTCTCCCTTCTCCTCATATCTCGCAGTGCTTGGCGAAGCCCTGCTGGACTACCACGCTCCTCCATCACCACCACGCCGTTGTGCTGCTGCTGGATGGAGTCTTCTCAACCTCTCCCTCTCTCCTTGCTGGATCAAGGCGTGGGACGCGTCACCGGCTGTACGTGTGTTGAACGCGGAGGTGCCGTCCGCTCGCACTAGGATCTCCGGTGATTTGGATCACGACAGTCGACTCCTTCAACCCCGTTCTCTTGAACGCTTCCGCTTAGCGATCTAAAAGGGTATGTAGATGCACTCTCCTTTCCTCGTTGCTGGTTTCTCCATAGATAGATCTTGGTGTCACGTAGGAAAATTTTGAATTTCTGCCACGCTCCCCAACAAAGGCATCATGAGCTAGGTCTATTGCGTAGATTCTTTGCACGAGTAGAACACAAAGTAGTTGTGGGTGTTGATGTTGTTCAATATGCTTACCGTTATTAGTCCAATCTTGTTTCGACGGTATTGTGGGATGAAGCGGCCGGACCGACCTTACACGCATTTCGTGAGACAGTTCCACCGATTGACATGCACTTCGTGCATAAGGTGGCTAGCGGTGCCGCCTCTCCACTTTAGTCGGAACGGATTTGATGAAAAGGGTCCTTCAAGGGTAAATAGCAATTGACATATCACGTTGTGGTTTTGCGTAGGTAAGAAACGTTCTTGCTAGAAACCCATAGCAGCCACGTAAAACATGCAAACAACAATTAGAGGACGTCTAACTTGTTTTTGCAGGGTATGCTATCTGATGTGATATGGCCAAGAAGAATGTGATGAATCATATGTGATGTATGAGATTGATCATGTTCTTGTAATAGGATTCACGACTTGCATGTCGTTGAGTATGACAACCGGCAGGAGCCATAGGGGTTGTCTTTATTTATTGTATGACCTGCGTGTCATTGAACAACGCCATGTAATTACTTTACTTTATTGCTAACCGGTAGCCATAGTAGTAGAAGTAATAGTTGGCGAGACAACTTCATGAAGACACGATGATGGAGATCATGATGATGGAGATCATGGTGTCATGCCGGTGACGATGATGATCAAGGAGCCTAGAAGATGGAGATCAAAAGGAGCAAAATGATATTGGCCATATCATGTCACTATTTGATTGCATGTGATGTTTATCATGTTTTATGCATCTTGTTTACTTAGAACGACGATAGTAAATAAGATGATCCCTTACAAAATTTCAAGAAGTGTTCTCCCCTAACTGTGCACCGTTGCTAAAGTTCGTCGCTTCTAAGCACCACGTGATGATCGGGTGTGATGGATTCTTACGTTCACATACAACGGGTGTAAGACAGATTTACACACGCGAAAACACTTAGGGTTAACTTGACGAGCCTAGCATGTACAGACATGGCCTCGAAACACGGAGACCGAAAGGTCAAGCACGAGTCGTATAGTAGATACGATCAACATGAAGATGTTCACCGATGATGACTAGTCCGTCTCACGTGATGATCGGACACGGCCTAGTTGACTCGGATCATGTAATCACTTAGATGACCAGAGGGATGTCTATCTGAGTGGGAGTTCATAAGATGAACTTAATTATCGTGAACATAGTCAAAAGTTCTTTGCAAATTATGTCGTAAGCTCGCACTTTAGTTCCACTGTTTAGATATGTTCCTAGAGAAAATATAGTTGAAAGTTGACAGTAGCGATTATGCGGACAGTAGAAAGCTTATGTCTTTAATGCACCGCTGAGTGTGCTGAACCCCAAACGTCGTTTGTGGATGTTGCGAACATCAGACATACACGTTTTGATAACTACGTGATAGTTCAGTTAAACGGTTTAGAGATGAGGCACCGATAGACGTTTTCGAAACGTCGCGGAACATGTGAGATGTTTCCAGGGCTGAAATTGAGATTTCAGGCTTGTGCCCACGTCAAGAGGTATGAGACCTCCGACGATTTTCTTAGCCTGCAAACTAAGGGAGAAAAGCTCAATCGTTGAGCTTGTGCTCAAATTGTCTGAGTACATCAATCACTTGAATCGAGTGGGAGATCTTCCAGATGAGATAGTGATGTTTCTCCAAAGTCATTGCCACCAAGCTGCTAGAGCTTCGTGATGAACTATAACATATCAGGGATAGATATGATGATCCTTTAGGCGTTCGCAATGTTTGACACCGCGAAAGTAGAAATCAAGTAGGAGCATCAATTGTTGATGGTTGGTGAAACCACTAGTTTCAAGAAGGGCAAGGGCAAGAAGGGATACTTGATGAAACGGAAAATCAGCTGCTGCTCCAGTGAAGAAACCCAAGGTTGAACCCAAACCCGAGACTAAGTGCTTCTGTAATAAGGGGAACAACCACTGGAGCGGAATTACCCTAGATACTTGGTAGATGAGAAGGCTGGCAAGGTCGATAGAAGTATATTGGATATACAGTATGTTAATGTGTACTTTACTAATACTCCTGGTAGCACCAGGGTATTAGATACCGTTTCGGTTGCTAAGTGTTAGTAACTCGAAATAAAAGCTACAGAATAAACGGAGACTAGCTAAAGGTGAGCTAACGATATGTGTTGGAAGTGTTTCCAAGGTTGATGTGATCAAGCATCGCACGCTCCCTCTACCATCGATATTTGGTGTTTGCGTTTAGCATAGACATGATTGGATTATGTCTATCGCAATACGGTTATTCATTTAAGGAGAATAATGGTTACTCTGTTTATTTGAATAATACCTTCAATGGTCTTGCACCTAAAGGAATGGTTTATTGAATCTGATCGTAGTGATACACATTTTCATGCCAAAGGATATAAGATAGTAATGATAGTACCACTTACTTGTGGCACTGCCATGTAAGTCATTTTGGTATAAAACGCATGAACAAGCTCCATGTTGATGGATCTTTGGACTCACTCATTTTTGAAAAGTTTGAGACATGCGAACCATGTCTATTGGTGTATACGCATGAAGAAACTCCATGCAGATGGATGGTTTGGACTCACTTGATTTTGAATCACTTGAGATATGCAAATCATACCACATGGGCAAGATGACTAAAAAGCCTCGTTTTTCAGTAAAATGGAACAAGATAGCAACTTGTTGGAAGTAACGCATTTTGATGTGTGCAGTCCAATGAGTGCTGAGGCATGCAGTGAATATTGTTGTGTTCTTACTTCACAGATGATTCGAGTAGATGTAGAGTATATTTACTTGATGAAATACAAGTCTGAACTATTGAATGGTTCAAGTAATTTCAGAGTGAAGTTGAAGATCATCGTGACAAGAGGATAAAATGTCTTTGATATGACCATAAAGATGAGTATCTGAGTTACGAGCTTTGGCACACAATTAAGACATTGTGGAAATTGTTTCACAATTAATACCGCCTGGAACACCATAGTGTGATGGTGTGTCCGAACATCATAGTTGCACCTTATTGATATGGTGCATACCATGATGTCTCTTATGAATTACCACTATCGTTTATGGGTTAGGCATTAGAGACAACCACATTCACTTTAAATAGGGCACCACGTAATTCCGTTGAGATGACACCGAATGAACTATGGTTTAGAGAAACCTAAGCTGTCATTTCTTAAAGGTTTGGGGCTGCGACGCTTATGTGAAAAAGTTTCAGGTTGATAAGCTCGAACCCAAAGCGGATAAAATGCATCTTCATAGGACACCCAAAACAGTTGGGTATACCTCTAATTCAGATCCGAAAGCAATAAGGATTGTTTCTTGAATCAGGTCCTTTCTCGAGGAAAAGTCTGTCTCGAAAAGTTGAGTGGGAGGATGGTGGAAACTTGATATGGTTATTGAACCGTCACTACAACTAGTGTGTAGCAGGGCACAGGAAGTTGTTCCTGTGGCACCTACACCAATTGAAGTAGAAGCTTATGATAGTGATCATGAAACTTCGGATCAAGTCACTACCGTACCTCGTAGGGTGACAAGGATGCGTACTGCTTCAGAGTTGTACAGTAATCTTGTCTTGAAGGTCATGTTGCTAGACAACAATGAACCTACGAGCTATGGAGAAGCAACAATGGGCCCAAATTCCGACAAATGGTTAGAAGCCATGAAATCCGACATAGGATCCATGTATCAGACCAAAGCATGGACTTTGGTGGACTTGCCCGATGATCGGCAAGCCATTGAGATAAATGGATCTTTAAGAAGAAGACGGACGTGGACGGTGATGTCACCAACTATGAAGCTCGACTTGTGGCGAAGAGTTTTTCACAAGTTCAAGGAGTTGACTACGATGAGATTTTCTCATCCGTGGCGATGCTTAAGTCCATCGGAATCATGTTAGCATTAGCTGCATTTATGAAATCTGGCAGATGGATGTCAAAACGAGTTTCCTTACCAGTTTTCGTAAGGAAAGGTTGTATTTGATACAATCAGAAAGTTTTTGTCGATCCTAAGGATGCTAAAAGGTATGCTAGCTCCAGCGATCCTTCTAAGGACTGGAGTAAGCATCTCGGAGTTGGAATATGTACTTTGATAAGATGATCAAAGATATTGGGTTTATACAAATTTATGAGGAACTTGTATTTCCAAAGAAGTGAGTGGGAGCACTATAGAATTTTTGATAAGTATATGTTGTAAACATATTGTTGATCAGAAATGATGTAGAATTTCTGGAAAGCATATAGGGTTATTTGAAAAGTGTTTTTCAATGGAAAACCTGGATTAAGCTACTTGAACATTGAGCATCAAGATCTATAATGATAGATCAAAAACGCTTAATGGTACTTTCAAAATGAGCACATACCTTGACATGATCTTGAAGGTGTTCAAGATGGATCAGTCAAAGAAGGAGTTCTTGCCTGACTTGTAAGGTATGAAGTTAAGACTTAAAGCTCGACCACAGCAGAAAAGAGAGAAAGGACGAAGGTCGTCCCCTATGCTTTTGTCATAGGCTCTATACTATATGCCATGCTGAGTACCGCACCTGATGTGTGCCTTGCCACATGTCTGGCTAGAGGGTACAAAGGTGATCAAGGAGTCGATCACTGGATGGCGGTCAAAATTATCCTTAGAGGAATAAGGATATGTTTCTCGATTATGGAGGTGATAAAGAGTTCAGCGTAAAGGGTTACGTCGATGCAAGCTTTAACACCTATCCGAGTGACTCTGAGTAGCAAACCGGATACGTATAGTAGAGCAACCATTTACAATAGCTCCAAGTGGAGCGTGGAAGCAGCGTTTACAATATGACCAAGAGATTTGCGAAGTACATACGGATCTGAATGTTGCAGACCTGTTGACTAAAACCTCTCTCACAAGCAAAACATGATCAAACCCCAGAACTCATTGAGTCTTAATCACATGATGATGTGAACTAGTTTAATGACACTAGTAAACTCTTTGGATGTTAGTCACATGGCGATGTGACCTGTCAATGTTAATCACATGGCGATGTGAACTAGATTATTGACTCTAGTGCAAGTGGGAGACTGTTGGAAATATGCCCTAGAGGCAATAATAAAAGTATTATTATATTTCCTTGTTCATGATAATTGTCTTTTATTCATGCTATAACTGTATTATCCGGAAATCGTAATACACGTGTAAATACATAGACCACAATATGTCTCTAGCGAGCCTCTAGTTGACTAGCTCGTTGTGATCAACAGATAGTCATGGTTTCCTGGCTATGGACATTGGATGTCGTTGATAACGGGATCACATCATTAGGAGAATGATGTGATGGACAAGACCCAATCCTAAGCATAGCACAAAGATGGTGTAGTTCATTTGCTAGAGCTTTTCCAATGTCAAGTATCTCTTCCTTAGACCATGAGATCGTGTAACTCCCAGATACCGTAGGAGTGCTTTGGGTGTATCAAACGTCACAACGTGGCGGGTGACTATAAAGGTGCACTACAGGTATCTCCGAAAGTGTCATTGGGTTGACACGGATCGAGATCGGATTTGTCACTCCGTAAACGGAGAGGTATCTCTAGGCCCACTCGGTAGGACATCATCATAATGTGCACAATGTGACCAAGGGGTTGATCACGGGATGATGTGTTGCGGAACGAGTAAAGAGACTTGCCGGTAACGAGATTGAACAAGGTATCGGTATACCGACGATCGAATCTCGGGCAAGTATAATACCGCTAGACAAAGGGAATTGTATACGGGATCGACTGAGTCCTTGACATCGTGGTTCATCCGATGAGATGATCATGGAACATGTGGGAGCCAACATGGGTATCCAGATCCCGCTGTTGTTTATTGACCGGAGAACGTCTCGGTCATGTCTACATGTCTCCCGAACCCGTAGGGTCTACACACTTAAGGTTCGATGATGCTAGGGTTATAAAGGAAGCTTGTATGTGGTTACGAATGTTGTTGGAGTCCGGATGAGATCCCTGGACGTCACGAGGAGTTCGGAATGGTCCGGAGGTAAAGATTTATATATGGGAAGTCTGTTTTGGTCACCGAAAAGTTTGGGTTTTATCGGTAACGTCGGGGACCACCGGAGGGTCCTGGGTCCACCAAGTGGGGCCACCCACCCTGAGGGCTGCATGGGCCAAGTGTGGGAGGAACCAGCCCGGTGGGCTGGTGCGCCCCACCAAGGCCCAAGCGCCTAGGGTTTGGGAGGGCGCCCACCTGCTTGGGGGCAAGTTTCCCCTCTCCACCCCTTGGCCGCCCCCTAGATGGGATCTAGGGCTGGCCGCCGCCCCCTAGGGTGGAAACCTAGGTGGGGGCGCAGCCCCCTCTCCCGCTATATATAGTGGAGGCATAGGAGCAGCCCAACACATGAGTTTCTTCTCTGTTGGCGCAGCCATACCTCTCTCCCTTCTCCTCATATCTCGCAGGTGCTTGGCGAAGCCTGCCGACTACCACGCCCTCCATCACCACCACGCCGTTGTGCTGCTGCTGGATGGAGTCTTCCTCAACCTCTCCCTCTCTCCTTGCTGGATCAAGGCGTGGGAGGCGTCCGGCTGTACGTGTGTTGAACGCGGAGGTGTCGTCCGTTCGGCACTAGGATCTCCGGTGATTTGGATCACGATGAGTACGACTCCTTCAACCCCGTTCTCTTGAACGCTTCCGCTTAGCGATCTACAAGGGTATGTAGATGCACTCTCCTTCCCCTCGTTGCTGGTTTCTCCATAGATAGATCTTGGTGTCACGTAGGAAAAATTTTGAATTTCTGCTACGTTCCCCAACAGGTGCAGCTGCCTCCGGGTTGTTATTTCCGGACTCCTCTTCCCATAGTACGGATGGCTTAAAGAGTCGTTCCAGGAAGATGATAGGAGGGACAACGTCGCGTTTTGCGCCGATGCGTGCCAGTACGTCGGCTGCTTGGTAATTATCTCGGGCTACATGGTGGAATTCGAGCCCTTCGAACCGAGCTGACATTTTTAGGACAGCTTTACGATAGGCTGCCATTTTCGGATCCTTGGCGCCAAAGTCTCCATTTACTTGGGATATTGCGAGGTTTGAATCCCCGTGCACCTCTAGGCGTTGAATGCCCATGGAGATTGCCATCCGGAGGCCATGTAGGAGGGCCTCATATTCGGCTGCATTGTTGGAGTCCGTGTACATTATCGAGAGCGTATTGATTGGATCAGTATCCTGGTCGAGGACGTCAATACGACGCCAGCCCCCAAGACGGCCAACATTTTGGAGCCGTCGAAATGTATAATCCAATTGGAGTATGCGCCGTACTCTTTAGGGAGTTCGGCTTCAGTCCATTCGGCGATAAAGTCGGCCAAGACTTGTGACTTTATGGATCGCCGAGGTTTGTAAGTTATATCGAATGGTAAGAGCTCAATGGCCCATTTTGCAATCCTGCCCGTCGCGTCGCGGTTGTTTATAATGTCGTTGAGGGCACTTCGAGGCCATCATTATCGAACACTCTTGAAAGTAGTGTCAAAGCTTCGATGCCATGAACACCGTGATCGCTATCTTTTGATAGTGCGGTAACAGACTTGCGAGGAGTTAAAACAGTGGATATGTAGTACACTGGTTTTTGAAGAGGGAATTTGTGCCCTTCTGTTTCTCGTTCGACGACGAGTACCGCGCTTACAACTTGATGTGTTGTCGCGATGTATAACAACATTGGTTCGCCCAAGTTAGGCGTGGCCAGGACCGGATTTGTTGCCAATATGGCTTTTATTTCTTCGAGTTCCGCAGTGGCAGCATCCGTCCACTCGAAGTGTTCGGTGGGCCTGAGGAGGCGATAGAGGGGCAATACCTTTTCTCCCAAACGGGAGATAAAGCGGCTTAGGGCCGCCACACATCCAGTCAATTTTTGTATTTGTTTGAGGTCTTTTGGAATATCTAGCTGTGATAGAGCTCGGATCTTGGCTGGGTTTGCTTCAATTCCTCTACGGATACAATGAAGCCGTGAGCTTTCCGGTGATGCGCAAAACGCATTTTTCCGGATTCAGCTTGATGTCATATGCTCGGAGGTTGTCGAATGTTAGCCTCAAATCGTCTACTAGAGTCTCGACGTGTTTGGTTTTGACGACTACGTCGTCTACATATGCTTCTACTGTTTTGCCGATCTGGGTAGCCAGACATGTCTGAATCATGCGCTGATATGTTGCGCCGGCGTTTTTGAGTCCGAATGGCATCGTGTTGAAGCAGAATGGTCCATATGGAGTAATGAATGCCGTTGCGGCTTGGTCTGCTTCCGCAATCTTGATTTGATGGTAGCCGGAATATGCGTCAAGGAAGCACAATGAATCGTGCCCTGCAAGAGCATCGATTATTTGGTCGATCGGGGGGGAAGGATCCTTTGGGCAGGCCTTGTTGAGGTCTTTAAAATCGACACATAGGTGCCGTGATTTGTCCTTCTTTGGTACCATTACCAGGTTTGCTATCCATCCGGATGTTTGATGTCTCGATGAATCCGGCTTCGATGGTTTGGCTAGCTCTTCTCCCATTGCTCGTCTTTTGGGTTGGAAAATCGCCAAGAGCCCTTGGTGGCTTGAATCCTTTTAGGATGTTTAGGCTGTGTTACGCCAATCTGCGTGGGATTCTGGCATATTTGAAGGGTGCCAAAGAAGATGTCCCAATTTTCCGAAGGAATTCTCGCGATCGGCATCTACATCGAGGTTCAAGCTGCGCATACCGATGGAGGCCGTCTTTGTTGGGTCCGTTCGGTGGACCTGGAATTTGACTATTTCGTCCTCTGGTTTGAAAGATGTGGACTTGGATCTCTTATCGAGTATCACATCATCCCTATTCACCGTGAGCACCTGTGTGATGAGTTCTTCTGCCGCTAGGGCTTGGATAGTGCCTCCAGGGCTAATGCGGCTGTCTTGTTTTCGGCGCGGAGTGCTAGGTCCGGATCACTAGCAAGAGTGATTGTTCCGCCGGGCCCAGGCATCTTAAGCTTCATGTACCCGTAATGGGGTATGGCTTGGAAAATTGTGAATGCCTCCCGTCCTAATATAGCGTGATATCCGCTGCTGAACGGGGCCACTTGGAACGTGACTTCTTCGGACCTGTAATTGTCCGGCGAGCCGAACACCACATCAAGTGTGATTTTTCCTGTGCAGCGCGCTTCCCGGCTAGGGATTATTCCTCTAAAGGTTGTGCTGCTTCGCTCAATGCGGCTCCGGTCTATTTCCATTTTTTGAAGAGTTTCCTCGTAGATGAGGTTTAGTCCGCTGCCGCCATCCATGAGTACCTTGGTAAGACGAAAGTCGTCCACTATTGGACTAAGGACCAATGCGGCTGGTGCTCGGGCTGTTCGGAATTTAGGTTCGTCGCTGGCGTTGAAGGTGATGGCCGTGTCGCTCCATGGATTTGTTGTTGCTACTTGGTAGACTTCGGCGAGGCTGCGGATTGTTCGTTTTCGCACATTATTTGATGCGAAAGTCTCGAAGACTGTTGACACCGTACTGGTACTGTTGGAGTGGTTTTCCGGGGCTAGAAGCTCCTCGCCACTTTTGGCCACCTGCCGCTATATCCAACATGCTCGAAGGCTATGTGTTGGGGTGGCGCCTTCTGTACTACGAATTTTACAGGGTCCGCTGAGCCATCCCTCCAGTACGGTTCCTTGCCCTTTATGGGGTTTTTGCTTTTTGGTTTTTGTACCTGGTGCCTGAGTGTGCTACACCCTTTTGTTACGGACTAGGGTTATATTCGGGGCAGGATTGTCCCAAAACTTAGTTTCAGTTTTCCGGAAACTCTCCATCGGACAGTACTTTCGTACTATGGACGCCAGGTCGAAGAAGAGTGTAATTTCACGGCGACTGACGGCGTTCAAGATTCCCTCGTCCGTGCAATTATTGCAGAAAATTGAAATTGCGTTTTCCTCTCGGCAGTCCTTTATCCTGTCCATAACCAGGAGGAATCTGGCCCAGTAATGATGTACTATTTCAGCGGGCTCTTGCCGGATTTGAGATAGATCGCATATGTCTGGGTGGGTGGGTGGAATTAAGTCCGGAACCCTACCCATCTCGAGGCAAGCTTGGGTCGTTGGACGTCGTCCAACGAGTCCGGTCCGACGCCTGACTTTAGGTTCAGTGCTTGATCGAAGTCCGTCCCCCTGCGGGAGTCCGGCATGAAGGGTTCGGAAGCCCAGACATGAGTAGTTTTCAATATAGGAGAAGAGTCGCCGCGTTGTTCCTCTACCACCGCGACATGGTGGGTAACCTGGGGAGAGTTAATCTCTCTCAGATCGGTTTTAAGCCCAATCTGATTATAGTCTATAGCAACTCCCAGGGCGGCGATGCGATCCAAGAGCTCGTTTACGGACGAAAGCTCTATTGGATCCAACTGCTCGGCGAATTCCGAGTTGACGCGAAGATTGCTTTTGACGACCTGAGAGGTCGTCGTCGAAGCGGTGGCCGAACAGGCGGTCATGAGAAAACCACCCAGCCGGATAGTTTGGCGGCGGCCAAGGCTCCTTCGGCGAAGATACCGTCTTTAAAGACGGAAGAGGCATCCTTCCTATCGGTGGCGATACGTAGGAACTCTCAATGAAAGCACCAATGTCGGTGTCAAACCGGCGGATCTCGGTAGGGGGTCCCGAATCTGTGCTTCTAGGCGGATGGTAACAGGAGACAAGGGACACGATGTTTTTACCTGTGTTGGGCCCTCTCGATGGAGGTAGAACCCTACTCCCGCTTGATTGATATTGATGATATGGGTAGTACAAGAGGATCTACCACGAGATCAAGGAGGCTAAACCCTAGAAGCTAGCCTATGGTATGATTGTTGTAATGGTTGTGTTGTCCTACGGACTAAAACCCTCCGGTTTATATAGACACCGGAGAGGGCTAGGGTTACACAGAGTCGGTTACAATGGTAGGAGATCTACATATCCGTATCGCCAAGCTTGCCTTCCACGCCAAGGAAAGTCCCATCCGGACACGGGACGGAGTCTTCAATCTTGTATCTTCATAGTCTTGGAGTCCGGCTGACGATGATAGTCCGGCTGTCCGGACACCCCCTAGTCCAGGACTCCCTCAATTACTCTTATGAACAACAGTCAAAGCTTTAGGATGATCCTTTATCCTAACAGGAAAAGGAGGTTTCTCAACCTAAGTAGTAGGAACAATAGGATCACTATAGGAAGTCTTTTCTTCAACTGTAATAGGTGCAACTACTTTCACTTCAATAGGAGGATTATATTTAAACCACTTCTCTTTAGGGAGATCAACGTGAGTAGCAAAACATTCACAGAAAGAAGCTACTATCTCAGAGTCAAGTCCATACTTAGCGCTAAATCCACGAAAAGCATCGGTATCCATAAAAGATTTAACACAATCGAATTTAGGTGTCATACATGACTCCTTACCATCGTCGGAACCCCAACCTTCAGAGTTGCGTTTAATTCTTTTCGATAAGTCCCACTTGAAATAAATAGTCTTTAGCATATAAGAACCAGCATAGGAAGTATCGAGCAGGTTGCGATTATCAAGAGAAAGCCGAGCATAAAAGTTTTGAATAATCATTTCCCGGGAGAGATCATGATTGGGGCATGAATATAACATTGACTTAAGCCTCCCCCAAGCTTGAGCGATGCTTTCTCCTTCGCGAGGCCAGAAATTATATATGTAATTACGATCATGATGAACAAGATGCATAGGATAGAACTTCTTGACACCTGATTTTGGCACGGTCAATAACTTGTTTAAGATGGCCTTAAATGGAGAAGTGATCTTCATGAAAGAGTTCCGTATTGTCGATATGAACATCTTTGAAGTTTGGGTCATCTCCGTCCGATTTCATCTCGAAGGCCTAAACTATGCTCAAAGTACTAAGATCTTATATTCAGAGTACAGTTTGGCCGATTAAGCCCCCAAGACGACCTCAAATGGAAAAATGATCTACACGGGTTGTCTTCGTCTTGTCGAAATGATCGATTTTGATATAAAAATGTCCACATCCGAGTTTTTATGCAAAAGTTAGAGCAATCGGAGTGCAGCCCTGTCACGAGGCGAAATATGGCACGCCCCACCAGACGCCATGTCTGATTGGTAGCGCGAGTAAAGAGATCTTTTGCGCGAGCTATTTGACCCTCAAGATGACCTCTGATCAAAAAACGTTCAACATGAAAGTTGTTCGTATCATCGAAACGGTCAAGGTTGCTTTTGGACTCGTTTCCATCCGAGATTGTTTACCACCACAAAAAAAACCGCAAGGTGCAGCCAGTTTAAACCGAACAGTTTTGGAAAGTTCGGACAAGACCAATCCGAATTTGACTAGGGTTTTGGACGTGAATCCAAGCCTTTTCCTTGCCCGGGAAGTCCAGCCGCCTCTTATATACCTAAGGGGTGACGGCCAATTGAAGAACAACACACAATCGAACAATCAATCTACTTTTTACCCTAATTTTACATCTCTCCCTTGTTCTTTCTCTCTCGTTCTTCGTTCGTTCTTCGTTGAAGGGCAACGATCCTCGATGCTCTAGGGACGGGCGAACCGACCTAGGGCAGCCCATAGCCGCCGCGCGTCCAGAAGGGGTCCCTCCCGGGCGCGTGGGGTTTCGGGTGCTCAAAAGCGCCCGCCGGATTGCTTATGCATCGCGCTTCGGACGGGTCTCCTTCGACGTGAGCTGCGGTGCATCACCCTCGGCGTTGGAGGTACGGTGACGTGTTCGTGTGCGAACACACTTTTGGCGACTCCGCGGGGGCGAAAGATCAAGAATCATCATCAACTATGTCTAATCCCCCCAAGCCCTCAGAAGTTGACGCCGATAACATCATTGAGCCCGGTCTTGATGAACTATCGGATGAACATCGCCAAGCCTATGAAGCGCGCAAGAAGCAGCGTGAAGAGGCTTTTGAGGCGCTCAAGAAGAAGCGCGAGGAGGAGGATTTGGAAGCGTTTCTGTCAAGTTTCAAGAAGGACCGTCAAGGCAACATCACTCTGGTTGGAAACGTCAATTTTCCTCCCCTCATCGACGAACAAGATGTAATCACTGTGAGTAAAGTATTTTCTCCAGAGCAAGTGGCTGTGATTGAAAGTCTTGTTAGTAAGGATAATGTGATGGCATACAATTCTTTTGTGTCTAGTGCTAATGCTCAGAAAAATATGCCTCCATCATCTAGTGGTACTGTTGGTATATCTGGAAACCCTAGTCCAATTTTACCTATTTCATCGGCACCACCTATGCAACAACAATATAATATGCCGTTGAATTTTTATCCTACTCAAACCAACCAGCTTGTGGCTGCACCTACATACCCTAATGATATTATGAGTGTGCCCAATTCGGCGTCAACGCCGAATCACTTTGTCACACCACCCATAGGTGCAAGCATGTTTGGTCTTCCGCCGAATTATGGTTCGGCACCCATCCCACAAGTTGCACCAATAGCTAGTACTCAGGTTGCTCCTATGTCATTGCCACAAACATCTTCATCTACATCAGATCAAATTTTAGCTAAATTAAGGGAGGATTTGCATAAGATGTTTCTAGAAACTTTCGGAAACGAGCCAAAAGTAAAGAGTCGTGTGTACCAAAAGCCTTATCCTGAACACTTCGATGCAATTTCATACCCTCAAGGTTATAAGGTTCCTGATTTTGTTAAATTTAGTGGTGAGGGTACGAAAACAACTTGGGAGCATGTGAGTCAGTATCTAGCACAGTTGGGTGAAGCAGGTTCCATAGAAGAGTTGAAAGTACGTTTATTTCCCTTATCTTTAACTGGCACCGCATTTTCATGGTTTGCTGCTTTACCACATGGCTCAATTCTCTTATGGTCGCAATTAGAGCAAAAGTTTCATGATCACTTTTATAGCGGCGATAATGAGCTAAAGTTGTCACATCTTACATCGGTTAGGCAAAAACATGATGAATCGGTCACCAATTATGTCAAGAGATTTAGAGACATAAAAAACCGATGTTATAGCTTAGTGATAACTAAGAGAGACTTGGCAGATCTTGTTCTTAATGGTTTGAAAACTTACATTAAAGAGAGGCTAGAAAGTTATGAGTTTTTGAACATTAATCAAGTCTTACAAAAAGCTTTGGCTCAAGAGAGTCGAAGTAAAGAGATTCATAGGTCTACAACCGATCATCCTAGAATGCATATGGTTGAACACAATGATGATAATTCGGATGATGAGGTTGATATTTATACTACTGAGTTTGTTTGGTCCTCAAAGGCCAAACCCTATACATGCAATGCTCTTAAGCCGATTCGCAAGAATCGTGATGAGGAGATGAGGTTTACATTTGATATATCTAAGTGTGATAAGATATTTGATGCTCTCTTGCAGGATAAGATGATTAGAGTATCGCACACCATACCGCCGTTTGATGAGCTGAAACGGCGTGCTTATTGCAAATACCATAATTCATTTTCTCATGCTACTAACGATTGCAATGTTTTTCGACGACAGATACTTTTGGCCATTAATGATGGACGATTGAATTTTGCTGAGATGCAAGTTGATAAACAGCCCTTTCCGATGAACACCATGGACTTGGAGGGAAACAAAATGTTAATTCGGCCTAGCATAGCCGAATCTGCTAATAAAGATAATGTTGTTATTGATGAACCCAGGAAAGGCAAGGAGGGCGACAAAGTCTTGGGAAGAGAGGTTGTGCTTGATAAGCAACCCGATGGCAAGGAAGTTTTGAAGATCACCATAAAAAATCCCGTACTCGGGGGGCAACCACAAGTACAAGAAGATACTCATGTTAAATTTATCAAGCCCAAAGTTGGCAAGTGGGGAAAGAGTTAAGCTAAGCGCAAGCGAATCAAGCCAACTTTTGATATGTTGCTATCGAAATATGCAAGTCAAGCGGCCAGTTCTAGCTCTAATCGGCCATCACATTCGAAGCGTTCAAGATCGCTTCCGGAGCAAGAGTTTCGACGCTATGCGCAACCCTCCTATGGGTCATGGGCACCGACACCATGGATGTCACAACCCTCCTATGCACCATATTACATGAGAGACTTCAATGGAGGATGGGGGCAGCCCCCAATGGATCCTTATGCTTTCCATATGGGGTGGACAACACCTAGAAGGCCTACTCACGAGAGGCTTTATTATCCCACCCAAGGCCGTTTGAGTTATGGTGCTAATCGGCCAACAAAAAATTCTCCAAGTAAGGCCAATAAAAAAGTGTGGCATGTTAAGTCACCTAATGCGGAAATTTCAGAATGCGACAAGCAAAAGGAGATCAAAAAGCCGGTTGTTGGTAATCTGGCTACTTCTAATGGTGATATTGTTATTGTTCAGCAGGGTTCCATGGTTGATGATCATGAGGCGAGACCAAGCAAGGCCAAACCAAGGGATCCCAAATATACTCAACCTAAGTGGTGTCCTCCCGGTTTAACTAAGACCATGAAAAGGAGGTTACAACGCATTAGGAACCACAAGAAGGTAGAACACAAAGAGGAGAGGCAAAGGGACGAATTGTTTAGTGAAATTCGGCCCATAGCACTCACAAAACAAGTGTGGAGGCCTAAACAAAAACAAAACACAGATGCTTCTACATTAGCTGCAGCAACACCTTGACCACCAAAAGAGGATGATGCGACCCCTATTACATCGTCTACACTACCTGAAACATCCCCTTCAATTGAGGAATCTTTAAGCCCAATATACACATTGGGAGATGAAGATGAGATGGTGGATTATGAATCTACGCCGGTTCGGGAAGGTATGGATATTGATATGGTATATTACTTACCTGCCGAGTTTCATGCTATAGGTGAAGAAGGGGAGGTAGCCCAGCTGAATTTTGGTCCTAAGAATGCTATTTTCGAGAAGCCAAGAGAACCGGTGAAACACTTGAAGCCATTGTACCTCAAAGGTCATATTAACGGATTGCCGGTTGCTAGGATGCTCGTTGATGGTGGTGTTGTGGTAAATCTTATGCCCTACTCGGTCTTCAAAAAGTTGGGGCTAGATGATGATGCATTGATGAAGACCAATATGGTACTTAATGGATTCGAGGGTAAAGAAAAGACAGAGGCCAAAGGCGTGATGTGCATGGAACTCACCGTGGGAAGCAAAACTTTGGCCACCACATTCTTCATCGCCGAGGTGCAAGGTAACTATAATGTTATATTAGGTCACGATTGGGTTCATGCTAACCAATGTGTGCCGTCTACCATGCATCAATTTTTAATTCAATGGATCAATGATGAGGTAGAAATCATTCACGCGGATAATTCGGCTTGTGTTGCGTTGACCGATGCATCGGTGGATTGGAATCATCCCGATGTAACTTGCTTAACAGGTTGTGACCTCTCGGAGTTTGATTTCCTTAGTGCGACAAGGAACGGGTTCATTCCCATCTCTTTAAAGCCGATTGGTGGTAATCGGATACAAGGTATGATGTGAACAAGAAGTTAAAATCAACGGACGATATATAACTATCGCCCTTAGCATAAACATGGCCGATACATAATTATCGTCCTGAGAAAAATAAATGGCCGATGGAGTGTTGACATCGTCCTTAGAACAAATACATTGCAAATTATTTTTCGGCACACAAGTTTTGCCGAAAAACAGGGGGGCATGTGTTGACACCAGATTTTGGCACGGTCAATAACTTATTTAAGATGGCCTTAAATGGAGAAGTGATCTTCATGAAAGAGTTCCGTATTGTCGATATGAACATCTTTGAAGTTTGGGTCATCGCCGTCCGATTTCATCTCAAAGGCCTAAACTATGCTCAAAGTACTAAGATCTTATATTCAGAGTACAGTTTGGCCGATTAAGCCCCCAAGACGACCTCAAATGGAAAAATGATCTACATGGATTGTCTTCGTCTCGTCGAAACGATCGATTCTGATATAAAACACGTCCAAATCCGAGTTTTTATGCAAAAGTTAGAGCAATCGGAGTGCTGCCCTGTCACGAGGCGAAATATGGCGCGCCCCACCAGACGCCATGTCTGATTGGTAGCGCGAGTAAAGAGATCTTTTGCGCGAGCTATTTGACCCTCAAGATGACCTCTGATCAAAAAATGTTCAACATGAAAGTTGTTCATATCGTCGAAATAGTCAAGATTGCTTTTGGACTCGTTTCTATCCGAGATTGTTTACCACCACAAAAAAGACCCGCAAGGTGCAGCCAGTTTAAACCGAACAGTTTTGGAAAGTTCGGACAAGACCAATCCGAATTTGACAAGGGTTTTGGACGTGAATCCAAGCCTTTACCTTGCACGGGAAGTCCAGCCGCCTCTTATATACCTAAGGGGTGACGGCCGATTGAAGAACAACACACAATCAAACAATCAATCTACTTTTTACCCTAATTTTACATCTCTCCCTTGTTCTTTCTCTCTCGTTCTTCGTTCGTTCTTCGTTGAAGGGCAGCGATCCTCGAGACTCTAGGGGCGGGCGAACCGACCTAGGGCAGCCTATAGCCGCCGCGCGTCCAGACGGGGTCCCTCCCGGGCGCGTGGGGTTTCGGGTGCTCAAAAGCGCCTGCCGGATTGCTTATGCATCGCTTCAAGCAGGTCTCCTTCGACGTGAGCTGCGATGCATCACCCTCGGCGTTGGAGGTACACGGTGACGTGTTCGTGTGCGAACAGAACTTTTGGTGAAATTCCAACTTCAATCGCTTATAATTCCAAGATCTCGTATCATCACATAGCCTATACCATGTCAATGCATCTCCAGTCAAAGATAAAGGGAAGACCTTCCTTTTGACAACATCATCGGGAATACCTCCAAGCTTAAATAATCCACAAACTTCATCCACAAAGATAAGGTGTAAATCGGGATGCAATGTTTCATCTCCTGCAAATGGATTAGCTAGCAGTTTCTCTATCATACCCGAAGGAATCTCAAAGGAAATATTTTCATAAAGATCAGTAGGTTGAGGAGCAACTCTCGGCTCTTCTGCTTGGGGTGAAGATACCCCGAACAAGCCCCTCAAAGGATTAGTTTCCATAGTGACAAGTAACAGAAAATTTCAGCACACTATATAAATGTTTCCTTACCAAGTTCCACTCACCAAAAGCGCTAAACTCCCCGGCAACGGCGCCAGAAAAGAGTCTTGATGACCCACAAGTGTAGGGGGTCAATCGTAGTCCTTTCGATAAGTAAGAGTATCAAACCCAACGAGGAGCAGAAGGAAATGATAAGCGGTTTTCAGTAAGGTTTTCTCTGCAAGCACTGAACCTGTAGGTGATAGATAGTTTGGTGATAAGATAAATAGTAACGAGTAACAAGTAAATAATGAAAATAAAGTGCAGCAAGGTGGCCCAATCCTTTATGTAGCAAAGGATAAGCCTAGACAATTTCTAATAATTAGAAAGGAGCTCCCGAGGACACATGGGAATTATTGTCAAGCTAGTTTTCATCACGTTCATATGATTCGCGTTCGATACTTTGATAATTTGATATGTGGTTGGACCGGTGCTTGGGTACTGCCCTTACTTGGACAAGCATCCCACTTATGATTAACCCCTATTGCAAGCGTCCGCAACTACAAAAGAAGTATTAAGGTAAACCTAACCACAGCATTAAACATATGGATCCATATCAGCCCCTAACGAAGCAACGCATAAACTAGGGTTTAAGCTTTTGTCACTCTAGCAACCCATCATCTAATTATTACTTCCCCATGCCTTCCTCTACGTTCACATAACACCACTAGAGGAAAAGACAACATACATCTCACCAAAATATCAAATGAATACCAAATTCACATGACTACTAATAGTAAGACTTCACCCATGTCCTCAGGAACAAACGTAACTACTCACAAAGCATATTCATGTTCATAATTAGAGGAGTAATAATATGCATAAAGGATCTGAACATATGATCTTCCACCAATTAAACCAATTAGCATCAACTACAAGGAGTAATCAACACTACTAGCAACCCACAGGTACCAATTTGTGGTTTTGATAGAAGATTGGATACAAAAGATTAACTAGGGTTTTGAGAGGAGATGGTGCTGGTGAAGATGTTGATGGATATTTACCCCCTCCCGATGAGAGGATCGTTGGTGATGACGTTGGTCATGATTTCCCCCTTCCGGAGGGGAGTGTCCCCGACAGAACAGCTCCGCGGGAGCCCTAGATTGATTCCGCCAAGGTTCCGCCTTGTGGCGGCGGAGCTTCGTCCCATAAGCTTGCCCACAATTTTTTCTAGGGTAAAATCTCTAATATAGCAGAAGATGGACACAGGAGGCCCACCAGGGGGCCCAGGAGATAGGGGGCGTGCCCAGTAGGGGGGGCTCCACTCTCCTGGATAGGGTGTGGGCCCCCTTGTGTATTTCTTTTGCTCAATAATTCTTATAAATTCCAAAAACATGTTTCGTGGAGTTTCAGGATTTTTGGAGCAGTGTAGAATAGGTTTCCAACGTTTTGCTCCTTTTCCAGCCAAAATTGCAGCTGCCGGCATTCCCCCTCTTCATGGTAAACCTTGTAAAATAAGAGAGAATAGCCATAAGTATTGAGATATAATGTGTAATAACAGCCCATAACACAATAAATATTGATATAAAAGCATGATGCAAAATGGACGTATCAAAAAGCAACACATAATCACCTACATTAAAGTCACGCTTTTGTATCCTTTTGTCATGCCATCTTTTAACTTTTTCTTCATACAGTTTGGCATTCTCATAGGCTTGAGTTCTCCATTCATCAAGTGAGCTAATGTCAAATAACCTCTTCTCACCGGCAAGTTTGAAATCATAATTGAGCTCTTTAATGGCCCAATATGCATTATGTTCTAGTTTGAGAGGTAAGTGACATGCTATTCCATAAACCATTTTATATGGAGACATACCCATAGGATTTTTATATGCAGTTCTATAAGCCCATAATGCATCATCAAGTTTCTTGGACCAATTCTTTCTAGATCTATTAACAATCTTTTGCAAAATTAATTTAAGCTCTCTATTACTCAGTTCTACTTGGCCACTAGACTGTGGGTGATATGGAGATGCAATTTTATGATTAACATCATACTTAGCAAGCATTTTACGGAAAGCACCATGAATAAAATGTGAACCACCATCAGTCATTAAGTATCTAGGGACTCCAAACCTCAGAAAAATAACTTCTTTAAGCATCTTAATAGAGGTGTTATGATCAGCACTACTAGTTGGAATAGCTTCTACCCACTTAGTAACGTAATCAACGGCAACTAGAATATGTGTATATCCACTAGAGGAAGGAAACAGTACCATATAATCAAAGCCCCAAACATCAAATGGTTCCATAACAAGAGAATAATCCATAGGCATTTCTTGACGTCTACTAATATTACCAATTCTTTGACATTCATCACAAGACAAGACAAACTTACGGGCATCTTTGAAGAGAATAGGCCAATAGAAACCGGATTGCAATACCTTATGTGTAGTTCTATCTCCAACGTGGTGTCCTCCATAAGCCTCGGAGTGACACTTGCTTAGGATCTGTTCCTGTTCATACTCAGGTACACAAAGTCTAATAACACCATCTACTCCTTCTTTATAAAGGTGTGGGTCATCCCAGAAGTAATGTCTTAAATCATAGAAGAACTTTTTCTTTTGCTGGTATGTGAAACTAGGTGGTATAAATTTAGCAACAATGTAATTAGCATAATCAGCATACCATGGAGCAGTACTAGAAGCATTTATGATATCTAATTGTTCATCAGGGAAGCTATCATCAATCACTACAGGAATCTGCTACTTTGCCGTCTGCCACGGCGGACGGCAAAGGCACGGATGGCAGACGGCAAAGACCTTTGCCGTCAGCCGCGGACGGCAAAAGGTGACGACAAAGTAGGGGACGGCTAAGAGCTGCGTTGCCGTCTGCTTCGGGCAGCTGACGGCAAAGGGTCCTTTGCCATCAGCAGCGGACGGCAAAGAAGATGGACGCAATAAGAGCTGCGGACGGCAAAGCCTTTGCCATCACCATCAGAGGCAAACCGACCAAATAGGTCACCTCCGAGAACACAATTGCTCGCCACGTGGCCTCTTTGTCGTCCATTGCGATGGCAAAGAGCCCTTTGCCGTCGATGGCGACGACAAAGAGCACAGATATTGTCTCTTTTTTCTGTTTTTTAATCCAACAATTTTCACAAAGAAATATATATGACATATATAGATATATTTAACAGCAAACATATCACATATCAAAGTTTCATCAACATAGCAAAGTTTCATCAAGTTCCATCCATATACATTGTTCCATCCATACACATTGTTCCATCCATACACATTGTTCCATATACATATTACATAGCAAAGTTTCATCAACATAGCAAGTTCTATCATAGCAAGCTAGATACAATGCAAAGTTTTAGCAAAGAAAAAGCAAGCACTCCATCATAGCAAGCTAGCTTCCATGAAGTGAGTGAAATCTGCAAAATGGTAAATAAGAAAGTTAGAAATAGGTGAATAGAACAAGAAGAAGACTAGAACAAGAAGTATATGTCATTTATGAGCTAACTTAGGTGAAATGGATCATATATGAGCTAACTAAGTTGAAATGGGTTGTTCATGAGCTAACTTTGGTGAAATGGATCATTTATGAGCTAACTTAGTTGAAATGGGTCATTTATGAGCTAACTAAGGTGAAGGGCATCGTTTTTGAGCTAAGTAAGGTGAAATGGATCGTTTTTTAGCTAACTTAGGTGAAATGGATCATTTATGAGCTTTTATGACCTAACTTAGTTGAAATGGGTCGTTTATGACCTAACTTAGGTGAAATGGATCATTTAAGAGCTAGTTTAGGTGAAATGGGTCATTTTGGAGCTAACCTAGGTGAAATGGGTCATTTTGGAGCTAACCTTGGTGAAATGGGTCATTTTAAAGCTAACGTAGGTAAAATGGATCATTTACGAGCTAATCTACTAAAATGGGTCATTTTAGAGCTAACTTGGATAAATTGGATCACTTGTCAGCTAACTAAGGTAAAATGAGTCATATTAGAGCTAACTTAGGTAAAATGGATCGTTTATGAGCTAACTAAGTTAATTATGCAATTTTTGACATAATTAAGCTTATTAAGTCATTTTGAAGGAAAGGAAGCTAACTCTAGGTCATTACGGTAAGCATATTGGAGGAAATAAAGCTAAGTCTAAGTCTAGAGAAACTTACCGCGATCAGGGAGGTGTAGGAGCAGGCTGGCTTGTGCCGGTAGCTGGAGAAGGATCGTGCGATGCGTTTCTGGAGTTAAGCTGCACCAAAGATCATTTCCAATGTCTCGTTAGCATTATGACACTCAAATGTTAAGACTAGCAAGTAATGTCCATTCAAATTAAACTCACCCTGCTCCCAGGAGCAATCACTGGCATCGGCGGAGCGGTCTGACCGGACTTCTCGCACACAGAATGCACATTTGGTTTTCACAACAGAGTCATACTAGTTAGTAATGAGACTCAAATGTTCAGACTAGCAAGTAATCTGCAGAAGAAACTTACCACAAGGAGCTCATACATGGCCCTTGCCTGCGTGTCATTTCGTGCCCTCTCCTCCTCCAACATCCTTGTCGTCCTCTCCTCCAACTCCCGCTGCGTCTCCGCCGCCTCCGCCAGAAGTTTCTCCGTTCTATCTCTCTCACTCTGTATAGCAGCCTGCAACACCACTCACATGACCATTTGTAATCATTGATGGAAGCGCACACAATGTAATGGAGAAAGATAGCTGAGTACGATAACTAACCTTGATGGCGAGTTGGATGGCCGTTCACGAGGCCTTATCTCAGAGCGGAGCTCGATCGGCGCCTTTTGATCTTCGGGAGAGTGCTAGGACAACGGATAAGTCCATCTACCATGGCTATGGAGCCATGGGACCTCCCGCCACCGAGATATCATGAGCAACTCAGATCAATGGGACCCTGGCTCGGGTTAAAGTCCTCCCCTTTCCTCGCCTTCCCCTGATCTCTATATTGCACGAGCTTTTCATGGGCGTAGATGTTGGTGAAGTTCTTTGGATCATCGAGGTCAGACACAAAGAATGCCTTGACTTTCTTGTAAGAGCCAGTGTGGGCCATGGCATACAGGTCTGACACCTTTGGCACCTTATCCGCCTTATTGTAGCATGCCTGAAAGAGAGAAACAAAGTAAATTAATAATTAAAGGGCTAAAGCTAGCATGATGAATGAATTGCATGAATCATGAAGCAAACCACATACCCAGTTCTGCCCGTACTGAAATAAGTTGGAGCTGTCTTGGTGGTGTGGCACACCTTCCATTTGGGCACGTTTGTCCTTGGCCTCGTTGTGGGTGGCCAGCCATTCTTTTGAGCACCACCCATCGACCAACACTTCCCAACAATCCATCCGATCCGCACACCATCTCTGAGGGGCCTAAGTTAGCAAATAGAAACTTCAGCGCTACGGCTATGAATTACTAAATAAAGGAATTAAGTACAAGGCCTTAAGAATTACCTTCATGTACTTCTCCTTACTCAGGAAAATATCGCGGCAATCCTGCTTGGACTTCTTGATACCACGGTCTGCGTAGTAGTCTCGAACAGACTGCACCCGAGCCTCATGCCGTAAGTTCTGAAGTAGGCGCTTGCACTCCTTCTGGATAACATCTGCGCCTCCTCGTATCCCTCCTCACACCTGTAGAATGTCTGCAATCAAATGAGACAATGTTGACTAGTACAATTAATAACTAGCTAGTTGAAGATTTTTAATTGTGTAAAGGAGAAATTACACAAAACTTTCTGATCACCATGTCTGCCCTCATCTTGCACAAACACCGTCGATAATCTCACCCGGCGGGGCCAGGGCAGCCAAGTAGTGCTCCCAACTCAATCCAACCTCTGGAAGCCGACCCTCACCAGGCAACGTGACAAACCCCGGAAAGTTTTGCCGAATCAGAACTCCAAGGACGGAGTTGGGCCGGCAGACACTTTCATGGTGGTCCCAACCCCTGCAGCATGACAAGGCCAACGCATTAGTTATTTGAAGAAACGTGAATGCAGAAGGTACAAAAAGATTAAATGCACTTACCTCTCCCCATCAGGGAAAATCAACCACCTCTGCTCATGGTCACTGCACGGACGGGTGCCGTGTAGCACCACGCTGGTAGACGTTGCCCCCCTCCTTCCCCTCCTCCTGAAGACGAGTCGGCTCCCCGCCATCATCAGCATGGCCACTCGGCTCCCCGCCATCATCAGCATGGCCACTCGGCTCCTCGGGACCCACCAAGTACCCCATCCAGGCGTGTGCTCCTCCAGGGTCTCGTGGGCCCAACTCTCATGGGCCGAAGGCCCGTCGACCCGAGGCTCGTGGGCCGAAGACCCGTGGACCGGAGGCTCGTGGACCGGAGTCTGTGTAGCCTCCTCCTCAGACGAGTCCACCCTAGCAGTCATGTGCTCGGGTGAAACAGCTAGTGGCGGCGGCGAGGAAGGCGTCGTAAGAGCCACCCTACCTCCTCTCCCGCGACCACGTGCTCCACCTCGGCCCTTCTTCTTACCTCGTCCCCTGCTGGGCACCGCGGTCGACGAAGAAGGGCCCGGCAGTGTCGCCATACTGTCCAGCAACGCTCGGCGGAGAGGTGCGTGTGGAATGGAAGACCTCACACTACGCGCCGACGAAGAAGGGGCCTCGGCGCGCTCCCGACCAATGCCCACCATCTGTCAACACCTGCCATGACAAAGAATAAACGAAATTAGTACAACATGAAAAAAAGTACAACATAAATAACTACACATTTAAAACTACCCGATCAACACAATTATATATGATGTTTTTCATAACCAAATCGAAAAATATATGACGTAACTAATAATTCACAAATATATGACCCCGTCGGCCTCTCGAAGGCCAAACAACACCTTTTCGGGAGGTTTCGGGGGTCGGGGTGTCGTGTCGGGGTCGGGGTCGGGGTCTCGGGGTCGGGGTGTCGGGTCGGGGTGTCGTGTCGGTGTCGGGGTCGGGGTGTCGGGTCAGGCTCGGGTCGGGTCGGGTCGGGTCTCGGGGTCGGGTCGGGTCGGGTCGGGTGCCGGGTCGGGTCGGGGTGTCGTGTCGGTGTCGGGTCGGGGTGTCGGTGTCGGGTCGGGTGCCGTGTCGGTGTCGGGTTGGGGTGTCGGGTCAAGCTCGGGTCGGGTGCCGGTCGGGTCGGGTGCCATGTCGGTGTTGGGGTCGGGTGTCGGGTCAGGGCTCGGGTCGGGGTGTCGGTGTCGGGTCGGGTGTCGGGTCGGGTCGGGTCTCGGGTCGAGGTGTCGGGTCGGGTGCGGGTCGGGTCGGGTGCCGTGTCCGTGTCGGGGTCGGGGTGTCGGGTCACGCTCCGGGTCGGGGTGTCGGTGTCGGGATCGGGGTCAGGGTGTCGTGGTCGGGGTCGGGGTGTCGTGTAGGGGTGCCGGGTCGGGGTCTTTTTTCCTTTTCTTCTTCGTCTCCTTCCTTTTCTTCCTTTTCTTCCGTTTTTTCCTTCTTCTTCTTCTTCTTCTTCTTCTTCTTCTTCTTCTTCTTCTTCTTCTTCTTCTTCTTCTTCTTCTTCTTCTTCTTCTTCTTCTTCTTCCTCCTCCTCCTTTCCTTTTTCCTCTTCTTCTTCTCCTCCTCTCCTGTTTTTTTCTTCTTCTTCTTCCTCTTCTTCTTTTTTCTTCTCCTCCTCCTCTTCTTCTTCTTCCTTTCCTTTTTCCTCTTCTTCTTCTCCTCCTCTCCTATTTTTTTCTTCTTCTTGTTCCTCTTCTTTTTTCTTCTCCTCCTCCTCTTCTTCTTCTTCCTTTCCTTTTTCCTCTTCTTCTTCTCCTCCTCTCCTGTTTTTTCTTCTTCTTCTTCCTCTTCTTCTGTTTTCTTCTCCTCCTCCTCTTCTTCTTCTTCCTTTCCTTTTTCCTCTTCTTCTTCTCCTCCTCTCCTATTTTTTCTTCTTCTTCTTCCTCTTCTTCTTTTTTCTTCTCCTCCTCCTCTTCTTCTTCTTCCTTTCCTTTTTCCTCTTCTTCTTCTCCTCCTCTCCTGTTTTCTTCTTCTTCTTCTTCCTCTTCTTGTTTTTTCTTCTCCTCCTCCTCTTCTTCTTCCTTTCCTTTTTCCTCTTCTTCTTCTCCTCCTCTCCTATTTTTTTCTTCTTCTTCTTCCTCTTCTTCTTTTTTCTTCTCCTCCTCCTCTTCTTATTCTTCCTTTCCTTTTTCCCCTTCTTCTTCTCCTCCTCTCCTATCTTTTTCTTCTTCTTCTTCCTCTTCTTCTTTTTTCTTCTCCTCCTCCTCTTCTTCTTCTTCCTTTCCTTTTTCCTCTTCTTCTTCTCCTCCTCTCCTGTTTCTTTTCTTCTTCTTCTTCCTCTTCTTCCTTTTTCTTCTCCTCCTCCTCTTCTTCTTCTCCCTTTCCTTTTTCCTCTTCTTCTTCTCCTCCTCTCCTTTTTTTTCTTCTTCTTCTTTTTCTTTCCTAAAACTGAACTAAACCTAAAACTAAACCTAAATCTAATCTAAACATAAACCTAAAACTAAAAAAACAGAAAAAAAAGGAAAAAACTAAATCTAAACCTAAAAGTAAACTGAAACTAAACCTAAACCTAAAACTAAAACTAAAACTAAGACTAAAACTAAATCTAAACTAAACATAAACTTAAAACTAAAAAAACAGAAAAAAAGGAGAGGTAGAGCTCACCGGCCGGTGGAGGAGGTGGCGGTGGAGGAGGGAGGGCGGTTCAAGGCGGCGCCGTCCCGAGTGGCATGGGGGGCAGGCGTCGGGTCGGGCAGGCGTGGCGCGACACGGCAGGCGGGCGGAGAGGGCGGGCGGAGCGGTGGGTGGCCGGCGGGCGGGTGGTGGTCGCCAGGTTCGGGCGGCGGCGCGAGGGCGGGCCGGGCGACGGGCGACGGGCGGGCGTCAGTGGAGCGACGGCGCCGGGCGGCGGCAGGGGGAGCTGGTCACGGGGGCCTAGGGTGACGGGCGGTGGGCGGCAGGCGGGGGCGGGGCGGCGGGCGGGGGCGACGGGCGGGGGCGGTGGGGGGGCGGGGTGATGGTGCGGCGAGGCGGCGGTGGTGGGGGCGGCGGCGCGCGTGTGTGGGAGGGAAACAGAGAGAGGGGGGTGGGGGGCGCCGGCCGTTAGCTAGGTACGTTTAATCTTTGCCATCCACCACCTTTGCCATCCGCTAATGTGCGCTTTGCCGTCAGCTAGCGGACGGCAAAGAGGGGGGCCGTTAAGTATTTTTTTTAACTAGCTCCTCAGTGGGCCCCCCCTCCCTCTTTGCCATCCGCTAGCGGACGGCAAAGATTCTTTGCCGTCGGCTAGCAGACGGCAAAGAACAGGCTAATGGCAAACGCTTTCTTTGCCATCAGCCAGTTCTTTGCCATCTGCTTTCTGGTAGCTGATGGCAAAGAGCTTCTTTGCCGTCCGCTAGCTGACGGCAAAGAGCTGGAAGATGGCAAAGTAGCTGATTCCAGTAGTGAATAGGTAGTGGGTCATCAAGAACATTATCTATCCTAGACAAGTTGTCTGCAACGGGGTTCTCAGCTCCCTTTCTATCAATAATATGCAAATCAAATTCTTGTAGTAGGAGAACCCATCTAATAAGTCTAGGTTTAGCATCTTTCTTTTCCATAAGATATTTAATAGTAGCATGATCAGTGTGAACAGATTACTTTAGAATCAACAATATAAGGTCTGAACTTATCACAAGCAAATACAACTGCTAAAAATTCTTTTTCAGTAGTAGCATAATTTCTCTGGGCACTATCTAGAGTTTTACTAGCATATTGAATAAAATTTAGTTTCTTATCAACTCTTTGTCCTTGAACAACACATATAACATAATCACTAGCATCACACATAATTTCAAAGGGTAAATTCCAATCTGGTGGCTGAACAATAGGTGCAGAAACCAAAGCTTTCTTAAGTATTTCAAATGCTTCTACACAATCATCATCGAAGACAAAAGGAATATATTTTTGTAAGAGATTAGTCAGAGGCCTAGAAATTTTAGAGAAGTGCTTAATGAACCTCCTATAAAACCCAGCATGACGAAGGAAACTTCTTATACCTTTAATGTCCTTGGGACACTACATCTTTTCAATAGCATCAACCTTAGCTTTATCAACTTCAATACCTCTTTCAGAAATTTTATGCCCCAAGACAATGCCTTCATTAATCATAAAGTGGCACTTTTCCCAATTCAAGATAAGACTAGTATCTTCGCATCTCTGCAAAACTCGATCAAGGTTGCTCAAGCAATCATCAAAAGAAGATCCATAAATGGAGAAATCATCCATGAAAACCTCAACAATCTTTTCACAAAAGTCAGAGAATATAGCCATCATGCATCTTTGAAAGGTAGCAGGTGCATTACATAAACCAAAAGGCATACATCTATATGCAAAATACCGAAAGGGCAAGTAAAAGTGGTCTTAAAGACAATAGCAGCACGATGCTTCTTCAGAGTTTTCAATAATTTCTCCTCTTCCTGCTCTGAATGGTTAGCACTAATAATAACAGGATATATCTTCTTTTCATCAATATAAGAATATTTAAGAGTATCAGGTAATGGTTTAAGCTCAAACACGGGATCACCCTTGGGTGGTGGAGGATCCCCTAGAATTTCAACAGGCAAGTTGTGTTTCAAAATAGGTCCCTGTTTAAAGAATACTTCATCTATCTCCCTTCTTTCATTCATAAACATATCATTTTCATGGTCTAGAAAATATTGCTCTAAAGGATCATTAGGAGGCACGACAATAGAAGCAAGACCAATAATTTCATCTTTACTAGGTAATTCTTCATCATGGGGTTGTCTACGAAATTTAGCAAAATTAAACTCATGAGACATATCCCCAAACCAATAGTAACAACATCCTTTTTGTAGTCTATCTTAGCATTAACAGTATTCAAGAAGGGTCTACCAAATATGATGGGACAAAATTCATCTTGTGGGGAACCAAGAACAAGAAAATCAGCAGGATATTTAACTTTCCCACACAAGACTTCAACATCTCTAACAATCCCAATTGGTGAAATAGTATCTCTATTGGCAAGCTTAATTGTAACATCAATTTCTTCTATCTCAGCAGGTGCAATATCATGCATAATTTCTTTTTATAAGGAATTAGGTATTGCACTAGCACTAGCACCCATATCACATAAGCCATGATAACAATGATCTCCTATTTTAACAGAAATAACAGGCATGCCTACAACAGGTCTATGTTTATTCTTAGTATTAGGTCTAGCAATTCTAGTAGCTTCATCACAGAACTAAATAACATGCCCATCAATATTATCAGCCAACAGATCTTTAACCATAGCAATACTAGGTTCAACTTTAATTTGCTCAGGTGGTGTAGGTGTTCTAGGATTACTCTTATGAACCACAGTTGAAGCTTTAGCATGATCCTTTATTCTAACATGGAAAGGTCGTTTCTCAATATAGGTAGTAGGAACAATAGGATCATTATAAGTGATAGTATTTTCTTCAACTTTAATAGGTGCAAATACTTTTACTTCTATGGGAGGATTATATTTAAACCACTTCTCCTTAGGGAGGTCAACATGAGTAGCAAATGATTCACAGAAAGAAGCTACTATTTTAGAGTCAAGTCCATATTTAGTGCCAAATTCACGGAAAGCATTGGTATTCATAAAAGACTTAACACAATCAAACTTAGGTGTCATACCTGACTCCTTACCTTCGTCGAGATCCCAATCTTCAGAGTTGCATTTAATTCTTTCCAATAAATCCCATCTGAATTCAATAGTCTTCATCATAAAAGATCCAGTACAAGAAGTATCGAGCATGGAGCGATTGTTGAGAGAAAGCCGAGCATAAATGTTTTGAATAATCATTTCTCTTGAGAGCTCATGATTGGGGCATGAATATAACATTGACTTAAGCCTCCCGCAAGCTTGAGCGATGCTTTCTCCTTCGTGAGGCCAAAAATTATATACATAATTACAATCACGATGAACAAGATGCATAGGATAAAACTTCTGATGAAATTCCAATTTCAATCGGTTGTAGTTCCATGATCCCATATCATCACATAGCCTAAACCATGTCAATGCCTCTCCCTTCAAAGATAAAGGGAAGACCTTCTTCTTGATAACATCATCGGGCATACCTGCAAGCTTAAATAATCCACAAACTTCATCCACATAGATTAGGTGTAAATCGGGATGCAATGTTCCATCTCCTGTAAAGGGATTAGCTAGCAGTTTCTCTATCATACCCGAAGGAATTTCAAAGTAAACATTTTCAATAGGTTGAGGAGCAACTCTTTGCTCTACTGGTCGGGGTGAAGACACCCCGAACAAGCCCCACAAAGGATTATGTTCCATAGTAACAAGTGACAGTAAATTTCAGCACACTATATAAATGTTTCCTTACCAAGTTCCACTCAACAAAGGCGCTTCACTCCCCGGCAATGGTGCTAGAAAAGAGTCTTGATGACCCACAAGTGTAGGGGATCTATCGTAGTCCTTTCGATAAGTAAGAGTGTCAAACCCAACTTTAACGCCCCGGATACAACTTTCCATATTTGTAACTCCAACTCTTGCCATTACCGGCTAGGTGATATGTTATTTCCTTCGTGGTTGGGTTTTGTATTTTGTTTTGCATTTTGTTCATGTCATGCATCTCATCTCATAGCATCATGCGCATTGCATCCGCATGTTTTCATAAAACTCGCACCCGTTCGTAGTTGCTGCGTTGCCCTTGCCTTCTTTGACCATTCCGAGACCAACTGGGTCTTTCGAGTCCCTCTTGTCTGACCGCCTAACCCCTCTTTGCGTAGTGCATAGACTCCTCAAGCGCGCGTCCGAAAACTTCCCCGAACCCGGATCGAACTGTCGTTACCGTTGGGTCCGGATCATCCCCAAACATCTATAAAACATCCCCATTTTCTTAATTGGACTTCCTAACCTATATTTTCTCAGCCGTCTGATTACGATCATAGGGTCGTGATATTCCCTAACCTAAATTCATCTGATATAAATATCAGTCTAACCCTAGATCCTAGGGGCTTGTCCCATCCACCCTCCTCTCCGCCGCCACTAGCTCCACCTGGTCTCTGTAGGATCGAAAGTATGTCTAGAGGGGGGGTGATTAGACTACTTGACAATATAAAAATTCAGCCTTTTGACAAAGACAAGTTTTTGGCAGATTCACAATTATGATCAAGTCAAGTATCACCCTACACATGCAATTCTAGAGTATAGGCAGCGGAAAGTAAATTGCACATGTAGTAAAGAGAGGTGGAGAAGATCAAACGCAATTTGGAGACACGGAGATTTTTCTCGTGGTTCCGATAGATGGTGCTATCGTCATTCCACGTTGATGGAGACTTCAACCCACGGAGGGTAACGGCTGAGAGTCCACGGAGGGCTCCACCCACGAAGGGTCCACGAAGAAGCAACCTTGTCTATGCCATCATGGCCTCACGCCCACGGAGGGCTAGCCTTACTCGGGGTAGATCTTCACGAAGTAGGCGATCTCCTTGCCCTTACAAACTTCTTGGTTCAACTCCACATCTCGACGGAGGCTCCCAAGCGACACCTAACCAATCTAGGAGGCACCACCCTCCAAAAGGTAATAGATGGTGTTGGTGATGATGAACTCCTTGCTCTTGTGCTTCAAATGATAATCTCCCCAACACTCAACTCTCCTCACCGATTTGGCTCGGTGGAAGAAAGGATTGAGTGGAAAGCAACTTGGGAAGGCTAGAGATCAAGCTTCATATGGTGGGAGTGGAGCAACTTGATCTCAACACAAGGGTAGGTAGTTCTCTTCTCGAAATGTAAGGTAGGAGTGGTAGTTCTTTTCGATGGCTCTCTCCACGAGTGAAGAGGGGTGGAGGGTATTTATAGCCTCCACACAAAATCCAACCGTTACACACATTTGACCAATCTCGGTCGGACGAAGTTGACAACTCGGTGAGACCGAAAGTTCAAATCATGTGAGCGTTGGGATTTTCGTGGGACCGAAAATACAATCTCGGTTAGTCCGATTCGTCCAAAGACAAGAGCTTGCCAATCTCGGTGGGACCGACTTCATCATCTCGGTGACACCGATTTGATGACGAAGGTTCTGAAGCTTGGCAACTCAAGTTTCGGTGAGACCGAGTTCGAATCGGAAAATCCGAAATTTCTAGGGTTTGGCTTTGTGGCTGAGGTGGTTCATCTCGGTGTGGTGGGTTTGGAAAATTGGTGGGACCGAGATTACTTATGAGTGTATATTGCGTGAGAGTTGCTAATAGTTTAGGAGATGTATCACTAAGCACTTTGAGCAACCAGATCATCAACATAACCTCATCCCCTTTTAATAGTATTGGCTTTCCTATGGACTCAATGTGATCTTGGATCACTAAACCAAAAATGGAGTCTTGAGCTTTTGCCAATGCTTGCCTTAGCATTTTGAGGGGTCCACTTCTTCAGTCCTTGCCATACCCATATCACTGAACTTTCTGAAATGATTCTCAAGTAACTATTAGTCCAATGATATATATGTTGTTATTAATTACCAAAACCACCCGGGGATTAGTTGCACTTTCAGTCTCCCCCTTCCTCGGGATCCCGATCCAATCCATCCAGTCCACCCGGCCAACCCGACCACCTCCTCGTTTTGCATCCCCGACCAACCAGTGCAGCCCCACACGCCCGTGGATCCCCTCTGCCTCGCTTGAGCTCACCGGGGAGTAGAGCACCACGGCATCCGATCTTCTGCGCCTTCCCTCATCCAGGAGCATCAGCTCCTCTCCCCGAGCCCCCTGCCTCGGCCTCGCGACCCCGTGTCGCTCTGGCAACCCAGCCCGCCGGCGACCTCAATAGCCAGGCAGTCCCCATCCGCGCCCTCCTCCTATTTCGCTCTCCCTCGCTCGTCTCTAACCTCTCTCTCCCTCGTTGCTTCACAGAGGACCAACCATGGCGCTGCCATTCAAGCTCATCGTCCTCGGCTCGGGCTGCTTCAGGTCCGTGCGCCGCTATCCCTGCTTCGCCGGACCTCCCTCTGCGCCTCCCGAAGTCGCGCCCTTGCCTGCCGGAGTTCCTGTCGCTGCCATCGTCGTTCGAGGCCTGCGCCTCGCTTCCTCCTCGAACGAGGAGGTCGATGCCTCCCTGACCCGAACTGGCCCGGATCCGGCCATCTCCGCCGCCCTTGACCATTCCTGCCGGATCCCGCCGGCTGGGCCCCGTCCCCGGCCACCGGTGCCCTCGCCGGAGACCACCCGCATCGCCAGCCACTACCCCCTGCTTCCTCTCGGCAGAGACAGACGAGCACCATGACCGCTTCAGCCGCTGCCCTGCTTCCGTTGACCGCAGCCGCCCAAGGCCCAGCCAGCGCCAGGAGGGCCCAGCCTCCTCCGCGGCCTGCCCGCACCGCCCTCAGCCGCCAACACCGACTGGGCCTGACCCATGGGTGAGGCCCCCTACGCCTCCCTTTTCTTTCCTTCTATTAGGCCTGCTCCAGCCAGTTTTGGCCTGTTTAGGTTTTATTATCAGTGCGGCGAATTTGTGTAATTTTCCAGGGAATTACAGATTTGCAGAAAAAACCCTCAAATATCATGCATTTAATAACTCACAAATGGTGCATCGGATTAAAATGATTTATATATGTAAAATGCTTAGAATTTTATATAGTTTCATAATATGCCACTTTCATCCATGTTTAAAATGTTTAAAATGCTGTTTGTTTAAATTTGCTCAAATGCCATGTTAAAATGATTTATTTCATAACTAAATAACTGTAGCTTGGTTTTTAATAAACTTTATATGTAAATGGGGTGGAAAAAATGCATAGATTAACATGGTGCACTTTATTTTACTGTTTAACAGCTCTAAAATTGTGTATATGGCAGAACAGTACCAAATACAAAATATGCATATGGGGATTTTCCGGAATTGTTGTTTGTGGTTCCGGCCTCATTTAAATTTGCCTAAATAGTTAGTTTACTTATGCCTCACCTCTTGCCATGTTTAACAACATTTAATTTTGTTGAGTAGCTTATAACGATATCGAACTAAAGAATTGCATGTGGTGTTTTGTCAATATGCAACTCATTGCATATTGAGCTCCACTTAACTTGTAGTATTGTTTGTTGCACTTTGCCATGCCATGCCTCATTAAACCGGTCATGCATCATACTTGTTTGTGCTTCATGCCATGTTTATGCTTGTGCATTTACCATGTTGTTTGTTTCTTTCCGGTGTTGCTTCTTAGTTCCAGTAATGTTGCGATTGTGAGGATTCGTTCGACTATGTCCGTTTGTCTTCTTCATGGACTCGTTCTCCTTCCTTGCGGGATTTCAGGCAACATGACCGTCACCTTGGATATCATTACTATCATTGCTATGCTAGTTGCTTCATTCTATTGCTATGCTGCGCTACCTATCATTTGTTCTTCAAGCCTCCCAATTTGCCATGTCAGCCTCTAACCTTTTCACCCTTCCTAGCAAACCGTTGTTTGGCTATGTTACCTTGCTCATCCCCTCTTATAGCGTTGTTAGTTGCAGGTGAAGTTGAAGATTGCTCCATGGTGGACAAGATTATGTTGGGATATCACAATATCTCTTATTTAATTAATGCATCTATATACTTGTAAAGGGTGGAAGACTCGGCCTTATGCCTGGTGTTTTGTTCCACTCTTGCCGCCCTAGTTTCCGTCATACCGGTGTTATGTTCCTTGATTTTGCGTCCCTTACGCGGTTGGGTGATTTATGGGACCCCCTTGACAGTTCGCTTTGAATTAAACTCCTCCAGCAAGGCCCAACCTTGGTTTTACCATTTGCCTACCTAGCCTTTTTCCCTTGGGTTTTCGGAGCCCAAGGGTCATCTTTATTTTAGCCCCCCCCCCCGGGCCAGTGCTTCTCTAAGTGCTGGTCCGAACCGAGTAGACTGCAGGGCCCCCTCGAGGAAACTCGAGGTCTAGTTTTACTCGTAGGATGTCTCATCCGGTGTTGCCCTAAGAACGAGATATGTGCAGCTCCTATCGGGATTGTCGGCGCATCGGGCGGCTTTGCTGGTCTTGTTTTACCATTGTCGAAATGTCTTGTAACTGGGATTCCGTGACTGATCGGGTCTTCCTGGGAGAAGGAATATCCTTCATTGATAACGAGAGCTTATCATGGGCTAAGTTGGGACACCCCTGCAGGGTATTATCTTTCAAAAGTCGTGCCCGCGGTTATGTGGCAGATGGGAATTTGTTAATGTCCGGTTGTAGATAACTTGACACCAGATCCGAATTAAAACGCATCAACCGAGTGTGTAGCCGTAATGGTCTCTTTTCGGCGGAGTCCGGGAAGTGAACACGGTTTTTGGGTTATGTTTGACGTAAGTAGGAGTTCAGGATCACTTCTTGGTCATTGCTAGCTTCATGACCGTTCCATTTGCTTCTCTTCTCGCTCGCATTTGCGTATGTTAGCCACCATATATGCTTAGTCGCTGCTGCAACCTCACCACTTTACCCCTTCCTTTCCCATTAAGCTTTGCTAGTCTTGATACCCATGGTAATGGGATTGTTGAGTCCTCGTGGCTCACAGATTACTACAACAACAGTTGCAGGTACAGGTTATGCGATGATCTTAACGCGAGAGCGGTGTTACTTGTTTTGGAGTTCTTCTTCTGCTTCTTCTTCGATCAGGGAATAGGTCTTAGGTCGGCAGCCTGGGCTAGCAGGGTGGATGTCGTTTGAGCTTCTGTTTGTGTTTCATCCATAGTCGGATGTTGATCTTATGTATGTTTTATTGATGTATTCGTGTGGCATTGTATGCCTTTTGTATGTATCCCCATCTATTATGTAATGTTGATGTAATGATATCCACCTTGCAAAAGTGTATCAATATGCGGTTCTATCCTTGGTGGGACCTTCGAGTCTCTTTAGGATAGTATCGCATATTGGGCGTGACAACTTGGTATCAGAGCCACGACCGACCATAGGAGCCCCATTGATTGTTGGCCGTTGTTGAGTCTAGAAAAAACTATTTTGAGTCTTAGGATTATATATATCAGAGAGTAGGATTCTTTTTACTCCTCAGCCCCTTCATCGCTCTGGTGAGGACTCTCGACGTAGATGTTTTGTCTTTTCTCTCCTAAATTTTTCACAATTTTTTAGGATCACGCGGGTATCTTGGGATCGTTTCGATATTCTTGTGACGAGAACATTGTTCTTGGTGCCTCCTGACATTTAGGGGTTGTGGCAGTGTCCCGGGGAGTTGAGCTCCGAGGTGTTGTCGTCACAATTTTATCGTTGCAGTTCTGGAATACCTGAGTTTTGCCGACATCGAAAATCTCTTTTATACAGTTGTTGGTGAGCTAACCTCGATGCCACCCAGTACTCGGGAGTTCGGGAGTATTGCCATAGCTCGTATAACGGATGCTTTTCGAAGGTTGAGGTACACGATTTCCGGAGTTTTCTTAGTTATGTGTTGACGGATGGATACAGCTGGATGTAGGGATTGTTAGTTTGGGTGAGATATATTGCTTCCCTTGTATCCCCAACACCCGATTGCATAACCAGAAAGTTTCGGGAGTTTTATAGGTGGGAATTCAGGTAGCTCCTAGAATATCTTTCTGACAGATGCATGATATGAGATTGGGGTTCGACGTCTAGTGGTCCGCCTATCCACGGTCGTTTTTACAGTGGTCTCATTGTGTCTTAAAGAGCCCTTGGCTATGCTGGTTCGGGGTAACTTGTATGTCATGTGCACTTCCTTGTACATGATGGTGCTGTACGATCGAGCCCGTGTGGGCCCCACCACGAAAACTTCGGACGAAATCTCTATCATATGTTTTCTCCGGCTTATTTCTGCAAGCCAAATCCTTTGTTTTGTTTTATTTTTGGTATTAGAGTTGCTTCGAAGTCAAATGTTGAATCCATACCTTTCCTAAATGGTGTTCTCATATTGCTATGTGAATACTAATCCTTCTTGATCATCGAGGTCGTCATGTTAATTCTTTTCCCAACCGGCGTGCTTCTCCTCAACTGGATCCGATCATTTTTAACATCTGCAAGATCAACTCTAAGTTTTCTCACTGGGGTTTGTTTCATCCGTCCCCAAGTTGCCTTTGTTTTCCCGCCCTCCCACCCTTTTTCGTCAAGGACTCAGATTTCTAATCATGTATCCCTTTTATTTGTGAGAAGTCTCTTCATGCATTTCTTTCAATGTTCTTATCCGGTGATTTCCCATGAAGATGCTCAACAGTTTCAAGTTCATCATCCTTCATTGTTGTTTCTTCTCCGGTGGATCCAATTCAAGCTTTCAATATTCATCATATTCCTTTCCTCGTTTCTAATGCTTTCTCATGCCTATGCACCTCTTAATCATTCACTTCTTCCTATTCATTTGTTCTGGAGTGCTGAAGATATCTCACAAGACTTGTGTTTCCATTCTCAATCCGTTCAACATATTTCAAGGTTGTTATCTCATTCAAGCCATTTAATTCAACCGGTGCAACCTCTCTTTAAAATTGTTCAATGGTGTTCTCTTTTGAGTGGGCCCTAACCCACAAGTCTTTTCCCAGGATCTTACCTGACTCTTCTAATTATTCTGGAGTTATTCTTAAATTCTTTTCAAGCGTGACGTAAGAATGAATTCTCATCAGTCATATTCCTTCTCCAAGATCGCTTTCAAATCATTTCCATCTTTGGCTAAGTCTTTCCTCTTTTAATCCTTCCGGAGTGCCTCAACAATTTGGTGGTGTTTCTCCTTGTCATTCTCGGATTTTGAAGACCGAAGAAGAGTTACTCTTAAATCCTTACCCGTTCTTCCAAAGATGCATAGTTCAAGCTTGATGCCATCCTCTCACAATTGTTTTCGATTGTGAGAATTCTTTTCACCCATCCGGAGCATTTCATGAGTTGTTTCCATTTCTTTCCTCCGAAGGCCATCATGTCATAATTCTTTATTCTCAGCGTGTAGCTATCGTTCTCCAAATCTTACCGGTGCATCGTTCGAATGACCTCTAATCAATTCATGGCCTCTTCGTTCTCATGTATCTAAATCCCTTCAAGTATCTTCATTCGTTTTCCAATTCTTCCCGGTGAATCATGCCTTTGCTACTTTCATTTTCAATTCTTACGGTGGTTCATTCGAGATTCCTCTTCCTTTGTTATCGTATCAATTCATTCATTCTTTCGTTGTTTCAATGCCACCGGTGGTTCCATCAATACCTTCTCAAGTTTGCGCTATATCTCTTTTAATCCTTTCTACGAGAATAAGTAGTATGCCAAATCCGTTGTTTGTCATCAATTTAAATTGGTGAAGGATACACATATCATAATTCTTATTATTGTTTCATCCAAGTGATCTAGTTTCTTTTTTCCATCGTTGTTCATCATGTTACATTTTTCTCGGTTCGAGATGCTTCATCTTTTCTTTTCCGGAGTTCCAAGTTTTCCACATTATCTCATCGCGAAGCTCCATCTAAATCATCGCAAGGCTTCACCCTGTGTTTTCAACTTCTCTTTCTTTTTATCATCCTTTTATTACCAGAGTTCTTCATGGAGGCTCTACATGGTCGTTCGTCAAGGATTCCTTTCATTCTTCATTTCTTCTTCAAGATTTCTCTCAAGGTGATGATCCGCCAAGCTATACTCAAAAATAAACATGGTGCCCAACACATGTTTTTTTCTAAGGAGTTCAAGTATTCTTCTTCTTGCATTTCGAAGTGCAATTCTTTCTACCTTAGCTTTTGAGGTGGTGTTATATCATTCTTGGCAATTTCCATTCAGGTTTCGCGATTCACATGTTGTCAAGAATGAGGTATTTCAAATCCATCAATCTCTTCTTTGGAGTTATCTTGGTATAGATTTCACCTAAAGCCTTCCCTAAGGAATGTTGCTATTTGTGGTGCTTATCAATGATCCAAGTTTTCACCTATCCTCTCGGCGAAAGAAGTTTTCATCTCTTCGTTGATCTTAAACAAGCAATTGTTTTTCGTTAGTGGCAGAATTTCACCTCAAGTGTTGAGATGTTTCCATAAGCCCACTACAAGTTTATTCGTTTCGTTGTTGGTTTTCGAACAACTCCGTTCTAACCTTCTTGGAAGGGTGCTTTCCAAGCTCATTTGTTCCAGAAGTTGGCATTTTCTTCTCCATTCTTTTATTCCAATGGTCTATCTTATTATTTCTTCCGGAGGCATTGTGATGTTGCTCTTTTCACCCATCACCTCGTTTTGTCAAGATCATGTTCTTTTCCTTACTTATCTGTTTAACCGGAGTGTTGTGTTCTCATTCAAGTTCTTTCATGTTATCAAGTTTTGCCTCTCTTTTCAACCCGAGTGCTGTCTAAAATCTTTCTTACCCCTTGTGCCATTCTTTCAAAAGTTCCAGCGGCAGTGTGTTGTTGATTTCATCAAGTATCATCCCATCTTCTCAAGTTCATGTTCTATTCCTTCCATGTTCAACCAGAGTGCTGCCCGAATTCTTCCTCTCTCATCTTGTTTTAACCGGAGTGGTTTCGAATTCTATCTTGTCCATTAAACTCTTGATTCATGTATTTCCAACCTTCAAGTTCTCGTAATGTTCCTTGTTCCTCTTTTCTAACGGATTGTTTGCAATCTCGTTCATCTTGTTGTACTCTTTCTTTTAAATTGCTCAGCCTCTCAAAGTTCATGGTTTCACTCGTTCGTCAAAGAAGCAACTTAGTTTATCTTATCTTCCTCTTCCTTTTCCCTCCATCCTAGATCTCAGGACGAGATCCTCTCGTAGTGGTGGAGTGTTGTAACGCCCCGGATACAACTTTCCATATTTGTAACTCCAACTCTTGCCATTTCCGGCTAGGTGATATGTTATTTCCTTCGTGGCTGGGTTTTGTATTTTGTTTTGCATTTTGTTCATGTCATGCATCTCATCTCATAGCATCATGCGGATTGCATCCGCATGTTTTCATAAAAATCGCACCCGTTCGTAGTTGTCGCGTTCCCCTTGCCTTCTTTGACCATTCCAAGACCAACCGGGTCTTTTGAGTCCCTCTTGTCTGACCGCCTAACCCCTCTTTGCGCAGTGCATAGACTCCTCGAGCGCGCGTCCGAAAACTTCCCCGAACCCGGATCGGACTATCGTTACCGTTGGGTCCGGATCATCCCCAAACATCTATAAAACATCCCCGTTTTCTTAATTGGACTTCCTAACCTATATTTTCTCAGCCGTCCGATTACGATCGTAGGGTCGCGATATTCCCTAACCTAAATTCATCTGATATAAATATCAATCTAACCCTAGATCCTAGGGGCTTGTCCCATCCACCCTCATCTCCGCCGCCACTAGCTCCACCTGGTCTCCCCCTTCCTCGGGATCCCCGATCCAATCCATCCAGTCCACCCGGCCGACCCGACCACCTCCTCGTTTTGCTTCCCCGACCAACCAGTGCAGCCCCACGCGCCCGTGGATCCCCTCTGCATCGCTTGAGCTCGCCGGGGAGTAGAGCACCACGGCGCCCAATCTTCTGCACCTCCCCTCATCCAGGAGCATCTGCTCCTCTGCCCGAGCCCCCTGCCTCGGCCTCGCGACCCCGCGTCGCTCTGGCGACCCAGCCCGCCGGCGATCTCAACAGCCAGGCACTCCCCATCCGCGCCCCTCCTCCTGTTTCGCTCTCCCTCGCTCGTCTCTAACCTCTCTCTCCCTCGTTGCTTCACAAAGGACCAACCATGGCGCTGCCGTTCAAGCTCGTCGTCCTCGGCCCGGGCTGCTTCAGGTCCGCGCGCCACTATCCTGCTTCGCCGGACCTCCCTCTGCGCCTCCCGAAGTCACGCCCTTGCCTGCCGGAGTTCCAGTCGCCACCATCGTCGTTCGACGCCTGCGCCTCGCTTCCTCCTCGAACCAGGAGGTCAATGCCTCCCCGACCTGAACTGGCCCGGATCCGGCCATCTCCGCCGCCCTTGACCGTTCCTGCCGGATCCCGCTGGCTGGGCCCCGTCCCCGGCCACCGATGCCCTCGCCGGAGACCACCCGCATCACCAGCCACTGCCCCCTGCTTCCTCTCGTCAGAGACAGACGAGCGCCACGACCGCTTCAGCCGCTGCCCTGCTTCCATTGACCGCAGCTGCGCAAGGCCCAGCCAGCGCCAGGAGGGCCCAGCCTCCTCCGCGGCCTGCCCGCACCGCCCTCAGCCGCCAACACCGACTGGGCCTGACCCATGGGTGAGGCCCCCAGCGCCTCCCTTTTCTTTCCTTCTGTTGGGCCTGCTCCAGCCAGTTTTGGCCTGTTTAGGTTTTTTTATCAGTCCGGCGAATTTGTCTAATTTTCCAGGGAATTACATATTTGCAGAAAAACCCTCAAACATCATGCATTTAATAACTCGCAAATGGTGCATCGGATTAAAGTGATTTATATATGTAAAATGCTTAGAATTTTATCTAGTTTCATAATATGCCACTTTCATCCATGTTTAAAATGTTTAAAATGATGTTTGTTTAAATTTGCTCAAATGTCATGTTAAAATGATTTATTTCATAACTAAATAACCGTAGCTCGGTTTTAAATAAACTTTATATGTAAATGGGGTGGAAAAATGCATAGATTAACATGGTGCACTTTGTTTTACTGTTTAACAGTTCTAAAATTGTGTATAGGGCAGAACAGTACCAAATATGAAATATGCATATGGGGATTTTCCGGAATTGTTGTTTGTGGTTCCGGCCTCATTTAAATTTGCCTAAATAGTTAGTTTACTTATGCCTCACCTCTTGCCAGGTTTAACAACATTTAATTTTGTTGAGTAGCTTATAACGAGATCAAACTAAATAATTGCATGTGGTGTTTTGTCAATATGAAACTCATTGCATATTGAGCTCCACTTAACTTGTAGTATTGTTTTTTGCACTTTGCCATGCCTTGCCTCATTAAACCGGTCATGCATCATACTTGTTTGTGCTTCATGCCATGTTTATGCTTGTGCATTTACCATGTTGTTTGTTTCTTTCCGGTGTAAGGTTGCGATTGTGAGGATTCGTTCGACTACGTCCGTTTGTCTTCTTCATGGACTTGTTCTCCTTCCTTGCGGGATTTCAGGCAAGATGACCGTCACCTTGGATCTCACTACTATCATTGCTATGCTAGTTGCTTCGTTCTATCGCTATGATGCGCTACCTATCATTTGTTCTTCAAGCCTCCCAATTTGCCATGTTAGCCTCTAACCTTTTCACCCTTCCTAGCAAACCGTTGTTTGGCTATGTTACCGCTTTGCTCAGCCCCTCTTATAGCATTGTTAGTTGCAGGTGAAGTTGAAGATTGCTCCATGGTGGACAGGATTATGTTGGGATATCACAACATCTCTTATTTAATTAATGCATCTATATACTTGTAAAGGTTGGAAGACTCGGCCTTATGCCTGGTGTTTTGTTCCACTCTTGTCGCCCTAGTTTCCGTCATACCGGTGTTATGTTCCTTGATTTTGCGTCCCTTACACGGTTGGGTGATTTATGGGACCCCCTTGACAGTTCGCTTTGAATAAAACTCCTCCAGCAAGGCCCAACCTTGGTTTTACCATTTGCCTACCTAGCCTTTTTCCCTTGGGTTTCCGGAGCCCGAGGGTCATCTTTATTTTAGCCCCCGGACGGTGCTTCTCTAAGTCTGGTCCGAACCGAGTAGATCAGGGGCCCCTCGGGAAACTCGAGGTCTGGTTTTACTCAGAGGATGTCTCATCCGGTGTTGCCCTGAGAACGAGATATGTGCAGCTCCTATCGGGATTGTCGGTGCATCAGGCGGCTTTGCTGGTCTTGTTTTACCATTGTCGAAATGTCTTGTAACCGGGATTCCGAGACTGATCGGGTCTTCCTGGGAGAAGGAATATCCTTTGTTGCGAGAGCTTATCATGGGCTAAGTTGGGACACCCCTGCAGGGTATTATCTTTCAAAAGTCGTGCTCACGGTTATGTCCGGTTGTAGATAACTTGACACCAGATCCGAATTAAAATGCATCAACCGAGTGTGTAGCCGTGATGGTCTCTTTTCGGCGGAGTCCGGGAAGTAAACACGGTTTTTGGGTTATGTTTGACGTAAGTAGGAGTTCAGGATCACTTCTTGATCATTGTTAGCTTCACGACCGTTCCATTTGCTTCTCTTCTCGCTCTCATTTGCGTATGTTAGCCACCATATATGCTTAGTCGCTGCTGCAACCTCACCACTTTACCCCTTCCTTTCCCATTAAGCTTTGCTAGTCTTGATACCCATGGTAATGGGATTGCTGAGTCCTCGTGGCTCACAAATTACTACAAAAACAGTTGCAGGTACAGGTTATGCGATGATCTTGACGCGAGAGCGATGTTACTTGTTTTGGAGTTCTTCTTCTGCTTCTTCTTCGATCAGGGAATAGGTTTCAGGTCGGCAGCCTGGGCTAGCAGGGTGGATGTCGTTTGAGCTTCTGTTTGTGTTTCATCCGTAGTCGGATGTTGATCTTATGTATGTTGTATTGATGTATTCGTGTGGCATTGTATGCCTTTTGTATGTATCCACATCTATTATGTAATGTTGATGTAATGATATCCACCTTGCAAAAGCGTATCAATATGCGGTTCTATCCTTGGTGGGACCTTCGAGTCTCTTTAGGATAGTATCGCATATTGGGCGTGACACCAACGAGGAGCAAAAGGAAATGACAAGCGGTTTTCAGTAACGTATTCTATGCAAGCACTGAAATTGTAGGTAATAGATAGTTTGGTGATAAGGTAATTTGTAATGGGTAACAAGCCATAAAAGTAAATAAGGTGCAGCAAGGTGGCTCAATCCTTTTGTAGCAAAGGACAAGCCTCGACAAGTTCTTATATGGAGAAAAGTGCTCCCGAGGACACATGGGAATTATCATCAAGCTAGTTTTTATCACGCTCATATGATTCGCGCTCGCTACTTTAATAATTTGATATGTCGGTGGACTGGTGCTTGGGTACTGCCCTTTCTTGGACAAGCATCCCACTTATGATTAACCCTCATTGCAAGCATCCGTAACTACAAAAGAAGTATTAAGGTAAACCTAACCATAGCATGAAACATATGGATCCAAATCAGCCCCTTACGAAGCAACCCATAAACTAGGGTTTAAGCTTCTGTCACTCTAGAAACCCATCATCTACTTATTACTTCCCAATGCCTTCCTCTAGGCCCAAACAATGGTGAAGTGTCATGTAGTCGACATTCACATAACACCACTAGAGGAGAGACAACATACATCTCATCAAAATATCGAACGAATACCAAATTCACATGACTACTTATAGCAAGACTTCTCCCATGTCCTCAGGAACAAACGTAACTACTCACAAATCATATTCATGTTCATAATCAGAGGGGTATTGATATGCATTAAGGATCTGAACATATGATCTTCCATCGAATAAACCAACTAGCATCAACTACAAGTAGTAATCAACACTACTAGTGACCCACAAGTACCAATCTCAGGTTTTGAGACAAAGATTGGATACAAGAGATGAACTAGGGTTTGAGAGGAGATGGTGCTGGTGAAGATGTTGATGGAGATTGACCCCCTCCCGATGAGCGGATTGATGGTGAGGACGGTGGCGATGATTTCCCCCTCCCGGAGGACCCGGCAGAACAGCTCCGCCGGAGCCCTAGATTGGTTTCGCCAAGGTCCCGCCTCGTGGCGGCGGTGTTTCGTCCCGAAAGCTTGCTTATGATTTTTTTCAGGGTAAAAGACTTCATATAGCAGAATATGGTCACCGGAGGGCATCTAGGGGGCCCAAGAGGCAGGGGGCGCGCCCCCCACCCTCGTGGACAGGGTGTGGCCACCCTCTGGTACTTTCTTCACCCAGTATTTTTTATTAATTCCAAAAATAACTTCCGTGAAGTTTCAGGACTTTTGGAGCTGTGCAGAATAGGTCCCTAATATTTGCTCCTTTTCCAGCCCCAGAATCCCAGCTGCCGGCATTCTCCCTCTTCATGTAAACCTTGTAAAATAAGAGGAATAGGCATAAGTATTGTAACATAACGTGAAATAACAGCCCATAATGCAATAAATATCGATATAAAAGCATGATGCAAATTGGACGTATCAACTCCCTCTCCCGGCTCCCCTTCCTTCGTGGGCGGCGGTGTCCTGCGGTGCTTGGGGTCGGGCACGAGACGGCAGGCCTTGGAGAGCGGTGGCGGGGCGCGGGGCGCTCGGCGACAGGCCTCAGCAAGCGGTGGCGGGTGCTGGGCTCGCAGCGGTGCTCCGGCGTGTGTAGGCGGCGGTGACCCCTGTGCGCGGTCGGCGGCTCCCTTTCTGACCCGGACAGCGCGGGGGGTGGCGGCGGCCCAGCGTGGCCGGCGATCTAGACGCAGTGGTGCCGGCGGCTTGCTGGTCTGCCGGAGCTCTAGGGGCATCATCGTCTCCGACTTGATCTGCTCCGGTTCGTGCTAGCTCAGGTACAGGGAGACTGTCTTCATCTCCCGATGCTGGCAGCATGGATGCGGCGGCTGGATCCTTTTGGTCTAGTCTTCGACAGAGAAGGCGACGGCCCGTGCACAAGAAGCGGATGGAGTTCTTCGAATAGATCTGGGTGAAAACCTGCTCTTGGCTAGATGCCAAAGCCGGCGGTGGCGGCGATCTACGGTGTGGTTCCCTTCTTGAAGGCATCACCGTGGAGAAGTTCTAGACTACTATCTACTACCTCCGGGGGAAACCCTATATTGATAGATCAGAAGACAACATCGCAATTGCGTCATTTCCCCCTTGGGGGCGTCTCTCTTGGAGGTGCACGCGGACTCGAGGGACAAGTAGACGACATCTTTGGTGGAGCGGTGCTTCATCATACACATTGATGGTGACAGATCTCGATGGCATGGTGCCCTGGAGATCAGGCGTCTGATGTGCGATGATGGACTAGCGCAGGAGGGTGACGATGTCTGGCGTCGTGGTGGCATCGACGACAACTAGACAGGACAAGGTTGATGCAGCAGTACAGCTTTGAAGGTGGATTGATGGCAGGTGGCGGCGGCGACCTCTAAGTGTGCGCTGGACCGGTGGGTGCCCCATACCCGGCAGACGTCCTGGTTGGGGCCTCAGGTCTTAGATGTTAGGTTTGGCTGCGAGGTCTATTTGGTATTAGGCTCAGACTAGCAACATCCCTTCATCAACTGGATAGGAGTAGCGACAGATGTTATCTAGACGGTGGCTTTAGTCTTATTGTTGTATTACTTTGTAAGGTCTTGTGTGAATAATTTATAAAGTGGTTGCATGCATCTTCTAGATGCAGAGGCCGGGGGTCTTCCTCCTTTTTCTAAAAATTAAAAGAAGATGGGTGGAGATCATATTGAGCATTAGTATGAACTACATGGGCAATAGTATGCTTAGTATTTAGTTAATTCATGATCATTTGTCTGCTTGGACTATTTGTTCTATTTGATTATTTATTGCATTCAGATTGTTTGTTGCATTTGAATTAATTTTCAGTTTAAATAAGCTAAATCAACTTTGTTTTATGATGGAATGTTTCAATTACGTTGATGCTAAATTGGACTTAGAATAGAGTTTCTATCGGAGATAGAAAAGATGGGGAAATAAGAAGGTAGTCCTTCTTATGACTTTGTGTTTGCATTGAGCTTTCCCACCATCAAAAGAACCACCGAACACGCTCCAATAACATTTTGGAGGCAACACATATGATGTTCTTACTAGAATTGCTTTAACATATCTTGTCACGATCAATTCTTATGTACAACTACGTAACTCTCAACTAATTGACAACTAGGGTTGTTGTCTTTGTTAGTTCAGCAAGTGTTCCTTTCCCTAAGAGGTGGCTAGGGTTACGCCTCCCCTCTAAGCAAAACCTTTGAGCCAATGGATTCGTCTCCCTTTGCCCGCCGCTCCGTCGGCCAGTGGTGCGGACGAGAATTTCGATGGCTCTACTTCAGCTAGTAGTTTAGGTTAGGGTTTTTAGTCCTCACATGAGCAGTCATTTGGATGGTGCCGCATCTTCTTTGAGTTGGTCTTCAGGGCTCCGATCCTCCTCGAGTTCATCCATCCGGACGGATTCGACAGAGCCCCGACGTAGATTCTTGTTGTCGCCTTAGGGCGGTGAGGCCAAGGTTTCTCGTCGTGCATGTGCGAGGACGAGATCTGGTGTGAGGCACTTCTGATCGATTCAAGGGTACAACAACGAGACTACAACTCAAGTGAGTTGGTCCTCAGGGGCACGTGCACGAAGACTTCCTGACTCTTTCTAAAAAGGTCAAGCCTGCTCCGATAGGGGATCGGCAACAAGGGCGCGTCAGCGGCTCGTTTAGCAGCGATAATGGTCTAGGGACCTCAATGTAATTTATTTTTTATGTTTGGGGTGCTTTTCACATATGCGAATGCTTTTTCGAAGAAAAAAACTCTCAAGTACTTTTTTTTGGAAAAAACTCTCAACTAAGTGATGACTAACTCCAAACAGTTAAGGATTAATTTAATCCTAATAATCAATGCTTAAGTCGGTTGTAGTTACCGACATGTAATCCTGACTGCCTTGTAAAGTGGGTATAAATGCCCGGTCTTCAATCAATGAGAAACACTGTTCATCCATCATTCGCTCTTTTTTTCTACTTTCACACTTTATCACGCACTTTTGCTCGCCGCTGAGAAATGACCGCAGGAGAAGAGAAGAATGCATGTCACTGCCGAATTGATTAGCCATATTCCCGTCCATGGCAGGAATTGATGGACATGCGTGTGTAAAAGAGGAAAACTGGATCAGGACATGCGTCTGTAAAAGAGGAAAACTGGATCAGGACATTCTTCGCTTTGTTTTTATCTTCTTGCAATCAATCAAAAAACTAATAACTACTCCCTCTGTAAACTAATATAGTAGTGATCTAAACACTCTTATTAGTTTACGGAGGGAGTAGTTCTGTTTTGTAAATTGCTTCATCTGGCATATGCTCGTGGTGAGATGTATTGATCACTACTGAAATAGAAGGGGGAAGAAATTCTCAATCAAGAAGAAAGAAAGAATCAGCATCTAGAATAAAACTAGCTTAACCTGCGCGGCGGCACGCCGCGCCCATCTGTATGTCGTGGATAGAATCATGACACAAAACATTAACTAAAATGTTGAAATCTTAGTAGATAAAACAATTCATTGTCCTGACTCCTCACATTGCAAGTTCGCCACGATATGGAATCATTTCAGTGCCACTAACCTACATTAAACATATAGTTTATCCGACGCCAAATCATACTATGGTTGTAGGATAACTTTTTTCCCCTTGTCTAATAGTTGTGCTGATTGATATGTTTTGAGGATTACAGATCTATGGGGTATATTGAAGAAAACTACTGGTGAAAGAAATCTCAGTGAGGGGAAGTATAGTCGTAGTTGTTACATTTGTAGTGTGAAGGCACTCGTATCAGATGATAACATGTTCGATTTGATAGAAGATATAGTTAACATGTTCGATTTGATAGAAGATATAGTTGATCGGATCAATGTGTTATATTTGACGTGAACAAACAGAGAAAGATGTGGAGAGAATCATACGTTCACTTGGGAAGATGGTTAGTTTGAAATGGAGGTGTAAATTGGGGGGGGGGGATGCTTTTTATGATGCAAAATGAGCTACGAAATGAGATGATAGAAAGGCATGTAGATATACTATCACAAAGACTGATTGGAACTCCTTTGAAATGACATCTTAACCTTTTTCATGGGTGTGTATTTGTGTATAAATAAATATAGTTTTAAGGACCATTTGGTCATATAGTAGTGTAAATGCGTGGATGAAATGTTTATCCATGTGTACGGATGCTTTAGTTTTTTTTTGCTAATAATCATATATCTAGGATTATAAAAATATGAATTTAGTGTACTATTTTATTTTAGAGTTAAGACAGAAGATGGTACATTAGAAAACTACAATTCCTGAAGGTGATCCTGAGGTGGTTTAAGCGTGGTGTATGGTACTATCGGATCATCGGGTATGGGTGTCGTGGGTATATGTAGTAGTATAATGTCTCAGAAATTATTAGATAGGATTAGTACACCCAATGTTGATCTAACTGATGTATTTTTTAATCAAAGGTGTTGCATATTTCTCTAAATTGAAATCATTGCATATTTCTTGTAAAATGCATGTATGTGGTAATTTTACAATTTCTACAAATTGAGGGCAGTACATAAGAAGAATGATTTTGGAAATGATTTTCAAAGTTCAGTTTAAGCCAGTCCATGCGTCCAACTTCTCTAGATTTGTGTTAACCTCCCAACATTTATCGTGTAAAAGTGATTAATTACAAATCTTAGATAACCCCGTACCGAACCACCGGGACAAAATTATTTTTCTGGTTTTTTTATAGCTTATCACATATGCCATGTGGTAAATTATTTCTCTCGTTAGCTTGTACTTCCTCCGTTTTTATACTCTACGCATATGAAAGGACCCAAGGAAAGGCTTGACATAAAGAAAAAGATATACAAAAGAAATAATTGACCTGTTAAGTTAATTTAGGACTTATTTACCATCTTGGTTTTGCATGGATCAGATACATAGATCGTGGTAGTTTGCATACAGCTGATTGGATGTGCTCGCATGCATGGGAACTCTCCCTCTCTCTAGGCATCCACACGATGATTGGTACAGTAGATAAGAAAATCGTCGATGAAAGAAGAGATAGCCCACGAAATCTAGAAGGAATGAATCGCTTAGTGAACTCACATTATCATTTTATTTTTGTCAAGAGCATCATATTTTCTTTGAAGAGCCTGTATCTATTTATGTATGATTTGCTCCTATACAGGCTCTGGATCCCGTGACGGCGTCGTTGTTGGTCAGCTCCCGCGACGTGATAGTCAGGTGCGTCCACGCATGATTGTCATCCTCCACCGAGGAGTAGACACACCCGAATAGGTTGTCCATCTCGTGCACCCACCACCGATCCCTAATCAACGACTGCGTCCAGCGACGCGCGCAACACAAAGCCGCAAAGCACCCAAGCCTCCAAGGCATCCAGGTAGAATCGCCCATTAGTCGGCGAGAACGCATACACCAGCATGCCTAGGGCCCGCCGAATACCTCACCGCCTCATGGTCGCTGGCGTAAAGCCCGATAGAGGACGCCGGACGTCGACTCCGCGAAGTTGAATGCCATCTTACGTGTGATTGGTGTGGTGCGAAGACCACGCACTGCGTCTGCCTCCTTCAACCCTTCCATGGTGGCGGCGGCGTGAGTGCCGAGGTGGATTGGTCTTGCTGGGTGTCTGATCCGTGCCGTGGGAGCGGACGAAGCCGATGAGCTGGAACTCCTAATTAGAGCACCATGACCGCCATGCAAGAATAGATAAGAGCTCCGGTGACGGTAAAGAACAGAAGACACCGCGTCCATGCGTACAACGGCGACAACTAAAGAGAAGGGAGGCCTGCGGGCATGGAGGAGGGCTTCAGGTGTGATGCACACTATGACCTCGAGCAAAGCATGTGCAAGCACACTCAGCTGTTGCGTGATGCGGAGCTAGTCCAGGCCGCGGAAGACGTCGGCATTCCTGTGGCTCTTGCAGATTCAGAAAGACCTCGCCACCAACGGGGTGGGGGTGGCTTGGGCGGTGCGAGGTGGGAGTGTCGGCTATGGCCTCCTACGCCACGCCATAACATCTTTTCAGCGACGACACACTCCTGTATCCCTCCTGCTCCTGTCGGCTTCTGTCAGAGCTCCTCTGCATGTTTGTGACTGCACCCATGGCTGCTCGCGACGGCGTAGTCGACCCGTAGAGTGGTTGCCGGTGACCGGTACCTACACCCCGCCGGTAAGCATAGCTATCGCTAGAATGGCACCTCCAACTCGCACACACGGCGCAACCCATGCACATCTATGCTGCCTTGGAGTCGAAGGTGAGCGCAGTAGCGCATGCTGCTTCGTGGTGGTGTTGCTCCTTTGCCGTGGTGAGTTCTGTATATTTATAGACCGACGGTAATTCTAGAGAGTAGGAAGCTATGGGACCATCGAGAAACTACCAGGTGAACAGCAAGGCGCTAACACGTCCAGGTTAATATATACGTGTCTACAGTCATAATGATGAACACATGCATGCAGACACAGCAAATTTTTACAATAGCCTACTACATGCATTAAGCGGTCGTGAGAGTGGCATGCACGTGATCACATCATCAATTCAACCATGCATGCACAGAAAAATCAAAAATCTAACAAACAATCAACTGAACCAAAATGCTAAAGACACCCCAAGTGCACACGGGAAAATGCGAATCAGTTAACAAAATTTTGATCGAAGGCCTACGGCCACACGCGTTTTCTACCCCGTAGCCTCCCAAACAAATGCACGTGTCAACAATTGATAGGCCTTCCAGTCCCCATCAGCCAAGTGGCGAGACGTGGGGGCAAAAACCTCCCTAGATATAGAGGTTTGGTTATACTAGAAGATGAGGAACAAACGTCAACAAAACATCCATAGAAAAAGAAGGAAAGAAGCCCCAACGAGAGTACCTCGACGTTTGGCGACAACGGCGTCCTCCACCACTCCACCTCTCGGCGCACGACCATGGCGTGGCACGCAGCCCTCCCTCGGACACGGCCTTCGGCCCCAACGTGGAGGCGTATCCAACCCAGGGACGGCGGCCCCCATCACGGAGCATGCGGTGGTCCTCGGCCCCGTCGCTTATTCCTCAGGCGAGGCGGCCTTCGGCCCGACGCTTCTTCTCCGAATGCGGGGCACGACAACGGGGCACTGCAAGCCCTAGAGAGGGACGAACTCCCCACCAGCCCGAAGCGGCTGTGACCAGGCGTCGCTTAGGCTGGCGACAGCGCCCTCCGGCGCGTAACGCACGACGCGCAATCCATCGCATCCAACATCGGCGACAAATCATCCAGCGTCCGGTGCAGCGCCGCCCTCCAGCACAGCATGACCTGGATGCAACGCCCAGAAATGGCGATTGGAGGAAGTGGTGGTCAACGCCAACTCACAACGCGGCGGGCGGCGGAAACGGCGGTGGCCAATGTCTGTCCCACGGTGTGGAGACGCTCCCCAGGCGCAGGACGACGGCCTTCGATTGGTGACGCAGCCTCGCCTTCTAATTCCTCACGACGGCGATGTCGTGACTGTGTACAACAAAAGCTAAGTCAATCCATGGATTAGGATCCTCTGCTGTAGCACACCATATGTAGTACGGTCACTGTCATGTGGACTCGGGCCCATGTGTCATCCACACTATAGCACGGTACAGTACTGCAGAGGATCTCAAAACAGAATGGCTAGAGAACCTTATCTCTTCGGCCATTTAACAATTTTGCACTTCTACTTTCTTCTATTGCCAAATAAGGCCATCAGCCTTAGTACTACTTGCATAGAAGCCCTCAGGATAATTATGTTCGTGTGACTTAGACCCTCTGGTCTTGTCATATTGTGCATCATATTTTAAAACATGAATTCTACATGTATTATGAGCATAGTAGTACTATTCAAGTGTTCATACCTTGCAATTTCATCAAATTCGGAATATTATATATTAGAGAGGACATTGTGCCATATTATACATGTTTGTCTCAACATTCATTGTAAACATTAGTTTTAGAACAACATTTTTCTGTCTTTTGCAATTGGAATTAATTTTTCTTGCAAATCTTGACGAAATCCAAAATAAGGATTGTGAAGTGTCATACTTAATATGACTACATCATATTTTATTTGTGAATCACAAGGTATTGATGGCATCTACTACATAATTTGCATATTATCTATCACTACTATGAGGTCTATGTCTTGTCATTTTGATAAGATGACTACTTTCAAGTGCTCTTCCAAATATTAATGCGACTATTCCAAATTTTATTTGTGAATACAAGGTATTGGTGGTATCTACTGCACCATTTGCAGATTATCCACCACTGCTGTGAGGTCTACATCTTGTCATTTTAACAAGATGACTACCTTGGAAATGTTCTTCCAAATATTAATATTATATGTGACTACCTCAAGATATCATAAGGTAATACTGGCATCTAGTGCAAATTTTGCAGACTATCGGCTATTACTGCAAGTCTACATCATGTCACTTTGACAGATGATTACCTTCAAAATGATTTCATACATTTTGCATAACATAAGGTAATAGATTTTTGAACATCTACTGGCAAAAGTCAGACTATGTTTTCTATTACTGCGAGATCTACACCACAGTGGTGATTATCTTCAAAGTGTTATCCTATAAATTGAGGTCTACACATATGGTTATAAAGCATCAGCTATATATTACAAAATACGCTCCTCTAAAGCAATTCTTGTTGTTCACTAAAATGATTTATAATCATAGTAAATTCATACATGCTCATTACATGTTGAATGGTATTATCTACCAATATCGATTATTCAAGCCTCATTTTGCGTGAATAAATCATAGAGAATTACGCAAATATATGCATACCCTGGTAATTACCTTCTATTATATTGGTTAAATACATGGCAGTTAAGCCTATGTCATTATTTCTAATTCTAGTGTCGTCCATTCATCAAGATGAATACAATAATTTTATTGCAACAACTGAGTGTCTCGACAGTATTGCAAGGTCCACATCACACTGTGGTTATATTTTCATAGTGAATAGCAATGGTTCAACATGCACCATCTATGTTTTTGGCAGTGACTCTAAAGTTGCATATTTCCTCGAGAATAAAGTCCAAAATGTCAGCAATGACTTCATCACATGCGTTGTATTGAAGGATACACCCAGGTTCAACAAGGATCACCTTGGCCATGATTGTTCTCAAACAAATTAGTTTATCCACATACATCACTTACTCCTAGAAGTAAAATAAATAAATGCATGAGCCTTTTTCATGTAACACATGGATGATATTTCCAAATGCAAATTCATGTTAGGTGGGATTGTTTATTTTAAGATGGTTTATGACATCAGTCATTTTATCCATCTATGGCATTGTGGCCACTATAACTCCACCTTCGAAAAATGTGTCATGGCTATTCTCTAAATAGCTAAGTATGTTCATATGCATTTTATATGTCACCAACTTCACTTAGTTCTCAAACTAAGTACATAATGGATGAATATTTATTTACTTTGAATATTTCCCTTAAAAGATACATGTTGTCGTGAGCACATCATGAATGATGACCCATTCATTTTTCAAGGCCTCAAATCTATCACATCACACAATTCTATCACTTAATCAACTTCAAGTTGAGATCTTGTGATCAAATATTTTCATATGTACTCAATACACATTACATCCTCTTATGATGGCACTACCATTTCCATCGTAAAGAAATATATAATTTCTTAAAATCATCATATTCACGCAACGGGTGCTATACCATTTTTTGAAATATTTGCTGGTATTGAAAAAAAATACTATGCAAGTCAGTGGTCATAAAAATAGAACCATGAGGATTTCAAAGTAAAGTGGAGGCCAAAAGACAACCAAAAGTTATAATTACCTCTTAATAGGGAATATATCATTTTCAAACGATCACAAAGACAACTCTCAAGTTCGTCAAATGGGTGGTTACATATATCGTACCTATGATTTCCAACCCCTCAAACATATGGTCAAACCACACCACAAGTTTATTAAGAAGGCCAACAAGTTCAATGGGATACATTTGAAAATTTGCACATAACAACCAAAAATACTATGGTAAATGGTTGTTCTTAGAATCTTCATCAGAAGAAGAACCAAAGTCTAGTGCAGTAACTAGAGGATGAACTCATTTGCACTCACTAATATCGGAGACCTCGGGTAGTCTCCTAATTATCCCAAAAAAATATTAGCCTATATTTCTTCTACTACAAGTAGTGTGACGTCCAATATCCTATTTGTTGGACACGCTATAAAATAAATCTGAACGTATGGATCAACCCATACTCAATATTGTTGCGTGCACAATAATTTTCTAAATATTAGTAATTAAATATTTGTCTTGATGGCCTTATCCATCCTGGTTTGGAGATGATTAGAAATTTATTGACAATTCTATTGGTCACAACTTACCAAGTTGCAAAAATTTCCAAAATCATCAGATTTAATGTGCATTGCATGTGTCATTGGGAAAATCGGCATTAAGGCGCTCTCACCTTAAAATTCTAAATGATCCGCTCATTCTTCATTGAACACATTCAAAAGATATATGTGGATTACTTAACCATTATCTGGGATTGTATAGATACTTCGTGGTACTCATGTACACATTTAAAAATGTTTTGAAGTGTGTATATTAACACACACAACCATGATCTTACCCAATAAATTACTCAAATTATCAAAGTAAGAGAAAATTATCCTGAACACAGGATAAATCCATTCGAATGGACAATGTCATTGAACTCATTTCACAAGCAATGTCCAATTATATTTTGTACTTTATGTACATACCCATAATAGTTTATTTAAATCTCTTATCAAAGACAGTGAAATTAATTACATGACCAATCTTAAAGAATTGTAAATTTACCAGCCTCTTGTTGGACACATACGGCCTTACACCGTAAGTATGATCTAAATCATACCAACTGCATATTGTACTACTTTCCTCTTGTAGTAACTACGTGGAAATCAAAAAAGTATTTCCCATCTGCGACAATTCGGTTACATACTGACATCACCACTCCAGCGTACATCAATGGGCTCTCACAGAAAATTATGGATCTATTTGAGGAATAACAATTTATCCGTCAATCAAAGTTATTCATAGCCCGTATGCTGATTGCATCAACAATAAGAATATTTTCCGGCATTAGGGGGAGATAAGTACCACAAAGAATGCCGAGAAATAAATTAGAAATTTTATTGACATTCAATCGTTATATCCACGTACTCAAAGAATCTGAACTAGAAGTTGAGATAATCATATTTTTGCAACACATTGCAAATCAGGCATATACATTTACTGATGACAAGGTGTTACAAATTCTATATTCCTGTAGCAAAGTGTCGGAAAGAGTGGAGGTACCTGATAAACCACTCTTCTCCCGAAATGAGAGGAGGAGGGGGAGAAAGTCTGACCACACGAGATATAACTTCTCATATGCTTCTACGGAAACAGAGGAAATTACATCCTCAACCAGTAAATGTAATTCAACATCAAGTTAAGAGACACCTCATAGGATGCTCATCATCTGAAAACCGGCATCATTGTGCACAAAATTTTGATGCCGGGACATCGACACACCTTGACTTTCTTGTTGTAGGGAATCATAAGGAGTTAAAAGGAATATATACATTTTCTACAAATTTCATCGATTCCACCAGAATCATATAACATAAAAGACTACATTTGTCGACATATATTTCTTCTCAAATTGCTAAACCTTTTGGGCCCTGAACCCAGATCCATGGTAGAGTGCCTCTTGCACTCATATTGGTTCACATAAAAGGAAGCACGTAATGAAGAATAGCACTCGCTCTGCAAACGAGTTGTATTTACCGCAGTAATATCTACTCCTCATAAGTATCTTCCACATGGAATACTAAAAACTTCTCATTCATAGACAAAGTCAACGAGGTGGTGAGAAAGCGAGGCTTGTAGCAAAAGGGTTCACGCAGAGACCCGACATCGATTACGATGTAACATACCCTCTTGGTATGAGCGGAATTATGTTTCAATACTAAATATCATTGCGATAAAAATAATAAAGTTATCCATGCAATCGATGGATGATGTGGCTACATACTCATATGAGTCACTCATTTCGGAAATCTCTATTGTAGTCCCTGAAGGGCTTATACTTCCGAATCCAAAAGCAAATCGCAACAAGTTTTGTGTAAAACTTCATAAGTCACTCTATGACTTGAAATAGTCGGAAATCATATGGTACACCACTGACTAAATGAGTTCCTTCTTCAAAAGGATTACTTAAAGAATGATGATTGCTTATGTGTTAATAAGGGAATCCCAAATTTGATTTCCTTATATCACTTAGTGTATATCAATGAGTTCATCATCAATGTCTATACAAGACCTAAACATACACAAAATCATCTCAAGGCGGGAAATTTGGATTAAACCAGATTTAGCTTAAGTTTACAACTTGAGCATTCTCTCAAGAATACATATCAGTCTATATATATCCGTAACATATACGAGAAGTTCAATGTGGATATATCACACCAACAAAACGTATATGGTCGATATGAGGAATATTAAGTTATATCTCAAGTTTACAATAAATCTTGGACAATTCCATCAGGAAAATAAAGATTTGACCATGATATGATATATGATATTGGCTACTTGTCCCCAACAAAGCCATATCAATGACTGAATTTGATGGAATAACCTTCTTATGGAAGTCATCTAAATAGAATTTAATGGCTACTTCCACTTATCATTCTGACACAATTGCTTTATATAAAGGCACTGAAAATATACTTGACTTAGCAGAATGATTAACTACACTCAAAACCATGTGGTTGAGATTCATCGGAATAACGTAACTTGATTTATCAAGATGCTACCACTTGTGTTACTCAATACATACATGTTATATGAAGAGCAATATCACAGAGCACATTGCTCGAGATCACTTATCCTGATGAAATATAGAAAAGTGAGGAAAAAATTTGCAAACAAAATATTGGAAAAACCAACATATTATTCATAATGTCATGATCATGTCAATGTAATTGATATGAGACATCATCCAGATTTGGAAAGTTCAGGGGGAGTAATCTCCCAAAGTATAACTTGTTAATAATCATCAGATTACATATATTGTACTCTTTTTCCCTAATGGTTTCTCATAAAAGATTTTTAACGAGACAATATAGATACAAGTGTTCACATATGTCATATTATTTTCTCCTTATATTTTTCTCATTGGGTTTTAAAGGAGTTTTCAATGGCATATATAATCATACTCTTTTCCTTTATGAGTTTTCTCTCAAAGTTTCTCATAATGGTTTTTAATGATGCAATATCTTCTCAAAGTTCATATGCCATACTCCCTCCGTCTAGGTGTGTAAGTCATCTTACGAAAACCAAATATTCCCAAAACACTTAGGCGCGGTGCATTAAATTCTATCTCGTTTCTTGTTTCTTGACATATCAACCAATAAGAAATGTGGGGTGTGCATGATTTTAATGACATGAGACTATCAAACACGACATGCATTGGTTAGTTCATTGCATGCAATGCTATTAATTAGCAAATGAACATTAAGTACTCTCGTTTTCCCCTCCTCCTTGGTCACGGTGCACAATCTAATATGACTTACTTACCTAGACGGAGGGAGTACTTTCTATTTTCCCTATCGGGTTTTTTAAAGGAAGTACTCAAGACATATTTATTGCTCTCTAAACTCACTAATGTGTTTTATCCTTCTTCAAAGGTTTTTCTTATATGGGTTATCAAGAGACAATAATCATTATATATTGCATCATTTTCTCCTTATTTTTCCCATTGGGTTTACAGGAGTTTTAGCAACATATCAAATACAATTCTCCTCACATTTTTTCCCACAGGGTTTTTGAAGGAGTATTTCTCAAAATGAAGACGATGAACTTTCTCAAGGCAAACACATATTTGAAGGAGTCTTTATCAAGATAATGCGCAGTATTAGACTAGCACAGATTAGAGGGAGTGTTAAGGATTAATTTAATCCTAATAATCATTGCTTAAGTCGGTTGTAGGACCGACATTGTAATCCTAACTGCCTTGTAAAGTGGGTATAAATACCCGGTCTTCAATCAACGAGAAACACTGTTCATCCATCAATCGCTCTCTCTCTCTTTTCTACTTACACACAAACGAGCAGGACGAGAAGGGTATTAAGCGCCGTGCCGCGACACGCGAGGGGACTAGTCACCTTTCACCGTGCCGGGCAAGGAGTGTAGGATTGGCCCCACCAACGGCCACGCTGGAATCTGGATCACATTTTTTTTTCGAACTTAATCTGGATCTCACCTTTGGAATCTGGAGGCGGTGCCGTTCCATCGTTCGATCTCCAATCCAAACAGATATCTGTTCCGTTCGGGTCAGAGTAGTTATCCTTCCACAAAACTGAAAACCGCTCGGGTCAGAGCTGCTCTGCTTTCGCCCGGGACAGCCGCACCGGCCAACAACGCATCCCCACCGTCCGCTCAGAATCCTGGCGCCGAACGCGACCCAATAGCTCCCAGATCCAACGCCCCCCCGCCCGCGCGCGCGCGCCTCGTCGTCGTCTGCAGCAGCCCGCGTCGCGTGCCACCCCCGAACCACATCGCGGCAAAACAGAACCGAACAGGAATCGCTCTCCTGCTCGGATTAAAGCCGGGCCCCTCTCCCAAGATCGCCCGCCCCATCAAATCCCTCTTCCCAAAGCCCTCCCAGCAGAGCAGCCAGCGCCCGCCCCTAGACCCCGACCAACCAATCCTCCCAGCCACCACGGGCGCCTCTCCGTCTTTCCCCGCCGGCAACGGCATGGACCCAAGCCGCAAGCACGGCGCCACAGGCGCCTCCTCCTCGTCGTTTTCGTCCGCCGGCGACGCCGCGCACCCCAGCTGCAAGTTCGAGGTCCGCCCGCCGCCCCCCTCGTGACCTAGCGTGTTCGATCGCTTTTGCATGTTCGGCCTGGATACGAGTTCGACCCTAACGAGTTCGATGGTCCTACGCGCGCGCGCGTGTGCGGTTGCAGGAGGAGGCGAGGATGACGGGGGACGCGCTCCTCGTCCTGGACGGCCTCGTGCAGGTGTTCCCGCAGGTGAGTCCGTGACTGCCAACGCGCGATTGATCTTTTCTTTTCTGCAAGAAACTTCGTAATCGACGCCCGTTGGATTGGTTGTACAGCCGATGATTTTATTTACAGTAAAAAAAAAAGTGCCGACGAGTTCGTCGGTTTAGTTTCACACATTGCTGCTCTGTCGAACAAATCGTGACGGGTTCGTCGGTTTTGCTTTACTGAACTGCGTAGGTGTACGCTGCTGATCGTGTGTGTGTGTATGCCTGCGTTTTTCGTGAATAAACGAAGGGCTGCTCAGCGTTGACACACAGGTGCTTAATAATTATAGCAATGCAAAACGTATGGTGTTCTTTTCTTAATTTGCAGGACATATGTATGCGAACCACTGGCTTTGGTTGATCTGCTTTCACCTTAATTTCATGCCATATGCATGACCAGTGGCGGAGCCAGGAAATTAAGATTAGGGGGGCCAAATGACCCAATTTTTTTATTACAGGGGCCAATCTACACTGATGCATGTATTTTCTCTTAATTTTTGCACTGTTCATCTTCAAACTACTAGCAAAGCAGGGATGTCAGGGGGGCCAGGGCCCCTGCTGGTCCCCCCCTGTCTCCGCCACTGTGCATGACACGAAGAAGTGATCTGTTTTCTCAAACACTAGAGAATTTGATTGAAGTACGCATGCATTTCAATTCTTTTTGCAATATTGTTCTCTAGTCTTGGTTATAGTTTTTCTGGGTCCGTGATTTTTGTAGTAAAGCCTAGGCAAAACTATTTTTCATTAACCAATTAACAAAACCCAAGTAGTGAATGGAATAGTTGTAGATCTTACCACATTTTTTCTATAGAATTGATCAAACCTAAGCAAAAAAAAAAAAAACTTGAGCAAGTTTGACTTAAGAGAAACCTAGAACTTCAATTATTTTGGAATGAAGGGAGTAGTTGTTAAAAATTATTATAGACCTAGGAGAAACCTAGAACTCCAATTATTTTCTATAGAACGGATGAAGATACTGTATGAAATTGTGAATGCATTTGTTGTTAAAAATTATTATAGACCTGGCACGCCACTTACTAACACACACTGCCACATCCCCACTTTTGATTATGCAGGTTAACTTCTCAACACTGATAGAAGTTTCCATCTCATTCAATGGAGATGCTGATGCAGCAGCAGATTATGTTATCCATAATGTCCTTCCAAATAGTACCGCAGATGACAATAATGCAAGCACGAATGACGATTCAGATATTCATGGTAAGATTTCTTCCTCCCTCGTTACTTCCTGTTTTCATCTCAAAACACTTCTTTGTGTTGACAAAATCCTTTCTCAGGGCAACATCAGGTATTTAGTGACACAAACACTAGTTTCACGATCCCGCCAGTGGATGATGGTACCATTCCAAAATCTGTACAGTTTGACGCTATCAATGAAAATTCTGCTGAACATGGAGAAAACTCCATAGGAGAACAATTGATGCAGTCACCTGCTGCAGCATCAACATCTGGTCAGGACGTTCTACCTGAAGAAATTGATTCTGATTCTGTGCTAGCTGGAGCGCAGAACTCAGTTGTCGATCATGAAGTGGCTCATTCTGAAAACGAGCAGAAAGAAATGAATTATCCGGACCCCGCTACTGAAGATCACTGTGATGAACAAATACAATGCTCATCTTCTGACGAAAACCAGGCCGAGCCAACTTCTGAAGATATTTCTACGCTGCATGGTGATGATTCACCTGATGTGAACATGCGATCAAACTATTCCGTTAGCCCTGAGTCCATTGATGATGCAATCTCTGCTGAAAACTGCAAGAAGGTAAAAGTGTTTCCTTTTCATGAAAATTCACGAAACATCACACTTGGTACTTGTCAAAAGTACTAGGAACAACTCAACATAATTGTGATAGTAGCTGTACAATAGTAGAATCAACATCATTTTCATATGAAAAATTGAGGATTAAAATATGCCCACCTTCCTCCTGCAAATCTCAATATTCCCTCACCAAATTACTAATCATTTTGACTAATCCAAGCGTCACATTTGGGTTACATAGTGTGCTTCTTAGGTTGGACTCAACTTCCTAATACATTGTTCTCCCAAAAATTTACTCCCTCTATAAAGAAATATAAGCCTTGGCGCAGTGGTAAAGCTGCTGCCTTGTGACCATGAGGTCACGGGTTCAAGTCCTGGAAACAGCCTCTTACAGAAATGTAGGGAAAGGCTGCGTACTATAGACCCAAAGTGGTCGGACCCTTCCCCGACCCTGCGCAAGCGGGAGCTACATGCACCGGGCTGCCCTTTATAAAGAAATATAAGTGCGTTTTTAGTTATCTAAACACTCTTATATTTCTTTACGGAGGGAGTACATGTTTCCAATTTCTCTTAATGTATGAATGTGTGTTGCAGAATACTTTGCTGTCAAATGTGGCAGCGATAAGTGAAATGCTAGAGGAGGTTGAGGTTAGTGAGGCAGAAACAAAACATGTTGTATCCGAAGCAAGTCAAGCTGGCAATGATATTCTTGTAAAGGCTGCGAAGCTAAAAGAAATGTCTACACTTGCAGCGGAAGAGAACAACAAGGTTTTACTCAAAGAATTTAATTCTCGTACTTTGTTTTCTGCCAATTGACTTGCAGCAAGACCCTTTAAGAACTTTCGAAAAAACGAACAAGATCCTTAATAATGGAAATTGTGTAGGTTGCAGCAGAGGTTTTTGCTGAGAAATCTATTCTAGCCTCAGAAGCTCAGGGGCTCCAGTCCTGGTTGTTTGACATTTCTGAAGAACGAAAACACTTCGTGTCGGTCATTGACGAGGTAAGTTATAACCTTATACTGTTGCACTCTTTTGTTGTCTATTGAAATATAAGTACGATTCAGGCTTACAGTGAAGTGTACACTAACCAGCATCAAGTACAGGTTCAATACTCACGGCCAAATAAAGTGTGTGTTGCCTTTTTTTGGGAAAAATAAATTCGTGTTACAGTTGCACTTTGCTTTGTGGTGCACAGTTGTTAGTTGCTCCTATGTCTGGCTGCTCTGCTGTAATACCTTGATTCATACAGGCAGCTTACTGTATTTCTAGGACATTTAGCCTATTTTGAGTAGATGCTAGCTATGTGTCAGAAAGTTCTGTTGCTGATTTTATTTTGCACTATATGTTGATAATACTAATTTTTATGCTGCATTGGTTATTACAATTTCAACATGAAATATAATTTAATTTCTTACAACTTTCGTCATGTACATTATGAAGATGCACCAGACTCTTCAAAGAAGACTTGATTTAGCAGAAGCAGAAAGAGCAGCTGCTGAGATGGAAATGATTGAAAGGGAAAAAATGGCTCAAGAAATGCTGAAAGAACAGGAAGTCCTACTTGATGCTGCCAAGGAAGAGTCTAAGAAGCTGGAGCAACAGGCAGAGGAGAATGCAAAGGTACAAATGGGGCTACTGTACTTGGGTGACATACCGATATTATTCCTAGCCGTGATTCTAAGAAAGGAGGGCTAACATGCAATCTCTTGATACAGCTGAGGGAGCTACTGATGGACAGGGGCCATGTTGTTGATGAATTGCAGTAAGTATACTAAGTGTTTGAAATCGTTCGAACTGACATTTGAAAAATATTTAACTCATGAATCTACATCCATGCTCGTTTATTATTTCAGTGGAGAAATGCTTGGAATCTTCGGCAACATTACGCAGCTCCAACGTAGAGTTGATATGCGAGTCCCTGCCGATGAACAACGGCAACTAGCTTCGTCGATACTGTCCAGCTCAGTCGAGTCAGCAGCTGGCCAATCCCCTGCTGAAGAACCACTGCAGCTTGCTCCAATGAGCTTTCCCAGCCCGGTCCAATCAGCACATTCCGGACTAATTTATGTTGATGAGCCACTGGAACTAGCTTCATCGAGCTTAGCAGGCTCGGTCGTATCAGCGCCTTCAAAACTACTTCCTACTGGTGAATCGCTGGAGCAAAGTTCATCGAGCTTGGTCGGCTCCGTCGTATCGGCGCCTTCCAAACTGTTCTCTGTCTGTGAGCCACTTCAGCTAGCTTCATCGAGCTTGTCTAGCTCTGTCAGATCGGTGACTTCGGAGAGCAGCTGGTCTTCTGCCACGGAGTCGAATTCAGGTTTCAATGACGAGGAGGAGATCGCTGTTGCTTCTCCCCGTGACAATTTTGCTCTGGACGACACCTGGGATGTAGTCGAAGAAGACGAGGAATGCGTGTGCTAACCTTCTGGGCATGATGCTCGTGATGTTCTAATCCATGCTTCATTTTTTTCCGGCAAGAGTTATTAGCATCTGTCCGTACGGGCCGGAACTTGTTCCATATTTACGCATGTTTTTTTGTTGAGTTTCAGAGCTTTACGCATGGTGATAACGTGCTTTCATGTTGGTAGTTTTCCTTTGTAGCCGGAACTTGCTCATATGAGGGTCATCAGAAAGGGTGACAAAATTTGTTTAGTAGTGATATTATTTGACAGTCGCTCCAGGTTCTGCACAACCTTTGGTGAAATATTTGCTCGTTGCTGATGCCATAGTTTTTTTTAATCAAAATTTCGTTTTCCATTCAAGTCCAAACACTTGTGCTTTAGTCATATATATACTCATATATGGTCCTACATCGTTCGGCCTGCAGCTCCATGTGCCTTGTAGCTCAAATGTCGAAATAGGCTTTTGTCCCGCTTTGTAAATAATCTACTGGGACATCAGCACAAACACGCAAAAAATTTGAAGGTGTCAGATGCCTGTGTAAGGAAGATCCGGTTTAACGCTCTAGTGTCTCCTTAATATGGATTATTTGGCGTTTCTGACTCTTATTGAGATGCAATCTTGAAGTTCCATGCCTATATTAGACAGAAAAGAAGAAAGTTAAGCTTAAAATGGTGATCACAGAGGACGATGATATGATCTCGCAAATCTGCCATGTCCCGCGTGCCAAATCTGCCATGCCCATAAAATTTGGTCTGTTTTAGTGTTCGTGGATCCCGACATGGAGTGGCTTGACAGAGAAGATGATGGCTTAGCGGACATGAACAAAGAGAAGAGATTATGGCACAACAGCAAAACCTAAGCTTAGGGTCGTTGTCCAGACATGTTTTTTTTTTCTTTTGCATTTGCATGGGCATATTGTTGTATCATACTGCAGGAACACTCAAGGCTGCAAGTGTGTGCTTTGGCGATCTAGAATAGCCTACCTCCATTTGGGAAACTCACAGGCTTCCATTGATTCACCATTAGGCTTTTTTAGTCACTCGTTACTGTGTTAGTGCCATTTTCTTTGACCCACATCCTTGGTAAAAAAAGAAAGTCTGCTTAAAATGGTGATCACAGAGGACGACGATATGATCTCGCAAATCTGCCATGTCCCGCGTGCCAAATCTGGCATGACGAAATCACCTAGAATACATTCACCTTCGATGTCGCTCTACGAAAACCCGCTTGTGATGAGCTGCCGGAGGCCTTCCTACCTGCTTTATTCGGCCTAATGGCCACTGACAAAAATCTCCTAGCTAGTGGTTAAAGACATCATAGGAATTCCCATATCTCTTCTATCGATGGACTCCCATGTCGCCCCTGCGAGCGACTGGGAGAAACTCTAGCCGCCGCCAGAGGCACCTCTTCTTTCGTTCCTTGTGAGGAAAGACGGCACATGCCGTCTTACCCTTGATGAGGAGATAGTGGAACCGATCTTCATCCCCGACGCTCCTCGTGCGGGGGAAAATTGACGTGGATCCGATCCGACACAGACATATTTGATATTTCTACTCGTTGCAGCACCCCGATGGCGGCGATTGTGCGGCTTCATATGGGTGGCATGGCGCGGCGGTAGTCGTGTCATACAGTATAGGGGTGTGGCTGCACCGTGGCCGTGTGGACGACCCAACGGCCAGATCTGGAGACGGTGATGGCCTTCTTCAAGACCGTTGGCAATATGGGAGGCCCCCTTCAACCTAGATCGGGTTCAACCCAGCTCGGTAGGTGCTATGCACGATGATTTTTGCGGATGCTCCAAGCTATGCCTGTTGCCGGCAGGTGCTACGTGCGGCCACTCTTATAGAGGGGACAAGTCATGCTTGTTTTTGTTGAATCAAAAGTGGTGTGACAGTGACAGGAGGCGCCGCAGTATGGAACGATCGTGTCTTCTGGTATTACCTCTAGAGGTACCCGGCTATTAAGGCGTCGGTAGTCGGACGAGGGATGATAGTCGACGTGACTTCGAGGATTAGTACGTTCATTCCGGTAGAAACACAAGATCTCTTATCAGACCATGTTGACGCGCGCCTGCATCGTGTCTTTGCTGCAGGTGGTGGATAGAAACTCAGCTTTGGGATGAAAATTCTGAGACCAGACTATCGTTGGACTCCTCACCATTTGCACGCGTGTGACATTTCCTTCTTAAAGGCTTAGCCTAGGAGTTGTGTACTTTTCATTTGTTTATGTCTTTTATCATAGGGTTAGTGGTTGCCCGATGGAGCTACTGTGGCGAGGCACGTGGTGTCAGATTTTCTTTTGCAAATCAATTTTTTTATTGCTGGATTTTACTTTTTGAATAATGTATGGATGTGTATCTCTTGGTTCATAGGTCCGGGGTTATCCTTCTTATCAAAAACAAGGGAGATGATAGCGGCAAAAGAGGCTCTAGTAGGCACTAATATGATGTAGACCATTTCACTTCTACTTGTCACATATCTTTTATTTCCCTTTTATCTGAAATAGTTTTCATTAGGGTTATATTTGCTTGATACTGATACTTCACCAAACACCGTAAAAGATGTGCTTATTTTCCCGTTCACTCTATAATTGTACCTGTCACTTCACTCTTTTTTAGCAAAACGTATTTTTGTGACACAATATTTATTTATACCTTCGCGCGGCAACCGATTTCTACGCCACACAACATGTAAAATGCGCCACAGCTTTGCCATCAAACAAACCTGCCCCTAAATTGTTCCATTACATGTATGCTTGGATTAAATGGGTTAGCTTAGGTTTGTACGTAGTACGTTTGGAACTTTTCATGGCGTCCACGTATGCATGTTGGGTTCCTGAGAATATATGGTTTGTAGCTAAGCTTAGTGTAAAAGATATAAAATTCCTACTGAATGCACCAGTTCCATGTCAGTTTAGTCAGACACTCTGTATGGTGCTCTCGGGTCGAATCTGTGAGATATTTGGACCGACTATAAACAGGCAACCGGCGAGTGCTCCACTGTCCGTTCAGTCTGAATCATCAACTTGCAGAACAGGCACCTGATGTGCACACCGAAGATAGAATCGTGGTTTACAAATAAAATAAGACGGCCAATAAGTTGTGCACACCGGGGCATGTAAATGTAGCTCGACATGGACTATGGAGATGTGGCGGCGGGCCAGTGCGAGCGGCGGCAGGGCCCCCGTCATATGTGGAAGCAGGAGACCTCCGATGATGTCTGCGGTCATGAGGTGAACAACGTTGCCGACTCCATAGTCTATAGACTGTGCTAGGATAGTCACGGCGGGGCCAGCGTGGACGCAGCGGCACCCACCGGCGCTTTTTTCCCCAAGGAATATGGTGCAGGCTATCTTTTTAATGAAAACCTCGACGTTATGGAAGGTCAATATGATCGTTTGTTTTGACAATTAAATCATATTAATAGAATTTATATATCTATATATATACCAATATAAAAGGACTTTGACTCAAAAAGACTTTAAGAGGCAGACAGATCCAACTAATCTCGGCGATCAAATCAGGTCAGTGCAGCGAACTGTATTGCTTCAATGGCGAGCATTCAACATGTTTAGCGTGAAATTAATATTATACCAAATATCACTAACACTAAACATAAAATTAACACATAAATAATATCTTACCTAATATCTGCATGCAATTAATATATCACATAATATCAACATGCATTGTACATACATATTTACTAGCTTTCCTAAAGATTCCCTTTACATTCCATAGGAATTTTAACAGACGCTCAAAATCTTTGGCACAAAATCATTTTTTTACTGTGATCAATCAAACCACAATCATGTACGTTTCATATGGCCATGCCATTGCAATTCTATATTTATTTTTATCTATTTTGTGTTTTCGAAATCCCGCAAAGCGCGAATCAAAGAGGCCCTTAAGCATGGAGTAAGTTATCTACTGTTGACAGGCAAGAGGAGAATTAGTCGAAGCTAGGTTCACTCGCTAGGACGGCATGACAGTTGAAGGCTGCCCGTAACAGGTAGTATGCATGATACTAGTGTATGATACTATTTTTGTAATGCATAATATCATAAGTTAGTATCATAGATTGCCTTGCCATGAATGACACAAAATAGTACAACATTTAGTATGATACGATATCATGATATGATATATACCACATCCTCTCTTTTCTTATTTAATTGTGTACCACATCATAAAAAAAGCCTAGTTGGCATGCATGACACTATTTATGATACTCTCATTACGGGCAGCCTGATGGAGCTAACAGTACAACCTCCTACCTCCCGGAGGCCAGACCCAGCCTCGCCTCACAACTCTCTGGGGCTGGCTCTGGTGGTGCATGTGACGACGGATTTGGGCCTCCCTGCCCAGATCTGCCCCGCGACCATGGGTGACGACTTGGCGGCCTTCTTTGCAGCGAGGTTGGCATTGGTAGCGGTGATCCAACGGTGCCCGTGCCTTCTTCTGTGTCGGGTGTAGCTCTCCTCCCTGCGACGGTTGTCCAGTCAACATTTGCCGCTCCTGACCAAGTGACTTCTGGGATTGTTTGGTTACATGCCGGGGCAAAATCCCTTCTCGGCTTACCCGTGCTGGCAGCGGCGACACCCATGAATGTCGTCCCCATCTTGGAGGCGTTGTCATGGCCTGTCTTCCATGCCCTATTCAAGCATTGGGGGAAACCCCTAGGGCTAGTTCACTGTATTGGACAACGGCCGTGTCACGATGGCGTTCCCCTTCATGAAGGCAAGGCGTCGTTCCCCAGGCGTTGTCTTCGTGGCTTGAGGTGTCCTTGGTGTTGGATTTGGAGATGCTGGACGTCGTGCTTGGCTTGTGCTAGCGTGGGCATCTAGGGCACAATTTACGACATCGCGGACGCCTCCATGGCTTCTTCCTCTGGCCTATTCGAGTCCTGCAACTCACTTGTCGATCCTCTAGGCGCTGAAGGTGTTGGTTACATTGATTCTGTCAGGTCCACAGTCGTGACCGTGTGACGGAGGTGCCTCGTGTTGGTCGTGACACGGTCTTGGTGCTCTGTGTTTCGTCTCCTGGCCTTGTCGTCCTGAGTTCAGGCCAGGTGAGCTTAGCGTTGTGTTGTATCTCTTATTCTGCCCTAACCTTGTTCAATGAAAAGATACATAATCTTTGCATATTCGCGAAAAGAAGATGCATTTCAAATTATGTCAACTATTCTTAACTTTCATCAAATTCAGTCATTCCATAAAATGATGTCAATTTTGTCGAAAAGGTGCGGCTAGTTGCACCGTCGTACTCATATGCCATATCTAATACTCCCTCCGTTCGGAATTACTTGTCGTAGAAATGGATGTATGTAGACATATTTTAGTTTTAGATACATCCATTTTCGAGACAAGTAATTTCGAACGGAGGGAGTACACCCCTGCCGAACGAAACTACTGCTTGAGCGACAGCAGCCCGCACGAACTTTGGACCATGGAAGGTTTGGACGGTGCTATCAAGTTCTGCTCTATACATAACCGGCTGATGTTCTGTATCGTTCGCAGATCGTCTAAAATTCTGCTCCTGCCGATTATGAGTCCGAGTAGTCCGCTTGGTCAGCTGCTTTGTCATCCTGATATATCAGGTCAGGTTGGGAGAAATAATAGCATAAGAAATGATATAAAATTCGTCAAAAGGCCACATAATTAAAAAGTAATATGTGGTGCATATTCAAAATAGGGTACCCACTGTCACAAAAACACGACTAAGGGATGAAAAGTGAACTTCATTCTTGATTAAAAGCCGAGGTGCTATGTGGACTTCAACATGAGGTGTGAATAGGATTATATTTCACTCTTAGGCCTGAATGGCGAGCTATATCAAAAGCAATAGAAAAGTATAAGACCAAAGATATTTGTAGGCGAGTAAAAATGAAAAAGAAAAAGAAATCAAAGAGATCAGAACCGTGATCAGCAAACTACAATAATGACCATATATGAGCCAACCATTTCATGACACCACATGGACGACGAGATTCATCAACAGCAAAGCCTTCAGAAAGGGAGTGGCGTTTAACCGCCACCGCCGTCGCTAGATCCAATCATCCAACGTCAGAATCTAGATTTTTACCAAGAAGATCTAGTCCGAGCATTTCCGTGCAAATGACTTCAATAAGGTAACAACATAAATACATCATCATTGCTGGGTATAACCATCTCGGATACGTAGGTTCGAGAACGGGTGCTCGAGTGGCACCACCAATGACATCATTTATGTGTTGTCGCCGCCACTTTTCCGCTATCCCAACAATTACATGCAATATGCGACCATCGCCGCTGCATAACTATCCATATGCATTATCATCGTATTCAATCAAGAACAGCTGCATAACCACAATTTTGGCCGCCACAAATTAAGCACCTGCATTAATATGTACCGTCAGAACCTTTTGGCGGCATAAAACCTTGTGAACGTCCAGCTTAAGCGAGTCTCTGTCCTGCGCTGCGAATGTTTCAGCGGCTCGGAGACACGCCACGTCGTCATGATTGGTAGCTTACTATTTGACGACGAGTTTGGGATTCTCTCCGCCGATCGATAAATCACTAACAAACCACTGCAAGCTTTAGCACAAACAGTTGGAGGTGGACATGTCTTGTAGCTGATCGGCGCCGTCGCTTTCGGCCCGGCTGGGCAGCCGATGCGACGACGCGATGGATCGCAGATGAAATACTCTTTTATCCCTCTGATCTCGATCCGGTCCGCACCTATAAGTTAAGGGCGCGGATGCTGCATGGTACTTGCAGCTAAACGGAATTAGTGTTAGACACGTGCTTCGTCAGTTAGCTGGCCATGGGGAAGAAGCCGGAGAAGGAGAACCCGAGGAAGAAGAAGCTGCAGAAGGTGCAGAGCGCGGCGCAGCAGCAGAAGGGGAAGCTCTACATCATCGTCGCCTGCATCGCCCTGCTCGTCTGCGGCTGCTGCACCAAACAGCAAAAGCGTACGTGTGCATATCAATAATGCAGTGCAGACATACATACAATACGTACGTACGTAGAGCCTATGAACATCAGAAGCGTCAATGTTATAAGCTTTTTCCAGCATGAAAGTGTATATAGGTCATGTTTCTTCAGCAAGAAGTAAAAGTCCGTGCATATAGGTCTTTTATCAGTTTCTCCAGACTCAAGATTGAATTGAGTGGTTTACAATGTTGCAGACAGAATTCATACATTGCACATTTACTGCAAGTCTGCAACAATGCATTTCCTTTTCTTGAGAGGAATGGTGTTGGACTGTTAATTAGTGCAGAGATTTAATTAGGTACCAAAAAATTATGAACTACTGACAGATTGGTTCAAGTTACTTATCGAACTACAGTCTTTGCTTATATGATTGCAGGTCAGAAACGGGATAGGAAGAAGTAGCTGGCGAAGAACCACAGACAATCGGCAAAAATACTACCATCATACAATATCATTTTCCTTTCTATAGCTACTGGACTTGATTGGTAGCACAGTAACGAGAGCGTGAAGTACTGGATATATAGTTTGAAGTTTGAACACGCCAATGTCGTTCATACTACTACTTGGTAGGTTGATGTTATCCGTGGGCTACTCGGGAGACAAAACGAAGAAGACGAGCCAGCTGAGAGGAAAGAGAAAGAGGAATGGGCAATATAGTTAAGATATCTCTTCTCGCCTACAGGCCTCCGTTTAAAGGGGACGAACAATGAACAAGCACGAGAATAAAAACGTGAGGAAGCCTTAATTAGTTTGCACATTTAAAATAGCCTTTTGCGTGATTTTGGACTAGCTAGGTCGGGAGGCCGAACACACACCCTATTACAGTAAGACCGTGTTTGCTTTTCAAGTTGATGCAATCTCTGCTTTGTAAAACGATTGGGTTTATATAAAGACCACGATGTAAGCAAATGGATGAAGCTAGCTGTTACAAGATTATCTGTCCACTATTGGACTATGAAATTGGTCAACCAGTGCAGATTCGCCATGATGTCTTTTTTTAGGGAAGATTCGGGCAATACCTATTTGGCGCTTCAGGTGCCAATTTCTGCTGTTTTTGCAAAACGGCGCCTGAAGCAGCTCACTCGTGCGTCTAGTTGGGCGGCTCATATTTTTTCCCTGTGTTCTTTAACGCGCAAAAACCTGCAAGTGCATAGGCATGATTACTATAGCTTTTCATTTCATTTCTTCTTTCTCTATTCTTGGAACTGTTTTGTTCGTTTTTCTTTTCTTTTTTCTTTATTCTTGGAAAGATTTTGTTCATTTTTTTTCTATATTTCTACTTTTTCCTAAATGTGTGATCATTCTCTTCCAATTCGTGGAATGTTTTTTCAAAATCAATGAACTTTTCTTGAAGATCAATGAGCTCTTTTCTAAATTTAATGAACTTTCTTTCAAAATCAATGATTTTGTTTTTCAAAATTGATGAACATTTTTAAATATCGAAGAACTTATTTCAGAATTGACGAACTTTTTTAAATTTAATGATTTTTTTCAAAGTTGATGAACTTTTCTCAAATTCAATGATTTCTTTTTCAAATTTGATGAACTTTTTTTCAAATTTGATGGACTTTTTTTCAAATCCGATGACCTTTTTTTTTCAAATCGGCGAACTTTCTTTCAAAATCGACTTTCATCATTTACGCACACTTTTTCGATTTTCTATGTTTTTCTAATATGTGGTTGTTTTCAATATTGTTTGGAATTCTTTTTTTCAAAAAAATGCTTTCATTTGAAAATTAATTTATATGGTGTATATAATATATGTTAACTAAAGGAAGAGTCAAATAACATTATTTCTGAATTGTTGTCAGCGACATGCGCTTGACGTAGTGGTTATTAGCGGTATCTGCCAAGGCTTGCGTTCAGAGTTCGAATCGCGCTTCTCGAATGACAGCGATTGGAACACCTCTTTTCAAAAAAAGAAATTCCTGTGCAAGTATTTTGTTGGGTTGACCCAGGAACGCGGTACGTGTGCGCCAGGCCGCCAGGTGCAAGAACTGGCGCTGAAGGCACTGTATAGGAGCTGCCGAAGATTGACCATGATGTCCATATGTATTACACTACGTACACCATCTGTTGGTGATCTGATGAAGATGAAACGGCCATATTAAGTGGACGCAGAAGATCGCTTTTCATGGGAAATCCAATTAGCCACCGTAGCATGGGCCGGCCCATTTAGCTCCATTTCAGATATATTTTATTCTCCAATTTTCATTTTCTGTTGTTGCTTCCGCTACATTTTTATTTTAGTTTATTTTCCTGTCATTTTCAAAAAATCTAGATTTAGATTTTTGTTCTCTCTATTTTAAATATTTTTATTTTCCACCTTTTCACGGATGCATGACCAAATTTCTTTTATTTTTCTTTCTATATTTCAACAGTTTAAATACATTATTTTCAAATGCATAAACATCTCTTTTATGATGTATAGTCATGTTTTATTATTTATAGATAGGTGAACATTATGTTTATGTGACATTAACAATACTTTATTAGAACATTTATATTTGAACCATGTGAATAGTTCATCTACGTACCATCAACAAATATCTTGACATCACATGAACATTTAATTATAAAATACACATATATTTACTTTGATATCCATGAAATATTTTCTTATAAACAACTTACATATTTACTTTGATAACCGTTATTATTATTTTTATAATAATTTGTACTCTTACTAATAAACTATACTATAGGAAGTAAATATAAATACTAAGAATAAAATATGTGCCTTGTTTAGTTGGTCATGCAAAAATGTGGCCCATATCGAGAAGCTTCACGAAGAATTACGCTTTAAGCGGCAACTACGAGCTCCCGCTTTTCTAATATCACATGCAACGGTTGTTCCTACCACTATGTTATTCTGTATAAGGCCCGTCTCAAAATACTAAGATTGTCGTCATCCTGTCTTTTGGGGACAAATACGGTGGTGCCATCAATAACTATTTTTTTTATTATTTTGCATATTATTATTATTATTATTATTATTATTATTATTATTATTATTATTATTATTATTATTATTATTATTATTATTATTATTATTATTATTATTATTATTATTATTATTCGTTGCAACAATGTCTTTCTAGTCTGGAAACACTATGTTCGTACGGGATGACAGCAAGATTTTTAAAACTTTGTTCATTAATCTCGTGAATGTGATAGGTGCATTAGTTAACTCAAAAGATATTGCTAACCACTCATATAATCTGAATTTAGATTAGAATGATGTTTTCCATTCATATCCTAGTTTCACATTAGTTTGATGGTATGCACTATGCAAATCAACTTTGAAGAACATGGTAGAGCCACTTAGTTCATCGAGCATATCATATAACTTAGGATAGGATGACAATAAAATAGTAATACTATTAATAGCTCTATAATAAAAAACACATATGACATGTTCCATCCTTTTGGTACTAGTATAAGGAACAACGAAAGAACTAAGGATTCACATATATAACATTTGTTGAGTAGCTCATGTACTTGAAGATGAATCTCCTTTGTCTCCTCTAGATTTGTATGGCATGACACATGGTTAGGACAGGAGACACCAGAAATTTAGTAAATCTGATGCTCAATCCCACGAATCGGTGGTAATATCGATGACATGTGTAGTTGAAAGACGTCAATGAACTCCTGCAAAATATTAGTGCCAGCAGGAGGCAAAGAGGGAGGCAAGTCCTCGAATGAAAATAATGTCTCTTTGCTCACAAAAACATAGAAAAATTATTCACTAGCATTCAAATCAGCGCTATCAGAATTACTAGTAGGCAAATACAAATTCGTCAATTTAATTTCACTTGCAACACAAGGTAGTATTTTTCTGGTAGTCTTATGTTGTTGCTCAGATTCTTTAGCTATAATCGGATTTTTCACTCTTGTTTCGCTTTTGTTTGGTTTACTAGCTCTATCAAAAACATCTTTTAAAATTTCTTCACGAGACATAGGAAGTAAAATACTATTTTTATCCTCATGAATAAGAGTATACTGATTTGTCCTACCATGGTATACAAATTGTTCATCAAATTGTCATGGTCTACTAAGTAAAAGGGAGCATACTTGCATGTGTATCACATCACAATCAACAAATCAGCATATGCATTAATACTAAAATGCACACGAGCAATATGTGTTACCTTAACCTTGTTGCTGTTGTTGAACCATTGAATGCACTAAGGATGATGATGTAATCTAGTGGTGAGGGACAAATTCTACACCATCTCCATGCTAGCCAATTTGTTGTAACTCCCTCCGTCAATGATGACACGAACACAGCGTTCTCTAAAAATTCCCTTTGCATGGAACAAATTGTGCCTCTGATTTTGCTCAGCTTGGGTCACCTACACACTCAAAACTTGTTGAACAATTAAACTTTCATACATATTGATGTCTTCAACGGCCATATATTGTATATATTGATCAGATTCATTGCTGCCATGTTCCCCATGTACAACAAGAGCCAAAGTATGCTCATTTTAATCACTAGTGGAGTCATACTCAACATCTTCACGCATGAGGATCACAGACTTGGATGGACATCCACACGCGTAATGACCAAGGCCAGTGCAATGACGACATGTAATACCACTTATTTCCCCTGTGGATGCCATCGATGAAGAACTCTGTGTTGGAGCAGGTGCACTCTTGGTTGATGGTGGTGGCGCCTTCTTTGTAGTTTCTTTGTTTGAGTTGACAGCCGGAGTAGATGATGGTGTAGCAGGACGTGCCATAGTAGAAGACACATGTAATGTCCATGATTTAGTTGGTTCTGCAAAATAGTTATCTCTTTTGATGGATTGTCGATCATGCACTTCACATTTAGCTCTCCAAGCAAGATGAAATGAACAATTGATGTTATTATACTCCTCAAGCATATATTCATTATCTTCAATAAGCCATGTCTAATCAACCCATTTTGTAATAGCTAATAATATTCCTCTACATAATTTTCTCTTGTCTTAAACCTTGCAATTTTTATGCAATTCACTTTGATAATGTGAATGGACCCAACGAGTACACATAACATCTTTCAAAGGAAACCAAGTAGTTTGACTATTATTATGATGCAACCTACAATGTTCAAACCATCAAATGGAAGCCAAACCTAAATTCACAAACATCAGTTGTAACACATATATTCTCATAATATTGTAAGCATTTAAAACGTTGCTCACTCTTTAACTCCTATGTATGATATGCATCAGGAATATATCTACCCTCATACCGTGGAATATTTAATTAAGTTTGGCCACATGTTCATCTTTGCGTACCTGAGGGCGCAGTATTGGCATACCATTCCAATGGAAGGGACATGGGCAGCCGACTTTATGTAAATGGTTCTATGCAACCTTATCCTTGTACTTGTCCTCACCCTCGTAGTCCTCGTACTGCTTGTCGTAGAAGCAACATTAGTATGAGTTTGGCCTTTTTCATGGAGAACATGCCTTGCTCATCCCATTTGATCTTGTTGGCAAGGTACAACAAGTGTTGTTTGCGGCAAGGAGCATCATATGTTCGGAGAGGTAGACGTGTGAGAAATTCATTGAACGCTTGGTGTTGAAAGTTTTCTCAAATCTGTCATCTTCTCCATGGCCTCACCAAATCTAGTGTCAAAGTCTTGCATATGTTCAGTCGCTAATTTTATAAAATGTTTGTGTAACTCCTTCATCGTCATGTTTTCCTTGTCAATCTCATCGGAGTTGGATCTTGACATGGTTAGTAGCTGATGTCTGCTAGAACTACGTTGGTATTTCCCCAAAAGAGGAATGGATGATGCAGTATAGCGATGGTAGGTATTTTCCTCGGTGATGAGACCAAGGTTATCGAACCAGTAGGAGAACCTCCTAACACCACGTAAACAACACCTGCACACAAATAACAAATACTCGCAACCCGACGTGTTAAAGGGGTTGTCAATCCGTTTCGGGTATGGCGCCTCAAGTAGGCAAGATAACATGAGATAGTTGTGGTAGATAGGATAAATAGATCGCGGAATAAGTAAATTGCAGCAAGTTATTTTTGTATTTTTGGTTTAATAGATCTGAAAATGAAATAAAAGGAAAATAGATCGCAAAGGCAAATATGATGAAAAGAGACCCGAGGGCCGTAGGTTTCACTAGTGGCTTCTCTCGAGAAAAATAGCAAACGGTGGGAAAACAATTACTGTTGGGCAATTGATAGAACTTCAAATAATGACGATATCCAGGCAATGATCATTATATAGGCATCACGTCCAAGATCAGTAGACCGACTCCTGCCTGCATGTACTACTATTACTCCACACATCGACCGCTATCCAGCATGCATCTAGTGTATTAAGTTCATGGAAAAACGGAGTAATGCAATAAGAACGATGACATGATGTAGACAAGATCTATTTATGAAGAAATAGACTCCATCTTGTTATCCTTAATAGCAACGATACATACGTGTCGTTTCCCCTTCTGTCACTGGGATCAAGCACCATAAGATCGAACCTATCACAAAGCACCTCTTCACATTGCACGATAAATAGATCAAGTTGGCCAAACAAAAGCCAAATATCGGAGAAGAAACACGTGGCTATAATCAATCATGCATATAAGAGATCAAAGAAGACTCAAATAATTGTCATGGATAAAAACTCAGATCTGATCATAAACTCAAAGTTCATCGGATCCCAACAAACACACAGCAAAAAGACTTACATCATATGGATCTCCAAGAGAACATTGTATTGATAATCAAGAGAGAGAGAGAGAGAGAGAGAGAGAGAGAGAGAAGCCATCTAGCTACTAACTACGGACCCGTAGGTCTATAAAGAACTAGTCACGTCTCATCGGAGAGGCACCAATAGACATGATGAACCCCTCCGTGATGGTGTCTAGATTGGATCTGGTGTTTCTGGAACTTGCGGCGGCTGGAATTGATTTTCGTCAACTCCCCTAGGGTTTCTGGAATATTGGGGTATTTATAGAGCAAAGAGGCGGTGCGGGAGGCCAATGAGGAGGGCAAAACCCACCGGGACACGCCTGGGCCCCCAGGCGTGCCTTGGTGGGTTGTGCTCCCCTCAGATCTGCCCTCAGGTTCGTTCCTGGCCCACTGGATGTCATCTGGTCCAAAAAAATTCACAAAAAGTTTTGTTGCGTTTGGACTCCGTTTGGTATTAATTTCCTACGATGTAGGAAACATGCAAAAAATAGCAACTGACACTGGGCACTATGGCAATAGGTTAGTACCAAAAAATGATACAAAATGACTATAAAATGATTGTAAAACATCCAAGAATGATAATAGAACAGCATGGAACAATAAAAATTTATAGATACGTTGGAGACGTATGAATATCCCCAAGCTTAATTTCTGCTCGTCCTCCAGTAGGTAAATGATAAAAACAGAATTTTTGATGTGAAATGCTGCCTAACATGTTCATCACATTTTCTTTCTTTATAGCATGGAAATTTGGACATTTTTATGGTTCAAAGCAATAGTGTAGTTTTGACATGAAGACTTTAATACTCAAGCATACCAACAAGCAACCATGTCTTTCAAAATATCAACACTAAAGCAAGTTATCCCTAGCCCATTATGTTCAATCATTGATCCATTCATGAAATACACTCGAATATTAGCTACACCCAATGCTCAAATACGATCATAGTGCCACTTAGTTTGTACTTTATAAGAGAAGATGGAGACTCAAATTCAAAATAAAAATTGAATAAAGTAAAAGAAGGGCCCTTCGCAGAGGGAAGTAGAGATTTGTAGAGGTGCCAGAGCTCAAAGCGAAAACTGAGAGATAAAAACATTTTGGGAGGCATACTTTTCACACCAACGAAAATGACTTAGAGCTCCCAGCACTTTCCATGCTAGATACATCATAGGCGGTTCCGAAACAGAAAATAAAGTTTATCCCTTTTTCCACCATTACTTTCACTTTCCATGGCTAACTATATCCACGGGTGCCCTCCATACCAACACTTTCCAAGAAATTTATTATTTGACAACATAAAGTAAATTCATTTTTCATTTCGGGACTGGGCACCGCATGGAAAATATTGGCCACCCCTCACCACCTCGCGAGCGGTACGAGCACACAAAAGAGAAATTTATTTTGAAATTAGAGATGGCACAAGCAAATTTGCTTAGAACAGCACGGAATAGGTAGATATAGTGGACTCATATGGAAAAACTGGTTTAAAGGGGTTTGGATGCACAAGTAGTGATCATATTTACTGCAAAATGAAGGCTAGCAAAAAGATTGAGAAGCGACCAACAAAAATGCAAAAAATCTCGTACCCAAGCATTAAGCATAAGTAATGCCGAATAATGCACCACAAGTAGGATATAAATTTCATCGCATAACTATTGACTTTCGTGCTTGCTTAGGGAATCACAAACCTTAACATCAATATTCTTACTAAAGCACAATTACTCATCAACATGACTCAGATATCATATCGTCATATCTCAAAACCATTACTAAGAATCAAGTTTATTATATCCTCCTTGGATATCTACCACTTTGGGACTATTTTTATATGTTTCTTTTGATAAGCTCAAACAAATTTAATTGAAGAACATGAGCATAATATTTTTTCTCTCAAAATAATCCAAGTGATACAAGAGAGAATTTATTAAAAAAATTACTAACTCCCAAATAAATCTAAGTGAAGCATGAGAACATTTCTTCAAAAATAACAAAGCACACTGATACGTCTCCAATGTATCTACTTTCCTAACGCTTTTCCTCTTGTTTTGGACTCTAATTTGCATGATTTGAATGAAACTAACCCCGGACTGACATTGTTTTCAGTAGAACTACCATGGTGTTAATTTTGTGCTGAAATAAAAGTTCTTGAAATGGAACGAAATTTTGAGAGGATTTTTTATATCAAATAAGAGAAATTCTAGAGCCAGGAGGGACCTGAGGGGGGCAACTGGGTGGGCACAACCCACCAGGGCGCGCCAGCCCCCCCAGGTGCGCCCTGGTGGATACTGCCCACCTTGTGGCCCCATTGACCCTCAAACCGACGCTATAAAATCCCATATTTTCAAAAAAAATTAGGGAAAAAGAATTATCGCGTTTCACGAGACAAAGCCGCCGCCAAGCCCTGTTCTTCCTCGGGAGGGCAGATCTGGAGTCTGTTTGGGGCTCCAGAGAGGGGGATCTTCGATCTTCGTCATCACCAACACATCTCCATCGCCAATTCCATGATGCTTCCAACCGGGAGTGAGTAATTGCTTCGTAGGCTCGCTGGTTGGTGAGGAGTTGTGATGCGGTCACCCCAGGTACTCTTGTCGTTTCACCATTATCGCCAAGTAAAGTATTTTCCAAGCGAGAGTCTGGCTATGAAAATAAGATGCAAAAATATGTGGTTCCCGCCCTGCATCATAAGAAGATAACGTCTGCTACAAAACAGAGAGGAATCTTAGGTGTGATGCCTGTTCTATATGCTACTGAAGTTGCTCCTCGGATCGTGCCTCAAGAGAAAGTGAAGCCTATGTTCAGAACACCTTGCCAATATTTGTACGAAGGCCAATATATGTACGTGGGTCCTAAATGAATCTAGCATACAAAAATGCCATGGCAGAGGAGGCCTGTCCTTTTTATTTGTTTTCTAGTTTAATTCGTTTTTGTGGTTTTTTTAGTTTCTATGTACAAGTTGTAACGTGAGGAGTCCTCATCGTTTTCCTAGTCCAGGTCGGTCTAGGCCCAATTGTTAGGCACCACCTATATAAGCAAGGGGGCAGCGTTGTCTAGGTTTAGGTTGGAGTTGATACAGAAAAATATTCAGAAAAGTCATCTTATGATTGGCGCATATCTGAGTTCCTGCGTTACATGATTTGGATCGTTGATTGCATGTGTTACGGTGACTTGATTCCTGTATGCTAGCCGTTTTGATTCTTGATCAATCAGGGGTCAATCCGATCTCTACTTTGTTCAATCTACTTCTACCACCTCACGTCTTCCATCTGCTAATTACTCCATCGCTGCCGTCGCTGTTGATCGTCATTAGTCTAAACCAATCCATCTAGCTAGCTACTACTTGTTCACGTACAGAATCACCACTGTAGCTATATATATTCGGCCTGTTCTAATTCATCTCCTTCCGTTCAAGTTTTGCTCTGCTAGCTCTTTGAGTCAGTGAAAGATCAGGGCCACCCCATAAAATCGTCTCAAAGCTACTTGAGGCATATAAAGTTGGATGAGATTCATCATGTAATCGAGTTAGTTTTGTTAGGGCTTGATCCCTAGTATCCACTATGTTTGAGATTGATGTTGCTATGACTTTGCCATGCTTAATGCTTGTCACTTTGGGCCCGGGTGCCATGATTTCAGATCTGAACCGTTTATCTTATCACCTTTATATCCATGTTCTAGATCCGATCTTGCAAGTTATAGTCACCTACTACGAGTTATGATCCGGCAACCCCGGAGTGACAATAGTCGGGACCACTCTCGGCGATGACCGTAGTTTGAGGAGTTCATGTATTCATCGTGTGCTAATGCTTTGTTCTGGTTCTCTATTAAAAGGAGGCCTTAATATCCCTTAGTTTCCAATAGGACCCCGCTGCCACGGGAGGGTAGGACAAAAGATGTCATGCAAGTTCTTTCCATAAGCACGTATGACTATTTATGGAATGCATGCCTACATTATATTTATGAACTGGAGCTAGTGCCGTATCGCCCTAGGTTATAACTGTCTCATGATGAATATGATCCAATGAGTCACCGATCCAAGGCCTACGAATTTATCTTATATTGTTCTTGCAAGTTACTACTGTTGCTACTGCTATCGTTACTACTACAATATCATTGCTATCACTGTTACTATTACCGTTACTACTGCTGCTATCATCAAAACTATCATACTACTGTGCTACTAATCACTTTGTCACAGATAATTAATCTCTAGGCGTGATTGAATTGACAACCCAACTGCTAATACCTTCGGCTCCCCTTGTGTCGAATCTATAAATTTGGGTTGAATATACCCTCGAAAACTGTTGCGATCCCGTATACTTGTGGGTTATCATGCACCGTGCTCAAAAAGATATAAGTGAAGCACTAGAGCAATTCCATGGCTCTAAAAATTTAAGTGAAGCATAGGAGCAAGCATAACATAGTTTTTCTCTCTCTCAAAAAGGTGTGTCAAGCAAGGATTCTAGACTTAAAACATAAAGCAAAAAGCAAAGACTCATATCATACAAGACGCTCCAAGCAAAACTCATAATATGTGATGAATAAAAATATAGTTCCAAGTAAAATACTGATGGTTGTTAGAAGAAAGAGGGGATGCCACTCGGGGGGCATCCTGTCACGCCCAATATGCGACCCTATCCTAAAGGAACTCGAAGGTCCCACCAAGGATAGAAGCGCATATTGGAGACACTTTTGCAAGGTGGATATCATTACATCGTACCATTACATAATAGTTGGGGATACATACAAGAGGCATACAATGCCACATGAATACAACAACGTCATACATAAGAGCAACACTCGACTACAGATGAAACACAAACAGAAACTCAAATGACATCCACCACCTAGCCAGGCTGCCGACCGGAACCTATCCCTGATCAAAGAAGAAGCGTAAGAAGAACTCCAAAACAAGAAAGCATCGCTCTCGCGTCATGATCATCGCATAACCTGCACCTGCAACTGTTGTTGTAGAAATCTATGAGCCACGAGGACTCAGCAATCCCATTACCATGAGTATCAAGACTAGCAAAGCTTAATGGGTAAGGAAGGGGTAAAGTGGTGAGGTTGCAGTAGCAACTAAGCAAGTATGGTGGCTAACTTACGCAAATAAGAGCGAGAAGAGAAGCAACGGAACGGTCGAGAAGCTAGAAGTGATCAAGAAATGATCCTGCAACTACTTACATTCAAACATAACACAAAGACCGTGTTCACTTCCCGGACTCCACCGAAAAGAGACCATCACGGCTACACACGCGGTTGATGTGTTTTAATTAAGTCAAGTGTCAAGTTCTCTACAACCCGATATTAACAAATTCCCATATGCCACATAACCACGGGCACGGCTCTCGAAAGTTTAAACCCTGCAGGGGTGTCCCAACTTAGCCCATCACAAGCTCTCATGGTCAACGAAGGATATTCCTTCTCCCAGGAAGACTCGATCAGTCTCGGAATCCCGGTTTACAAGACATTTTGATAATGGTAAAACAAGACCAGCAAGACCGCCCGGATGTGCCGAAAAATCCCGATAGGAGCTGCACATATCTCGTTCTCAGGGCACACCGGATGAACACTATGTACAACTAAACCAACCCTCAAGTTTCCCCGAGGTGGCGCTGCAAGTGGCTCTAGTTCGGACCAACACTCGAAGGAGCACTGGCCCGGGGGGGGGGGGTAAATAAAGATGACCCTCGGGCTTTAGAAACCCAAGGTAAAAGGCTTAGGTAGGCAAATGGTAAAACCAAGGTTGGGCCTTGCTGGAGGAGTTTTATTCAAAGCGAACTGTCAAGGGGGTCCCATAAATCACCCAACCGCGTAAGGAACGCAAAATCAAGGAACATAACACCGGTATGACGGAAACTAGGGCGGCAAGAGTGGAATAAAACACCAGGCATAAGGCCGAGCCTTCCACCCTTTACCAAGTATATAGATGCATTAATTAAATAAGAGATATTGTGATATCCCAACATCATCCAGTCCATCATGGAGCAATCTTCAACTTCACCTGCAACTAACAACGCTATAAGAGGGGCTGAGCAAAGCGGTAACATAGCCAAGTAACGGTTTGCTAGGAAGGGTGAAAAGGTTAGAGGCTGACATGGCAATTTGGGAGGCTTGAAGAACAAGTGATAGGTAGCGCAGCATAGCGATTGAATGAAGCAACTAGCATAGCAATGATAGTAGTAAGATCCAAAGTAACGGTCATCTTGACTGAAATCCCGCTAGGAAGAAGAACGAGTCCATGAAGAAGATGAAGCCATGAAGACGAACCAAGCGTAGACGAACGAATCCTCACGATCGCAACGAAACAGGAACTAACGAGAAGGAGCATAGCCGGAAAGAAGCAAACAACAAGGTAAACACACAACACATAGACAAGACATGATGCTCAACCAATTATGATGCATGACAAAGGCTATATGATGCTACTCATGGCAAGAGATGATGCATACAAGAGCAACACATCAAAGCAAGTTTAAATGAGGCCGGAAACAACATAGAACTAATCCGGTAAGTCCTCATATGCAAATTTCGAAATTGTTCCAGATCTGAATAAACCTTATGTTCAAGTTGTTAAACAGCAATTTAAGATGCACCAAGATGATCTACACAAAATTCTAGTCAAGTTACATATAAAGTTCAATTAGTTCGGAACTTTGGCCTAGAAGATATGAGCAAAACAAGTTAAACATGGCATTGATGTAAAATGCATTCAAACATCAATCAAACACATTCCAAACAATAATGCAACAAGATAAGATGAAACTACATGCAATTCTAAGCAAGTTTCATATAAAGCATGCTCAAACCGGAGCAACGGTGCCACACATACCCATGAAACAAGTTTAAAGGACAAGCTGTCCAAAACAGCAACTAGGCATCTAACAAGCATCAAAACAATATGCTACAACACCTCAACATGAAGAAAAAAGGCATGGACATGATGTACAGGTAAATCATGACAAAACATGAACACTGAGCTATCTCCAGAAATTACTAGAACATGCTCAAAAGGTCATGGCAACATTGCAAATAATAACAGTTCACAGACTTGGCAGAAAAATCACTGAGCATGACAGAAATAACATCAGGTTGCAATGTTGAGAGCTATCAAACAACATGCTGAAGGAACTTATCATGGCAACTGAAGGCATGACATGCTAATACTAAAGACAAAGAACAAAACTCCCTTACTGAACTTATTCTAAAGATCAACAGAAAAGATGGTAGCGTCCATGCAAACATGGCAAATGATATGACAGATTCAGAAGAACAGTACATGGCAGGAACAACGATAAGTAGGCATGTTTGTGAGCTTGTATCACTCTCCACAGAGAATTTCATGGCATGTGAAGTAACAGTAATAAGACACATTTATGGAGCTAAACATGGCAATAGCATAGTCATAGCGTGCATGGATCACTGGCAAAACACATGGCAAAACTGAACTTAATGTTAACAGGCTGACAGCAACATTATTTAGGGCATCTCCAGCCGTTGGCCCCCCAGGGGGCGTCTAAAAGTGCCGCCTGGGGGTGAGCCGGCGCAAAGAAAGGCCCTGGGGGCGAGTCGTCGCCCAGCCGTCGGCCCCCAAGGCCGCCCCCAGGCGAGTGTTTAAAAAAAGGCCGTTCGGCGAAGTTATGATAAAAGAGTAGTTAAATTTCGGCTAAACATGGCAAATTTCGGCAAAATTCGCGCATTTTCATTACATTAAACTAATCTAAAAAAGAAAGGGGCTGAAGTCGTCGCTGCCGTCGCCGCCATTGTCGTCGTCGGCCTTCTCCTCCTTGACGCGGGCCCCCCCCGGCTGGACCCGACGTCACCATGGTGGACTGGCGGCGGCTTGTCGTCGTCGTCGTCGCTGTCGCATAGGACGATGACCCCGTCTTCGTCACGGCCGCGTCGGCGCTCCTCAAAGCGGCGCAGGGCGGCGCGCTGGCGCTCCTTCGCCTTCTCCCGGCGCGCCTTCTCCATCGCAATGGAGTCCTGGCGCGCCCATTCTAGGGCCGCGTCGTCGTCGTCGAACTCCGCCTTCACCGGCACCAGCCCCGGCTCCGTCTTCACCGGCGCCAGCCCCGGCTCCGTCTTCACCGGTGCCAGCCCCGGCTCCGTCTTTGGCTTGACGAAGCGCGGAGGAGCCAACGAGGAGGAGGCGTGCCGGCCGCCCTCGTTGATGATGATGCCAGCGCTGCGAAGTCGCCGCCGAAGCGGCGACTCCGCCTGGGCTCGGCCTTGACGCTGAGCAGGGCCGGAGTGCCGGAGGAGTGCGACGAGGATCGGGAGGAGGAAGAGGAGGAGGAGGACCCGAACCGCCTTGGCGCCCATGGCCCGACGCGTCGGTGCTGCGCCGGGGGGTACGCCAACGGCGGGTCAATGTCGCCCTCGAGGTGCATGAGCACGCCCTCGAGTGTGCGGTCGGGGACGCCCCACCAGAGGCGGCGCCCCTCGCTGTTCTGTCGCCTGCCGACCACCGGCGCGCCGTTGGTGGAGGGACGCGCGCACCATCTCGACCTCCTCGGCGAAATGCCCGGCCGCCCGCAGCGTCGAGCAACGGGGAATGGCGCCCATTCCCCCGGCGCTGAGTCTCCACCCCGATGGCCCTGCGCACATGTCCGGCGGCGCCGGGATGTTCGCCTGGAACAGGAGCCAGGACTCCAGTTCACGGAGCGAACATCGGCCGAAGCCGTTGGCCGCCGCCTCGTCTCCGGGGAAACGTTCTGCCATGGTGACGGCGCTCGGGAGAGGCAGGGAGAGGGAGGGGCTGGACGGTGGCGAGGGGACGGGCGGGGCTGGTGTCGGTATAGGAGAGTGGAGTGGAGGCCGCCGGCTTTTATAGCCGGGCCGCGCCCGTGTGTGCTGCGTCGCGAGGAGGGCGTCGGCGCGCCGTCCGTGGCACACCACCATGAAGGAATCAATGGCAAGGCTGACCAGCGGCAGCCTTGCCATTGATTCCCCATGGGAACCGAGGCCGTTGGGGGGAGACGAGGCGCCGAGTCACTGACGCGGCTGGCTCGTGGCTTCTTCGCGCCAAAACAACTCGCCCCAGCGCCCCCAGGCGCCCCCCAGCGCGGGGGTTTGGGCTGGGTCCACCTGCGCTGTTTTTGGCACAAGCCGGCGAAAATCGGGCTCCTGGGGGCGCGACTGGGCCTTTTTTTCGACGCCGGTGCAAAAAAATCGCCTGGGGAGGCCTTCTTGGGGGCGCGGCTAGAGATGCCCTTAGCAAATTGAGAGCAAGATTACAACAAGCTACAGCAGGCTATAAATGCAACCAGGGGCATGGATGGATATAGCATAACATGTATAACAAAACATCCTTAGTGAACATCTCCAGATTAGGCCTAGAATGACTTGTATCAGCAGGTTTACATAGCATCATGATATAACAGATTCAGCCTAGCAAAACAGTAACAACAAGTACCCTACTTCACGAGCTTGATGCACTCACTACATGACTCACAAAAATACATGGATTGCACCACTGTAAAGATAGCATGATGTAGCTCAAAACTCATGTAGACATCAAGCTCATAGGATGCACACACAAAATGCAGTGAAAAAGACAAAACAACAAGTTCTGTTAACAAACAACAATTAACATCATATAGCACTCTTGCAACAATTATTAAGGCATCACGATGAACTCAAACAAGCATGTCACAGTGGAATGAAATGAAGAGCATCTCACAATGAACATTTTGACATATTACACGCTCAAGATGGAGCTGCATGCAAGAAGTTATGGCATCACTAACATGCACACATATGATGAGGATTTCGGGACAGCCAAATTCAGGAAAAAAAACATGAGCGTCAAATAACTAATCAGTGCCCAGAGGCGAAGGAGAGGTGGATCGGGCCGTCTGGGGGGATCTGGGCCGGACGAGGCCCACGCGGGCGCTGGAGGCCGGGCCACCGGAGCTGGTCCACGGGGCCCACGTGGCGGCAGCGTCCTCCTCTCGATCCCGCCTAGATCGAGGGAGGCATGGGAGGCGGCATCCGATGGGGCTCCGGCGAGCCCCCAAGGAAGGCGGGGAGGCGAAGGGAGGGGCGGATCCGGCCTTGGCGCTCCGGATCCGGCCGGTTTCCGGGCGGCGGCGAGCGGATCGAGGCGGCGCGGCGCTGCGTGCAACAGAGGTGGCTGGCGACGGGGTGCGGGGATGCGGTGATGGGCGCAGGGCCGGCTTGGTGGTACGGAGGTGCGGATGGCGGGGTGATGGGGCTCGGGCGGCGCGCGCACGGCAAGGAGGCGGCAGGGCAGCGCAGTCCAACGGGGACGCTGGGCACTCGGTGATGCACGGCGGGGCGCTTGCCCGTCGGCCGAGGCGGGCGGCGATGGGCCTAGCAGGGCCCGGCGGCGGGGCGCGGTGGCTGGCAGCGGAGGAGGCCACATGGCGGTGCGCGGTTGGAGGAGAGCGGCGGCGGGGTGACGTGGCAACTCCTGATTGGAGCGGGCGACGTGGAGGCGGCGGTGGACGCGTCCGGCGGCTGGCGGACATGTCCGGTGGGCGAGAGGGAGGTTTTGATCTAGGGTTTGCCCGAAATTTCGGGGGAGGGGACTAATTTATAGGTAGAGGGAGCTAGGAGAGTCCAAATGGTGTGCGGTTTTCGCCCACACAATCGTGATCCAACGATGGAGGGCATGGAGGGGGTTTAGATGGGCTAGGTGGGCTGTGTGAAAGGATGCTGGGCTGCAAGAGAAAAGGGGTTTTCGGTTAGCTCGGTTAACCATTGGGGCATCAAACGACCTCCAAATGGAACGAAATTTGACGGGCGGTCTATCGGTGATATACCAAGGCCACTCGGCAAATCTCGGCCCATTCTGAGAACGTTTTTAGCCCGCTCACAAAACAAGGTGTGAGAGGGGTGACGGGCGCGTGTGAGTGTGTCTGTGCTCAGAACGGACAACGGAGAGAACCGGCGGAACCCGAACGGATGCAAGTTTTGAAAAACATGCAGATGAAATGCAGATGATGACATGGCAAAATGCAACACGCAAGCAAATGGCATGGCAACAACGACGAATAGCTGGAAGACACTTGGCACATCGGATCCGAGGCGTTACACATCCCCAAGCTTAGTTGCTTGCTACTTCTTGAATATTATATTAGGGGGCCTCGGGCAACCCCAAGCTTCGCCTTTTGCTAATCCTTATTCCTTCATTCATTGTAAGATAACCCAAAACTTGAAAACTTCAATCACACAAAACTCAATAAAACCTTCGTGAGATCCGTTAGTATAAGAAAGCAAACCACTACTATAAGTACTGTTGCAAACCCATTCATACTTTTTTGCATTGTATCTACTGTATTCCAACTTTTCTATGGCAAAAACTCATCAAAGAAAACCATAGAATCATCAAAACAAGCACATAATGCAAAGAAAACAGAATCTGTCAAAAATAGAACAGTCTGTATGTCGGTGCAACACACTCAAGGCCTGTTGACCTGACTATGCACAGGCACAAGATCAAGATTGAAGCACCAGAACAAGAGACCAAGAGACTCGACCAACTAACAGACCAGGAGGAACCAAGATTGAGGTAGAAGGACCAGATGTTATCAAGAGAGAAGCCTGCCTTGCCAGGCAGGTGAGCCCGGCAAGGGGCGAGGCCACCCCCAGAAGAAGAGGACCAAGGCATCCCGGCAGGACCTACCGGGACTCGTGGAGACCAGATCATCCCACCGACTGCTCAACCACGACCCACGTCGTGGATCAGTGCGGTGTCAAGATGCAGGATGATTAAGTGGTAGCCATTCTGTCGGTGTACTAAAATAGGGGCGCTCTTCTGTACCCCTTATTTGTGCACGGGCAGTCAGAGTCGCACCCACGACCACACTTGAGCAGGGCAGGGACAGGAAATCAAAGCCACGGGATGGCCGAAGCAACGCCAAGACAGACACATGAAGAGCAACAAGGTGAGGTGGTTTTCCCCCGACAAGACCCTTGCCGGGGCAACCTACCTGATGCCAGCAGGATGCGCGCCCTTGGGCCCCAGTTTTTCCAGTGTCACCAACCACGTTGGGACATGAGCTCGGGGGCGCCTTCATGGTGGCATGCAGATCTTTGTGAAGACAAGGAACACTTCGAATCAGAAGAGTAAAAGACGACGAACCTCGGCGAGACCCTCACCGAGGAAACCCACAAGACCCCCGGCAAGATCCTTGCCGGGGACGACCGCAACGCCGCGACAAGACCCTTGCCGGGGCCCTACCAGGGCCCTTACTGAGGACATCCATGAGGCCACGGCCAGGCCCGCACCCACCAAGTTTTTACCACTGCCCCCATGCAGTTGCCAGCCCACCAGCTGGGCACGTACCTGCGTGTCGGCACAAGGCTTCTCAGCCAACTGAGCGCATGCCTACGTGGTGGCATGAAAATCTTCGTGAAGGCCCTACCACTGCGCCACCTCAGCAGCCTGCCAGCCTACATGGCGCTGACCGCCTCGCTGGCCCAGGCGCGTGTTGAGGTAGGGCAAAGCGGCGGTAAAGTGGAGGGGACACGTCAGGGGCGCATTAAATGCACTTTGTCCCGTAATGGCAAGGGATAGGCTTAATCACAGTGCCCTGATGCCACCTCCTATGTGCCACTGTGGGGATCCCCTTACCTATAAAAGGAGGCCTGAGGCATCCAGGAGAAGGATTCGGACTTTTGGACAAGTTACGCCCATTGTAGCTAGTTCAAGAACCTGAAGAACACAAATACACATATCAAAGCAGTACTAGGGTGTTACGCATCTCTGCGGCCCGAACCTGGGTAAACGATCTGTGTGCTCGTATTGACTGCTGATCCTGCTCTCCTCACAACCCAGCGCCCCGCAACCGTAGTAGGGATTCTTGTGATCCCATAGGTGTCGTTTCCCACCGACATCTTTGGCGCGCCAGGTAGGGGCGCAGTAGTGAGCATCTGGTTTAGCAGCTAGTAGCACAACTCTTCATCGCCATGGCTCCCAAGAAGAAGACGACCACAGTGATCGGTTTGTCCGGGACCGGACTGCCCGTACCGGTGCAGACCAGTAGCGGTCCAGTCGTGGAGAGAACCCGTGGCGCATCCCGCGAACATCCACATCACCCTGGCAGTCCGGGCCTAGTGAGCGGTGTCGTTCGTGCCCCAGGCGACGAGCCACACGCCCCGAACTCCAGAGACGGAGTTGCCCCCCCCCCCCCGCAGGCGGCGCGGGGCCCTCCAGGGGCATCGTCGTGCCGCCAGACGGCGGCGCGGCGACCTCCAAGACGCCAACACCGGCGCCCATGACACGCTCTTCTCAGGTCGTGCACGATGAGCAGCGCCGCCCCGCTGGTGACCCTGGGTGCCGCCCTGGGAAGAGTCTTGTGCGGCCTTCACGTGACGAGGAGGGCCAGCATGCGCGCCGAGGTGTTGGCGGAGGTGGCGGACGGTCGCAGGGCCATGATGGAGCTCCTTCTAACGTAGTTAGAAGTCGAAGCGCAACACGATCCACGCAGCTTTTGCCGCCGCCCACACCAGCAGAAGCCCTAGCACGCGCGCAGCTGCTCCTCGATTTTCCTCCCGCTACGAAGAAGCTCGACGAATGGAGGGCCACCGTCTGAAGCCTCGTCGGCGTCACCAACAAAGATGAGTTGCGACCGGCGGGGCCCGTAGGTCGTCACTCCGTCGAGCCACCGCATGCCAGCTGTGGACGGGCCGGAGGCAATGCGTCCACGGTGCACTCCCCTCCTCCACACCAGCCATCACGGCTGTCGATCCGTCGCGACAACGCTCATGACGATATTTCCATAGCATCGTCCGACCCATGAACCCTCCGCGATCAACGTCAAGTCCTTTGGGTAGCGAGATCATGAAGACGCTCGAACCACCATTGACCATCGACGTGATGCGTGCCACCAGTCGGACAGGCGAGCGGGGCCCACCATGGACCACCCAGCGCCGGAAGGCTACGGTGGCCTACCCTACGAGGTGGGCTGTCTGGCCTTCACCCGTGAGCTGCGGCAGTTCCAGTGGCCCTCCCACCACATGTTCAAGCCCGACGTTGGCGAGAAGTACAATGGCAAGACTCACCCGTCGGAGTTCCTCAACATCTACACCATCGCGATGCAAGCTGCTGGGGCTCGCGACAATACGGTGCTTGCCAATTACTTCCCGTTGGCACTCAAGCCCAATGTTATGTCATGGTTTATGCACTTGCCGGTGGACTCCATTTCTTCCTGGTTGGATCTGTGTCATGAGTTTGTTGGCGCCTTTACTGGAGGCCACCAAGCTCATGCCAGGCGAGCGATTTGCATATCATCCCCGAGAAGGAAGGAGAAAACTTGTGCAAGTACATCCAAAGGTTCAGCCAAGTGTTGTACAACATTCCAGACGTTCATCCTGCTGCCGTGATCAGTGCATTCCATCAGAATGTGCGTAACTGCAAGATGCGTGAGGAGCTGGCGATGAACAAGGTCAAGGATGTGGCCGAGCTTTATGTTCTGGCCAATTGGTGCGCTCGAGCTGAAGAGGGGAGGAAGTACCCCGACGCGGAAATCGACTCCATGGATGACATGGCCACCCCGACAAAGAAGGGTCGGCACCGCAACAGGAAGCGCAAGGGCAAGACTATGCTTGCCGTCGAGGTGTCCGACGACACCAAAACTCCCAAGAAGGCCAAGGCAAGCGACCCTGGCTAGGAGGTTGCCGAGTGTGCCGCTTTCCGGGCCTTGGCGGTTGCCGACAAGCTAGGAGGCTCCGACAAGTAGTATTGCAAGATCCACCGCACCAAGGGCCACGACCTCCAGAACTGCCGGCAAGTTGAGCTGCTCGCTGAGAAGCAGAAAGCCGAGTATGAGCAGCAGGACAAGGAGAAGGACCAAGAGGGTGCCGAGGGATCCGGCAAGAAACGTGGTGGTTAAGGAGGCTGCCGCGGCAAAGATAGTCAGCAGGAGAGGCCCGCCCGAGGCCACGACAAGAAGCAGGAAAATGATGATCATGACAAGGACAATGAGTCCGGCGACCACGAGATCCAGAAAGCTACAGAGGCCATGTGCGTCGACGGTGGAGCCTCGCTCCATACATCCCATCTCCAGCTCAAGCAGTGGGCGCGTGAGATCACGGCGGTAGAGCCGTCGCTCGATGCACGGAAGCCACTGAAGTGGTCCAGCACGCCTATCATCTTCGACACCGAGGACCACCCTGACCACTACTGCGGTCGGGTGCTTGCTGTTGTTGATCTCACCGACAATCCGCGACCTCAAGGTGACGAAGATGTTGGTTGACGGCGGGGCCGGTCTGAACTTGATCTCGCCTATTGTGATCAAGAGGCTGCAGATCCCTGATGGAGACCTCGAGGAGACGGGCACGTTCCAAGGGGTCAATCCGGGGAGGAGCCAGCCGAAGGGAAGGGTCACGCTGCCCATAATGTTCGGAGGCGAGTTGAACTACAGGACGGAGAGGATTGTCTTTGATGTAGCCGAGATCCCCTTGCCCTACAACGGGATCCTCGGCCGCCCGCCAAATTCATGGCGGCTTCTCACTACGCCTACAACACGCTGAAGATGCCTGAGCCGATGAACATCATCACCGTCCCCTCCGACAAGAAAGACGCGTTGATTTGCACCGACCAACTCTACCGGGAAGCGGTTGCAGCAACTGCCACCAAGGCACCTGCTCCCGCCGACGGAGCCCCGGGAGGAAAGAAGACCGGTGAGACTCCTTGCACCCACTCTGGCAAGCGCACCTCCTCGGGGTGTTGCGCCCCCGTCGAGGACGTGCCAGAGAGCTCCACCGGCAAGAGCAAGAAGTCCAGAGCTGCAGCACCAGAGACCAAGAAGGTGTCCATCGAGGAGGACGACACGGGAGGGGCTTTTACCATAAGCTCCACCCTCAACGGCAAATAGGAAAGCGAGCTCGTCACCTTCCTGTGGGCGAATGTCGATGTGTTTGCATGGAAAGCATCCAACATCCCCGACGTTCTTCTTGCTGTCTGTCCTCATGCACGGCCCGTCAAGCAGAAGGTCAGGAAGCAAGCTCTGGAGAGGCAAGAGTTCATCACGGAGGAGATCAGAAAACTAGAGGCGGCAGGTTTGGTAAGGGGGGTGCTCCATCCGACGTGGTTGGCCAACCCGGTAGTGGTGCGCAAGGCAAACGGGAAGTGGAGACTGTGTATTGATTACACAGATATCAATAAAGATTGTCCAAAGGATCCCTTCCCGTTACCATGCATCGACCAGATTGTTGACTCCACGGCCGGGTGTGACCTGCTATCATTCCTCGACGCCTACTCAAGGTACCATCAGATCTTCATGACAAGAGAAGACGAGGAGAAGACAGTGATACGTCTCCAACGTATCTATAATTTTTGATTGTTCCATGCTATTATATTACCCATTTTTATGGGCTTTACTTTACACTTTTATATCATTTTTGGGACTAACCTACTAACCGGAGGCCCAGCCTGAATTGCTTTTTTTTGCCTATTTCAGTGTTTCAAAGAAAAGGAATATCAAACGGAGTCCACACGGAATGAAACCTTTGAGAGTGATCTTTTTGGAACAAACTTGATCCAGGGGACTTGGAGTGGACGTCAAGCAACAGAGGAGGCGGGCACGAGGGTGCCCGGTGCGCCCCCTATAGGTGGGCGCGCCCCCCACCATCGTGGGCCCCTCGAGAGTCCACCGACCTACTTCTTCCTCCTATATATACCCATGTACCCCAAAACCATCGGGGGGCACCACAAAAAACTATTTCCACCGCCGTAACCTTCTGTATCCACGAGATCCCATCTTGGAGCCTTCGCCGGCGCTCCGCCGGAGGGGGAATCGACCATGGAGGGCCTCTACATCATCTCCAAGGCCCTTCCGATGAGTTGTGAGCAGTTTACCACAGACCTTCGGGTCCATAGTTATTAGCTAGATGGCTTCTTCTCTCTCTTTGAATCTCAATACAAAGTTCTCCTCGATCTTCTTGGAGATCAATTCGATGTAACTCTTTTTTGCGGTGTGTTTGTCGAGATGCGATGAATTGTGGGTTTATGATCAAGTTTATCTATGAGAAATCTTTGAATCTCATCTGAATTCTTTTATGTGTGATTAAGTTATCTTTGCAAGTCTCGTTGAATTATCAGTTTGGTTTGGCCTACTAGATTGATCTTTCTTGCAATGGGAGAAGTGCTTAGCTTTGGGTTCAATCTTGCGGTGTCCTCTCCCAGTGACAGCAGGGGTAGCAAGGCACGTATTGTATTGTTGCCATCGAGGATAGAAAGATGGGGTTTATATCATTATGCATGAGTTTATCCCTCTACATCATGTCATCTTTCTTAATGTGTTACTCTGTTCTTTATGAACTTAATGCTCTAGATGCATGTTGGATAGCGGTCGATGTGTGGAGTAATAGTAGTAGATGCAGGCAAGAGTCGGTCTAGTTGTCACGGACGTGATGCCTATATACATGATCATGCCTAGATAATCTCATAATTATTCGCTTTTCTATCAATTGCTCGACAGTAATTTGTTCACCCACCGTAATACTTATGCCATCTTGAGAGAAGCCACTAGTGAAACCTATGGCCCCCGGGTCTATCTTTTATCATATAAGCTTTTATCTACTTTTATTTGCATCTTTACTTTTCCAATCTATATCATAAAAATACCAAAAGTATATTTATCTTATCATATTATCTCTATCAGATCTAACTTTCGCAAGTGGCCGTGAAGGGATTGACAACCCCTTTATTGCGTTGGTTGCGAGTTCTTGTTTGTTTGTGTAGGTGCGTGGGACTTTTGAGGAGTCTCCTACTGGATTGATACCTTGGTTCTCAAAAACCGAGGGAAATACTTACGCTACTATTGCTGCATCACCCTTTCCTCTTCAAGGAAAAGCAACGCAAGCTCAAGACGTATCAAGAAGGATTTCTGGCGCCGTTGCCGGGGAGGTCTTCGCTCAAGTCAAGACATACCAAGTACCCATCACAAACTCATCTCCCTCGCATTACATTATTTGCCATTTGCCTCTCGTTTTCCTCTCCCCCACTTCACCCTTGCCGTTTTATCTTTTCTGTTTGCCTTCTTCCTCCTCGCTTTTGTTTGCCGTTATGTCTGAAATTGGGGAGATTATTGTTGATATGGACAATAATGATAACATGGAAAAAATTCTGATGCTCCTGCTGAAGAACCCCCTATCTTGCATACTAAAAAGTTTCGAATCGGTAGTGGTAATATTATGGGAAAAGGGGTTATTCAAGATTTCTTTACTTGTGCCGGTGCTTTACCTTCTATGGGTAGTTCTATCTTGCATAGAACTAGTAGTCTTGCTGATGCTATCGCCATGCTTATAGTTGAGCTTGAAAGACAGTTTATGCACATGCATCCTTGCATACAAAGAATTTTCCTAGAATTTTCTAATATTGAGCATTCTTCTATTAAGCGCGCAACTACTATCTTGTTGGCACATGAGCTTAGATTTATAATAAAAGAAGCCAAAGAAATTTTTGCGCACTATAGGGTGGACGCCGGTCGTCCTCCCATAGAGGCGATCCTCTTCGATCAAGAGGAAATTATGTGTTTCCAATCTTTGGACTATATTGCTTTTAATGAAAACCTTAGAAAAAAGGTTCCTACCACTTTTCTAGTTGATAAAATTTCTGAACTCAATAATGATTTTTCTATTCGAAATAATGAGCTAGGCTATTCTCTTGAGTGTAAACTCAAGAGGTTCTAGCAAAAGAATGTTTAATATGATGAATTGGTTGTGCATTATGAAGGGGGACCACATCCTACCCAAGAAGAAACCCAAGTGTTTGAAAAGATTTGCGAAGTAACAAGAATCTTACAAAAGTCTCTTGAACCTCTTAAGAGTGTTAGCGGAAATCTTCACCGCGTGAATATGTTGATTACTCTTTCAATAAGCGGTTGGATTCTTTAGATCTAAAAATCTTCGAGTATGAAGGGAAACGTAAAGAACCTCCTGGATTTGAGCATGACTCCGCTAAAAAACAGAAAATTAAAGATGACACTACTTAGATCTATCCTCGCTTTTATGCCTAGGTAGGGGCGTTAAACGATAGCGCTAGTTGGGAGGCAACCCAATTTTATTTTTGTCTTTTGTTTTTGCTTCTGTTTATTAATAAATTTTTCATCTACCTTCTGTTTAGATGTGTTTTATGTTTTAATTAGTGTTTGTGCCAAATAGAACCTATAGGATAACCTACGGTGATAGTTAATTTGATTCTGCTGAAAAACAGAAACTTTGCGCGCAAGAAAATAATTTTAGTAACTCACACAAACGTGATTTTGCATTGATTCTTTTTTCTGTAGATCAATAGACAAATTTCCCAGGACTTCCTATTTTGGTAGGAGTTTTAGGGTTCCATAAGTATTCGAGAGTTACAGATTGCTACAGACTGTTCTGTTTTTGACAGATTCTGTTTTTCGTGTGTTGTTTGCTTATTTGATGCATCTATGGCTAGTATTAAGTGGTATGAACCATAGAGAAGTTGGAATACAGTAGGTTTAACACCAATATAAATAAATAATGAGTTCATTACAGTACCTTATGTGGTGGTTTTTCTTTCTTGCACTAACGGAGCTTATGAGATTTCCTGTTGAGTTTTGTGTTGTGAAGTTTTCAAGTTTTGGGTAAAGATTTGATGGACTATGGAATAAGGAGTGGCAAAAGCCTAAGCTTGGGGATACCCATGGCACCCCAAAATATTCAAGGATAACCAAAAGCCTAAGCTTGGGGATGCCTCGGAAGGCATTCCCTCTTTCGTCTTCGTCTATCGGTAACTTTACTTGGAGCTATATTTTTATTCGCCGCATGATATGTGTTTTATTTGGAGCGTCTTGTATGATATTAGTCTTTGATTTTTAGTTTACCACAATCATCCTTGCTGTACACACCTTTCGGGAGAAGCCCACTTGATTAGAATTTATTAGAATACTCTATGTGCTTCACTTATATCTTTTGAGCTAGATAGTTTTTGCTCTAGTACTTCACTTATATCTTTTAGAGCACGACGGTGGCTTAATTTTGAAGAAATTGTTAATCTCTTGTGCTTCACTTATATTATTTTGAGAGTCTTTTAGAAAAGCAGGTTTTTTCTATGGTGATAAAATTGGTCCTAGAATGATGGGCATCCAAGTTGGGTATAATGAAAACTATCATAGGAAGTGAATTGGATGCTATGGTCAATTTGATACTTGATAATGGTTTTGAGATATGGAGGTGGTGATATTAGAGTCATGCTAGTTGGGTGATTAAGAATTTAAAAAATGCTTGTGTTGAAGTTGGCAAGTCCCGTAGCATACACGTATGGTAAAAGTTGTGTAACAAATTTGAAACATGAGGTGCTCTTAGATTGTCATCCTTATGAGTGGCGGTCGGGGCGAGCGATGGTGTTTTCCTACCAATCTATCCCCCTAGGAGCATGCATAGTGCTTGGTTTTTGATGACTTGTAGATTTTTGCAATAAGTATATGTGTTTTTTATGACTAATGTTGAGTCTGTGGATTATACACACTCTCACCCTTCCATCATTGCTAGCCTCTTCGGTACCATGCATTGCCCTTTCTCACCTTGAGAGTTGGTGCAAACTTCGCCGGTGCATCCAAACCCCGTGATACGATACGCTCTATCACACATAAACCTCCTTATATCTTCCTCAAAACAGCCACCATACCTACCTATTATGGCATTTCCATAGCCATTCCGAGATATATTGCCATGGAACTTTCCACCGTTCCATTCATCATCATGACACACATCATCATTGTCATATTGCCTTGCATGATCATGTATTTGACATCATATTTGTGGCAAAGCCACCATGCATAATTTTTCATACATGTCACTCTTGATTCATTGCCCATCCCGGTACACCACCGGAGGCATTCATATAGAGTCATATCTTGTTCTAGTTTTGAGTTGTAATTCATGAGTTTTAAATAAATAGAAGTGTGATGATCATCATTATTAGGGCATTGTCCCCCCCCCCCAAAAAAAAGAGAAAGGCCAAAAAAGCCCCCCCCCCAAAAAAAAGGGGGCAATGTTACTATCCTTTTCCACACTTGTGCTTCAAAGTAACACCATGTTCTTCATATAGAAAGTCTTTTATGTTGTCACTTTCATATACTAGTGGGAATTTTTCATTATAGAACTTGGCTTTTATATTCCTACGATGGGCTTCCTCAAAATGCCCTAGGTCTTCGTGAGCAAGCAAGTTGGATGCACACCCACCTAGTTTCTTTTGTTGAGCTTTCATACATTTATAGCTCTAGTGCATCCGTTGCATGGCAATCCCTACTCCTCATATTGACGTCAATTGATGGGCATCTCCATAGCCCGTTGATTATCCTCGTCAATGTGAGACTTTCTCCTTTTTTTGTCTTCTCCACACAACCTCCATCATCATATTCTATTCCACGCATAGTGCTATATCCATGGCTCATGCTCATGTATTGCGTGAAAGTTGAAAAAGTTTGAGATTATTTAAGTACGAAACAATTGCTTGGCTTGTCATCGGGGGTGTGCAAGATGGGAGCATTTTTGTGTGACGAAAATGAAGCATGACCTAACTATATGATTTTGTAGGGATGAACTTTCTTTAGCCATGTTATTTTGAGAAGACATGATTGCTTTGATTAGTATGCTTGAAGTATTACTATTTCTTATGTCAATATGAACTTTTATTTTGAATCATTTGAATCTGAACATTCATGCCACAATAAATAAAATTACATTGAGAATTATGCTAGGTAGCATTCCACATCAAAAATTCTGTTTTTATCATTTACCTACTCGAGGACGAGCAGGAATTAAGCTTGGGGATGCTTGATATGTCTCCAACGTATCTATAATTTTTGATTGTTCCATGCTATTATATTACCCGTTTTGTATGTTTATGGGCTTTACTTTACACTTTTATATCATTTTTTGGACAAACCTACTAACCAGAGGCCCAGCCCGAATTGCTGTTTTTTTTGCCTATTTTAGTGTTTGGAAGAAAAGGAATATCAAACGGAGTCCAAATGGAATGAAACCTTCGGGGGCGATCTTTTTGGTACAAACGTGATCCAGGGGACTTGGAGTGGACGTCAAGCAACAGAGGAGGCGGCCACGAGGGTTCCCGGTGCACCCCTACAGGTGGGCTCTTCTTGGAGATCTATTTGATGTAACTCTTTTTGCGGTGTCTTTGTCGAGATCTGATGAATTGTGGGTTTATGATCAAGTTTATCTATGATAAATATTTGAATCTCCTCTGAATTCGTTTATGTGTGATTAAGTTATCTTTGCAAGTCTCTTCGAATTATCAGTTTAGTTTGGCCTACTAGATTGATCTTTCTTGCAATGGGAGAAGTGCTTAGCTTTGGGTTCAATCTTGCGGTGTCCTTTCCCAGTGACAGTAGGGGCAGCATGGCACGTATTGCATTGTTGCCATCGAGGATAAAAAGATGGGGTTTATATCATATTGCATGAGTTTATCCCTCTACATCATGTCATCTTTCTTAATGCGCTACTCTGTTCTTTATGAACTTAATACTCTAGATGCATGCTGGATAGCGGTCGATGTGTGGAGTAATAGTAGTAGATGCAGGCAGGAGTCGGTCTACTTGTCATGGACGTGATGCCTATATACATGATCATGCCTAGATAATCTCATAATTATTCGCTTTTCTATCAATTGCTCGACAGTAATTTGTTCACCCACCGTAATACTTATGCTATCTTGAGAGAAGCCACTAGTGAAACCTATGGCCCCGGGTCTATCTTTTATCATATAAGCTTTTATCTACTTTTATTTGCATCTTTACTTTTCCAATCTATATCATAAAAATACCAAAAATATATTTATCTTATCATATTATCTCTATCAGATCTCACTTTCGCAAGTGGTCGTGAAGGGATTGACAACCGCTTTATTGCATTGGTTGCGAGTTCTTGTTTGTTTGTGTAGGTGCGTGGGACTTTTGAGGAGTCTCCTACTGGATTGATATCTTGGTTCTCAAAAACTGAGGGAAATACTTACGCTACTATTGCTGCATCACCCTTTCCTCTTCAAAGAAAACCAATGCAAGCTCAAGACGTAGCAGACATCATTCATCACCCCATGTAGTATGTATTGCTTTTTATGGATGCCTTTCGGGTTGAAGAGTGCTGGCTCGACCTTCACAAGAGCAGTCCAAATTGGCTTTGAGCCCCAGCTACATAGAAATATGGAAGCTTTTATGGATGACATAGTGGTCAAAACCAAGGACAATGCAACAGTTGTGCAAGATCTGGAGGAAACCTTTGCAAACCTGCGCAAGATCAACCTCAAGTTGAACCCTGAGAAGTGTGTCTTCGGTGTCCCGTCCGGCAAGCTTCTCAGTTTCTTTGTATCACAGCGCGTGATTGAGGCAAACCCAGACAAGATCAAAGCCATTGAGCAAATTGAGGCACCTAAGCGGATCAAAGACGTGCGTCAGCTCACTGGCTGCGTTGTCGCCATGAGCAGATTCATCTCCATGTCTGCGGAGTGTGCCCTTCCATTTTTCAAGATCTTGAAGAAAGCAGGCCCAATGGAGTGGACCCCAGAGGCCAAGGCAACACTGCAGGATTTGAAGAAATATCTCTCCTCTACCCCGGTGCTCGTAGCGCCTAAAGCACAAGAACCGTTGCTACTGTACCTAGCGCCAACGAATTAGGTGGTTAGCACCGCACTGGTGGCACAAAGAGAGGTCAACGAAGAGGCAACATCAATGGCAGAGTCAACGGATGGCAAGCCAGAACCCTCCCCGGCAGGGCTCGGTCTCGGCAAGACTGAGTCCTCGGCAAAGGCTGACACCAGAGCAACAGGGCCCGCGCGACTAGGTGAAGTGGTGTAGAAGAAGAAAATGGTGCAGCACCCAGTTTACTTCATCAGCTCCCTCTTGCAGGGGGCTAGGTCGAGGTACTCAGGTGTGCAAAAATTGCTCTTCGGCCTCCTTATGGCCTCGAGGAAGCTGCGTCATTACTTCCAAGCGCACGAGATCACCGTTGTCACCCGCCTCCCGTTGCAACGGATACCGCATAACCCAGATGCGACGTCGAGGATTGTGGAATGGGCCCTGGAGCTATCAAGTTTTGGTCTAAAGTTCGAGAGCACCTTGATGATTCAGAGCAGAGTCTTGGCGGAGTTCATTGCAGAATGGACCTCGACGCCCGACGAAGAGGTACAGGAGACCACTCTCCCCAGCAAGGAAATGAGCCGCAACTGGATCATGTACTTTGATGGGGCTTTCTCGCTGCAAGGCGCCAGTGCTGGCATGCTGCTTGTCGCACCCACCGGGGAGCACCTCAAGTATGTCATCCAAATGCACTTTCCCTGGAACAACACCGCCGAGTACGAGGGCTTGCTTGCCGGTCTCAGGATCGCAGCGGACCTCGGAGTCGAAAAGCTCATCGTCAGGGATGATTCACAACTCGTCGTCAGGCAAATCAACAAGGATTATAATAGCCTACTGATGGAAGCTTACGTCGATGAAGTGAGGAAACTGGAGGAGCACTTTGACGGGATACAAGCGGAGCATGTCCCCTGAGTGGAGAATGACGTCACCGACTATCTGTCGAAGCGTGCTGCCCTCAAGCTACCTGTGGAACCAGGTACTTTTGTGCTTCGGTTAACTCAACCATCCGCCGAACCATCGACAGGGCAGAACAAGCGGAGGAAGCTAGGCCCCGGCAAGTAATTCCCCACCAAGCTCCCTGGAGCCGTCGGCAAAGGAATTTCCATGGACGCCGAGCCTGCCGTGTGACAACCGACTCCGGCGGGGCGCCAGGCCCTTGTCGCGGAGGCAGCCGTTCCCGCGGCAGAGGAAATGCCTTTGGTCCTCACCGTCGAGCCACAGGCTCCGGCATGGGCGCAGCACACTGTCCGATTCCTCCAAATAGGAGAGCTTATCGAGGAGGAGGAAGAGGCAGAGAGAGTAGCCCGCCGGTCTGCTCTGTACCAATTCGTTAACAACGTCTTGTACAGAAAAAGACCGAATGGGGTGAAATTGAAGTGCATCTCCGGGGAGGAAGGACTGGAGCTGTTGGCAGAGATACATGGAGGCATATGTGGCTCCCACATAGGGTCAAGGGCCCTTGCTGGCATGGCTTTCCGGCAAGGTTTCTTCTGGCCCACTGCCCTCCAAGATGTGATGGCACTAGTGACCAAGTGTGAAGCATGCCAGTTCCAGTTGAAGAAACTTCATCAGCTAGCTCAAGCCTTGCAGACAATCCCTCTCTCCAGGCCATTCTCGGTCTGGGGGCTCAAGATACTGGGCCCATTTCCCCACACCGTCGGGGGCTTTGAGTACTTGTACGTTGCAATCGACAAGCTCATAAAGTGGCCTGAGGTGGAAGCAGTGAGGAAGGTGACAACGCAGTCAGCCATCAAGTTCTTCAAGGGGCTAGTTTGCCGTTTTGGTGTACCTAACAGGATCATCACCGACAACGGCACACAGTTCGCAAGCCATGCTTTCATGCAGTACATCGAGGATCTCGGCAGCAAGGTCTGTTTTGCTTCCGTGGCACACCCACGAAGCAACGGCCAAGCAGAGAGAGCAAATGCTGAAGTTCTGTGAGGCTTAAGAACGAAGACTTTTGACAGGCTACGCAAGAGTGGAAGGCACTAGATTGACAAGTTGCCGGCGGTTCTTTGGTCGATCAGAACGACGCCAAATCGAGCCACCGGCCAGACACCCTTTGCCCGGGTCTACGGGGCAGAAGCAGTTTTCCCCACGGAACACATATACGGGTCACCTCGAGTGCTCGCTTATGATGAGCTTGAGCAAGAGCGATTGCGGCAAGATGACGCAACGTTCCTTGAGGAAGATCGTCTCCAGGCGGATGTGAGAGCAGCACGCTACCAGCAGGCCTTGCGTCGCTACCATAGCCACAAGGTTCATGCCCGGAGCTTTGAGGAAGGTGACCTTTTTCTTCGGCATGTTCAGTCGGCCAGGAATTCCAACAAGTTGACGTCGAAGTGGGAAGGCCCTTATCGGGTAACACGAGTCACGAGGCCTGGCGCAGTCCGCCTGGAGACCGAAGATGTCATTCCAGCGAGCAACTCCTAGAACATGGAGCATCTTTGCAAGTTCCACCCATAAGGCGCGGCTACCGGGCCCCCCGGCAAGCCACCTTTTGTACGAGCCTTGCTGGCAAGGCATGTAACCCTCTCTACAAAGCCAAGCGCAGAACCTGAGCATAAATAAACGAAGCGCTGGTGCCCTAAGTTGTAGCATGCATGCTAGATTAAGTCTCTCCCTCGGTTAGGGTTAATAGTGCCTAGCAGCGACTAACCCCTAGCATAGAGGTCGAGTTTTGCGTCATTTTGTTCCTATCCATCCTCTTTGGTACGCAGGGTACATGAATGTTTCCGCCAATCCAAGTGGAAGGAAGAGAACAAGCCGGCGCCCCGGACCCGGCAAGCCAAGCTTGCTGAGGGCTGAAGACACGAAGGTCCACCCACGGCAAGTTAGGGTTGCCGGGGGCTGCAGATTCAGATAAGTTTTCCCATCCCCTGTCATGCATTTCCGTATGAAACTTGGGATGTACGGAACCTCGTTTTGTTCCAAGGCTGTCATGCTCCCCTCGTTCCTATCACCCAAGAGCTTATTGGTTCGGAATACGGTTGTAGCCGCGGCGGTAAGGAAGCAAGCGTAGGGACCACCCCCACTTCGTCCCTGCCTCCGCCAAAGGCATGAGTATGGATGAACGGAGTGGGGGGAACAGCAAGGCCTGCTGCTGGGCAGCGGTGTTTATATTGAAAACAACAAGGATTTGTTCCTTGGTATGGGCTTTGCTCACACGCACGCACAAGACCGGCAAGCACCCTTTTTCCCATTAATACGTTCCATATAGGTACAGTTCATACAGAATGTAAACATGAACAGGGAGATTACATGTTTTAGATCTAAATAAGGCCCGTGGGCTTACAAACTGAAAAAAGATAATATGCCCGTAATCCCTTTCTTGTCCCTCTCCTCAGGAAATGAAACAAGAAGGAAAAAGGGCAGGAGGAGCGCCTAGGCGAGGTACGAGCAGCAGAAGGCACCAAGAGAACATGCCGACGGTCTCCTAGGAGAGGGTTGGCGGTGGTGGCAGTGGAGGAAGAGCTGGAAGATGAATAAGCGGTCCGTCAATACGCTACGAAGGCATCGGTGCCATCATACTCCGACTTGACGGCCCGCCACCCGCCTTCTTCGCCTTCTCCGGCCTCCCCACGCTAGCCGCCCAAGGAGGCGACCCCGAGAATTCAAGGAGCCGGCGACACGGATGATGGGGTCGCCGGCGTCGCCCCGGAGCGGTGCGCCCGATGCTTAGTCAGACTCGTCATCCTGCCGCTTGCTACCCTCGTCGTCGCTGCCGCTGTCCTCCTCGTCGCTCTCGCACGAGGAGGAGTCTTCGTCGTCAGAGGAGATCTCCACGCAGCACCTTATGCGAGTCCCGAAGTGCCAAAGACCTTGACGGAGAGGAGGCCGCTCTCCATTAATTTGAAATGGAGAGTGAGCCCCTCCGTTAGGCTGTGGATGTGAGCAAAGGTTCCGGATGAGATTGGGATTATACCGGATATCCGGGAGGTTACCGGAACCCCCCGGTAAGTATATGGGCCTTATTGGGCCTTAGTGGAAGGGAGGGAGAAGGAGCAAAGGAGCCTCCCCCCCCCAAGCCCAATCCGAATTGGGAGGGGGTCCGGCCCCCCCTTTCCTTCTCTCCCCCCTCTTCCTTCCCTCTCCTACTCCTAATAGGAAAGGGGGGCCAAACCTACTTGGAGTAGGTTTGCCCCCCCTAGGGCACGCCTCCCCTCTTGGCCGCCCCTCCTCCTCCCTCCTTTATCTGGGGCGGGGCACCCCATAGACACACAAGTTGATCATCGTGATCGTTCCTTAGCCGTGTGCGGTGCCCCCTTCCACGATATTACACCTCGGTCATATTGTAGCGGTGCTTAGGCGAAGCCCTGCGACAGTTGAACATCAAGATCGTCACCACGCCGTCGTGCTGACAAAACTCCTCCCTGTACCTCTGCTGGATCGGAGTTCGGGGTGCCTCATCGAGCTGTACGTGTGTCAAGAACTCGGAGGTGCCGGAGTAACGGTGCTTGGATCGGTTGGACCGGGAAGACGTACGACTACTTCCTCTACGTTGCGTCAACGCTTCCGCTTCGGTCTATGAGGGTACGTAGACAACACTCTCCCCTCTCGTTGCTATGCATCACCATGATCTTGCGTGTGCGTAGGAATTTTTTTGAAATTACTACGTTCCCCAACAATGAGTTGCGGCAAGTCTGTTGGCCTTCCGTCCGCACGTTCAAGCCAGAGATACCTGAGAAGTACGACGGAAGGCTGAACCGGGCAGAGTTCCTAAGCATCTACACCATCGCTGTTCAGGCTACCGGGGGAAGAGATGAGAAGGTGTTCGCGAACTACTTCCCATTGGCACTCAAATCCAACGTGAGGTCTTCGCCGATGCACCTGCCGGAGAACTCCATTTTGCCGTGGCCAGATCTGTGCCACGAATTCATTGGTGCTTTCACCGGTGGCCACCAGGAGCCGGGCCGCCCCGACGATGTGCAGCTACTCCAGCAGAAGGAAAGAGAAACCCTCCGTAAGTATTTGCAAAGATTCAGTAAAGTTCATAAGAATATTCCAAATATCCATCCGACAGCAGTGATAGTTTCCTTCCAGTCCAACGTGCGCAACCGCCGAATTCGTGCCAATATCAACGTGTGGTTGCCTAAGACTATGAAGGAGCTGTACACCCTAGCGGATAAGGGTGCCCGAATGGAGGAAGGGAGGAAGTTTCCTGGAGAAGAGGATTGCATTGATGTTGATTCAGAGGATGATGATGAATCCACTAGTCAGAAGAAGCCTAAGAAGCACAGTAAGAAGCACAGGGATAAAGCAGTATTGATTGTCGAAGGGTCAGGCACCCCTAGTACCGGCAAGATCTCCAAGACTGAGGCCCCTGACAAGGAGGTTGCCGCGTGTGCCTATTGCCGAGAAGCTGCAGTTGTCGAGAAAGCCGGGAAGGGCGATGGGCCGTACTGCAAGATCCACCGGATCAAGGGCCACGACCTTCAGGAGTGCTATCAAGTCAAGGAGTTGTTCAAGAGACAGAGAGCAGAATATGAGAAGCGAGATAAGGAAAGGGCCAGAATGTCACTGGCGGTAAGGGCCAAGGCGATGGAGCAAATTGCCCCGGCAAGCCCTTTCGCAAAGGAAAACCCGCCAGGGGCCAGGAGAAAGAGGTCTGTGGTGATGAGAGTGACAAGGGGGTGAAGAGGAAACCAGTGAGCAGGAATTTCAAATGGCCACGGACGCCCTCTGCATTGACGGAGGTGCATCTTTGCACGCCTCTCATCGCCAACTCAAGCGATGGGCTCGGGAAGTCAATGTCGTGGAACTAGCGCCGGAGGCCCGGAAGCCGCTCAATGGTTGCATACGCCCATCATCTTCGACGAAGAGGACCATCCTAGCCGCACCACTGCGGTAGGATGCCTGCCTTTATTGGTTTCTCCAACAATTCACAACCTCAGGGTCACAAAGATGTTGGTGGACGGTGGGGCCGGACTGAATCTGATTTCCCCGGCAGTTATCAACAGGCTTCAGACAGCAGAAGAAGAGTTAGAGGTTACATACACGTTTCAAGTAGTCAACCCCAGCAGGAGTCATCCTAAATGGAAGATTATGTTGCCAGTAACATTTGGGGGAGAACTTAACTACTGGACTGATAAGATTGTGTTTGACGTTGTTGACCTCCCCCTGCCGTACAATGGGATCCTTGGACGCCCGGCCTTGGCTAAATTCATGGTGGCACCCCACTATGCCTACAATACCCTGAAAATGCCTGGGTCGCTGGGAGTCCTCACCATCCTATCAGATGAGAAAGATGCCATCATTTGTATGGACAAGATGTACAGGGACGCAGTCACGACAGAGGCTGCGACGGTAGCAGTTCCCACCAAGGAGAGGAACGGGAAGAAACATGATTGTAGGACCTCTGGCAAAGAGTCCGGGAAGCGTTCCCCCTCCGAGTGCATGGCACCCATTGACGACGTGCCAGAGTGTTCAAACAGCAAGAGATCCAAGGTTGCTGCTCCGCAAGTGAAAAAGGTCCCGACAGGGCTGGCTGGCGTTGATGGTACTTTCACCATCAGCGCGACCCTCGACGACAAATAGGAAAGTGCGCTCGTTGCCTTCCTGCGGGTGAATATCGATGTGTTTCCTTGGAAACCATCTGATATCCCCGGTGTTCCCAGGGAGGTAATCGAGCACCACCTTGTTGTCTGCTCACACGCCAGACCTGTTAAGCAGAAAGTCCGGAAGCAGGCCTTGGAGAGGCAGCAGTTTATTGCAGAAGAGATCAATAAACTTGAAGCAGCTGGTTTGGTCAGAGGAGTGCTACATCCCACTTGGCTAGCAAACCCAATAGTAGTCCGGAAGGCGAACAGGAAATGGAGGCTATGCATTGACTTCACAGACCTCAACAAGGCTTGCCCAAAGGACCTGTTCCCCTTGCCGCGTATTGATCAGATAGTGGATTCCACCTCAGGTTGTGATTTGCTCTCATTTCTGGACGCCTATTTTGGGTACCACCAGATCTTCATGTCAAAGGAGGAGGAGGAGAAGACATCATTCATCACTCCATGTGGTACGTATTGCTTTGTCCGCCTGCGTTCGAATTAAAGAGTGTCGGGTCCACCTTTGCAAGGGCAGTCCAGATTGGTTTTGAACCTCAGCTGCACAAAAACATTGAGGCTTATATGGATGACATTGTGGTCAAATCCAAAGACAGAGCAACTCTCATTCGGGATTTGGAGGAGACGTTTGCTAATCTGCGCAAGATCAACTTGAAGCTAAACCCAGAAAAATGTGTGTTTGGCGTCCCCTCCGGCAAGCTGCTTGGATACTTTGTGCACACAAGGGGATCGAAGCCAATCCCGACAAAATCAAAGCGATCAAGCAGATCCAAGCACCAAGGACAGTCAAAGATGTCAGGCACCTGATGGGATGCGTTGCCACGCTTAGCGGATTCATGCCCTGCCGTTCTTCAAGATTTTGAAGAAGGCAGGTCCAATGAAATCCCTTGTACAAAGCTTTGCAAGAGCTAAAGACGTACCTGTCCTCTATGCCTACCCTAGTTGCGCCCAAGCCTCAGGAGCCGTTACTGTTATACTTGGCGGCAACAAATCAAGTGGTCAGTGCAGCCATGGTAGCACAGCGAGAAGTGGATGAGAAAGAGAGTGAGCAGAGGCCAGCAGGTCCAGAAAAGGATCAGAGTAGCGGCGAGCATGGCAATGATGACAACCCCAAGGACGTGGCAAGGAAGAAAGTGGTGCAGTGCCCAGTGTACTTTGTCAGCTCCTTACTACATGGGGCTAGGTCGAGCTACTCTGGCGTGCAAAAGTTGATCTTTGGCCTCCTCATGGCCTCAAGGAAACTGCGCCACTACTTCCAAGCCCATGAGATCATGGTTGTTACTCGTTTCTCATTGTAGCGGATACTCCGAAATCCAGAGGCTATCGGCAAAATAGTGGAGTGGGCTTTGGAGCTATCCAGCTTTGGCTTGAGCTTTGATAGCACATCAACTGCTAGAGCAGGGCATTGACAGAGTTTATTGCTGAATGGACGCCAACCCCTCATGAGGAAGTGACAGAGATAGTTGCCCCCGGCAAGGAATCACCCCAAGAATGGATTATGTATTTTGATGGTGCTTTTTCCCTGCAAGGTGCAGGGGCTGGCGTGCTTCTTATTTCCCCCACCAGGGAGCACTTGAAGTACGTCGTCCAGATGCATTTTGCATGGGAAGAAGCCACCAACAATACAGCAGAGTACGAAGGGCTCCTTGCCGGACTCAGGATTGCAGCAGAATTGGGAATTAAGAAGCTGATCATTCAAGGAGACTCACAGTTGGTGGGGAGGCAAGTTAACAAGGATTATCAAAGTCCATTAATGGAGGCATACGTCAAGGATTGAGAATATCGGAGGAGCACTTTGACGGATTGCAAACAGAGCACGTGCCCCGTGCGGAAAACAGCATAGTTGATCATCTATCAAAGTGTGCTACGCAGAAGCTTCTTGCAGAACTAGGGACTTCTGTTCATTGTATTACTCAGCCCTCTGTAACCCCAGCAACAATGGCCCGAAAGAGGAGAAAGTTGGACACCGGAAAGCCTATCCCGGTAGAGCCGTCCGCTCCTGGCAGAGACCCTACCAGAAACAACTCCTCACAGCCTGCCGGACCACCCCCTCCTGCCGGGTCGACGGACCCCACACACGAGGCTATTGCTCCCACAGCAGAGGAGGTGCTGCTAGTCCTCGTTGCCGAGCCACAGGCTCCAACTTGGGCAATGCAAATTGCCCTCTTCCTCCAAACCGGTGAGCTTCCCGGCGATCAAGACGAAGCTGAAAGAGTAGCCCGGAGGGCTAGTATGTATTAGTTTATCGATGACACTCTATACAGAAGGAGGCATAATGGTGTGAAATTGAAGTGTGTCTACCGGGAAGAAGGAAAGGAACTGCTGGCTGAGATACACAAAGGAATGTATGGCTCCCACATTGGATCAAGGGCATTAGTTGGGAAAGCATTCCGGCAAGGATTCTATTGGCCCACAGCCCTACAAGATGCGGTCGAGCTAGTCACTAAGTGTGGAGCATGTCAGTTCCATTCCAAGAAAACCCACCTGCCTGCCCAAGCACTTCGGACAATCCCTCTATCATGGCCATTTTCAGTTTGGGGGCTCGATATCCTCGGCCCCCGAGCAATCGGGGGCTTTGAATTCTTGTTCGTTGCCATCGACATGTTTACAAAGTGGCTGGAAGTGACTGCCATGAGAAAGGTGACTGCTCATTCAACTATCAAGTTCTTTAAAGATCTGGTGTGTCGTTTTGGAGTTCCGGCAAGGATCATCACAGACAACAGCACCAAGTCCACGAGCCGCGCCTTCATGCGATATGTTCATGCCCTCAGTTGCAAGATCTCATTCGCCTCTGTGGCACACCCCTGGAGCAATTGACAAGCTGAGAGGGCAAACACTGAAGTGCTACACGGACTCAAGACAAGAACCTTTGATACGCTGCAGAAGCACGACAGGCGGTGGACCAAGGAGCTGTTGGTAGTTCTCTGGTCCCTCAGAATGACACCAAACCGAGCTAGCGGGCAGACTCCCTTCTCCCTGGTCTACGAGGCAGAACTAGTTATCCCCACGGAACTCATTTATGGGTCACCTCGAGTACTTGCTTACGACGAGATCGTGCAAGATCATCACCAGCGTGAAGACGCTGTGCTACTTGAGGAGAATCGTCTCCGGGCTGCTACGCATGCTGCACGCTATCAGCAAGCCCTGCGTCGCAATTATAGCCGCAGGGTTCATGCCCGGAGTTTTGAGGAAGGTGACCTTGTCCTTAGGCGCGTTCAGTCTGCCAAGGGTACACACAAGCTGTCATCGAAGTGGGAAGGCCCTTACCGGGTTGTACGAGTCACCAGACCTGGTGTAGTCCGTCTGGAGACTGGAGATGGCACTCTGTTGCAAAACTCATGGAATATTGAGCATCTCCGTAAGTTCTACCCGTAAGGCGCGAGCCCGGCAGCCACCCATTTGTACATGCCTTGCCTCAGTTGCATGTAACCCCTTGTACAAAGCCGGGGCGATGACCCCGTGCAAGAATAAAGAAGCGTTGTAGAGGGGACGCAACCTAGATTGCATGCATGCATGAGCATTTCAGATTACTGCACAAGAATTTCATGAATATTTGCATATGCATATAGATAGGATTGCATCTTGCATTCATTCTCATTTGCATGAAGTTATAGGTTCTCACTATGGACTTGGCTTCGAAAAAAAGTGAGAAGATTGCCCGGCACTGCGATCCCGACAAGCCAAACAGATAAGTTCTACCTCTTTTCCATTCGTGTTCTGTAAGCTAACTTGTGCATTAGAAAGCCTCGCCGTTCCTTGTTATACTTAGGTGCTCCCATTCCTGGCTTGAACGCTGCTTCAGTCAGAGTGGTTGTAGTTGCCTTTGGTAGAAGGAAGTTGGTGGGGGGCTGGTCCTTCTGTCAGTAACCCGACAAATAAGGTTCTCCGGTAAACAAAAAGAGGGCCGACAGGAGAGCCTGCCAGGGCAAACTCGTTTATTTACTAAAGAGGCATCTCACCTCTGCATGGACGTATACATGCACGAGTTCTCGGCAAGGTTCATCTTTTCATTGATATGTTGATACAAGTACAAGCATTACAGAACACAAACATTGACACAAGAGATTACATTATTTGAATTAAAATTTGGCAAGTGCCTACAGATTTAAGATTGAAAAAAGATAAGTGCCCCGTAATCCCCTTTCTTGTCCCTCTGCTCCCAGGCACGGCAGGTGAAGGCAAAGAGGACGAGAGAGAGGCGTCGGGGAACACGTCGATCGAGAGCATGGCGGAGGAGATCCGTCAGCCACCGCCACCAGGGCCAGCAGGGCACGACAGGGCGAACGGAGCTGCAGCCCGAGAAGAATCCTGCCGAGGTCCAGCTGGAAGGCTGCTGGAGGAGCCCGGGGCACCATCCCCACCACTGCATCCAACTCCCAGGCAAATCGTCTTGCCGGGGAGGAGATGCGGATGCAGATATTGGTGCTGCCACCTGAAGAAGATGGTGCGGGCGGTGATCAGTCAGAGTCGGAGTCGTCGCCCTCGCTCCCGCTTCTGTCATCATCGCCGTCACGGCTCTTCTCGTCGCTATCACTCAAGGAGGAGCTTTCATCGTTGGTAGAGCTCTCCACGCAACACCCTAAGCGAATTCCCGAGCGCCCGAAGACCTTGACGGAGAGCAGGCCGCTCTCCATTATTTAAACTGGAGAATGTGCCCCTCCATCAAGCTATGGGCACAGGCGAAGGTCTTCCAACCACGACGAAGATATATCACTTGAGGAGCAGGGAAATCAACATCGACCCACATACCGGCGCCGCAGCCCCTCATGTGCAACCTCAGAGCATGCAGTAGGTCGAGCTCCCTTTCCAGGGTTAACGGGGTAGGTAGCCGAAGATGGCCGCACAGAGGCTTATACAGCCTGACGAAGAACTCTCGAGGCTGATCTTTGGCATGGCCTTCCATCGGGGGGGGGGGGGGGCGTCGGCGGAGGTGCGACCGAAGCGCCGCCCCGTCCTCCCCTCCCTCGAGTGCCACGGAGACCTCGACCCCGTCCCCTCCCTCCTCCTCTCGCAGCGGGCTCCGCCGCTGTGAGCTTCGAAGGAGGAGGAATGCGCTGACAAGCGGAGGCCTGCTACCTCTTGAGCACTGCGTTGGTTTTCCCTTGAAGAGGAAAGGGTGATGCAGCAAAGTAGCGTAAGTATTTCCCTCAGTTTTTGAGAACCAAGGTATCAATCCAGCAGGAGGCTTCACGCAAGTCCCTCGTACCTACACAAACAAACAAGAACCTCGCAATAAACATGATAAAGGGGTTGTCAATCCCTTCATGGCCACTTGCAAAAGTGAGATCTGATAGAGATAATAAGATAAGATAAATATTTTTGGTATTTTTATGATATAGATTGATAAGTAAAGATTGCAAAATAAAGTAGATCGGAGACTTATATGATGGAAGATAGACCCGGTGGCCATAGGTTTCACTAGTGGCTTCTCTCAAGATAGCATAAGTATTACGGTGGGTGAACAAATTACTGTCGAGCAATTGATAGAAAAGTGCATAGTTATGAGAATATCTAGGCATGATCATGTATATAGGCACCACGTCTGCGACAAGTAGATCGAAACGATTCTGCATCTACTACTATTACTCCACACATGGACCGCTATCCAGCATGCATCTAGAGTATTAAGTTCATAAGAACAGAGTAACGCATTAGGCAAGATGACATGATGTAGAGGGATAAACTCAAGCAATATGATATAAACCCCATCTTTTTATCTTCGATGGCAACATTACAATATGTGCCTTGCTGCCCCTGCTGTCACTGGGAAAGGACACCGCAAGATTGAACCCAAACCTAATCACTTCTCCCATTGCAAGAAAGATCAATCTAGTAGGCCAAACCAAACTGATAATTCGAAGAGACTTGCAAAGATAACCAATCATACATAAAAGAATTTAGAGGAGATTCAAATATTTCTCATAGATAAACTTGATCAAAAACCCATAATTCATCGAATCTCGACAAACACACCGCAAAAAGAGTTACATCAAATAGATCTCTAAGAATATCAAGGAGAACATTGTATTGAGATTCAAAGAGAGAGAATAAGACATATAGCTAATAACTATGGACCCAAAGGTCTATGGTAAACTACTCACAACTCATCGGAGAGGCCTTGGCATTGATGTAGAAGCCCTCCGTGATCGATTCCCCCTTCGGCGGAGCGCTGGAAAAGGCTCCAAGATGGGATCTCACGGGTACAGAAGGTTGTGGCGGTGGAAATAGGGTTTCGTGGTGCTCCTGGATGTTTTCGGGATACGTTGATATATATAGGCGAAGGAAGCCGGTCAGGTGAGCCATGAGAGGCCCACGAGGGTGGGGGGCGCGCCCACCCCACTAGGGCGTGCCCTGGACCCTCGTGGCCGCCTCGTTTACTTCTTGATGTCCACTCCAAGTCTCCTGGATTGCGTTTGTTCCAAAAAGATCTCTCCCGAAGGTTTCATTCCGTTTGTACTCTGTTTGATATTCCTTTTCTTTGAAACACTGAAATAGGCAAAAAACAACAACACTTTGAGTTGAGCCTCTGGTTAATAGGTTAGTCCCAAAAATGATATAAAATTGTATAGTAAAGCCCATAAACATCCAAAACGGGTAATATAATAGCATGGAACAATCAAAAATTATAGATGCGTTGGAGACGTATCAAGCATCCCAAGCTTAATTCCTGCTCGTCCTCGAGTAGGTAAATGATAAAAATAGAATTTTTGATGTGGAATGCTACCTAGCATATTTCTCAATGTAATTTCCTTTATTGTGGCATGAATGTTCAGATCCAAATGATTCAAGATAAAAGTTCATATTGACATGAAAACAATAACACTTCAAGCATACTAACAAAGCAATCATGTCTTCTCAAAATATCATGGCTAAAGAAAGCTATCCCTACAAAATCATATAGTTTGGCTATGCTCTATCTTCATCACACAAAATATTTAAATCATGCACAACCCCGATGACAAGCCAAGCAATTGTTTCATTCTTTTGATGTTCTGAAACTTTTTCAACTTTCACGCAATACATGAGCGTGGGCCATGGACATAACACTATATGTGGAATAGAATGGTGGTTGTGGAGAAGACAAAAAGGATAAGATAGTCTCACATCAACTAGGCGTATCAACGGGCTATGGAGATGCCCATTAATAGATATCAATGTGAGTGAGTAGGGATTGCCATGCAACGAATGCACTAGAGCTATAAGTGTATGAAAGCTCAATAAAAGAAACTAAGTGGGTGTGCATCCAACTTGCTTGCTCACGAAGACCTAGGGCATTTTGAGGAAGCCCATCATTGGAATATACAAGCCAAGTTCTATCATGAAGATCATTGTGATACTTTGAAGCACAAGTGTGGAAAAGGATAGTAACACTGTCCCATCTCTCATTTTCTCTCATTTTTTGTGGGCTTCTTTGGCCTCTTTTTTTCATTTCGGCTTCTTTGGCCTCTTTTATTTTTCATAAAGTCCAAAGTCTCATCCCGACTTGTGGGAGAATCATAGCCTCCATCATCCTTTCCTCACTTGGGACAATGCTCTAATAATGAAGATCATCACACTTTTATTTACTTACAACTCAAGATTACAACTCAATACTTAGAACAAAATATGACTCTACGTGGATGCCTCGGCGGTGTACCGGGATATGCAATGAATCAAGAGCGACATGTATGAAAAATTATCAAGGTGGCCTTGCCACAAATACGATGTCAACTACATGATCATGCAAAAGCAATATGACAATGATGGAGCATGTCATAATAAACGGAACGGTGGAAATTTGCATGGCAATATATCTCTCGATTTGAAACTTAAGAAAACATCGATAGCAAGGTACGAAGATATATAATAAGGAGTTTCAAGCGGGTAGGCAATCGTTCAATGCCTGAAACACATGGTGAAAGGGGGTTTAGAACAACGAGATTAAGTACTGTTTTTGATACCAAAATAGATCATCTCCGGGAAGGTGGATCGTGATCGACATACGAAGCCAAGCGGGAGGAATAACTTTGGAAACAGGGGTGTACAGGAGTTAGGTTTCGATCCCATGGAACTGTGGGTTATGGCCCCACCATGTGGGTTAAAAGTAGGAAGGACGGTGACATCTGGCATGGTCATGGTAGCAAGGCATGTCAAAGGATAACTTGTTAGCTAAGTCGGCAACCATGTCAGTACCAAGGGCGAGGGACGAAGAGAACCACTTTCTTGCTCGTTAAAACGAGGCGGACTAATAGGCAAAGTTCTCGTCCACCGGCGGTTACCGCAATGTCATCAACAATAGTAACAAGGTCTTACTAACAAACTTGTACACCGAGGAGTTTACATAAGCAGGGAATTATCACTACTCAGATAAGTCAGATTACAAGAAAGGTTTAAACCAAAACAATGGAAAGGAAAATGTTAGACCAATGGAAAGGAAGATGTGTTTATACCCAAGTATCAAGAGTATAACCTTCCGAAGGAAAGGCAGAGCATGATATACATGATAGGGCTCCAAGTATGTAACCATTTAGACAAAGGGGTAAGAAATTTATGAGGTTTACACATACAACGGTGTTTGGATGGTTGATCAAGAACATTTAGCATTGCGCTTCCAATGATCTTGTGGATATTCGGAGTACCACAGTCATGCTTCGAGATAGCATTGGCATGGTCATTAGGTAAGGGTCAGACTTTGGATCCACAAAGGATCCAGTAGGAACTGCTCGAATAGTTTGTACAATTTCATCATGGAAAAGATGAGGATGTGGTTGATGGGTTCAGCAGTAATCTGCGGACATGTCAAAAGGATGTAATTCCAAAATTATATGAACAAGTTTATATTGGGGGGAAGGCAAGAATGTAGTCAATGATAACCCAAATCATCGAGGGGCAAGGATGGTACTTCTCATCATGAACTCGATTCTTACTTTGTAAGAAGTCAAAATATTGATGATGATGATCATGACAAATTTTGTCGAGAGGTTCCATGAAGAAGTAATCAATCAACGACGACATCAAGCAAAAGGAATGATGGAGCGAAAGGTTATTAGAACCACATATACGACACAAACTCGAAATCTTGATGTTCAAGGCGAAATGATATGATGAGGAAGATCGACATAAGATTAGCTCATCATCAAAATTGAGTTATTGAATCGAAGTGCGGAATCGATTCACTTATTGGTGTTCTCAAGTGACAACTCAGAACCCAGGGAAATCTAAAATCAGTGAGAAGCAATACTAGATGAAGACTCATAGGAAGCAACACAGTTATTTGATATTCTCAAGATACCGGAGGGTAATACTCAAAGGAATATCAAAATAGAGGTTGTGGACATGTATTGATCTGCAGAAGACAAGTGCTTTAACTAGTCTGGAAAATGAAATCGAGGAGAAAATGTGGTCGGAACCACGATTGCACAGGATCAATTCATAGATAACAAATGATATTATATCAAGGAAATAGTTATTATTACAAGAAGCTACCATGATAAGATCTACATCGCGTCCATGGGCATGAACGCAAGGTTCAAGGTCGACTCCCACTTCTCCAATAAACAACTTTTCATTCACTTCTCGATTTCGAAGAATTTGTAGTGTTGAAATTTTATTTGACGAAACGCCAGTAGAGTATAACCAGCATAACCTTTGGGTTCACACAGGTTAGGGAAGGCATAGGTTCAACCCATCGGGGCATCTTAGGAACATACACCACAATCTTCAAGAGTAAATAAGACAAGCTCGAAGCTAGAGCAGAGTTTTCAAGAGAAAAGGGTATAAATTGCCAAAGGCATTATGTATCGCGGGAAGAATTCCTAAAGGCTGTCGAGGATTTCCAGAATACCGAATAGTATCTTGAATACTATTGTGAAACACATGAACAACTGGGGATGAACGGATCACCGATAAGTGTGAGTAATTATTCATAGGTGTATTCATGTGAAAAAGGAGCTGCAAGGCTATGGCACAACGAATTTCCAGAATAATCGGAATATCGGAGAGTATTTCAGGGTATCTTGTAATAACAAGAGCAACTGGAGGTGAATGTATGAATGAAAAGTGCAAGTAATTATCCATCAGGATATATCGGTGGTAGAGAATTGCAAATTCGGTGGGCACAAAGTCTTGAGAGAACATTGGAGAGTCTCTTCGGAATCTTATGGTGCATAAAGCCATCGACTGGAATGAGGGGGCTCTCTGGGAGGAAGTAGTTATGAGATCGTAGTGTTAGAGTTAGCAAAATCATTTAACCCGAATGGAAGAGAGATCGGAGTCCTAGAGTGCAGACGAGGAGTAAAAGATCCTAATACCACCCATTTGCGATCTGGGCCCGTAAACCCACAACAATGTTAAAAGGTTTTTCAAAGACTAGACTCAACTTCGGACAAGGAGTTAGAAGGGGGGGTTCCTACAGGCAGGCGGCTCTGACACCAACTTGTGACGCTCCCGATTCAATCATACACTAATCATACACACAAATGTGTACGATCAAGATCAGGGACTCGCAGAAGATATCGCAACACAACTCTAGACACAAATTAAAATAATAAAAGCTTAATATTACAAGCTAGGGACCTCGAGGGCTCGAATACATAAGCTCAAATACAAATGAGTCAGCGGAAGCAACAATATCTGAGTACATAAGTTAAACAAGTTTTCCTTAGAAAGGCTAGCACAAAAGCAACATGATGGAAAAGGCGAAGGCCTCCTGCCTGGGAGCCTCCTAACTACTCCTGGTCGTCGGCGGTCTCCATGTAGTAGTAAGCTCTGTCAGGGTAGTAGTAGTCGTCGGTGGTGTCGTCTGGCTCCTGGGATCCATCATCTGATCGCGGCAATCGGGTATGGGGGAAAAGAGGTAGCAAAGCAACCGTGAGTACTCGTTCAAATTACTCGCAAGCATCAAATCTATACTAAGTATGCATCAGTATCAAATGAATGGGTTGTATTTGTGGACTGGACTATAGAATGCCAGAATAGAGGGGAAAGCCTAGCCTATTAAAGACTAGCATCTTCCAGCATCATAAGAGATAAGAACATCGCCCAGAGATCACTTCCTCGACTTCCTGCGAGGAAGCAATCCTGGAGCCATCATTTCCATTTCATGCCTCAGCATCCAGTTCTAGTTGTATCGATCGGCATACAACTCCGAGCGTCCGTTACCGTGGATACGGCTATTCGAATAGATAATACTTCCCTATAGGGGTGCATAAACTTACCCAACACGCTCGATCAACTCCGGCCGGACACACCATCAGGTCATGACTGGCCTCGGCCGATCAACATGCTGTAGCCCTACCTAGGCTCAACAGAGAGGCTAGCACGCCGGTCTGCATCCTAAGCGTGTAGGGGTCTTGAGCCCATCACCCTTTGCACTCCTGCATGTTGCGTACGCAGCCGGTGAGCAGACCTAGCCCCCCTTATACAAGCGCAGGCTTACGCAGTCCTACCCGGCATGCGCCGCTCCATCGCTGATGTCCGAAGAGATTTCGGCTGATACATACAACGCAGAGTGCCCGTACTTATTCCGTGTGGTGGTCAGTGTGAAAAAAGGGCAAAGGCCTACTCGAATCACACATCCAAACCGTTAGTGTCTTGGCAGCGCGCGGTAACGAGTAGAGACTCATGATCATGTGACCCCGTCGCCCCGTCTCGTGGACTTACATCAAGGTCTAAGAATGCCCGGCTGTGCCACGTAAGTATCTCGCGGGTACCCTCCAGGTCAACCCGACCACACATCAACTCACGAGTACACTCATAGCAACCTGACTCCATATTTCTCTCACGGGTACCCCTCGGGGCCGACCCGACTTCAGTCATGGTTCTGGGGTAAAGTCAAAGTAACCGTACGTCCAAAACAGCAAGGGGAAAACCCGAGGAATCACCCTCGATGGATTCCCACTCGATGTAACCATCAAGGTGGACTTGGAAGAATCACCCTTGATGGTCCACGCTTGAGGGGTTGCACGACAGAGTCGTTATCGGGAGTGGTGAAGGAGAAATCACCCTCGATGACCACGACCGAATAGCTACACTACAGGGTTAACATCAGAAGCGCTGACAAGGTATCACCCTCGGCACTCGATAGTGACTCTGCAGTGTCGTACAACTAATGAGGGTGATGTGCGGTGTTGGGGCCTGGACGTCAATCATGTTGATCGAGTCATCTGATAATCCAGTGGGGGCAACAGAGATAAGGTGAGGGGTCCCTGATGGATCACTAACCAACCTATACTAAGCAGTTTAGGATAAGCATGTAAGGTAACAATTGCAGGTTACAAAATCAGGCTATGCATCAGAATAGGAGCAATCAAGTACAGTAGCAAAATCTAGTGCAAGCATGAGAGAGAGAGAGAGGAACTGGGCGATATTGGAATGATCAAGGGGGGTTTGCTTGCCTGAAAGCTCTACTAAAAAGGAAGCGTCGTCATCGATGTAGTCAATCACAGACGCATCGGCAGCGGTCTTGGGGTCTACCGAAAAGAAGTAACAGAGGGGAAACATAATAAATAACAAAGCAAACAATACATCACAAAGCATAACAAAGCAAACGCTGCGCTGGGGGTGACCTAATGCAGTGCTATACATTGCAGACGAAGTGGGAAAATAACTGGAACGTTTTCCCGGTTTCGGACATCTGTCAGACAGATGAACCGGGAGGGAAGGTTCCATGTTTGCAATGCTGGAGGCATTTGACAGGTATGTGGATAGCATATTCGGGTTCGCCATATTTTTTGATCAATTTTCATATATAAATTATTTTCATCTGAGCTGGTTTATTTTATATTAATTTTCAACGTTTAAATGATTTTTTAATTTCCTAGTTTAAATTTAATTCCAAAAATATTAATAAACAGAAACTTCTAGGTGCACCCGGTGCACTGCACCGAGAGTGCACCAGAGGGGCTGACTGGTGGGGCCAGTCAACTGCACAGTTTGTAGTTGACTGGTCCACGTTGACCAGTCAAAGTGGGCGCCGGGGCCCACCTTTCATTGACTAACACATTAACTTATTTTTTAAACTCTTTTCCTTATTTTCCTCTTCAGTTTCTTTTTTTAATGGGCGGCCCCACCAGGCAGTGGCATAAGCCACGGGAGAGGGGGTAACCGCGCGGCTAAGTTATTCTACCGGTGCCGGTAGGTACCGCTATTACATCCACCGTTCCTCTCTTGCCTCAAGATCTGTGCAAACAGCTACCGTATAACTGAGTAATCACACCGGAACATTTATACAATGGGAATACCTCTGTCCATTCTGACAGGTAGTATAGATCACTGTTTAGTGGATCCCACTAGCTGTGGATATTTAATCGTACTATACTTCTCCTCCACACACCGGGTATGCTCTGTTCCCCCCTTCACCATTCTCTCTGTATCTCTCCATCGCCATTGATTGCCGGCACTGAAGTTCTTCCCTCTGGTGAGTCAAGTTCTTCCATCCCTGTCCGTCGCTATTCTTTCTCTTCAAGTTTTAACTCCTAATATATTCCTTGTTAGTCGATTCCAGAACTTATGCGTCAGTTCTCCGCGGATCAGCTGTAGGAAATATAAGATCTGATTTTAGGAGGGGATGAGATGTAGTTACTGACTGTGATGTCCGTGTTCATTTTTACAAGATCTTAGCGGGAAATCAATCTTGTTGCCGCTGAGGAAAGCAAAAAAGGTAGGTGTTCTGATTTAAGATTAGGATTCTATTTTGTTGTGTCGTTCAAATTCTTGGAATCATTTAAGTTGCAGTCAATATTGTTTCTTATTTGATTACATAGTTTAAATGATAATTACGCATCTTCAAAATCCATTTCGGTTGTAGGGTAATATGGAGACTGAGAGGGACAGCGTCCCAGGCAGTTTTATGGAACTACTAAACATGGTTGAGCAGCCAATGTCAAATTTCAATCAAGAGTAAGTTTACATAATTTATATGTTAATGTATTTGTTTTTAATATATTAGCCCCTAACTTTAAAATTCATTGTCCTAATTGTGCTAATGTAATAATATTTTCATTTTGTTTTCAAGAAAAAATATGAACTCAGTACCCGAAGAAAGTTCGTGCTTTTCTGATAGACCTTATTGTTCAGAAGACACGGATGTACTTTCGAGACCTAACTTAAGGTAAAGTGCAGAAATTACATGTACTTTACTTAAAGATATGTATGTTCATGATCTTGTAATCATTATTTTTAACAGGGTGGACACTTATGATTATGTCGATGACTCGAATGAAGTTCAGTCAAGTCTTGAATGTCTGAAAGAAAATGTTCCGATTGCTGATAAGATTTCCACCTGAAAATCTTGACGAGCAGTACTTATTTTCTGCATACAATGTTCAGATTGAGGAGTCCGATTCTAATGAGCGATACCTTGAGTAAGAACGAACTATCTAAATTTTGTTTCGCATGAATAGATAATAGCAGTTTGAAATAAAGATGTTCATTTGTTTTGGATAGAGGAGGACAAGTTGGAGCTGTGGAACATGGGATTAGAAGTTTTTGTGAAGACACATCTGTTCAAATGTTAAGGCCGGTTGTTGGTATGAAGTTTTCATCAAAGGCAGAAGCATATGACTTCTACAATACGTATTCTTGGGTGCTTGGTTTCAGTATTCGTAATGGTGATAATTATATTAATTGCAATGGCGTACAGACAATGCAGGAATTAATTTGCCAACGAGCAGTAAGTAAATTATAAAATAATCTAGTACAGATTATTAACGTTTATATAGTTATTAAACTTCTTACAAGGCTTAATGATATTGAAACTTATTGATCCATTTATTTTGCAGGGAATCACCAAGAATACTAAATATGCAACTACTAGATGTGGTTGCAAGGCAACACTCAGGGTACATCTAAATGAAAATTCAGAATGGTATGTCAAAGTTTTTAGGGAGGAACACAATCATTCACTTGTTGAATCTTGCAGCGAGAAGAAGCACCTGCATTCACATCAACATATTGACAAGCCAATAAGAGATTTAATAAAGAATCTTGGAGAATAATGTTTCACTAACGAGGTTAATTCTATAGTAGCAGGTTTCTATGGCTCAACTAAGAAAGTACCATTCAGTAGCGAAAGTTGCGAACTGTTTGTTCTCGAGATTGCAAGTGAAACCCTTGAGGATGACATTGCTAAGACACTAGAGAACTTCCGTGATATGATAGCACTGGACGATAGATTTGCTTTTTGTGCACAGGTTGATGATGATAACAGGCTTAAGTCACTAATGTGGACTACTGGAAAGAGTAGATCATTATATAATCACTTTGGAGATGCAATAACTTTTGACACTACTTATGGAACCAACATCTACAAAATGCCTTTTGGTATGTTTGTAGGAGTTAGTAACCACTTTGAGAGCGTAATATTCGCTGGAGTGTTCTTGACTAATGAGAAGGAGGAGAATTTTTGTTGGGCTTTTAAGCAATTTGTTGCTATGATGGGAGGGAAACACCCTGTTACTATTCTTACAGGTAAAAAACACTTTCGAAAGAACTTTAACTGATGCTTCATAGTAAATAAACATGATTTATTCAAGATATTGATTTATCCAATATATATTATTAATAATTTCTTTTACATCATTTCTTCATTTCAGATCAGGCTAGAGCAATTGGAAACGCAGTCCTGAAAGAGTTTCCTCATGCACAACATAGATGGTGCAAATGGCACGTTCTGAAGAGGGCTCATGAACTTCTTGGTGCTGTGTATAGCAAGCACAAAACATTTGCCGATGATTTCCATAAGTTAGTTAACCACATGCTGACTGTAGAAGAGTTTGAATATGCCTGGGAATTTGTTACGGTGAAATATGGTTTGCATGAACATCCTTTCATGACTAGAGCCTACGAGTGTAGGCACAAATGGGCGAAACCATATTTTAGCAAAGTTTTCTGTGCCAGAATGTGTAGCACTCAACGTAGTGAGTGTGCAAACTTTATGCTAAAGATACACACTGTATGCAATTCTTCAATAAATGCATTCATTACACAGTACACTAAGCTTATAGACGATCGTGAGAGTTGTGATGCAGATGCCGAAAGGAAGAACAAACAGGTAAAATTTGTTAAAACAACAATTTTGTACATTATTAAATGTTATCTAGCTTCTACATTGATTGGTTGTTCAATTATCTAGAATTCTAACTTTTTGTAAAAAATTGCAGAAAATTATTAAGGTACATTTCGGATATCCAATGGAGAAGCATGCTTCAGTTATATATACAACAAAGGTTTATAATCTATTCAAGAAGGAGCTCATTAAGTCAACATCCTACCTTGTGCTTCCTAGCTTGGAGGAACATACTTTTGTTGTCAAGCACGTCCAGGCTGAGTCTAGGGAATCGTGGTCGAAAGTTATATACAAAATCAAAGTAGACAAGTCAATTGGATATTACACTTGTGAATGTGGACTTTACGAACATTTTGGTGTTCTTTGTAGCCACGTCCTAGCGGTATGAATAGGATATATTTCAAGTTTTAAATGTGATGTTGTATTGGCAAGCAACTAATTTTCGCTTTTGTTGTTATTTGTTGCAGATTTTTGTGAACAGAGGTGTCTGCAAAATACCCGATTGCCATATAATGAAGCGGTGGACAAAGCAAGCTAGGTCATCTACTTTCAACAATAAGTTGGAGAAGTATATCTGTGACACGAACGAGGAATCCAGATCATTTAGGCCCAAGTTATTATATTTTGCTGCAATAGATATAGTGAATGAAGCTGAAATTGATGCAGATGCTTTTGCAATAGCAAAGTCTAATTTTGCTCGCTGCAAGAAGGAATTACATGATCACAGACTTTCAAAGACAGCTACATGTCAAGTTGGATATGGATCAATCCCTCAACATGAAGTAAGTACACAGTCTGGTATTCAACAGGAAGACGATGAAGTTGGTGATTCATGTCTTCAAATAGTTGATACCGCAAGAAATCTCTCGATTCCGGTTTCTTCAATTCTTGCACCTGCTATACTGAAGAAGAACGGTAGACCATCAAATAAAAGGTATATGTCTAGCATGGAAGCAAACATCAAGAAGAAGAAACGGGGAAAAAAACCTGACCCGAAGATGAAACAACCTGGTGGTGTGTTGGGTGTTGTCCAGTCAAGGTTTTGCAGCAAATGTCGATCGCCAACACACACGATTAAAAATTGCCCTCAGTTGTATTTACCTTAATGTTATATTTTTGCTTTATTTGCTGCAATGAAATGACTAATTAAGTGTGTAATGATTGGAAACTTCTATTTATTGTTTCAAAGTTCATCTGTGAACTAAGTTCCGTCTTATTAATGTTTGTTTTGTAAGAGATATATCTCATTAATCGAAACTTTCAAACTTTCTACATATCTATATTTAACTGAATTTTATGTTGCTGTCCTATATTTTTAGAAAGTTTGGTAATTAATTTTACTTTAGTAAATTAGTAAGTACGCTATAATCCACTTTACTTTAATTATGAACGCATTATAGATTGCATTAAACACTTGTTACATTGATGTACAACATCTAACTCTTTTTTTTAATGTAGAATCTGTCTTGGGAGGAATATGTATTATGCGTTCATATAATAAATTTCAAAATAACAAAAAAAATTATAACTAAACCATTTATCATTAAAACTTAATTCTTTATTTTCTAATTTCAATAATGATTAGTAAGTTATAATTGTATGTTTCTTATTTCAATAGTATTGACTTCTTCTCAATTGCATTTTTGCTTTCTTGTAAATTAAAATGAAAAACAAAATTGATTTATTTCACAACAAGTGAAACTAACTATTTTAAACTGACAATGAACAAATTTCAATTCTTCAAAAATAACATTTCACTCACTGTGAAAACCATTTTCACTGTCATATTGTACAAAATACTGAAACTGATTGTTTTAACCTTCAAAGAACTGATTTCAACTATCTGAGAAGAAGATTTCAATCATTTCAAAAACATACACTACCATATTTTACAAAATACTGAAACTTAGTTTTTTACAAAGGTATTTCAGTTATTCCAATTCAAATGTCATATTTCACAACGAGTGGAACTGATTAGTTAAACTGTGAAATAACTTATTACAGTTCTACAAAAAGTACATTTCAATCCTTCCAACAAAAATGAACTGTGATATGTTTTATAAAGGATTTTTTTGCTTTCTTGTAAAGTAAAATGAAAAACAAAATTGATTTATCACTTATAATTAACTATGTCTTAGGGTATGTCTTAGGGTTGATCTTCATTGTGCAATATTTTAGGAATTCTTGATTATAATTTGTTTTTAATTAAGCTAGTTTAAAAATGTTTGTAATGTGAAATTACAGCTGTGTAAACCTTATGAGCATAACTAAAAGTGTGAGATTACAATAATTTATAATGGCGCCATGTTTGGGGTATTGTGCAATATTTTTGGAAGTAATCTGAATAATGGATGTTATAATGCGTTTCGAAAAGTCAAAATGTATATTAAATGATATTTGAATAAATTGAAATGTCTTACGTTTTGCTCATTATGGTACTGGTAAATGTTGCTATAATCCTTATAGCTGTCAAAGGTGCTATGATCCAGATAGATTAACTACTTTTACAGTAAATTTAAATCTGAAACATTTTGCATACAAATAATAATTGTCCTCAAGTCTCATGGAAGTACATTACATAAAAATCTCATACAAAATATTGAAATATCACATTGTTCCAATTGTTTAATTCAACTCTGGTGATATTCCCCTAATCATCGATTGCTTCTACGTAGGATGTAGGAACTCTTCCATGGTTTCCTTTAATGGACATCAACTCATACAACAACAAAGGCTTCAATGACATTATGGTTTCCTGCAGAAGAAAGAACATGTAAGTAATGAAATATTAGTAAAATGCAACATATTTTCAAGAAGGTATATGTATAGAAGATGTGAATTTTTCGGATAATCACCTGGGTGTGAGCTACAGTATATGTGTCTCCATGGAAATCCCGAATGGATATAATCGTCAACAAACCAGAGTCGTCGCTGTAGAACATTTCAGTATTGGTAAAACATATAAAAAAATAGTAGTTGTGAATGCATTGTCAAAAATTGAGAAATAGTACCTGCTAGCACCGTGAATTATAGGCTTCAAGTAATTGGTGTCCCATGTGGTAAAATCAACTTCCCATCCAGAGTAAAGCTCTTTGACTACTTTTGTCATTGCACATAGAATTTTATTGACATTTGAATCATGCATCTTCTTTAGTTCTATTTCATTTGACCGTACATACGTTGGGTCAGCAACATGTACGCATTTTAGCATCATGTCAAGGAAATACGAGCACCATGTAACATTAACTAGAGCAGGAACTATAATCTGCAAAGAGATTAAGAACTTAGTTAGTAGGCCCTAACTTTATTCCTCCTTACATTATATTTCTGAAAATAAAAAAGAAATGCAAACAAACTTACGGTTCTGCACTCGGATATATCATAGAATGCGGCGATCTTCCTAAACTGATCAATAATAGATCGGCTGGACATAACATTTTCATTTCCTAGAACCATCATCTGCATTCATTATATCAAATTGCATTATATTACATTCATATTAAAAAACACAAAATCATTATTTATAATGTAATGTTAATATATATATATATTATTTTATTTTTAATTTTAGGAAACTTACAGCGAAGTCGGACTCCATTATATGCCTACACCTTTGTTTCTTCGATTTTCCATAAATCAACATTTCTAGTTGAACCAATCTCCTGATACATAAATCGAATACTTCATAGCTAAATGGTTTGAAAAGTACGAGTGTATCCTTCAATTCATTCCCTGTGACCTCTATGTACCTTGGTAGAACTGTAAATGTCTAGACAAGTAAAAAGTGTAGAATATGTATTTCAGCTACTCCACTGAAATGTGTAGAAATTGGTAGAACTGAAAATCTAGAACTAAGACTTCTATTCATATTTGAACTTGTTAATCAGATATAAGACAAGTTCTACATTAATTTTTTGAAATGTCCAATACACGTTAATATTTGGAAAAAATCTGGAAATGTCTAGAATAGTAAAACATGTAGAATATGTATTTGAGCTAATCCAGTAAAAGTGTTTGTTCTGTAGTTGCAACTCCGCTCAGAAGAGTGATTTCATTGTCTGGAAAAAATTTAAATGCTAAAAAGCATATGTAGAAGAGTGATTTCGTTGTCAAGAACACATTTCAGTGCTACAATATAATTCCAATAACAGAACCACTCAGTACAAATACACATTTCAGTGGTAATAAAATATTCGAATAGATTCTACACTAAGTAAAACTACCAACACACCTACGAATTTCATTGACTCCATTTTTCTTAAGTACTATACAAATGGGGATCTAGGGTTAGAAAATATGCAGAGTAAGAAATGGATTAAGGGCTGTATGATTAAGGACTTCCCGTATGCAGAGTCAAAAACATAAAGGAGGTATTTCCATACCGGTCAAGATCGATAAAAGCAGTATGGTACATTACGGTTTTTCCAAAAACAAATCAAGCGACAGCAGGTACTGAAAAGAGGGAAGAAATAAAAGACGGAATATATTACCGTGAAGAACTAGACAACCGCGCAGAGGAGGCGAACGAAATAACACCGGTCGAGAAAGCGAAGGATGCCCTGGCGGCGGGGAAAACGACGGCGGAGGGTTCATGGAGTTCAAGGAAGAAGATGAAATGGACTGGTTGCGGTGGGGTGGGTGGAGGAAAGAGGGTAAAGAGAAAGAGTTAAAACCGGTGGGACCAACTCTTGATCGACATAATGGTGAATCTGAAGGGAAAGCTAGAATACACTGGGATACAAAAATGTGGGCCATCCAGCAGCACGAATCACGACGAAAGACAAACGGTGGATGGTTCACCGGTACATACCACCACCGGTAGAAAGGAGTTTCCGGGGTAACCGCGTGCGTGAGAGCGTCAGCAGAGGGGCGGCCGTGGCGAGGCCGACCAGCAGCAGGCGCGGAGTGCGGCGGCTGGCGGCGAGCGAGGGGAGCGGCGGCGGGGCGGAGCCAGCTGCAGCTGCCGCCGGCGGTGGGCGACGGAGCGGCACAACAGGGCTGCGGTGGATGCGGGGTGGGGGCATCAAGCGCGGGCACCAAGCGCGTCATGGGACGGCGACAACAGCGGCAACCACGCGAGCGGCCAGAGGCGGTGCGCTCGTGTGTGGGCGCGAGGAGCGGCCGGCGAGGGTGGCGCAGGCAGGGGTCAGGGCACGCGGCAGGTCGCGGGGCTATTGCGGCGAGCGTCGGCGAGGGGCAGCAGTTGGAGGCAACGGCAAATGAGTGCGGCCGGCAGCAGCGGCAGCAGGCAGCAGAAGGGAAGCACGGGGGGGTGGAGCGAGCTGGCCTGGGCGGAGGCGGACATGGTCAGGCCGCGGCGGACGCAACGACAACAGCGGGGGTCAGCTGCAGCAACGGGCGGATGTGGGCGCGACAGCAGCGGGGGGAAGAAGAGGGGCTCAAAGAGAACAGCAGGGTAGGCCAAGGGCTCGGGGGAGTGCCGAAGAGGACAAATCGGGCGGTGCGGTGGTGCGGCCGTGGCCGGAGAAGGCAGGGCGAAGGCGGTGATTCGGTGCGGCTCCGGTCCGGTTCGTCGACGTAGCCAAAGCAGATGATGTAGACGCTCCTGCTGGACATCTCCGCGCGAACCGGGGCTGCTTTGATGCTCAGCGGCGGCGACGGCGTGGAGACGGACGCGCTCAGGCGGTGGAAGGAGAGAGGAAGAGAGATGGAGAGGGGGCGAATGGGGATTAGGGTTTGTCCTGGCGCTCGGGGTGAATCTTATCCATCGAGGGGGTCGCCGGATGGTCGACGTGTGGCCATCCACGCCATGAACGCGCGCGCTGCGTCCGGCGCGTCCACGATGAACAGGAGGTAGGAGACAACGTGTAGGTGGGCTGGGCCACGCACTATTTTACAGTTTGCTTACTGTTTTCTATTTCGTTTTGCTAGTAAATGATTTTTGTAAAATGTGATAGTTTGCACATAAATCAGGAAAATCCTATTCGCCGCTCGCTGCGGCAAACTGTCGAGCGATCGCACAGGGGCAGCGCAGCGAGCGACAGAAATGGGCCGGCCCACACATAATGCGTCCAAACCGGTTCCTAAACCGGGTTTTTATCCTGTATCATTTTTTCCTGGTTCTTTTTCGGCTTTCTATCTTTTTTTATTTCTCTTTTTTTCGTTTCTGTTTCTTTTTCATTTTTTCGTTTTTTGTTTCTTGTTTCACTTTCTTTTTCAAGTTTATTTTTCTTTTTCAGAATATGTTCATAGTTTTACAAAATGTTTATGATTTTATTTTTTATTTCCTTTTCTTTTCTTCTCTTTCTTTAAAAAAATTCGAAAATTTAAATTTTGTTCGTGTTACCAAAAAGTGTTCTCAAAATTCAAAATTTGTTCTTGTTACACAACAAAGTACAAAACTTCTGAAATTCAGAAAATGTACCGAATTTCAATTTTTTGTTCACATATTCAAAAAATTTGTTCGGGATTTTTCAAAATTTCTCTCTGTTTCAAAATATGTTCTCAAGATTCAAAAAATGTTCGTGCTTTAAAAAATTGTTCGGACTTCCAAATTTGTTCGGAATTTTTCAAAATTTCTCTCCGTTTCAAAATATGTTCTGAAGATTCGAAAAATGTTCGTGCTTTAAAAAATTGATCGTGCTTTCAAAAATTGTTCGTGCTTCCAAATTTGTTCAGGATTTTTTAAAATTGTTCACCGTTTCGAAATTTGTTCGGAACATTTTTTGTTTTTATCTTTTCTGTCTCTTTTTCTTTGTCCTTTTTGAAAAATTCGAAAATTTATAAAATGTTTAGAATACAAAATTGTTCCCAAATATGAATTTTTTTTTTGGGGTTTTCAAACAAATACATGTTTTCAAACAAATGTTCACAAATTCTAGGAAATGTTTGTGTTTAAAAAAATGTTTCCGTATTCAAATTGTACGTAAAGTTAAAGAATGTTCCTGAATTTGAAAAAATGTTTCCATATTCAAAATGTTAATACAGTTAAAAAATGTTCGCAAATTTTCAAAAATGTTTCCATATTGAATATGTTGGCAAAGTCAAAAAATATCACATTTTCAAAAAATGTTCTTAACTTTCATAACAAATTCATGTTTTTCAATATAATGTACGCAATTTGGAAAATGTTCATCTTTTTGAAAAATGTTTGCGCTTTCAAAACAATGTTCATCTTTGTGAAAAATGTTCGCGCTTTCATAACAATGTTCGCCTTTTCTGAAAAATTCTCATGCAATCAAAACAATGTTTGAAATTTCCAAAAATTTATAAAAATTTATAAATTTTTATAAAAATTTATAAAAATTTCCATAAAATGTTGAAATTGTTTTAAAATAAATCTTGTTTTAAAAACTGTTCCAAAATTTTGAAAAATGATTGTGTATTCAAAATGTTTGTAAAGTTGAAAAATGTCACATTTTCAAATGATTTTTGTAAACTTCAAAACAAATTTACGTTTTTTAAGATAATGTTCACAATTTGGAAAATGTTCGTCTTTTTGAAAAATGTTCACGCTTTCAAAACAATGTTCGTCTTTGTGAAAAATGTTCGCACTTCCAAAATAATGTTCATCCTTTCTGAAAAATGTTCGTGCAAACAAAACTACATTTGCATTTTTCAAAACTGTTCTCACAATACAAATTCAGAATAGTTTACCATTTTTCAATTTTGTTCACAGATTAAAAAAAACTGAGAATTTTAGAAAATGTTCCTGTTTCCAAATTTGTTCACCAATTCAATGAATGTCCATTTTTCGAGAATTGTTCACAAATTATGATATGTTTGGGAATTTCAGGGTTGTTCCAATTTCCAAAAAAGATCAGAAATTCAGAAAAGTTCCTGTTTTTGAAAATGTTTTCGTTTGTCAAAACTCTTTTACAAAGTTGAGAAGTGTTTGTGTTTCATAAAACATTCAGGGTTTTTTCAAAAAAAGCGTTCGGAATTCTTATAATATGTCGGATCTGGGCGTATGTTGCTTCTTAAAGGTTTACGTCGCTTTATGTTCAATAACCCGTAGTAGCTCAGCCGGTTGTATTTCGTGGTCTGTTCATTGAGATCTCTTGTTCGATACCTTGTGAGGGCGGCTTAAATTTTTAGCTACTGTATGATTCGCTCTCGATCGTTTTCTTCATGGGCCGGCCCAGCCAGCGACCGGACTATGCGAAGCTGCGACTGTTTGCCGCAAAATGCGGCGTATAGGACATCCCCATAAATCAAGCACAACATTACTAGGTTGCACGAAAATTTTGGGGCCAATAGGAGTTGTCTAACCATTTTTTTGAAATTGAAAAGGTCGACTTAATTGTTGCTGGAACACTAAATTAATTCCCGTTGGCATTTTGGGAATCCAAATAAGGTTGGTTTCATCATGACAAATACTTAGGGATTTATGGGACATTACCAACATTTTGGTTTTACTGTTTGAAGAAATAATAATTTGACTTGTATTTTAAATTTGAATTTGGTATTGATTTGGAATAAGATGATGATTAGCAAAAAATAATTGTGATGACATGGCACCATTAACAGGAGTTTACTGGGCATGACACCCAGGTGTTACAATGCATCTGCCGCAATATACAGTTACATGGCTGAACAAAGGTGAACAGAAAGGAAGTGTTTACAGAAAAGAGTTGGCCTACTCACCAAGTGAACCCGCTTTCTCTTTGATTTGCTTGAACTGGGTAATACATATGCACTAAGAGACGTGAGCTATTTGAACTCTTGAAGCAGCACATGTAGACCCTTAGTCACGGCTTCCAGTTGATGATGATAATAATCCCGCCATAGTGTACTTAAAGACATTATATTGTAGTGCATAATTTACATCCCGTGACACATGACAGAGAAAGTAAACATATTCTAACCATACATGAATAATTTCCAATAACATTGACCTTCACATCTTAAGCACTGGCCGGATCTGCATCTTTTTGTTCACTTTCAGTGCCACATCCATTCAGTTCTTCTGATAGAATGGCGTGCAATGTTAACCCTGGGTGTAATAAGAACCCTAATCGTAAACCCGAATAAGAGCCCAATGTTTTTACTCCATCCGATAGATCCATACTACTTGTCGCTACAACGGATGTATGTTCACGTATTTTAGCGGTAGATCATCCATTTGAGCGAGCGAGATGTAATATGGATCTGAGGGAGCAGTTTAAACACAAGAACACAAAGAAAACTCGTCGATTAAAATGAGATCTTGGGGTACTTTTACCATCATAGCGAATGGGGCGCAACAGAACACCGTCCGTTGAGAGCGGCTCCTTGACCAAATGATTTGTACCCATAGCTAGCGTGAACCACAGGTGAGGATGGGACGGATATGGAGAGAGAGAGAGAGAGAGAGAGAGGTAAAGGAGGAGGCAACTCGTCTTATGGAAGGGGATGTGATTGGTGTGAGAAAAGGCGGTATTTGGGGAGGGTTGGGATTAGGTGGGCGCGCGGGCAGTTCAAAAACAAGTGGAGGGAAGGAAAAAATTGAGGGAACACTTAGTGGGGGAGGAAAGGATAAACTGAGCTTTGTTCAGTTCCAGTTTTTTTCTTTCAGATTATGTGAGAATAACTTATTATAAACTTGTAGCACTTTCATAAATAGCGTGACCACTTCCATATGAAAAAAGAAATCACAGTTCATGTGACACCATGTTTCTGGCATAAATGTTGGTTCTACTTTGCTTTGTAATGTGTTAATGAGGTACCGTATTCGTCGCTTTATTTAAGGTGATACCAATAGGTTTGCGACGCACAATCATTTTGTACGTGCATGTACCTTGAATAATGCACATTCCTCATGTGAGCGTGTCACGGTTGTTTACAAATTCATTCTCGGGGTGCTGGTTGTCATGTCACACTTTCAGATTATACTTTGCATATGGCAAGATGCCACTATCGTGAGGATTTGATAGAACATGAATCCAAACACGCTACATACTTTGCAATCATGATTCAAACCACTTAGACAAGTGATTTTTTAAAAGTACTATTCATTGTTTACATCACACTATGTATTTTCAATGTGCAAAGAAGCTTAGGTCATGCATTGTGTCATATATCGGCAATAGTTGATTGGTCATATAACTATTTGTATTTGACATTTTGTTTGCTTCTATAATTCTGATTATGGCAATATGTATTCATGTGGTACCATGCTCACTTAAGATGAACCTAAGAGGTTTGGAATGCACAATCATTTTATTCGTTCATCATGTGAAGTGTATTGTTTACACATTCTACTGCGTGTGGCCGTTCGTCACGTCATATGTTGAAAGAAAAAGAGGGATCACCTCCTTCCAGCTTCTCAATCCCATACACCTCCTTTGCTCATGAGTTCTCCTCAAAGAGTAACTAAGGGGTATCCTTTGAAGGGTCTTGCAAAGGTGGCTTTCTTGGGTCTAGGAGTGTGCCAAGTGGTGTGTCAAACTTTTGCCATATGTCGTATACTGAGCGCACCATTGAGATTTTGAGTTCTTTTGCACATGTTTTCGGGTTTTATAAGCTTTTCATTTTTCTTGGTTTTGGAGTATTTTTTCAGGAAGTAGTGTTATTCCGTGAGAAGCACAACATGTGTTTCTACAAGAATCATAACTGTGCTTTTCAACAACAACAACAACAACAACAACAACAACAACAACAAATCCTTTAGTCCCAAACAAGTTGGGGTAGGCTAGTGGTGAAACCCATAAGATCTCGCAACCAACTCATGTCTCTGGCACATGGATAGCAAGCTTCCACGCACCCCTATCCATAGCTAGCTCTTTGTCGATACTCCAATCCTTCAGGTCTCTCTTAACGGACTCCTCCCATGTCAAATTCGGTCGACCCCGCCCTCTCTTGACATTCTCCGCACGCTTTAGCCGTCCGCTATGCACTGGAGCTTCTGGAGGCCTGCTCTGAATATGCCCAAACCATCTCAAACGATGTTGGACAAGTGTAGGATCGAAAGTATGTCTAGAGGGGGGGTGATTAGACTACTTGACAATATAAAAATTCAGCCTTTTGATTTAGACAAGTTTTGGCAGATTTCAAGATGATGATCAAGTCAAGTATCACCCTACACATGCAATTCTAGAGTATTGGCAGCGGAAAGTAAATTGCACATGTAGTAAAGAGAGGTGGAGAAGAGCAAACGCAATTTGGAGACACGGAGATTTTTCTCGTGGTTCCGATAGGTGGTGCTATCGTCAATCCACGTTGATGGAGACTTCAACCCATGGAGGGTAACGGCTGCGAGAGTCCACGGAGGGCTCCACCCACGAAGGGTCCACGAAGAAGCAACCTTGTCTATGCCATCATGGCATACGCCCACGGAGGACTAGCCTTACTCGGGGTAGATCTTCACGAAGTAGGCGATCTCCTTGCCCTTACAAACTTCTTGGTTCAACTCCACATCTTGACGGAGGCTCCCAAGCGACACCTAACCAATCTAGGAGGCACCACCCTCCAAAAGGTAATAGATGGTGTTGATGATGATGAACTCCTTGCTCTTGTGCTTCAAATGATAATCTCCCCAACACTCAACTCTCCTCACCGATTTGGCTGTGGTGGAAGAAAGGATTGAGTGGAAAGCAACTTGGGAAGGCTAGAAATCAAGTTTCATATGGTGGGAGTGGAGCAACTTGATCTCAACACAAGGGTAGGTAGTTTTCTTCTCGAAATGTAAGGTAGGAGTGGTAGTTCTTTCGATGGCTCTCTCCACGAATGAAGAGGAGGTGGAGGGTATTTATAGCCTCCACACAAAATCCAACTGTTACACACATTTGACCAATCTCGGTCGGACCGAAGTTGACAACTCGGTGAGACCGAAAGTTCAAATCTTGTGAGCGTTGGGATTTTCAGTGGGACCGAAAATACAATCTCGGTGAGTCCGATTCTTCCAAAGACTAGGGTTTGCCAATCTCGGTGGGACCGACTTTATCATCTCGGTGACACCGATATGATGAGAGAAGGTTCTGAAGCTTGGCAACACTAGTTTCGTGAGACCGAGTTTGGAATCGGAAAATCCGAAATTACTAGGGTTTGGCTTTGTGGTGAGGTGGTTCATCTCGGTGTGGTGAGTTTAGGAAATCGGTGGGACCGAGATTACTTATGAGTGTATGTTGGAATGAAAGATTGCTGATGGTTTGGGAGATGTATCACTAAGCACTTTGAGCAACCAGATCATTAACATAACCTCATCCCCTTTAATAGTATTGGCTTTCCTATAGACTCAATGTGATCTTGGATCACTAAACCAAAAATGGAGTCTTGAGCTTTTGCCAATGTTTTCCTTAGCATTTTGAGGGTCCACTTCTTCACCATTGCCATACCCATATCAATGAACTTTCGAAATGTTCTCAAGAAACTATTAGTTCAATGATATATATGTTGTTATTAATTACCAAAACCACCCGGGATTAGTTGCACTTTCAATCTCCCCTTTTGGTAATTGATGACAACATATAGATCAAAGCTCGACAAATGATATAATCAATGAATAATATCGTCGCTTTGAGAAGTATGTGATAAGCAAGAGCTCCCCCTAAATTTGTGCATTATTTAAGATTTGCGTTTGAATGCAAATGCACAATCGATTAGGATCATGGGTCACTCTTCCATGTCACATACATCTTGGTGGAGCGCACAAAATGATAAGAATGAATAGCATGCATCCAATCACCAAGACATGAGTAAATGATCATACAAGATATGAATAGCATATGATAAGCATTAGGCACACATTAAGGCATAGTATGATCAAGCACTCATCAAAGTAGAGCAAACGTAGAATCAAACACACGGAATGTCTCGAAAAACTCAAAAGTATCTCAAAAGACCGCAAATGAAACGAAGAGCAAAAGCGAGCACTCTCTCTCGAAGTCCTATGATCTATACAGTTTCTCCCCTTTGGCAACAAGTTACCAAAAGTTCGAAAGGTATAGAGCTAAACGTCACTAGGGACTCTGCTGGCGGCTCTGTGCAGGTTGATGGAGTGGAGATAGCTGCATCTGCAAAGGCTTGGTGATGTCTGTGGAGCCGGAGGAGTGGTCACTAGAGCTGGAGCTGGGCCGATGGAGCTGTGGGAGGTCTTGATGTTGTAGCCACGGTGTCATCCTTTGGAATAGCAAATGATCGGGGTCTTGTGGGAACCGGAGCAGCTGTTCATAATCATCTGGACTAGATCATCTTGCATCTCCTTCATGAGCTCTTCCTTCTCCCTCTTAGCTTCCTCGATATCTGCTTCAAGCTTGTTGACGGTGACTTGCACTTGATCGACTTGACATCCAGAGCATGGAACTTGTCTTCAACTATCCTCTCAAGACTCTCCCGAGATCGCACAATGTTGGCAGGCGTTGTTCAATCCTCAGGTAGCTTCAAGGAGCTGTTCTCCTACACTCTTGGGTTTCTTTGCTTCTTCTGCTTCCTTCTCAGCTTTAGCTTGTTTGGTAGCTTCAGACTTTGCTTGACCTTCAACAGACGTGGGATCATCCTCAGTCATCACAACTTCATTGTCCTCATGCTCAGGCTGCAGTGGCAAGTGGGGTCTATCCAACAAGTAGGTTCCCGTGCCAAACTTGGCATTGATAAGCATCTGAATGTGCGGGGCAAAACCACATGACCTCTTCAGTCTGCTGCAGTCCTCTTGATAGTCTCAACTATCGTGTCCATCACCTTGAAAGGTGTCTTCGATCTAGTATATGCAGCATGTTGATAGAATAGCCTCTTATCATGCGATGATCTCGGACTTGGGCATCAAGGTATGCCTCGAAATGGTGTTTGTGGTAGGGAGACCTGCTGGAGATGATACATCGAGCCGAGCTTCCAGATTTCTACATCCTTAGTGGTACCTCATTGTACATATTTTCATAGACTCATGGTTCTTCTTGGGAATACCATAGACATCAACATCATCATCTCTCTGACTTTGGAGCATTCAGCGGTGCTGCCCATTCTTCAACAGTTGAAGAGAATCTCGACCTTCACCATCCATACAATCCGCCATCTGGATAGAAATGTCTTTGTGGCATAGAATTGCATGATCATCTCATCATTCCAAGCTGTCGACCGACCAACGAACTCAGCAACACCACATGCAAGAAAGCTCTCATGCACATGTGGAAAGAAGTCTCTGTGCTCTTCACTATCAATGTATGCCCAATCAACATAGCGAGTGTCTCGCAACAATGGGCTTCTTGTCCATAAGCACATCTCATAGAAATCTTGTCTTTGCTCTCGGTGTGGAACCTTGGGTCAACAGCAGTCCTTCTCCTCACAATATGGATCAGCTTGTCTCCATAGCCCGAGACCTTTATCCTTTCTTTCCTTCATGTTTTCCGCTCGAGGATGAGCATCATTGTGAATTGGCAATCTCGACGAAGTTTCAAGAATACTGGTGCCTCATCATCCGACTCACCGGTGGCACATTGTCTTTCTTCTTCTCTGAAGCGGGAATATTTCGATAGCTTTTCTTGGGCTTGGCAAGAGGCTTGGCTTGAGCTGCCTTTCTTTGGAGCAAATGGCTTAGACTTTGAAGGTGCTCCTGCCTCGATGGCATCGCCCATGAACTTAGGCTTCGAGGAGGAGGCTGTGGAGCTTCCTCATCCTCATCATCGCATTGCTTCATCATGCACAATCCTCTTCCTCTTGGAAGTTTTCTTCACCTTGCTCAAGGTTTCTTCTTCCATGCTCACTTCTTGGCAACAAAGGACTTCTTCACTTTATCGGTGCCTTTCTTGGTTTGTTGCCCTTGATGCTCTTTGGCAACCACTTTCCTCTTAGGCTTAGATGAGATCTCTTCCTCAAGAATGAAATCGAGTCTTCTTCATCGAATTCTTCCTCTTCCTCGCCCCGGTGGCAGCAGGAGGCAAACCACTTGGTGTGCTCCTCTCACCATCATCGGAAAAGCTGCTGGCCTCGGGACTAGTGCCTCCTGGAATTTCAGCAATTGGAGATTCAGACCTGTTCGGCTGCCACGGCATCGACATGGTGACAACCCGTGAATAGATTAGGTATAGGCGAATAGAAGAGTTATCACAAACTGCGAAGATTTTCAAAAAAATGAGTTCAAATTTCAGTTTTAGGTTTTCACAGAATGCATTTCGGTCGACCGAGTCTAAAATTCGTGAATCCGAAGTGTTCTAACAAGCATTCACACCACTTTCGGTCGACCGATATGGGTTTCGGTCTGCCGAAAACACTAGGGTTTCACTAAATCCTCATTTGTCGCACCGATTTGCACAACTTCGGTTGGACCGAAGAGTGCAGTAATGGCCAGAGGCCAAATCGGTCATACCGAGAATGTAGAATCGGTCTCACCGAGATGTGTTCGGCGGAAACCTAACCCTAAAACTTTTACTCGAATTTCGTTCTAAGAACTAATCTGCTGGATAGGAAGATCTCAAACGTGGCAAGAAACTAGGCAAACCAATCGTGCATTGAATCGGAGGTTGAAACACGAGAGGGATCGAAACTCACCCTAACTTGGTGGAGTTCCTCTACGGCGGCAACGGCGTGGAGAGAATGTCTGTTGACGGCGACGGAGACCTGCGGCGAGGGCGCACAGACGACGACGGAGACGATCCGGAGACCACGGCGACGGTAGCAAAGGGTTTGGGGGCGAGACGTTTTGAAGAAGGAATCAACGCGCGCTGCCCTCAGGTATATATACCCTTTAGCTGTCGGTGGGACCGAGTTGTAAAACTCGGTGGCACCGAGATGGATAATCGCAAGCGATTACACACTTGATCACGCCGAAATTTGTAACTTCGGTTTCACCGAGGTGAAAACCTAGATCAATCCAAGTGCTTTTGGTCATCCGATTTGAGTGGGTTGGTCTGACCGAAAATACTTAGAAGGTTTTGGAAGTTTAGTCTTAGACGGATCGGTGGCTCAAAAGTGCTCCTCACTCGGTGGGTCCGAAAATGACTTGATCAAAGTTTGTGATATAAGCATGAATAGAGTTTGAGACAGAAAGCATAGATAGCTAGGGGAGGAACTTAGGCATTCTTGTCCATCCATTTGGTCGAAAAATCCAAAAGACCAAAGCAACAAATGGATGTCCTCGAATGGATAAAATTATGCATCCAACATGCTCACACAATAAGATAGCAAATGAAATATGTGTCAAACATGCACAATCAAAACACTAGCTACTATCACACAATTTGTCGATGACTAGGTCATCTATATATGAGTATATTGACTTAGGAGTCAAATGAGAACATTTGATCATAGGTCATACTCATCGTTTAAGCACAAGTGGGGTTACCACTTTTACATAAAGCATTAATGTCTTCACATCATTTGAAGATGCTTTAGCTCAATTCTTTAGAGCAAAGCTCCCCCTTGATGTGAGAACCCCTTTTAAAGGGTCAAACTAACCTTGGGTTGTCGTAGAAGACTTCATGTAGATGTTGAAGATGTGGATGCTCAATGTTGATGAAGATCATCAAGAGTTGGGAGCAATCCTTTGGATTCGAGCACTTTCAATACCTACATGGGTTAGTCCCACAAGGAACAAACAAGGATATCCATGGACATAGATTGAAGTACACAATAGATGATGTCCATGAAAGCAATGATTACCTTGTCCCTTGACTTACCAACAAGAGGGTTTGTGACTCCATGAACTAGTGCAAGATGTGGAAGTTGATAGCACAAGTTCTTGCCAAAATGAATGTGAGTGAAGTATGTTGGCGGAGTCACCCTCAAGAACTCTCTAGTTCTTCTTCTTCGGGATCCACATCATCTTGATGGGAATCCTTGGGGTAGTAGTTGAGCTTGACGAAGTAGAACTTGACGTTTCCTTGGGAACCCACTTGACCATGGCCTTAGGTGCTTCAATAAATGCATCAATCTCCTCTTGAAGCTTGTCCTTGCCTTTTAGCTTGTGGTCTTGTGGTGGAAGATCATCTTGAGCTTGTTCCACATTGGAGGAAGTAGGATCATACTTCTCCTTTTGAGAAACAAACTTTGGAGTGGGATATTGACCTTCTTCCCATTCAACACCCTCGGCGTTGAACTTTCGCTCAAAACCAATTCCTTGATTCTTCCTGCCTTCCTTGCTTGCGAACAATTTCCTCAAAGTTCTTGCTTCCGCAAGGCTCTTGTAGACACCTTTCTCTATAATCCCTTTCAATAAACTATTTTCTTGCTCAAGTGTAACTTGGCTTGAAACATTGTTAGTGGAATCAAGAGAACTACTAGAAGTAACAACATTGGATTTAGCATGGTTATTGTTACTACTAGATGAAGAATTTTCTTATGCTTGTCATGCTTAGTTTTAATAGGTGGCAAGAAATTAGACAAGAGAAGTCGTTTGGCAAGATATGAAGAACTCTTCTTTCGAAGATCGTCATTGATAGCTTTTAGAAACTCATGTTCTTGCTCTAGATTGAGCTTCTCGAAGCGTAGCTTCTCATGAGATCTTAGGAGCTCTCTATGATCTTCTTGAGTTGTTTCATGAGCTAACTTAAGAGTGTTTAGTTCTTTAGTTAGATGCTCAATCTCCTTCATAGCATTGTCATTCGACTCTTCTCGACTATAAAGACTACTAGCATGTTCATCATTACTAGGCTCACTAGATTTGTCATGTAAAAGCTCATCTTCACCAAGCAAGTCATCCTCATCACTATCAAAGTCAATAAATTCAGGGTGTGATACCTTGGGGCCTTTAGCCATGAAGCATCTTCCAATTCCCTCATTTGGTGAATCAAATAAGTCATAGGAGTTGGAGTTGGAGGATACGAGAGCAAGACCGGCAACACCTTCATCTTGATCAGATTCGGAGTTGGAGTGATAGCTTCTTTGGAGTGATTGTCGGAGTCGGAGCCGGAGACCCATTCACCTACATGAGCTTGATGTTTTCTTCTTGTGTAGCTCCTTGATGACTTGTCTTTCCTTTCCGAATCCTTGCTTCTCCGAGAGGATCTTCGTTCATAACGATCATCTCTACTCCTTCTCTCTTTCCGAGGTGACTCTTCTCTTGAGCTTCTTCTTATTGGAGATTCTTCTCTTCTCTTGTGAGGAGTCGAACACTCATTTGAGTAGTGTCCGGGTCTTCCACAATTGTAGCAGTTTCGATCACGACTGGAAGATCTCTTTTCATCATATGATCTAGACTTTGAGCTTCTTTCCTTGCTTCTACTCTTGTAGAATTTGTTGAAGTTCTTCACCATTAGGCTTATCTCTTCATTGGAAACTAGCTTGTCACTTGAGGTTGTAGGAGCTTCAATTGTAGCTTTGTAAGCACCACTTGACTTGTTGTGAAGCTCTTCCATATCTTTAAGTGTCATCTCATGAGCAACAATTCTTCCAATGACTTCGGTAGGCTTGAGATTCTTGTAGTTTGGCATCATTTGGATCAAAGTGCACACGGTGTCATACTTTCCATCCAAAGCTCTGAGAATCTTCTTGATGATGAATCGGTCGGTCATTTCTTCGCTTCCTAAGCCGGCAATCTCATTTGTGATGAGAGCAAGCCTAGAGTACATTTCAGCGACTCCTTCACCTTCCTTCATCTTGAACTTGTCAAGTTGACCTTGAAGAACATCTAGCTTTGATTCCTTCACGGACTCGGTACCTTCGTGCATTTCGACCAAAGTATCCCAAATCTCTTTTGCATTCTCAAGACGGCTGATTTTGTTGAACTCCTCGGGACACAAAGCATTGAAGAGAATGTCACAAGCTTGAGAATTGTTTTGCAACATCCACAATTCATCCGCTGTAGCTTCACGATCCGGAACTTTTCCTTCCTCGAAGAACTCACCTTGCAAGCCAACACAAATAATGCCCCATGCGGCAGGGTTATGTCCAAGAATATGCATTTTCATTTTATGCTTCCAACTAGCAAAGTTTGAACCATCAAAGTAAGGACCTCTACGAAAATTACCCTCACTAGACGCCATACTCTCCTAGGTTGTGAAACCAAGCTTATGGAGTCCAATGCAATGGAAAGCAATACAATGGAGACCAAAGCTCTGATACCACTTGTAGGATCGAAAGTATGTCTAGAGGGGGGTGATTAGACTACTTGACAATATAAAAATTCAGCCTTTTGATTTAGACAAGTTTTGGCAGATTTCAAGATGATGATCAAGTCAAGTATCACCCTACACATGCAATTCTAGAGTATTGGCAGCGGAAAGTAAATTGCACATGTAGTAAAGAGAGGTGGAGAAGAGCAAACACAATTTGGAGACACGGAGATTTTTCTCGTGGTTCCGATAGGTGGTGCTATCGTCAATCCACGTTGATGGAGACTTCAACCCACGGAGGGTAACTGCGAGAGTCCACGGAGGGCTCCACCCACGAAGGGTCCACGAAGAAGCAACCTTGTCTATGCCATCATGGCATACGCCCACGGAGGACTAGCCTTACTCGGGTAGATCTTCACAGTAGGCGATCTCCTTGCCCTTACAAACTTCTTGGTTCAACTCCACATCTTGACGGAGGCTCCCAAGCGACACCTAACCATTCTAGGAGGCACCACCTCCAAAAGGTAATAGATGGTGTTGATGATGATGAACTCCTTGCTCTTGTGCTTCAAATGATAATCTCCCCAACACTCAACTCTCCTCACTGATTTGGCGGTGGTGGAAGAAAGGATTGAGTGGAAAGCAACTTGGGAAGGCTAGAAATCTAGTTTCATATGGTGGGAGTGGAGCAACTTGATCTCAACACAAGGGTAGGTAGTTTTCTTCTCGAAATGTAAGGTAGGAGTGGTAGTTCTTTCGATGGCTCTCTCCACGAATGAAGAGGAGGTGGAGGGTATTTATAGCCTCCACACAAAATCCAACCGTTACACACATTTGACCAATCTCGGTCGGACCGAAGTTGACAACTCGGTGAGACCGAAAGTTCAAATCTTGTGAGCGTTGGGATTTTCATGGGACCGAAAATACAATCTCGGTGAGTCCGATTCTTCCAAAGACTAGGGTTTGCCAATCTCGGTGGGACCGACTTTATCATCTCGGTGACACCGATATGATGATAGAAGGTTACAGAAGCTTGGCAACACTAGTTTCGGTGAGACCGAGTTTGGAATCGGAAAATCCGAAATTACTAGGGTTTGGCTTTGTGGTGAGGTGGTTCATCTCGGTGTGGCTGAGTTTAGGAAATCGGTGGGACCGAGATTACTTATGAGTGTATGTTGGAATGAAAGATTGCTGATGGTTTGGGAGATGTATCACTAAGCACTTTGAGCAACCAGATCATTAACATAACCTCATCCCCTTTTAATAGTATTGGCTTTCCTATAGACTCAATGTGATCTTGGATCACTAAACCAAAAATGGAGTCTTGAGCTTTTGCCAATGTTTTCCTTAGCATTTTGAGGGGTCCACTTCTTCAGTCATTGCCATACCCATATCACTGAACTTTCTGAAATGTTCTCAAGAAACTATTAGTTCAATGATATATATGTTGTTATTAATTACCAAAACCACCCGGGGATTAGTTGCACTTTCAACAAGCTTCTCCTCAATTGGTGCTACCCCAACTCTATCTCGTATATCATCATTCCGGACTCGATCCTTCCTCGTGTGGCCAAACATACGCATCTTTGCCACACCTAACTGTTGAACATGTCGCCTTTTAGTCGGCTAACACTCCGCGCCATACAACATTGCGGGTCGAACTGCCGTCCTATAGAATTTGCCTTTTAGCTTGTGTGACACTCTCTTGTCACACAGAATGCCAGAAGCTTGGCACCACTTCATCCATCCCGCTTTGATTCGATGGTTCACATCTTCATCAATACCCCCATCCTCCTGCAACATTGACCCCAAATACCGAAAGGTGTCCTTCCGAGGTACCACCTGTCCATCAAGGCTAACCTCCTCCTCCTCGCACCTAGTAGTACTGAAACCGCACATCATGTACTCGGTTTTAGTTCTACTAAGCCTAAACCCTTTCGATTCCAAGGTTTGTCTCCATAACTCTAACTTCCTATTTACCCCCGTCCGACTATCGTCAACTAGCACCACATCATCTGCAAAGAGCATACACCATGGGATATCTCCTTGTATACCCCTTGTGACCTCATCCATCACCAATGCAAAAAGATAAGGGCTCAAAGCTGACCCCTGATGCAGTCCTATCTTAATCAGGAAGTCATCGGTGTCGTCATCACTTGTTCGAACACTTGTCACAACATTATTGTACATGTCCTTGATGAGGGTAATGTACTTTGCTGGGACTTTGTGTTTCTCCAAGGCCCACCACATGACATTCCGCGGTATCTTATCATAGGCCTTCTCCAAGTCAATGAACACCATATGCAAGTCCTTCTTTTGCTCCCTATATCTCTCCATAAGTTGTCGTACCAAGAAAATGGCTTCCATGGTCAACCTCCTAGGCATGAAACCAAACTGATTTTTGGTCACGCTTGTCATTCTTCTTAAGCGATTGCTCAATGACTCTCTCCCATAGCTTCATTGTATGGCTCATCGAGCTTAATTCCACGGTAATTAGTACAACTCAACATCCCCTTGTTCTTGAAGATTGGTACTAATATACTCCGCCTCCATTCTTCCGCATCTTGTTTGCCCGAAAAATGAGGTTGAAAAGCTTGGTTAGCCATACTATCGCTATGTCCCCGAGACCTTTCCACACCTCAATGGGGACACAATCAGGGCCCATCGCCTTGCCTCCTTTCATCCTTTTTAAAGCCTCCTTCACCTCAGACTCCTGGATGCGCCGCACAAAACGCATGATGGTCTCATCAAAGGAGTCGTCCAATTAAATGGTAGAACTCTCATTCTCCCCATTGAACAACTTGTCAAAGTACTCCCGCCATCTATGCTTAATCTCTTCGTTCTTCACCAAGAGTTGGCCTGCTCCGTCCTTGATGCATTTGACTTGGCCAATATCCCTCGTCTTCCTCTCCCGGATCTTAGCCATCTTATAGATGTCCCTTTCACCTTCCTTCGTGCCTAACCGTTGATAGAGGTCCTCATATGCCCGACCCCTTGCTTCACCAACAGCTCGCTTTGCGGCCTTCTTCACCATCTTGTACTTCTCTATGTTGTCTGCACTCCTATCCAGGTATAGGCATCTGAAGCAATCTTTCTTCTCTTTAATCGCCTTCTGGACATCATCATTCCACCACCAGCTATCCTTATCTTCGCTTCTCCTTCCCCTGGACACTCCAAACTCCTCTGAGGCCACCTTACGAATGCAAGTCCCCATCTTCATCCACACATTGTCCGCATCCCCTCCTTCCTCCCAAGGGCCCTCCTTAATTACCCTCTCCTTGAACACCTGAGCTACCTCCCCCTTGAGATTCCACCACTTTGTTCTAGCGACCTTAGCACGCTTATCCCGCTGAACACGAATCCGAAGCGAAGTCAAGAACCACCAGCTTATCTTTGGGTATAACATCTCCCAGTATCACCTTACGGTCTAGGCACGCACGCCTATCTTCTCTTCTCGAGAGGATGAAATCAATCTGGCTAGAGTGTTGGCCACTACTAAAAGTCACCAGATGTGATTCTCTCTTTCTAAAGAGGGTGTTAGCTACAATCATGTTGTAGGCTAGAGCAAAGCTTAAGACATCTTCTCCTTCTTGATTCCTGATGCCATAGCCAAAGCCCCCATGCGCCCCTTCAAAACCTGTGTTAGATGTACCCACGTGGCCATTGAGGTCTCCTCCTATGAAGAGCTTCTCACCAATCGGTACACTCCTAACCATTGAAGGAAATATGCCCTAGAGGCAATAATAAAGTTATTATTTATTTCCTCATATCATGATAAATGTTTATTATTCATGCTAGAATTGTATTACCCGGAAACATGATACATGTGTGAATACATAGACAAACATAATGTCACTAGTATGCCTCTACTTGACTAGCTCATTAATCAAAGATGGTTATGTTTCCTAGCCATAGACATGTGTTGTCATTTGATTAACGGGATCACATCATTAGGAGAATGATGTGATTGACTTGACCCATTCCGTTAGCTTAGCACTTGATCGTTAGTATGTTGCTATTGCTTTCTTCATGACTTATACAAAGTTCCTATAACTATGGGATTATGCAACTCCCGTTTACCGGAGGAACACTTTGTGTGCTACCAAACGTCACAACATAACTAGGTGATTATAAAGGAGTTGTACAGGTGTCTCCGAAGGTAAATGTTGAGTTGGCGTATTTCGAGATTAGGTTTTGTCACTCCGATTGTCAGAGAGGTATCTCTGGGCCCTCTCGGTAATGCACATCACAATAAGCCTTGCAAGCAATGTAGCTAATGAGTTAGTTACAGAATGATGCATTACATAACGAGTAAAGAGACTTGCCGGTAACGAGATTGAACTAGGTATTGGATACCGACGATCGAATCTCGGGCAAGTAACATACCGATGACAAAGGGAACAACGTATGTTGTTATGCGGTTTGACCGATAAAGATCTTCGTAGAATATGTAGGAGCCAATATGAGCATCTAGGTTCCGCTATTGGTTATTGAACGAGAATAGTTCTAGGTCATGTCTACATAGTTCTCGAACCCGTAGGGTCCGTGTCGGTGTCAAAACCGGCGGATCTCGGGTAGGGGGTCCCGAACTGTGCGTCTAGGCGGATGGTAACAGGAGACGAGGGACATGATGTTTTTACCCAGGTTCGGGCCCTCTCGATGGAGGTAAAACCCTACGTCCTGCTGGATTAATATTGATGATATGGGTAGTACAAGAGTGGATCTACCACGAGATCAAGGAGGCTAAACCCTAGAAGCTAGCCTATGGTATGATTGTTGTAATGTATGTTGTCCTACGGACTAAAGCCCTCCGGTTTATATAGACACCGGAGGAGGCTAGGGTTACAGTCGGTTACAATGGTAGGAGATCTACATATCCGTATTGCCAAGCTTGCCTTCCACGCCAAGGAAAGTCCCATCCGGACACGAGGCGGAGTCTTCTATCTTGTATCTTCGTAGTCTTGGAGTCCGGCGGATAATGATAGTCCGCTGTCCGGACACCCCTAGTCCAGACTCCTCAAGAGCCCCTCGAACCAGGCTTCAATGACGATAAGTCCGGCGCGCATAATGTTCGGCATTGCAAGGCGGGTTCCTCCCTTGAATAATCCGAGAAGATCATGAACACCAGATAGTGTCCGCTCGCAAAATAAATTCCACATTCCACCGTAGAGAGAATAAAATGTACACTTAGTTCAATCTGCTGACGTATTACGCAGCGTGACATCACACCGCTACCAAGCCTTTGTTTGAATCGTTTTTTACCATACCACCTCAGCACGTTTAGCGAAGCGGTTTCCTTGGCACGTCTTGTCGAAGCAGAGATCGTGTTCCCCTTATCCCGTGATTCTCATCAATACGTGCATGGGTAACCCAACCGTTCCCGTCGCCACGCCTCCTCTATCGAAGGTGAATCCCAAACGGTCACGGAGACGGCTCTTGGTATTTCGTCCCCTTTATAAGAGGACCAAGGCTCATCCTTGTTCTTCAATCTCGCATCGAATCTCTTCCCCGCACCCAGTTCCAACACCCAGAGCCTCAAATTCGAGCGCTTCGGATCCTCAACCATGTCCGGCTCCGACCTCCAGGGCCGGTGGATGCCCTCCTCCGTCACGGAGGAGGACATGTTGAAGTTACGCGAAGCCAAGTACCTGGCCTACGAGGTTTCGCATAGGTTGCCTGCCCAAGGGCAGGCCGTGCCCGCCCCCGAGCCCGGCGAATACGTTGTTTTTGTATCCCACCTCCGTCGGGGTTTAGGCTTCCCGACGGACCCCTTCGTGAGAGGGCTCCTGTTCTACTATGGGCTGGACTTTCACGACTTGGCTCCGGAGTCCATCCTCCACGTCTCCGCATTCATTATCGTCTGCGAAGCCTTCCTCTGCGTCACTCCCCACTTCGGCCTGTGGTTGAAGACCTTCAAGGTGGAGCCGAAGATAATCGGGGGGTGTCAAGCGGAGTGCATTGGGGCGGCCATAAGCAAAAAGGCCGATGCCCCGTGGCCCGATGGTTCCTTCCAAGAGGAATTCGAACTGTGGCAACAGGAGTGGTTCTACATCACCGCTCCGAAGGGTAGCAGGCAAAAGCCGCCGCCTTCATTCCGCCCGGGACCTCCACGCCAGCTGATGTCGTGGGTCAACCAAGGGCTCAATTGGGGGCCGTCCGAAGACGTGCCCTCACTGCAGGGCCGGATTCGAGACCTCCAAGCGAGGGAGATCGACCTGATCAAGGTGATGCAGTTATGCTAATCGGGCATCTTCGCCTGCAAACGCCGTCCTCTTCGTCTATGGGAGTTCAACCCGGAGGGACCTCGAATTCTCCAACACTTTATGGGTGCGACACCCGTGGAGATGTACAAGTTGTTCTTCGGACCGCAGGTGGCGTGTCCGGATTTAGCCGAGGACGCAGGCCTAAGCCGCGATCGCCCGGATACTCAGGTAAATAGCTCAGAGTCCGGACATTCTATTTATATGCCTTTCTAGAGTTCGCCTCCTGAACCCTTGTTCTTTACAGGAATGGGTGGCGCGATCAAGGCGGATAAGGTGTCCGGCCCCCCTCCCAGAGACCGCACTGGAGCCCGTGCTGGTCAGAATGTTGGAGGTCGCGCCACGTAAGGGGCGACGGGGAAAATAGAGGAGCTAATATTTCACCCAAAGGCGATCAAGAGGGGGAACCAAGAACCCTCCTTCAGGAGAGAAGAGGACCGCCTCAAGATCCGGAGGCCAAAGCCCTAAGCGTGGGAAGAGATCTTCACTGGGGTCCGGCGTCCGAGAGAATCCGGCGCACAATCATTGCCAAAGGATCAGCCCTCCAATGAGCCGTGAGTATGAAAGAGGAGTTAATTAGTAAGGAAATACCTTCGCTTGTGCTTCATGGGTAACCAAATATTTATATTTGCAGTTCGGATCTGCATCCTTCTTAGATGAGTTCATCTTGAGGACCTTCTTCCGGAGATGATGGAGAGCGAACGCCTCCGTCTGGGCGCCGTCAGATTAAGGCGGCGAGCACGAAGTATCGCCACGAGGGTATCCCCGAGTCCGAGGGGCCAGAGAGCTCGGCACCCACTAGTATCCGCCGAGAACTCAAGAGTCCGCTTGAGAGGGCGCCCATTTCGAAGATCACCGTGCGTTGATCGTATGGTGGTTGGAAGGATTTCGTCCGCCGAGAGCGGATTGCGTAATGCCGCCATGAGTTTGCTGGCGGGATTTGAGGTATGCAAGAATGACGCATCCTTTTGTCTTTTAACAGTTTTGCACATAAAAATGCGCCCTGTATAGATAGTAGCCCCTGGGACTCGATAGGTTGTCGGGAACGACAGCGTGCCGAGGATCGAAATCTCAAGTAATGAATACCACCGTCCCTATGCAGGTGGCGGATAGTCCGAGGGCCAGCCGGACTAATGAGTTTGCCGAGTTAAGTCGGCAACTTGACATGGCGGATGCGAACATCGCACTTGTCAACCGGCGACTTGACGAGTCGCAAGGTAAATAAATTCTCCGCAGTCGCTTTATTTAAGGGGGTCGAAGCCCTCCTCTGATAAATTTTATGCTGTTGTACAGACGGTGCTGCTGCTGTGGAGAACCTTCGGGCCAAACTTGCTCGAGCTAAGGAGCAAGCCCGAAGGAGTGATGCGGCTGCCTCGAGGGCGGCCGAGTAATTGAAAGAAAAAGGCTGCGACCGCCGGCGAGGCGAGGTGGCCGAATTGGCCATGAAATTAAAGGATGCTACCGACCGCAATGAGACTCTTGAAAAGGAGCGCTTATCGGAGCGGGAAGACTGAAGAAGGCCACCGCCGGCCAAGGATGCCCGCTCGCAATGCGGGCTATGAAGGAGGAACTCGCGCCAGTCGGAGAGATCGTGGCTGGCAAGCCTATTCTGATGCGTCGCCGGTTTATGGATGAAAAGTATGCTCAATTTGAGCGGCTGTGGAGTCCGGAGGATCCGTATATGGACTTAGCTGCAAGTGCGGCCGATGCCATTAAGCACTTCCGGGGCCAGGAGGATCACGAGACGGAAGAGCTATATTCGTCTCAATTCCACAGTCCGGATCGCTCACTTCCGTTGACAGACCGGTTGGCCGAATGGGCCGAGCTAAATAGATTGTCCGGACTTGCCATGATCGACATCGTGGCCCATGTCCGCCGAGAGGTCCAAGGCGACGAGCTACTTGCCTTCGCAGCAATTCCTTGGGCGGTGCCGCATATAAAGGAGATGAAGCGGTCGGCTGCATCGAGGGCGCGATGGCTCTTGCCGTGTGAAGGCGCATTGTCCGGAGATGGATGCCACCGCTGTTGCCGCCAGGTTCGATGAAAGCCGCTCCTGCCGAGCACTACTGGGAAGTTATGCATGGCGCTCGTGTAATAGAGTCGCAGATTTCGAAAATATCACGCTCAAATGAACGTATTAACTTGTAAATCGATGATTATGTTATAACTGCTTTTTATACTTGTGCGTCCCAAGTAGTAAAACTTCTCCTGTGCAGCCGTTTACGTATACTTTTGTATAACTTGAAAGATGGCAGTCTTCGGCTTCAGCCCCCACGCACAAGGTGCGGGGGTGTTTGCAAAAATAGTGCGATTTCACACTTTAATCCGACGTCTCGGTCCTGTTATAAGGAGGTGGTAGCGAGCTTAACGAGGCAATCCGGACTATAATGCTTTATCACTTTCACTTAGCCGATGGAGCTCGAGGGTGGGGCTACGATATAGCCCCGGTGGCATCGCCCTTCTCCAAGTCGGGCGCGTGTGTGCTGACCGAAACGGTCCTTCGTCAAAGCAGGAATTCTAAACATTCAATAGTCGATCGAGTGGTTGACCAAGATCTCGCAGTATCATGACAGTCGGTTTTGGCTTTCTCTCGAGGTGCTCGCCCGGCCGAATCGGGGCACAATCACAAGAGTTCTCCGGTGCCGTTAGCCGATGATACGGAACGTAAGGCAGCAAAACACGGAGCCGCAAACCCAACATTTGACCAAAGACATGATTCGAGCTGATGCATATAATGCCTAACTCGAGACACGAACACTCCCTAAGGTGTTCGGTCTTTATAATAATGGGCGTAACGATGCCCTAAGCCCCTAGTGTCCGTGCACGGGCATGGTCTTCGACGCGCCGATGCCAAAGCGTCAGGCTCCGCTTTGGCTATAGAAAGAAACCAAGGAGAATAACAACAAGAGACAATAAAAAGGTTTACGCAGGTCTTAATCTGAAAAGAATCCTCACAACGGGTCCCTACCGCACGCCTGCGTCAGGTCTCCGTTCGCCGTTATCTGGGCGGGTATGCACGTTGTTCATCTCAGAAAGAGAGGAACGTTTAGTTTTAGAAACAATTAGTGCGAAAAATATGTGTAAAATAAGAAATATAAATAATTAAAGCAGGGTTTGTATGAACCCGCGGTTGTTTAGCGCCGCAGCCCCCAGCGAAGGGGTATGCGGCTAGGGAGTCCTAGCCCTCATCAAGCCGGATTCGTCTATCCGAGTCCGGGTCTTTAAGTGACCCTCGCACTAAAATGACGCCACACGGACCGGGCATCTTGAGTGTAAGAGACGCGTCGGTATGGCGTTGAAGCGACAAAAGCCTTCGTCCCAAGAGTGCTTGATATTCACTTTCAAATGGGACGATATGAAAATTAATTTTTCTCGTCGAAAATTGTTCGCGATCCAACACGACTTCTAGTAATATGGAGCCATGCACTTGGCGTAAGGGCTGGCGTCACTCCTTTGAAGGAAGTGCGGCTGTGTCGGATTTTAGCAGGGTTTATCCCGTCCCACGGATTGTTTTTGAATACAGCAGGTTTAAGTCGCTGCCTCCGTCCATTTGGACATTAGTAAATTGTAATCCGCCTATTATGGGATTCAATATCGAAGTCCGTCCCCGCATTTGAACGCTCGAATAGTCCAGTGGTGAAAGTGATTGGTTTTGATATCCAATCTCTACGGTCTGCTGGGTTGGACCGCCAAGCTCTTTTTAGAAAGTGCCGCACTATTTTTCCGTATTATCACATGAAGTGAGTTTATGCTTTGACCCCTTGTGGGAAAGTCTTTTGTTTTCCGGTGCTCTCTTGGTGGGGTTTATCTTCTTTGCTTGACGCTACCGAGCCCCTTGTGTTCGGCATTTAGTCGACGGACTGTCTAAAACCCAACAATCCTGTGGGTGTGATTTGCGAGCCTTAGGGTACTTGTGGATTTGACATATCCGACCCAAAATCTTGTTTAAGTTGGACAATTACACCGCATCCTTAAGAGGCTGTGTTTTATTATTGGGCATGAGCTTTTGAAACCGGCGTTATTTGCCGCGCTCTTTGGGCTTTTCTCTTTATTCGCACCGCTTTTTCTTGCCGTGATTTTCTGCTTTCCATCTCTTATCTCGGATGTACTTGGGTCATTGGTGCTGCATCTTGCTAACCAGCTATCCTCTCCCGCATGTAAGTGGGTCATGAGGCTTGTTAGTGCGGACATTGTCCTCGGTTTCTCTTGACCGAGGTGCTGGCGAGCCATTCGTCTCGGACATTGTGCTTGAAAGCTGCTAAGGCTTGGCGTCCGGACGATCGACTATTTGGTTCTTTTTCGTAAGGAACCTGTTCCAAATTTCATGGCCGACTCTCCGGCTGTTGAGTTATATGACTTAGATCATCTCATCCGGAGGACGGACATAAGTCCCTTGAAAATTTGCTCTAAACGCGTCCTCGAGCTCTTCCCAACTTCCAACATGTGTTTTCGGGAGGCTTTTAAGCCAATGACGGGCTGGCCCTTTGAGCTTGAGGGTAGGTATTTTATGGCGTGGAGATCGTCTCCTCCGCCATATGTATATGTAGTATATAATCTTCTATCCGCACTCTGTGGTCTATTGTTCCATTGTAGGCCTCTATGTTGATGGGTTTAAATCCTGCTGGGAATTCATGGTCCAAACCTCATCGGTGAAACATAGTGGGTGTCGGCGCCCAGATTTGTGTGCGCTGCTATCATCGGACACTTGACGTGTTGCCTTGCTTCTTGGGGCCTTCTCCTTTGGCCCATAAATGGACCTGGCTGTGCCATCTATCCTTCCAAGTTCGTTGGTGGATTTATGTGTGGCGCCGCTGTCATAATTTGGCCTGTCATCTAGCCGTCTATCCAACCAGGCGGCCTCCTTATTTTTGGACGGTGGAGGCTCTATGGCCTCCTCGTCAAATTCTGGTAGCAGCTTGCACTTCGGGTAGCTCTTTGATTGGTGGCCATTGCCGTACTTATCTGCGGTGTTGAGCACTTTGCTCCATCTCATTCTGAGTGTGTCTTCCGCTGTTTTGAGCCTCCGTTTTTCCTTCTTCAGGCTTCTTGTAGTACTGACGAGTCTTTTCCGAAGGTTCTTGCTCTCCGGCGGCGTGTCCGGCATGAGGTCGTCCGAACTGTTATTTTCACCGGGCCTGGACTGATTATCCGACTCGTCATGTTCGGACGGTTGCTTATTTGCATGTTCGTCGTCCACTTGTGAGCCCTGCCGTATTGCGGGCTCCTTGGGAGCGTTGTTGTCGTCGAGGTGGGATTTAGGGCGACGTCTGCGCCGCCGTTTTGGTCATTTATCGGCGGGGTCATCTTCTGCCGCGGCCCGTTGGTCCTCGTTATCGCTCTCCTTTGGGGTGTCCACCATATGTACGTCATGTGACGAGGTGGTCCTCCCGTGCTTTATATGCTCTATTTTTTGTTCGTCTCCGGCATCGTCGTCCATAGCGTCGATGTCGTCGGAGTCGTAGTCTAGCATGTCGGTTAGGTTGTCGACAGTGGCTACAAAGTGGGTGGTGGGTGGGCTCTGAATTTCTTCGTCGTCCATTTCAGCCATCCCGCCATAGTCCGCCAGACTCTCCCGATAACGAGAGGTGCTTTAGTGAATTCAGGATATCGCCAAAAGGCGAGTATCGAAGATGTCCGCGCGGTGAATTCCATAACCGCGCCCAATCCGGATTGATTGGTAGGGCGCGAGAGGTTGGAGTCCGGAGAGAGTCCGGCGCCTCGGAATCACGAAGTTCGCGAGGACAAGATCGGTGTTCGCTCCATCGCCGTGGATGTTGAAGCCCCGTGGCGGCGTCTATCCACCGCCTCGATCTGGCGATCGGCTCCGGCTAATGGCAAGCGGATCCGTGTCAGGCGCACCAAGGCACTCGCTCGGCGGCGAGCTAGATCATGCCCATCGTCACGCAAGGCGGCGGCGCTTGGCGTGGCTCGAGTCCGTCGAAGATCAAGTCTCCGCGGATATCGGCCGTGAAGTTTAAGCTTCGAATCGACTGACGGCCAGGGCGTAAGCTCGATCTACTCGGATGGCCAAGAGAATTGGCCCATGATGCGGCCGCCCGAATACAAAGGTCTGTCCGGGGAGAAAAGTCTCACCCTAGACAGCGTTGTTGGCTGAAGATGCCATCAAGCCTATCGGTGACGACACAGAGGAACTCTCAATGAAAGCACCAATGTCGGTGTCAAAACCGGCGGATCTCGGGTAGGAGGTCCCGAACTGTGCGTCTAGGCGGATGATAATAGGAGACGAGGGACACGATGTTTTTACCCAGGTTCGGGCCCTCTCGATGGAGGTAAAACCCTACGTCCTACTAGATTAATATTGATGATATGGGTAGTACAAGAGTGGATCTACCACGAGATCAAGGAGGCTAAACCCTAGAAGCTAGCCTATGGTATGATTGTTGTAATGTATGTTGTCCTACGGACTAAAGCCCTCCGGTTTATATAGACACCGGAGGAGGCTAGGAATTACAGTCGGTTACAATGGTAGGAGATCTACATATCCATATTGCCAAGCTTGCCTTCCACGCCAAGGAAAGTCCCATCCAGACACGGGACGGAGTCTTCAATCTTGTATCTTCGTAGTCTTGGAGTCTGGCGGATAATGATAGTCCGGCTGTCCGGACACCCCCTAGTCCAGGACTCCCTCAGTCCGCACACTTAACGTTATGATGACAATTTTATTATGAGTTTATAAGTTTTGATGTACCGAAGGTTGTTCAGAGTCCCGGATGTGATCACGGACATGACGAGGAGTCTCGAAATGGTCGAGACATAAAGATTGATATATTGGAAGCCTATATTTGGATATCGGAATAGTTCCGGGTGAAATCGGGATTTTACCGGAGCACCGGGGGGTTACCGGAACCCTCCCGGGGGTTAATGGGCCTTAGTGGGCCATGGAGGAGAAGAGGAGGGCCGGCCAGGGCAGGCCGCGCGCTCCCTCCCCGCTAGTCTGAATAGGACAAGGAAGGGGGGGGGGGCGGCGCCCCCCTTTCCTCTTTCCCCTCCCCTCTTTCCTTCTCTACCAAGGCAAGAGGGGGGAGTCCTACTCCCGGTGGGAGTAGGACTCCTCCAGGTGCACCCCTAGGGGCCGGCCGCACCTCCCCCCTCCCTCCTTTATATACGGGGGCAAGGGGAAACCTCTAGACACACAAGTTGATCTTCGTGATCGTTCCTTAGCCGTGTGCGGTGCCCCCCTCCACCATATTCCACCTCGGTCATATTGTTGCGGTGCTTAGGCAAAGCCCTGTGTCGGTAGAACATCATCATCGTCAACACGCCATCGTGCTGACGGAAGTCATCCCCGACACCCTGCTGGATCATAGTCCGGGGATCGTCATCGAGCTGAACGTGTGCTGAACTCGGAGGTGTCGTACGTTCGGTGCTTGGATCGGTCGAATCGTGAAGACGTATGACTACATCAACCGCGTTGTCATAATGCTTCCGCTTACGGTCTACGAGGGTACGTGGACAACACTCTCCCCTCTCGTTGCTATGCATCACCATGATCTTGCGTGTGCATAGGATTTTTTTTGAAATTACTACGTTCCCCAACAGTGGCATCCGAGCCTAGGTTTTATGCGTTGATGTTATATGCACGAGTAGAACACAAGTGAGTTGTGGGCGATACAAGTCATACTGCTTACCAGCATGTCATACTTTGGTTCAGCGGTATTGTGAGATGAAGCGGCCCGAACCGACATTACGCGTATGCTTACGCGAGACTGGTTTCACCGTTACGAGCACTTGTGCTTAAATGTGACTGGCGGGTGTCTGTCTCTCTCACTTTAGTTGAACCGAGTGTGGCTACGCCCGGTCCTTGCGAAGGTTAAAACAACACTAACTTGACGAGCTATCATTGTGGTTTTGATGCGTAGGTAAGAAACGGTTCTTGCTTAGCCCGTAGCAGCCACGTAAAATTTGCAACAACAAAGTAGAGGACGTCTAACTTGTTTTTGCAGGGCATGTTGTGATGTGATATGGTCAAGACGTGATGCTATATTTTATTGTATGATATGATCATGTTTTGTAACGAAGTTATCGGCAATGGCGAGGAGCCATATGGTTGTCGCTTATTGTATGAAATGCAAATGCCCTGTAATTGCTTTACTTTATCACTAAGCGGTAGCGATAGTCGTAGAAGCAATAGATGGCGTAACGACAAAGATGCTATGATGGAGATCAAGGTGTCGCGTCGGTGACGATGGTGATCACGACGGTGCTTCGGAGATGGAGATCACAAGCACAAGATGATGATGGCCATATCATATCACTTATATTGATTGCATGTGATGTTTATCCTTTATGCATCTTATCTTGCTTTGATTGATGGTAGCATTTTAAGATGATCTCTCACTAGAATTATCAAGAAGTGTTCTCCCTGAGTATGCACCGTTGCGAAAGTTCTTCGTGCCGAGACACCACGTGAAGATCGGGTGTGATAGGCTCTACGTTCAAATACAACGGGTGCAAAACGTTGCACATGCGGAATACTCAGGTTAAACTTGACGAACCTAGCATATACAGATATGGCCTCGGAACACGGAGACCGAAAGGTCGAACGTGAATCATATAGTAGATATGATCAACATAGTGATGTTCACCATTGAAACTACTCCATCTCACGTGATGATCGGACATGGTTTAGTTGATTTGGATCACGTGATCACTTAGATGACCGAGAGATGTCTGCTAAGTGGGAGTTCTTAAGTAATATGATTAATTGAACTTAAATTTATCATGAACTTAGTACCTGATAGTATTTTGCTTGTCTATGTTTGTTGTAGATAGATGGCTCGTGATGTTGTTCCGTTGAATTTTAATGCGTTCTTTGAGAAAGCAAAGTTGAAAGATGATGGTAGCAATTACACGGATTGGGTCCGTAACTCGAGGATTATCCTCATTGCTGCACGTAAGAATTATGTCTGGAAGCACCGCTGGGTGCGAACTCTTCTTGATGCTGGCGACGACGTTAAGAACGTCTGGCAGAGCAAAGCTGATTACTACTCGATAGTTCAGTGTGCCATGCTTTACGGCTTGGAACCGGGTCTTCAACGACGTTTTGAACGTCATGGAGCATATGAGATGTTCTAGGAGTTGAAGTTAATATTTCAAGCAAATGCCCGGATTGAGAGATATGAAGTCTCCAATAAGTTCTATAGCTGTAAGATGGAGGAGAATAGTTCTGTCAGTGAACACATACTCAAAATGTCTGGGTACAATAATCACTTGATTCAACTGGGAGTTAATCTTCCTGATGATAGTGTCATTGACAGAATTCTTCAATCACTTCCACCAAGCTACAAGAGCTTCGTGATGAACTATAATATGCAAGGGATGGACAAGACTATTCCCGAGCTCTTCGCAATGCTAAAAGGTGCGAAGGTAGAAATCAAGAAGGAGCATCAAGTGTTGATGGTTAATAAGACCACCAGTTTCAAGAAAAAGGGCAAAGGGAAGAAGAAAGGGAACTTCAAGAAGAACAACAAACAAGTTGCTGCTCAAGAGAGGAAACCCATGTCTGGACCTAAGCCTGAGACTGAGTGCTTCTACTGCAAGCAGGCTGGTCATTGGAAGCGGAACTGCCCCAAGTATTTGGCGGATAAGAAGGATGGCAAAGTGAACAAAGGTATATGTGATATACATGTTATTGATGTGTACCTTACTAATGCTCGCAGAGTACACAGGTATTTGATCTTGGTTACATTGCTAATATTTGCAACTCGAAACAGGGACTACGGATTAAGCGAGATTAGCAAAGGATGAGGTGACGATGCGCGTGGGAAATGGTTCCAAAGTTGATGTGATCGCAGTCGACACGCTACCTCTACATCTACCATCGGGATTAGTTTTAGACCTAAATAACTGTTATTTGGTGCCAGCGTTGAGCATGAACATTATATCTGGATCTTGTTTGATGCGAGACGGTTATTCATTTAAATCAAAGAACAATGGTTGTTCTATTTATATGAGTAATATCTTTTATGGTCATGCACCCTTGAAGAGTGGTCTATTTTTTTGAATCTCGATAGTAGTGATACACATATTCATAATGTTGAAGCCAAAAGATGCAGAGTTGATAATGATAGTGCAACTTATTTGTGGCACTGCCCTTTAGGTCATATCGGTGTAAAGCGCATGAAGAAACTCCATACTGATGGAGTTTCGGAATCACTTGATTATGAATCACTTGGTACTTGCGAACCGTGCCTCATGGGCAAGATGACTAAAACGCCGTTCTCCGGAACTATGGAGCGAGCAACTGATTTGTTGGAAATCATACATACTGATGTATGTGGTCCAATGAATATTGAGGCTCACGGCGGGTATCGTTATTTTCTCACCTTCACAGATGATTTGAGCAGATATGGGTATATCTACTTGATGAAACACAAGTCTGAAACATTTGAAAAGTTCAAAGAATTTAAGAGTGAAGTGGAAAATCATCGTAACAAGAAAATAAAATTTCTATGATCTGATCGTGGAGGAGAATATTTGAGTTACGAGTTTGTTTTACATTTGAAACAATGTGGAATAGTTTCACAACTCACGCCACCCGGAACACCACAACGAAATGGTGTGTCCGAACGTCGTAATCGTACCTTATTAGATATGGTGCGATCTATGATGTCTCTTACTGATTTACCGCTATCATTTTGGGGTTATGCTCTAGAGACAGCCGCATTCATGTTAAATAGGGCACCATCAAAATCCGTTGAGACGACGCCTTATAAACTGTGGTTTGGCAAGAAACCAAAGTTGTCGTTTCTTAAAGTTTGGGGCTGCGATGCTTATGTGAAGAAACTTCAACCAGATAAGCTCAAACCAAAATCGGAGAAATGTGTCTTCATAGGATACCCAAAAGAGACTATTGGGTACACCTTCTATCACAGATCTGAAGGCAAGATTTTCATTGCTAAATTCGGATCCTTCTAGAGAAGGTGTTTCTCTCGAAAGAAGTGAGTGGGAGGAAAGTAGAACTTGATGAGGTAACTATACCTGCTCCCTTATTGGAAAGTAGTCCATCACAACAACCGGTTCCTGTGACAACTACACCAATTAGTGAGGAAGCTAATGATATTGATCATGAAACTTCAGATCAAGTTTCTACTGAACCTCGTAGGTCTACCAAAGTAAGATCCGCACCAGAGTGGTACGGTAATCCTATTCTGGAAGTTACGTTACTTGACCATGGCGAACCCACGAACTATGAGGAAGCGATGATGAGCCCAGATTCCGCAAAATGGCTAGAAGCCATGAAATCTGAGATGGGATCCATGTATGAGAACAAAGTATGGACTTTGGTTGACCTGCCCGATGATCGGCAAGCCATTGAGAATAAATCGATCTTTAATAAGAAGACTGACGCTGATGGTAATGTAACTGTCTATAAAGCTCGACTTGTTGTGAAAGGTTTTCGACAAGTTCAAGGGGTTGACTATGATGAGATTTTCTCACCCGTAGCGATGCTTAAGTCTGTCTGAATCATGTTAGCAATTGCTGCATTTTATGATTATGAAATTTGCCAAATGGATGTCAAAACTGCATTCTTGGAATGGATTTCTGGAAGAAGAGTTATATATGATGCAACCAGAAGGTTTTGTCGATCCAAAAGGTGCTAACAAAGTGTGCAAGCTCCAGCGATCCATTTATGGATTGGTGCAAGCATCTCGGAGTTGGAATAAACGCTTTGATAGTGTGATCAAAGCATATCGTTTTATACAGACTTTTGGAGAAGCCTGTATTTACAAGAAAGTGAGTGGGAGCTCTGTAGCATTTCTGATATTATATGTAGATGACATATTATTAATTGGAAATGATATAGAATTTCTGGATAGCATAAAGGGATACTTGAATAAAAGTTTTTCAATGAAAGACCTCGGTGAAGCTGCTTACATATTGGGCATCAAGATCTATTGAGATAGATCAAGACGCTTAATTGGACTTTCACAAAGCACATACCTTGATAAAGTTTTGAAAAAGTTCAAAATGGATCAGGCAAAGAAAGGGTTCTTGCCTATATTACAAGGTGTGAAGTTGAGTCAGACTCAATGCCCGACCACAACAGAAGATAGAGAGAAAATGAAAGATGTTCCCTATGCTTCAGCCATAGGCTCTATCATGTATGCAATGCTGTGTACCAGACCTGACGTATGCTTAGCAATAAGCTTGCGGTAGGTACCAAAGTAATCCAGAGTGGATCATCGACAGCGGTCAAGAACATCCTGAAATACCTGAAAAGGACTAAGGATATGTTTCTCGTTTATGGAGGTGACAAAGAGCTAGTCGTAAATGGTTACGTCGATGCAAGCTTTGACACTAATCCGGACGATTCTAAACCGCAAACCGGATACGTGTTTTTGTTAAACGGTGGAGCTGTAAGTTGGTGCAGTTCTAAACAAAGCGTCGTGGTGGGATCTACATGCGAAGCGGAGTACATAGCTGCTTCGGAAGCAGCAAATGAAGGAGTCTGGATGAAGGACTTCATTTCCGATTTAGGTGTCATACCTAGTGCATCGGGACCAATGAAGATCTTGTGTGACAATACTGGTGCAATTGCCTTGGCAAAGGAATCCAGATTTCACAAGAGGACCAAGCACATCAAGAGACACTTCAATTCCATCCGGGACCAAGTCCAGGTGGGAGACATAGAGATTTGCAAGATACATATGGATATGAATGTTGCAGACCCATTGACTAAGCCTCTTCCACGAGCAAAACATGATCAGCACCAAGACTCCATGGGTGTTAGAATCATTACTGTGTAATCTAGATTATTGACTCTAGTGCAAGTGGGAGACTGAAGGAAATATGCCCTAGAGGCAATAATAAAGTTATTATTTATTTCCTCATATCATGATAAATGTTTATTATTCATGCTAGAATTGTATTACCCGGAAACATGATACATGTGTGAATACACAGACAAACATAATGTTACTAGTATGCCTCTACTTGACTAGCTCATTAATCAAAGATGGTTATGTTTCCTAGCCATAGACATGTGTTGTCATTTGATTAACGGGATTACATCATTAGGAGAATGATGTGATTGACTTGACCCATTCCGGTAGCTTAGCACTTGATCGTTTAGTATGTTGCTATTGCTTTCTTCATGACTTATACAAAGTTCCTATAACTATAAGATTATGCAACTCCCGTTTATCGGAGGAACACGTGTGCTACCAAACATCACAACGTAACTGGGTGATTATAAAGGAGCTCTACAGGTGTCTCCGAAGGTACATGTTGAGTTGGCGTATTTCGAGATTAGGTTTTGTCACTACGATTGTCGGAGAGGTATCTCTGGGCCCTCTTGGTAATGCACATCACAATAAGCCTTGCAAGCAATGTAGCTAATGAGTTAGTTACGGAATGATGCATTACGTAACGAGTAAAGAGACTTGCCGGTAACGAGATTGAACTAGGTATTGGATACCGACGATAGAATCTCGGGCAAGTAACATACCGATGACAAAGGGAACAACGTATGTTGTTATGCGGTTTGACCGATAAAGATCTTCGTAGAATATGTAGGAGCCAATATGAGCATCCAGGTTCCGCTATTGGTTATTGACCGAGAATAGTTCTAGGTCATGTCTACATAGTTCTCGAACCCGTAGGGTCCGCACGCTTAACGTTACGATGACAGTTTTATTATGAGTTTATAACTTTTGATGTACCTAAGGTTGTTCGGAGTCCCGGATGTGATCACGGACATGACGAGGAGTCTCGAAATGGTCGAGACATAAAGATTGATATATTGGAAGCCTATATTTGGATATCGGAATAGTTCCGGGTGAAATCGGGATTTTACCGGAGCACCGGGGGGTTACCGGAACCCTCCCGGGGGTTAATGGGCCTTAGTGGGCCGTGAGGGAGAAGAGGAGGGCCGGACAGGGCAGGCCGCGCACCCCCTCCCCCCTAGTCCGAATAGGACAAGGAAGGAGGGGGGGCGCCCCCCTTTCCTCTTTCCCCTCCCCCCTTTCCTTCTCTACCAAGGCAAGAGGGGGTAGTCCTACTCCCGGTCGGAGTAGGACTCCTCTAGGAGCACCCCTAGGGGCCGGCCGCACCTCCCCCCTCCCTCCTTTATATACGGGGGCAAGGGGGCACCTCTAGACACACAAGTTGATCTTCGTGATTGTTCCTTAGCCGTGTGCGGTGCCCCCCTCCACCATATTCCACCTCGGTCATATCATTGCGGTGCTTAGGCAAAGCCCTGCGTCGGTAGAACATCATCATCGTCACCACGCCATCATGCTGAGGGAACTCATCCCCGACACCCTACTGGATCGGAGTCCGGGGATCGTCATCGAGCTGAACGTGTGCTGAACTCGGAGGTGCCGTACGTTCGGTGCTTGGATCGGTCATATCGTGAAGACGTACGACTACATCAACCGCATTGTCATAACGCTTCCGCTTACGGTCTACGAGGGTACGTGGACAACACTCTCCCCTCTCGTTGCTATGCATCACCATGATCTTGCGTGTGCGTAGGAATTTTTTTGAAATTACTACGTTCCCCAACAACCATGTCTTCCAAGCCTTCCCAGAACTCCCTCTTGGTGTTCTCATTGTGGCCTACTTGCGGGGCATACGCGCTGATAACATTGAGAACCAAGTCCTCAACTACCAGCTTGAGCAGGATAATCAGGTTCCCATGTCTCCTGACATCTACCACTCTATACTTGAGGCTCTTGTTGATCAAGATGCCTACGCCATTTCTGTTTGCAGCCGTCCCCGTGTACCACAGCTTGAAGCCGGTATCCTCCACCTCCTTCGCCTTCAGTCCTCTCCATTTGGTTTCTTGGACGCAAAGGATATCAACACCTCTTCTCACCGCTGCATCAACTAGCTCCCGAAGCTTCCCTGTCAGAGACCCTACATTCCAGCTACCTAAGCGAATCCTCCTAGGCTCGGCTAGTTTCCTTACCCTTCGCACTCGTCGAGTCAAATGCGAAGACCCTTGCTCATTTCCACTACATCCGGGCGCCGATGTAGCGCGCCACTAAGGATGCGACGACCCGATCCTCGCTCACTTGCCACCAGATCCGGATCAAGATACGGCGCGCCACTTGGGGGTGACGGCCCGACGCTGCCCATTTTCCACCACACAGGTTCGATGTGGCGTCACGAGAGGGTTACGCCCCAACGAAAATCTTTTGGGTTTCATCTCCATAAGAGTGACTGAGTTTTTACGTTGGCTCGCCAAGCCTATCACAACCCTGCTCCTTTACCTGGGCTTGGGACCGGCTATGTTGAGACAACATAGGCGGAGTTCATAACTGTGCTTTTCGAAAAAGTAAAAATACAGGAGGCACAGCTATACTTTCCAATAGGAAAAAAGGACAGATGTGCTTCCATGAGGAGCCCGACCAACCTTCTTTAAAATGAGAAAAAAGCACAGTCTGTGCTGCCATGAGAAGCACAATTGTGCTTTCCAGAAATAGAAAAACACAGTCCATGCTTCCGCGAGAAGCACAAATATGCTTCCCAAAACAGTGAATTACAGTTGTACCCCCCCCACACACACACAAAAAAAGAAAAAGCACAACTGTGCTTCCAAGTTTTGCTTTTTTTGGTTCGATTTTTCCTGTTTTTGGTCTTTTTTCTGGTTTTTTTGTTTTCGTTCTTTTGTTTCCGATTCTTTCCAATTCATTTTCTTCTGGATTTTTGTGAAAAAAGTTCGTCAAAACTTAGTAACAAGGAATTTATTTTCAAAGATCTCGATGCGAGAAACCTAACAGTGAAAATGGTTCATGATTTGCACGCACGTTCGAGAGATAAAAATAATTTAAAAAAAGTAAATCTACAAAAAAGGGAAAAAATCATGTTGCGATAAGTGGCGCACATGGAGTGTTCTACTTGTCAGCACCATAGAAGTTAAGAATGACCTTCAGAAGGGGTACCTCTTAATTAGTAATTTCACCTCAAACTGGTTCCTGATGCAAAACTTGGGGACTAACGAAAAAAGCTCAATAATAAGAGAAAAGGCCTCCCTAGCCAATCTCACGCCAAGCCCACCACACATACATACCCACCCACCTCCCTCCGACACGGGTAAAAGAAAAAAAACTGTAATGTTATCTGGCGAATGTCAGCCAGAAAAGGGATGACAAGCAAATGTTTTTTCATGGCAAGTTTAGTTGGGAAGAGACTGTAAATTCTGCCTTTTTTTGCCGCAAAAGTTCTCTCCTTTCCAGAAAGGGAAACGTTTGGGGCCGGGGCACCGGCCGAAGCTTCGGCCGGTCCAGTCCACGCACGCGCGATGCGACCCACTCGCGAGCAACCACGTGGCGCGATGGACCCGAGACGACTAGTCCTCCTCCCTTTTCTCTTCTTCCTCTCGCGCATCTCTCTCTTTCTCTCTCCCCGCTGCCATGGTCAACGACGCCGCACCGCGAGGTTTTCAGCGCGCGCCGTTCAGCAGATCTGGCCGCCCTCGACCAGATTCGCGCGGATCCGCGTGCATCGGAGCTCTCCCTACCTCGCCAGACCCGGCCACACCGGAGCTGCAACCAGCCATGGCAGGACTGCACCCCGCGGCGCAAATTTTGCTGGAACCTCGACGTCACGGCGAGATGGCGGATGGCCGTTTTTTGCTACAACTGTGTTTTGGTTTTGCTACTACCATAGAGATTTTTTGCTGGAACCGATGGTATTTTTTGCTTCAATCAGAGATGTGCGGTAGCTGGGGAGGCTGGCGAGTGCTGCAACCGTTGACAGAAAAGCTTCAACCCAAGATTAAAAATGCTTCAACCGTATATACAGAAAACTGTAAGCGTTCAGTGCTATCGAGGAAAGCTACAACCGTCTATATAAAATGGTACAACCTTTGATGAAAAAAGTTTCAACCGAACGATAGAGAAAAGCTACATCATTCATGAAGAAGATGCAACCCTTTGACAGCCACGACAACGTTTTTTGCTGCAACCACACAGAATGTTTGCTACTACCATAGACATTAATTGTACCACCATTTAACGGCGGTGACCGGTGACTGGAAATCAGAAAGGTTGCAACCGGCGACGAAAAAAGCTTCAACCGGCTAGAAAAAAAGCTTCAACCGGCGATATAGAATGCTTCAACCGGTGACAGGAAACGCAAAAAGCTACAATCGTTAACACAAAAGCTTCAACCATATATTTCAGAAGCTTCAACCCGAGACCGGCGACGAAAAAGCTGCAGCGGCGAGCCGTTAATGCACATGACTGTTTTTCTATGCACCAATGGTGCTGCGACGGATGCTGGAACCGGCGGCCCCGACATTGTTGGACCTGGCGGCCGCCATCACCGCTTGTTTTTGATGCATCTGGTACCTTTTTTGCTGCAGCGGGACGGCGAGCGGCGGCGAGTGGCGACGGTGAGCGGCGGCGAGCGGCGAGCGGCAGCCATGGCGAGCCACCGATGCAGCGAGCCACGAGGAACGCGGGGTGTGGCAGACGGCGACGGCAACCAGAGTCAACGATGCGGGGCGGATGAGGAAGACGACGACCGGGTCCACATCGAGCCCGTTCGATACGTGCGTAATCGAGCGGTTCCGCGCGCTCCGTATTAGACAGATTCAGTGGCCCACGCGGGACCGCCGAAAGTTTCGGCTGGTGCGCCGGCGCCTATTAGCGCCCTTCCAGAAAATGTCATGCTTTGTGAAGAAAAACTGTCACCCCATACAACCAACTTGCCACCTAAAAGGTTCACAAATGCCAACCCCTCAACGAATGTTCGACAACTATTACGGTCCAAAAGAAAAAAAAACGTAAACCAGGCCGTCCGCATCCTCACACGGGGCGATTCTCACGAAATAAACAACCTGCACAAATCTTGAAGCACCAAAAAATCTCGACGGAGTCTTTTCAAAAAAAAAAATCTCGACGGAGAGTTGGCTGAGATTTAGCCAGCCGTAAAGAGGTATATACAGCGCAGGGAGTTCTCGGAAAAATCTAGCGAGAACGAGACAAGCAACAAGCTTGCGCCTGGGATGGATCGGCAGCAGGAGCAAACTGGTGAGTCCTGTGTCGCCTATGGTCGCGGGGCGCGCAACGTCGCCGTTTACTGTGTCACTTACGGTCCCTGGGCGTGCAACGTCGCCGTTTCCTGTGTCGGCTACGGCCCCCAGGCGCGCGACGTCGCCACGCGAGCAACCTCCAGCAGTCTCGTCGCGATCAACGAACAGCTTCGGGACGTCTGCCAGGGGAGATCGCCGACTAGTTACGTGTCAATTCAGGTATGGGATCGCTTCTGCCTTCTGCCATGTTGGTTTCGTAGCATAATGAAGTCCTGCTTGTAACTAACATTCCTTGCTGGGGAGATTCCCACATGACACTCCAAGTTTGGCATGCATACCATGGTTAAATATCCAACGGCCAACATCCGATGTCCGGCACCACAAACAGCAAGATGCAGGAGCACCAGTCATGTCCCCATCAGGCGCGCCCAGACAGGGGGAGCAGGCTCTTTATAAGCGCCCCATTGTCTTCGGAACCTCACGTACGTCGGTTCTCACCTTCCAAGTGTCCAAGCAAAGCAGAGGCTGCGAGGCTCTGAGCCCCCTCTTGCCAATGGGCCGGAAGAAACTGAAGAAGATGCAGAGCGCGGCGCAGCAGCAGAAGGGGAAGCTCTACATCATCATCGCCTGCATCGCCCTGCTTGTCTGCGGATGCAAGACCCGTAAGTATCTGGTTTACTGCTGCTATGCATTGCTACTCCTCCGTCCACAGATGCATGGGCGCACTGGAGCTGCAGCTATCTCAGACCGAGATCCTGGATCAATGTGGTACTGGTAGCTGTAGCTCATATGCATGTAATGTGAAATGTCCATTCAGAGTTTCAGGCCACCTAAAATACATTTATTCGAAGTAGAAACGGTCGCTCGAGTCTACACTGATGCAGTACGTGGGCTCAACTAGAAAAGGTTTAAACATATAGTTGGATGTTAACTACTCCCACCGTAAAAAAGTGTAAGAAGTTTTTTATACCCTATGAAAAGAAAGTCTTACTAATCCAAAAAAAGAAAACAGAAAAAGTCTTACATTTTGTATTTCCAACGTAGGGTTGACTGACAATTTTTAAAATATCCCTTGACAAACTATGACAGTCACACAAGTTTAAGTAGTTCTTTTATTCAAGTTTGATAAAAGTTCCTTAAGAACCTTATACAAACATAAGTAGAAATTTTCTTCACCTTGCTTTGAGTTTAGTGGAATTTCACGGAAATTGATGTGATAGTGTATACACTAATTTTGTTGCAGAGAGTACTCACCGCCGTGCTTTGAACTTGCATGACATGCGTGGCTGCAGGTGTCAAACGGCAGAAAAAATAGCTTACTACGAAAAAGTAAGCACTGTCATAATTCTCCAACGTGGATAGTGCAAAATTACTCGCCGTACCGTACACGTGCATCAAAGGTGTGATTGGTTTGAGGATACAACGAAACGAGGCGGGTTGGTTCCATCAAGGGCATGGCAGCAAATTGATCCATCGTACATTTCCTCAATGCCGTCTGTCCGTCTCTTGTCTGTCAGTCAATGTATGCTATTGCTAAACTACCAAGTTTTTGAGAAGCATTTGTATATAAGGTAGATTAAATCCGTAGGTAAATATGGGATAAGAAATTATTTAACTCCCATGTATATGTGTAAAAATATCACTTTTTGGCAAATACAGTTACAAAAAAGGTACAACCAGTCCAGGGACTGTATAGTCAGGTAGTAACCCTAGCTTCTTGTAGATAGTCTCTCTTAGAACATGTATAAACCGGTTTTTGCTTATGTATCCGTGTTTGTTTCTATCGCAGAGGTGCCTAAGCAAGTGATTGTCCTATATAAATAGGCTATGGTAAATAAGATATCTGAATACCTTGCATTGTACACGACCTTATGACTCGCATGTTTACTGAAAACTTGTAATTCTCAATCTAATTTAATATAGAGCTCTACACTATATCATTTATCTCTGTTTAATTTCTACAAGCGTGTTTAATGGATGCATAAGATTTACCCCGTACCTAGCCATCGGTTGGAAAGGAAAAACACATCTAGGGCCCACGCGTCATCTCATCGAGCGACTCGGGCGGCTCGCCGCCGCCGCTGCTCTAAGCCCCTCATTCCCTTTCCCCCTTGCCGTTGCCGGCGGGTGCCGTTCGGGCAAAGCTCCGGTCGGTGATTGGCGGCGGCAGGACTCCTGCTTCTAGGCCCTTCCTCCCCTAGCTGATATGGATGCAGTCATCAAGGTCGTGGGCGTGGCGGCGGATCCCGGCGTCGATTGCACTAATGATAGTACTCCGCTCCTCCGTGTCTTGTTATGGGCGCCTCGCCTGGTAGCCGTGCTGGTCAGGCGTAGCAAGGCACGGGACGGTGGGTCTGACCACCGATGTTGGCCGACTCCATCTGGGGTGGTGGTTGTTGTTGCCATTGTGCGATGATACTCGTCGTCCTGGTCCGACTAGTCTTGGGTGGGGACGCCAGGGTGGCCGGTCTGTCACCCAGATTTACCGTTGAGGTGACCACTCCGGCCTATGGCGGCGGCCATGCTGCGGATTACGGTGATCACCGGAAGGTCTTTGTGAGGGTTCCTCCCTCCAGATCTGGTGGTTGACTTCAGCAGCGAGATGCAAACTATGGACTACGACTTGACATAGAGGGGTGGTTGTGCAGCGGGGACAGATGCACATCACATATAGCTTCTCAGACCGTGGAAAAGTGGTGGCAACAACACATCAGTGACATCGATGGTGGTGCTAATTGAGAACCCGATCTCGAGCTCCGTCGAGCTCCGAGATGAAAGCCTAGGTATAACTAGCAATGGCAATATTTTATGCCATTACCTTATTAAAGGCAATAATCAGATATGCTCGGACTGATTCTTCAAGGTGAAAATCTAGATTCTAGCCCTGGGTGGTTGGATTCGGCGACTACAGGGCTCGAGCATCGCTCCTTTCCTGAAGGCCTTGCTATTGAAAAGTCTCGTCATCCTGTCATGAGATGCTTGGTCCGGATATAGTCATTGATGTAGTTTGTCAAACATGGATCCAATATTTTTTTGTTTCTTTCCTCGCCTCCACGTAGCTTTGGTCTTATATGACTTTGCTATATACAGACATGTTTTTGTGTATGCGAGTCTTGTTGTTGGTTGTGTCCATCATAGTTGTGCAGAGGCCGAGTGTGTGATCCTTGTGTTTGTATCCTCTTGATGCTTCATTTTAATCTAATAAAATTCACACTTTGAGAAAAAATTAAGATTTATCACGTTCATTAGTTCGAAAGAATTATAAAATTGTTACATCAACAAAAAAGAAGTGCTAGACCAAAATAATTATACTCTTCTGCATGATATCTCTGAAATGCTTTGCTCCCGCAATCATCCAAAGATTTGTCTCCTATTTGATGATGTCAAGACTAATTAGCGATGTGCAAACTTGTTGTGGAAGACTCAAGCATTCCGTTCATTCCAAATGGTCCAACAAATGAACATGGTTAGGGAGGTCATAGCTCTCCTTCTAGGCAAATTTGCACCTCACATGGTATGTCACCAATCTTTGATAGAGTGGACGATTAACCCTCAGACAATGTTGAGCCTCACAACGTGTTGGGGGAATATATAGTTATACATGAGTGTCACACCTGGTCCTACATTGTCGTGGTGGGCGCACGGCAGATGCCAAGGGATGGCTAAATTGAGGAGGAGGCTCGAGGTCGCTGGTGGGCTCCAGAGGCGAGGTTGGCATGAGCGGGCGCGGGACGCCGGACATACCCAGGTTCGGGGCTCTCCGGAGAGATAACACCCCTAGTCCTGCCGAGTGTAGTTGGATGCTCGATAGTACAATGTTGCTCCTGGAGCTGTATGGGGGAGGAAGGAAGCTGGCCAAGGCTTGGGCTGCTCCCTTCTCTCTGGTGTTGTTTTGGTGGCTAGTTCTATGCTTACTGGCTTTCTTCTGTTACATCTATGCGTGCCTGCCTGTATGATCGTGGGCTCCTGGGGGGTTTTATAGACCAACCCCCCAGGGTTACAATGGTAATGTTACAAGTCGGTGGGTCCGTATTGTGGGTGTCCGGGGACCCGGGCTGGGTCCCGCTGAGGGCTTGCGGTTCGCTGGGTTCCCCTAGGTGCGGGCCCCGGGTGCCTAGGGGGGATGTGCGCCGTCTTGTCAATCGTCAGGGTGTGGCCGAGTTAAGTTGTGTACAGTGGCTCTCCGTCAGGTTGCCTCTTGCTGTCGTCAGCGGTTAGGGTGAGGGCACTGTAGCCATGCTGGCCCTGGTCAGCGGATAGGTGAGGGGCACTATTGCCACGCTCCGGCTGACCAGAGGCATGGGCGGGGCACTGTTGCCTTGGTCATCGTTGATTGAAGACTCGTCCCATCGTACGGCCTGGATGGGACGGGAGCTGACCCGTGGCTGGATTGCGGAGCACGCCACAGGTGGAGCTAGTTTGTCGAGGAAGCTTCGGTCGTGCCGAGTTCGGTTGTCTTGCACTAGTTGTTGAGGCCGAGTCGACGCGTCTTGCTGGGTCGGAGAGTTTGGCCGGGTTGCGGGGCTTGGCCGGGTCGAGCGACCCGGCCAAGCGCGTGCCGGATTGAGGGGCGGTGCCAGCCCCATTGTTTTTGAAGAGGATCCGGGTTCCGTTGCCTGCCTGGGGTTCATCCCCCCGACATGCATGGTTAGTCAACAAAAGTCCAAGCAAAATTTCATGTTCAACAAGTAAAAGGAGAAGGTTAAACTCAGCTGACCCCACCTATTAGAAACCCATAGGTTATAACTCTCCCGTGCTTATTGTTTCACTAAAAGTGTATCCCTGGTTTACGCTTTCGACATCTACCTGGTTTAGTTATTTTCTGCTTAAATTTAAATAGCTAAATTTTAACCAAACCTTGAGTGACCATAAGTTTCTCATTTTAACTCTAAATGAATCATTCCTTTAGGAGATGGTTTGTATTGAAATTCTCTTTCGACACGAATGCTAGGTAGAATTTATTGCACTTTATGTTTCTATTTTGCCATTTGGGGAATTATTCTTATTAAAGAGAAAATATTTATAAATATTTTCTAGAGGATTTAATCTTGTTGGTGAACAAGACTACCCTACAACCCTGTAGTGAAGAAAAGCTTCTTAAACCCTTGCTTTCTATGCCATGTGATGGATCTTAGATTTTTCATGGTTTATGCCATTTGTAAAACTGCATATCATTGTTTTATTTAAATGATTGAGAAAATAAATGAATTGTTACTTGCTTCTTATGCTTACGGCTCTGAATAAAGATTGGGAAACTTTTCATACTAAAACAGGAGCATTTCATATGTTGGCTTTGTATGGTTGTATTATGAGAATTTTGTTGCTACAGTTATGTTATGAAATATTGATGAGCTACTTGCTATGATGAGCATGTTTACTTGTTGAGCATTTTTACTTGGCTTGTGATATTGTGTTGCTGGTAGTATTTTGTTACGTTTTCAGTGTGTTAAGCTCTAAATCTCTATCGGCTTGATCAAGTCACCAGTGCCACAAAACCAATTTTTATTTAGTAAAACCATGTGGTTTGTTGGGAGATCCTAATAGGTGCTTAGGACACATTTTCTTACTAAGTTATGCCTATAGAGCAAGTGGGGACTTGTGGAGGTACTTGGTCGGTCAAGTTGAATGCTTGATAGAATCATGAGGGAGCATTTGATATCATGAAAAGGATGAGAAGAACTAGTCTCTCTCTCCCTCCCTCTCTCTCCTTATCTCTCTATCTTTGTAAGGTTAGAGTCCTTTTTGGTATTATAATGGGAGACTCTGATCTTATGGACTATATTGGCGACACATCTTTGCAAAAATGTTATGTTGCATTGGTATAGTGTATGGCCTATGCAAAGTTATTTGAGTAGCCGTGTCCAGGGAATGGACGGAGTTGGGGTAAGTCACCTTACGATCTAAGCCAAACTTGAGATGTACAAGACCTGAAAGTAAAAAATCTCCACCCTAAGTTGTACCGGAAAGTGGTGGGAGCGGCACTTTTGCTTCTTGTTTCGTGAGGAACACATTTGGTGATTTTATTTACAAATGCTTCTTGTGGGATATCGACCTCGTCTTTGCTCGTTTGCGTATCACTGTACCATTTTCTCGTTTCCGTGCACAATATCACAGACAAAAGTGATGGAGATGATTGTGGTTATATCGGTGATCGTGTGAACTTGTATAACTGTCGTTACAATTATGTTATTACTTATGTTGGTTCTAGTGGTTCTAAGGATCTAATGACATTTGTTTTAGGGGTTACTTTTATTTACACCTTACTTTGGTCCCATGAATCTGTGGTATCTATGGATTCCTGACTCAATTGTTACTTTCCTTTACCTTATTTGATTCTGGCTTGTCAGTTTAATTATGTTCGTGATGAAGGCCTAAACTTGTGTTATCACAACAATATCAGTTTTTGGTGATATGTTACTTAATTTAGGTTGTTCCTAGCTTGCAGGTTATGTTATGTCATGTTGATACCGGCTCGTTGGTTAAGTTATGCACTAAGTTATGCCCCATATCACTTGATCTGGTTGGTCATACTTGTTTTTCTTTTCTGGTGCATTACCTTTATTCTATGAGTCCACTATATCTACCTATATGCGGTATTTCCGTGTCGTTCTAAGAAAATTTGTATGTGCCATCTCTAATTTTCAAAATAAATTTCTCTTTTGTGTGCTTGTACCGCTCGTGAGGTGGTGAGGGGTGGCCGATGTTTTCCATGCAAGATGTGTTATTCTCATGATGAGTGTTTATTCACTTGTCATTGCACAACAGTATGACAAAGGTGTTAGGGATGCCCAGTCCCGAAATGAAAAATGAATTTACTTTATGTTGTCAAATAATAAATTCCTTGTAAAGTGTTGCTATGGAGGGTACCCGTGGATACGGTTGGCCATGGAAAGTGAAAGTATGGTGCAAAAAGGAATAAACTTTATTTTCTGTTTGGAACCGCCTATGATATATCTAGCATGGAAAGTGTTGGGAACTCTAAGTCATTTTCGTTGGTGGGAAAAGTATGCCTCTCAAATTTTTTTTATCTCTCAATTTTCGCTTTGAGCTCTGGCACCTCTACAAATCCCTACTTCCCTCTGCGAAGGGCCTTTCTTATACTTTATGCGATTTTTATTTTTACTTGAGTCTCCATCTTCTCTTATAAAGCACCAACTAAGGGGCACTATGATCGTACTTGAGCATTGGGTATAGCTAGTATTCGAGTGTGTTTCATGAATGGATCAATGGTTGAGCATAATGGGCTAGGGATAACTTGCTTTAGTGTTGATATTTTGAAAGACATGGTTGCTTGTTCATATGCTTGAGTATTAAAGTCTTACGGTCAAAACTAGACTATTGCTTTGAACCATATAAAAGTCCAAATGTCCATACTATAAAGAAAAGAATATGTGATGAACATGTTAGGAAGCATTCCACATCAAAAATTCTGTTTTTGTCATTTACCTACTCGAGGACGAGCAGGAATTAAGCTTGGGGATGCTAATACGTCTCCAACGTATCTATAATTTTTGATTGTTCCATGCTATTATATTATCATTCTTGGATGTTGTACAATCATTTTATATCACTTTTTGTACTAACCTATTGACATAGTGCCCAGTGCCAGTTGCTATTTTCTTCTTGTTTTTTACATCGTAGGAAAGCAATACCAAACGGAGTCCAAACGCAGCAAACTTTTTGTGGATTTTTTTCTGGACCTAAAGACACAAGTGTTGGGGAATGTAGTAATTTCAAAAAAAAATCCTACGCACACGCAAGATCATGGTGATGCATAGCAACGAGAGGGGAGAGTATTGTCCACGTACCCTCGTAGACCGAAAGCGGAAGCGTTAGAACAACGCGGTTGATGTAGTCGTACGTGTTCACGGCCCGACCGATCAAGCACCGAAAACGCGGCACCTCCGAGTTCTAGCACACGTTCAGCTCGATGACGTCCCTCGAACTCTGATCCAGCCGAGTATCGAGGGAGAGTTCCATCAGCACGATGGCGTGATGATGATGATGATGTTCTACCGATGTAGGGCTTCGCCTAAGCACCGCTACGATATTATCAAGGACGACTATGGTGGAGGGGGGCACCGCACACGGCTAAGAGATCAATGATCTGTTGTTGTTGTGTCTAGAGGTGCCCCCTTGCCCCCGTATATAAAGGAGCAAGGGGGGAAGGGCCGGCCGGCCAAGGAGGAGGCGCGCCAAGGGGAGTCCTACTCCCACCGGGAGTAGGACTCCCTCCTTCCTTGTTGGATTAGGAGAAGGGGGAAAGAGGAGGGAGAGAGAGGAACGAAAGGGGGGGCGCCGCCCCCCTCTCCTTGTCCTATTCGGACTAGGGGGGAGGGGCGCGCAGCCCTGCCCTGGCCTCCTCTTCTCTTCTCCACTAAGACCCACTATGGCCCATTAAGCCCCCGGGGGGTTCTGGTAACCCCTCGGTACTCCGGTAAAATCCCGATTTCACCCGGAACACTTCTGACATCCAAATATAGGCTTCCAATATATCAATCTTCATGTCTCGACCATTTCTAGACTCCTCGTCATGCCCATGATTACATCCGGGACTCTGAACAACCTTCGGTACATCAAAACTCATTAACTCACAATATAATCGTCATTGAAACTTTAAGCATGCGGACCCTACGGGTTCAAGAATTATGTAGACATGACCGAGACACGTCTCCGGTCAATAACTAGTAGCGGAACCTGGATGCTCATATTGGCTCCTACATATTCTACGAAGATCTTTATCGGTCAAACCGCATAACAACATACGTTGTTCCCTTTGTCATCGGTATGTTACTTGCCCGAGATTCGATCGTCGGTATCTCATTACCTAGTTCAATCTCGTTACCGGCAAGTATCTTTACTCGTTATGTAATGCATCATTCTGTAACTAACTCATTAGCTACATTGCTTGCAAGGCTTATAGTGATGTGCATTACCAAGAGGGCCCAGAGATACCTCTCCGACAATCGGAGTGACAAAACCTAATCTCGAAATACGCCAACTCAACATGTACCTTTGGAGACACCTCTAGAGCTCCTTTATAATCACCCAGTTACGTTGTGACATTTGGTAGCACACAAAGTGTTCCTCCGGTAAACGGGAGGTGCATAATCTCATAGTTGTAGGAACATGTATAAGTCATGAAGAAAGCTATAGCAACATACTAAACGATCAAGTGCTAAGATAACGGAATGGGTCAAGTTAATCACATCATTCTCCTAATGATGTGATCCCATTAATCAAATGACAACTCATGTCTATGGTCAGGAAACATAACCATCTTTGATCAATGAGCTAGTCAAGTAGAGGCATACTAGTGACACTATGTTTGTCTATGTATTCACACATGTATTATGTTTCCAGTTAATACAATTCTGGCATGAATAATAAACATTTATCATGATATAAGGAAATAAAAAATAACTTTATTATTGCCTCAAGGGCATATTTCCTTCAGTCTCCCACTTGCACAAGAGTCAATAATCTAGATTACACAGTAATGATTCTAACACCCATGGAGCCTTGGGGTTGATCATGTTTTGCTCGTGGAAGAGGCTTAGTCAACGGGTCTGCAACATTCAGATCCGTATGTATCTTGCAAATCTCTATGTCTCCCACCTGGACTTGGTCCCGGATGGAATTGAAGCGTCTCTTGATGTGCTTGGTCCTCTTGTGAAATCTGGATTCCTTTGCCAAGGCAATTGCACCAGTATTGTCACAGAAGATCTTCATTGCTTCTGATGCACTAGGTAAGACAGCTAGATCAGATATGAACTCCTTCATCCAGACTCCTTCATTTGCTGCTTCCAAAACAGCTATGTACTCCGTTTCACATGTAGATCCCGCCACGACGCTTTGTTTAGAACTGCACCAATAGACAGCTCCACCGTTCAATATAAACACATATCTGGTTTACGATTTAGAATCGTCCGGATCAGTGTCAAAGCTTGCATCGACGTAGCCATTTACGACTAGCTCTTTGTCACCTCCATAAACAAGAAACATATCCTTAGTCCTTTTTCAGGTATTTCAGGATGTTCTTGACCGCTGTCCAGTGATCCACTCCTGGATTACTTTGGTACCTCAGGTCTGGTACACAGCATTGCATACATGATAGAGCCTATGGCTGAAGCATAGGGAACTTCTTTCATTTTCTCCCTATCTTCTGCAGTGGTCGGGCATTGAGTCTGACTCAATTTCACACCTTGTATTACAGGCAAGAACCCTTTCTTTGCTTGATCCATTTTGAACTTTTTCAAAACTTTATCAAGGTATATACTTTGTGAAAGTCCAATTAAGCGTCTTGATCTATCTCTATAGATCTTGATGCCTAATATGTAAGCAGCTTCACCGAGGTCTTTCATTGAAAAACTTTTATTCAAGTATCCTTTTATGCTATCCAGAAATTCTATATCATTTCCAATCAATAATATGTCATCCACATATAATATCAGAATTGCTACAGAGCTCCCACTCACTTTCTTGTAAATATAGGCTTCTCCAAAAGTCTGTATAAAACCATATGCTTTGATCACACTATCAAAGCATTTATTCCAACTCCGAGAGGCTTGGACCAGTCCATAAATGGATCGCTGGAGCTTGCACACTTTGTTAGCATCCTTTGGATCGATAAAACCTTCTGGTTGCATCATATACAACTCTTCTTCCAGAAATCCATTCAAGAATGCAGTTTTGATATCCATTTGCCAAATTTCATAATCATAAAATGCGGTAATTGCTAACATGATTCGGACAGACTTAAGCATCGCTATGGGTGAGAAAGTCTCATCGTAGTCAACCCCCTGAACTTGTCGAAAACCTTTCGCAACAAGTCAAGCTTTGACGACAGTGACATTACCATCAGCGTCAGTCTTCTTCTTGAAGATCCATTTATTCTCGATGGCTTGCCGTTCATCGTGCAAGTCAACCAAAGTCCATACTTTGTTCTCATACATGGATCCCATCTCAGATTTCATGGCGTCAAGCCATTTTGTGGAATCTGGGCTCATCATCGCTTCCTCATAGTTCGTAGGTTCGCCATGGTCAAGTAACATGACTTCCAGAATAGGATTATCGTACCACTCTGGAGCCGATCTTACTCTGGTTGACCTACGAGGTTCTGTACTAACTTGATCTGAAGTTTCATGATCAATATCATTAGCTTCCTCACTGATTGTTGTAGTCGTCACAGGAACCGGTTTCTATGATGAACTATTTTCCAATAAGGGAGCAAGTACAGTTACCTCATCAAGTTCTACTTTCCTCCCACTCACTTCTTTCGAGAGAAACTCTTTTTCTAGAAAGGATCCGAATTTAGCAACAAAAGTCTTGCCTTCAGATCTATGATAGAAGGTGTACCCAATAGTTTCTTTTGGGTATCCTATGAAGACACATTTCTCCGATTTGGGTTCGAGCTTATCTGGTTGAAGTTTCTTCACATAAGCATCGTAGCCCCAAACTTTAAGAAACGACAACTTTGGTTTCTTGCCAAACCACAGTTCATAAGGCGTCGTCTCAACGGATTTTGATGGTGCCCTATTTAATGTGAAGTGCGGACGTCTCTAAAGCATAACCCCAAAATGATAGCGGTAAATCAATAAGAGACATCATAGATCACCCCATATCTAGTAAATTACAATTACGACGTTTGGAACCATTTCCCACGCGCATCGTCACCTCGTCCTTAGCCAATCTTCGCTTAATCTATAGTCCCTGCTTCGAGTTGCAAATATTAGCAACAGAACTAGTATCAAATACCCAGGTGCTACTGCAAGCATTAGTAAGGTACACATCAATAACATGTATATCACATATACCTTTGTTCACCTTGCCATCCTTCTTATCCGCCAAATACTTGGGGCAGTTCCGATTCCAGCGACCAGTCTACTTGCAGTAGAAGCACTCAATCTCAGGCTTAGGTCCATATTTGGGTTTCTTCTCTTGAGCAGCAACTTGTTTGCCGTTCTTCTTGAAGTTCCCCTTCTTCTTCCTTTTACCCTTCTTCTTGAAACTGGTGGTTTTATTGACCATCAACACTTGATGCTCCTTCTTGATTTCTAACTCCGCAGCCTTCAACATTGCGAAGAGCTCGGGAATAGTTTTGTCCATCCCTTGCATATTATAGTTCATCACAAAGCTCTTGTAGCTTGGTGGCAGTGATTGAAGAATTCTGTCAATGACACTATCATCAGGAAGATTAACTCCCAGTTGAATCAAGTGATTATTATACCCAGACATTTTGAGTATATGTTCTCTGATAGAACTATTCTCTTCCATCTTGCAGCTATAGAACTTATTGGAGACTTCATATCTCTCAATCCGGGCATTTGCTTGAAATATTAACTTCAACTCCTGGAACATCTCATATGCTCCATGACGTTCAAAACATCGTTAAAGTCCCGGTTCTAAGCCGTAAAGCATGGCACACTGAACTATCGAGTAGTCATCAGCTTTGCTCTGCTAGATGTTCTTAACGTTCTCAGTTGCATCTGCAGCAGGCCTTGGCACCCAGCGGTGCTTCCAGACGTAATTCTTATGTCCAGCAATGAGGATAATCCTCAAGTTACGGACCCAGTCTGTGTAATTGCTACCATCATCTTTCAACTTAGCTTTCTCAAGGAACACATTAAAATTCAACGGAACAATAGCTCGAGCCATCTATCTACAACAAACATAGACAAGCAAAATACTATCAGGTACTAAGTTCATGATAAATTTAAGTTCAATTAATCATATTACAAAAAAACTCCCACTTAGACAGACATCCCTCTAATCATGTAAGTGACCACGTGATCCAAATCAACTAAACCATGTCCGATCATCACGTGAGATGGAGTAGTTTTCAAGGGTGAACATCACTATGTTGATCATATCTACTATATGATTCATGCTTGACCTTTCGGTCTCAGTGTTCGGAGGCCATATCTGTATATGCTAGGCTCGTCAAGTTTAACCTGAGTATTCCGCGTGTGCAACTGTTTTGCACCCGTTGTATTTGAACGTAGAGCCTATCACACCCGATCATCAAGTGGTGTCTCAGCATGAAGAACTTTTGCAACGGTGCATACTCAGGGAGAACACTTATACCTTGAAATTTAGTGAGAGATCATCTTATAATGCTACCGTCAATAAAAGCAAAATAAGATGCATAAAGGATAAACATCACATGCAATCAATATAAGTGATATGATATGGCCATCATCATCTTGTGCTTGTGATCCCCATCTCCGAAGCACCGTCATGATCACCATCGTCACCGGCGTGACACCTTGATCTTCATCGTAGCATTGTTGTCATTTCGCCACCTATTGCTTCTACGACTATCGCTACCGCTTAGTGATAAAGTAAAGCAATTACAGGGTGATTGCATTGCATACAGTAAAGCGACAACCATATGGATCCTGCCAGTTGCCGATAACTCAGTTACAAAACATGATCATCTCATACAATAAAATATAGCATCACGTTTTGACCATATCACATCACAACATGCCCTGCAAAAACAAGTTAGACGTCCTCTACTTTGTTGTTGCAAGTTTTACGTGGCTGCTACGGGCTGAGCAAGAACCGTTCTTACCTACGCATCAAAACCACAATGATAGTTCGTCAAGTTAGTGATGTTTTAACCTTCTCACGGACCGGGCGTAGCCACACTCGGTTCAACTAAAGTTGGAGAACTGACACCCGCCAGCCACCTGTGTGCAAAGCACGTCGGTAGAACCAGTCTCGTGTAAGCGTACGCGTAATGTCGGTCCGGGCCGCTTCATCCAACAATACCGCTGAACCAAAGTATGACATGCTGGTAAGCAATATGACATGTATCGCCCACAACTCACGTGTGTTCTACTCGTGCATATAACATCTACGCATAAAACCAGGCTCGAATACCACTATTGGAGAACGTAGTAATTTCAAAAAAAATCCTATGCACACGCAAGATCATGGTGATGCATAGCAACGAGAGGGGAGAGTGTTGTCCACGTACCCTCATAGACGGAAAGCGGAAGCATTAGAACAACGCGGTTGATGTAGTCGTACGTCTTCACGGCCCGACCGATCAAGCACCGAAAACACGGCACCTCTGAGTTCTAGCACATGTTTAGCTCGATGACGTCCCTCGAACTCGGATCCAGCCGAGTGTCGAGGGAGAGTTCCATCAGGATGACGGCGTGGTGATGATGATGATGTTCTACCGACACAGGGCTTCGCCTAAGCACCACTACTATATTATCAAGGAGGACTATGGTGGAGGGGGCACCGCACACGGCTAAGAGATCAATGATCTATTGTTGTTGTGTCTAGAGGTGCCCCCTGCCCCCGTATATAAAGGAGCAAGGGGGAGGGGGTGGCCGGCCAGGGAGGAGGAGCGCCAAGGGGAGTCCTACCCCCACCGGGAGTAGGACTCCCTCCTTCCTTGTTGGACTAGGAGAAGGGGGAAAGAGGAGGGAGAGAGAGGAAGGAAAGGGGGGCGCCGCCCCCCCTCTCCTTGTCCTATTCGGACTAGGGGAGGGCGCGCCCTGCCTCGCCTCCTCTCCTCTTCTCCACTAAGACCCACTATGGCCCATTAAGCTCCGGGGAGTTCCGGTAACCCCTCGGTACTCCGGTAAAATCCCGATTTCACCCGGAACACTTCCGACATCCAAATGTAGGCTTCCAATATATCAATCTTCATGTCTCGACCATTTCGAGACTCCTCATCATGTCCATGATTACATATGGGACTCCTAAAAACCTTCAGTACATCAAAAGTCATAAACTCATAATATAATCATCATTGAAACTTTAAGCGTGCAGACCCTACGGGTTCGAGAACTATGTAGACATGACCGAGACACGTCTCCAGTCAATAACCAATAGCGGAACCTGGATGCTCATATTGGCTCCTACATATTCTACGAAGATCTTTATCGGTCAAACCGCATAACAACATACATTGTTCCCTTTGTCATCGGTATGTTACTTGCCCGAGATTAGATCGTCGGTATCTCAATACCTAGTTCAATCTCGTTACCGGCAAGTCTCTTTACTCGTTATGTAATGCACCATTCTGTAACTAACTCATTAGCTACATTGCTTGCAAGGCTTATAGCGATGTGCATTACTGGGAGAGCCCAGAGATACCTCTCCGACAATCGGAGTGACAAAACCTAATCTCGAAATACGCCAACTCAACATGTACCTTTGGAGACACCTGTAGAGCTCCTTTATAATCACCCAGTTACGTTGTGACGTTTGGTAGCACACAAAGTGTTCCTCCGATAAATGGGAGTTGCATAATCTCATAGTTGTAGGAACACGTATAAGTCATGAAGAAAGCAATAGCAACATACTAAACGATCAAGTGCTAAGCTAACGGAATGGGTCAAGTCAATCACATCATTCTCCTAATGATGTGATCCCATTAATAAAATGACAACTCATGTCTATGGTTAGGAAACATAACCATCTTTGATCAACGAGCTAGTCAAGTAGAGGCATACTAGTGACACTATGTTTGTCTATGTATTCACACATGTATTAATTTCCAGTTAATACAATTCTAGCATGAATAATAAACATTTATCATAATATAAGGAAATAAATAATAACTTTATTATTGCCTCTAGGGCATATTTCCTTCAATAAGATGGGCCGAAGAAGTACCAGAGGGGTGCCCCGAGGGAGGTACAACCCACCAGGGCACGCCTGGGGGCCCAGGCGCGCCTAGGTGGGTTATGCCCACCTGGATGGCCTCTCGCACCGCCTATTTTCTCTATAAATACCGCAATATTCCAGAAACCCTAGGGGAGTCGACGAAAATCAATTCCAGCCGCTGGAAGTTCCAGAAACACCAGATCCAATCTAGACACCATCACGGAGGGGTTCATCACGTCCATTGGTGCCTCTTCGATGATGCGTGAGTAGTTCATTGTAGACCTATGGGTCCGTAGTTAGTAGCTAGATGGCTTCCTCTCTCTCGTTTTATTCTCAATACAATGCTCTCTTGGAGATCCATATGATGTAACTCTTTTTGCGGTGTGTTTGTTGGGATCCGATGAACTCTTAGTTATCAGATCTATGTTTTTATCCATGAAAGTTAATTGAATCTTCTCTTGATCTCTTATATGCATGATTTCTAATAACGTCATATTTCTTCTCCGATATTTGGGTCTTGTTGGCCAACTTGCTCCATTTATCTTGCAATGGGAAGAGGTGCTTTGTGATGGGTTCAATCTTACTGTGCTTGATCCCAGTGACAGAAGGGGAAACGACACGTATATATTGTTGCTATTAAGGATAACAAGATGGGGTCTATATCTACATAAATAGATCTTTGTCATGCCCAATATGCGACCCCATCCAAAAGGAACTCGAAGGTCCCACCAAGGATAGACCCGCATATCGAAACGCTTTTGCAAGGTGGATATCATTACATCAACATTACATAATAGTGGGGATACATACAAAAGGCATACAATGCCACACGAATACAACATCATCTTACATAAGAGCACCATCCGACTACGGATGAAACACAAACAGAAACTCAAACGACATCCACCCTGCTAGCCCAGGCTGCCGACCTGGAACCTATCCCCTGATCAAAGAAGCAGAAGAAGAACTCAACGCAAGCAAGCATCGCTCTCGCGTCAAGATCATCGCATAACCTGAACTCAAGAATGTTGTTGTAGTAATCAGGAGCCACGAGGACTCAGCAATCCCATTACCATGGGTATCAAGACTAGCAAAGCTTAATGGGAAAGGAAGGGGTAAAGTGGTGAGGTTGCAACAGCGACTAAGCATATATGGTGGCTAACATACGCAAATGAGAGCGAGAAGAGGAGCAAAGGAACGGTCGTCAACTAGCAATGATCAAGAGGTGATCCTGAACACCTACTTACGTCAAACATAACCCAAAGACCGTGTTCACTTCCCGGACTCCGCCGAGAAGAGACCATCACGGCTACACACGCGGTTGATGCGTTTTAATTCGGATCTGGTGTCAAGTTATCTACAACCGGACATTAACAAATTCCCATCTACCACATAACCGCGGGCACGGCTCTCGAAAGTTTATACCCTGCAGGGATGTTCCAACTTAGCCCATGACAAGCTCTCACGATCAATGAAGGAATAGACCTTCTCCCAGGGAGACCCGATCAGTCTCGGAATCCCGGTTTACAAGACATTTCAACAATGGTAAAACAAGACCAGCAAAGCCGCCCGATGCGCCGACAATCCCGATAGGAGCTGCACATATCTCATTCTCGTGGCAACACCGGATAGGTCACCTCTGAGTAAAACCAGACCTCGAGTTGCCCCGAGGGGGCCTCAGATCTGCTTCAGCCTGGACCAGCACTTAGACAAGCACTGGCCCGAGGGGGCTAAAATAAAGATGACCCTCGAGAGAGCGACTCCCAAGGGAAAAAATAGGTGGTGGTGAGGCAAATGGTAAAACCAAGGTTGGGCCTTGCTGGACAAGTTTTATTCAAAGCGAACTGTCAGGGGGGTCCCATAAATCACCCGACCGCGTTAGGAACACGAAATCCGGGAACATAACACCGGTATGACGGAAACTAGGGCAGCAAGAGTGGAACAAAACACTAGGCATAAGGCCGAGCCTTCCACCCTTTACCAAATATATAGATGCATTAATAATATAAGAGATATTGTGATATCCCAACATAATCCTGTCCACCAAGGGCAATCTTCAACTTCACCTGCAACTAGCAGTGCTATAAGAGGGGCTGAGCAAAGTAGTAACATAGCCAAACAACGGTTTTCTGGGAAGAGTGTCAAAGGTTATCGGTTCATGGCAATTTGGGAGGCTTGAAGAGCAAACGATAGGTAACGCGGCAAAGCAATAGAACGAAGCAACTAGCATAGCAATGATAGTAGTGAGATCCAGGGTAGCGGTCATCTTGCCTGAAATCCCACAAGGAAGAAGAACGAGTCCATGAAGAAGACGAACGGATGAAGCCGAACCAACCGTAGACGAACGAATCCTCACGATCGCAACGAAACAGGAACTAACAAGAAGAAGCACAACATAGGTAAACACACCACACATGAACAAGGCATGATGCACAACAATCATGATGCATGACCAAGCTACATGAAGCTACTCATGGCAAGAGGTGATGCAAACAAGAACAACACATCAAGGCAAGTTTAAATGAGGCCGGGAACAACATATAACAATTCCGGTAAGTCCTCATATGCATATTTCGAAATTGGTCCAGAACTGAATAAACCTTATGTTCAAGTTGTTAAACAGCAAGTTAAGATGCACCAAGACGATCTACACGAAATTCTAGTCAAGTTACATATAAAGTTCATTAGATTCGGAGCTACGGCCTAGAAGATATGAGCAAAACAAGTTAAACATGGCATTGATGCAAAATGCATACAAACATCAAGCAAACACCTCAAAACAAGGATGCAACATGATAATATGAAACTACATGCAAAATCAAGCAAATTTCATATAGAGCGCACTCAAAACGGAGCAACGGTGCAACACACACGCACTATACAAGACATAACAACAATCTGTCCATAACAACAACTAGGCATATTGCAAGCATCAAAACAATATGCTACAGCACTCCAACATAATAACAAAAGGCATGGGCAAGAAGTACAGGTAAAGCATAACAAAACATGAACACTGAGCTATCTCCAGAAATCACTAGAACATGCTCAAAAACACATGGTAAGATTGCAAATAATAACAGTTTCAGGCTTTAGCAGAAATAACATCAGGTTGCAATGTTTAGAGCTATCAAACAACATGTTACAGGAACTTATCATGGCAAACAAAGGAATGGCATGAATCTACTAATTGCATAGATCAAAAGTCCCTTACTGACCATGAGCCAAAAAGGATCAGAAGATATGATGGCACCCATGTAAACATGGCAAGTTATATTACAGATTCAAACATGGCAGTAACAACAATAAGTAGGCATGTTGGTGAGCTTGAACCACTCACTACAGAGCAATACATGGCATGTCAAGGCAACCAACAGTAAGAAGACATGTTTGTGAAGCTAAGCATGGCAAGAACAAGGTCATAGGATGCATGGAACACTAGCAAAACACATGGAAACAACTGAACTTAATGTAAACAGGCTGACAGCAACATTATGAAGCAACTTTAGAGCAAGATTACAACAAGCTACAACAACCTATAAATTCAACCAGGGGCATGGATGGATAGGGCATAACATGTAGATCAAAACATGTTTATAGAACATCTCTAGATTATGCATAGAATGATTAGTAGAAGCATGTTTATATAGCATCACGAAATAACAGATTCAGCCTAGCAAAACAGCAACAGCAAGTACACTACTTAACAAGCTCGATTCACTCACCACAAGTCATTGCATGACAAGATAAGCATAGCATCATCAAGAAGACATGTTTATGAAACAAACCAAGTCAAGAACAAGTCCATAGCATGCAAGGATCAACTATAGCAAGCTTGGCCATATTGAATAACATGTAAACAATCTGCCAGGAAACATTTTGAAGCAAAAGTAGAGCACTCAAATGACATGCTAGACTACTCCATAATTGCAAACAAGGGCAGGGATGGATAGACAACAACCATATGTTCAAAACACCCTTACTGAAGTATATCTAAATATGCATGGATCTCTCTGTAGCATCAAGTTTACATGGCATCAAAATAACAATGTAAGCAGGACTAAAATCAGCAACATCACGATGCCTAGTTTGCATGCTTGTGCTAGTCACCACATTGATCACAAAAATACATGGCATACACCCCTGGAAAGATGGCATGGCATAGATCAAAACACATGTAGACATCAACCTCATAGGATGCACACATCAATCATGGCAAAAATGACAAATGAGCAAGTTATAACAGCCAAAGAGATTAACATCAACATGCACTCTTCCAACAGCATTTCGGGCATCAAGATGAGCTCAAGTGAAAATCATGCAATGTAATGAAATGAAGTACTCATTGAGATGAACAATTTGACATATTACCCGCACGAAACGGAGCTACGGATGCAGAGACACAATGCGATGAACATGGCATGATAATGCAATAATATGGGGACTTGGCAGTTTCGGGGAAGGGGAAAATGTCAACATCGCACGGAAAACGATGCACGGCGTGAGCTCGCCGGAGACGGGGCCGGAGGTGGCCGGAGCGGACCGGAGAAGGGCACCGGCAAGTCGGGGTAGCCGGATCCGGCCGGCCCCTCACCGGATCTGGCGCCGGCGGAGGAGGGAGCGACCGCGCGGTGCAGCGAAGCGGCGGAGCTCGGCCCGGCCGGTCGAGGGCGGCGGCGCTGGCGAGCAGGCGGCGGGCGGCCGAGCTCGGTGGCGGGCGGGTGGAGCGGCGAGGGCGCGGGCGGTGCTGGGTGGCGAGGCGCTACGGAGGGAAGACGGCCGGCGGCGGGTCGGCGAGGGTAAGCTGGCCGGGCGCGACGGCGGCGGGCAACGGGCGCTTCAGGCGGCGGCGGCTCCGCCGGCGAGGCGGCGGCGCTGGGCGAGACGGGCGCTGGCCTGCGGCGGCGGGCGCTGCCCGGGCGGGTTTCATGATGGGCCCGGCGATTCGGCGCGGCGCGAGAGAGAGAGAGGGCGGGGACACATGGCGGCGTGGGATTGGGTGCTGGCGGCGGCGGAGCTGACGTGTCGGCCCCGGATTGGTTCATGCGACGTGGCTGCTGGGCGGCGGACGCGTCCGGACGGCGGCGGACATGTCCGGCGGCGCGAGAGGAGCGGGGCTAGGGTTTCGGGGGGAAATGATCCGAAAATGGAGAGGGGAAGACGTTTTTATAGGTAGAGGGAGCTAGGAGAGTCCAAATGAGGAGCGGTTTTCGGCCACGCGATCGTGATCGAACGAACAAGAGCATGGAGGGGAGTTAGATGGGTTTTGGGCCACTTTGGAAGGGGTGTTGGGCTGCAAGACAAAAGAGGGCTTTGCGGTTACCCGGTTAACCGTTGGAGTATCAAACGACCTCCAAATGGCACGAAACTTGACAGGCGGTCTACCGGTGCTATACCAAGGCCGCTTGGCAAACCTCGGGCCATTCCGAGAAAGTTTAACACCTGCACAAGAGAAGAGGCAAAAGGGGGACGCCGGATAACATAGGAGTGCCGGATTGCAAAACGGACAACGGGGGAAATGCTCGGATGCATGAGACGAACATGTATGCAAAATGAAATGCACATGATGACATGATATGAAATGCAACACGCAAGCAAATGACATGACAACGAAGGCGAATAACTGAAGGACACCTGGCGCATCAAAACCGGGGCGTTACAATCTTGTCTACATCATGTCATCATTCTTATTGCATTACTCCGTTTTTCCATGAACTTAATACACTGGATGCATGCTGGATAGCGGTCGATGTGTGGAGTAATAGTAGTAGATGTAGGTAGGAGTCGGTCTACTAATCTTTTTTTTTGAACCGGGCATTACCCCTTTCCATTACTTTCATAACGGAAATAACATCAGTTCAACACGACCACCCAGGAAACCTAGAAAGGGGAAGCGGGTTCAACGCACCACTGGGAAACCCATGGTGAACACCCGTCATCGGACAGCTCACTATGGGGTGAAAATCCAGTGGCACCTAAGCAGCTCCAAACACCCCAAGTAGTTCAACCATCACAAGCCTGTTCAGATAGGCCACACCCAAAAGCTCACACAGGAGCATGAATCTCACAGACTACCAAACTAGTTTTTTCGAACATAAATTTCATGCAGCATGTAGAGGACACAAGAGCCATAAGAGTGCTGGGAGGGAAGAAGTCCTGCATCCTACCATGAGCCACCTGCTCGCTTTCTCCTTCTTCACCCGTTCCGCGTTGCATCTCTCGGTGCTGCACAGATTCTCATCATGTTCGATGCATTGATCCTTAGCATCTTAGACCCACGCTCCATCGCCTCCCGATCTTCACCCAACAGCAAACCTGCCCAATAAGATATATATCCACAACCAGAGTATACCACATCAAAAGGAGACTTCAACTCTTTGAATTCAAAAATTCTTTTATTGCGACAGTTCCACATCGCCCAGCATAGCGCAGCCAGGCCAAGGTATAAAACCTCTACCCACCAGGAAGGCAACAGTGACATCAAGCAAAATAGTGCCACAAATTGTTAGGGCATCTATCCGTACCCAAAACGCACCCCACTGTCCTCCACATGACTCTAGCAACCGGGCAGGTAAAGAAAAGGTGATGAGAGGTTTCTCTTTCATTAAAGAAAGAACACACCAGCCTTCCCAGCCACCCACGTCTGCTCATGACATCCCTAGTCAGGACAGAGTCCTGAAATAGCTATCGCAGAAAAATCTGAATCTTAAGGGGAATTTTTGCTCTCCATATCCATTTGAAATTGCATCCTGTTATGGACCTCTCCAAGTGATCATAAACAGACTTAGTAGTGAATTTTCTCTTCTTCCCCAGGGACCATACGACCTGATCAGGATCATTAGAAAGGGGCCAAGCCCTCACCCTAGCTTGCACCCCTCTCCATTGGTCAAGAAGAGGAGGGTTGAGTCTGCTTCTAAAGAAGTTCACATCCACATTCTCCCTGAACTTAGCAACAGTTATCTCTTGATTATTGCATACACTGAATAACACAAGGAGTTGGACACACAGCGGTTGCTCCTCGCCACAAGGATCCAACCACATCCTGAAAAGATTGCCAGATTTCAAAATTACTTTTCTGCCAAATCATATAGTACTCCTTGACCTTCATGATAGCTTTCCAGATAGGGGAATCCCCAAATCTGGTTTTAATGGATGCCACCGTATCTTTTTTGAAGTATGTTGCCTGAATCACCTCCTGCCAAAGCCCTTGTTGGGTCTCCAGCTTCCACCACCATTTGGTGAGCAAGCTAATGTTCTGTTTATGCAAATCTTTTACCCCCAGGCCCCCTTTCTCTTTTGATCGAAAAATTCTGGACCATTTAACCAGGTGGTAGCATTTACGCCCCTCATGTTCTCGCCAGAAAAAGCGCTTGCGATGTTTATCCAGCTTACCAATCACTCCTTTAGGTAGAGGAACATGGACATGTAAAAATACACTATGCTAGTTAAGGATGAGTTAAGAAGGGTGAACCCCGAGGAGGCTGCATTGCCAATCTACAATTCGCAGCATTTGAGGAATCTTTCGTCCATAAAATCCCGGTCTAGAATACAAAGGTTCGAGAAACTAACAGGCAACCCAGGGTATTTCATTGGGAAGTGGTCAATACTACAATTGAACAGATCTGCATAGAAGGATATAATCTCATCATCTCCCCCAACACATATGATCTCACTTTTTATAAAACTGATCTTCAGCCCTGACATAAGTTCAAACATATATAGCAACAGCTTCAGATTGACAGCAGCCTTGTTGTTATGCTCAAAACAGATTGCCGTATCATCAGCGTACTGCAAGATTGCTACTCCTCCCTCAATCAGATCCGGCGCAAGGCCAGTTATCATCTTTTCTTTTTGTGCGTTGGTAACCATCTTCGAGAGGGTTTCCACAGCAAGGTTAAACAGGAAGGGGGAGTAGGGTCGCCTTGATGAACCCCTTTGTGGCTCTGTAAGTAAGGCCATGTTTCATTGTTAAGTCTAATGCTCAAAGTGCCATTATGAAGGATCTTCTCTACCCAGCCGCACCGAGTCGGCCCAAAACCCCGGTTTCGATGATATTCAAGGAGGAAGTCCCAATTTATCTTATCATAGGCTTTTTCGAAATCTAGCTTAAGAACAATCCCCACCTTTTTCTTGTGATGGGTATGGTGCAACACTTCATGGAGAGTAAGGATCCCATCCATAATGTTTCTATGCTTTATGAAAGCATTTTGATATTTACTAATCAACTTGTCAGCAAAGATAGCCACTCAGTTATCCAAAACCTTAGTAATCAGCTTGTATGGGCATCTAAGGAGGCATATGGGGCGGTACTGCTGAATCTTCCTTGCCCCGCTCATTTTTGGTATTAAAGTGATAATACCATAATTCAGTCGAGCCACGTCTAGGGTGTTATCATAGAATTCTTAGAACAGCCGCATAATGTCCTTTTTTTACAAAGTCCCAACAGTGCTTATAAAAATCAGCAGGGATATTATCGGGACCCAGGGCTCTATTACTTTCCATACTAAACAAGGCTTTTTCACCTCCTCCTTAGTAAAAACATTAGTGAGAATATCATTGTCCTCCGTCGTGAGTTTCTCACTACTGGACCACGTATCAGACGACATATGGAACAGATTCCCCCTCGCAGGGCCAAAAAGGTCTTTGTAAAAAGTTGTTGCATGATCTAGCAGGTTCTTAGTACCTTCTATGATGTTCTCCCCATCATCCAAGGAGTGAATGGTGTTTTTCCTTTTTCTGCCATTGGCAATCCGATGAAAATAAGTGATGTTCTAGTCTCCTTTTAGGAGCCACCTCTCATTTGAGTGTTGTAGCCAAAGCAACTCCTCATCAGCAAGTATCTCATAAAGCTCAGCATAAAGGATGGTCCTCTTCTCATAGGTTTCTGGATCCAGGGGCCATTTTCTTCTTCTTTCTCCATCTCCTCCAATTCTTGTTTAATCCACTTCTTTCTTTTCTTAGCATGCCCAAAAGCATGAGACCCCCAGCCTTTAAAGTACTTTTTAATACGTTTCAACTTAATATTCAAAATATCAATAGGGTCCACAGAATACACAGGTTGTTCCCAGATCTCTTTAGCTTTGTGGTAAAACTCCTCATTTTTTAACCAACTCAACTCAAATCTGAACTCTTTCCCATGAGGAGGTTTTTTCTCAATTGGATTAGATGAAAGTAGCACGGGGTTGTGGTCAGACACGTCTCTCACAAGCTTACAAACCGTGACTAAGAGGAACAAGTCTTCCCACTCAGGGCTCATTAGGATCCTGTCTAATTTCTCAAGGGTAGGGTGCCTCTGTTTATTAGTCCATGTGTATTTTCCTCCCCCCATATGAATTTCTCTAAGGTTAAGATTCTGAATGATAGAGTTAAATCTATCCATGTGTAGAGATTGGTGCAAGTCTTTATTCTTATCACAACTTTCTCGAAGAATGTTAAAATCACCACCAACCACATACGGAGTCCCGATACTAGTGCAGACCGAGATCAGTTCATCTAGGAATTCATATTTTTTATCATCGTGTGCTGCCCCATAAACCACCACCAAAGTCCATATAGCCTTGAGGTCAACATCTAAAACAGTAACTTGCAGGAGATATTTACCTGCCGTGCAGGATATATTCTCCAGAGTTTCTTTTTTGACTCCACATAACACACCACCAGATTTACCAACCGAAGGGATCCAATTCCAACTAAATCTGTCAAAGGGGTCAACTCTTCTCAAATATTTTTGCTCAATGGTTTTTTTCTTAGTTTCTTGAATACCCACAAAATCCAGGGAATGGTCCTTGATAATGTGAGAGAAGCAGGTGGCCATCCCTCTTTTACCTGCTCCTCTACAGTTCCAAAAGAGGCCTTTCATGATTTTTTCTTTCTTGCACCCCCCTTTCTGGTAGTCCTGCTAGGAGACTGAGCAGGGCTACCAGTTTTCCCCACCAACAAGGATCCATTTCTTTGACTTCTAGTGGTAGGTCTAGCTATAACCACAATAGGTTTCCTCTCTCTCTCTTTCCTAGATCTCACCTCTGTGAATTTCAATTCCTCCTCCTCATTAACATCTATCCACTCCATATTCACAGGGGTCTGGTCCCCTTTAGCATTAGTTAACACCAGTTTCCCCCCTATAGGATCATTCTGGACTCCATTGTTACTTTTTTCTATGTTTCTACACTTTTCAAGCTCTCAAAGATGTCCACATTTGTGAAATCACTATCAGGAATGTTTACTCCCATTTTTACTGCTCTGAGTATAAGTTCAGGATTAGACAAGGCCTCAAAAGAGTTGGGGCTATGTAATGTACCTTTGATGTCTCTTTTCTTTGCCGATGCCATTGCCTTCTCCTCCACCCTTTCCATCATGTTGTGGGAGTTCTTCAAGCTGAAGCGCGGGTTTTCCTCAGTGACCAGTGGGGGGCACAGGGCCCCACACTGATCATTTCTGTCCTGGAACCCAACATCCGACATTTGGCGCGCCAGGTAGGGGTGCGCTGGAATCTTTCTTCCGCTGTTCCGCGTTCGATCTCCCATTGTGTCCATGGTTGATGCTCGCCGGGCCCGCCGAAGCGCCGGGCTGCTCGCCGCCTCGCCGCCGACGGCTCCTGTCGGCCGAGTGCCTCCGCTGCCACGCCGCTTTGCCGCCAACGCCGCCATCGGCCCGGCGGGGAACGAGCAGCATGCCTCGTTGCTGCATCCTTTGGTGTGGCGGGAAGGCCGCACCGCCACCCCGTCGCTGACTCTAGCTGGTTCGTTGTCCCACGCCCGTCGCGCCCCCACGGACGCGCACGCCGCGTTGCTCCTGGCGCGTGAGCTCCTGCACTACCGTCCCGTCGACGACCTCTACGAGGAGTGGCTTGCTCGCATCACTGAGCTCGTCAGCGCCGCAGGGGGCTCCCCTGCGTCGTCCCTCTCGCTACCTCACCCTCCGTCTTGCGCGGATGGTGCAGCCCAGGAGGTGCCTCTGCCACCTCCTCCCCAAGAAGGCGCCCTGGCTCCAAGGCGCGCTGCCCCAGGACGAGATCCACTGTGTTCGGCGCCCGCGCGACAAGAAAGGAGATGCCAAGAAATCCCTCGTCCCCAAGAAGGTGCTCGCATGCTCCTGACACCGGTGCGCCATGACCGCATCCCTGTGCCAGCACGTCAAGACCCCGCGCTGCTCCAGGCAGCGGCACGCGGAATCCCCAGGAGCAAGCCCCGCATCAGCAGAGAGATCCAGTGGCCACCGCAGGCTGCCGCGCCTTCACCATCGAGCTACCCAGTGTCGCTTGGCCAGGCAAGTTCAAACCTGACTTGCCTCCTCGCTACAACGGCACTGCCGACCCCGTGGAGTACCTACAGCTCTACGAGTTGGGCATCGAAGCCGCCAACGGGGACGAAAAGGTCATGGCAAACTGGTTTCCCATGGCACTCAAGGACGGTGCCCGCACCTGGCTCCTGAACCTGCCCCCTGGCACGATCTCCTCCTGGGGCGAGATGCGCACTCGCTTCATCGCCAACTTTCGTGGCACTCAAATCGTCCGCCGCCGTGGCGTGACTGCGTCGCATCAGCAAAGAACCGGAGAGACCTTGCGTATACATCAAGTGCTTCAACAGCGCTCGCCTCAAGATTCCCAAGGTGACCGAGGAGGCCATCATCTCGGTGTTCTCTGATGGCGTCCGCAACGTCAAGATGAAGGAGGAGCTGGCAATCCACGAAGATCTGTGCATGTCATTGGAGTTGTTCAACCTGGCAACCAAGTGCGCAAGGGCTGAGGAGGGACGCCTTTCCCTTCTCGAGCTCCCAGCTGCAGATCCAGAAGAGAAGAAAGCCAAGGCCAAGGATGTGAAGCGCAAGGGAGCAACTGTGCTTGCAGTGAAGCCGGACATGAAGCGCGGCAGGGATCAGCCGGAGTCGTCCAAGGGCAGCAGGTAATGTGTGTACCACGATCTCCATACCCACAACACCAACGAATGCCAAGAGCTCAGGGCCGTGCGAGAAGGCCGTGTCGGTCGACGCCCCGAGCGACGATCGGGGCTACGGCCGAGGCGGAGGAAGAGGTGGAGGACGATGGGATGACCGCGGCCCTCACCAAGGGTTTCGTGACCGGCCTCGCGACGACCGCTGGCAGGACCAGCCTCGCGAGGGGGCTTGGAGGGATCAGCCTCGTGAGGATCGCCCGCAACGCAACGTAGGACTTCCTCCTCTGCCACCACCACCAAGAAGGAATGATGACCATCATCAAGACGAGGGGGCTGGGGGCTTCCAGGAGCTGCGTGCAATCCCTTGCATCTTGGGCGGTGCCCAGGCCCCAGCCTCTCAGCGCATCTTCATGCAGTTTGCTCGCAAAGTGAATGCAGTCCTCCCCAAGCTTGAGGCCACGCGCCCTCTCAGGTGGTCCGTGTGCGCCATCACGTTCAGCTCAGCGGATCAGCTCAAGTGCGCGGCAACAGCCGATGTCCTCCCAATGCTCTGTTCCCCAGTCATCAGCAATGTGCAAGTTACCAGGACCCTCATTGACAGCGGGGCAGGGCTCAACGTCCTGTCCGTCGAGACGTTCAACAATCTCCAAGTGCCATACGATCATCTTCAACCAACCAAGCCTTTCTCAGGAGTCACTGATGGTTCCACTGTCCCGATAGGGCAGGCCCGCCTCCCTGTCACCTTTGGACAGTGCAAGAACTACCGTACCGAGCTCATTGACTTCGACGTTGCCCACATTCGCTTGCCATACAATGCCATCCTCGGATATCCCACTCTGGCCAAGTTTATGGTAGTGACTCACCATGGCTACAACGTCCTCAAGATGCCAGGAAGTGGCAGAGTCATCATGGTCCCTTGTGAAGAGAAGGATGCAGTGTGCTCTCTCGAGCGCGCCTTCCAAGTCGCGTCGATCGAACACCCAGATAGCAAGAGTGGAAACCTTCCTAAAGTAGCCCCCAAGAAGAAGAAGACATCACCTGACTCAAGGCCTCAGGAGGCAGGCACCTCCGGAGGCGTCACATCCGGGCATGTGCCCATCCAAGGGGCACCACCCTCCGTCGCATAGGGAGGCGTGCCCGGCGCCCTCCTCGGGCAAGGCTCGGGGGCTCTCTCCTGGGGAGCCACTGACTCTGCCAAGGTCACGAGGGAGGTGCTCGGGCACCACTTGGAGGCGTGCTTCGCGGCACGTTTCCCTCAGGAAGGCGTAAGGCAAGGAGGGCCCAACCCTCAGGAGTTCATCACCAAGGTTGCTCAGGAGTTGCAGGAATCGAGAATCATGCGCGGAAACCGCCGCCTGCCCAGCGTAGCTCCCCATCCAAGCGAGGATGGCGGGCTGCGCGTCTGCATCGACTATCCAGGGCTCAATCGAGTCGCATCTCATGAGTGCTTCTGGCCTTCGTGCGTGGGGCGTTGCGAGGGTCCACCTCACAACTACGTTCACATGCCCTTCGGCCTGCCGAACGCGGCTACTACTCACCAACGCCTGATGAGGAGCATTCTAGAAGCTCAGGTGGCCAAGCACCGTGCAGTTCTGGAGGAAACGGAGATGGACCTTGCCGAGCCGCCCGGACCTCCCGAGCCTCCCGAGGCTCGGAGCTCCTAGGGCTCGTGAGGATTGGCTTCTTCACCATGCACCATCAGCTACTCCGACACTCGCTCTGCAATGGTATCAGGTGACTTCTCTCAAGTTTCATTTCAGCTGGGAGCGCCCTCAGGGCTGCATCATTCCCAGGTCGCGTGGGTCTGTCCCCATGGCATGTATCCGTTTTGCTATTGTCTTCAGCTTACCTTGTTGGGGGCGCCCCTCAGGCTACATCACCCCCAAGCCACTCGGGCCCGACCCAGCGGCGTGTGCCTTTCTCTGCATCTATCTAAGTTGATTTGCTTATTCATGCTTAACCTGCTTGAGATAATCGCCTGCTCGATTGACACCTACCTTTGGAGCCGCGACGCCTGCACGACGCTATGCATGGGTCCGTCCCTGCAACGTCGACAAATCTGAGTGGTCGAGCTCTGGCCGCGGCAGCCCCGCAAAGCGCTACCTCACCAGGCCCTCAGTGCCTCAATTACTCCCTCGGAGCAGCCAATGGTTGGCTGACAACCGTAATGGCAGTCCTTGTTTTCCTCGTGCTGGTGTACAAATTCCGCCCAAGGAATAGCGTGGGGGGCGTCGTGAGATCCCTCTCTCTCCCGTGCGATCCACTCACGCATTAAAAGGGGGGCGCCTGAGCATCGCGACTCAGGGGCTCTTACTGGCTCTCTAGCCCTCACCCCCTAGACTTGACCCACGGCATCGCGACCTGTCATACCAGCGGCGGCTGAGCTCGCTCGAGGGCCGGTACCTGAGGACGTAGAGCACGAAGGAAGTGCAGGGAAGAGGGGAGAAGCTCACGAGGACCCGACCCAGCGACACCCCAGCTGCCGGTGCACAGACCCGGCACCTCTCCGAAGAACAACTCCAACCTCACGAGATAAGTCACGCCCCTGCAAAAGCTAAATCAACGTGACGCTAAACCCTCGCCTAGTGCGGCCCTATCACAGCGATGTTGCCTTCCTTTCTTGCCCAGCGGAGGCTTCTTGAGTGCTAAAGGGGACCTCCTGAGCATCGTGCCTCGGGGGCTCTAACTGGACCTTGGGCCGCTCACCTCCTGGCCTTGACCACGGCATCGCGACCTCGCATACCAGCGACGGCTGAAGCCTGCCTGGGGACCGGGACCTATCAGTGTAGAGCACCAAGCCCTCGTGAGGATAGAAAGGGGGAGCCGAGCCGAGACAGGACAAATATCTCGCATCGCTTCATAATAAGGATAATATGCACAATAAACATGGCAGACGCTTTACATGCCCCCGTGGGGCATTTCTCTGATTCATCGCAGGGAACAAAAGGTGCCAATCCTAAGGAACGCTACCTACGCGCGCCTCCACAGGAGACGCCATCATCAACAGTGGGCCGCCAAGCGCTGGCGCCAACCCCATCCAGATCAGCGGCGTCGGCGGCCTGATGCAGCTGCCCCACTCCAAGCGTGACGCAAGCTCGGGGGCTCGTAGCTGTCGTCGCTCGTCTCCGGAGTCACGTGAAGCTCGGGAGAATCGCTGGACCCTCCGGCTTCTCCGCTGCTACTAGAGGAGCTGCTGGGGAAGCGGTTGGTAGGTGTCGGTGTCAAAACCGGCGGATCTTGGGTAGGGGGTCCCGAACTGTGCGTCTAGGCGGATGGTAACAGGAGACAAGGGACACGATGTTTTTACCCAGGTTCAGGCCCTCTCGATGGAGGTAAAACCCTACTCCTGCTTGATTGATATTGATGATATGGGTAGTACAAGAGTGGATCTACCACGAGATCAAGGAGGCTAAACCCTAGAAGCTAGCCTATGGTATGATTGTTGTAATGGTTGTCTTGTCCTCACGGACTAAAACCCTCCGGTTTATATAGACACCGGAGAGGGCTAGGGTTACACAGTCGGTTACAATGGTAGGAGATCTACATATCCTAATCACCAAGCTTGCCTTCCACGCCAAGGAAAGTCCCATCCGGACACCGGACGAAGTCTTCAATCTTGTATCTTCATAGTCTTGGAGTCCGGCCGATGATGATAGTCCGCTATCCGGACACCCCTAGTCCAGACTCCTCAAGAGCCCCGAACCAGGCTTCAATGACGATAAGTCCAGCGTGTATAGTCTTGGCGTTGCAAGGCGGGTTCTCCTTTAAGTTCCATGTACCTGCCGAAGAGTGTCTGGCTATTTTGTAAACATTGCGCTCCTTGGCTTCCACGCCCAATAATGGCCTTCTTCCACGCGTCGCACGAATGCGAAAAGCCAGGGTATCTTTTATGTTTTACCCCCTAGCTGCGCAAATAATCTGCCTATAAGAGAGGCAAGAATCCAGATCCAAATCACACCATCTTCCATCCGCGAGTACTCATCGGAGCGCCTCTGACCAAAAATCCATTCCATCATGGACCGTCGTCGTGGCTCCTCCTCCCGCGCCCCCAGCCCTCTGCCATGAGATTGGAGGAGGTGTTCTGTCCCTCACAACGAGCTAGTGACGCTCCAAGCGGAGGGATATCTTCCTCCGGCCTTTATGGTCCCGGTTCGAGCCGGGATGGCCACCTACAAAGGTGGGAAGCAAGCGGAGGCTACCCCAAGTCCCAACAAAGGGGAGCGGGTATGCTTCGTCCCCTATCTGATAAGGCGGCTCGGATTTCCTATACATCCGTTCCTCCGCGGCCTTCTGGAGTTCTACGGACTCCAGCTCAATCACCTCACGCCCGCCTCGATTCTGCATATCTCGGCTTCAGAGCTCTTCTCGAGCTATTTGGGCATTGAGCCCCATTTTGCGCTGTGGAAGAGGTTATTTTGCCTCGTACCCCGCTCTCATGGGGGGTCCATATATCAAGTGGGCGGTGCCGAAATATGGCGCATCGCCGGGACCGGATATCCATCCGGAACCCCTAAGAAGGCATCCGAGGACTGGCCTTCCGAATGGTTTTACGTAGAAGACGCTCCGCTGCCGGACCCTGTTCGGATCGGCCTCCCGGAGTTCAACAATGCTCCTCTGAAGAAACACCTGAGTTGGCGTCCGCGGAGCCCCCAGCTGGAGGAAGACAAGAGCGTCCACTATTTGATGGGCCGGATAAGGTTACTGGCCCATTCCGGACTGACCATGATTGGAGTCATGGCCACGTGCATTATGCGGGGGGTGCAGCCGCTGCAATACAGGGGCCACCCCATGTGGGATTTCAATGGAGAGAATGATGCCACTCGTCATGGCCGCCAAGGGCCGGGATCGGCCGAAGACCTGGTGAAGATTCTGTCCGGCCTGTATAAGGGGGAGAAGGAGGACTTCCTCCAGACGAGCCCATTGAATGGGTTCTCCATGAACAACCCTCAAAGCTGGGTAAACGAATGTTCATTTATCCGACCCACGCTTTCAAAGTTAAGTACCTTACTTTATGGTTTTGACGCAGGGTCTGCGCCGGACTGTGGAGAGCATTCATAGCCCGACTCCACAGCCCGAGGATCCAGAAAGATCCCTTGATCCGTCCTCCGAAGAGGATCCGGACATAAAGGTGGAGCTAATCGACGGGGTGTTCTATCAACTCAGCATGGACAATGCTCTAGTCGCCATTACGGCTGACTACCCCGGCCTATCTCCGGCTCCCCAGGTGATTGTGACCGTAGTCCTGACACCATTATTCCGTCCTTGCGCATTTCTGACCACCTTGTACCATGGTGTCTCGCAGGGGGTGCCTTCAGGGCCGGAGGCCGAGGCCACGGCAGCTGGCCAACAAGGGTCAGTCCGGCCCAGCAGGCAGAAGAGGAGTGCGGCGCGGATCGAGACGTCACCGCAACGGTATAGCTCGCGATCGTTATTTAGGACAAAGTTCCTAGGAAGTGTTTGAATGCTCATGACCTTTGCAGGAGAAAGAGTGCCCGCCGGACTGTGGGCGTAGGAGTTGCCAACCTAGCTTCTGCCAGCCACGCTCCAACGCCTAGTCTGGAGGGGGAGGCGAGCGCAAGGCACGAGCCGGATACTCCTCCAATGGAGGATGCCGACAGACTGTCCGCCACCAGGTCTGAGGTGGAGAGCGCCATGAACCATAGGCGCCGCCGGACAGTTTTTCGTGACACATGCTTCTCCCCCGAGGCGTTGAATGCCTTTAACGCGGGGGACACGCACCTCCGTGCTGCTCAAGATGGTTTGACCAGAGCCACGGAGCAGTATGTAAAGGACATACGGGTAAGAGATTTTAATAGTTGTATATGCCAGTAGCCCCCGAGACTTAAAGAAGTTGGAATAACTGATTTAAGGATCATTTGATATGCAGGGTCTTACAGAGAAGAATACCCGACTGTCCCAGGAGCTACAAGAGTGCAAGGCCCAACTTGAGGCCGCACTAGCTGCCGCAGGAGGAAGCACAGAGACCCCTCCTGGTAACACATTATTTCGAAAAGATAATCGGTGTGTGGCGTATGTGTAAGTCTGACAATGCCATTGCAGGAGGTGCCGGACAGGATCCGGACAGGCAAGAATTACTGCGCCAGCTGAAGGCCGGCGAGAGGGTGCTGACGAGGGTGCAGCAGGAAAGGAACAAGCTCCGCGATGCCCACGCCCAGCTTGGAGAAGAGCTGAAAGGTGTTCGGGCCGAGCTGTCTGGCTCCGTGAAGGAGAATCAGCGGCTTCTTCGTGGCATCTATAGTAAGTGCTTGAGCGAACTCCTTTGAAAAGAAGAGTTCGGCGAGGAAGTCAATTGACAAAAATATGTCTGTAGGTGTGCTCACAGTGTCGCCTCATGGAGGAGATGCCCGTATCAACGGGTGATCAACTTCTGAAGTTGGTGCAACTGCCGAACGAAGTTCGGCAGCAATGAGCGGCGCTGTCCGGGCCTTATGGCCGTCCCTCTCCCTACCCGAGGGCCTTGGAGAGCTTGCGGAGAAGCTTCAGGGAGCGCGGCAGCGCTTCCATTTATGGAAGATTTCGGCCTGCCGCCAAGGTGCCAGGGAGGCCTGGGCCATGGTGAAGACGCAGTACAAGAAGGTGGATCCTAACCACATGGCCGAGGTCGGACCTATGGGGCCCGATGGGAAGGAGATCCCTGTGAGTTTAGTGTACGGCCAAGTAGAGCTGGCCGCTAAATTTTCCCAACGGGACTGTAAATTAGACAGCCTGTTAGACGGGATTGAGGAAGAATACAGTCAGTCGATTTGACAATGTATTTTAAAATGACATGTAAAATGCCTTCTAGCCGGATTGTAGATCGTTTGTCTTTGCCGACCTTTTCGCTTCAACCTCGGGACCCTAGAGTCCAGAGTGTCCGAATACCTTCTCGGTTAAGAAACAACCGGGGCATGCATGGAGACCAAAGCGTCGGGTCATTAGTGCTTTATCGCATAAGTGCCCAACTAGTTATGTTATATTACATGGTTAGTAAGAAACATCTTCCGGGAGAATAGTTCCGTTAAGGGTTCCTTTCTCGGAGGCATGCCCTAAAGTGCATGTCCGGACTGCGAAAAAAGAGCAGTAAAACATCTGGGGCAGATAAATAAATAGGTAAAAAGTCATCTTTCAAGTCACCGACCGAATATCCCTTAAGAATGCTAGCTTCGGCTTCACCCACCGAGGTACACATCCGATGACCCGGCAATAATAATCGCAGAGGTGCTCCTTTACCTCCTAGCCGAACAATCGGGAACGAGGGGTAAGCACAGAGCCAGCAACCGAGCTTGGCCAAAACTTAAGTCATATCGATGCATATAATGGTGAATAAAAGGTACATGTGGAAGTTTGACACATGTGTTGGGCATGAAGCCCTTATAAGTAAGCTTACGCAAAGAAGCCCCTGTATAATGAGTGCGGATAGCACATCAAGTGTGTAACAATGCGCAAGTAGGCATTTAAGGGCTTGTATGAAAAAGGGTGAGAGAAAACAGAAACAAAAGACAGCTGAAGTGTAAAAAGTTGGGCGGGGAAGGGGCGAACTCTTAGTCCAAATGCTAGGCATAGAATCTTCTGAGGCGGGCTGCGCTCCATGGGTTCGCTCGAGTCGGTTGTCCGATGCATTTAGCAGACGGTGCGCTCCGCCGGTCGACTTGATCGATAATGAAGGTGCCTTCCCATTTGGGCTTGAGCTTGTCCTTTTTCTTGTCCGCAGCGAGAACTAGTTCACCAACGTTGTAAGTCTTGGCCCGTGCTTCTGCGCTTTGATATCTTCGAGCTGCTGCCGATAGAATGCGGAACGAGCCTTGGCGACGCCGCGTTCTTCCTCCAATGCGTCCAAGCTGTCCTGCCGATCCAGCTCGGCTTCTCTTTCTTCGTACATGCGCACTCGAGGTGAGTCATGAATGATGTCGCAGGGCAAAACTGCTTGTGCGCCGTATACCATAAAAAATGGTGTAAATCCGGTAGTACGGTTGGGCGTTGTCCGCAGCCCCCAGAGTACGGAGGCGAGCTCCTCTACCCAGTGCGTGTCATATTTTGTAAGGGACCGCACTAGTCTGGGTTTGATGCGGCTCATTATTAGACCATTTGCTCGTTCCACTTGACCGTTGGTTTGAGGATGATAGACTGAAGCGTAATCTAGCTTAATGCCCATATTTTTGCACCATGATTTAACCTCGTCGGCCGTGAAGTTCGTGTCGTTATCGGTGATGATGCTATGGGGGACACCATAACGGTGTACTACCTCGGATATGAAGTCTATCACTGGTCCGGACTCTGCCGTTTTAACTGGCTTGGCCTCTATCCATTTGGTGAATTTATCCACCATGACCAATAGGTACCTTTGCTTGTGGGTTCCCCCTTTAAGGGGTCCAACCATGTCAAGCCCCGGACATGAACGGCCGTGTAATGGGTATAGTTTTGAGGCGGTGGGTGGCATATGGCTCGATTAGCAAAGAGTCGACAACCGACGATCTTTGGACTAAGTCCTAAGCATCTGCCCGGGCCGTCGGCCAATAAAATCCTGTACGGAATGCCTTTCCTACAAGGGCCCGAGCTGCGGCGTGGTGCCCGCCTAGTCCGGCGTGAATTTCAGCCAGAAGGTTTCGCCCTTCCTCCTCGGAGATACACCTTTGAAGGACTCCGGTTGTGCTTTTCTTATAGAGTTCTCCCTCATGGACCTTGTAGGCTTTAGATCGTCGTACGATGCAGTGGGCCTCATTTTGGTCTTCGGAAAGTTCCTGCCTAAGCAAGTAGGCTACGAATGGCTCTGTACACGGGGCGATTACTGCCATTATGTCGTGGGCTGAAGGTGTTATTTCATCGGCTGAATCGCCGATTATGTCAGAACGTTTGGTGTTGGGCGGTGCGGTTGGTTCTGGTTTGTTATTTCCGGACTCCTCTTCCCATAGTACGGATGGCTTAAAGAGCCGTTCCAGGAAGATGTTTGGAGGGACAGCGTCACGTTTTGTGCCGATGCGTGCCAATACGTCGGCTGCTTGGTTATTATCCCGGGCTACGTGGTGGAATTCAAGTCCTTCGAACCGAGCTGGCATTTTGAGGACAGCATTACGATAGGCTGCCATTTTTGGATCCTTGGCGTCAAAGTCTCCATTTACTTGAGATATTGCGAGGTTTGAGTCCCCACGCACCCCTAGGCGTTGAATGCCCATGGAGATTGCCATCCGGAGGCCATGTAAAAGGGCCTCGTATTCGGCTGCGTTGTTGGAGTCTCTGTACATTATCTGGCACGATTGATCGTGTCCCCGGTTGGGGACGTCAATACGACGCCAGCCCCCAATCCGGCAAACATTTTGGAGCCGTCGAAGTGCATAATCCAATTGGAGTATGCGCCGTACTCTTTAGGGAGTTCGACTTCAGTCCACTCAGCGACAAAGTCAGCCAAAACTTGTGACTTTATAGCTCGCCAAGGTTTGTAAGTTATATCAAATGGTAAGAGCTCAATGGCCCATTTTGCAATCCTGCCCATCGCGTCGCGGTTGTTTATAATGTCGTTGAGCGGAACTTCGGAAGCCACCGTTATCGAACACTCTTGAAAGTAGTGTCATAGCTTCTGGGATGCCATGAACACCGTGTACGCTATCTTTTGGTAGTGCGGGTAATGGGACTTGCAGGGAGTTAAGACAGTGGATACGTAGTACACTGGTTTTGAAGAGGGAATTTATGCCCTTCTGTCTCTCGTTCGACGACGAGGACCGCGCTTACAACTTGATGTGTTGCTGTGATGTATAACAACATTGGTTCACCCAGGTAAGGCGCAACCAGGACCGGATTTGTTGCCAATATGGATTTTATTTCCTCGAGTCCGGCGGTGGCAGCATCCGTCCACTCGGTGTTCGATGCTACCGAGGAGGCGATAGAGGGCAATGCCTTTTCTCCCAAACGGGAGATAAAGCGGCTTAGAGCCGCCACGCATCCATCAATTTTGTATTTGTTTGAGGTCTTTTGGAATATCTAGCTGTGACAGAGCTCGGATCTTGGCTGGGTTTGCTTCAATTCCTCTACCGGATACAATGAAGCCGGGAGCTTTCCGCTGGTACACAAAACGCATTTTTCCGGGTTGAGCTTAATGTCATATGCTCGAGAGGTTGTCGAATGTGAGCCTCAAATCGCTCTCATCGGAGTTGCGACGTGCTTGGTCTTGACGACCACATCGCCTCTCGTATGCCTCCACCGCTTTTGCCGATCCGGGTAGCCGCATATGTCGAATCATGCGCCGATATGTTGCACCGACGCTTTTGAGTCCGAAGGGCATTGTGTTGAAGCGTAATGGTCCGTATGGAGTATTGAATGCCGCTATGCTTTGTTCCTTCGCCATTTTGATTTGATGGTAGCCGAATATGCGCCAAGGAAGCACAATCAATCGTGTTTCTCAAGAGCATCGATTATTTGGTCGATGCGTGAGGAAGGGATCCTTTGGGCAGGCCTTGTTGAGGTCTTTAAAATCGACACACACAGCGCCAGGATTTTTCGCTTTTTGGTACCATTACCAGGTTTGCTAGCCACCGATGTTTGATGTCTCGATGAATCCGGCTTCTAATAGTTTGGCTAGCTCCTCTCCCATTGCCGCCTTTTGGGTTCGGAAAATCACCGAAGAGCCTGTTTGATCGGCTTAAATCCTTTAGGATGTTTAGGCTGTGTTCGCCAACTTTGTGTGGGATTCTTGGCATGTCCGAAGGGTGCCAAAGCGAAGATGTCCCAATTTTCCTGAAGGAATTCTCGTAGTGCGGCGTCTACATCAGGGTTTAACTATGCCCCGATGGAGGCCGTCTTTGTGGGGTCCATTGGATGGACTTGGAATTTGACTATTTCGTCTGCTGGTTTAAAAGAGGTGGACTTGGATCTCTTATCGAGTATCACATTGTCCCTGTTCACCGTGGAGCGCAGCGAAGTGAGTTCTTCTGCTGCTAGGGCTTCGGATAGTGCCTCTAGGGCTAGTGCGGCTGTCTTATTTTCGGCGCGGAGTGCTATGTCCGGATCACTGACAAGAGTGATTATTCCGTTGGGCCCGGGCATTTTAAGCTTCATGTACCCATAATGGGGTATAGCTTGGAAAATTGTGAATGCCTCTCGCCCTAGTAAAGCATGATATCCGCTGCTGAACGGGGCCCCCTGGAACGTGACCTCCTCGGACAGAATTGTCCGTGAGCGAACACCACATCCAGTGTAATTTTTCCTGTGCAGCGTACTTCCCGACTAGGGATTATTCCTCTGAAGGTTGTGCTGCTTCGCTCAATGCGGCTCCAGTCTATTTCCATTTTTCGAAGGGTTTCCTCGTAGATGAGGTTTAATCCGCTGCCGCCATCCATGAGTACCTTGGTAAGATGAAAGCCGTCCACTATTGAACTGAGGACCAATGCGGCTGGTGCTCGGGTTAGGTTCGTCGCTGGCGTTGAAGGTGATAGCCGTGTCGCTCCATGGATTTGTTGTTGCTACTTGGTATACTTCGGCGAGGCTGCGGATTGTTCGTTTCCACATATTATTTGATGCGAAAGTCTCGAAGACTGTTAATACCGTACTGGTACTGTTGGGCTGGTTCTCCGGGGCTAGAAGCTCTTCGCCACTTTTGGCCACCTGCCGTAGTATCCAACATGCTCGAAGGCTATGTGTTGGAGTGGCGTCCTCTGTACTATGGATTTTACAGGGTCCGCTGAGCCATCCCTCCAGTACGGTTCCGTGCCCTTTATGGGGTTTTTGCTTTTTGGTTTTTGTCCCGGGTGCCTGAGTATGATGCACCCTTTTGTTTCGGACTAGGGTTGTGTTCGGAGCCGGATTGTCCCAAAACTTAGTTTCGATTTTCCGGGTACTCTCCATCACACAGTACTTTCGTACTATGGACGCCAGATCGGCGAAGCATGTGACTTCGCGGCGACTTATGGTGTTTGTGATTCCCTTGTCCGTGCAATTGTTGCAGAAAATTGAGATTGCGCTTTCCTCACGGCAGTCCTGTATCCTGTCCATAACCAGGAGGAATCTGGCCCAGTAATGATGTACTGTCTCCGTGGGCTCTTGCCAGATTTGAGATAGATCGCATATGTTTGGGTGGGCGGGTGGAATTAAGTCCGGAACCCTGCCCAACTTGAGGCTCAAGGGCCGAAAGGTTTCCGAATTTGGAAGCTTGGATTGCTGGACGTTGTCCAACGAATCTGGTCCGCTGCCTGACTTTAGGTTCAGTACTTGATTGACGTCCGTCCCTCCGCGGGAATCCGGCATGGAGGGATCAGGAGTCCGGACATAACTGGTCTTTAATACACAAGAAGAGTCGCCGCGTTGTTCCTCTACCACTGCAACGTGGTGGGTAACCTAGGGAGAGTTAATCACTCTCAGATTGGTTTTAAGCCCAATCTGATCGTAGTCTGTAGCGACTCCCAGGGCGGCGATGCAATCCAAGAGCTCGTTTACGGAAGAGAGCTCCATCGGATCCAACTACTCGGTGAATTCCGAGTTGACGTGAAGATTGCTTTTGATGACCCGAGAGGTCATCGTCGAAGCGGCGGCCGAACAGGCGGTCATAAGAAAACCACCTAGCGGATAGTTTGGCCGGCGCCAAAGCTCCTTTAGCAATGGTACCGCTTTTAAAGACGGAAGAGGCATCCTTCCCGATCGTGGCGGCACAGAGGAACTCTCAATGAAAGCACCAATGTCGATGTCAAACCGGCGGATCTCGGGTAGGGGGTCCCGGCAGTGTGCCTAGGCGGATGGTAACAGGAGACAAGGGCCACGATGTTTTTACCCAGGTTCGGGCCCTCTCGACGGAGGTAAAACCCTACTCCTGCTTGATTGATATTGATGATATGGGTAGTACAAGAGTGGATCTACCACGAGATCAAGGAGGCTAAACCCTAGAAGCTAGCCTATGGTATGATTGTTGTGTCATACGGACTAAAACCCTCCGGTTTATATAGGCACCGGAGAGTGCTAGGGTTACACAGGGTCGGTTACAATGGTAGGAGATCTACATATCCGTATCGCCAAGCTTGCCGTCCACGCCAAGGAAAGTCCCATCCGGACACGGGACGAAGTCTTCAATCTTGTATCTTCATAGTCTTGGAGTCCGGCCGATCATGATAGTTCGGCTATCCGGACACCCCCTAGTCCAGGACTCCCTCAGAAGTGATTTAGTATTTTTACTAAATCAAAGCAGAGCAAAACAATTAGAAATAGAAAGACAGAGAGAGAGAGAGAGAGAGAGAGAGAGAGAGAGAGAGAGAGTTCTTACCTAGGCCTACTCACTTGGCAGCCCAGCTCGCTGGCCCAGCCCACTTGGGCTCCCTGTCGCCTTCCTCCTCGCGCCAGTAGGCGAGGGCGCCTTCCTGGCGCATGCAGCCACACGCCTGAGCCACCTCCTGCCTGGCTGCCTGCGTCCCCGATGCCTGGATGCCTCCCTGCATGCCATGCAGCCTCCCCGACCGCCTCGCACTCTCCCCGTGCTCCTTCCACCTCCCCTGCTCTCTCCACCGAACGCAGTCGTTGCCGCTGCTTGTCGTTGACATGACCACAGCCACCACCTCGCTTCCCCAGCATGTCCACGAGATTCGCCTCCATTGCCTACATCTTATGCACCGAGCCAAGCAACGCCGGAAGCCCTGAAACGCTGCCATCGCCGTCTTCTTCAACCTCGGTCCGCTGAGATCGCCGGTGACCGTACGCCCGCTCCGTTGCTTCCTCGAACTCGCTGAGGCCACCACTGCACTCACCGTGAGCTTCTCTTCCTTCTCCCCTAGTCACGTCGCTCGAGCTGCCCCTAACTCTGTTGGCCATCACGGCCAGGAGCTTAGCTCCGCCGGCAATGTCACCGACATGGCCACCACTACCTAGAGCCGCAACCGAGCGCGTCACTGTGCTTAGTGCACCCCAAGAGGCCGTAGCACCCCTTCGTGCCCTCTGTCGTGCAGCCTAACGCCGAAACCTTGCACACCCGAACGCCGGCCGCCGCCACGAGCTCGACTCTGGCGAGCTCGCTCCACCCCAGCTCCTCCCGCTTGCCCTACCAGATGCGCGTGAGCCCCAGCTACGCGTAGGACCAAACCGCGGTCAATTTGATCGACTGTGGGCAAATCCCGAGCCCCTCCGCCGTCTCGGGCTTCATCGACGAAGAGCCGTGGACCAAGTCCGGCGGGTTTGACCCTGCTGACCAGGGGTTTGACCTCCCCTGGCTGACTGACGTGTGGGCCAGGGCCCTGTTTAATTAGTGTTAGATCAATTAGTGTTAATTAACTTAGTTAATTAGATGAGCCACAAACTTGTGGGCCCAGCCCTGCTAACATTTTAGTTAGGGTTAGTTTAGCACTAATTAACTTAGTTAATTAACTGAGTCACTGACCAGTGGGCCCCACTGGTCAGGTTTGACTTGGACTGGGTCAGTTGACCTGCTGACGTCACAATGACATAGTGTTGATGCAGTAAATGCTTTTCTGGTTTTTCTTATTTCAGAAATGATTTAGAAATTCCAGCAAATATTATAAACTTCAAAAAATAATAGAAAATAATCTATAACTCTAAATGAAATAATTTATATATGAAAAATTCTCAAAAAAATCCAATCTATCCATCTGTACCATTTTCATGCATGACAAACCAACTTATACCTACTATATAAGTGAAAACATGTTAATGGCATTTTAAATGCTTAATATGGAGTTTGCATATGAACCCTTGGATCATATGGACTTCATTTAAATTGTTGCTAGATGCATTCGGGCACACCTTAGCACTCTTGACATGTCATGATCATGCATCATATTGTTGCATTGCATTGATTGTGTTCTCTCTCTGTTGCCGGTGTTTGTCCCCTCTAAGTAGACGTTGTTCCGACGATGAGTTTGATGACACCGATGAAGAGCTATACTATCGTCAGAAGTGCCAGGCAAGCAAACCCCCTTGTTCATTCCGATACAATCCCACTCTCTCACTCCTGCTCTTTTCTACTACATTAGGACAGCAATGTTTCAACTGTTACGTGCTGCGATAGCTGAACCCCTTTCCTCTGCATGACCTGTCATTGCCACGGTAAATAGATGAAACCCACTAGCATGAGTAGGATTTGTTTGAGCCATGTTGTGCCTACTCATTCATGTTTGTTTGTCATGTCTGCTACTGGTTAGAGTTGAGACAGATCTGATTCATAGGGGATGAATTGGAAAGTTGTGAACATGTCCTACTGTTGAGAGCCAAATGTGTGAACACGATTTGGTAAAGGTAGCAATGAGAGGCCATGTAGGAGTACATGGTGGGTTGTCTCATTGAAACCGTCCTCAGGAACTGAGTTCTGTGTTTGTGATCCATGAACAGCTACTACCGCACGTTGAGCCCTGAAATATGACCCCGCTCAACTTATTAACCGCCCATGTCCTCTGTCCAGGAGTTGCAAGTAGTTTCTGCTGTTTGTAGTATGCTCGAGGCCGTGCGTAGCGCTGACCCAAGGGGTGGGCTGTGATGCGGTAGGCACGTGGCACGGTGTACCGAGTCACCCGTTTGGTGACCCGGGAACCCTGCACAGATCGTTCGGGGCCATAGTGAAAACCTCGGCCGGACTCCCTGCGGATGGAACCTGAATAGGCGATAAACCTGGACTAGAGACTTGTGTGGTTAGTCAGGTCGTGGTCTACACCCACGTCGGCTTTCGCTTGAAGTCTGCCGAGCACATGTCGTGTGCAGACGCTAAGTGGTGGAAACATGTGTGGAGAAGTACACCCCTGCAGGGTTATAAATGATCTATTAGAATAGCCGTGTCCATGGTAAAGGACCTCTGGGTTGCCTATATAGTTCATAGACAAGTGAAAGTGGATACTCTAAAATGCACAAGATAAGCGTGAGTGCTACGGATGGACTTCTCGTAGGGAGACGGGAGCGGATCCATAGTGGTGTATTGATATGGTGAATATGTGGACTCGTGTGCGCAACCTCAAAAGAGTTACTTGTAGTCGTAGTTCAGGATAGCCACCGAGTCAAAGCTGGCTTGCTGCAGTTAAACTCCACCAGCCCAATTTGTTGATACTGTTGCATATGTAGCTAGTTCTGATGTAAGTCTTGATGGGTACATTTGTACTCACGTTTGCTTAATTTATGTTTTTGCAGAGAGACTTCAGTCTCACTAGTATTTCCGCGTGGACTTCGACGTTTAGCTTGTTACCTCAGTTATGATCTTGTACCCTTGGGAGGATCTTGTAGATAGTCATGCTTTCTCAGCCTTTTCATTTGTAGATGTCTGTACTCAGACATGTTGTGCTTCCATTGTTTGTATGCTATGAAATGTTGGGTCATGAGACCCATCTTTGTAATACTTGGCTCCTCGGAGCCTATTGAATAAATACTTTGAGTCGTAGAGTTTTGTTGTGATGCCATGTTGTATTTGCACATATCGAGCATATTGTGTGTATGTTATTGAAATGCTTGGTATGTGTGGGATCTGACAACCTAGTTGTTTATTCTTGGTAGCCTCTCTTACCGGGAAATGTCTCCTAGTGCTTCCACTGAGCCATGGTAGCTTGCTACTGCTCCAGAACACTTAGGTTGGCCGACATGTGTCCTTCTTCGTTCCTGTGTCTGTCCCTTTGGGGAAATGTCACACGTTGTTCCTTTAAGTCCTTGTAGCTTGCTATGACTTGGGTTCATATGTTGTTGATCGACACATTTGTTGTTGGGTCATGTATGCCTGTCCCTATAAGTTAGCGCCACCTTGGGTTTACGACTAGTCATGTCGGCCCGGGTTCTTTGTCATATGGATGCTAGTGGCACTATCATATACGTGAGCCAAAAGGCGCAAATGGTCCCGGGCCAGGTAAGGTGGCACTCGTGGGAATACTGTGCGTGAGGCCGCAAAATGATATGATGTGTTACATGCTAGATTGGTGTGACTTAGGATCGGGGTCCTGACACAAAAAAAACAATAATACTTCAAGGATACTAATAAAGCAATCATGTCTTCTCAAAATATCATGGCTAAAGAAAGTTATCCCTACAAAATCATATAATCTTGTCATGCTCTATCTTTGTCACACAAAGTATTTATCATGCACAACCCCAATGACAAGCCAAACAATTGTTTCATACTTTTAATGTTCTCAAGGTTTTTCAACTTTCATGCAATACATGAGCATGAGCCATGGATATAGCACTATAGGTGGAATTGAATATGGTTGAGTTTGTGAGGAGAAGACAAAAAAAAGAGAAGGTCTCATATCAACTAGGCAAATTAATGGGCTATGGAGATGCCCATCAATTGATATCGATGCAAGTGAGTAGGGATTGCTATGAAACGGATGCACTAGATCTATAAGCGTATGAAAGCTCAAAAGAAAACTAAGTGGGTCTGCATCCAACTTGCTTGCTTATGAAGACCTAGGGCATTTTGAGGAATCCCAACATTGGAATATACAAGCCAAGTTCTATAATGAAAATCTCCACTAGTATATGAAAGTGATAAATAGGAGACTCTCTATCATGGAGAACATGGTGCTACTTTGAAGCACAAGTGTGAAAAAGGATAGTAACATTGTCCTTTCTCTCATTTTTTATAATCTCTTTTTGGGCTTTTGGCCTCTTTTTTTGAAGGGGGGGGGGGTGGGGCTCTTTGGCCTCTTTTTTATTTTAAGTCTCGAGTCACATCCCAACTTGTGAGGGAATCATACCTTGCGTCATCCTTTCCTCACACGGGACAATGCTGTAATAATGATGGTCATCATACTTTTATTTACTTAGAGCTCAAGAATTACAACTTGATACTAGAACAAATATATGACTATGATGCATCATGCATATGAGAACAAAATGGCAATGATGGTGTGTGTCATAATAAAATGGAACGGTAGAAGTTGCATGGCAATATACCTCAGAATGGCTATGGAAATGCCATAATATGTAGGTATGGTGGCTATTTTGAGGAAGTTATATGGTGGGTTTAATGCATTGATACGTCTCCAACGATCTATAATTATTTATTGTTCCATGCTATTATATTATCTGTTTTGGATGTTTAATAGGCATTTATATGCTATTTTATTTGGGACTAACCTATTAACCGAGAGCCCAGTGCTAGTTTCTGTTTTTTGTGCCTATTTTAGAGTTTTGCAGAAAAGGAATACCAAACAGAGTCCAAACGGAATGAAACTTTCGCAATGATCTTTCTTGGACTAGAAGGAAACCAGAAGACTTGGAGATGAAGTTGGAGACGCAGCGAGGCGGCCATGAGGTAGGAGGGCGTGCCCAAGGGGTAGGGCGCGCCCTCCTACCTCGTGGGTCTCCTGACCTAGCTCCTTCGCCTATATATACTCTTATACCCTGAAAACATCTAGGGGAGCCATGAAACCACTTTTTCACCGCCGCAACCTTCTGTACCTGTGAGATCCCATCTATGGGCCTTTTTCGGCATCCTGCCGGAGGGGGGTTCGATCACGGAGGGCTTCTTCATCAACACCATGGCCTCTCCGATGATGCGTGAGTAGTTTACCATAGACCTACGGGTCCATAGCTGGTAGCTAGATGGCTTCTTCTCTCTCATTGATTCTCAATAACATGTTCTGCTCGATGTTCTTGGAGATCTATTCGATGTAATATTCTTTTGCGGTGTGGTTACTGAGATCCGATGAATTGTGGATTTATGATCAGATTATCTATGAATATTATTTGGTTCTTCTCTGAATTCTTATATGCATGACTTGATATCTTTGAAGTCTCTTCGAACTATCGGTTTAGTTTGGCCTACTAGATTGATCTTTCTTGCCATGGGAGTAGTGCTTAGCTTTGGGTTCAATCTTGCGGTGTCCTTTCCCAGTGACAATAAAGGCAGCAAGGCATGTATTGTATTGTTGCCATCGAGGATAAAAAGATGGGGTTTTCATCATATTGCTTGAGTTAATTCCTCTACATCATGTCATCTTACTTAATGTGTTACTCTGTTCTTCACGAACTTAATACTCTAGATGCAGGCAGGAGCCGGTCGATGTGTGGAGTAATAGTACTAGATGCAGAATCGTTTCGGTCTACTTGACACGGACGTGATGCCTATGTTCATGATGATTGCCTTAGATATCGTCATAACTACACGCTTTTCTATCAATTGCTCGGTAGTAATTTGTTCACCCCCCGTAATATTTGCTATATTGAGAGAAGCCACTAGTGAAATCTATGGCCCCCGGGTCTCTTTTCCATATTATTGAATCTCGTTTACATCTTACTAGTTTCCTATCTACTATTTTGCAATCCTTTACTTTCCGATCTATAAACCAAAAATACCAAACATATTTACTTCACTATTTATCTATCTCTATCATATCTCACTTTTGCAAGTTACCGTGAAGGGATTGACAACCCCTTTATCGCGTTGGGTGCAAGTTGTTGATTTTTTGTCCAGGTATTCAGTGACTTGTGTGTTGTCCCCTACTGGATTGATACCTTGGTTCTCAAACTGAGGGAAATAGTTACGCTACTCTGCTGCATCACCCTTTCCTCTTCAAGGGAAAACCCAACACAAGCTCAAGAGGTAGCATGCACCGGCAAAAGTTGTGCAGTACAAGAGAGGCTAGCAAAGGTGGAAGGGTGAGAGTGCATATAATCCATGGGCTCAACATTAGTCATAAAGAACTCACATACTTATTGCAAAAGTTAATTAGCCATCAAAGCAAAGTACTAATACGCATGCTCCTAGGGGGATAGATTGGTAGGAAAAGATCATCGCTCATCCCCGACTGCCACTCATAAGGAAGACAATAAAAATAAATCATGCTCTAACTTCATTGCATAACGGGATACCATACGTGCATGCTTCGGGAATCACAAACCTTAACAGAATTATTCCTAATAATCCACAATTACTCTCTAGCATGACTCTAATATCACCATCTTTATATCTCAAAACAAATGCAAGGAATCAAAATTCTCATATATTCAATGATCTTCATGAAAGTTTTTATCATATCCCTCTTAGATACCCATCATATTAAGACTAAATTCATAACCTAAGTAAATTGAATACTATTTTTAAGATTCTCAAAATAATATAAGTGAATCATGAGAGTTCATCAATTTCTACAAAATAAAACCACTATCGTGCTCTAAAAAGATATAAGTGAAGTACTAGAGAAACTGCCTAGCTCAAAAGATATAAGTGAAGCACTAGAGTATTCTAATAAATTCACAATTAATGTGCGTCCCTCTAAAAAGGTGTGTACAGCAAGGATGATTGTGGCAAACTAAAAACCAATGACTCATATAATAAAAGGTGCTCCAAGCAAAACACATATCATGTGGTGATTAAAATATAGCCTCAAGTAAATTTACCAATGGATTGAAGACGAAAGACGGGATGCCATCCGGGGCATCCCCAATCTTAGATGCTTGGTTGTCCTTGAATATTACTTTGGGGTGCCTTGGGAGTCCCCAAGCTTAGGTTCTTGCCACTCCTTATTCCGTAGTCCATCAAGTCTTTACCCAATACTTGAAAAGTTCACAACACAAAACTCAACAGAAAACTCGTAAGCTTCGTTAGTATAATAAAACAAATCACCACCTTAGGTATTGTTGTGTACTCATGCTAAATTTATATTGGTGTAATGTCTCCTGTATTCCAACTTGTCCATAGATTCATCAAAATAAGCAAACAACACAAAGAAAAACAGAATCTGTCAAAAACAGAATAGTCTGTAGAAATCTAGAAATTTCGTATACTTATGTAGCTCCAAAACTTCTGAAAAATTAGGAAAACCTAGGAATTTGTATATCAGTATTTTGTAAAAAAAATCAGATCAAAAGCACGTTTCTATGAATTTTAAAAGTTCCAGAGCTGGGCGTAAAAGTTTCTGTTTTTCAGCAAAATCAAATCAACTATCACCATAGACCATCCCAAAGGCTCAACTTGGCACAAACACTAATTAAAATATTAAAACACAAGCATAACAGAAGTTTAATTGTGTGTTTATTGAAAAACAGAAGCAAAAACATAAAATTGGGTTGCCTCCCAACAAGCGCTATTGTTTTATGCCCCTAGCTAGGCATAATGCGAAGATCTAGGCGTTGTCATCTTTCTTCTTTTTTCCATGAGATTGTTTTTGTTAGGAGGTTTTCTAAAAATAACATGAAACAGATCATCCATAGAAACTTTAGCATTATTAAGTTGTCCCTTAGCATATCTACTTTGATTACCAGCTACAATCCAAGAATATTGTTGGTTAATATCGTTGAAAACTTGTCTAATCATACCCAAAACAGGATTTGCCTTTGTAAGGTTCTCATCAGAGATTCGATTATTGCCAAGAAAAGTTCTTAAAACATAATCACTATTATAGTGGATCTCATCTATTACCGGTTTGTCACGGTTCATACCATAAAAATCAAAGATCTCCCTAGCTTCCCGTACCATGTGATCAAATTCATTCATAAGGACAAGGGTAGCTATTTTCTTAGCTTTAGGATTCTTTATCACATGTAGTTCATAAAAAAATCATTGCAAACTTGGATGCGTGCGAATAAATCTTTTCTCAAGTTTAAGAACAAGAGTTGAAATAACATCTGCATAGGTTTTAGTTCTTTTAAGTATAGGAACATCATCACAAGTCAAAGTTCCAACGCAATTAAAGAATTCCTGGATGGTTTCTTTTCCTATAACATTACCTTGCCCCAAGACAAAAGTTTTAGCGTCCAGATTAGCAGAATGTCCAATATTAGAAGTTCTACCATAATTTGTTTCTGCCATACCAAATCACTCATGATGAAGGGTTTAAGGCAAGCAAACTAGCACACAAGCAAACAAGAAGCAAACAAAAAGGCGGGTGGGAAGAAGGTGAATAAAAAGGCAAATATTTTTGTGTTTTCTGAAAAGTTTTAGAAGTGGGGGAGATAAAAACGAGAGGGAAATGGCAAATAATGTAAGTGCAAGAGATGGGAGTCATGATAGGTACTTGGTAGTCTTGAAGTAGAACCTCCCCAGCAACGGCACCAGAAATTCTTCCTGCTACTTCTTGAGCTTGCGTTGGTTTTTCCCTTGAAGAGGAAAGGGTGATGCAGAGTAGAGATAAGTATTTCCCTCGGTTAAGAACCAAGGTATCAAATCAGTAGGAGGTACGCGCAAGTTCCCAATAATTGCACCTACACAAACAAACAAATACTTGCACCCAACGCGAAAAAGGGGTTGTCAATCCCTTCATGTTTAATTACAAGGATGAGATCTGATAGAGATAGGTATAAAATATAAATAAAAGGGAAAAATAAAGTAAAAGTAAATAAATTGCAGCAAGGTGTTTTTGTGTTTTTGGTTTTATAGATCTGAAAATATATGATGAGAAATAGACCCAGGGCCATAATTTTCACCAGAGACTTCTCTCTTGAAAGAACACATACGATGGGTAAACAAATTACTATTGAGCAATTGGTAGAAAAGCGCACAGTTATGATGACATCTAAGGCAATGATCATGAATATAGGCATCACATCTGTGACAAGTAGACCAAAACGATTCTACATCTACTACTATTACTCCACACATCGACCACTATCCAGCATGCATCTAGTGTATGAAGTTAACAAGAACAAAGTACCGCCTTAAGCAAGATGACATGTTGTAGAGGGATAAACTCAAGCAATATGATATAAACCCCATCTTTTTATCCTTAATGGCACAAATATGTGCCTCGCTACCCCTACTGTCACTGGGTGAGGACACCGCAAGATTGAACCCATCACAAAGCACCTCTCCCATTGCAAGATAAATCAATCTAGCTGAACAAACCAAACCAATAGATCGGAGAGAAATAGAAAGCTATCTTAATCATGCATTAAAGAGTTTAGAAAAGACTCAAATAATATTCATAGATAATCATATCTACAATTCATCGGATCTCAACAAACATACCACAAAAGGAGATTACATCGAATAGATCTGAAAGAACATTGAGGAGAACATTGTATTGAAGACAAAGAGAGAGAGAGAAGAAGAAGCCATCTAGATACTAGTTATGGACCCGTAGGTCTGTGGTAAACTACTCACACATCATCGGTAGGGCAGCAAGGTTGATGTAGAAGTCGTCCATGATCGAACCCTCCTCTGACAGAGTACCGAAAAAGGCCCCAAGATGGGATCTCACGAGAACAGAAGGTTGCGGCGGCAGAAAAGTGTTTTTTGGTGTGCCCTCTGACGTAAGGGGAATATTTGGGTATTTATAGAACAGAGATTAGGGTTAGAAGACCCACAAGTGGGCCACTGGACCTAGGGGCGTGCCCCAGGGGGGATCCCCCTAGGCTTGTGGGCCCCGTGGCTCTTCTGGCCTCCTCCCGAAGCTTCGTGGTTGTCTTATGGCCCAAGAAAAATTGTCAAAAAGTTTCATTTTGTTTGGACTCTGTTTGGGGTTAATTTTTTGTAAAAGACAAAAACAATGAAAAAATAGCAACTGGCACTGGGCACTAGGTTAATAGGTTAGTCCCAAAAAATGATATGAAGTAGCATAAAAATGCATATAAAATATCCAAGATGGGTAATATAATAGCATTGAACAATAAAAAATTATAGATACGTTGGAGACGTATCAGCGTTTGTTATGGAGTTTGGCACATCGTGAGTGAGAGTAGGCTTGGCCCTTGCAATATTGTCTTTTCATCTGGTTTTCCGTAATTAACAGGCAACAATCTCTACTCCTAAAAGGGGAGTTGGTAGTGAAAGTGCAACTAATCCCCGGGTGGTTTTGGTAATTAATAACAACATATATATCATTGAACTAATAGTTTCTTGAGAATCATTTCAGAAAGTTCAGTGATATGGGTAAGGCAAGGACTGAAGAAGTGGACCCCTCAAAATGCTAAAGCAAGCATTGGCAAAAGCTCAAGACTCCATTTTTGGTTTAGTGATCCAAGATCACATTGAGTCCATAGGAAAGCCAATACTATTAAAAGGGGATGAGGTTATGATAATGATCTGGTTGCTCAAAGTGCTTAGTGATACATCTCCTAAACTATCAAGAACTCTCACTTCCATAATACACTCATAAGTAATCTCGGTCCCACCGATTTCCTAAACTCACCACACCGAGATGAACCACCTCACCATATAGCCAAACCCTAGAAATCTCGGATTTTCCGATTCGAACTCGGTCTCACCAAACTTGTGTTGCCAAGCTTCAGAATCTTCATCATCAAATCGGTGTCACCGAGATGATGAAGTCGGTCCCACCGAGATTGGCAAGCCCTAGTCTTTACACGAATCGGACTCACCGAGTTTGTATTTTTGGTCCCACTGAAAATCCCAACGCTCACATGATTTGAACTTTCGGTCTCACCGAGTTGTCAACTTCGGTCCGACCGAGATTGGTCAAATGTGTAACGGTTGGATTTTGTGTGGAGGCTATAAATACCCTCCACCCCCTCTTCACTCGTGGAGAGAGCCATCAGAAAGAACTACCACTCCTACCTTACATTTCTGAGAAGAGAACTACCTACCCTTGTGTTGAGATCAAGTTGCTCCACTCCTACCATATGAAACTTGATCTCTAGCCTTCCCAAGTTGCTTTCCACCCAATCCTTTCTTCCACCACAGCCAAATCAGTGAGGAGAGTTGAGTGTTGGGGAGATTATCATTTGAAGCACAAGAGCAAGGAGTTCATCATCATCAACACCATCTATTACCTTTTGGAGGGTGGTGCCTCCTAGATTGGTTAGGTGTCGCTTGGGAGCCTCCACGAGATGTGGAGTTGAACCAAGAAGTTTGTAAGGGCAAGGAGATCGCCTACTTCGTGAAGATCTACCCCGAGTAAGGCTAGCCCTCCGTGGGCGTAGGCCATGATGGCATAGACAAGGTTGCTTCTTCGTGGACCCTTCGTGGGTGGAGCCCTCCGTGGACTCTCGCAGCCGTTACCCTCCATGGGTTGAAGTCTCCATCAATGTGGATTGACGATAGCACCACCTATCGGAACCACGAGAAAAATCTCCGTGTCTCCAAACTGCGTTTGCTCTTCTCCACCTCTCTTTACTACATGTGCAATTTACTTTCCGCTGCCTATACTCTAGAATTGCATGTGTAGGGTGATACTTGACTTGATCATCATTGTGAACTTGCCAAAAACTTGTCTTTATCAAAAGGCTGAATTTTTATATTGTCAAGTAGTCTAATCACCCCCCCTCTAGACATACTTTCGATCCTACAAGTGGTATCGAGCTTTGGTCTCCATTGTATTGGTTTCCATTGCATTGACTCCATAAGCTTGGTTTCACAACCTAGGAGAGTATGGCGCCTAGTGAGGGTAATTTTCAGAGAGGTCCTTACTTTGATGGTTCAAACTTTGCTAGTTGGAAGCATAAAATGAAAATGCATATTCTTGGCCATAACCCCGCCGCATGGGGCATTATTTGTGTTGGTTTGCAAGGTGAGTTCTTCGAGGAAGGAAAAGTTCGGATCGCGGCTTACAACGGATGAATTGCGGATGTTGCAAAACAATGCTCAAGCTTGTGACATTCTCTTCAATGCTTTGTGTCCCGAGGAGTTCAACAAAATCAGCCGCCTTGAGAATGCAAAAGAGATTTGGGATACTTTGGTTGAAATGCACGAAGGTACCGAGTCCGTGAAGGAATCAAAGCTAGATGTTCTTCAAGGTCAACTTGACAAGTTCAAGATGAAGGAAGGTGAAGGAGTCGCTGAAATGTACTCTAGGCTTGCTCTCATCACAAATGAGATTGCCGGCTTAGGAAGCGAAGAAATGACCGACCGATTCATCATCAAGAAGATTCTCGAGCTTTGGATGGAAAGTATGACACCGTGTGCACTCGATCCAAATGATGCCAAACTACAAGAATCTCAAGCCAACCAAGTCATTGGAAGAATTGTTGCTCATGAGATGACACTTAAAGATAAGGAAGAGCTTCACAACAAGTCAAGTGGTGCTTACAAAGCTACAAGTGATGCTCCCACAACCTCAAGTGACAAGCTAGTTTCCAATGAAGAGATAAGCCTAATGGTGAAGAACTTCAACAAATTCTACAAGAGTAGAAGCAAAGAAAGAAGCTCAAAGTCTAGATCATATGATGAAAAGAGATCTTCTAGTCGTGATCGAAACTGCTACAATTGTGGAAGACCCGGACACTACTCAAATGAGTGTTCGGCTCCCCACAAGAGAAGAGAAGAATCTCCAAGAAGAAGAAGCTCAAGAGAAGAGTCACCTCGGAAAGAGAGAAGGAGTAGAGATGATCGTTATGAACGAAGACCCTCTCGGAGAAGCAAGGATTCGGAGAGGAAAGACAAGTCATCAAGGAGCTACACAAGAAGAAAACATCAAGCTCATGTAGGTGAATGGGTCTCCGGCTCCGACTCCGACAATCAATCCGAAAGAAGCTATCACTCCAACTCCGACTACAGTCAAGATGAAGGTGTTGCCGGTCTTGCTCTCGTGTCCTCCAACTCCAACTCCTATGACTTATTTGATTCACCAAATGAGGGAATTGGAAGATGCTTCATGGAAAAAGGCCCCAAGGTATCACACCCTGAATTCATTGACTTTGATAGTGATGAGGATGACTTGCTTGGTGAAGATGAGCTTTTACATGACAAATCTAGTGAGCCTAGTAATGATGAACATGCTAGTAGTCTTTATAGTCGAGAAGAGTCGAATGACAATGCTATGAAGGAGATTGAGCGTCTAACTAAAGAACTAAACACTCTTAAGTTAGCTCATGAAACAACTCAAGAAGATCATAGAGAGCTCCTAAGATCTCATGAGAAGCTACGCTCGAGAAGCTCAATCTAGAGCAAGAACATGAGTTTCTAAAAGCAATCAATGACGATCTTCAAAGAAGAGTTCTTCATATCTTGCCAAACGACTTCTCTTGTCTAATTTCTTGCCACCTATTAAAACTAAGCATGACAAGCATAAGAAAAATTCTTCATCTAGTAGTAACAATAACCATGCTAAATCCAATATTGTTGCTTCTAGTAGTTCTCTTGATTCCACTAACAATGTTTCAAGCCAAGTTACACTTGAGCAAGAAAATAGTTTATTGAAAGGGATTATAGAGAAAGGTGTCTACAAGAGCCTTGCCGGAAGCAAGAACTTTGAGGAAATTGTTCGCAAGCAAGGAAGGCACCGGAAGAATCGAGGAATTGGTTTTGAGCGAAAGTTCAACGCCGAGGGTGTTGAATGGGAAGAAGGTCAATATCCCACTCCACAGTTTATTCCTCAAAAGGAGAAGTACAATCCCACTTCTTCCAATGTGGAACAAGCTCAAGATGACCTTCCACCACAAGACCACAAGCTAAAAGGCAAGGACAAGCTTCAAGAGGAGATTGATGCATTTATTGAAGCACCTAAAGCCATGGTCAAGTGGGTTCCCAAGGAAACGTCAAGTTCTACTTCGTCAAGCTCAACTACAACCCCAAGGATTCCCATCAAGATGATGTGGATCCCGAAGAAGAAGAACTAGAAGAGTTCTTGAGGGTGACTCCGCCAACATACTTCACTCACATTCATTTTGGCAAAAACTTGTGCAATCAACTTCCACATCTTGCACTAGTTCATGGAGTCACAAACCCTCTTGTTGGTAAGTCAAGGGACAAGGTAATCATTGATTTCATGGACATCATCTATTGTGAACTTCAATCTATGTCCATGGATATCCTTGTTTGTTCCTTGTGGGACTAACCCATGTAGGTATTGAAAGTGCCCGAATCCAAAGGATTGCTCCCAACTCTTGATGATCTTCATCAACATTGAGCATCCACATCTTCAACATCTACATGAAGTCTTCTACGACAACCCAAGGTTAGTTTGACCCTTTAAAAGGGTTCTCACATCTAGGGGGAGCTTTGCTCTAAAGAATTGAGCTAAAGCATCTTCAAATGATGTGAACACATCAATGCTTTATGTAAAAGTGGTAACCCCACTTGTGCTTAAACGATGAGTATGACCTATGATCAAATGTTCTCATTTGACTCCTAAGTCAATATACTCATATATGGATGACCTAGTCATCGACAAATTGTGTGATAGTAGCTAGAGTTTTGATTGTGCATGTCTGACACATATTTCATTTGCTATCTTATTGTGTGAGCATGTTGGATGCATGATTTTATCCATTCAAGGACATCCATTTGTTGTTTTGGTCTTTTGATTTTTCGACCAAATGGATGGACAAGAATGCCTAAGTTCCTCCCCTAGCTATCTATGCTTTCTTGTCTCAAATTCTATTCATGCTTACATCACAAACTTTGAACAAGTCATTTTGGACCCTCCGAGTGAGGAGCACTTTCGAGCCACCGATCCGTCAAAGGCTAAACTTCCAAAACCTTCTAAGTGATTTCGGTCGACCAACCCACTCAAACTCGGTCAAACCGAAAACATTTAGATTGATCTAGGTTTTCACCTCGGTGAAACCGAGTTGTGATTTTCGGCGTGACGAAGTGTATAACGCCTGCGTTGTCCATCTCGGTGCCACCGAAGTTTTACAACTCGGTCCCACCGACAAAAAGGGGTATATATACTCCGTGGGGCGCGCGCATTGATTTCTACTTCAAACGCCGCCCCACACCCTTTGCCGCCGCCGCCGGTCTCCGGATCGTCTCCGCTGCCGCGCTTGTGTGCCCTCGCCGCAGGTCTCCGTCGCCGTCAACGGACATTCTCTCCGCGCCGTTGCCACCGTAGAGGAACTCCACCAAGTTAGGGTGAGTTTCGATCCCACTCGTGCTCCCATCTCTGATTCAATGCACGTTTGGTTTGCCTATAATCTTGCCACGTTTGAAATCTTCCTGAACACAAGATTAGTTCCTTTGAACGAAATTCGAGTAAAAGTTTTAGGGTTAGGTTTCCGCCGAACACATCTCGGTGAGACCGATTTTACATTCTCGGTATGACCGATTTGGCCTCTGGCCATTGATCGCACCTTCGGTCCAACCGAAGTTGTGCAAATCGGTGTGACCGAAATGAGGATTTAGTGAAACCCTAGTGTTTTCGGCAGATCGAAACCCACTTCGTCCAACCGAAAGTGGTGTGAATGCTTCGTTTGAACACTTGGATTCACCAATTTTAAACTCGGTCGACCAAATGTCTTCTGTGAAAACCTAAAACTGAAATTTGAACTCATTTGTTTGCAAAATCTTCTGCAGTTTGTGATAACTCTTCTACTCTGCCTACACCTTATCTATTCACAGGTTGTCAGCCATGTCAGATGCGAGTGACAGCCAGAACAGGTCTGAGTCACCTATTGCTGATATTCCAGAGGCAGGCACTAGTCCTGAACCCAGCAGCTCATCAGATGATGGTGAGAGGAGCACACCAAGTGGTTTGCCTCCTGCAGCCACCAGGGCCAGAAAGAAGAGGAACTCTGATGAAGAAGATTCTGATTTCATTGTTGAGGAAGAGGTCTCCTCCAAGCCAAAGAGAAAGGTTGTTGCCAAAGAGCCTCAAGGGCAGCAAACCAAGAAAGGCACCAGAAAAGTGAAGCAGTCCACTGTTGCCAAGAAGCTGAGTATGGAAGAGGAAACTACAAGCAAGGTGAAGAAAACTTCCAAGAGGAAGAGGATTGTGCATGATGATGCAGCAGAGGAAGATGAGGATGAGGAAGCACCCCATCCTCCTCAGAAGCCTAAGCTCATGGGTGATGCCATCGTAAGGAGCCACTTCAAAGTCCAAGCCATCTGCTCTAGTCAAGGCAGCTCCAAGAAAGCCTCTTTGCCAAGCCCAAGAAGACTGTCAGAACATCCCGCATCGAGAAGAAGAAAGATGATGTGCCTCCAGTGTGTCGATGATGAGGCACCAGTTTTCTTGAAACTTCGACGAAACTGCCACTTCACAATGATGCTCATCCTCAAGCTGAAAACATGAAGGAAAGGAAGGATAGAGGTCTCAGGCTATGGAGACAAGCTGATCCATATGCTGTGAGGAGAAGAACTGCTGTTGATCCAAGATTCCACACCAGAGAGCAGCAGGACTTCTGTGAGACTGTGCTAATGGACAAGAAGCCCATAGTGGCAGACACCAGATTTTTTGATTGGAAATACATTGACAGTGAAGAGCACAGAGACTTCTTTCCACATGTGCATGAGAGCTTCACTGCATGTGGTGTTGCAGACTTTGTAGGTCAGAAGCTGACATGATGAAATGATTATGCAATTCTATGCCACAGCTCATTTCTATCCAGATGGAAAGATCACATGGATGACTGAAGGCCAAAGATTCTCTTCAACTGTTGAAGAATGGGCAGAACTGCTAAATGCTCCAGTACAAAGAGAGGATGATGTTGATGTCTATGGCATTCCCAAGAAGAACCATGAATCTATGAAGAATATGTACAAAGAGGTTCCAGCTAAAGATTTAGGAATTTGGAAGCTCGGCTCAGTGTATTATCTCCAGGCAGGTCTACCTACCACAAACACTATTCTGAGGCATACCTTGATGCCCAAGTCTGGAGATCATCACATGATCAGAGGATACTCTATCAACATGCTGCACATACTTGATGAGAAGGCACCTTTCAAGGTGATGGACTTGATAGTAGAGACCATCAAGAGGACTGCAGCTGACCAGAAGAGGTCGTGTGGATTTGCCCCGCATATTCAGATGCTTATCAATGCCAAGTTTGGCACGGGCACATTCTTGTTGGATAGAGAGCACTTACCACTGCAGCCTGAGCATGAGGACAATGATGTTGTGATGGATGAGGAGGATCCAACTTCTGTTGAAGGTCAAGCAAAGATTGAAGCTGCCAAGAAAGCTAAAGCTGAGAAGGAAGCAGCAGCAGCAGCAGCTAAACCAAAGAGTGTTGGAGAACAGCTACTTGAAGCTACCCAGAGGATTGAACAACGCCTGGCCAGCATTGTACAGTCTCAGGAGAGCCTTGAGAGGATTATTGAAGACAAGATCCATGCTCGGATGTGAAGTCGATCAAGTGCAAGTAATCACAACAAGCTTGAGGCAGATATTGAGGAAGCAAAGAGGAGAAGGAAGAGCTTATGCGTGAGATGCAGGATGACCTAGTCCAGATGCTTATGAACAGATCGCCCGGTTCCCACAGACCCGATCAGCTGCTATTCCAAAGGATGACACACGGGACTACAGCCTCAGCACCTCCCACAGCTCCATCAGTTGCTCCAGCTCCAGCTCCAGTGACCACTCCTCCAGCTCCACAGACATCAGCAGAAGTCTTCGCCGATGCAGCCATATCAACTCCTCCATCAACCCAGACAGGAGCCGCCAGCAAAGTCCCTAGTGACGTTTAGCTCTATGCCTTTTCGAACTTTTTTGGTAACTTGTTGCCAAAGGGGGAGAAATTGTATAGATCATAGGACTTCGAGAGAGAGAGAGTGCTGTTGTTTTTGCGCTTTTGCTCTTTCGTTCATTTGTGGTCTTTTTGAGATACTTTTGGTTTTTCGAGACATTCTGTGTGTTTGATACTACGTTTCACTATGCCTTAATGAGTGCTTGGTCGTACTATATCTTAATGTGTGCTTAATGCTTATCATATGCTATTCATATCTTGTATGACCATTTACTCATGTCTTGGTGATTGGGTGCATGCTATTCATTCTTATCATTTTGTGCGCTCCACCAAGATGTATGTGACATGGAAGAGTGACCCATGATCCTAATTGATTGTGCATTTGCATTCAAACGCAAAATTTAAATAATGCACAAATTTAGGGGGAGCTCTTACTTATCACATACTTCTCAAAGCAACGGTATTATTCATTGATTATATCCTTTGTCGAAGCTTTGATCTATATGTTGTCATCAATTACCAAAAAGGGGGAGATTGAAAGTGCAACTAATCCCCGGGTGGTTTTGGTAATTAATAACAACATATATATCATTGAACTAATAGTTTCTTGAGAATCATTTCAGAAAGTTCAGTGATATGGGTAAGGCAAGGACTGAAGAAGTGGACACCTCAAAATGCTAAGGCAAGCATTGGCAAAAGCTCAAGACTCCATTTTGGTTTAGTGATCCAAGATCACATTGAGTCCATAGGAAAGCCAATACTATTAAAAGGGATGAGGTTATGATAATGATCTGTTGCTCAAAGTGCTTAGTGATACATCTCCTAAACTATCAGCAACTCTCACTTCCATAATACACTCATAAGTAATCTCGGTCCCAGCGATTTCCTAAACTCACCACACCGAGATGAACCACCTCACCATATAGCCAAACCCTAGAAATCTCGGATTTTCCGATTCGAACTCGGTCTCACGAAACTTGTGTTGCCAAGCTTCAGAATCATACATCATCAAATCGGTGTCACCGAGATGATGAAGTCGGTCCCACCGAGATTGGCAAGCCCTAGTCTTTACACGAATCGGACTCACCGAGTTTGTATTTTCGGTCCCACCGAAAATCCCAACGCTCACATGATTTGAACTTTCGGTCTCACCGAGTTGTCAACTTCGGTCTGACCGAGATTGGTCAAATGTGTGTAACGGTTGGATTTTGTGTGGAGGCTATAAATACCCCTCCACCCCCTCTTCACTCGTGGAGAGAGCCATCAGAAAGAACTACCACTCCTACCTTACATTTCTGAGAAGAGAACTACCTACCCTTGTGTTGAGATCAAGTTGCTCCACTCCTACCATATGAAACTTGATCTCTAGCCTTCCCAAGTTGCTTTCCACTCAATCCTTTCTTCCACCACAGCCAAATCAGTGAGGAGAGTTGAGTGTTGGGGAGATTATCATTTGAAGCACAAGAGCAAGGAGTTCATCATCATCAACACCATCTATTACCTTTTGGAGGGTGGTGCCTCCTAGATTGGTTAGGTGTCGCTTGGGAGCCTCCGTCGAGATGTGGAGTTGAACCAAGAAGTTTGTAAGGGCAAGGAGATCGCCTACTTCGTGAAGATCTACCCCGAGTAAGGCTAGCCCTCCGTGGGCGTAAGCCATGATGGCATAGACAAGGTTGCTTCTTCGTGGACCCTTCGTGGGTGGAGCCCTCCGTGGACTCTCGCAGCCGTTACCCTCCGTGGGTTGAAGTCTCCATCAACGTGGATTGACGATAGCACCACCTATCGGAACCACGAGAAAAATCTCCGTGTCTCCAAACTGCGTTTGCTCTTCTCCACCTCTCTTTACTACATGTGCAATTTACTTTCCGCTGCCTATACTCTAGAATTGCATGTGTAGGGTGATACTTGACTTGATCATCATTGTGAACTTGCCAAAAACTTGTCTTTATCAAAAGGCTGAATTTTTATATTGTCAAGTAGTCTAATCACCCCTCCTCTAGACATACTTTCGATCCTACAGGTAGCTTTGTCTCCGCGGCTTATTTTCGTCTATTTTTTTTTCTCACCTCCCATAACCCCTTTCTTTTCTCCCTCCCAATTAAAAAACCCAATCACATTAAAGGGGAGATCTTGTTTCGATTACTTTGGTACGTGCTGAGTCAATTCAATAATGTAAATAATAGGTAATTAGGAACTTATAAATCACACCATATATGTGAGATCACCATCCTAGAAGATAGACATGAGATTTTTCTCGATAATCTTCCAAAACAAAATAAGATATTTCTCAATGTGTTGTCATTTATTGTTATCATTATCTCTACTATTAAATCACAATCACAACTTTCCTAATACAACAAAAATAGCATAGATTTTTTTATCTTACCAAATCACATATATCTCTACTATTAAAGGGAAGTTGGTAAGCCGGTGTACACGGTTTATTTTCGCCTCCACCTTCCACCACCACCCTCCATGTTGTTTTTTTCTTTCTTGCACACTTCCACCTCTTTGGTGGCAGGCAGGTCGTCGGACCGCCACGTACAGGTGTTCGTGAATGCAGTCATGCTATATTTCTTGTCAGTCATACAGAGAGGCTACATTATCAAATCAAATGTGTCCATTCGAACGTCAAGAAATTTGTTATGAAATGTGTCCTACAATACTCGGTAGGCATTGCAGAAATGAATCCACAGCAAAAGCCATGTCCAATGTGTACAATGTTCGCGGGCAAGGATAACACGACACTACATTGGCCCGGTGGTTCATACTATAGTAGAAAGGAAGAGTGTTCCAAGAATTAGAAGGAAAAAAGAACTCAAGCGGTAAAACTGGTCCATGGTGTTGGAGAAGGAAAGTGTTTTTTAGAAAATAAAGCAAAAAAAGAAAGGAATATTATTCTAGGAAATTGTTATGAATGAGAACTAAAACTAGTGAGGAAGAAGGAAGAAGAAGATGGGGCATCGCTGATGAACACATTGATGTTGACGTGGTGTTGGTTGGCGTTAACGAATTAGGTTGGCGAAGAGGCTAGGAGTAGAAGTTGTGGCGGTGGACAAGGATGAGAAGAACGACAAGTATCCCTTTTGGCGATGAATGGTGTGTTGGCTAGAGGTTGAATGAACACATTAAACTCTAAATATATGCAATATATGAGAAATGGGAGGAAATTATTGGCACATGTTGCAACACAATTAGAAACTCTAGAAAAGATAACATTTTACTGCCCGCATTTATAAAGTTGAATAGAACTTTGAGAATGATCTCTATAGTTTTTATTGTTTTATAGCAATGGTATGTATTAGTTTAACCCACTTTATTACATTGTAAATATGAAGAAAAAAATTGTCCCTATTTCAACGTGCGGCGAAGGTGAGGTTGACGCCATCCCGTTTTGAAGGAGAGGAGGTTCCAGCAAGAAATGTCCCGCTACGACGAGAAACCGAGCGGAAAGGGGAGGATCCGACAGGAAAAGATAAGGGTGCATCGTGGGGTGGGGGTTTTGTGTTGGGCCCGCGTGTTGAAGATAACATGATGGATAGTGTCGACAACGACAATTCTCCTAGTCTGGATTTGCGGGACAACTGACTGTCTAGATAGTTGTATTTTGGAAAGCCTACTGGGCGCCGGTTTAATGTCCGATCACACCCGAACGTATGAAAGAGAATGAACTGCGACCCTGATTTATTTATATATGCACTATAGCATGTAGCGGCGTACGGACGTTCTACTAGTCTGATACTGGCAATGCTTTTGCACGCGTTTAAGAAAAATCATATGGTTGTATGGTTAGAGGGACAGTGATATCCCCAGCTCATTAGGGTTCAAGTCTTGGTGCTTGTATTATTTCTGGATTTATTTCAAGATTTTCTACGATGCGCTTTCAGTGGGTGGAGACGTTCCTGTCCATGACAAGGCGCCTACGGTGACTTCATAAATCTCAAGATGATATGCGGGCTCAGTCTCTTGAAGGTGTTCATAGAGATAGGGGGTGCGTGTGTATTTATAGGGGCGAATGTATGCACGTATGTACGAAGCTTACGTTGTGTTAAGAAAAATCATGTGTCGCCATCAGCTAGGCAGGCAGAAGCGATCGCATACCCGTGCTTTGAGGAAGCAGCAGGGAAAGCACCAGACCACCGAATGGCGCGCAACCGAGCAACGTCGCCGGAATGGCAGCCGCAGGGAGCGTAGTGGCCAGGGCCACTCGCGGCCCTACCCCGGACTGGCTGCCGGCCGGTTGGTCCATCGATCGGGAGCATCTTTTGCTCGTAAAGCCGGTGGAGTGACCGTGGCATCTGTGTGTTGAGAGCAGCCATAGGGCCCGGGGCTAACTGATGCAGTACACATATTGCTATCGATTAGATTGGTTGGAGCGCGCATGATGTCCACCTCCTTAACACAGTTGGCGTGATAACCTGTCAGCGAGTGCTACATGCAGGGTCACTCGTCAGGCTGACAAATGCTGCATGGTAGTTAATATATATGGAACTCGATTAATTGCCATATGCGTGTGGCTTTCGGTACTTAGATGTGTTCCAGTTACGTCCACTTGATCGTTTTTTGCTTTGCATCTTTTTTGTTTGAAAATTATTCCTTTTGACAAGTCGGAAGAACCCTTCCGTACGATGACTAAAGCCAATGATTTCCAATACTATAGATGAATTTCCGGTATAACCATGGATTTTGCTGTTTTGTGCATTGTTGTTTTCGTCTATTTAATGCAAAAGCAGAGCACGTGTTGTTCTGCTACTCCCTCCAATTAGGTTTATAAGTTGGCCGCGAGTTTCCAGGCCTTCAATTTAACTAGAAAATATGTATTATATTTTATAAAAAATATATCTTTACATTCGTCGTTAAATGAAGATTCTAACCATATAATTGCTGTGGCATATTATACATGTTTTACAAGTCAAATTGAACACCTACAAACTCGTACCTGACTTATAAACCCAATCCGGAGGGAGTAGTGCCATTCCCTCGCACTTATCAAAATACCAATGTAGACATTGGTGAAACCTAATGGAGAGGATTTATGGCAAGCTGGTGAGGCACCGACCTCAGTTTTCTTTTGGCTTCCAATTTCTAATCTTTCGTATCTTTTAAACAAAAGTTTAAATTAAGTTTTGTTTTCATATTTGTGTTTCTTGTGACAAGGGCTTTTAAAAAATATCCATTTTATATACGTTTTGATGCATTTTAAAACTTCGTTAAGTTTCATAACGAGAAAAAAAATGCAAGTTTTAGAAACTAAAACTTAAAACTTCGAATGTCATCGCGTGGAATCCAATGACTTCGCGGATCGCGAGACAGTTGTGCAGCCGAGCACGGCTGGGCAGGTGCGTGCCCCTGCGAATTCCCATGAAATCCACGTAGATTGTCTATCTATTGTAGTTACTTATAATCCTCCTTCATGGAATGAGAAATTTTCTACTCTTTTCTTTTGTTTTAACCACCGATTGTGTAGCATAACCTTCTGATAGCGGCACACCCATCAAACCCATGTTGGTCTTAATAGAAGATGATAACTACGTTTAGAGCATCTGTAGTTGAAGCCTCAAAACGGCTTAAATTCTTAAAAGATCCATTTTGAGAAGTTAAACTGCTCAAATTTGAGAGGGTTGGGGGGGGGGGGGGTCTTTTGCTTAAAAAGTTTATCTGGTCAATTTTTTTAGGAGAAGCATCGGTCGCCTCTCAAATTTGAGCAGGCGAAATGAGTTCTCAGCAAAAGATTACTTCCCCATCGCGCAGCTGCCTCTTTACCCCGCTCAACCACCTCCATGTTGGCGCCTCCCTCCTTGTCTCGGGCTACCACTACACACTCCCGCTGGCACGCTGCAGCCCCCACTTACTTCTCGCCCCACCTCGATACGTTAGTCGGCCGTCACCGGAATCGACACATCTAGCCGCCGATGTGAGTACGTCGATGAGGAGAGGCACACCGAGTCATGTTTTCGTCTAGAACAAATCCGTGCAGCCACCCCAAGTGTCCATGCCACCTCCAACCCCTGATTCGGGTACTCTCTGCCTCCTCGAGCTCCATGTCGAAGCTACCAGAGTCACCGCAAAAGTACTGCGGCGTGCGGCAACGGCCGTGGGACTCTTGGGAGCTAGAGATCCAAATCCGAACACGCGGGAGAAGAAATGGCTCAGCCCATTCATCGCCACGGAGGAGGCGGGACGTGCGTACGATGTGCCAGTAGTCCACTACTTCAGAAGTCAGGCGAAGCTTAACTTCCCCATTGTCTCTCATGATGCAGACTTAATCATGTCCCCTTTTAGAGTGGCCTCCCATGACGAGGATAAGGAGCATCACAAGGATGAGAACCAGCTGGCAACCGAGCGCGCAGATGCAGCCTACATGGTCGAGCTCATGACAAAGAACGCGCAGCTCCTCGGCGAGATCCAAACGCGGTTCGAGTCCAAGGATAATGACAAGATGTTCACCGAGCTCTTTCCGAGCCATCTGATGAGGAGGAGATGTCGTTGACTCGGCCTAGCACCAATTACGACCAGTCCATGCCTCATGTATCCGGGTGATCCTTATATCCTCCAACTGAGAAGACTTGAATGTGTACTTCCCCTGTGGTGGTGATGACAGGTAGTGTTGATGTTGTAGCAATGTAGAATCTAGTGATGAACCATCTAATGTGTTATGTACAAGGTGCAACTTTTGTTTATTATTCAATCGAATAGTTCAAATTTGTGTTTCAAATGAATTCGTATGCAAAGATAATTTTAGGGAGTTAGTTTTAGAAGTTTTGCTAGAAACCACTTTTTTAAAATCCTCAAATGTGAGGAGTTAGGGTTTGAGGAAACGTTTGAGAGGATCAATTTTAGGAGTTCAGTTAGAGATGCCCTTAGTGGACTGGACTTGAAGAAGCTATCCCCCCTGATCCCCCTCTCAAGTCACTCCAGCGAGCAACCAGGGGGAGGGGGCTACTCGTCGGGCACAGCCCCCTCCTTCCCTCGCTGCCGCCCAAGCGCACTTGCGAGCAAAGCCCGCCCAATTTTGGCAACGGCAGGGCCTCCCCTACCTGGCTTGGTGTAGATCGACACAGGCCGATGTGGTCGAGTGGTGGCGTGGCATTTTCCCTGGGCATGGCGGCAGGTCCCAACATCGTGTCGCGGGCTCCTGGTGATGGTGTGTTGGGCTAGGTGCGTCAGTGTTGTGCTTCGTGCTGGCGGCGGCGGCAGGTTGGGTCTCGGCCTAGATCTGGTGCCCCATATGTGCATGAGGCTCGGGATGTGGCGTCAACGGAGCTGGAGCAAGCTGCAAGCTGCAGGTGGATCTGGCGGTCATCGGCTATTGTGGCCCTCTAGGCGGTGACGTGCCTACCAGGTCTTGACCAAATCCTCCCAGTTTTGGTTCATGATCAATGGAGAGCGGTGCGGGGTGGTAGCGGAGGCCCATGCAGGTCGATGCTTGATACGTCTCCAACATATCTATAATTTTTTATTGTTTCATGCTATTATATTATCAATCTTGTATGCTTTACATGCCATTTTATATCATTTTTGTGGACTAACTTATTAACTTAGTGCCCAGTGCTTGTTCCTATTTTCCCCTATTTCCTCGTTTCACAAAAAAACAATACAAACGATGTCCAACCATGATGAAACTTTATGGCGATTTTTTTGGACTAGAAGAGACCCTAGAAGCTTCAGGGAGAGACCAGAAGATGCACGAGGAAGCGACAAGCTCAAGGGTCGCGCCCCAGGGGGCGCACACCATCAGCACTTGTGGGGCCCGCGTGGCTCCGTTTGACCTAATATTTGGCTTATAAATTCCCTAGTATTCCAAAAACCCCGAAGCAAGACCCGAAACAATATTATTGCCACTGAAGCCTCTGTTCTTCCACTATCCCATCTGAAGGCCTTTTCCGGTACTCTGCCGGAGGATGAGAACATTGGGGAGGCAATCTTCATCAACTTTGTTGCCCCCATGATGATGTGTGTATGGTTCCCACAGGACCTACAGGTCCATAGCAGTAGCTAGATGATTTTTCACTCACTCTTTTTGATCTTCAATACAATGATCTCTTCGTAGATCTATTCGATGTTATTCTCGCGGTAAGCTTGTTGGGATCCGATGAATTTTGGGTTTATTATCATATTATTCAATAAAAACTATTTAAATCTTTTCCAGGATCTATTTATGCGTGATTTTATAGCCTTGTATTTCTCTCTGATCTATCTATCTTCTTTGGCCAATTAGATTGATTTATCTTAAGTGGGAGTGGTGCTTGGTAGTAGGTTCAATCTTGCGATGTCCTTACTCTATGATAGGAGGAGTTGCGAGACACGTATTGTATTTTTCTACTAAAGATAAAACGTCGGGGTTTGAACATATTGCTTGGTCTTACTTTGTATACATTATGTCATCTTGCTTAAAGCATTACTCTGCTTGTCATGAACTTAATACTTTGAGATGCATGCTGGATAGCGGTCTTAGGGTGGAGTAATAGTACTAGATGCAGTTGGATTATGTGGTCTTTCATGGATGTAATGCCTATATATTGATCATGCCATGAAGAATCATCATAACTATGCTCTATTCTGTCAATTGCCCAACAGTAATTTGTTTACCCACCGTTGCTATGTTCATGAGAGAGATGCCTCTAGTGAACCTATGGTCCCTGTGGTCCATTTTCCATATTTACTAAAACCCTAAATTTGCTTACTGTTTTTATTTTATTTTATATATCTACCACTATCAGATTAATCCTTGCAATTAGCGAGAACAGGGGGATTGCCAACCCTCTTGCCTTCGTTGGGTGCAAGCATTTGCTTTATGTGTGTGTGTGTGTGCATGTACCGCTTATCTTGCTTGTTTGGCGTCTCCTATTGATTTGATAGACCTTGGTTCTTAACTGAGGGGAACACTATCTGCTACTATACTACATCATGCTTCCTCGTCAGTGAATCCCAACACCTACCACATGTAGCAGAAGAATTTTTGGCGCCGTTGCGGGGGAAGCTTCACCAAACAAATCCAGGTTCCTTCGCTCACTTTTATCAATTTGTCTGTTTTTACTTTCTTTGCCATTTGCCTTTTTCTTTGGCTTCTCTTTTCATCTCCCCCTGCTTCTCTAAAAAATAAAAAATGCCAAAAAATTGTGTTGCTATCTTTGCTTGAATGGCTATCATCTCTGATCTTGAAAATGTTATAGTTGAAAGTGCTAGTGAAAATAGTCCTAGCGAAAATCATGAGGCAGAACCTAAAGTATTTAATCTTGATAATGAGCCTCATGATAATGAACCTCCCTTTATTTGGAAGACTAAAACTTTTTTGTGTTGGGAGTGGGAATATTATTAGAAGAAGTGTTATTTAGGAATTATTTACTTGCATGGGAGTCATAACATCAATTGTTGGATCTATTCTTAAAAGAACAAATAGTTATGTGGATGATATTGCTATGCTTTTCGTTAAATTTGAAAATAAAATAAAATTGCATATTCATCCTGTCTTACAAAGAATGTTTTTAGAGCTTCCTAATATCCATGATCCTAGAGCTAAGGCTAGCCCCTATTATTCTTATGAATGAATTTGATTATATCATCCAAGAAGCTAGGGAAATCTTTGGCTTTTATAAAATAATTTTGAACATCCTCTCATAGAAGAAATTCTTCATGATCAAGATGCTATGCGCAGGTTTGAATCTAAAGATTATCAAGCTTTTGGTGAGAACGCTAGAAAGAAAGTCTCACAGTTAGATTTAATCCAAAAACTATTTAAAAACACTTATGATAAATTTGTATGGATTCTTAAAGGAATTAATGAAGAATTCAATGATGAGTGGTTTGAGAATACTGCTAGAGATCCTATTGATGATGAAATTTCGGTTTTATACAAAGATCTGTATGGAGATGATCCAGTTCCCCAAGAGTATGAAGTTATGAATGCTAAAACACTAAATACAGTCCCTTTAATCATTTGAGTTCACCCACCAGAAAATTGGAAATTGACAAAAGGGAAGTCTTGAGAAAAATTATGAAGAATTAGTTCAAGGAGAGTTGAAGGATGATAATACGTGATACTATACATTATGCCTAGCTAGGGGCATTAAACAATAGCGCTTGTTGAGAGGCAATCCAATAGTTATGTTTATTTTTATTTTCTGTTTTACTGTGTTAACGTGATTATTGCTACTGTAATAATTATGTTTGTATCTTTTCTTTTTATTTTTGTGCCAAGTAAAGCCTTTAGGATGATTTGATACTTGTTGATTTGATCCTACGCAGAAACAAAACTTTTGCGTCTAGTAGTTGAATTTTTATTCTCTACTAGAGTGTGATAAAACTCCGAGATTATTACACATTTTTAGGGTGAAATTTTTTACGTTATCCTAATTTTTCAGAATTTTTGGAGTTATAGAAGTATGAGTAAACATTTCGTCATTACGTACTATTCTGTTTTAGATAGATTCTGTTTTTATTGGATACTGTGCTTATTTTGAAGTTTCTATGGATTGTATCAGTAGGTATAAGTCATGGAGATGATATATTATAGTAGATATTATACATTAACAATTATGAATCTATTTATGATAGTGATACGTCCATTTTGCATCATGTTTTCCTATTGTTATTTATAATGTTTTTATGCATAATAATGCTTTATGGAGTTATTCTAATGCCTTTTCTCTCATAATATGATAGCTTTACACAAAGAGGGATAATGCCGGCAGCTGGAATTCTGGATCTGAAAAAGCTACATCAGAGTTACCTATTCTGCACATCTCCAAATGAGCTGAAAATTTACGGAGAATTGTTTTAGAATATATAAATAATACTGGAGCAAATAACTATCGAAGGGGCCACCCTGGTGAGCACAAGACACCAAGGCGCGCCTGAGCCCCCAAGCGCGTCCTGGTGGGTTGTGCCCTCCTCGGACCACCTCTGGTACCCATCTTCTGGTACATAAGGTCTTTTGACCTAGAAAAAATCAGAGCGGTACTTTCGGGATGAAGATCCACCGTCTCGAGGCGGAACTTGGGCAGGAGCACTTTTGCCCTCCGGTGGAGCGATTCCGCCGGGGGAACTTCCCTCTCGGAGGGGGAAATCATCATCATCATCATCACCAACAACCCTGTCATCTTTGAGAGGGCAATCTCCATCAACATCTTCAACAGCACCATCTCCTCTCAAACCCTAGTTCATCTCTTGTGTTCAATCTTTATACCAGAACCTCAGATTGGTACCTGCAGGTGACTAGTAGTGTCGATTACATCTTGTAGTTGATTACTATACGGTTTATTTGGTGGAAGATTATATGTTCAGACCCATTATGCTATTTAATACCCCTCTGATCTTGAGCATGATTATTATTTGTGAGTAGTTACTTTTGTTCTTGAGGTCACGGGAGAAGTCATGTTGCAAGTAATCATGTGAACTTGATATGTGTTCAATATTTTGATAATATGTATGTTGTGATTCCCTTAGTGGTGTCATGTGAACGTCGACTACATGACACTTCTCCATATTTGGGCCTAAGAGAATGCATTGTGAAGTAGTTATTATGATGGGTTGCTAGAGTGACAGAAGCTTAAACCCTAGTTTATGCGCTACTTCGTAAGGGGCCGATTTGGATCCAAAAGTGTGACGCTATGGTTAGATTTTATCTTAATACTTTTCTCATAGTTGCGGATGCTTGCGAGGGGGTTAATCATAAGTAGGAGGTTTGTTCAAGTAAGAAGAGCACCTAAGCACCGTTCCACCCACATATCAAATTATCAAAGTAGCGAACACAAATCAAACCAACATGACGAAAGTGATATGGTGAAATTCCCGTGTACCCTCAAGAACGTTTTGCTTATCATAAGAGACTGTTTTGGCATGTCCTTTGCCACAAAAGGATTGGGCTACCTTGCTGCATATTATTTGCCATTACCATTACTTGCTCGTTACAAATTATCTTGCTACCAAACTACTTGTTACCGATTATTTCAGTGCTTGCAGAAAATACCTTGCTGAAAACCACTTGTCATTTCCTTCTGCTCCTCGTTGAGTTCGACACTCTTACTTATCGAAAAGACTATGATTGATCCCATATACTTGTGGGTCATCAGATAGTACCTAATTTAATGATTTATTTTATTATACTAATGGATCTCATGAGGTTTTGTTGAGTTTTGTGTGATTGAAGTTTTCAAGTTTTGCGTGAGATGACGATGAATGAAAGAATAAGGAGTCGCAAGACCCTAAGATTGGGGATTCACAAGGCATCCCAAGGTGATATTCAAGGAATATCCAAGCATCTAAGCTTGGGGATGCCCTGAAAGGTGTCCCCTCTTTCATCTCCAATCTATCGGTAATATCACTTGGAGCTATATGTTTATTCGTCACATGATATGTGTTTTGCTTGAGCGTCGTGTGTTTTTGTTTTATTTGTTTGCTTATTTCCACAAACATTGTTTCCTGATCACACCAATTATGAGAGACACACATTCATCACAATTTATAGAATGCTCATTGAACTTCACGTATATCTTTTGAGTTAAGGCAATTGCTCATGTTCTTCACTTGCATCTTTTGAGAACGGTGATACATATACTTTATAGAAATCAATTGCACTCTCATGCTTCACTTATATCTTTTTGAGAGTTAAATAGGTAGTGGTAATTTGCATGAGTTATATGTTTCATCCAAAAATGATAGGTATACAGTGGTGGTATAATATAACATGACTGCAAAGTAATTAAAGCGACAGACTGCATAATAAAGGTTGCTATCATAAGGGGCAATATGATGTGACATTCTTTTGCATTGGGAGCTTGTGCATACGAAACCAAAAAGTGCATGACAACCTCTGCTTCCCTCTACGAAGGGCCTATCTTTTACTTTTATTTATTTACTTTTTATCCAAGAGTCAAAGTGTTCTCCTCTATTCCTTTCTATTTACTCAAGCATCATATGCACATATATCTAGTTAGATATGAGTAACCATGAGTTATTATTGTTGGCATTACCCTTGAGGTGAATAAGTTGGGGGTGAAACTATAAGCCCCTATCTTTCTATATGTCTGGTTGAAACTTTTTGATCCATATATATGTTGTGAGTGTTAGCAATCATAGAAGACTAAATGATGGTTGAGTATGTGGACTTGCCCAAAGGCTCCGATACGAGAACCTTCCTGAAAATATGATGAACTGAAATGCAAAGTTGACTGAGAATATAGTTTGTTAGTTTTTAATAAAGTTTATACTTTATACTTAGATGTTGTGATGAATTGTTACTTGCTCATGAGAATTTATATGATAAAGTTTATTGCTATTATAATAATTATCATGATGCTACTATGTCCGTATTTTTTATTGACCCTCTCTCTAAACATGTGAACATGATTTTCGATATCGACTTTCGCTTGAGGACAAGCAAGGTCTAAGCTTGGCGGAGTTGATACTTCCATTTTGCATCATGTTTTCCTACAGTTATTTATAGTATTTTTATTTAATAGAACACTTTGTTGAGTAATTCTAATGCCTTTTCTCTCATAATATGCAAGGTTTACACAAAGAGGGAAAATACCGGCAGCTGCAATTCTGGACCTGAAAAGGCTACGTCAGAGATGCCTATTCTGCACATCTCCAAATGAGCTGAAATTTTACGGAGAATTATTTTGAAATATATAAAAAATATTGTAGAAAATAAATACCATAGGAGGGCACCCAGGTACCCACTAGGCACCAGAGCGCGACATCCCCTCCAGGTGCGCGCCCTGCTGGGTAGTGGGGGCCCTGGCCCACCTCTGGTGCCCATCTTCTGGTACATAAGGTGTTTTGACCTAGAAAAAAAATAAAGAGAGGACTTTCGGGATGGAGCTTCACCATCTCGAGGCGGAACTTGGGTAGGAGCATTTTTGCTCTCTAGCGGAGCGATTTCACCGGGGATACTTCCCTCCGGGAGAGGGAAATCGAAGCTATCATCATCACCAACAACCCTCTCACCTTGGGAGGGCCAATCTTCATCAATATCTTCAACAGCACAATCTCATCTCAAAACCCTAATTTATCTCTTGTGTTCAATCTTTGTGCCGGAACCTCAGATTGGTACCTGTGGGTGACTAGTAGTGTTGATTACATCTTGTAGTTGATGCCAGCCGGTTTATTTGGTGGAAGATTATATGTTCAGATCCATTATGATATTTATTACTCCTCTGATCTTCAGCATGAACATGTTGTGCGAGTAGTTACTTTTGTTCTTGAGGACATGTGAGAAATCATTTTGCAAGTAATCATGTGAATTTGATATTCGTTCGATATTTTGATGATATGTATGTTATGATTCCCTTAGTGACGTCGACTACATGACACTTCACCATCGTTGGGCCTAAGGGAATGCACTGTGAAGTATTTATTAGATGATGGGTTGCTAAAGTGACAGAAGGTTAAACCTAGTTTATGCGCTATTCCGTAAGGGCTAATTTGAATCACATGTTTAATGCTATGGTTAGATTTTATCTTAATTCTTCTTTCATAGTTGTGGATGCTTGCGAGAGGGGTTAATCATAAGTGGGAGGCTTGTTCAAGTAAGAACAGCACCCGAGCACTGGTCCACCCACATATCAAATTATCAAAATAGCAAACGCGAGTCAAACTAACATGATGAAAATGACTAGATGAAATTCCCGTGTATCCTCAAGAACACTTTGCTTACTATAAGAGACTGTTTTGGCCTGTCCTTTGCTACAAAAAGGATTTGTCTACCTTGCTGCACCTATTGTTACTATTGCTACTTGTCACTTGTTACAAATTATCTTGCAATCAAAGTACCTGTTACCGATAATTTTAGTGCTTTCAGAAATTACCTTGGTGAAAACCGCTTTTCATTTCCTTCTGCTCCTCGTTGGGTTCGACACTCTTACTTATCGAAAAAACTATGATTGATCCCCTATACTTATGGGTCGTCATGGAGCTTATATGTTGTTAAAATGGAGTTGTATGGGGAGTTTTTTCAACATAGTACAGACGTAGACATTCATACATACGCACATGCACTCACCCTTATGAACGCACACACGCACACCCTATCCCTATGAGCATCTGCGAGAGATTGAGCCGACACATCATCTTGAGATTGATGAAGATGCCACAGTCGTCTTGGTAGTCGACGGGAACGTCTTCTTCCACTAAATGCTTATCGCCGGAAGGCCTGAAATAAATCTTAGAAAATGTGAGCGCCAGTGTCAAGTCTAGAACTTGAACCATGGTGGGCTGGGGATGTTGTGGCTGCTGTTTAGCACCTATATATATAGTGTGGTGGTTTTTCTTTGTTGGCTGAATATTGGTCGTTGTTTTATATATATAACAGGACGGAAGTTTTTTTTAAATAGATGCCCACTATTGTCATCTTTATTTTGCTACTTTGTTGTTTTTCTCTCTCTCTCTCTCGTTTTAGGTTGTGATAAAAAACATGAATATGTGCGCCTTCGGCTGTAGAGAGAGTTGTTTCTCTCATGTTAGTTGTCCAAAATATCACCATCCTGTACATTGTACAATTATAAGTAGCATCTGATCGACTGAGCTGCACCTTTTAAATAAAAATTGCATGGACTTATGGACTTATATGTGTAGTCATGCTAAGTTCGACAAGGTAACATCATATATGCCCCGGTGTTGGTTATGATATCATTTATCTACTAAATTGTAATTATTTCATCAGTTCTTTCCTCCTCCTCACGAAAAGATCCAGGCGATCAGGTTGTCTTCTCCTCCCTGTGGCGCGTTGTTGGTTTGCCTTGCCTCTGGTGGCCTTTGGGTCATGGAGGTGCGGAGGATCTCCCTCCCCCCCCCTCCCAACCCCACCCCCGCACGCCATTGGGAGGGACCCTGCTCTCGTTGTTGTAGATTCGACGTCTTGGTTGGGCTTGTGTGGCGGCGATGATGCCCCTCAGTAGAAATAATGTATCCCATATTCGACTCTCACCCGGTGATGCGTCTAGCGTCATCATAGGGAGTGTGGAGGTGTGTCTTTGTCGGATCTCGCAAGATTCGGTAGGTGTTGGTCTTCGGTAGATCTGTTTATATCTAGTCTTTGTTTCAGTGTTTACATGCTTGATCCTTCTGATCTACACCTCTCTTTATTCGCGATGGTTGCTGCTCAGGTGTGCTGGTTCTATGTGGTCTTAGCACGATAATTTCTCAATTATCTAGTACAACAAGGTTGTCCGACTCTGATGTGGGAGGGGCGATGACGACATCATGCCTTTGGCTCGTTTCAGTGTTTGTAGTCCTCGGTAGGTTGTCCATGGACCTGATTGTAATTATTATTTTTACCTCTAGTACTCTTTGTACTGCCTTGGTTGATTATGAATAGACGAAAAGTTTCTTTCGTGCGAACAAAACTGTGGTTGGATGGTTAGAAAGATAGTGGTAACCCCAGCCCAACAGGGTCCATTGTCCTGGTGCTCGCATTTTCCTGGATATATATTTCAGGATTTTCGGAGATACATGTTCAGTGGGAGGAGATGTTCCATTTGACTGAGAGGCGTCTGTGGTGACTTTGTAAATCTCAAGATGATATGTCGGTTTGGTCTCTCAGAGGTGCTCATAGGGGTAGGTCTACATGTGTGTTCATAAGAATGAGTGTATGCGCGTATATATGAGTGCTTGTGTCTGTGTTGTGTTCTAAAAAAAAGTTTCTTTGGGGAAAAATTTCAATTACTTCTCTTTCCATATAGATGTGGGGGGTGTACCCAAGACTTTACCGCGTCTCTTTTTTGCGAGACTTCACTCCCTCTATCTATAAGGTCCGAAGCACGGGGCCCTTCTTATTTGGACTGAAGTGCATACCAATTTTGTGTATAGCTTCAACGACTAAAAAAACCTTAGCCAGCCGGATTATTTTTGGGGTAGATCCACCAAAGCAAGTGGCCCATTCATGATATGCATCAGAAAAGATAGCCACCAGCCTGTTGCAAGCAACCTGTCCTGTTGCATGTACACGATCTCTACACTGCAGCATCTGAACTGGACGCTAGAGCTGGTATCTATATATATCAGCATCGGCAGATCCATCCTTCCAACTGATTCATCATGGCTACTACCTCTTTCTGAGAGTTAGCTTGCAGCTTGCTAGTCATTCAGAAAGCTTACTGCCAGCTCCATAGCCTTCATATACAGAACTATCAGACATGGCGGAGACGAAGGAGAGCGCAAAGCTTGAGAGGTTGCGCAGTGCGGTGAGGCAGCAGAAGGGGAAGCTGTACATCATCAAGAAATGCATCGCCATGCTCATCTGCGGCAGCCCCAAGTGTGTATTCTCTTGCACTAGTTCTGCCATGTTCTGACCCCAGTTACTTAGTACTCCTATTTTGTGTCTAGAATTGATAATACGTAAGCCTTTTAACTGGATATATACTGAGAGACAATCTAGTTAATGCTGCCATGCGTGTCCCCTTTGTGCAGGCATATATGGGAACAGATAATACGTACGGTCTTTGCATCATTCTAAGTTCTATGTGATCGAAGAATACAGTTTATTTGCGTCCGAATAGTTTTAATCAGATCAGCAGCTAATTTTGACTAATTCCAATCATTTACACCCAAGGAGATCGTTTCTTAAGGATTTCTTTTCTAAATCTAACTTTGGATTTTGGTAGATCAATTGGTCTACGATTAGTCCACTAATGTGTGAACCTTAATTCCCAGTGAAGTTGTGATTACGACCTTTTGATCTTTTAGACCGCCAGTGTCATGACCTCATAACAAATAAGTATAGGTCCATTACATGCATAAATGTGAAAGTGTAATGGCGCAATTGATACTCCCTACTTCCAAATATATAAGGCCTCCACAAATTTGGGCCAAACTTTAACCACAAGTGTGACTAACAAATTATGAATTACATGCGACAAAAAATAAACCATTAGATTCGTATTAGCTTTCAGTGGTATATATTTTGTGTCATATACATCATATTATGCTAGTCAATAGCATGGTCAAAGTTAGCCTCAAAATTCGAGGGAGCCTTAGATTTTAGGAAGGGGAGAGTGGCTAATGAATCAAGTCCGTACACGGTATGGATCATACATAAGGGGTTTAGGTAAATTGATCAATGATTGACTTTAAAACAGTTTAATTTAATGAATCGGGACACTAAAGTCACACACAATGAAAAGATTGAATCCAGTGCATGAACTATAGCCTTGATACTTCAAACATATAAGATTGATACTTAAAACATATAAGATTTATTTCAGAAACACCTAGTACAACTTGGATGCAAAAGAAAATATCGCAAAAAATTAGAACCTAGACGCACGCTACCACACTCGCACAATGTTAGCCAAAGATCAAAGTTATTAATGGGCTCAAGTTTGGCAGAGCCAACGTTGATGCCTTGATATCAACGGGAACACCGCCTCCCACCAAAAGAATTGTCTACCTTAATATACATACGAAGCATCAAATATGTGGTTTGATTCGTACTTGGTTGGGAGTACAACTATACCCCACCAGTCATTAACTAATCGTTGGTGCTCCAAAACATAACATAAGATCATAATACTACAATCAACCTCTTACGATTAGCTAGCATATTTCCGTTCAAGTGTGATCTTATTATCGCTAGCTTAAGAGATTTTAAGTGAACCTATTGATGTATAAGACTTAATGTGATACCAGGGACAATATTTCCTTAATTCAAGAACCAATGCACAATTTGAAGGAAAAAAATTGTGCACACTCTAATAATCAATGTCTTACACATCGGAGAGGTAAATAACAGCCCACATCGACGTTAAGATCAAACCCTATTTGGCATCATAGCATCATAGATGATAATTAATCGGATCAAGTGGATGTGCCCATGGAAAGTAGGGTTACGATGCAGATCTTCATCCTGACAGTTGATCGAGACAATAAGGCGCATTTAGAGATGTTGGGAAGATAGCCTTTCCTAACTTCCACGTTGTGACGATAAAGGACACTTGGTATACAACATGCTCTAGTGTTATCTATAGTAGATAATGTTCACATTTCACCAAAATTGTATATTAATTAGAATCTAATTAGAAAATATGTTGCAAGAGATGACCACTGGTAAAATGGAGAAATTTGTCTTCTCTTTAGTGCCAAGAGATCAACCTGTGGTGAAGAGTAGTCAAACATCTGTTTTAGTTTACTTCTCTCTATTCCAAGTAAGAATTTATCATATGAGGCATCGCTAATAGAATACTGACATCAAACCGTTGTCCATGCCCTATGATTAACCATTTCACTAACATCTACGGATAGGATCGCCTCCTCGTGGACAAGAGGTTGCCCTATATAAATGGATAGCGAGAGCACAACAATTTTCATGTTTAGAATAAATGTGTACACATTGCTCGAAAATGTACATAATTAACAGCAAGATAAAAAATAGATGTATTATTCCCGTGTGGAAATAGGAAGAGAAACACAGTGCTGACCGTCAAGGTAATGACCGCCATGATGGGAGTTGTAGCTATAAGCAAGTAAATGGTAATATTATTCTATCTTAGAATCCTGGTCAAGTAAGGGTGTGTGCAACACAACCATGCTGAGGTCGGGGGTTTAATCCAAGTGATCAGACAATGTTTTATAAGGAAAGGAGTAGGGGAGGCCCCCACATTGAATATGTGAAAAGTAATAATTAAAACTAATGCAAAAGAAAATGTAAGAGTACTCTTCATTTACACTTCTAAACCTTAAAACATATGTAACATGTAACGAAATGATGTACAAAAGCAAGAAACTTGGATTATAGTTAACAGAATGCCATTTGCTAACATAAATATGAACCATGGAGTACACAATCTTTTTGGATTTGCTCCGCCTTACGACCTTACTTCTCATTGTCATTGTCATTGTAGCACATGTGTGGCCTACACCATATGGGTCATGTGGACTTGACGTCGTCCCCACCTTCCTCCAGTATTTCACTGGCAGTCCCTCGTGAGTGTGGCACGCACTTTTTTCTTTGTTTCGGGGCGGGACGCGTACAATTAGCACTACGTACCACATTACCGGGCGGCTAGCCTTCATCCTACAAGCATCTAACACATATAGCGTCTATGACAATATAAAATTTAATTCAAATAATATAATTTCTGAGTGTCATGTATGACTTACTAATGTGGCATGGTTCCATAAGTAAATTAATGTAAAATCTGTAATTTTTGCTTGACATGCATATATAGGGTCTGATGTGACACTATTGAAGAATAAAGAATTTGGATGAATTAGTACATGGATAATTAATGGCCGGCCAACATCCATGTTCACTCGAGGAAACGGAGAGAGAAAGAGAATAAGCAATCAAGTGCATATATCGAAGTGATAACAACCCAAGTGAGATGTGACAAGACACTTATAATTCGTACCAGTGGTATAATTGGAGTATATATCATAGTCATTAACTAGCGACAAAGAAAGAACTGCATTGTAAGAGCTGCATGCATCCTAGCTACACTCCGCAGACCAATCATATGAACAAAAAAGTTGAGTTTTCTGTGGAAACAAAAAGGTTGAGTTGACAGGAACATTAACCCGATCGATCACGTGAAAACTTATCTCTGTCTAAACAACCGATGTGAAGCTTGTCGAGAAAAAATAAAGTGATTTGATTGCTACTGCATGCATGCAGCTTTATTATTACTATTAACCATTTTCATCTTTGCATAAGCTGCAGGTCAGGATGAAGAACGAAGACGATGAAGACTAGCTAGGAAGAAGACGGTCGTTGAACATCGAACTTCTTCCTCGGTTGCTGTGTAGTATTCCCTCCGTTTCAAAATAAATGTTTTAACTTTGTACTAACTTTAATACAAAATTGTATTAAGTTTGAGACACTTATTTTGGAATGGGGGAAGTAGTAGAAACTTTGATGGTACGTGGTTGCAAGAGCTGTGGAAGAAGAGCATGGCCACAAGCTACAATTAGCCATGATAATATACGCGCATGGTGCATGGAGAGATATGTCTCCCTTTACTTAAGATGTGTATATGGAGCTCGGCAGGCCATGCACAATACGTGGGGCCAATTATATATAGAAGAAAGAAAGGCAGTATTATGTTATTGTACAAAATAAGTACTTACAACTGTATGTACCTTCAGGAATTATTTGTATTCACATGCAGGGTGTACGGTAAGATCAAGCGAGGCGAGTGCGTTATGTTTGTAATAAAAATGTATGTACCATGTCTCTATGTTCCTGAAGCCTTGCTAGCCTGGGCGTCAAACTTACGGGATTCTTCGGGGTTGATTGTATTTTGCTTTTCTCACTGGTGGTTATTTGGATAAAAGGCTAGAGTTCAACTGCCTTTTACCTTTGTCAGATCGGTATATACATGGCTTGTAACCTGATCTTTATTATATGAATGATACATGCATTAAAGCATCTACAATCGCATTAGGCAAATCCGACCCCTCAAACGTCCGCGGACACGCCCGGGCGCGTCCGTGGGCATTGACTGGGCACGCCTTATATTTCGTCTTACACACTCGTGTCCCTCATATCGTAAACCTCAAAATCATGTAATTCATGCAACTCTACGTAAAACACATGATCATATTCATCATATAAGAGCACCAGCACCACTCAGGAGAAGAAGCCAGCCCCCGCGTCGCCCTCCCGCTAGGGCGGCTCGGGGGGAAACACTAGCCCCCGCCGTCAGGCGCGTCCATCCTCCCCCTCCCCTCCGTCACCGCTAGAGGAGGTCGTTGGGCGAAGCCCCGGGCGGCTGATGGCGGCGGCGGAGGCCCTCATCCCTCCCGCGCCATCAGGTGAGGCGGGTCACTCATGGCACCGCGGCGCTTCCTTCCCCGATCTGCATCGCAGCGGCGCGGTTGTTCGTCTTGGCGATGGCGCAAGGTGGCGGCGTGGTGCTGGGCAGAGGCGGCGGAGCTGCTAAGCTTCGAGGAAGATCTGGTGGCGTCGGCCATTCGGTGGGCTCGCGGGGTCATGACGGCCTTAGTCGCGGTGGCTGGCGGCTCGGCCTGTCGGCGACGGCTGGATCCCGGGGCGGCGGTCCTGGAAGGTGGCGGCGGGTGAAGCTCAGGCTTCCGCGGCGACATGGCGTGGTGCAATCCATATCCAAGGCGGATCTGTGTCGGCTATCTCGTGGTTTTGCCAAGGATTGGTTCCGATTAAAGACGGTGATGAGCGTGCGGGATTCATCTCGGCGGCTCTCGTGGTTTGGCGAGGTGGGGTGGGAGCCCTCCTCCCGAGCTCGAGGTGGCGATTCGGCAAAGGCGGTGCGCCAGGCTCTCTGATGGGCACTGCTGTTGCGGTTGGTCGCCGGATCTAGGCGGCTAGATCTGGGGCTTTGAAGGCGGTTGAGACAGTGCACAGGTTGTCGCGTAGATTTCTTGGGATGGATCTGGGTGAAAACTTGATCTTCGGTCATTGGCCAGAGCCGGTGATGATGGTGCCTTTATCATCGTTTCCTTCATGAAGGCATCATCGAGGTGAAACTCCCAACCCCACCCAATACCTCCGGGGGAAACCCTAGATCAGTTGATCGGATGACGGTGGCATTCATGTGTCGTTACCCCTTTGGGGGCGGCATTCTTGGAGATGCACTCGGGCTCGAGGGACCAACGGATGGCTTCTTTAGTGAAGCGATATTTATTTCTACATATTCATGACGACGGTTCTTGGCGGCATGGAGCAGTGAAGGCTTGGTGTCAGATGTGTGGCGATGGACACGCGCAGGAGGTCAACGCTGTCTGGCGTCGTGGTGGCGTTGACAGCAGCTAGACCGGGCAAGGTAGATGCAGCAGTACAGCTCTGAAGATGGATTAGTGGCAGGTGGCTGTGGCGGCCTCATACCCAGCAGGCGTCCTGGTTGAGGAACACGTCGGACTGGTGGGTGCCCATACCCGGCAGGCGTTCTGGTTGGGACCTCGGGTCTTAGATGTTAGGTTTGGCTGCGAGGTCTGTTTGGTATTAGGCCTAGACTATCAATACCCCTTCCACAACTGGATAGGAGGAGCGACAGATGTTGCTTAGACAGTGGCTTTAGTCTTACTGTTGTATGACTTTGTAAGGTCTTGTATTAATAATTAATAAAATAGTTGTATGCATCGTCCAGATGCAGAGGCCGGGAGTCTTCCTCCTTTTCTAAAAAAATATTCATCGGATTAGCCGGACGAAAGAAACATGATTCATCGGAGTTCAACAACGGACAATGCAAACCCATACTGCAAACATAGATAAAATATAAACAGAATGAGGAAGAGCAGAGGAAATCACTATTTCCTCATCGGCCCCTTCCCCTTCCGGCTGTCGGCGTGGTTGTGCCCCTCCTCCGTGTAGGCGTTGGCGTGCGGAGGCGCGTCGTCGTCGAAGATGGAGCCGTCCGTCATATCGACTCAGAGTAGCACCTCATGCCCGACAGTCTGCAGAGCAGACAGTCCTGCTCCTTGGCATGGCGGGCCGCCTTCGCCTCCGCCGCCTCCTTTGTTATCTCGCGCTCCGACAACTCGATGGCAAGTCGGAGTGCCTTGGAATTGTTGCGGCGGAGGCGTCGCGGATCCTTCTTCGCCGTCGTGAGCGAGCGGCGGAGGACAAAAGCGAGGAGCGCTGCCTCGGGATCGACCGGCGCACTCGCCCGCAGACGGCGCGCAGACATCGACTCGGACGCCGCAGCCCTCTCCATCGCCCGCTGCCGCTTGCGCCGGGCTGCTCGTGCCTCCGACTCGGGCATCCGAGTGCGCGCTAGCCCCGCCGCGGGCACGAGGACCCAGCGGTGGCCGGGCACCACCTCCGAAGCAAAGGGTGCTGGTGCTGGGCAACGTACCTGGAGGAGCGGAGTGGCCGGAGCTGCGCGCCGGGCGGGAAGGGTCGGTGGCGTCGCCAGCGCTGCACCGACGGGCGCCGGGCACTGACAAAGTGGATCCGCCGCTGCTGGATCCGCCTTGGTCGACGACCGAACGCCTCAATGCGATGCAAAGGGCAACTGCTATGTCCTGAGCTTGCGTTGGTTTTCCTTGAAGAGGAAAGGGTGATGCAGCAACAGTAGCGTAAGTATTTCTCTCAGTTTTTTAGAACCAAGGTATCAATCTAGTAGGAGGCTCCTCAAAAGTCCCATGCACCTACACAAACAAACAAAGAACTCGCAACCAACGCAATAAAGGGGTTGTCAATCCCTTCACGGCCACTTGCGAAAGTGAGATCTAATAAAGATAGTATGATAAGATAAATATATTTTTGGTATTTTATAATATAGATGCAAAAAGTAAAGATGCAAATAAAAGTAGACTGGAAGCAAATATGATGTGAGATAGACCCGGGGGGCATAGGTTTCACTAGTGGCTTCTCTCAAGGTAGCATAAGTATTACGGTGGGTGAACAAATTACTGTCGAGCAATTGATAGAAAAGCGAATAATTATGAGATTATCTAGGCATGATCATGTATATAGGCATCACGTCCGCAACAAGTAGACCGACTCCTGCCTGCATCTACTACTATTACTCCACGCATCGACCGACTCCTGCCTGCATCTAGAGTATTAAGTTCATAAGAACAGAGTAACGCTTTAAGCAAGATGACATGATGTAGAGGGATAAACTCAAGCAATATGATATAAACCCCATCTTGTTATCCTTGATGGCAACAATACAATCGTGCCTTGCAACCCTTTACATCACATTTGGTAAGGACACCGCAAGATTGAACCCAAAGCTAAGCACTTCTCCCATGGCAAGAAAGATCAATCTAGTAGGCCAAACCAAACTGATAATTCGAAGAGACTTGCAAAGATTACTCAATCATACATAAAAGAATTCAGAGAAGATTCAAATATTATTCATAGATAAACTTGATCATAAACCCACAATTCATCGGATCTCGGCAAACACACCGCAAAAAGAGTTTACATCGAATAGATCTCCACAAGAGAGGGGGAGAACATTGTATTGAGATCCAAAAAGAGAGAAGAAGCCATCTAGATAATAACTATGGACCCGTAGGTCTGTGGTAAACTACTCATAACTCATCGGAGGGGCAAGGATGTTGATGTAGAGGCCCTCCGTGGTCGATTCCCCCTCCGGCAGAGTGCCGGCGAAGGCTCCAAGATGAGATCTCGCGGATAGAGAAGGTTACGGTGGTGGAAACTGTGTTTCGTCCGCTCCCTTGATGTTTTCGGGGTACGTAGGCTTATATAGGAGGAATAAGTACGTCGGTGAACGCCTGAGGGGCCCACGAGACAGGGGGCGCGCCCTATAGGGGGGCGCCCTCCTATCTCGTGGAAGCTTCGGCTGCTTCTTGACTTGCACCCAAGTCCTATGGATCACGTTCGTTCCAAAAATCACGCTCCCGAAGGTTTCATTCCATTTGGACTCCGTTTGATATTCCTTTTCTTCGAAATACTGAAATAGGCAAAAAAAACAGCAATACGGGTTGGGCCTCCGGTTAGTAGGTTAGTCCCAAAAATGATATAAATGTGTAAAATAAAGTCCATAAACATCCAAAAGGGGTAATATAATAGCATGGAACAATCAAAATTTATAGATACTTTGGAGACGTATCAAGCATCCCCAAGCTTAATTCTTGCTCGTCCTCGAGTAGGTAAATGATAAAAAGAGAATTTTTGATGTTGAATGCTACCTAGCATAAATCTTAATGTAATTTTATTTATTGTGGCATGAATGTTCAGATCCAAATGATTCAAAATAAAAGTTCATATTGATAAAAGAAATAGTAACACTTCAAGCATACAAATCAAAGTAATCATGTCTTCTCAAAATAACATGGCAAAAGAAAGTTCATCCCTACAAAATCATATAGTTATGCTATGCTTCATTTTCGTCACACAAAGATGTTCCCAACTTCTATACCCCCGATGACAAGCCAAGCAATTGTTTCATACTTAAATAATCTCAAACTTTTTCAACCTTCACGCAATACATGAGCGTGAGCCATGGATATAGCACTATGGGTGGAATAGAATATGGATTTTTTTTCAAAACTGTGTTATTTTTTGTAGCAATTTCGGAAACTATAGGACGTAATGCAAAAAAACCAAAACTAGTAGCCCGTCGGCCATCTTTAGGCCGAAGTAGTACTTTTCGGCCTCTGTTAGGCCGAAGTAGCACTTTTCGGCCACTGTTAGGCCGAAGTAGTACTTTTCGGCCACAGTTAGGCCGAAAAGTGTCTTTTTGGTCAACTCTAGGCCGAAATAGACTTTTTGGTCAAGTCTAGGCCGAAAAGTCACTTTTTGGTCAACCCTAGGCCGAAGTTGCATGGCTCATGCTGAAATGTATTTTGTCGCCACCCGTTTCCCGCCCACCCCTTCCCGCCACCCGCTTCCGCCAACCCTTCCCGCCTTATGTTCCCGCCACCCGTTTCCCGCCAACCCCTTCCCGCCTAATGTTCCCGCCACCCGTTTCCCGCCGACCCCTTCCCGCCTTATTTTCTCGCCAATCCCTTCCCGCCTTATTTTCCCGCCAATCCCTTCCCGCCAACCCTTTCCCGCCATACCGCAGTTATTCTTTCCCGCCATTATCTCCTCTGTATCTATAAAAAACCCTTCAGGTGAAGGTGGATAAGCATTCCAGTGTAGTGTAGTCGAGATGTCCCATTATCCATTCGATCGTAGTTTTCACCCTGAGATGAGCAGCACTCTTCCGAGTCTAGTTACCGATTTCAGGATGGACAATAGGATAGTTCCATGGGACAAACTCACCGGTAGTGACACCATAATGAATGAGTTGGCTCACCAATTACGTAGGTCTGGGTGGCCTGAAAGGACCTATGAGGAGGTACGTCAAGAACTTCTTAGGTTGCATGAAAGGTGGAAGAAGGTAGTGGAGCCAAAGAGTGAAACTTTCAGAAAGACTGCAGCAAAGAATACATTTTTATGGACTGAGGAGAGCGAGGACGATGAAGATATCTTCATGCCGCCGCTTCCGGGTTCTGCATCGTCGAAGGGCAAGAGTTCTGTATCGTCCAAAGGCAAGAGTTCTGCATCCTCGAAGGGCAAGAGTTTTGCATCAAGCAAGGGCAAGAGTTCTGCATCGACGGAGGGCAAGAGGACCGCATCGCCGAAGGGCAAGAGGGCTGCATCAACGGAGGATGACGATGATGACTTCATGTAGTATGTAAGATGTATTCCAATTATACCGTTTCATTCAGATGTATTTGCATTATTAGTTTGTATTGTATTATTGTAGGGCATTATGTTCTATCTGAATTTCATTTTGTAGTATGTAAGATGTATCTTAATTATCGGTTGTAGTCTATTTGGAAATGTAATCGAATAAGAATGCTAATTAATAGTAATATGTCTCTCGCATACATAAAACAATATATGTCTCCGATCGATAGAAGGAAGTGCGATAGTAACACATACATGAAGCATGTCTCATACATAAATCTTGACACACAGCTGCGAATAGTCCAAAACTAACATAGATAATGAGTCATACATAGATAGATAAGCATATCACTGCGGGGGACGACGACGAGTCTGGGTCTTCCTCGGGCGAGGACCGGAAGGCGATAAGCGCTGAGGCGGTGGACGAGGCTCGCGATAACCACAACCATAGTTAACCTCGTCTCTCACGGTCTGTGTCTCCTGTGTCGGTGGTGGTGGTGGAGTGTGAAACACTGTCTACGAGAAGCCGAAGAGCTCCCTGGCTGTGAAGGAGGTGGCTCATGCCAGGAAGAGCTCCCTGGCTGTGAAGGAGGTGGTTCTGCACGGTGCACAGAGGGTCGTGGTTCTGAACGGTGCACAGAGGGTCGTGGTTCTGAATGTTGTATAGAGGGTCGTGGCGGACGATGTGCTGGAGGAGGAAGTGCAACATCCGAAGACCGTCTACACGTAACAGCTGCGTAAATCCCGCGTAACTTGTCATCAAGACGCCTCAACCATGAGACGCTCTCTTGCGGTGGGATAGTTTCTCCCCTCTAAACGCGCCGCATTAAAGCGGAAACCTCCTCTCGCGCCTGTACTGTCAAGTCACCCTGTACACGAAGAGTTAACCAATTATATCCTCGTTGTATGATAGACAGGATGAATAGACAACCAAGCGAATATGTCCAGATTAACAAAAGACTTCACATATGAGAATCAAGGCATTTACCGCGTGGTGTCTGGTTCCCACAACAGAGGCAGTTGGGTACATATCGCTGGTGAGAGGGGCTTCGATCTGATCAGGAGCAGCTGATGGAACCAAGTAGATCCTCGTTGTATGCCGATAACGCTATAGATACAACCCGAACATTTCCCAGTTAAAGGCCCGAACCTCACCCTAGATATTTGTCGCAGCGGTAGTCCATTCGTCAACGTAAGGGGTAATGCTCTTAAGCCAATAAGCCATGGACTTGTTTCCTCCTAGGCAACTGTCCCTGAGATTGACATGCACGATACATGATTAGGTATATTATGAATGCAGAGCTGACAACTAAAATAGTATTAGTACTTACTTGTGCACGTGTTCTGGCAAGTGTGGAATATCTAGAATCTCAGGCTCTTGATATAGACCGAACTGTCTCATCACCCTATTAAGAGACATCTCCTCAACCGTCACGTCGAACACCAACTTGGCCTTGGTCATCCAAAAGTGCCGATCTCTAGTGCACAATCCAGAAATCCCAATTGGGTACCTCGATGATATAGCCTGAGGCGAGTATGGCTCCCAGATAACTTGATCCTCGTGCAAACTATCAAACTGCGCCGTGAAGGACGGGTAGCATCCCCTAACCTGACTATGCGCAAATTGTCTCTGTGCCATGACAACAAATAAGCATTAGTAATACTATTGAATGGCAAGAAATAATTGAATTAATTGTTACTTAATATAAATGTACCTCTCGCCGTGCCCAAACAGATCCCATAGTAGGTAAGTCGTTGATAGCAGGCACATAACCCCAGCTAAGTCCTCCAAACCAAAAGGTTTATCAACATAGACATAGGGTCGTCCAATAGGGAATCTCTCGTATGACCAGAGCTGCAACAATAATGGACATCCAACAATACTAGATTTTCTAGACTTCAACTGGCAAGCTTTGCACAGTCCTCTATACGTAGCCGCTAACACAGCAAAACCAAAACTCCTCTGTAGAATATCCGCAGGGCAACGTGTGTCAGCTATCTCTCGTGCAATACCGATGAGTCGTGCATCGACAGTGGTCACGTGGTTCTTCGTAAACATCGTCTTGCCGAACAGCCAAAGAATATATGCCTCTAGGGACCGGTCAATCTGTGCCTCCGACAACTGAACATCGGGATATCCTAACAAGACAATCTACATAGAAACGTAATAATTGTATGAACATCGGACAACTAAAAAACAACATTTGTTTAAGTGGCCGTGATGGTTACCTGAAACTGGCTTAACCATCTAAAAAGAGGTCCATGAGGATCGTTGTCTATGGCCCTAGCAGTCGGGACTGCAGCCAAAAAACGGGTCTGCATCGCTGCTTGCCACCCAGATTCTGCCTCTAAGGGACCTATGGCAGCACCAGCCAGAGGTAATCCCAACAAGTAAGACACATCCTGTAAAGTAGGCGCCATCTCTCCCCAGGGAAAGTGAAACATATGTGTCTCTGGTCTCCATCTATCTACTAAGCAGGTAAGGAGTGACTTGTCGTAAGAGAAACGTTTCACTTGCCTCTTGTGTACCTGCAATGGTTCACCTGCCTCATCTAAGTCCGGACCATCAATCCACTCATCCAATGTACCCTCAACCAGCCGTGCCAAGGGTAGAAGTCCAGCCCAACTTAACCTACAAAATTAAGAGAATGTTAGCGGCATTGAAAAGTATGTCAAACATAGTAAGTCATTATATGGACTCCTTTATATGCACACATACCTATCAACCCATGAATCGTGTATCATCCAGTTAGTCTTTGGGGTACGAGTGACCAACACGTCTAAGTTGTTGCCCGCTTCCATAAGGGCGCCCCGGTGCTTTCTATCGATGTTACCATTAAGCAACGGATACGAAGACATATCTGCAATTCAAACAACAAATCAACGATGCAATTAAAACATAGTCCTGACATATTATAAATTAAAACATAGTCCTGACATATTACAAATTAAAACATAGTCCTGGCATATTACAAATTAAAACATAGTCCTGACATATTACATATTAAAACATAGTCCTGACATATTACAAATTAAAACATAGTCCTGACATATTACATATTAAAACCCACTACGACACATTATATAGCTTGTGAGTTGTTTCTTCCTCGTCCGCCCCTTCGGCCTCGACTGCCACGACCACGTCCGCCTCTTGCTCCTGTTGTCGCAGCCGTCGATGTAGAAGCACTCGTCGATGCGGAAGCACCATCTTTGTTCAGGTCGGGACAATATTTCATCCTATGCCCATAAGCCGCGCATAACAAACATTGTCTGGTTGCTCCACCAGCTTCAGACTAGTCCATATCGTTCCAGATGCGACGGGCCTTTCGTCTGCCCCTACTTGTTCGCCGAAGGTCTGGATGCGGGATGTATACTCTCTCACCGTCGTTTACCTTGTTGAAATTGCCGACGACTCTAAACCTGTCATCTCGCTTTGTCCGGTGTTGAGCACTGCCTCTTTTAAATAGTATGGGGACACGAAGGAGATAGCATCCAACTCAATCTGGCCACATGCAGCCAACACATGAGAGCAAGGTAGATGCAACAACTTCGGTTTGTTGCATGTACACTCACACGTTGGATAAAATTCCGTTCCAATTTTTACCTCGTGTGTCTTCACCTCATTTTCAGAACCAAAACCATCGGTAGGAAGCTGAACCTCATACCTCCTTTCTTGATTCCCTATGAGTCTGACAATGTGCTTCTTTGCTTTCTCTATCTTCTTTGCCATGTATTCCATGACACGGCTACAATAAGGTGTGTTCTGATTATCTTCAATATGCTTCTTTGCTAACTCGTGCCTTTCTCTGAAATATCTCAAAGTGCCATGGAATACAGCCTCCACAATAGCTGTGAGTGGCAATGCTCTATTCCCTCTCAGCACAAAGTTATACACCTCTGCAAGATTGGTTGTCATGTGGCCATACCTAGCTCCATGTGTGTCATGCAGCAAAGACCAATTCACTGGAGGCTCTTTCTCTATCCACTCAGAAAAATTCTTTATTGCCCTTCCCTTCTTTCTCTTAGTATTAGGAGGGTCAATTGCTGGCAAGTCACAAAGACCTACTGGCTCCTCTAGCTCCACGATGAGTGCTGCTAATTTAACCTGATCTTCTTCCATTTTCTTCCTCGCACGGACCTGCTTCTTAGTAAACTCATCTAGTTTTGACCATATAAAATCGTATTTGCGCTGCTGGCTTTGCTTGCATAATTTTTTGAACAAGTTCATCAACCGCTTGTTCTTGAACTGTGAGAAAAAATTAGCCCCAAGATGGCGCATGCACCACCGGCTCTGCAAGTCCCTCCAAGGTGTTGGTTCGTCATCTGTTGGATTACGAAGTGTCTTCACGGCCTTCAATATACATGCATGTCTGTCATGAATGACACACACGTTTGGTCGGTCCTTCACGATGGCAATTTTCACTTGGCGGAAGAACCATACCCAGCTGAGAAAGTTCTCACCCTCCACAAATGCCATGGCAAGTGGGATGATTTGATTGTTCCCGTCCACACCAATAGCAGTCAGGATTTGCCCTCCATACTGACCGGTCAGGAATGTACCATCCACAAACATAATAGGAGGACAATGCCGGAAAGCTTCGATGCACATAGCAAAAGAGAAGAACACTCGTTTAAACACCTTGAAATCAGGTATACTCAGCAACCTCATGTGTTGTACATTCACATAAGTGCTGGGATTCCTCTCCTTCAGTATGCCCAGGAGACGGACAACATTATCATATGAGTCAAAGAACGTCCCAAACCTTTCCTCCATAGCCTTCTGCTTAGCCCTCCAAGCCTTCCCATAAGGAATGACATAATTCCATCTGACCTTCACTACTGTCTGCGGATGTGTTTTGCTTCCATATCTTTCTTCTCTACTATCTCAAGATACATGAGTTGCGCAATGAGACTTGAAGTCAGGTTCGGATGCTTCACCAGCAGTTCTTCCTCACACAATTATGTGGGATGACAATGGTGACAACCCAAAGGATGTCATACTTGACGCGTCTTGCGTGCACCTTCCCTGGACAACCTATTTCAACACATTTCACGGTATAGTTTGTTGGACTTGATATGTGTGTCTTGAAAACCCTCTGCGTAGACATAGCCCACTTTATCACCGCATACTTCAATTTTTTCGTTGTATCAAACATAGCCCCTATTTGTACTTGGTTCAGATTATACTGCCATGGAGTCTCATGGCCATCGTTCACCGTAAGGCGGTGGATATGTCCTGCTCCCATGCGTAGGAATCGGTACCTCAACTTCATCCTCGAATTTTCGAATCCAGTTCCTCCACCAATCCATCCTCGTCCTCTTCCTCCATCACCCTCGCATTTCATCCCTTCCTCATCCCCATCAAGAAACCGAACCAGCTAATATTATCGAATGGCTACTCGCCCATGATCGGGACCACAAACATTGTGTGGCACGTGGTCCGACTGTTTCTCGGGTTGGCTACCATCCACATCTTGTGGCTGTGACCCGGATAAAACAATCTCGTTAGCCACTTCACTGCCTTGGCCGGGTTCATACCCCCTGTGGAGTTGTACGGTATTATCCTCCTTCGGCACAGGTTGCACAAGTGCATATGGGTGGATTCTTCGGTCTCGACAGCGTCTTAACAGGGACAACCAATGTTGGCTCCTATCTACCGGCATCAACTCCCACTTGACATTTTTACAAGATTTGGTCCACAATGCATGAATACTGACGGAACATACTTGAGATCCAGCCCAAACTAGTTGTCAACCAAGACTTCAATTGTCTAATGTCCATCTGTCCAGTGTCTGCTAGTGTCATGACGCCATTTTAAACTCGCTAAGATCAACCCCAACTCATTATATCGAACATTACCAGTAGCCGTAGTAAACATTCAGATTCTTGATTCGACATTTTCACCGCGGACATTGCCATCTTCTCATTAATCACAACGAACTATGCGCTAAAATGCCTCCAAAAATATATTAACACTAGAATTCACAATATGACTTATATACACTAACTAAACTATATTAATCACAATATACACTAATATTATCCGCTACACGAACTATGCGCTAAAATGCCTCCAAAAAATATTAACACTAAAATTCACAATATACACTAATATTATCCGCTACACGAACTATGCGCTAAAATGCCTCCTAAATTAAATTAACACTGAAGTTCACAACGAACACTATCCGCTACACGAACTATGCGCTAAAATGCCTCCAAAAATATATTGACACTAAAATTCACAATATGACTTATATACACTAACTAAACTATACAATTTACATAATATTTGTGACGACGTGATTATACCTTCGAAGTGTGTGTCCACTTCTTGCTTCTCTCTTTGACTCAGCGGCACCGGCCACCTCGCGAAGTACTTGCACCACCGGAGAACGACAACGCCGCCCCCGACGACCGGAGGTTCAACTCCGGTCAGCCCCCAACCTGCTCCTCCTCCTCTGCAGCAGCTGCTACTAGTCACCACCACCTACTACCCGTCCTCCTCTCCACCATGGCTCCTCCTCCCCACCATGGCTGCTCCTCTCCAAACACATCAAAAACTATCCCATAGCAAAAAATAACACCGTAGGCCGGTGGGGATTGCTATGATCTACCGATTCGGTGGGTTGGATTTGCAAATGTGTGGCAAATGGAGGAGACCGGCGCGGGGGGGCGAGGTACAAAGAAGAACTGAGAGAGAGAGAAAGGGAAACGAGGAACAGAGCGAACAGCGCAGGGGCGAACGGGTGCTTATCCGCACCTTTTCGGTCGAAGCCTGGCCGAAAAGGCCTGTTTCGGTCCTCGGTGGGCCGAAAATGGCCCGCCGGCGCCCAAGAGGCGGCTACTATTTTCGGCCGGGCCCCAGCCAACAGCGAGTTTTCGGCCCAAGCGCGGCTGAAAAGCCTGCTTCGGCCATGGTCTGGCCGAAAACTCCCTTTTCGACCCACTCCTGGCTGACGGGCTACTAGTTTTGCGTTTTTTTCATTCTATGCTATAGTTTCCGAAATTGCTACAAAAAACATGACAGTTTTGAAAAAAAATCTAGAATATGATGATATGGATTGTGTGGAGAAGACAAAAAAGGAGAAAGTCTCACATTGACGAGGATAATCAACGGGCTATGGAGATGCCCATCAATTGATGTCAACATGAGGAGTAGGGATTGCCATGCAACGGATGCACTAGAGCTATGAATGAATGCTCAACAAAAGAAAACTAGTGGGTGTGCATCCAACTTGCTTGCTCACGAAGACCTAGGGCATTTGAGGAAGCCCATCGTAGGAATATACAAGCCAAGTTCTATAATGAAAAACTCCCACTAATATGAAAAAGACAACTTATGAGACTCACTATATGAAAAACATGGTGCTACTTTGAAGCACAATATATGAGACTCACTACATGAAGAACAAAGTACTACTTTGAAGCACAAGTGTGGAAAAAGAGATGGTAACATTGCCCTTTTTATTTTTTTTATTTTTTTTCTTTGGCCTTTCTTCTTTTTTTCTTTTTTTTCTTTTTGGGCAATGCTCTAATAATGATGATCATCACACTTCTATTGATTAAAATATATGAATTACAACTCGAAACTAGAACAAGATATGACTCTATATGAATGCCTCCGGCGGTGTACCGAGATGGTGCAATGAACAAGAGTGACATGTATGAAAAATAATGCATGGTGGCTTTGCCATAAATACGATGTCAACTACATGATCATGCAATGGCAATATGACAAAAGTAAAGTATGTCATGATGACGATAAACGGAATGGTGGAAAGTTGCATGGCAATATATCTCGGAATGGCTATGGAAATGCCATAATAGGTAGGTATGGTGGCTGTTTTGAGGAAGATATAAGGAGGTTTATGTGTGATAGAGCGTATCGTATCACAGGGTTTGGATGCACCGGCGAAGTTTGCACCAACTTCCAAGGTGAGAAAGGGCAATGCGCGGTACCGAAGAGGCTAGCAATGGTGGAAAGGTAAAAGTGCGTATAATCCATGGACTCAACATTAGTCAAAAGAACTCATATAGTTATTGCAAAAATTTAGAAGTCATCAAAAATCAAGTACTACGCGCATGCTCCTAGGGGGATAGATTGGTAGGAAAATACCATCGCTCGTCCCCGACCGCCACTCATAAGGATGCACAAGTCAGGTACACTTCATGTTTCAAATTTGTTACACAATTTTAACCATATGTGCATGATACGGGACTTGCTAACTTCAACACAAGCATTCTTTAAATTTATAATCACCCAACTAGCATGACTTTAATATCACCACCTCCATATCTCAAAACAATTATCAAGTATCAAATTGATCATAGCATCCGTTCACTTCCTATGATAGTTTTTATTATACCCAACTTGGATGCTTACCATTCTAGGATCAATTTTATAACCATAGCAAATACCATGCTGTTCTAAAAGACTCTCAAAAAGATATAAGTAAAGCATGAGAGACTAGAAATTTCTACAAAAATAAGTCACCACCGTGCTCTAAAAGATATAAGTGAAGCACTAGAGCAAAAACTATCAAGCTCAAAAGATATAAATGAAGCACATAGAGTACTCTAGCAAATTCTAATCAAATAGGCTTCTCCCAAAAGGTGTGTACAGCAAGGATGATTGTGGTAAACTAAAAAGCAAAGACTAATATAATACACGACGCTCCAAGCAAAACACATATCATGTGGCGAATAAAAATATAGCTCCAAGTAAAGTTACCAATGAACGAAGACGAAAGAGGGGATGCCTTCCCGGGGCATCCCCAAGCTTAGACTTTTGGATATTCTTGAATATCTTGGGGTGCCTTGGGCATCCCCAAGCTTAGGCTCTTGCCACTCCTTATTCCATAGTCCATAAAAGCTTTACCCAAAACTTGAAAACTTCACAACACAAAACTCAACAGGAAATCTTATAAGCTCCGTTAGTGAAAGAAAACAAAACCACCACATAAGGTACTGTAATGAACTCATTATTTATTTATTTTGGTGTTAAACCTACTGTATTCCAACTTCTCTATGGTTTATAAACTAATTTACTAGCCATAGATGCATCGAAATAAGCAAACAACACACGAAAAACAGAATCTGTCAAAAACAGAACAGTCTGTAGCAATCTGTAACTAACGCAAACTTCTGGAACTCTAAAAATCCTACCAACATAGGAAGTCCTGGAAAATTTGTTTATTGATTAGCAGCAAAAAGAATCAACGCAAAAGAACGTTTATGTGAACAAAACTAAATTCGTGCGCGCAAAGTTTCTGTTTTTCAGCAAAATCAAATCAATTATCATCATAGGTTATCCTATAGGTTCTACTTGGCACAAACACTAATTAAAAGATAAAACACATCTAAACAGAAGGTAGATGCAAGATTTATTACTAAACAGGAACAAAAACAAAAAACACAAAGAAAATTGGGTTGCCACCCAACTAGCACTATTGTTTAACGCCCCTAGCTAGGCATAAAAGCGAAGATAGATCTAACGAGTGCCATCTTTGGCACTAATTCATAAGTAGCCCGCATGATAGATTCATAAGGTAATTTGACTTTCTTTCTTGTAAAGTGCTCCATGCCTTTTTTTAATGGAAATTGGAATCTAATATTCCCTTCCTTCATATCAATAATCGCGCCAATCGTTCTAAGGAAAGGTCTACCAAGAATAATAGGGCAAGAAAGATTGCAATCTATATCAAGAACGATAAAATCCACGGGCACCAAATTTCTATTTGCAACAATGAGAACATCATTTATTCTTCCCATTGGCTTCTTAATGGTGGAATCCGCAAGGTGCAAATTTAAAGAGCAATCATCAAGATCATGGAAACCTAGAATATCACATAAAGTTTTCGGAATCGTGGAAACACTAGCACCCAGATCACACAAAGCAAAACACTCATGATATTTAATTCTAATCTTTATAGTAGGTTCCCACTCATCATTAAGTTTTCTAGGTATAGAAACTTCCAAATTAAGTTTTTCATCATAAGATTGCATCAAGGCATCAACAATGTGTTTGGTAAACGCTTTATTTTGACTATAAGCATGAGGAGAATTAACAACGGATTGCAACAAGGAAATACAACCTTCTAAAGAACAATTATCATAATCAAAATCCTTGAAATCCGAGATAGTGGATTCAATGCTATTTAAAGTTGTGACCTCTCCAATCCCACTTTTACCAAATTTAGCATCAAGATCTAAAAACTTCGAATTTTTGGGACGCCTTCTAGGTAAAGTTGACTCATCATCAGTCCCATAATTACCAAGATTCATATTGCAAAACATAGATATAATAGGAGACGCATCAATAACTTTAAGATCCTCATCATTATATTCGTGGAAACTAGAAGAACACGCTTTTATAAAGCTATCTTTCTTAGCACGCAATCTAGCGGTTCTTTCCTTGCACTCATCAATGGAAATTCTCATTGCTTTGAGAGACTCATTGATATCATGCTTAGGAGGAGAAGATCTAAGTTTAAGAGAATCTACATCAAGCGAAAGTCTATCAACGTTCCTAGCCAAATCATCAACTTTGAGCAATTTTTCTTCAAGCAAAGCATTAAAATTCTTTTGAGAAATCATAAATTCTTTCACACTATTCTAAAAATCAGAGGGCATCTTATTAAAATTACCATAAGAATTATTGTAGGAATTTCCATAATTATTAGAGGAATTACTAGGGAATGGTCTAGCATTAAAGTTTCCTCTATAAGCATTGTTTCCAAAACTATTCCTACCAACAAAATTCACATCCATAGATTCATTACTATTCTCAATCAAAGAAGACAAAGGCATATCATTGGGATAAAGAGGAGTATTTTTAGTAGCAAAAAATTTCATAAGTTCATCCATCTTTCCACTCAAAACATTGATTTCTTCTATAGCATGCACTTTTTTACTAGAAGATCTTTCGGTGTGCCATTGAGAATAATTATCCATAATATTATCAAGAGGTTTTGTAGCATCTCCTAACTTGATTTCCATAAACGTGCCTCCCGCGGCCGAATCTAAGAGATTTCTAGAAGCAAAGTTCAAACCGGCATAAAATTTTTGTATGATCATCCATAAATTCAAACCATGAGTAGGGCAATTGCGAAGCATCAATTTCATTCTTTCCCAAGATTTGGCAACATGATCATGATCAAGTTGTTTAAAATTCATGATATCGTTCCTAAGAGTGATAATCTTAGCGAGAGGAAAATACTTAGAGATAAAAGCATCTTTGCACTTGTTCCAAGAATCAATACTATTTTTAGGCAAAGACGAAAACCAAACTTTAACACGATCTCTAAGTGAAAACGGAAATAACTTAATTTGACAATATTGTTCTCCGTATCTTTCTTCTTTTGCATATCACACAAATCAACAAAGTTGTTTAGATGAGTAGCGGCATCTTCACTAGGAAGGCCGGCGAATTGATCTTTCATAACAAGATTCAGCAAAGCAGTATTGATTCACAAGACTCAACATCATTAAGAGGAGCAATCAGAGTACTAAGGAAATCATTATTATTGGTATTCAAGAAATCACACAATTTGCTATTATCTTGCGTCATGGCAACAAGTAATCCAGCACACAAGCAAACAGAAAAAGGCAAGCGAAACAAGAGAGAGGAGGAGATTGGGAAAGAGAGGGCGAATAAAACGGCAAGGGTGAAGTGGGGGAGAGGAAAACGAGAGGCAAATGGCAAATAATGTAAATGCGAGGGAGATGAGTTTGTGATGGGTACTTGGTATGTCCTGACTTGAGCGAAGACCTCCCCGGCAACGCCACCAGAAATCGCACGTTGGCGGGAGGTCGAATCTTGACTTGACTTGGTGGAAGCCTCCCCGGCAACGACGCCAGAAATCCTTCTTGCTATGTCTTGAGCTTGCGTTGGTTTTCCTTGAAGAGGAAAGGGTGATGCAGCAATAGTAGCGTAAGTATTTCCCTCAGCTTTTGAGAACCAAGGTATCAATACATTAGGAGGCTCCTCAAAAGTCCCACGCACCTACACAAACAAACAAAGAACTCGCAACCAACGCAATAAAGGGGTTGTCAATCCCTTCACGGCCACTTGCGAAAGTGAGATCTAATAAAGATAGTATGATAAGATAAATATATTTTTGGTATTTTATAATATAGATGCAAAAAGTAAAGATGCAAATAAAAGTAGATTGGAAGCAAATATGATGAGAGATAGACCCGGGGGCCATAGGTTTCACTAGTGGCTTCTCTCAAGATAGCATAAGTATTACGGTGGGTGAACAAATTACTGTCGAGCAATTGATAGAAAAGCGAATAATTATTAGATTATCTAGGCATGATCATGTATGTAGGCATCACGTCCGCAACAAGTAGACCGACTCCTGCCTGCATCTACTACTATTACTCCACACATCGACCGACTCCTGCCTGCATCTAGAGTATTAAGTTCATAAGAACAGAGTAACGCTTTAAGCAAGATGACATGATGTAGAGGGATAAACTCAAGCAATATGATATAAACCCCATCTTGTTATCCTCGATGGCAACAATACAATACGTGCCTTGCAACCCTTTCTGTCACTGGGTAAGGACACCGCAAGATTGAACCCAAAGCTAAGCACTTCTCCCATGGCAAGAAAGATCAATCTAGTAGACCAAACCAAACTGATAATTTGAAGAGACTTGCAAAGATAACTCAATCATACATAAAAGAATTCAGAGAAGATTCAAATATTATTCATATATAAACTTGATCATAAACCCACAATTCATCGGATCTCGACAAACACACCGCAAAAAGAGTTTACATCGAATAGATCTCCACAAGAGAGGGGGAGAACATTGTATTGAGATCCAAAAAGAAAGAAGAAGCCATCTAGCTAATAACTATGGACCCGTAGGTCTGTGGTAAACTACTCACAACTCATCGGAGGGGCAAGGATGTTGATGTAGAGGCCCTCCATGGTCGATTCCCCCTCCGACAGAGCGTCGGCGAAGGCTCCAAGATGAGATCTCGCGGATACAGAAGGTTACGATGGTGGAAATTGTGTTTTGTTTGCTCTCTGGATGTTTTCGGGGTACGTAGGCTTATATAGGAGGAAGAAGTACGTCGGTGGACGCCCGAGGGGCCCACGAGACAGGTGTCGCGCCCTATAGGGGGGGGGGCCTCCTATCTCGTGGAAGCTTCAGCTGCTTCTTGACTTCCACTCCTAGTCCTCTGGATCACGTTCGTTCCAAAAATCACGCTTCCTAAGGTTTCATTCTGTTTGGACTCCGTTTGATATTCCTTTTTTCTTCGAAATACTGAAATAGTCAAAAAAACAGCAATGCGGGCTGGGCCTCCGGTTAGTAGGTTAGTCCCAAAAATGATATAAATGTGTAAAATAAAGCCCATAAACATCCAAAAGGGGTAATATAATAGCATGGAACAATAAAAAATTATAGATACGTTGGAGACGTATCAGCAACCTCCTCCACATCGTCGGGGTCTGCTTCACGCAACAGGCTTGTCCAGTCATCGTCGGAGCCAGAGTCCCCACCGGAGGCAGCGCTGCTTCGGTCGCCAGCCATCGGATGCGTTTGGAGGGGATCGAAAGTGGAGTGGACGTAGAGGGGAGTGAAGTGGAGTTCGGATTGACTGGGTCTAGGGTTCGGACGGCGATATTTGTGGGGCAGGCATGGGCCAGGCTGGGCCAAATCAACGTGGCGGGCACGCCCGGACACGCCCAGACCACCCCATATTTGGGCTGAATATGGGGCTGCCGGTCAGCCCGGGCGTTTGAGGCAGTTTGAGTGGCTCGTCTGAGTCCAAATTTCGTGATCGGTCAGTAACCGGGCTGCCTGCCAGGGCGTTCGAGACGGGTTTGAAGGTCTAGTTGTAGATGCTCTTACCATGCCAAAAAAACTAATTTTAAGGTCATAGTACTATTTCTACGGGCAGGCCGCTCACGACTCACATAAGCACCTAATTGGGCTCCTAGCACAGGAACCGTCCGATCTCCCAATTTACAACAGAGGCTTGCCTTCAATCCTCACAAACGTGATCTGATACCAAACGGGCTGCACGAGGGTTTCATTAGGGCTGCAGTTGCCACTGTCACTGCCGCAACAGTGTCTTTTGTCCCCTCATCTCTGGCTGCCATCTTGACGCTAAGAGATGGGGACCTTGCATCTTCAAGAATTCTTTGTTCTTCGTCATCATCTACTCCCTCCATTTTTAAATATTTGTCTTTCTACAGATTTCAATAAGTGACTACATGCGGATCAAAATGAGTGAATCTACAATACAAAATATGTCTATATATATCCGTATGTGGTAGTCCATTTGAAATCTCTAAAAAGACAAATATTTAGAAACGGAGGGAGTAGGAATCATCGTATTTTATGAGAATAAATTTATTCTCATTCCTCCGCAAAAAAATTACTCTCGTTCTTCTAATGGTGCCATGAGATTAGTGAGTTTTCTGTTCCCCGCAGATCCCGTATTCCGATCTGATGAGTTTATGTTGGTGTTTCAAACTTTTTTGTTGGTTTGATTCTTTGTGGAGTTGAAATCTTTCAAGACACAATGGTGAAGATATTGTGATCCGACGGACTCCACTTCTAGAAGATCATAACCGGCCCAAGTGCGTTCATCGAAGCCTTCCCATCTTTTTGGATGGGTGACTCAAGGTGCTTTTATAATGTTCTTGCGGGCGAAAGAGTGACAACACCGTTGCTTCAATCCAATTGCAACCTCGTTATCAAAGTCTTTAGAGTATTTCTTCTTGCAGAGATTGATACAATGAAGAAGATATTTCCAAAATATTTCATTATAATTCTTTGTCGTAATAGCTACTCCCTCCGTCCGAAAATACTTGTCATCAAAATGGATAAAAAGGGATGTATCTCAAACTAAAATACATCTAGATACATCCCCTTTTATTCATTTTGATGACAAGTATTTCCGGATGGAGGGAGTACTTTGTATTTTCTTCAATCTTAGATTCAAATAAGTGTATCTATAATTGTTATGAGTACAACTAAAATTATAAGTGTCTCTAAGAAAACACTGACTAGAAGGTCTCCCCACTAACATTACAACGAGAGGGATGGGATTTCCCATTTGCCGCGCATTGCGGCAAATAATTTCCATTTCGCACACGCAGCGAAGCAATTAGGCCCACTCATTTTAGCGTAGTCAAAAAGGGCCGTTAGGTAGATTTGTTCCTGATTTTGGGAACTTCTGGAAGATTCCGTTCTGGTTATGGTCCATTTTTTCAGGTCTCTTTTTCCTAGTACTTTTTGATATTTGTCTTTCTTTTCTATGTTTTTCTTACAAGTTTGTACAAAGTTCAAATTTTCCAAAAAAATGTTTGCATTTTTTTAATTTTGTTCACAATTTCAAAATGAAGTTTGAATTTTTTTCAAAAATATCATTAAAATGTTCGGTAATCATTCGGAATTTAAAAAATTGCTTGTTTTCTCAAAAACAAATGTTCGTGGATTCAAAGATTGTTCACATGTTTAAATTTGCTCGTGTGTTTTTTAAATTGGTCGCTTTTTAAAAAAGTTTGGAATTTCCAAAAACTGTATCTTTTTAAAAATAATTATTGGGATTTCAAAAATTGTTCATGTTTTAAAAAATGTTTGGATTTGCACAAATTTTGCATTATTCAAAAAAATCTTTTGAATTTCCAATTCGCAATTTAATATAAAAAGTAAAAATATCCGAAAAAAAAGTTTGAGATATGCTATTGCAGTGAGTTCTTAGATCTTTGCGCTGCTGAGCAGTCATCAGCAAGGTCTTGAGTTTGATTCCTTCCAAGTGCGCCACTTTTTAGGATATTTTAAGTCGCACTATGCGCTACAACACAACTGGCTTCGGTCCTCCTAGAGTCCCAGGGGCAAGCTAATCACGGTCCCTGTGAGTCCTTCGCTATTGGACACAATGAGCGTTCAATAGGAGCTCGCGTGCATCAGAGCTATGTCTCGCTTATAGCGAGACGTATGCTCCACCTAACCACCTCAGATGCGGCATGACCGGCCCGGCCCACTACTGTAGAAGTTCGTGCACTTTTGCTTTTTTTTCGGTTTTCACTGTTTTGGGCCCGTCTTATTTATGTGGGTAATTTGTCGTGTTTTCACTGTTTGGGTTGACTCTTTTTCGTTTTCTTTGTTTTATTTCAGTTTTTTAGTATCTTCACCGGCTTTCTTTGGGTATTTTTTCTTCATTATAGTTCGGTTTTCTTTGTTTTTCAATGGTTTAGTTGGGTTTTTTTTTATTTGCTATATGTCAGGTTTTTTCTTTGGTTCGTCGTGTTTTTTTTTTGTTTTATGTTTGCTGGTTTTATTTACACAATAGCTATTTTTTAGTGTACACATAAATCATTTTGTTGATACACATTGAAAATCTCTCAAATACATGATGTACATTTTTATTTTAATAAATGTTTTAACACTTTGTTGAATACACGGACAACATTTTTTCAGATAAATGTTGACATTTATTTGATGGAATAAACATTGTTAAAACTACGTGAAAATTTTAGTACATTATAGAAAGAAATGTCAGAAACATTCTTTTGCAACGTGGGAAGATTTATTTAAAATGCCACCTACAATTTTTTAAGGGTATGAAACATTTTTTTTATACTATGCAAAACAATGTTTACATAGTATACACATTTTCCAAAAAATTCTCGTACATTTTTTTGAATGACAGAAACATATTTTCATTATTGCGAAGAGTCTTTTGAAATCTATCAATATATTTTAAATTGCAGCAGCATTTTTTATGCTATGTTACCATTCTTTAAATCTAGTTTTTCAAAATAGTAATTAAAAATTAAATTTTTTAAAAAATATTAATTTCAAATATAAATTAAAGTGGGGAAAGAAACTATTGTGACGTCGCCATGACATCACTGTGATAACCCGCGTCCTACTGGTTGGCCGAGCGCCAGCTTCGTGTAGCAAGGCTGCCTTCCACCTTGCTGGGAGCTCCTGGTTGGTGTTGTAAGCACCGGTTGTCGATACTGGTGCTCACGCGCGCATGATCGTGGGCTAACCTATGTAGAAGATCGCTTGATTGCATCTCGCTAGTTTCCCCCCCTAGTCACTCGATCGCATTGGACCGGTCGTGGTTGACCAGTTGACCGGTCAATCATTGACTTTTAAAAAGAAATATAAGAAATAAAAATAAAATTTCACAAAAGGTTAAAAAAAAGTTTGTGAATTAAAAAATGTTCACATATTTCAAACAAAGTGCACAAACTTAAAAAAAGTTCATGTATTTGAGGAAATTCTATGATTTTGAAAAAGTTCATCGAATTTGAAAGAAAGTTCATAAATATGAAAAAAAAACATTGAAATTCAAAAAAAGTTCATCGATTTTAAAAAAGGTTCGTCGACTTGGAAAAAAGTTCGTCCATTTTAAAAAAGTTCATCAAATTGGAAAAAGTCATCGATTTTGAAAAAAAAGTTCATCAAATTTAAAAAATGTTCATGAAATTTGAACACACCCAAGTCAGCGAAGGAGCAAGGCGCCCGCGAGAGCACGCTACATCTGCTCCTGCTCCTAACAGGCACATACCCTCCATATCTGCTCGACGCGGTGGTAGCACGGTGTGGTGTGTGTATTGTGTTGGGTGGTGTCTGTGCCATGTGCTAGGGCGCCGATGTGTGTGTGTGTCTTGTGCGGGGACGTTGGAGCTCACTGGGATGCCCCGCGATGTCGCCTGGCCGTCCTCTCGCCTCTGTGTTGGTGGCTGTCGGCGAGCCTGGGATGGGAGCTTGTGACCAGTTGCTTATGTGTTGTTGTGCGTGCCTGCGTCTTGTGGGCTTGTGTGTGTTCTTTTGTGGGTGCTGGCGTATATGCTTGTGCAGATGGCGAGACGAGGCATCGTCGGGTGCAGAGCTATGCAGGTGTTTGAGTATGAGGTCGCGTGAGTGTCATCCCGTTGAACCACGCACATCACATGTTTGACAAAATGCAACAGACGGGGAGGACAATTGGAAAATGTCTTTGGATTGGTAGACAAAAATGAAGATGTACACGACGTGTTTGTGGACATATGGATGCTCGGATATGAGGTTTTCCTTATGGATGCTCTGATATCTATAGCTACCAATTCCCTTTTGTAGTGTGTGTTAGTTTTTTGGCAAAATTCCACAATCTAGTGCGCACATGCAACTTTAGATGAGTTAACCCTTGGGTAGAACGCATGATGGATGCTATAGCAGAACGCGCACATGGCGTGAGACAAACTTGCATGTAGGGTTATTTTGATCGATAGTACAAAGCCAGCTCATGCATTGGTATTGCTGTTAGAATCTATGTGTATTACTAATAGGAAAAGGGGAGTATGCTCAAACTGTCTAGACTTTTGAAACCCAATCCATATTGAGGGACATATATATGGAGATTTCCTTATATGTTTGTCATGTGAGTCAGAACCTTCCCACACCCGCCCTGCCCCGAACTGGCGGCTACCCAAGTCAGCGAAGGAGCAAGGCGCCCGCGAGAGCACGCCACATCTGCTCCTGCTCCTAGCAGGCACGTGCCCTCCATATCTGCTCAACGCGGTGGTAGCACGGTGTGGTGTGTGTATTGTGTTGGGTGGTGTGTGTGCCATGTGCTAGGGCGCCGATGTGTGTGTGTGTGTCTTGTGCGGGGACGTTGGAGCTCACTGGGATGCCCCGCGATGCCGCCTGGCCGTCCTCCCGCCTCTGTGTTGGTGGCTGTCGGCGAGCCCGGGATGGGAGCTTGTGACCAGTTGCTTATGTGTTGTTGTGCGTGCCTGCGTCTTGTGGGCTTGTGTGTGTTCTTTTGTGGGTGCTGGCGTATATGCTTGTGCAGATGGCGAGACGAGGCATCGTCTGGTGCAGAGCTATGCAGGTGTTTGAGCACGAGGTCGCGTCAGTGTCGTCCCGTTGAACCGCGCACATCACATGTTTGACAAAATGCAACAGACGGGGAGGACAATTGGGGAATGTCTTTGGATTGGTAGACAAAAATGGAGATGTACGCGACGTGTCTGTGGTCATATGGAGGTTCAGATATGAGGTTTTCCTTATGGATGCTCTGGTATCTATAGCTACCGATGATCAAACCAGTAATAGGACATTCTAGGGTGTTCTCAAATAGCATGGCTAATAATATAACCATAATATAGTTGTATAAAAGTATCTAACATGTTCTAAAAATGTTTAACTCTTAAAGCTTGCCTTTTCAAACTAATTAGAGCTAGTCCTTCCCCTTAAATGTTTAATTCCCCAAATTTTGAGGAGTTACTCTTCAAACACAACACAAACTGCTCAAATTTGAGCAACTGTCTATCCTCCTCCTCGAGTCAATACATGTGGTAGGAAGCACTTTCACCTTCTAATGACTCCCGCTGCGACCGCCCTCCTGTGACATGGGAATTGCTGGAATGGATCTCCACGTCCCTTCCCTACCCCCACCCCACCCCTCATTCCGCCAACCATCACCCGACTCTACCGCTGATGTCGAGCGTCCCACAAAAGTTTCGGCTCAACAATGTGCACCCCATCACGTTGTCCGCAAAGAAAGATGCCAAAGTGAAGACCTACTCCTTTTAATTACTTTTTCATGTCTCTTTTATTCACATAGGCAAAATTGTTATGTAAGTGGGCTACAAAAACAGTAGACGATCTTCCTGGTTCACATGGACCGCATGATCAGAACAATGGGCATATACTGTGACGCCCCCGATTCAATCGTACACTAATCATGCACGCAAACGCGTGTGCGATCAAGATCGAGGACTCACGGAAGATATCACAACACAACTCTAAAAACATAAATAAGTCATACAAGCATCATAATACAAGCCGGGGGCCTCGAGGGCTCGAATACAAATGCTCGATCATAGACGAGTCGTGAAGCAACAATATCTGAGTACGGACATAAGTTAAACAAGTTTGCCTTAAGAAGGCTAGCACAAACTAGGATCTGATCGAAGAGGCGCAGGCCTCCCGCTCGATCCTCCTAAACTACTCTCGGTCGTCGTCGGTGGGCGCATGTAGTAGTAGGCATCTCCGGTGTAGTAGGCGTCGTCGACGGTGGCGTCTGCCTCTGGGCTCCGAAGATCTGGTTGCGACAACCGAGAAAGAAATGTGAGGGGAAAAAGGGGAGAAAGCAACCGTGAGTACTCATCCAAAGTACTGCAAGCAAGGAGCTACACTACATATGCATGGGTATATGTGTAAAGGGGCCATATCGGTGGATCGAATGCAGAATGCCGTAATGAGAGGGGATAGCTAATCCGTCGAAGACTACACTTCAGCGACCTCCGTCTTGCAAAGATGTAGAAGAGAGTAGATCAAGTCCTCCAAGTAGCATTGCCAAGTAGCATCTCCAAGAAGCATCTCCAAGTAGCATCTCCAAGAGCATCGCATAGCATAATCCTACCCGCGATCCTCTCCTCGTTGCCTGTTAGAGAGCGATCACCGGTTGTCTGTGGAACTTGGAAGGTGTGTTTTATTAAGTATCCGGTTCTAGTTGTCATAAGGTCAAGGTACAACTCAAGCCGTCCTGCTATCAAGATCACGGCTATTCAATAGATTAACTTCCTGCAGGGTGCACCACATAACCCAACACGCTTGATCCCATTTGGCCGGACACACTTTCTGGGTCATGCCCGCCTCGGAAGATCAACACGCCGCAGCCCCACCTAGGCACAACAGAGCGGTCAAGACGCGGTCTAAACCTAAGCGCGCAGGGTGCGGGCCCATCGCCGAAAGCACACCTCGCGCTTGCGTCTGTGCCGGTGAGCGAACCTAGCAACCTCCATTACAAAGGAAGTTGCGTTAACGCAGCCCAACCCGGCGCGCCGCCAATCGCCGACGTCACGTGAGGCTTCGGTGATACCACGACGTCGGGATACCCATAACTACTCCCACGTAGATGGTTAGTGCGTATAGACCAAATGGCGGACTCGGATCAAATATCAAGATCTCGTTAAGCGTGTTAAGTATCCGCGAACGCCGAGCAGGCCAGCCCACTGCCTCCTAGGTGGTCTCAACTCGCCTGCCGCCTCCGCCATTAAAAGTAACAATCGGGGCCGTCGGGAACCTGTGCCCACCTCTACCGGATGGAGCCACCGCCTTTCAAATTTCTCATCGTAATCACTTGCGGGTACTCTCGAGTGACCCGACTTTAGTCACCATCTGTATAGTATGTATGTATGTATAGTATATACCGTGATCACCTCCCAAGTGATCACGGCCCGATAGTATAGCAAGGCGGTGACAAGAATGCAGGCCAATGATGATAAACTAGCATCCTATACTAAGCATTTAGGATTGCGGTAAGGTATCAACAGATGTAGCAACAATGTCAGGCTATGCATCAGAATAGGATCAACGGAAAGCAGTAACATGCTACACTACTCTAATGCAAGCAGTATAGAGGAGAATAGGCGATATCTGGTGATCAAAGGGGGGGGGCTTGCTTGGTTGCTCTGGCAAGAAGGAGGGGTCGTCGTCGATGTAGTAGATCACAGGGGTATCAGCAACGGTCTCGGAGCCTACCGGAAAGGAGTAACGGAGGGGGATCACAATAAATAACAGACCAATCAAATGTAACAAAAAGCAAGACGCGGCAATATGTTGTGCTAGGGGTGACCTAACGTAGTAATAGGTGCTACCGGCGAAGGGGAAAAACATCCGGGAAAGTATTCCCAGTGTTTCGCGTTTTCGGACAAATGAACCGGAGGGAAAAGTTGCATGTTTGCTATGCTAGGCATGTGTGGCGGATGAACGGGCTGCGTATTCGGATTCGTCTCGTCGTTCTGAGCAACTTTCATATATAAATCATTTTCATCTGACTCACGGTTATTTTACTACGATTTTCTGAAGTTCTACTAGTATTTGGAATTCTTTTAATGCGAAAATAAAACAGCAATTAGTTTTGTCACCTGGTGCTATCCTACCCATAGTGTATGACAAGAGGGCAGGTGGGCTGGGTTGACCCATCGACAAATGACTAGTCAACCGATGAATAGTGCACGTGGGGCCTAATTGTCATTGTCACATGTGTCAAAAAATCATCTAACTAATTTAATCTGGGGTGGTCCCACTTGCCATAGACTACAATCTAACTTAACACTAAGTACCGCTAACTATCTTATAATTAGGCCCTACTTAACTGGGTTGGCCGCATGTACAGAGAGCCAACTGCTCACACACACCGCAGCATATAGCATGTGTCAACCATGGCCATGGCACGAAGCGCACAGAGCAACCGGAGATACTGCGTGGGTGGCGGCTACTCTGGCAGCAACAATGAATGGGTAGGAGCAGCGAAACAGAGTAAAGCAGCAGCTAGACAAGACGCAGCAACAAAGAAAGGAGGAGCAACGATCGCAACAGCAGCAGAGTAGTGGCGGCGCATGCGGCGGCGAGGTCGTGAGCGGCGATGCGTGGGCGTGACACCGGCGCAAGGAGTGGCGATGGCAGCAGCAACCCGCAACAGGCAGGCTACAACACAAGCGCAGGATACGCCAGACATCGCTGCAAAGAAGCGAGGTCGCTCGAACGAGCTCCGCCGTGGCGGCCACGAGCTTGGGGACGACGGCTCTGGCGAAAATCGAGAGGGAGAGGGGCTTTGGAAGAGTAGCTCACAACGGTTCCAACGGAAGCGACGAGGAGGCCGGAGGTGGACCGGAGACGAGGCAATCGACGACGGCGGCTTGACGATGTACGCGACGGAGATGCGCTCGATGGCGGCGCGCGCGGCTCTGCTTTCGATTTGAAGCTCAATGGATGAAGTAGGCCATGGCGATCTTCCCGACTCATCGGTGCGGTGAGCGGTGGCGATGGCGCGTGCAGCGGCGGCAACGCGAGATGGCTACGCTTCGGACGAGCTAGATCCAGAGAGAGGGCGAGGAGGGAAAAAGCGGGGCTAGGTTTCGCAGGGCGCGACAGCGAGGTCAAGTAGGGCACCGGGAGGAGCTGGATGTTCGACGCGTGGAGATCCCCGCCATGGACGTGCGAGGAAGCACCTCACCTCCTCGTGAACAGGAGGTGAAAGATGAGAGGGGAGTTAATGGTTTACATTAGATGGGCTAACTGGAGTAGATTAGGTCTGTTGTTTTGTTTTGTTTTACGACTTTTCTTTTTATTTATTTTCTCTTTCTGCTTTTACTTTATTTTCTATTTATTTTAGTTTTTAAAATATATAATTAGCACCTAATTTAGTGTTGTGAACTAAACATCTACCATAAAATGTTTGGTGCTATAATAAAATACTTTGCATATTTTTATTATTTATAAGACATCTATTTATTTGTTTTAGTGTTGTTTTAATTATTTAAAGATATTTAAATACTTTATAAAAATGTCAATTCTCCACCAATATTTGTTTTGGATTATTTGGCACAACCCGAGCATTTTAGTTTTAATATTTGAAAAACTTTATTGTTTGACTTGATTTTGAATTCAATTTGAATCGGGTTTGAACTAACACGAGATTAACAACAAGAATCCGAGGTGACGTGGCATCGTTAATGTGGGGTTCTTTGTAGCCTAATTATCCCAAGGTCACAAATCTCCTCCACTACAAGAAATCTCGTCCGAGATTTAAGAGGGGACTAGGGAAGGTCTCGTTACGAAAATCGTAACGAATCTTCTCGTCTTTGGTTGCTCTTCTCGAAGAGGTGGATCCATTACGTTGAAGTCTTCATTTCTCTGCTCCAGTCATCATGATGGAGCCGTCATCCTTTATTCAGATCTCCAATGTACTAACGAATCAATAAGGGCAAATTTCGGCTCGACAAAATTGCTTATGAGGGAACAAGTCAAGTTAACCCAAGAATGAGCATAAGAGTATCTCTCGAGTTGAACATATAAAATACATCGAGAGTAAGGTACGAAGGTACAATAAGAGGTTCCAAGCGGATAGATAGTTGCTCGAGGTCTGAACCAGGGTGAGAAAAGGGGTTCAGAGCAACGAGAGTAAGGATTGCGTCTGATACCAGAATAGAGCACTAGGAAGGTGGCTCGTGAATTACATACGAGGCCACACGCGAGGAAGAACCTTGGGAACAGGGGGTGCAGGAGAGTCAAGTTTCGATCCTGTGGAACTGTGGGTTATGGGCCCACCATGTGGGTTAAAGGTAGGAAGGACGTTGACATCTTACATGGTCATGCAAGAAAGGCATGTCAGAGGGTAGCCTGTCGATTATGTCGGCAACAACGTCGATACCAAGGGCGAGGGACGAAGAGAACCATTTTCCTGCTCGTTGAACGAGGCGGGCCAATAGGCAAGGTTCTCGTCCATCGGTGGCTACCTAATGTCATCAACAATAGTAATGGTCTTCTTGTCGACAGAGCGGTACCACGAGGTGTTTACATAAGAAGGAGAATATTATCGGTTAGATCATATAGGTCACAAGAAACGTTAAACCAACCAATGGAAGGAAAATACGATTATCAGTTTAAACAAACAATGGAAAGGAAAATTGTGTTTAAACACATATTTCAAGGGTATATCCTTCCCAAGGACAAGCAGAGCATGATATCCTTGACAGGATATAAGGTAGAAAAGCCTCTAGGTGAGGGGAGAGAAATTTTCATGACATTATCCATACAGCGGTGTTTGAATAATTGAGCAAGAAACATTTAGCATTGGGCTTCAAATGTTCCTGTTGAAAATCGGAGTACCATAGACATGCTTCGAGATAGCATTGACATGGTCTTCAAGCAAAGGTCAGGCTTTGGGTACAAAGGATCCATCGAAAACAACTTATAGAATAAGTCTTACTGTTTCCTCATGGAAGAATGGATAACCTTGTTAAAAAGGAAACTATAACACTCGGTCCTCCGGCCAGGTGTGCTAGGCTCATCACCTTATCGGTTTATATAAGGACCAATGTTATGACACTTGGAAAATATCCGAACCATCATATCGACCGAAGTTTGAGATCTGGTTGGGGTCATGATACCTCGCACTCGGGATGCCCGAGAAGGAAAGGTGCAACACAAATTGACAAAAGACATCATAAGATCCTCGAAATGAACTATGGAAGCGAAGTTCTAAAACATGAGTTCATTAGTAAACCAATGAGAGGATGAGGAGGTGGTCGATGGAATCGTGCAATTCATCGAGATTAACAAAAGATGGATTTCCACAATTATGTGAACAAGGAGATAACATTTGTCGATCGAGACGGTATAATGATGTATGTTCGAGGAAAACATACACAATTTAAACATTGGTTGAAAGGTGCTTTGAAATATGGGTAGGGTTGCACGACCAATGTCGAATGGTGATTCAATAATCAATAGTCTAAGAATGAACGGCCGACCATTAACTTCAAGGTAATAGGGTTGCTAGAAGGGCGTAATCCAAACAAAGACTGTTCACTTGTTGGTACACCGTTGGAATCAACACGACGACCAAGAAAAAAAATGGTGATAGTGAGAAGCATCAATATACCAAGAATTTTTAAGAGGTGGAGCAATCCTCACAACATCCTTGTCATAAAGGGACAATAATACTTCAAGGTGGAACATCATACAAGCTGGATAGCAAGGAACTCAAGGTATAACACAGAACACGAACAAGTCTGTGTTGGAGGGAAGGCAATAAAGTGGTCGATGACAATACAAATCATCGAGGGCAAGGATGGTATTTCTCATCATGAATTCAATTGATATCCTGGAAGAGCTCTGAATGCTGATGATGATCACGACACATTTGTCGAGAGATTTCATGAAGATGTAATCAATCAGCGACGACATCAAGTCAAAGGAATGATGAAGCAAGAGGTTATTGGAACCACAGTTACGACACAAACTCGAACTCAAGCTTGTTGTTTAAGGTGAAAGGGTATGACGAGGAAAATGGACGTAAGCTTATCTATCATCGCAAATTGGTGCTCCGAGAATAAGGACCAGGTAGCACAGTTAGAATCATCACGACAATGATATAGCCAATCAAGCTATGAATAACTCGAAGGATTATTAAACTCATAAGCAATAAAGATTGCTTAGAGTTATTGAATCGAGTGGAATCGATCCACTTATTGCGCTTCTCGGTTGACCAACAACCCGGGACCCATGAAGTGACATTGATAGGGAAAGGTAGTACTACATCAACAGTTAAGCAAGATGTAGTGCAATGGCATGATATCCTCGAGATACCGGGGTAATACTCAAGGTAGATCATAATAGAGGTTGGGCAGGCATATTGATGTGTAGAAGACAAGTGCTTTAACTTGTCCGAGAAATGGATCAAAGAGAACAATCATGGCCAGAACCACGGTTGCAAAGGATCAATTCACAAATACCGAATGATATTTATGAAGAAAATAGTTATTATTACAAGCAGCTTCCATGATAGGATCTACATCGTCTCCATGGGCATGAACACAAAGTTCAAGGTCGACTCCCACTTCTTCAATGTATAACCTTTCATTCACTGCTCTAGATAAAATGATTTCAGTGTCAAAACCTACCTGGTGAATTACCAGAGGAGTATGACCCGTGAAAACTTTCGAGTTCACACAGATTAAGGAAGGCATAGGTTCAACCCATCGGGGCTTCTTAGAACATATACCATGAACTTCAGGAGTAAATAACACAAGCTCAAAAGTAGAGCATGGTTGACAAAAGTAGAGGATACAATTTACCAAAGGCATTATGTATCGGGTAAAGAACTTATAAGAATTTTGGTTGTGAAGGACACTGTCGGATAATAACTCGGCAATGGGTATGGCGGTCCACAACGAGGCTGATGTGAGTATCGGTACTCAATTAGAGGAAGAAAGAATGCAAATGCATCAGATTATAGAACATCGGAATAATTCGTTGCTTAGATAACAAAGGAATTATGATTTCCAAAACGAAGGATCAGAAGCAGACGCTCTGATCAAAGATGGATAACCGAATAGACATAGGGGATTACAATCGACGGTAACTTGATTCGTCGAGACCCAGCTTATGTTAAAAAAATGGCGTCTGAGATGGAAGGATGAATTCTAGGATCTGATTGAGGATTGCAAGCATTCGCAACATATTGAATCAGCGGACTCAAATGATAATAACAAAGGATGCCAATAAGATTACCAAACTTATGGGATTAACCATAATGGAAGCAAACAAGAAATTCCAGAGCAATAGGTTGCTGAGGATTTTTGGAAGATCGAATGGTATTTCGAAGACTTTTGTGAAACACATGAACAACTGGGGATGAGTGGATACTCGATAAGGGCGAGAAATTATCGGTAGGGGTATTCAGGTGGAAAGGAACTGCAAGGCAGTAGGCACAAAATGTTCTCGGAACAATAAAGGGGATTTCAGGGTATCTTGTTATAACAAGATCAACTGGGCATAAAAGTAAGAACGGCAAGTGTATGTATTTATCCATAGGGATATTTCGATGGTTGGGAATTGCAAAAGCAACAGGCTCAAAGTCTCGAGAGAACATCGGAGAGTATCTTCGAAATCCTTCGGTGCACCAAGTAATCATCCGGACTGAAGAGGCTCTCCGGGAGAAAGTATTATCGAGAACCTAGAGTTAGAGTTAGTAAAAATCGTTTAACCCGAGTAGAAGAGAGTTCAGAGTCCCAGAGTAAAGGTCGAGGAGTAAAAGATCCTAGTACCACCCAATGGCGACGTGGGCCCGTAAGGCTCACAGCCAAGTTAGTAAAAGTTTTGTAGTGACTAGACTCGACTTCGGCCAAGGAGTGTGGAAGGGGGATTCCTACAGGCAGTCGGCTCTGATACCAACTTGTGACGCCCCCGATTCAATCGTACACTAATCATGCACGCAAACGTGTACGATCAAGATCAGGGACTCACGGGAAGATATCACAACACAACTCTAAAACATAAATAAGTCATACAAGCATCATAATACAAGCCAAGGGCCTCGAGGGCTCGAATACAAATGCTCGATCATAGACGAGTCGTGGAAGCAACAATATCTGAAGTACGACATAAGTTAAACAAGTTTGCCTTAAGAAGGCTAGCACAAACCGGGATACAGACGAAGAGGCGCAGCCTCCCGCTCGATCCTCCTAAACTACTCTGATCGTTGTCGGTCACGGCCGCATGTAGTAGTAGGCATCTCCAGTAGTAGACGCTGTCGACGGTGGCGTCTCGCTCTGGGCTCCAACATCTGGTTGCGACAAACCGTAAAGAAAGGAGAGGGGAAAAGGGGAGAAAGCAACCGTGAGTACTCATCCAAAGTACTGCAAGCAAGGAGCTACACTACATATGCATGGGTATATGTGTAAAGGGGCCATATCGGTGGACCGAATGCGAGAATGCCGTAATGAGAGGGGATAGCTAATCACGTCAAGACTACGCTCGGCGACCTCCGTCTTCAAAGATGTAGAAGAGAGTAGATCAAGTCCTCCAAGTAGCATTGCCAAGTAGCATCTCCAAGAAGCATCTCCAAGTAGCATCTCCAAGAGCATCGCATAGCATAATCCTACCGGCGATCCTCTCCTCGTTGCCTGTTAGAGAGCGATCACCGGGTTGTCGTGGAACTTGGAAGGGTGTGTTTTATTAAGTATCCGGTTCTAGTTGTCATAAGGTCAAGGTACAACTCCAAGCCGTCCTGCTATCAAGATCACGACTATTCAATAGATTAACTTCCTGCAGGGTGCACCACATAACCCAACACGCTTGATCCCATTTGGCCGACACACTTTCTGGGTCATGCCCGCCTCGGAAGATCAACACGTCGCAGCACCCGCCTAGGCACAACAGAGCGGTCAAGACGCCGGTCTAAACCTAAGCGCGCAGGGTCAGGGCCCATCGCCTCGAAAGCACACACGCACGCTATGCGACGCGTGCCGGTGAGCGACCTAGCAACCTCCATTACAAAGGAAGTTGCGTTAACGCAACCCAACCGCGCCTCGATCGCCGCCGACGTCACGTGAGGCCGGTGATACCACGACGTCGGGATACCCATAACTACTCCCACGTAGATGGTTAGTGCGTATAGACCAAATGGCGGACTCGGATCAAATACCAAGATCTCGTTAAGCGTGTTAAGTATCCGCGAACGCGAGCAGGCCAGCCCACTGCCTCCTAGGTGGTCTCAACTCCTGCTGCCGCCCGCCACAAAAGTAACAATCGGGGCCGTCGGGAACCCGTGCCCACCTCTACCGGATGGAGCCACCGCCTTTCAAATTTCCCCTCATCGAATCACTTATGGGTACTCCTCGAGTGACCCGACTTTAGTCACCATCTCAGATAGTATGTATGTATGTATAGTATATACCGTGATCACCTCCCAAGTGATCACGGCCGATAGTATAGCAAGGCGATCGACAAGAATGCAGGCCAATGATGATAAACTAGCATCCTATACTAAGCATTTAGGATTGCGGGTAAGGTATCAACAGATGTAGCAACAATGTCGCTATGCATCGAAATAGGATCAACGGAAGCGAATATGCTACACTACTCTAATGCAAGCAATAGAGGAGAATAGGCGATATCTGGTGATCAAGGGGGGCTTGCTGGTTGCTCTGGCAAGAAGGAGGGTCGTCGTCGATGTAGTAGATCACGAGGTATCAAGAACGGTCTCTGAGCTCACCGAAAGGAGTAACGGAGGGGATCACAATAAATAATGCACCAATCAAATGTAACAAAAAGCAAGACGCTGCAATATGTTGTGCTAGGGTGACCTAACGTAGTAATAGGTGCTACCGCGAAGGGAAAAACATCCGGAAAGTATTCCCGGTGTTTAGCGTTTTGAACGAAATGAACCGGAGGGAAAAAGTTGCATGTTTGCTATGCTAGGCATGTGTGGCGGATGAACGGGCTGCGTATTCGGATTCGTCTCGTCGTTCTGAGCAACTTTCATATATAAATCATTTTCATCTGACTCACGGTTATTTTACTACGATTTTCTGAAGTTCTACTAGTATTTGGAATTCTTTTAATGCGAAAATAAAACAGCAATTAGTTTTGTCACCTGGTGCTATCCTACCCATAGTGTATGACAGTAGGGCAGGTGGGCTGGGTTGACCCAGTCAACAAATGACTAGTCAACCGATGAATAGTGCACGTGGGGCCTAATTGTCATTGTCACATGTGTCAAAAAAATCATCTAACTAATTTAATCTGGGGGTGGTCCCACTTGCCATAGACTACAATCTAACTTAACACTAAGTACCGCTAACTATCTTATAATTAGGCCCTACTTAACTGGGTTGGCCGCATGTACAGAGAGCCAACCGGCCTCACACACAGCCGTGCATATAGCACAGGTCAACCATGGCCATGGCACGGAAGCGCACAGGAGCAACCGGAGATACGCGTGGGCTGGGCGGCTACGGCGCGAGCAACAGCAGCGGGGTAGGAGCAGGCAGAAACAGTAGTAAAGCAGCAGCTAGACAGTACGCAGGCAACAGCAAGGAGGGAGCAACGTATCGCAACAGCAGCAGAGTAGTGAGCGCGGCGCATGCGGGCAGCGGGGTCGCGGGCGAGCGATGCGTGGGCGTACACCGGCGCAAGGAGTGGCAGTAGCAGCAGGCAACCTGCAGCAGGGCAGCTACAACAGCAAGCAGCAGGATACGCGTACACTGAAGCAGCAGCGCGAGGCTGCTCGAACGAGCTCCGGCCGTGGCGGCCACGAGCTTGGGGACGACGGCTACGGCGACGAAATCGAGAGGGGGAGAGGGGGCTTTGGAAGAGTAGCTCACAACGGTTCCAACGGAAGCGACGAGGAGGCCGGAGGTGGACCGGAGACGAGGCAATCGACGACGGCGGCTTGACGATGTACGCGACGGAGATGCGCTCGATGGCGAGCGCACGGGGCGGCTCTGCTCGATTTGAAGCTCTGAATGGATGAAGTAGGCCATGGCGATCTTCCTGGACTCATCGGTGCGGTGAACGGTGGCCAGTGGCCGCGTGCACGGCGACGGCACGGAGATGGCTACGCTCGGACGAGCTAGATCCAGAGAGAGGGGCGAGGAGGGGAAAAACTGGGGGCTAGGTTTCGCAGGGGCGTCGACAGGGTCAAGTAGGGCACCGGGGAGGAGCTGGATGTTCGGCACGTGGAGATCCCCTGCCATGGACGTGCGAGGGGAAGCCACCCAGCCTCCTGTGAACAGGAGGTGAAAGATGAGAGGGGGAGTTGGGCTGGTTTCTGTTAGATGGGCTAACTGGAGTAGATTAGGTCTGTTGTTTTGTTTTGTTTTACAGCTTTTCTTTTTATTTATTTTCTCTTTACTGTTTTACTTTATTTTCTATTTATTTTAGTTTTTAAAAATATATAATTAGCACCTAATTTAGTGTTGTGAACTAAACATCTACCATAAAATGTTTGGTGCTATAATAAAATACTTTGCATATTTTTATTATTTATAAGACATCTATTTATTTGTTTTAGCTGTTGTTTTAATTATTTAAAGATATTTAAATACTTTATAAAAATGTCAATTCTCCACCAATATTTGTTTTGGATTATTTGGCACAACCCGAGCATTTTAGTTTTAATATTTGAAAAAACTTTATTGTTTGACTTGATTTTGAATTCGAATTTGAATCGGGTTTGAACTAACACGAGATTAACAACAGTAATCCGAGGTGACGTGGCATCGTTAATGTGGGGTTACTGTAGCCTAATTATCCGGGCGTCACATATACATGATGAGCATAGAACACGGTGTCGGTGGCAATGTGAACGCTGGGTTACACATCTGCCCTTCTTTACATCATCGTCGTACCCATCGATAAGGAGCTTGGGTACATGGGAATCATAATCATGACTTGCACACTCCTCATTGCGCTCATGCATTTCCGGCAAAAGGGGTTCATGCTCTTTCCTGCCAGTGTCGCTGCCACTGAGTAAGACTACTATGCCTCCAAGGGCACAGAGGAGGATAAAATCAAAGGACTCAACTATGTCGTCAAGAAGTATCGCTTGGAGCGTGATGGGCGCAATGTCGTAACTAATGTATGTTTTACACTCCAAGTACACACACAGTGGGTATACAGTTGCAACTTCTTTTGTTTGAAAAAAGCCAGTTCATCTACAATTGCAAGTAATAAGGTGTATGACTTTGCGTTCCTCTAACTGGACTTTGAAGTTCGATTCATATCCAACAATAGGATACCTGAAGGTTTGGCAGTGAATTGGAGATATGGCAACAAAACAAAGCCATTTCGAGAATCTCCAATTGGACTGGGTTATTCGCCACTCCCCCCCCCCCTTCCCTTCCCCCATTTCTTTCGGACACGTCCGGAGGTGTCCGCTCCTCTCCCCATTTGTACAGGTACACAAAAATGTCCCGGAATTTATCCCTAAATTGCCTGGACACATGCATATGATTGATGAGAATTGAGAGGTGTAGTCATGAGAGAAAGATAAATAAAAGAAAGAGAGAAAAATGGACAAGGTCCTCAATTGTGTCCCCACATGTGGGCTGTATTTTGAGGGTTTGCGAATCATTCAAACAAATAGGGGATTTGAGGCCTTCATTGAAGAGGCATTTTTGTCCGAGCATTGTCCGAGTTGTCTGTCTGGACATATAAGAACGACTTGAGTGGTCGGTTTGCTTCAAAAAAAAACTTGAGGGGTCGGTGGAGAGGCTTTTACCAGGGTTTCATCCATCAGATGCTATCTTTGACTACTTTCGCCATCAAGTCTACGTCTTTTCATCGCAAAAAAGAAAAGGTCTACTTGTCTTTCGCTGGTGGTATGAAGAGGGGAAACTAAACGAAATAAATCAGGGTGGACTTGATTGGAAGATATTCCACCTAGCGGACTTGCCAAGCAGTTTAAAAGACTGGGACACCTAAAAAAGCTAAGGGCTCGTTTGGTAAGTCGAGATCCACCCGGGATTCCCTTAATTTCCTTGGGCAGAAAATCCCGATCTCAGCACACCAGAAGAATTTTCCCCATCTCTCCACCTATCCCCGATGGGATTTGCTTCCCTGGGAAATATTCCCCGGCCTACCAAATGAGCCCAAGAATGGAGCAATATCAACTCCTCACATGTTGAGGATCCATTGTCCTTCTCACGCGAGACTCTTGCTTTCCCCTTTCTCCACAAGAGGCGAGGCGAAGGAGGCCAGGGTTTCTCTTCCGATGTCAGACAGCAAGGCTGGGCTCTCTCCTCCGTCTGCCGCCTTAGCAACACAAGGCTCGGGGGGCAAATTTGATAAATTTGACCTATAGACGAAATTAAATCACAAAATGAACCGTCCGTGAAACTATTTCACACGGCTGACTGTGGCGCTTAGCTCTCGGTATTGCACTAGTGCAACGCCCGGGAGCTAGGCGCGCACTAGTGCAACTCCTACGAGCTAGGCGCCAGATCAGATAGTGTGGCGCCTAGCTCTCGGCCGCACACGACTTAGTAATTTTCGACACACGTGCGACGCCGGCCGTGTAGCGCTTATCGTGAGGCGTTGCACATCGTAGTGTAGCGCCTTCGTGGCGGGCGTCACACAAAAAGGTCAGCCGCGTGAAATAGTTTCACGGATAGTTCATTCTATGATTTGATTTCGTCTATAGGTCAAATTTGTCAAGCTCGGGGAGCCCCGGGGTTTCGCTCCGTTTGGAAAGGGGTACGCCCGGTTCAAAAAAGAAAAGTACATACGGATAGGCTATGGTTTGGTGGGGCGTCACCGTGGTGCATGCGCTGCGTCTCTGCCGGACGTGTCTTTCCACCGGCCCTCTGCCGTTCTTGGTTTTGTTCAGCAAATGAAACAACTCCCAGGCGATGCCCTTTTGATCTAAAAGAATAACTTCCCACGAGGATCCAAATGAATAACAAAACGGCTACAATGCCTAACTGTTCCCATCTTAAGAGATACTTCTACACATACCGCCAAAAAAGGCTAGGGAGACAATACAAGCATTACAACATTCTGACGGGGGTTTTAGCTAGCACCCTAACAACTCCTGTACATGTACTTGATCTAGTTGTTACCACTACCTTGTTCCTGCATGAGTGCATTCAGTCTCAGCTTCGAGTGCATATCGGCAGTAGCATGGGAGAAGTCGGTCAGGGCACGGAACAGCTCCGGCAGGTGCGCTCTCAGGATCGATAGGGATTTCTCCCGCACTTGCTTCGACAGCTTGTTATGGGCTTCGACCTCGTTATCCAGCTTGCTTTTCAAGCTTTCCACCGCGAATCTCTTCTCTGAGATGGCATCCTTCTGGCTTGTCCCCTCGCCGCTCTCCGGATCATCAAATGTCCTGCGCTGTCCATGCTTGTGATACCACTCCTCGAAAGCCCGAGCCTTCCGCACGTATTCCTTGTGGATTTGTTCACAAGCCTCTTTCTTCTTCAACTCCTCGTCTTGAACACCTAGTATGGTTTCCAGGACCGCCCGAAAGCTAACGATGGCATGCCTGGCAAGATCATCCGGCAGCTTGGCTAGTTGCTCATTCCATGCTTGGAGGAGAGCCTTCACAGGAGGTTGCTGCACCCTTGGTGGCGATGCTACTTTCTCCTTTAAGCTGCTCTCTATAGGTATAAGGTTCAATTTCAACCAGCTGTAGAGAGCATTTATGTACTCCTTCTGATAGCTCATGAGATCACTAAAGTTTGTGTTCCACTTGTCTACAATATCATGCAGCTGACGCGTGTGGCTGTGGTGATGCACACTTGTTTCGATGCTGGAATCAGAAATGTCAACTGACTTGAGATCCAACACAGTTTTCAGCTGGTTTGCATGATGCATGTGCATATCTTCCCACATTTTTGCCAGCCTGAAAAGAGAGCACCAAATGAAGCTTGTAAAGTTTAGCAGCCATGTTATTTGGCTTATTACAAGTAATTAAACTAAACAGAAGTAGTTGTGATGAAAACTATTATAACCATGCTAAATTGGAAAATATTGTTGATGCACTGGCCAAAGCTCAATTATACATAACTGACTGTAGCTACTGAACTGGAGAAGGCTATCTATATATACTAACTAGAGGGCCCTTTCGAGCCACCATGATTAATTCTAGTGGAAAGCAAATCTAATCCGTTGAACAAAGGCAATACAAACCGTTCAGATTTATGTGGGTCGATCAAGTCCTGCCCCGATGTAGGAGTCCGACCAGTTTCCAGCACATTATTTGTACACAACTCACTTACATGTGTCATGTCTCTAAAGAAACTGATCAAGGAAAAGGCCACTAGGCGTACTGGGATGCATGAGCATGTCATTGGCAGACGGAAGGTAAAACAAGAGGTTAATTGGGAGAGGAACAGCCAGTACCAGCCTGATGAGTTACTATTGTAATCGAATCATGCAGGAACATAATGCACGCAAAATGTTAATCACAAATTGGTCTGAGAAATATAAGTCTCTCTTTCACCATACGGAAAACCAAGGAAACCATTACATATTTTTATAACAATAATGTGAACATGTTTTAGTTAAATTTGCTACTTTACATTGCCAATAAATCCGAAGCCACGCGCCCATGACAAAAGTATAATAACATGCATATAGTTACAAAAGGAAAAGCGAGATGCATACGAACGGCAGCCTAATAACAAATCGATTTGAGTATAATTTCATTTTTGCCATACAACTGACAAAGAATAACTATTACATGCTTAAATGATAATATTTCAAATATCCGTAACTATGTTTATGCTACTCCGTCGTTTTCACGGTTTCACCATGTCCTAGTCTCATCATGCACACTGACCAGAAACGAATTAAATCTAAGGGCGAGTTAATGAGAAAAGCAGTGGCAATCTGATGCACGACAAAAAAAAACATTATGCATCTAAATTACCTATCAGCAAGGTCCAGAAGTTTTGGATAAAGTTGATTATCACGGAGATGCTGAATCTCTGAGACAGTTGAATCCATTGATTGCATATCAACTATGTATCTTGTATGCAAATGGGTTACAGCAGCTTTAGTTTTCTCCAGAACATCAACAGCAGCATTGTTTCTCTTTTGTCTATTTAACAAAGCAACCTTCCGCTGATACTCAAGCTTCATAATCTCACCAGCCTGTGCAATTGAGACATATAAGCTGTATTAGAGGGTAGCAGGTAAAAATTGAGAACTAAACGGACAACATGAACTGGTGCAGTACTGCAGTATGCTATTGATCTTTAGCTGACTTCGCAGTTCAGGCTTGTTTTAATTCAGAAAAGATTTCTCACAGCACATACCAACTGCTGGATATTGCCAGCTTTATTGTCTGAAAACATGTAGACTAACTAGTCCTACCACAGTTGTGAGGTGCTTCTATGCTAGTTCAAACAAAAGCTCCATGACAGAAAAAACTAGGTATATCCATCAACTTCGCCTGCTCCATGTCGTAATCAAACACAGTTAATACAAAAAAAAAAGACTCGGCTAATCACAACAATATGTTTCAAGAAATATAGGCTTGTCCTAACAAAATAACCATTGCAGCAAAAAAAATGCACGTAACACTAGGGGACTAGGGGGAACGCCATGTGTGTTGCATTACACCCGGATTTGCAACAATTCCCACTTAACACCAGGTTGAACCTGAAATTTTGCACATTGCATCAAGCCCTATTTCACTGTGTTGTCCCTAACAGAACCCGCATGTGGGTCCCACAGATATGTGAAATGAGAATCTGGCTCCACAGTTAGGGCTTGTCTTCTATCCTCCTCTCATCGATTCATCATAAAAAAACCTCTCTTACTGGTGGGCCTCAAACTTGGAAGCTAGCGACCTTACAGAGGCAAAAAGAATGATCTGGTGAAATGACCAGTTGCACTACAGAAAACACAATTCTCCATCCACCAAATGTCCAAGTCCAGGTTCTGGATATCTGCTTCGCTCGCGCACATCTTATTCATCAACAACAATCACAGATATGGTGTCTTATTTGGAGGGGCCACGTCTTGGAAATGGCTTCGAGCTCTACCACCACCATGATAAAGAAACCGGGGACGGGATGCATGGCATGACACAGCACGGGGCGAGGGGGTGGAGGAGATGCAGCATGCTCGGTGCCATCGCAATCACCATGTCAAGTGGGAGCACGTAGAATAAATATATGACATGTGAGGCATATGCCACCCATCAATATCTTCATTTTCTACCCTAATAAAGAGCATAAAAATCAGAATATCTTTCCTCAAGAAAAATTACCGAATACTTCTGGGGACGTGACCAGACAGAATTCTGCATGTGGTTGATGTGGATTGATAGGTATTATTTGATGTATAAGGTGGTAGATTATTTGTCTCTACAACTCTTTTGTACTTTAGAAAGAAGGCTAGAAGAATCATCTTAGCCAACATAGGTTGTTTCAGTAAATCATCATAAACTTAATTAAAAACTACTTCAGAACATAAAAGTTCAAATTAGTAATAATCAAACAAACGTCACCTTCACTTCGTCATACAGCTTTTTCTCCCAGGCTAAAATTTTGTCTATGACAGTTGCCAGCGTCTCCTCTTCATCATTTTCAAATTCATCCTTCCCATCATCACCATTTTGCATGCTTCTGAAGGATCTATTCCATGTTATTATTTTCATAACTCTCGCAGAATGATCAATATGCCCTGTCAAACATGGTAGTCTTGATTAAAAGAAAGTTGAAGAAATAGTTATTTTACACTCACCTCCTTAAAGAACTGCAGATTAGATATTGCAGAAAACAATGTCACACTAAAATGACTTCCAATGGCCAAAGTAACCTATAAGCACATGATGTACCAAGACTGGACGGGGCTAATACTGTTAGTACTAATCAACTGACGAAATTCTCTGCATGACATTGAAATGGTTTAACTAGTCTCATCACTTGCACTTCAGAAATTAATCAGCATGTTACAGAAACGAATGCTTGGCCCATGATACTAACCAGTAATATTTTGAAACTTACATAACATTGCCATCTAGTCTAGTCTAGCGACAGTAGTGCTCTATTTTGGCTCTTTTTCCTCTTTGTTCTCTTCGCTTTGGCAAATTACATTCAAAATTTTGGTGAACTCATCTGGCGAGTGCTTGAATGTCTCTCCTCGAAGCAGATCAAAAACCACCTCTCCAACCAATCGATTAACTTTGACTAATCTTTATTCTAAGGTCAGCAACTCCTCGGCATCCCTCCCACGAATTGTTTTACATGGATCCCCATGTCCCTTCCACGAGAGAATTCCTTATTTGGCCCTTTTTTAAAATCTGCTTCCCTTTTTGGCCCAAAATTAAATTTTCTTACCTTTTTGACACTAACTTTATTTTGTTTCCTCAATGACATTTCCGTCTCCTTTAGTCACTAACAACGTGAAGTGTGAGGTGAAAAGACCTTTTTGCCCCTAGTGCACTATGTGACTGTCCAGGATATGTAAGTAAAAAAGCAATCACTGATTTTATGAAATATGTTCACTAACGTTTTGCATATATATGCACTTCAATAAAAAAAATCCCTTAGCTAAACTGATCCGTGCGTACAAAAGATGTAGAAAACATCTGCACGACTTACATTATCATACCTATGATAAGTACAATTTATCACGTTCAAAGTACTCTGACACATACTCCTAAATCTTCTAACTAACACACTTTTAAAACTACAGTACACATAACAAATCCTCCGAACAAGTAGTAGACTGCACGTGCCGGCGGCTATACACCACGCGCACGGCACGCAAACGAGGACGATGAGAGCGGCCGAGAGTCACGGCCGCAGATGCCAACGCCACGGCCGCCAACCACTGGCGTCGCAGCAGTCGCACTTGCTGGCGGCCGAGATGCACCAACGCCTTCGCCAGCTAGCACAGCTAGCTACCTAAGCCCAGCTGGCTCCATCCGTTTTGATCGATCAAAGCTAGCAGAGCTAGCTACGTAGCCCGGCAAGTTGCACACTACACAACTCCTATGCCTTCCTTTAGCTACCATGGTGTAGTGACACCAGTCCTATACGAATTCATACATACACGCACATGTATGGGATGCTACTGTCGTGTTTAACACCAACAAAAACGACCGCGACCGGCGAGCAGCACTGGAACGCGCTCATGGGTACACGCCGTTCCATAGATGCCGAGGTCGACGATCCGTCACCCTCCGCCCCGCCATGAGCAGCAGCAGCATCGACCATGGATGCCGAGGTCGACGACCCGTCACCCTCCGCCCCGCCATGAGCAGCAGGAGCATCGACCCGGGGTGGGAAATAGGGAGAGAAGTTCGGTCATGGGGTTTCTTCTTCTTTTTGCCTGTGAGCTAAAGCAGGGGTAAAAAAGACTTTTTGGGTTGCACCTGACTGTGTTAGTGGCCAAAAGTGATGGAAATGTCATCGAGGGAATAAAATGAAGTTTAGGTGTCAAAAAGGGAAGAAATAATTTTGTAGGGCCCAAAAGGGAAGTATATTTTAAGAAAGGGTCAAATGAGGAATTCTCTCCCCTTCCACAGCCTCTCATTTTCCACCAATCACCACCATCGTTCAAGGCAGCAGGCAGCAGCAGACAACCAGGCCAATTCCGTTTGTCGCTCTCGAGTAAGTCCAACACAGTCCAATGGGACACAATTTATATGTCAGGACAGCAAGTCTGGTTGAGTGTGGCAGCAAGGGCACGACGCGGGCTGGGGCAGAGCCCTGTTGAGCACGGAGGAAAAGGCTAACCCAAATGATATTTTTTACCTTAGCAATACATGAGCATCCAGCTAGTGTATCCACAATCTCTAGCTCTTTTAAGAATTTTCATGTTTGTTTACATATATAGTTTTGGCCTGGGAATGCATGAACAATTGAACAGGAGGATACACAAAGACATCCTCTTACAACAAAACATACAATAAGTAACAGCTAGGTTAGGATCTCTCATATACAAACTGATGTAAGTTTAGATGTAAAGGGGGGAATAAAGAACTAACATGAACCAATGTTGTGTTCCTAATGTAACAGAAGGCAGAATTGGTAAGATAATCCTCTCTCCGTTCCAGAATATAAGGTGTATTAGTTTTTTCAAAAGTCAAGCCTGTGCATGATTGACCAAGTTTTCAGAAAAAAGTATCAATATCTACAATACCAAATTTGTATCAACATCATGAAAAGTTTTTCCATATTTTATTTATTTTGAATTGTAGATGTTGATATTTTATTATATAATCTTCGCCAAACGTAAATATGTTAACTTTCACGAAAATTGATGCAACTTATTTTCTGGAACGGAGGGAGTAGCATCAACAGGACCTCAAAGAGAAAAAAATCGTCTGCCCAACTCTTCGAACCCAAAAGAGGGCAAACCTACTGGTGCCTATCAAACATTGGGGACGTAACTTGATTCGTAAGGAAATATACAACATTAACATAATAACATGTGCATTTGGAATGTCAAGTTCAAACCAATAGTGCTTAATTCTGAATGATTGCCTGCTAAAGTGCTAACAGGGTGTGTAATAAATTTTTACCATCCTCGATTAAAATAGTAAGTCCATATAAATTTGAGTTGTTAAGCATAAAACTAGATGATAACTTTCTTCCTACTTTTACTTTGATGGTTATAATGCCGTAGATTCTTCCATGATAATGAATCTGCAATTTTTCACCTCATATTCATTATTTCAAACATAGATGGTGCTGGTCTGCTGGATATGAACTGAAGTTAGATCAAGACAAGACAAAGACAAGACTTTCCTGAGCATTGAACAAGAAAAAGTTTCAGATCCCATACATCACTCTCGTTGGCTCCTCTGTTGTCAATTTCTTCACTTGACCAGATACCATTTTTGTTACTGTCAGCACATTTTCCACAAGATACACCTCTGATACTAACCAAAAATGAAACATTTATATCCATAACACTTCAAATTTTAAATTGAACAGGTTCCAAGAATGGCATTTACTCCCTCCGTTCCTAAATATAAGACGTTTTGGCAGTTCAAGGAACAGAGGAAGTAGATGCTAATTCCCATATGAAATAGAAATGTCATCCAATGCGCGCATTAGAGACACATAAGCATGATTCATAAAGACACAGAAGTGTTTCACATACAACATTTTGTTGTATGGTCCGGCCACGGTTGCTAATTTGGCCTCCTGTGTAGACGACGCGATTTGGGATGTCGTACCAAAATGTACATCAGTTGTCGTATGCGTAGCAACGTTCTATCGATATATCTGTTTACTTATAGTCAAAGCAAACAATCATGCCATGCAAACCAATAATTGTACCCGAGAACCACTTTTACCAGTTAAAGATGAACTCTTATACCAATAGCTTGCTAGCAGCTACCAGAACACCCCGTGCATCGGCATGTGGACAAGGACAGCTCATTCTACTTCTCTAGCAACCCCACAACCAGCACCAGTTTTGGACCTCTCTCACCATCAAAGAATCCATCACATCACTATCGCCATCACAAAATATGATCAAACAACAAGCAGCACAAAGCCAACCACTTAAGTGTAAAACATCCAAAATTGCAACTAAGGAGGAGAATCAAGCTACTGACCTCTAGTGTCGGCGAAATTGGAATGGTAGTGCATCCTGTTCGCCTCCAGCGCCTTGGAAACCTCCCCGGCGCTCTCTGACGCCTTCAAGAACCTATCGTCGATCTCCGCAAGCACCTGCAGCAGGTCTACGCGTGGCACCTCGGCGGGGACAACCTTCCCCGCCTTCCCCCAGCCACCGACCACCGTGACCGGCGGCGCGGACTCGGTGTGCTGGTGGTGCACAGACTTATTCTTCCCCTTCCCCTTCCCCTTGCCCTTCTTCTTCTTGGACTGTCCAGGAGCCTTTGGCGGAAGCGACGGAGGCGGTGTGACCATCTCCGGCGTGCGCGGCTCCTCCTCATCATACTCCTCCCGTGGCGGCACAACCGCTTGCGGAGGGGGCGAGGAGGGAGGGCGCGGTGGCGAGGCAGGAACGTACTTCTCGTCCTCCGGCTCCGGGATGATCTCTTCGTCCTCGGTGGCAATAGACGCCATCCCCTCTTCCATGGAGAAGAAGTAATCCCACGTGTCAACCCCGGTCTTGGGGTCAAGCGGGGGCGGGGGCGGGGGAGGGGGAGGCGGCGGCGGTGGCTGGGGGGTGACCGGCGTCTCCGGAGGCGGCGGCGAGACGGGCGGGGCCTGCTGGCGATGGCGCAGCCTCCGGCGGCGGTCATCGAGACGGGCATCGTCCTCCTCGTCTTCCTCCTCCTCCATGTCCGCCTCATCGTCCTCCTCCCTAATGGAGTCGCTGTGGAGCATGGCGGGGCCCCTCCCCCTCGCCACGGCCTTGGGCGCCATGGGCATGCTCATGGAGCGGTGGATCTTGGCCGGGGAGGGCGAGAACTCCGGCAGCGGCGGCGGGGGCGGGGGCAGCGAGTCGAGGGGCGGCGGCGGCGGCATTACCTCCTCCACCGCCGCGTCCGCGGAAGCCGCGGCCGCGGCCCCCGACTTGGGCGCGCCGGTCCCGCCTGCCGAGAGCCTGGCTGCCTTGGACGGCTCCGCGGCGGGCGGGGGCGGCGGCGGCACCCCCTCCCCGTGCGCGAACTCGGAGAGCGCGGCGCCCGTGTCCCGCAGCGAGAAGGCGTAGGCGGAGTGCGCGGCGGCGAAGGCGTTGCGCGCCGCCACGGCCGCCTTCATGAACTGGCGGCGCTCCTTGCAGCGCGCCACCGCCTCCTCGTTCTCGATCCGCGACTGCGCGCACCCCATCTCGCCGTCCCCGGTCTCCGCTCCACCCCCCACTCCTCACTCCTCACTCTTCACCGCATTGCCAGCAGCGAGCGAGCGAGCCAACCAAACCCCAGGCAGGCAGGCAGGCAGGCGCGGCAGGGCGAGTGGATCTAGGAATACTACTGGTTTGTTGGTTGCGGTGTTGGTGCCCGTCCCGAGGCGCGGCAGCGAGCGGGGAGCGGGCGAGGGGCTCGGTGCCGGTGGGGGTTTAACGTCCGGTCCACCACCACCACCCTCCCGGCCCGCTGACACGCCGATCCACGCTTGACCCCTGCCCCGCACGTCAGTGGGTAGGTAGGTGGTGTGGACCGTTGTCAGTGGTGCGTGCCCTGGCCCTGCCCCGCGCGTGCCGTGTTTGTGTTTGTCCTCTCCGGCATGGGGGTCGGGGCCGCGGCCCGGCCTGGCCATAGGCGGTAAGGTGAAACGTAAATACCTGGAAACTTCGGGGGATGGGGTGGGCACCTCTTTTTTCACCGCGTCGAGTCACCTGTGCGTGTGCCTTTTCCACCTTTTCGTTTGTTCCGCTGCTTTTCGGGGGCGCTGTCCCGCGGCGGGGCCGGCGTGTCACCCATGGATGGATGGGAGGGACTCGAGACGTTGGGGGCGCGTACCTTCCTGACCCCACACGTCGGGGGGCACGTGTGAAGTTTCGCTCGCTCTTTTGTCTTTGATTTTTTGAAGAAAGGAGGAGAGAGCGGGGGAGGGTCGGGAAGGTCCAACAACTCCAACGGCTCGCCGGGACGGACAGCGCGACCGGCGAGCTGAATGCGTGGAACGGTGGGTGGCCGTCGACGACCAGCGGACACTACTGTGGTGGCGGCACCGTGGCAGCCCCTGCGACGGTCGCCCGCCACAACTCCTTGGGAGTCCTTGAGCTGGTCTGTTGCGCTCAACAACACGGCCGACGATTTTTTGCGGAGTTGCTGTTTGCTCATGGGTCCAATATTTTGTTCATGGATACCTGCAACTGCAACTGCAAGATGCATCTTTCAATGCAATAGAAACGTCTTTTCAGTCCACGTTGCTAATAAAAATCCAGCCATCACTGCTTTGCGGAGATGCGCCGCGGAGGGATCCAAATTCTTGGAGCGATTTCTACAAGTTTTGACCTTCCTCCACAATTAAACACTATAAGGGTCGCGCAAATTGCGTCTCCTCGCGCGTTCCACCTCATCACTTTTACTGTGCTAGCGAGAGAAAAAAACAGAGGGGTAAAAAACGCAGGGCGTCGATGCCTTCCCAGCTTCCCTTCCTCACGAAGCAACCTCGCGTTTCCTCTCTTCCTCCCTTCCGTAGGTTGCCGCCGCCCCCGCCCCCGCCCCATCAGCGCATCGCAGCTCCTCCGTCGCCCGCCACCAGAGAAACTCCTTCGTCGACCGCCACCAGAGAAAGCGCCCTCCTCAGATCCACCTCTCCCCAAACCATCCATCATGGTTGCAGAGGAGGGGGAGGAAGGGGATGCCATCGAGGTGCGGACGGAGGCCCTGCCTCGGGGCGGCGAGTTGCAGAGGAGATTCTTTGGTCGTTTTATGCGAGGTGGGTCTGGAGATGCGCCACGGTGGCGCGGCGTGGGTTTGCGTGCGTGCGTTGGGCGGCAGGTGGTCAAAGAACATGGCGGCGCAGTCGCGTAACTCGATCCCCTCCACTACGCCGAGAAGTAAGTTAATCTGCATTCCTCCCTGCCTGTGACTACTTCGAGCCAGATCCTAAGTAGAATACGGTGTGAGTTCAGGTTAGGTTGTTCAACAGCAGAATCAATACGATCTGGAGTTGCAAGTTTGTGCATGATTGAATTGGTCCAATAATTTACTGTCATTCCATATTTGATATGCAAAGAAGATTTTCTTTAGATGTGGTTGTCAAATATCATGCCACTGCATAAGTTGAATCTTGGTTAACTGTTTGATTTTGATTTTGAATATGAATGTTATTTCTTTCGGCGATCGATTGGCATTTGCTGTTGGAAGTAATTGTAAATGAAATCTTGTTGTTGATTTAGGCCATACAATGAAGCTCTCATTCCTATTAACAGATTCCACAAGGATTTTTCTCACACAAACTCATTTGCTGGTATCAGATTACATGTGGTCGCTCCAATAGTGTAAGTGGCTATCAAGAAACATGTCAGGGATCCAGCGTCGTATGTTAGGAGATGTGCAGCATATGTACTTTGTAAGTTCTACGACTTGCTTCTAGAGGAAAACAGGACTTTGGAGGATGTTTGCTTAGTGCAACCCGCTTCTCATTTTCACTGATGCTCGACATTATGTATGTCTGAACCTGCCCATGTGTTTGCAGATTGTAGGTGTTTTGTTCAGTGAAAATTCCTCTGGAGTACTAGGAGCTTCCATGGTTGGCATTTAAGTCGGTTTGTCCAGATTGTTTATGGTTGATAGCAAAATATTCCGGAGCCTCTGTGAAACACTCCCTGAAGTTGAAGAATGGTCTAAGATTAATTGAGATTTTCTTGTTGTATGTGATAGCAAACATGGATTGGTCAAGGATTCTGCAATGTTTGCTTGAAATTTGCTCTGGAGGTCCATGGTGGTAGGGATTCAGCTCCTGTTAATAATATATATCCAGCACCCAACATGAAACTATTGTTAATGAAAGTTGTGGCACTAGGTCAGACATTATGTTGTTCCTGTATTACATTGGAGAATATTCAGGATGTTTCTATAGGGACGATGAGAAATTCAGCTTTCCAAAATAGTGGAGTGATACTTGCAGCAGCAAGTGTTCATTGGATAATGGCTCCAGCTAAGGAATTGAAGAGAATTCTTGGCCCAATTTTATTTACTCTGTGTTCATCCCCTGACGCAACATACCCGGCACGGGAATTAAAGACAGGATCGCTAAGTTGACTGGCCTATTAAACACAATAAGGGTCACTACAAGGGCGAGCGCTCGTTGTGTCCACCTCTCCATTTTTTACTGTCCCGGGTTTTACTGTAGCGACGAAGGGAGAAACAAATCCAGCAACTCTTCCCCTCGCCAATGCCCTCTTTTGTTTTCTCCTCCCACAGCTAGGGTTAGTGCCGCCGCTGCTGCTGCCGCCCTTCCCGCCCTCGTGCGCTCTCCATCTCCGGCCGGGAGCTCCACCTCCTCCAATCCCTGCCTGTGCTCTGTGTCTCCTTCCCTTTTGATTTAATCTCTGTTATCTTGGTTTGTGCAGATTCTTTTGTATATAGTCTATAAGGTGTTTGATGAAATGCAAGAAGGCAGCTGGGGACGAGATCTGCCTGCAGAAGTTGTTGCTTTACCATCACTGTTCTTGTGTCGTGCCTAATGGTAAGGTACCTAAATTTACCATGGGATTCTCCTTGATTATTTACAAGTTTAGGCACCTCACCATTGGTTAAGAAACATTTCTGCACTGTTACTAATTATTCATTATGCTATTCTTTATTAGGGATATTGAAATATGGATACCACAAATTAAAGTGACGTTGGTGATTCACACCGACAAGCCATATGATGGAGTATGGGAGGCTTTAGATGTGGCTGCATGGAAGCGTTTGTCAAGTTGGTCAGTGACCAGTTCTGCTCGCTGTTTTCAGGTTACCATCCTCTTGCTCTTTTTTGTCGGGAAGCATTCTCATCTTTTGTTCGCATGAGTAAGATGCAGCATGCTGACGCTCTATTAGTTTTATTTATTCTTGCCAAAAAATAGAAAGTAAAATGTGCGAAGATACAACATTGATGACGGGCTTGCGACTCTCAACACCCTCGACCCCCACCATTCCTCTCTCTCCATTTTGGTCTCGTCCGCTATCCACTACTCCCTCCGTTCGGAATTACTTGTCTCGGAAATGGATGTATCTAGATGTATTTTAGTTCTAGATACATCCATTTTCGAGACAAATAATTCCGAACGGAGGGAGTAGATAGGAAGACAAACAGGTGCTTCCTCTAGGTATAATTTTTTGCTAATGTCATCGAATTTCTCGTGAGATCTCTCTAGACCTTCCCAAAAGTATTTTAGTTTGGTGTTCATATGTATTAACTAGCCGAAGAAGGGATGCAAATGGAAGAATTTGATATGCATAAACTCCCGTCATTGAATCAGGAACAGAAAATTGTTAGTTTTCTCGTTTGTTTCCTTTCTTGTCTAGCCTGCTCCACGTAGGTTTTAGTTTTACAGTGAAAAGCTGGACAATTTGTGATGGCGATGAAAGGACTGAAAGATTTGCTCAAAGCAAAGGCGTCTAGCCGGGATACATATGGTAAGAATCTTCAGATATTGACTTCTTTTCATCTGCTATTGAGATATATACTTGCTCATAGGTCACAAGTCATGAAGTTACTTCCTTTTCCTTTTGTTTCTGAGATATATATGTGCTCATAGGTGCTGAGACATTTCGGAAGGTTCTCATCTGTATAGATTAGTTGATAGGATGGCAATTTAAGTTTATTGAAGCTCATTTTTAGGAGGCGGGGGTCTGCTTTGGTTTCTTACTATTTGCCTATTCTCTTAAAAATACATGAGTAGATGCAACTGGCAGTTTATAAATAATTAATTTGGATGGTTCTAATTTTTAAATTTTTAGGGGAAAATTCCTTTGTTCGTTGAATAAATCATGTTCGTTACAATCAGATTGCACACAGGTTGCTATATCAAAAAGTAGTGCGTTGTACTTCCTCCGTTCCTAAATATTTGTCTTTCTAGAGATTTCAACAAATGACTACATACGAAGCAAAATGAGTGAACCTACACTCCAAAATATGTCTATATACATCCGTATGTGGTAGCCCATTTGAAATCTTTAAAAAGACAAATATTTAGGAACGGAGGGAGTACCAGCTAGCATCCCTATTGCTATTTCTCCCTATCTTCTTCACCTGAATATATTGCCTCCATCGAACAGGGCTACTGTTATTGATCATAAGATCTGACTGTTCTATGATTACTAGATGAAGCTACAGTGGTTAACCTGCTATATAGTGCAGGTTCTAGGTTTGTTATACTGAAGATGGTTATTGTTCTTGATCGTATGTATGATCTCATACTGTTCTATGATTACTAGATGAAGCTACAATGGTTAACTTGCTATATGGTACAGGTTCTAGGTTTGTTATACTGAAAATGGCTACTGTTCTTGATCATATGATCTTATATCATATACGTGCAAATCAGGTCATTAGGCCACTGGAATTTCACTATCGTTTCATTTGGGAAGAGTAGATTGATCCATTATCAGGGGTAGCATAGAGAACACATTGTCTACCTGCATAGAGATAGTGCCAAAGTGAATTATATGTGTTTCATCACCTTTATTAATTCTCCCTTCTTCCTTTAGCTTATTAGTTGCTAACCTGCAAAGAGGTAGTACCAAGCATGATCTCTGGTTTGCCATGTACGAGTCATTTTATTAAGCTGACATTAGTAATTTTGCATTTTACATAGTTCATGTGCAAGTTAAACTTCTATTGAATAATACTAATATTAAGTTTATAATGTTGGCAGTCTGTTATTGCCGTTGTTTTCTTGGGAGTACTTCAGAAGGTGCAGTTGGGAAGGTGAGGACACGCCATGGCAGAGGCGCGTGGTTGGCAGGAGGAGTCAGTGAGGCATGCCGGTGGACATGTGGATGTTTTATCATTGCATTGACACATTTCACTCCACCGACACTGCATACCAACGGGCCTTAGATGCTCTGTTCCTTCTGGTGAGCACCATGTGTATCCATTCATCTCCATGCTCCCATTTAGTATGCTTTTGTAAAACCCAATAAGAGCGCAAGAAAGGGAGAACACTGAGGGGTCCCATGTTGAATCGAGACGAGCGCGTGGGTTCGACACGACGGGCAAGAGGGCCTCTTCCTGCTCGTGTTGAGTGGGCCATGTGTAAAGGAAAAAAGGCACTCTCAGATTCCTTTTTGCTCTTTCTCCAGTCCACACAACCTTCTCTCCTCTCCTCTCTTCCCTATGCTCTCTGCCGTCGCCGCCGCAGCTCTGCCTCACCCCATCTCCACCCCTTGACAGAAACTCACTGTCGGCCTACTTCGTCACCTGTTCTTCTCAGCGATGCTGCTGCATTCATTTACTAGGATGACTTGAGCCAAGCGGTAGATGTTATTTCTTCTCATTTGCTCCCTCTTTGTTTGTAATGAGGATGTGTAAACTAACACAACTTATTTTTGTTTTATAATTATTTTTGAGGAATGTCATTGTCAAAATATGGAAATGAGAATATATTCAGTACATAACAAAATTTGCATAAAGCATACAAACGTTCTCTTTTCTGTATGCAGCATGCTTAGTTTATCTTAGATGTGTCATTCCTCTCCAATTTTCCATGTAAAAACGACTGCACATTCGACCAGAAGTTCCTGAATCCTTTCCATATGCATCAGATAATGTCTTTGTTGTCCCATCCAGAATAGTGGGGAAACCGATGCATTTTCATGTTTCTGAAGTGATATGTTGCATTATACTGAGAAAGTGAGGTATTACTTATTGGTTGGAGTGGTTCATCTTGTTTCCTGGCATCAATGACGCGTGTCTGGTCATGACTCAAGGCAGTATTCATGGCTATGGGTTAGCCATATGCCCCAAGAACTCCAAATGGCTCTAGAAAATCTAAGTGGCGAGTCTTTTTTGCTTTGTTTAACTACCAAATGAAGCTATCATCGGTATTCTTTGGATATTTGCTGATCAAATTAGCAACACGATGTTACTAGGTTCTTACAGTTACACGTTACATTTTCAACACTCGTGGTGTGCAGTGTGTATACAAGGCACCTTAGTCCTTCAGTTGATTTGAGTATTTAAAATAAAATCATCAAGTAGTTATTTTGTTATTTTGTAAAATGTACAATCTAGATTTCTAGCTTCCATGAGGCACATGATGTCTCTTCCAGCATTCTAATTTTCTCGTAAGTTCTGATTCATGAACCTAATATGATCTTCTATGATTGTGTGACTGTCATCTCCTTATTTTCCTAAACTGGTGCTAGGTTTTGAACTATTGTTGCATATACACCATAAGTTGTGCTCCTTTAATATGAATTTTTCTTCTTTTTCTTCTAAAAGACTACTGCGTGATCTATGCGAAATATGTTCTGGAGAAGTTTAAGCTCCTTCTCATCTTAGCTAGTTGAAATGTTCCAAAGTAATCTGGAATGGTTTTGGTCAAAATTTGTGCTCTCATAGTCATTGTTCTTCTTAACTATCCCAACTCCCATTTTACTGTTTCTGGGTGTGAGTAAAACTGAAATTTATAGTTTCATACCTAAAGATATATTTGGTAGTCATTTAGCAAAGTCATTGTTGCTCTATATCTGTATACCCTTTGAATAATTGTTAATTGTATGAGAACATTTTATTGCAGCGCCCCTGTTTTTATTTATACACTATGCTTCATGAAGTAAAATAATCTCATTTTGTGCAACAGATATGGACAAGGTTAAAGCCATAATCAAACTTATCAATGAAGATGTTGATTCTTTTGGAAGGAGAGCGGAGATGCACCAAAATATTTTTTCTTTCGGTGGGAAAGGAGCCGTCAAATCTCAAGAAATTCAAAGGTTGACTGTAGAGATCAACATGGCAAATGAAAAATGGGATGCGCTCATGCAGATCAAGATGCACCAAGAGAGCGCTATTCGTGAGCTGAAGACGGAAATCGGGAGCCTCACTAAACAAAATCACTCTTCCGAGCTGCTTATACAACAACCCCGTGGTGAGATAAATTCATTGAGGGATTCGAAGGGTGAACTCTAAATTTAAATTTGAAGCCTGCTTGTGTACAAATGTATTGATGTGTGTCTTCCCTAGATTGCTTTGGGTTTGCGCATGTGCTGCTGTAGATCAATGGCTGCTGAGTTTCAACATTGTTTCACGTTCTTCACAAATGCACTGATGGTTTGTCCAGTTCAATTGGCTCTCAATTTTGGCGGGAGATCGCAGAGCACAATTATATGGTTTGACTGTTGTATGTTCTTACTTTCTCTGTTTCACAAATCGTGTTGTGAAGTGTGATCACCTCAACTTGTGGCTCCAACCATCTACATAGTGGGATCACTACATAATTCCCTGTGATTCACATCGCTTCATCAGTTAATTAGTTTGTGTTACATGCAATTGATTCAATGTTTACAATCTGTGGTATACAAGCTCACAAATCTATTAATACATGTAAATATATCCAAGATTTTCCATTGCTGATTGAGATGACGTTGGAGTTCTTAGGAGCTGCAACAATACATGTATTTTGCTTTGTTAATGACATGTATTATATCAGTAGTTATTTTGGAAGAACTTTTGGACTTTTTGACAGCTGAACTGAAACCATCTGTCATAGTAATAGCTACAAGATTTCATTACACGCTGGGAATACGAAAATGAATTGTGGTAATTCACTTATTCTAGCATAATCAGTCACGCTGCGATTTTCTGCATGTGTGTGACACCAATATACTTCTATTTTTAGTATTGGGTTCTTCTAAATGATAACTTCTTCTGCTCTCATAGTCATTTTTCTTAGAGTACCGTATGAAATATGATAGTGCAATGCAAGATGGTGCTGATTGACGGTGGTCGGCAAGGCGGCAGGAGGCGAAGATGATGACTGATACGGTGGCCAACAGATAAAAGGTATGCGACGTCGTCATTTGGTCCCTCTCCTCGCTTCTGCCTCTTTCTGTAGTCATATTTTCTGTTCTCGCCAGATGTCGTTCAACTCCATTTCCCAGTGGGGGCCTCTTCATGGGCTGATCTAGCATCAGGACGCATGGGAGGAGAGACGGCTCTCATGTATTAGGATGTTGCACACCTGGTGGACCAGTCGACGGGGTTGTTCCATGCGCTGCTCTTGTTGATTTGTTCTTGACACATCCTTTGTTCTATTGTATTTTTTGAATCAGTTGGTGGCATATATTAACAAGTATCATTCATTCTGTCACTTTTGAACCACCGATATTGTTTGTAATCACTCCTCTAGACTGCAAAACTGCTGCTTTTGTGTTATGTGTCCTTTTTCAAGAAGCGGCAACATGATATTGTGAGTGTTATTATATTGCTATCCATTGGCATGTGCTATCCAGATAGAAAAAGGGATCCATTCTCTGAATTTGTAGTTGTGGAGAGGCTCTGTCTTAGTGTTCCACACTTGCAGTTAGCTACTTGAATAACACCACGAAGTACAGCCAGGAAAGTGGAAGGGGCGCGCCCTACCTTGCACCGCCCAGTTTTCGCTCAAGCGGCGCGCCATGGGCGCGCCCCAACCACTAGTGATGATAGCATGCTGAGAGCTATATATGGCGATCGCCGGTATGCTGGAGCTAGCACCCGTGGCGATACACAACCTACACCATCTTTCCCGGACTAGGTGGAACTAATTTTAAGTTTGGTTCTCGGTTTGATGATTTGGAATATGTTTGCCAAGAGGATGATACGAGGACCCTTAGGAACTTTATGCATTTCCAACTCTTCTTTCTTGTGCAAATGTAAGAGTTGCTTCTGAAGTATCCTTTTCGTCTTCATGTTTTCTCATTAGCTATAAGCCTATAAACCCATTATCCTTCAGAAAAAGGCTCTGTTGTCGGAGATTTTACCTTCGCAGAAAGATAGTACACTCGCATCAAGAGTTCTTAAGTTTATTCAGAGCATGAGTTTGAAAGACCACCTTTCATCCCGTGGGTATTATACAAGAATGACTTTCTAAATGTACAAAGAAACATGTCTGTCCGAAAAGTTATACTTACATGCCATTTTCTTGTTAGTCCATCTGTATAATGAGTTTGTGCTTTCTTTCCCTTGGTTAGGTGGATCACATTGGCAAGCAAAACCCGTGCAAGCTAAATTTGTGCCATTTTGTTGGACCAGGTCATGTGATTCTTACTGGTAGTCAAGCGTGCAAAGTTTGATCTAGATGAAACCCGAAAGTGGATGCGGAAGGTAAGCTGGCATCAAATCATCTCGTGCTATTTATTTTTTGCAATCCCTGTAGTGTTTAGTGTTGGGTAGTTGGATCTGCTTTATCTTGCCGGCGTGTGAGCTTCACTCTGATGCATCAACCCTTTTCCTTCTTTAGCAGAGCAGAGGCAGCATGACACATAATTTTAAACAACACTTAATAGTAGGGCAGAAGCTCCTGCATTGCGTCGATGCATTTCATCAATATGTCATGGACCGAGTGAGTTGAGACGGGTCTGACTCATTTCATTATGAGAAACTGTGATTTTCTCAACTTGAACTTGCTACTTTCTTAGTATGTGTATCATAGTGTGTGGACAGAGCTTTGTGATGGCATGGCATATGCTACTACATTGGATGAAGTCATGGAAGTTCATGAGGCATGTCTTTCTTCTACTCATAGACAACGTTTTGTCGCATGGCATGGTCCTTTTGGGAGATTTTCCAAACCCATTTGGTAACAAGGCCTGCAAATTTGGAATGGGATCCAAAAATGCAAGGCAATTTTCAACCTGGGCGCGAAATTCTCTATTGGAGACAGTAAAGACACCAATTTTGGCTCTCCGCGTGGAATGCGAAAAACCTCTTTGCGCATTGTATTCGAGCTTGTTTGATGTTGTGGCTCATCCTCTGGCTATGGTATGCAAGGTTTTTGCTACAAGGGTAGCTAGTGGGTTTTCTTCGATCTCTTTCACCCGAGTAACAAAGTGCTTTCGATTCTCTTCATGCATCCTTGCAACAAGTTTCTCTCTCCTCGAACTAGTACTCGATCATCTGGGTGTTGGAGCCATCGGGCAAATTTACGACCAAATCTACTTACGCAAAACTGGTATGTGGGCTAAGGTTAGGTTCGCCAAGGCTCTTTTGGCCTCTCGGTTCCTCCTAGAGTTTGTATCTTCCTTTGGCAGGCCCCCTTGACCGTTTTCCTTCGTCTATCAACCTTTAAAAATGTCACAGTCCAAGCAACGATCATTGCACTTTTTTGGTGCGCCGCAAGACACCAACCACATCCCACTTCAATGTGTCGTGGCCAAATATTTTTGGAGTTGTGTTCGTGATTGCTTTGATTGCAACTGAACCCTAATTCCATGGTTGATATCCTCACGCTCCTAAATACTACTCACCCTCAACATCGTAGGCTAGCTAGGGCAGCTCCTTGGCCATGTGACGGCAACCGATGACCCCATGGTTGGTGCTGCTGGTGATGGTGGGCATGGCGGCGGTCGCGGATCTGGATCCCACCCAGATCCATCGTCGATTCTTCACGTGGACGGCGATACGTCACCGTCGTATCTATAAATTCTGATTGTTTTATGCCAATATTCTACAACTTTCACATACTTTTGGCAACATTTTATATTATTTCTGGGACTAACATATTGATCCAGTGCCTAGTGTCAGTTCCTGTTTGTTGCATGTTTTTTGTTTCGCATAATATCCATATCAAAGAAGTTCAAACACGATACAAATTTATGGAGATTTATTTTGGAATATATGTGATTTTTGAAAGAATCAGCACAGACACGATGCTCGAGGGACTCACATGCCTAGAGGGTATGCCCCCTACCCTAGGCGCACTGGGCGTGGCACCCCTGTAAGTCAGTTGTAGGTGTCCTTCTACCACAAGGAAGCTAATATCCTGTCACGCCCAATATGCGATACTATCCTAAAGAGACTCGAAGGTCCCACCAAGGATAGAACCGCATATTGATACGCTTTTGCAAGGTGGATATCATTACATCAACATTACATAATAGATGGGGATACGTACAAAAGGCATACAATGCCACACGAATACAACATCACAATACATAAGAGCATCATCCGACTACGGATTAAACACGAACAGAAACTCAAATGACATCCACCCTGCTAGCCCAGGCTGCCGACCTGGAACCTATCCCCTGATCGAAGAAGGAGCAGAAGAAGAACTCCAAAACAAGCAAACATCGCTCTCGCGTCATGATCATCGCAAAACCTGTACCTCCAACTATTGTTGTAGTAATCTGTGAGCCACGAGGACTCAGCAATGCCATTACCATGGGTATCAAGACTAGCAAAGCTTAATGGGTAAGGAAGAGGTAAAGTGGTGAGGTTGCAGTAGCGTCTAAGCATATATGGCGGCTAACTTACGCAAGTAAGAGCGAGAAGACAAGCAACGGAACGGTCGTGAAGCTAGCAATGATCAAGAAGTGATCCTGAACTCCTACTTACGTCAAACATAACCCAAAACCGTGTTCACTTCCCGGACTCCGCCGAAAAGAGACCATCACGGCTACACACACGGTTGATGCATTTTAATTAAATCAAGTGTCAAGTTATCTACAACCGGACGTTAACAAATTCCCATCTGCCACATAACGGCGGGCACGGCTCTCGAAAGTTTATACCCTGCAGGGGTGTCCCAACTTAGCCCATCACAAGCTCTCACGGTCAACGAAGGATATTCCTTCTCCCAGGAAGACCCGATCAGTCTCGGAATCTCGGTTTACAAGACATTTCGACAATGGTAAAACAAGACGAGCAAAGCCACCCGATGTGCCGACAAATCCCGATAGGAGCTACACATATCTTGTTCTCAGGGCACACCGAATGAGCAAGACGTCGGGTTGGCATAGACCCTGGTTGCCCAGGGGGCGCCGGACATCGCTCGGTTTGGACCAGCACTCGGAGGAGAACTGGCCCGAGGGGTAAATAAAGATGATCCTCGGGATCCGAAAACCCAAGGGAAAAAGGGCTAGGTGAGGCAAATGGTAAAACCAAGGTTGGGCCTTGCTGGAGGAGTTTTATTCAAAGAGAACTGTCAAGGGGGTCCCATAAATCACCCAACCGCGTAAGGAACGCAAAATCAAGGAACATAACACCGGTATGACGGAAACTAGGGCGGCAAGAGTGGAACAAAACACCAGGCATAAGGCCGAGTCTTCCACCCTTTACCAAGTATATAGATGCATTAATTAAATAAGAGATATTGTGATATCCCAACATAATCCTGTCCATCATGGAGCAATCTTCAACTTCACCTGCAAGTAAAAACGCTATAAGAGGGGCTGAGCAAAGCGGTAACATAGCCAAGCAACGGTTTGCTAGGAAGGGTGAAAAGGTTAGAGACTGACATGGCAATTTGGGAGGCTTGAAGAGCAAATGATAGGTAGCGTAGCATAGCGATAGAACGAAGCAACTAGCATAGCAATGATAGTAGTGGGATCCAAGGTGACGGTCATCTTGCCTGAAATCCCGCAAGGAAAAAGAACGAGTCCATGAAGAAGACGAACGGGAGTAGTGGAACGAATCCTCACAATCGCAACATTACCGGAACTAAGAAGCAACACCAGAAAGAAACAAACAACATGGTAAACAACCATCACATAAGCATGGCATGATGCACAATCAAGTATGATGCATGTCCGGTTTAAATAGGCATGGCATGGCAAAGGGTAACAAACGATACTACAAGTTAAGTGGAGCTTAATATGCAACGAGTTGCATATTGACGAAACACCACATCAATTGTTTAGTTCTCTCTCGGTTATGTACCCACCAATATTAAATGTTATTAAACCTGGCAAGGGGTGAAGCATATGAAAACTACCTAACTAGGCAAGTTTAAATGAGGCCGGAAGAACAAACAACAATTCCAGAAAATCCTCGTATGTATAATATGAATTTGGTACTGTTCTACCCTAAACCATATTTTATTGTTGTTAAATAGGAAAATAAAGTGCACCAAGTTAATCTATGCATTTTTCCACCCCATTTACATATAAAGTTTATTAAATTTGGAGCTACGGTTATTTAGTTATGAAATAAATCATTTTAACATGGCATTTAAACAAATCTAAACAAACAACATTTTAAACATTTTAA